>OW818033.2:52172969-53667969 GCA_942486065.2 Calliphora vomitoria
TGGCTTTAATGATATTGCTATTGGTGCTCCTAATGCCGAAACCGTCCTGCTGTACAAAGCCTATCCGGTAGTGAAAATCGTGGCAACTCTCAAATCGGACACTCGCGAAATAAAACCAGGACAAACGAGTTTCCCCCTATCCGTATGCTACAGTATTTCAACTACATCATCAAGAATTCGATCTCAGGAACTAGCCATGCATGTAGTGGTTGATCCTCAAGTGAAACGCGTAACAATATCGTCGACTGACCGCAATGAAATGAAATTTAATGCTGACGCCCAATTACAAACGCAGTGCAGAATTATGGACTGCAATGTTAAATTCATTGAGTCGGAGATTTTTAAGCCCATTGAATTGGAGTTGCACTACAGTCTTGTAAAAAAAGTACCCGACTCGGAAGGTAATTAAATAATAAATCAATGCTATACCTCAACATATTTCTTATGCTCAATTCTATAAAATGTTTCTAGTTTTCTGTGAGTCTTGTGCTGCCGTAGATCCTGCCGAACCTAAAGTTTTTACCGAAAAAATAATATTCAGCACAGGCTGTGCTTCAGAAATTTGTATTGCTGATATGCAAGTTAAGAGCAGTGGATTAGAGTAAGTATTCATCAATGATTTACAAAGCTTCGTTATACTGATGTTTTTTCTACACCACAATTTTTTAGTCATTCCTACATCTTGGGTAGCAGTCGCACTTTAAAGGTCACCTATGAAGTATCCAATGCCGGCGAGACCGCCTATTTACCACAAATTAATATTACATCTTCGAATCGCATGCCATTTGCCAAATATCCCTCTAACTGCAAAGTTCATGACTCAATCATGTTGTGTGATTTGAATCGTGGTCAAGCCATGGTAAAGGGCTCAAAAGACTCAGTGACAGTTATTTACGATGTCAGTAGTTTATCCGGCACGGCCATGATCTTAACGGCAGAAGTTTTCAGTACCGGCAAAGAACAGTATCCAGGAAATAATATCGTTAAGGATGTCATAACATTGGGTGAATTTACCGAAATCGAAGCTGTTGGGTAAGTTACATACATGCGATTAATAATAATGTTGAAATACTTAATTAATATTTTGTTCTTTGCAGAGCTCCTAAGACCCCACACATCAATTTAGAGAAGATGTCTAATACAGCAGAAGTTAAGAGTTATTATGAGGTAAGCTGCTCGCAAAACGTGTAAATTTAAGTTTTATTAAAACAATTTGTTATATGCACTTTTAGATAAAAAGTAATGGTCCCAGTAATGTGGGTGCTATGAAGGTTGTATTTAATATACCTGTGGCCTATAAAATACCTGGATCGTTAGCTACAATTCCTATTATCAACATGGACAACATAACAATGCAGGCCACCTACAATTCCCAATTGATGGTGTTCGACTTCTTCCAGAATAACATAACGCTCGTTAGGAATTCAATTTCTACAATGTCAAGTGCATCGTCTACAGTCACAAAGACCATTGTGCAGAGCAGCAATGGCCTTCACTATAATGCCATTGATATGGGTCATGTCAATGAGATTTCCTTTAAAAATAGCGACAATGACATTGGCGGTAATTTATCAGCGAGATTTCTTTTTTTTACAATTTCATTAATGACTATATTGTTCTCTTTTAGATTCCGTAATGTCTGCTTCAATGGGCCATAGTCGTAGACGTCGTGAAGCAGCTGCCATTACTGCCAACAAGGACCAGTATGCTCGTATTGCTCAGGCCAAGTCGTATGATCTCTTGAGTGACGATTTAAAAGGTACTTTACCAGTCAATCGTACCATCGTGTTCAATTGCAATGATCCCGAGATGACTGTATGTGTTCAAGCGGTTACGGAAGTGTACAACTTTAAGCCCGAGACACCCATTATTGTTACCATGTCCTACAATGTGGATCTCAAGGAGGTTAATCAAATTCTCATCGAACCCTGGGAATTCTTTGTGGTTTTGGTTGGTTTGGACGTGATCAAGACCAATGGATTGGCTTCTACTTTAGAGGTTAACAAGAAAATAGAATACCACATCATTTCCAAACATCAACTATATGGCACACCCATCTGGGTCATAATTCTCGCCATTCTGGGTGGCATCTTAGTCTTAGCTTTGATTACTTATGGCATGTATAGAGTAAGTACATTCATACATTCATATAGAAAACAATTATAATTATTGTTTCGAATCTCTATTATTAAATCATTTTATTTCCTCCATTTAGGCTGGTTTCTTTAAGCGTGCCACTAAAGAAGAAATGGATAAATTAGTACATCAGGCTCAGATATCAAGTGATGGTGTGACTGAAGCCTCAAATCTAAATGATGAAAATAATTAAATTCAAAACACACAATGCCTGACTCTAAACATAATCAAAAGCATCGTCGTTGTGAATTCTATGAACAACAGCGATGATTCGAATGATTCATTGTGATCTTGTCTTGTATCCAAAAGCTGTGAATACACCTCCTTCGCTATTTGTGGTTTACATAAATGGCGCTATATGTATTTTTTCTTATTATTTTTGTTTATTTTATGATTTTTGAGTTTTAATTTGTTTTAAACAGTTAAATTACGAATACATCACTAAAACAAAGAAAGTATAGAACAACCACCACAATAATTGATCTATAAATAACTGATAGTTGATAATCAACTTGAAAAGAAGATTATTTTTATTTGTTCAATTTTAAATCTGTATTTTTTTTTTTAAATAATACTGAGCAAAACCACGATTTCGATACCAAATGTTACTATTTATAATTTTTATATTATTTTTAACGTTTACTTTTCCATTTTATAAATCTTTGTAATTTTTGTAATAATATTTGTCTGTATGTAAGAATGTGTGTATAAATTTAAGTTAATTTATTTGTTTTAGGTTTCCTTCTTTTTTTTTTTTTCTTTAAATAGTATTAAGAATAGTTTTTTATATAATTATGTAGCTGCCATGTAAATAATTAATTGTTTTCAATTCGTTTCAAAATGAATTTGTACATTTTCAAATAGAATATTTTAATTTTTTGTCTTGCTAAACGTAAATATTGCATTTTTTTAATTGTTCTTTGTAACAATATTAAAATCGAAAAATGAGTAAAAATAACTGTAAATTTCAAATGTAAATTTAAGACTTTTACCTAAGTATTAAAATATATTTTTATATTAAAAAATAATTAATAAAGATAAATTATATGTGAACAAAAGATAAACAAAACATAATTTTAGAATTTTTATTAAAATATAGAAATTACCTAAGATCAGAGTGCGGCCCTGATTAGTGTTGCCTAATCTTTACAAACATATCTATATTACATATTTAAAAAAGATATATGTATGTGTGCAAGAAAGATCTGCTAAACAAATATTAAGCTCACACATCAAAATTCATGTATAGGTAGAGTTTCCAAAGAAAACGACTAATTGAAAACCGATGAGTTTAGGTTTAGGGCTAGTTTATTAAATTTTATAATAGAGTTTCCAAAAAACCGAAGAATTTCAAAACCGCGGTTTCGGCTTTAAAAAATTGAAAACCGATCGGTTTCGGTTCGGTTTTGTGATAATTTATTAACTATTAAATCAGTTGATAATATAGGAACTGCTAAACAAATTTAAAGTTCAAATTTGACGAGTATTTACGAGGATAAAGGAAAATTGGTACTTTTTCTTTTAAGTTGGCTAGTATGCTTCTTAGTAAAGAAATAATCAAGAATAGGGTGCTCAATTGTATTATGATACCAAAAATGGAGAACTAAACCAAACCAAGGAGTACTTTTTCGTTCTTCAAAATGAATTTTCTATAATATTGAACCTAGAATCAGGAAATTAAGTTGAAATTTCAAACTTTAAGTGTGGAAAATTTCTCTTCTAATGGTACTTTTTAGTATAATAAATTATTTTACTTATTGTATATACATAATAGTTGGCTGATATGCTTCTGAGTAAAGAAAGAATCAAGGATAGAGGGCATAATGATATTGAGGTAACAGAAACTATTATTGAAATTTCTATAATAATGAACCTATAAGCAGGATATTAAACACACATGATCCTGACTGAGTTGGAATATAAACAAGTAAGAGAGATATATTCGGCTGGGCCAAATCTTATATACCTTTCACCAAACTATACTTCAAAATAAAAATTTTAAATATTTTTAGGAAAACAAAATTTATTTTTTTTCCAGTTGTTTTTTTTAATTTTGTGGAAAAAATATTTTTTCGAATTTTTTTTTTTTAAATTTTTTTATGTAAAATTTTTTTTATTTTTTTAAAATTTAACAATTTTTTTTTAATTAAAATTTTTTTATTTTGTTATTTAGCGAAAAAAAACTTTTGGTGAAAAAAAAAAATCTGGTTAAAATTTTTTCGCGATTTTGACCCATTGTAGGTCCAACTTACTTTGGTCTTATATATGTCGTTGCAAAGGTCTTTGAAATATCCATCATTAGATATCCATATTGTCTATATTAATATTAATTTCTTAGTAATCCAGATATAGGTAAAAAATCGATGTTGTCCCGGTTTTTTCCTTATATCTCGGCCATTTGTGGACCGATTTTGCTGATTTTAAATAGCAAACTTCTCGAAAGCATGTCTGACAGAATTACTGAAGATTTGGATCCCGTAGATATCTGGGGTCTTCAGAAAATTGATTTCAACAGACAGACAGACGGACATGGGTTAATCGACTCCGATATCTATTAGGATCCAGAATATATATACTTATAGGGTCGGAAAATTATATTGTGGAAATTACAAACGGAATGACAAATTTATATATACCCTTCTCACGAAGGTGAAGGGTATAAAAAGGGAATTGCAGGTACTTTTTTGAACTAGTAGTACTTTTTCAATATTTTATAACGATGGACCTAGAAACGCGAATTCAAAACGGATAATTAATGTTACTATTTCTTTATTGTAAAGGTACTTTTTGAAAATTTTATAATAATAAACCTTAAAATTAGGCACAAATGATTTTGAATGAGTTAGAATTCATGAAAGGTGATTATAGTCTTACCTTTCTTTTCTACTTTCTATAATAATGGACACAGAATTATTGAATTAAACATTCATGATGCTGAGTAGGAATACAAAATGTGTGTCTTTATAGTACTGTTTTTATTCTAATAATACGTCTAGAATGAGCTACAATCCACATTACAATGAATCAATAAACATGAAACAAAGACATGTTTTCCTAAATTAATATTAATTCACAAAGGGAGACTTAACAGTACTATTTATTTATACCAATTGAGGTGGCGAAGCGCACCGGTCAGCTGGTACTCCATACTTTTATCGGATATTTGAAAATAACTAACACTTTGTTACAAAATCTAAATCATCTGAAGCAATTATTGTAATACCATTTAAAAAATTTAATCAAATCTTAAGATATTTTTACCGATCTGTGTTTAGAGATATTGGATGAAAAAGTTTGTTTCTCATTTCTAAATTTTTAATTTTTCTACGGAAAATAGATTAAAAGTAAAAACCGAAGATTAATTGTCGGTTTCGGTTTTAGGCGTTGAAAAACCGCGGTTTCGGTTAAAACCGAATTGGAAACTCTATATTATATAGGTAGAAACAAGAATGTATGTTGGTAACTCCTAAAGAATTTTAGTGCAGTCATAATTTGTTTTAAATAATTTTGAAATCTGTTAATAAATAAATTAATCAATCAATATAATCAACTTTATCGCTATTACACATTTAACCCTAACCGTACTGACATGGATACCCCGGTCACAGATAATGAGCAGATACGTCACGGTGTTAAAATGTACCAAAGTGGCATCACACATTTAACCCCAACGTAAGAAAGGAATAGCAAATATGTATGTAAAATATATGGCTATCCTTTTTCTTCGATGGGGTTAAATGAAGAAAAGCTGATACACCCACTGTTGCCGGATTTGCCGATTTATCGTCATTTTGGCGTTTTTTGATGGTAAAAATGGCAAAGCGCGATTTGCCGATTTTAGTCCTCAAAATGATGATTTTATGAGAAGTCAAGGTTTTCATATAATCATTTAATTAACAAATGTAATGAATACAAAATGAACCGTAATTGTTTTGTACTTTTTATTTATTTTTTTTTAAACACACTAACTGCGAAGCGTTTTGCTTGTCAGAGTCTCTGGCGGGAATTGAACCCGCAACCCCCAGATTGATAGTCTAGCACACTACCGTGTAGTCTATCGGTGCACTATAGAAGATGTTATCCGAATTTAATGAGCTTAAATTACTTAATTTTAATAATTTATTGAATCAATGTCTTTAAGATCCCTTTCATATGATATCTGAATTGTTTAAGCTTTTTGCTTATATTTCAGCCTTATGTGGGCCTATCCTCCAGATTTTCAATAGATACCTAACCAGAACCATACCTGATATATAGTTGTACCATTTTTATTTCAACAGACAGACGAACATCGATATATCGACTCCGCTATTTATAAGGAACGACTTACCATATTATGATGCTCTCATATCATAATCTGAGAACAACATATTATGATTAAATTAACCATATTATTGTTACCACAATCATATACATATATAGTTACTGTGACTATAATATTGTTAAAAATTTTGGAAATTGTTACAGTAACCATGCACAAATGTTGAAATGGTTACAGTAACAATGTACAACTATATTTTTTTTCTGCGTGCAGGACGTTAGCGTATCGCGTTATTTAATTATAATAGGCTCTTTTGTTCATATTTTTAGTTGCCAAGTGATGTCAAAACTCCTCGACGAGAGCTTCGTTTTTTGGCGCTTGGATCGAGGCTGGAGTATATAAAAAATGCACCCAATGCAGCCACGTCAAATATGAGGAAAATATTACCAAAGACCATCTATTTGTTTTGCGTTTGGTGGTGTATTTTCACACTATCTGGTTCATAATGTCTACTCCGCCTTTTGTTTTGTTGTATAAGTCGTTAATCTCCTCTTTTCCATTAATGGCTGGCTCCCCTCGAGTATAATGAATTGTAGACAGAAAGAAACCCCACTTAATCTTCTTGGTCACAACAGATAAAAGTGTTTCGTCTTTGTTGTCCGTAACTCGTTTGGAATATAGCCCTTGTTTTGTCGAAGGGTACCGACAAGACTTATTCATCTAACTTGTAGCCGATTTTCCCAAGGGGAGTGAAGTAAAAAAATGGTCTATTGTTACATTTATTCCAGATTGTTTGTAAAAATCGACCCTGTCGCTGACCACCAGGTGGCTTGCCTGTTTAAATGATTCTATTCAAAGGATATTTTATTCAGTATTTAGCTTTCTTTGAGGGAATATATTAAATGAATCTGGTTCTACCTCTAAATTGAAATAATTGTTCGTTTACTGTCACATTTCCAACTGAAAAATAATTTTAACGTAGATTAAGAATCAACATATTCCAGATATCGGAGATGGGAGCGGCTTTGTATGTTTGCTTGCGTTTCGATCTTTCAAACTCATTGTCGAAGCGTATTTCGCATTGTGTTTGCTAAAATCTATAGCTATTTAACTATGCTTTGTATAAAGGATGAGTGTATTTGCCCCAAAAAATTGAGGAAGGATGATCGTTGCCACCATTTATACCCATGACCACTAAAATTTTAATATAAGCATCAAGTTTTTCCATTGCAATCATAAATTTAAATAATAACCTTGTCAGGAGTGTATGTGTGTAAATGTTATAAGTACGGTTAAAGTTAATAATGATACACAATTCCATTTGATATCACAAAACTCACGTTCAAGACTTAGCATATTATGGAATGGAGGACTGATTAATGAATTTCCTTATTAAAGTTTTACAAATGAAATTATGATTTTTTAATAAAAACATCCAAGATAATAAAACAAATAATTTAAATATGCTTAAAATATTTATTGGTCTATTTTTGGTTTTCATTCTTTGCTCTTTAAATGCAAATTTCTTATATTATCTAAAATTTAACACAAATTCAATACAAATTTCGATTTAAAATTCTAGTGTTCATTTTATTTAAAATGTCAACAAAAATAAAGTAATCTTTTTATCAGGTTTTGTTAGTTAATACAACTTTTTCACAAATTTAACATCATTTATATCTATAATAATACATACGAATTTACGAACATTTGTAATTATACTTAAGATAGATAACAAGGATTCATTATATACACTTAATGATTTATTGAGTAAATAACTCTATATACATACACATACGAGTAATAGCACATTAATTTAATTTTAATTGTTTGTAATCAATGAAGTAAGTATATTAAGTTCACATTAGTAAGTTGAACGATTAGCAGTTTATCGCAAATAACTTAGGTCTAGTTTTAGGATTACAGGTATTTTGAAAAATGTCAGCCTAAAAGTATGCACGTGCAAGTTCGATTTTAATTAGTTGTTCTCTAGAAATATATGTTTGATATTTTCGATACATCCATGCCAACATTTGAAAGTTAGATTTGTCAATACATTATTGACAAATACATTAATGTGCTGTTTTTATAATACAAGCGAGTACTTTTAGTGGAAATTTTACATGTATTTTGTTTTTGTTACAACAACAAAACTGACTTCTCGGTAAGTATTGAACAAACTTATTGCTCACACAAATCTAATGCAGAACTAAAGTGCTGTTTTTGTAATACAAGCGAGTACTTTAAGTGGAAATTTTACATGTGTTTTATTATTGTAACAACAAAAAAATACATGTGAAATTTCCAATCAAAATGCTCGCTTGTATTACAAAAACAGCATATAAATCATTAAGAACTGACTTTTATGAACTAACTTTGTTTTCACTCAAAGCTGATAAAGAAATAAACAAACATTAAAAAGCAAAGAACACTCACACTCATAATAAGTAAGCAAACTTTTGGTTATCTGAAACTTATGCAGAGTGAGTACTGACTCATTCTGAGCACATTACATTTTTACAAGAAAAATTAGCTAGTTTTTTAGTCAGTTGTGTCAGTGTTTAGGTTAACTCAAAGTCCGACAGGGATAGTAAACGATTTACAGCTTCGAATTCATTAATCATATTTAAGCATATTTCACTAAAATTTTAATTCAGAATTTAAAAGTATCATCAATTAACATCAATTCTTAGTTTCATGCAAATGCCTTTATTTGAATACGATGGAATTAATTTATGATAACCTTTGAATAATTTCAATGAAAATATCACAGTGCTGCGATATAAAAAAACTTGGAAAACGACCCAGCGTGGGTTATATGTATTGCTGACTACATTACAAACTGTGTCTAATAATTTCAGAACCCTCAAATTCAGAAGTTATTCTAAAAAACCGTCTTTAGTGATATTCGTAAACTTATCCGACTTTAAATTATTTAACGGATGTGGAAAGAAAACTGATTACGCTTTAAAATGACGTGTATTTTAGGATTCATTTGTAAGTTATAAGCAGGGTTTCTATATTCAGCTCTAGCAACATATTTCTTACATTTGACTATGCAATAAGTATGAAATTATCTCATTTCATCACAATCAACTACTATAAATATTCATACTGTTCATTCGCATTACTATTAAAATTGTAACACTTGTTTGCAACTTTTAGCAGCAGACACAATCCATTGCACATTCATCAAAATATATGTTCGTGCTTTAGTAGCACACACTTTTTGCCGAACTAACATTGCACGCTATTCGTTTTATTTTGATGTGCTGGCAATTTTTTCTAGCAATTCACATATCATTGGTTGTGCTATAGCACAATTTACATTTCTTCAATTGATGATATTAGTTGCTGTTTTTGCTAAGTTTATAACATCATATCAGTAAACACACACAATGTATGTTATTTTTAGCATACAAATATTTTATGTTTTTTAATAATAATTTGTTACATACATATATTTATGATTGCAAATCAATTTCAATGATAAACAAACATGTTTTAAGCCTCACATATAATTTTCAGTAGCTTAAAGTATATCATATCTTTCGATTTTCATCATATTCGGCATAAACCAAAGAAATGTAAATTGCTGCTAGAGAAAATTGCAAGCACAACAAAAAAAAAAAACCGGTCAAGTCCGACCATATAACACCCTACACTAAGTAAATGAGCAAAAACATTTTTCTTTCAAAATTTCAATAATTTATATTCGTGAGCGATTTTCGGAAGTGGGCCTTATGTGGGAGCTATGACAAATTATGGACCGATTACCATGAAATTAGGTGGTGTGATTAATGTCTATATGAAAGTTATTTATGTTGCATTTTATGTGTATACCAACATTTTTAGGAGATTTATGCTCGTTAAAGTGGTTATCGGAAGCAGGCCTTATATGAGAGCTATGACTAATTATGGACCGATCAAAGGTGAAATAATGAACTGATTTCACCAAGTTTCAATAGCCTTGGTCCTTGGGCAGAAAAAATAATATGTACCAAATTGTATCGAAATATCTTCAAAATTGCGACATGTACTCTGCGCACAAGGTTTACATGGACAGCCAGCCAACCAGCCAGCCAGACGGACGGACATCGTTTATGCTTTAAGGTGGATGTTGGACTAATATATTTGGGCGTTACAAACATCTGCACAAATCCAATATACCCTCCCCACTGTGGTGCTGTAGGGTATAAAAACGAATGCTGACGCGCAATATTAGTTCGGCAAAAAAGTGTGAAGCACGAACATATATTTTGGTTATTGTACTACAAGAACGAGTTGACAACTGGTTTTATCTGCTGCTGGAAATTGCAAACTAACATTGTAATTTTTATAGTAATATATGAATAGTAATTGCAATTTATATTAGCAGAGTTATACAAAATTAAAATAGTAGCTATATTTATACCCTACACCACCATAGTGGGGAGGGTAGAATGGATTTGTGCAGATGTTTGTAACGCCCAAAAATATTAGTCTAACACCCACCTTAAAGTATACCGATCGACTCAGAATCACTTTCTGAGTCGATTAAACGATGTCCGTCCGTCTGGCTGGCTGTCCATGTAAATCTTGTGCGCAGAGTACAGGTCGCATTTTTGAAGATATTTCGATAAAATTTGGTCCATATTATTTTTTCTGCCCAAGGACGAACCCTATTGAAACTGGCTGAAATCGGTTCATAATATAGGTTTTTAGAAAAAAATTTAAGTAACTATTGTTGAATTCGAAAAATTAGATTTAGAGGTACTATAGTACTATAACCTAATCTAAAACAGGGTGTTTTGAGGGTGTTTCAAAATCTTTGAAAACGGTTTTAGTATGTCCTCATCTAGGCCTACTACCCCCATTAGGTCGCTTTTCAAGTTCTTACAAAAGCTGTTATTTTGTAGCAGAGTGTATTTTATCTCCATTCAATATGTTATGCCTTTAAACATTTATTACAAAAAGTTGTTAATTGCCTGATTTTAATGTAAATAATAATGTGTAAATAAAACTCAATTCGACTGAAATATCCCGATTCCATTATTGAAGATTATTATGGATAAGAAAAACTGTGTTTGGGGCATTTGATAAGACACCAAAAAACTCAGCTTTAAATAAGCAGTATGATTACTAAACCAAACACTATAACTGCTGCATTAATTTTTAAGTTAAACATGCGATAATTCCTACATATTTTTATTAACTATTTTTAAACTGACAAAATCGTCTACTGTTGGCAATATTATGATAAGAAAGCCATATAATCTTCAATGATGATTAACTTAATTTTCGATCAAAAATATTGGCAAGGATTTTCTAATATATCTAGGTTTGTATTTTTAGTAGTAAGTATATAATATTATATAGTTAACGATTTGGCTTAAACATTATTTAAAATTACTATTAGCAATTCTTTGGATTTTGCATTTAAATCTACATAAAAATATCTATAAAAGATAGTACATTCAATATACAAATAAATAAAGATGTATTTTAAATATTTGATACGATTAATTTAACTAATTGCAGATATGTATTGTAATTACATAAATAGGTACTCGTACTAAGAAACATAACTAATACTCCTTAATTACTAAGTAGTTACAAAGCAAAGTATAAAATTATCTCACTTTTCGAAGCCATTAAAATATATTTTTTATGCTCTACTGAAAAGGCACTTCTTTAATGCAGTAGGGTAAGCGAATAAATGCTAATTTTAAAGTGGGAAATTAAACGCTAACAAAAAGACGTTTATACGAAACTGATTCAATTCGCCTAAATTTTAGAATTATAAAATCGCTACATATTTGTCTTAAAAGCTTCCAACATAAATGCAGCAAAATGTAAAATGCTTCAAACATACAAAATAATTTCTAATCATACTAATTATCCTCCTTGTGATAAAAATGTTTCTTTTTTGAGTAGTTATTAAAATTTAAGTTGAAACGCAAATGCTTTTCTACAATATATATCCCTAAATTTCAAAATTTAATATATGTTTTTATACGAGTAATGGCTCTTATTCAAGGAAAATCTTTGGAAAATGCAAGCTATAGTTTTTGAGATATCCTTTGTTCAAGGACGATTTTCTATGCTATATCCTCTTGAAGAGAGTGAGAGAGATGAGAAACGGATTTATAGAAATTAAAAAATCTATGATTCATTAGCTTAGAACAAACAGTTCTAATGTTATTATCTGTTTTATTAGTAAGTAATATGAACTTTGAACCTACAAAAAACCAAACAAAAGTGAATTTCGAAATTCCGGAGAACTCTAAATTTTGTATGGCCATTGAAAACATGTAAAGAAAAGTAAAGATTCAAAAATTCTTATTTTTATTCAATATTTTTCGTTTCTTTTTAGTATCCTGAGGAGAAATTCTTAAGTGAATGAATGTTTAACAAATAGTTTAAATGTTTGAAATGATATAAAAAATTTTACTTTTAGCCAAACCCATCTACGGCCAGATGAGATTGGCTAAAAGTTATTCTTTCTTAGACAAAAATTCTTGTCAAATATTTGTAAAACTTAGGAAGCTAAAATTTTCCAAAACGATTACATATATTTTTAATGCATTTTTCCTTACATTTGGCTATTATAACAATCTTTTTAGAAAGATTATTCTGTATATATTATGATTCCGCTACAACGATAAACAAGTAAGAAAGTATGGTCGGTCAAGCCCGAACTTATAATACCCTACACTAAGTAAATGAGCAAAAACATCTTTCTTTCATTAATTTATGTTCGTGAGCGAATTTCGGAAGTGGCCAATTATGGACCGATCACCATGAAATTAGGTGGTGTGATTAATGTCTACATGAAAGTTATTTATGTTGCATTTTATGTGTATACCAACATTTTTAGTAGATTTATGCTCGTTAATGTGATTATCGGAAGCAGGCCTTATAGGGGAGCTATGACTAATTATAGACCGATCATAATAAAATTTGGTGACATGAATTTCGCATATAGAAAACTCATTTGGACAAAAACTTGTGTAGATACCTATATAAATTAAACATTTATGACCGATAAAGTCCAATTTCGGGAGGACATTTGTATGAGGGCTAGGTGAAATAATTAACCGATTTTTGGTCCTTGTGCAGAAAAAATGATATGTACCAAATTTTATCGAAATATCTTTAAAATTGTGACCTGTGCTCTGCGCACAAGCTTAACATGGACAGTCAGCCAGCCAGCCAGCCAGACGGACGGACGGACATCGTTTAATCGACTCAGAAAGTGATTCTGAGTCGATCGGTATACTTAAAGGTGGGTGTTAGACTAATATTTTTGGGCGTTACAAACATCTGCACAAATCCATTATACCCTCCCCACTATGGTGATATAGGGTATAAAAATGTTTGCAAAAAGTGAATAGACAATGACAATGTTTTCACTGTGCTCTCACTTAATTCGCCAATGGTGACCTATATGTCTGTGAGACCGGGTGTGTTAAAATAATCGAATAACTTTATTCTCCGTTATTGTTTCTAAAAATTTTGTGAATTTAAATATTGAAGTAAAAGAGCTTAAATTGATAAATTTAAAACAAGAACTATTAGTGCGTGATACCGCCGCACAGTGTCAGATTTGTGTAATCTAGAGGGACTAAAATCTGAATTTTCAAAACGGGTAAAGATGATTCAATGATTTTCGAAACACAGTTTTCCTATGATTAGATACATTTTTGGAGAAAAAATTGAGGTGATCTTCGCAATATTTCGAATACCTCCCATACAAATGTTAAAATCAAAATTTTAATATTTATACCCTACACCACCATAGTGAGGAGGGTATAGTGGGTTATGTTTGCTGATGTTTATAATGTGCAAAAATATTGTTCCAACACCCACCTTAGAGTATACCAATCTGCTCAGGATCCCTTTCTGAGTCGATTAAGCGATGTCCGTCCATCTGTCCATGTAAACATTGTAAGCAAACTACAGGTCCCAATTTCAAATATAATTCGACAAAATTAGATACAAGATTTTCCATTGCCTCAGTCGATGCCTATTGAATTTGGTTAGAATCGGTACATTATTTCTCCTAGCCCCCATACGATTGCTTTCTTCCACTTCACGTTTGTTTCATAACAAAACTTTTTTACAAAATTGTGGAAAAGTCTACAATTTTGTCGCTTCCAGTACTACATATAAAATCAAAAACACGTTCATGTCTTTCATTTTGCTTTGTTGAAAGCCAAATTTCGAAGATTTCACTACGAAACATTTGTTTGGCCATGATGCTTTTATAGGTCAAAAATTTCAGAGGTCAATTGGGGTGGTTTTTCTTTTTTGTTTCTATAAATAGGAGGGTTGGAAAACGGTATAGTAAAAAAAATTTCACTGAACTCAACTGAACTCTGTAACTTTTTTTCTATTGAAAATTTTAAAATTAAGAAAAAATCTTACCTAAAATGGATGTCTTGAATATCACTCATAAACAAATTTAGCAGGCCTTATTTTGAAATGTAATCAAACTTTTATTTACTTTAAATATTAGCGGTATTCACAATGTAGAGTACTTGGCCTGGTAATGTAGTAAAAGAGCACAATATCAAAAAAATAAAAAGAAAATACATTAGAAATTGAAATGTTTGTCAATAAATAGCTTTTCTGCTTTTTTACTAGGCAAAGTACTCCACATTGTGAATACCGCTATTGTATTTTACTATTCAAAAAGAATTTTAAATAAATATCAAAAAACAAAAAAATTTAACGCATCCAAACATTGATTACTTTTACCAAGAACTATTAAAAATGTTAATGTCAATTAAACATCTCACTCTTTGATAACGTTATATTTTTGTTGTTTACATATTTTGTTTTAAAACTTGTTTTTGTAAATACCAGGGTTGTTGTTTATTGTATTCAATATTTTTTATTTTTTTAAAAAAAAGGGTTTTTTTTTGTTATTAAATCCCGCTAAAACAATGAAATCTGACACTGTGCGCCGTCACCATCGATCAAACTCAAATTTGCGTTACCATTGGCTGGTTAATTTGGGAGCTTCATACTTGAGCATAATTTTTGACCGAAGCATCGTCCACAAAAAATATTGTCTTAAGGATAAATACCCAGCAAAAACTTACATTACAAAATAAGGAGATAAAACCCTAATACAATTACTCTTTAATACTTATACATTGGCTGTTTAACTCATTATTTTAACATGGTGATGTCATTGGATTCATTACTACGTTCGGGAGTAAAGTTGCTTGGAGATGACTCCTACTCTTGCAAAGCATTGGTTTGGAACTAGGAAAATAAGTTTTGGGTGAAATGATAGAGGACGTAGTGTTTGGGGACATTTGATTTGAATATTCCTATACTTAAAGTGACTGGAAATACTTTGTACCACATACAGACGGTACCACGATCCACTGTCCAGTCGGCCACGAATTGGTAAGCCCTTGCCAACGAACCTAATTTCAGCAGAGCACATTCCATTGCAGTATCGGTAGAGCAGTGAGACACAACCCACATTGCGACAATGTTCCAGTAAGTCAGTAGAGCTGAATTCCCTAAAATCACCGGTAAGCCCCTTCTCCCTTTCCTGTCCGCGGTCCTGTAACTCCAAAATAGACTTCGATGCACCGGCCCATACATGGGAGTTTTATTTCATTTTGGGTCCTATATAAGTAAAGATGGAGTGAAGTATTTCCTACACTGTTTTAAAAAACCTAGGCACTTGAATGCTTCTTTCGACACTTGAAAAATGTGTTTTGTCAAGCGGATATTGCACAAAATTTTATTTAGAGATAAAGGCCCATAATCATAGTCAAATAATAAAGTCGGTTCTTTTTAAAAACAACTTAAAAATAAAAACCCGCTTTTTATTATTCTCCAACTATAGTCAAAATTAAAGTATGTTTTAAATTGAACCGACTTTAACTGGGTGTCACCTCAAATGTAGAAAATGTTTTCATACAATATACAACAAAATATAGACAACAAAATATAGAAAATTTAAAAAAAAAAAAAACGGGAAACTAAAGAAAAAAACGGTTTGTGGTGGAAAAATAGAAAAGGAAGGATTAATAACAAATTTATTCTATTTTGGTACTAATTTTATTGATTCAATATTCAATAATTGCAAAATCTCTGCAAATGTTAAACATTTTTGACTTTTTGTCGAACTTTTTTACATGGCGAAGAACAGCTAATGCTGTTGTTAAATGAGTTAAAAACAACTTCAGCTGGTTTTATATTTACAGTCGACTTTAACGTCAGAAGTATACTTTAACTTGTCTATGGTAGACCTAAAGTCCACTCTTAAGTAGAGACGACTTTATTTCTCTTAAAATATACTTTATTTTTGACTATGATTATGGGCCAAAATATTTAATTTAGAGATAAAAAACATTTTAAATCAATTCGGATTTTAATTAAATAGAATGTAATCATTAAAAGGTTGAATAAATTTGTTATTAATTAATTCTGAATTTCGTAAACAATTATATCAGATTATGCAAACTTTTCCAACAGAAAACAAAATTATGTTTTGATGGCAAATATGCTTTTTTGAATGCTACACTTTTAATTTGCTGCAGTGAATATACTGCATTTACGAACGCATCATTACTAAACTACATCTAAGTAATGTAGATGGTAAGAAGTAGTCATGGAAATGTAAGTTGTTGAGTATTAACATAGCATTGTCAGGTTTATGCTGGGAACTTATGATATTTCTATTGTAAATGCTTTTAAACATATATATTATATCTTCGAAAACAGAATAAAACATATATTTTAACAATTTTATAAATTGTACATCGCTAATAATTTTACTGTTAAACGTTTTACATATTTGCAGTATAGATCAATTCATTTAATGTAACTATTGTATTATTTTATTTTGCAATTGTTCAATTTACAACCAGTTTAAAGTTGTATAAAATTCACTTAATAATATTAAAAAAAGTTCTTTATAAAGAATTTGTCCATCCCAGATGGATTCATACGACAGTGATATGTTGAAATTACCATCAACATATATAAGTACAACTATTATCAAATCATGCGACATACAACTGTGAATTGAACAAATTTAGTTCAACGGGTTAATATGTTGTAGAGTTTTCAACATTTACAATATTTAACATGTGTAAAATTAAAAAAAATCTTATTTTAAAAATAAATACATAAATAACAATTTATTAATTTATAAAAAACGTGTTATTAGTTGTTTTGTGGTTTTTGTATTGTCTTATTAAAGCATGTTGTATTTTGAACATTGAAACAATACAAATTTGATTTACATAAAGCTACGTATACACGGTTGTCAGATTGTCAGAAACATGCTCAGAAAATGGTTAACACAACCATGAGAACTTATGTTGAAACATATGGTTGTTAACCATTTATTGTACATTTTCTGACAACTTTGTAAGAATATGACATCCGTGTATACGTAGCTTAACACCAAAATATGAAAATTTGAAAATGTTAATCATATTTGGTTTACAGAACAATGTTTAATATAAATTTATCTTCTTCGTTTTATTGTTTCAAATTTAATTAATTCATTTATTAATTCATTCATTTATTAATTCATTTGCTTAATTCACAAAACCTCTTTGTATTGAGTATATTATTGTATTAGAATACAATAGTGTAAGCTTGTTGTTGGGAATTTTTATATAAAAATTAAATACACTTATACACTTTTATTTTATATGTTTTTCAAAAGTTGTATTGCTTTCCCAATTATAAATGTAATTTAAATCCAGTTATTGAGAAGAACAATAAAAATATATACAATTTTATTTAATCTCAGCAGTAAATTTATAGTTTTCGCAAAATAATTAATTAATTTACTTATTTCAGTTCAATTTTTTATTTTATTTCTAGATTTATTTGACTTTCACAAACAAATAAACAAAAAGTGTATTTAATACAAGATACACGATACAAATTGTTGTGAATTAAGCAATTAATGTATGTTTTGTACATAAATGAATATTTTTAGCGTTCCTGTTCTGTAAATTAACGGCAATTTAATGTTTCCACACCACATGATTTAAGTAATACTTATGTTGAGACCGATTTTTATATGAGGTAAAATATCATGTGGATAGAAGTTACTGGACTACTGTCTATACGAACATTTATGATGAAAACAAAAATTTTAACTAGCCACTCCTGGGTCAAAATCTATACCATTCATACATACATATATCGCTCATTTGCTGCAACAACGTCATAATTCAAAAAAAGTCGTTCCGAGAAAAACGGCTTTGAATGTTTTATGACATTTTACTATTTATTAAATAAATTTTCAACAAATCATGAGATTTCAAAAATAAAACCTGATTTAAATAGTAGACGTTAATATCATTCTAATCTGTATTTAACACAAATTTTTTCTTGTCAAATATACGAGAAAACATGAATTTTGATTTTGATGTTTACAACAACAAAACACTCTCACGCAAAAAATAGTTGACTTTTTTAAAAACTGATAAAATTATATGAAAGACTATATAACGGCGCATATTTTGTATCACTCAGTTCAAAAATCACGGATTTTGAGTTATGACGTTGTTGCAGCAAATGAGCGATATATATAGTCACCTTTAATGTAAAATGACACAATATTTTAATAGTTTTTTTAAAATTTTCAACACGAAAAGATCTATGAAAAACTGAGGTGTATTGTAGATGAGCCGAAATAGCTTATTTCGGCTGAAAATTTGTTTAGTGGCCGAAACGTCTCCCATAGAAAGTATTTCGAATATTTGCGGAACTATGAGTCTTCTACCAAACATAAGTAAATAGTTACTTATGTCTAAACAAATCGAGACCCATAATTACAATATTCATTAAACTTTGTCCGAATAGCTCACTTATCATTTTACATAAATTGTCTGAAAATGGACGGAATTTGAAGATTTCAAAGTAAATAATTAATTTCGTATATTTGGAGAACTGTAACCGTAAAAATATTTAAACTTTGTATGAATTCATTTCTAAAAATTTGCTAAAAATGGATGGGATAGGAACAGTGGGTATGGGCCCTTCCACACAAATTTCTTAGTCAATTTTGAATATCTGGATAACAAAAATTGCAAGATTCTTCAAACTTTGTCCGAAACATCTTTTTATAATTTTATGTAATGTGTCTGTTACATAGATCTGGACATATTTTCGAATATTTGAACTGTATTAGAGAAATTCGTACAACTTTGAAGCATTTATTTCGTTACCACAGTTATATTCGTTATATTCGAATATTTGGAGAACAATAATTGTGAACGTTAACAATATTTAGTATCACTGTACGAAGTTTAGCAAAAAATTGGCGAGATCGGAACAGAGGGTGTAGTACTTACATTACAAAGAAAATTGTAACTTCGAGAGTCTTTTAGCTTTGTCTGAATCACTTTCTTTTATTTTTAGGATGTTGGCTGAAATTTGGTGGGATCGGCTTTTCATATAAATAAAATAGTTATATTTGAATATCTGGAGAATTATAATAGTTAAAGTAATGCTTCTAGGGACTTGCCCCATCCCACAAAAAGTATATATTTACTATCGAATATATGGAGAACTCTCATAATGCAATTCTCAATACTTTGCATGAGTTATTTTAGTATCTTGACGTATTGCAGATGGATGGTATCGGATCATGTTAAGTAAATGTTATAGGTAGAGTCTTCTAACTTTTTATAAATTGCGTTCATATAATTTTTAGGAGTTTGACTTAAAATAGGATGGATCGAAGCCCACTGTAAAAACATAAGAAATTATAGCGAAGCGAAAGTCTAAAGAAGAGTATCTAGATTTTTTAAAATCGCATGATATTTTTTATACATTCAACGGCATGGTATGCAATTAATCACAAACAAGAAATTCCCCTATTAATTATATTCATTTATCTTTTTATAAAATCTTTACATATTTTTTTACTACGACAGGGGTAGCGAAGCGCACCGGGTCAAGCTAGTATTTTATATTATTTATACATATTTTCCAACGACTTTTTCACATAAAATTAGTTATAAAAATATACACAATGGACCATTCTAAATTTAATATATGTTTTTAAAAGAGCAATTTCTCATATTTAGGGAAAATCTTTGGAAAATGTAGAATGACTGAAGAACTTTAAATTGTGTATGCCCATGGAAAACATGTACACCAAATATTATCAAATTCTGTGGAGAAAAGGTTTAAAAATAATTTTTTTTATCGACATTTTTCGTTTCGTTCGAATTCAAAAACTGTTTATTTGAATTGTTTTGGCTCAAATACCAATCAAATATAAAATATTTTAACGTTATCCGATTTTGCTCATATTTTCAGCATTTGATTTTTAGATGATGGAAAACAATAGTAGACTTTGGGAGCATTGAAAATTCAAAAGGTGTAAAATAAGGACCAGCCTAGTGTACATCATACATACTTAGTACAATACGAGTAAGTATATAAAATGTTTCCATTTTATATAATTGGACGCAAATGAAATGTTCTCGAGTTTGTTTTTGCTTTATTTTTGTATTTGTCTAAAAACATAATAGGTAATTATTTAATAAATTTTAAATTTGTTTTAATAAATGGCAATTCTTAAATATATAATTTAAGTACATAAATATTAAAAAAAAAGTAAAACACAAATACACAATTTAAAAATATAGTACATCTCACAGACACACAAATACATACATACATACACACATACAGCCGTATTTATACATATAAGTAGTAATTTAAACATTTCTAATTATTTCTATGTATACAAATGGTCTTTTTGCAGATATTCAATCATCTAATGGACTCTAAATAAATTAGTTTATAATTAACGGTAATTTAATGAATATTATTGTAATTACTATTTGATTTAATACGATTATTTAAGATTAGTTTAGATTTAAATTTGACTTTGATTTTAAAACTTTAACATTTTACAGATACAGCGGGGGATGTAAGTGGGTTTTTGGGGAGGACGTGGGTTTGGGCGAGGGGTTTTGTCTTGACATTATGCGTTTCTAAATAACCGAAATGTATTGTATATGCACATCATTATTTTTTGTTGCTTAATTATTTTTACAAAATCATAATTCTAACTATTTACAATCGAAAAAATAGAATTTCAGTTGAATTCCCATTCCGTTGCACCACCATCATAGTAGGAGTAGTGCGGACCATGATGAGATGAGGAGCCAGAATGCGGCTGGTGTTGGGGAATTCTTTTGATAATGATATTATGGCAATAATCATTCCAAGTTTCAATAAAAATCAGCACATTGTTTCATTGTAAGGCGGATCCTTTTCAGATTCGGTGCTGCTCTTGATGTTCGAGGATAGTTTTGCGATTTCATCTTGGACAAGATCTGTGCTTATTTGTGGTATGGTTACCATAGTGCCGCCTGATGCGACTCCAGACTGGTCACCATCCTTGGATTCTTCAGTGCTCGAGCTACTCTCTTTGAGTATGTTCATGCCGAGTTTACTGGTGAGCGGTGGTTTAAGTGAGGAAATCAATTTGGCAGGAACCGACGAAGGCAATACAGCACCTGTGCTAATTTTAGCTGTGTGTTTAGAAAATGGTTGTAATTTGGCGGATGCTGATGCCGAGGATGATGATGAGGGCGGTAATTCAGTGGTGGAGGTGGGCGTATCGGTGCTTGATAAACGTGAAGTTGGTGGTATCGGTGGTGGCTGTTGCTGTTTGCCTTGGTCCAAGCTAAACTGTTTCTTCAATTGCATAGCCCGTGGAGGCGGTTGCACCTGCGCCATTATATTCGTTGTTCCAAAATCGAGGGAAGAGGATCCTTCGTCAGTTGAGCGCTTAACATCGCAAGCACCAACGGACGAGGTACGCAACGGTTGATAACGGGCAGAGATGCTCAGACTACTACCTCCACTTAAACTAACACCACCCTCGAGCACTGTCGTCGCTAACGTCTGCGATTGTGATTGTGACTGCGTATCAACTGCATCAAGAGAAGGCTCAGCCGTCAAAGATGGTGTGTCGATATTGTACGAGCCGGTCATAGAGGTGGTGGTATCATTTGAACTTTGCTTAATAAAACGATATGGATGCGCTGAATAGTCAGTGTCGGTGCTGGAATTCTTCTGTAAACTTTCACTGGACTTCTTGAAGAGGCGTCCGGTGCTCTCATACGGTGGATTTAAAAACTCACTGGTAGCACGTTGTGGCACTACGGGTGAATGATATGTTTGTTGTTGTTCCATGGAGGCATTACGTTGCCAGGGACGTTCATTTTTCACTTCAAAAGCACCAGCAGCTGGGCCACTAGTGTCACTACTATCACAAGCACCAATTACTCCGCCATCGGCTGGTGGTTTAGACGGTGACAATTCGATAGCAGTCTCTCGTCTCAGAGGATGTCGATGACTGTAGTCAACAGATGCACCAGCCTAAACAAACGGAAAGTCAAATAATTAATAAACTAGCAAATAGCAAGCATTTCTATCAAGTAAATCATGCAAGCATTAATTGAAGACACTCAAATATTTAATTGTAAAAGTAATGTTTTCTAAGATTTCAACATTTTAAATACATATTTACAAATTTATTTACATACTGTATGAAATATATTTTCCTGAAAACCATAATTACCGCTTTTAATTTTATTACCTCATATGAGTCATCGGTATCATCTATTGAGGCACGCGCCGTAAAGAGACCTTCAAGCATTTGATAATCATTTTCTTCGCATTCTTTTAAATGTTGCTTCTCTAGTAGAGCTGCTCTTTCGGCTTTTGACATGTCCGTTTTTGGTCGATCCAATGATGCTTTAATTAAGTACCAAAATATATTAATTAAAATTGACAAAGATTATTTACTTATCATTATTATTATTGGCCAAGAAATTAATTTTAATTTTTACTATACCCAGCAATTTATTGTCATCAATACAATGGCAAGAATGAGTACTATTTTGATATTAAATACATTATTTACATAACGTTTCGTTTTAATTAACTATTAGATTCTTAATACATATCAAGATGACATAATGATGGAAATGAAATTACGAATTAATAATGTTCTCATCAAAAGAATAAATAACTTTGCAGCATACTCCACTGTTTTACTGAAAACTCATATTGCTTAAATGAAAAGAATTTCTAATAAATTTATTTAATTTGCATTTTGCTATCCCTCGACAGATTTATTTTTCCTTTGATTAACAGTAATATGATTGTTCTTCAGACCTGCACTTAAAACACTGATTTGCTTTGGATGGATCCTATGTTCTTGTTTAGTAGCTAAAACTATATGCTGTAAAATTCGAGGCCAATCGGATGGGTGAAAAATTTTACTGTCTATAAGAAAAAATTATCCAACAAGGTTTAAAATATAAAAATCAAAGGAAAAACGACCAAGTTATTAAAATTTCTCCCACGTTGTACAAACAATTGCGGGTAAAATATATGAATATTCAAAATTTTCGCTTAATATGTTGTTTGCCTAAAATCGTATAACATATAAATTAAAAAAAAAAAATTATTATTTAGTAGCGGCATTGAAAATATATTGTATAAGACATATTTCTTATTCATAAGCGGAATTAACAGTGTTTGCTTTCCTGGAAACCTGTGTTCTCTAGCATTGCACAGTGGGGCAGAATCAAAATTTGTTGGAAATAAATCTGGCATTTCTATACGGATGACCCGATCGGGATAAAATTTGACATATGCGTAGCCAAGGAGTATGTCCAGGGACGGCGTTATTAGGGCTCAAATTAGGGTACCTTCGACATGTACACTTTTTAAACACGTGCCATTTTTTTTATTTCCCATCCGATTCGAATGTGAAATATTATTGAAGAACGGAGACTTAAAGTGGGATATTTTTGAATCGAATTGAGATATTGACTTGAAATTTTTTTGGTAAGACCAAAAATTAACTTGTCTAAACAAACAAAATTAGTTCAGAATAAATGTGGATCAAATGGTTCCTAATATTTGCAAGCCTATTAAAATTTTGATACAATTTTTAGTTTTAGAAACTCAGTAAAATCTTTGTTTATTGACAAAACTCAATTAATTTTCAACGTTTTTTAAACTTAGCATTCTAAATAACAAAGTGTAAAAAACTTGTCAAAAGGTCAAAGGGCATCCCGCAATTCCTAAAAATTGGAGCGAAAATCCCAAAAATTGTATTTTTTACAATTTTGCCCATAGGGTTCGCATTTCCTTCGGGGCTGGGAAAATACTTTGGGAGTAAATAGGGATCACATCAAGGTTTCTAAAGCTGTTTTCCGTTTTTTGATCCCAGCTTTGGGATTTTAGAACATGTGGCCCAAAGTTAAAATTTTGATAAAAAATAGGTCAAATTCCGATAGGCGTAGGTCTGACATATTCGAAAAACAAGACATGTATTTTATACCAGAATGTTTTACGTAAAGATACCTTACGGAAACACATAAAATTGTTATGTGTTCTTAAATAAAGTTTTTTATTAATAAAAAAAAGAGTTAGGGCCACTTTTCGTACAAAAAACTGACAAATTTTAGTATTTTTGGAATATTTAAATTGAAAATCGTTTATTTTTGGACACATAATCGATATTGCCCTGAAATCTTTTGTATGTTATTGGTACTTTAGTTGTTTAACTAAGAAAATAAATTCGAGTCCATGCGGTCCAAAACTAAGCCCCATATTTTAAAAAAAGCGGTCCAAGGTATGGCAAAATTTTTAAATGCCTATAACTCGGAAATTGTAAGAGATAAGTAACACACGCAAGCATGTTGTTTCAAAACTTAGCCAAGCGCATTCTAAAAATATACAAATCTATGAAATCGGATGGGAAACAAAAAAATGACATAAGGCCCTAATTTGAGCCCCCGTAGCGCCGCCCATGGAGCATTTGTAGGGTCCATTTTAATAACTTAAACTCAAATACTCCTTGGCTACGCATTTGTCAAATTTTATCCCGATTCTGCCATACTGTGCATTATGGGGTTTAAATATATTCCCTTGATATGTATTTTTTCCATTAAGCTCAACATTTTGAAATTCTTTTAAAATTTACAAGAACTAAATCTAAAACTTAAGTTGAAAAACAATTGTTTTCATATTCGTAGTAACCAAATCATTTAATCAGGTGTTATTTAAATTTATACTTTCAATATTATCTTTAAAGAATATATACATATTTCAGTTGTGCACTTAAGTTGTATTAGCGGCAGTAATAGGAATATTAATAATATAAATATCTAAATTATACCCATATTTTCCTTGAAATAAAAATTTCAAAACAAAGTTTATTAAGTGTATATATTAGAGTGGCTCTGTTTGTATGGAGGCAAAATAAGGTGTCGATGTTCCCAACTAAAATGAAAGTTTAGCTTGTTTGAAAAAATGACTTTTCAAAATTTTTGTCCTGTCGTCAGTATTTGGTGAGCTGTATCAAAGGTCCATTTTAAAGTTTTTATGAAGTTTTTCTTATTTCTCACTCGTGATAGTCCAAAAATATTCGAAGTTTTGGAAGTTTTGGGATAAATTTTAAGTTTTTTAAATTTTTACAAACAATTATTTAAAGTAAGTAGTTTAAATTAGTATATCTAAACCTCATATAAATTTCCCGAAAAGTTTTTTTTTACTTTTTTTGAAATTCAATCTAGTTCGAATTTTATTTGAATTTTTTGAAACAACATTTTATTGTTTTATAAAACTAACATTTTAGTTTAACTAAAATACATGCAAAATTCCACGCAAAAATGATATTGTTACGAATGTGCAATAGCGATTTGAATTTAACGGTCTGTAACGACTGCCTGCAGCATTCATCAGTAGCATTCGGTTATTGGCATTGTTTGTAAGTATGGCAACACTAAATGTTTGGGCTGCTGGCAATGACATCGAAGGCTCTGGAATTCGAATGTACTAGTATGTCCGTTAAGATCATTGTAGAAGATTCCCGAGATATGGCGTGTGTATAAATGGTGGCAGAGGCTGCAGTCGTGAGTGGAGTTGATCATTGGCGCTGTTAGAGTTAACATCAACTGTCGTGTACATTTGAGCTTGTCTTTATAAAGTGTGTGTGTGCATTTCTGTGAATTGATAGACTTGTCAAAAGACACTGAGTGACTATTTGAATTGTTGTTGGTGTACATTTTAAATAAATAAAGAGTTGTTACAAATTTTAAACTACTAAAACTGCTTTTTGTTTGCAATCAAAAGTATCAGGTGTATTAAAAGGAAATAAACCCCGTTTTTAAAAGGTAAAAACGTAACAATATTTATTTGTCAAGCTTTCCATATGGTTAACATTTTAAATGCTTTGGTTATTTTTATTACATAAAGTTTATTGTTTTCCGACTATATAGATACACAGAAAAAAATATTTCTTAATTATTTTCAATTAATCGATTTATAGAAAATTAAAATTGGTTTTAATTACTTTGATAATTCAATCAATAAATATTTTCTGTATACAGAAAAACTATGTTTCAAATAAAATAAAATTCGAACTAGAGTGAATATCGAAAAACTTTGAATTTATGTGAGGTTTATAACTTATTAATTTAAACTACATAATTACTTTAAATAATTCTATGTTAAAATTTAAAAAAGAACTAAAAACAAGTAAGAGAGATATATTCGGCTGGGCCGAATCTTATATACCCTTCACCAAACAATACTTCAAAATAAAAATTTTAAATATATTTAGGTAAACAAAATTTATTTGTTTTCCAGTTGTTTTTTTTTTCATTTTTTTGGAAAAAAATTTTTTTAGAATTTTTTTTTAAATTTTTTATGTAAAATTTTTTTTTTAATTTAAATTTTTTTTTTTAAGTTTTAAATTTTTTTTTTAATATTTAACGAAAAAAACTTTTGGTAAAAAAAAAAATCTGGTTAAAATTTTTTCCCGATTTTGACCCATTGTAGGTCCAACTTACTATGGTCTTATATACGTCGTTGCAAAGGTCTTTAAAATATCTATCATTAGATATCCATATTGTCTATATTAATGACTTAGTAATCCAGATATAGGTCAAAAAATAGGTAAAAAATCGAGGTTGTCCTGGTTTTTTCCTTATATCTCAGCCATTTGTGGACCGATTTTGCTGATTTTAAATAGCAAACTTCTCGAAAGCATGTCTGACAGAATTATTGAAGAATTGTATCCCGAAGATATCTGGAGTCTTCAGAAAATTGATTTCAACAGACAGACAGACAGACAGAGAGACAGACGGACAGACAGAGAGACAGACGGACAGACAGACAGACGGACATGGCTTAATCGACTCCGCTATCTATAAGTATCCAGAATATATATACTTTATAGGGTCGGAAAATTATATTATGGAAATTACAAACGGATTGACAAATTTATATATACCCTTCTCACGAATGTGAAGGGTATAAAAATTACAAAAATTATAATTAAAAAATATTCGAATTTTTCAGATACGGCATTGAAAGCGCCTTTCAAAGACCTTGCACATGATAACAATATCACTTAATACTGAACTCAGGACAAACATTTGGAGAAACGATATCTTAGAATGAATTAGACTTTTATTTTAGTGGGGAACAACCCAATTTTTTGGCGCCTCCCAAATCTCCATATGTATTTTTGTATAAAATATATAATAATAATTAAGAAATAAAATATATAATCACAAAGTATACAGAGGCGACACGGCAAAAAAAATATATTTGTCTCTTTCTCTCGAAACCATTTCAACTGGTTTTGTTTTGTGTTTATTTTTTATTATTACATAGTGTTGTTTGTTTTAACGCACTGTCTGTATTAAATCGCAAATTTGTTTTCTCTTTCTAGCGAAACTATTTCAAAAAAAGCTGTTTTTAGTGTTTTTGAACTGTCAAATTTGTCGCCTCTGTATACTTTGTGATATAATGAACATATTTAACATTAATGACAATATCAAATACTTACTCTTATGACTTGGAAGAGATACTGTGGGTGAGGTAATCATGTGGCAAACACTCTCCAATTCATCAGTAATGGAAGTGTATTCGCTATGCAATTTCAAGAGAATGTTTCTCGAGGGTTTTGCATGCAGTACAGATTTTCCTAAATTACATTTTATATATTTGTTTGATTTTGTTTTTTATGTTCAAGTTTACGGTACGAATTTGGTTGGAAAAAATAAAATTTCAAAGTTTTGTTTAAGAAAATAATTAATTTACAAAATTTACAACATAAAGAATGGAAGAGAGAGGGAGATAGAGAGTATTGTATAGGGATGACATATAACAACAACAATTGTTACTGCAACAATATCGGACACAACAACATATAAGCACGCAAATATTCCAAATCTCTTTATCTCTCTCTATTCGAGGATGCTCCATAGACTTGGAATACTTGATGCCGAACGAACGGAAGGAGATTGATGTGCGACACATTGAGGGCTTTTTATTGTACCTGTTTGTGCATCCTTATCGCTGTCTGGTTCCGATTGCGTAAGACTCATTTGACGACGTGTTAAATGTAATTGATTCAGACTTATATGGGAACGACTTATGTCGCCAACAATAGAACACGTCTCAGAATTTCTGCGACACAGGGATACAGTACGTTGGCGCATAGCTCGGTGTCTGGCAGCTGGAGAACAAAAGAATTGAATTGATATCCCAAGTACATGTAATAATGGTGTTTTGTGGCTGATTTACCTTCGAAAGTTATATCTGGTCCCGTTTCATCGGAATTCTCACCCACCAGTGTGTGTTCATCGTCATTTCCCAGTGGCGTTAGGGTATCCTTACTCTCCGTACTTGCTTCGGTATCCTGTCGTACGGTTACGTATGGTGTACGTTTTATAGTCTCACATGTAGAAGGTCGTTGTGACAGGGGCACATATGCATCAGAATCGGATTCGGATTGCACGGATATTTTGCGCACTACCTGCTCATTAAGTGCTTCTCGTGACTTGACAACTTCATCTGATTCTTCAGGCACGGGAACTACTTCAAAGTGTGTACCATCATCGAATATGTATGCATCTGGTCGAACTTCTGTTAATGAACGATTTAATCGACGACGATTTGTTACCTGTGTATTCGAATATATATTGGGTAATATTTAATATCTATGTGTATTTATATGATCTGATTATGTACACATACCTGTAAACTGTTCGATAAGTTTCCTAGGCCAACGCCTCCGCCTCCACCTCCACCACCACCGCCATTACCACTGCCTGCTCCTGCAGCTTCATTGTCAGATACGGATATTGTTCGTATACGTTGAAAGTCCCCAGGTATATTTATATTGGATGAATTGAAATCGTCTTGTCCCATTGTATGCATGGCCATAAAACGATGTATCACTGCTAAATGATTCAAAATTTGCTCCGACGATTCTTCCATTTTACGTAAACGAAACTCGATATTCTAAAATCAATAACAAATTTAATTAAAAATAAGTTAATATTAAACGGATTATTGTAAAATTATGATAAGACACTAGGATTCAAAAACAAATTTTATGCATTAATTTTATCACATTACAATTTGATACTTTTTATGGGCCGTTTTTAAAAAACGTTGGCATTCTTTCAATATCATACTGGATGACAATTAACATTTTTAGTACGCTTTTAAGCGAAAAATTAAAAAAATATTTTTTTGGAATCTGGAAGAGTGCGGTTCGGATTTATGTACTGAACTTTTGTCTGTAAATTGTAGTAGTGAATAAAACTAAACATAGCCCGATCAGAGTTTCATACAATTTAACGAAAGAAATATATCAGCACTGAACTTTGGAAATGTATTAACTAACCCTTATATTTCTTCAGTTTCTGTAATTATATTTGTTTAAATTTTAAATTTCGTTATTCCACAGAAGTTTTATCATGTTTAGTACCATGTGTCACATTGCATTGAATTTGAATATCTCACTCAGATTTCCTTTGTAAATACCTAAAGGAAGTATATGTATACATATACATATGTAAATATTCTTTCTAAATCTTCTCATTATCATATCTTAATACCTACATAAGCATTTATATGTACATTTAATTCTCGTAAATGAATGATTAAATCAAAATATCTTAACTTTTAAGGTGTCTTAAACTACATAAAACGGAGAGTTTTATTTAAAGAAATCAATAACACCTTAAAATAAGTATTGTGGATTTGCACTTGGAAATAAGAAATAATGTACTTTTATAAGTATGTAACCCATCTCAATTTGATTGACATATCGAAGAGATATTCATAGAATATACATATATTTTGTATGTCAATGTATTTATTAAGAAACATACATACTAGGGTATTCAATTAATCGGGTTTCAAGTTTAATCGGTTAATCGAGCAAATAATTAATCGGGGTTAATTTTAAATTATTCGATTAACCGAATAATTTATATTTTAATTTTAAATTGAAAAAAAACCACTAAAATACATAACAATTTAACTAAGGACTGAGATCAACAAATTCTTAACGCACGTTTTTTTGATCAAGTTACCTTTGTAAAGCATGTCAGTTATTATGTTTAATGTCAATTATGTTCATTTGTTGTTAATCTGAAAAAAGTGCATACTAAAATTATTAAATAAGTATTTTCAACAAAATACAACTTGGTCCTACAAAAATTGGCCAAACAATCAGAGGTCTGCTATCAAACTTTTTCCACTGTTATGAAACTGTACCGGGAGAACTTGTCCGTTGATAAAAAACCTGGTTCAGGTAGAAGGAATGATTCACATGATGTTTCTAAAGCCAAAAAAATAGAAAGCATTTTCAAAAGAGTTCTCAATACCTCCGGTAGGAAAGCGGTTATGGCAGTACTCGGACTATTACAAAAAGTAAAAGCATACAAGGCTCAAAACGTTCCTAACAGGAACTCTGCTAAAAATTTAGAGGCCAAAGACAGATCACGGAAATTGAAGTGAAATTTTATACAATAAATATGCCTGCTGCATAATGGATGAAGAAACGTATGTTCTGGCAGATTCTTCGCAGCTATCGGGTCAAAATTTTGATGTTGATGATGCTCGAGGGAAAGTTGAAGAAATGTTTAGGACCCAAATGCAGACAAAATTTCCCAAAAAGTTCTTGGCGTGGCAAACAATATGTAGTTGCGCCAAAAAACCCAAACATTTGTTACAAAGTGCTCCATAAATACCGAAATTTACATCAAGGAATGTTTACAAAAAAGGATGTTTCCATATATAAGACTTCTTAGTGTTTCCACTTATTTTTGGCCTGATTTGGCACCCTGTCACTATGGTAAGAAAGGTCTTGAATGGTAAAAGAACAATAATGTGGTATTTGTATCAAGAGAGGTCCTGGAGCTAAGGCCAGTGGAGAGATATTGGGCTCTTGTTAAAAGAGAATTGAAGATCACAAAAAAGCTGTCCAAAGATGTGGTAGATTTTAAACGGAAATGGACAACCTGTTCGAACAAAGTAACAGAAATCACTATAAAAACCATCATGAAAGGGTTTCCGAAAAAGGTTCAAAATTCCATCACTAGTGATTAGAACTATAAAAATATTTTTTTTGTAAATTGTAATAATAATTTCAATCAAATAAAAAAAATAAAAACTGTAAGTTTACTGGTTTCATTTTTAATAACATATGGTATTTGAAATCCTTTTTATATACACATCCTTTTAAAAAAAAGATATATAATTTAAATGTTTTCTTTTTAAACGATTTTTTTTCTATAGATTTAATAAAACTTGATTTGTAAAAAAACTCTAGCAGATTGTAGATGTTGGCGAAATCGAAAGTAAGGTATGATAAAGAATATCCAATATCTCAGTTCTTTTTTTTTGTATTTTCTATGCATATAAAATCCTCCATTCTGATGAAAGACTCGTTTCAGTAATGTCTGCAGTTTCGTCAATTATCATTTCGTGCTCCGACAAATACATGTAGATTAAATATGTCACATTTGTATTTGATTTAAAATGGAAAAATAAATACAAAAAAATATGTTAAAGTACAAAAAATAAAAAATTTATTTGTTATTTGAAAAACCGCAATTTTAAATTATTCGAACAGTTAACCGACCATAATTAACGATTAATCGATTGAATACCCTAATACATACATATTAAGGTGGCCCCAAAAAAAGTTGAGAATGTTTTCAATTAAAATAAACGTATAGTTCATTCTAAGATACTGTTTCCCAAAATTATTATACTGGGTTCGGTATTTGGTGAGTTAAAAAAGGTTAAAAATTTTATTTTTTTAAGGATTTTATGATTTTGCATATTTCTTGCAAAGGAAACATATGAAATATTGGTATCATATGAAAGGTATGTGAAAGGCGCTTACAATGTTATATTTCAAATTATCGCTCAAGTCCAAAAAATTCAAACTTTTTTTTGCAAAATTTTTAAGTTTACATTTCAATGGCAAGCTTATACAATTAAGCTTATTTTAATATAAATATTGTTGGGCCTTGTAGGCTCCTTTCGGAAAATTTCTTTTATAAATTCTTTGAATGTATTGATAAGAAAAATTTTCAAAAATTCAACCGAAATCATTCTTGACCTCAATCTATATTATTTTAAATAGACCTTTTATATAAAATCGCCTTAACGGAGATAAATCATTGAAATATATTTGTATCGATTTGGGTGTTGCGATGGTATTCGCACCACCCAAGTTTCTTATCAACCGAAATCATTTTTCCAAATTTTGGGTGGGTCCTTAATTGACAATAACTCCAATATTAAACCTACTACATTGTTCTAAAACTTTTGGTTGAACCGATAAGGATCCAGAATATATGTTCTTTTGTAGGTCAACGACCAATATTTCAATGTTTTACAAATCAATATAACCCTGATATTATTAGTGGCGCGTATAAAAATATTGACCCATAAAGATTTAACCTCATGGCATTTAAATTAGAGTTTCCAATTCGGTTTTAACCGAAACCGACAATTATTCTTCGGTTTTCACTTTTAAACTATTTTCACTAGAAAAATTCAAAATTTAGAAATGAGAAACAAAATTTTTCATCCAATATCTCTAAACACAGATCGGTAAAAATATCTTAAGATTTGTTTAAATTTTTTAAATTGTATTACAATAATTGCTTCAGCCTGCGAAAGGTGCACTTCGCCTACCTTTCTCAGGCTAAATAATGCAAAATTTTTGTAACAAAGTCTTCGTTATTTTCAAATATCTGATAAAAGTATGGAGTACTAGTTGACCGGTGCGCTTCGCCACTTCAATTGGAATAAAGAAATAGTACTATTAAGTCTTCCTTTGTAAATTAATTCTAATTCAGGAAAACATGTCTCTAGTTTCATGTTTATTGATTCAATGTAATGTGGATTGTAGCTCATTTTAGACGTATTATTAAGTAGAAGAAAAACAGTACCATAAAGATCCACATCAAGAATGTTTAATTTCATATTTCTTTGTCCATTATTATAGAAAATACAATAGAAAGGTAAGACTATAATCACCTTTCGTGAATTCTAATTCATTCAGAATCAGTTGTGCCTAATTTTAAGGTTTATTATTATAAAGTATTCAAAAAGTACCTTTACAATAAATAAATAGTAACATTAATTATCCGTTTTGAATTCGCGTTTCTAGGTCCATCGTTATAAAATATTCAAAAAGTACTACTAGTTCGAAAAAGTACCTGCAATTCGTCTATCCTTGACTCTTTCTTTACCCAGAAGCATATCAGCCAACTATTTTGTATATACAATAAGTAAAATAATTTATTATAATAAAAAATACCATTAGAAGAGAAAGTAAAAATTTTCCACACTTAAACCAAGTTTGAAATTTCAAAGTAATTTCCTGATTCTATGTTCAATATTATTGAAAATTCATTTTGAAGAACGAAAAAGTACTCCTTAGTTTGGTTTAGTATCATAATACAATTGAGCACCCTATTCTTGATTATTTCTTTACTGAAAAGCATATTAGCCAACTTTAACTAATTTAATATATTAAAAAGGTACCATTAAAAGAAAAAGTACCAATTTTCCTTTTCCTCGTAAACACTTGTCAAATTTAACTTTAGATTTGTTTAGCAGTTCCTATATTTTCAACTGATTTAATAGTTAATAAATTATCACAAAACCGAACCGAAACCGATCGGTTTTCAATTTTTTAAAACCGAAACCGCAGTTTTGAAATTCTTCGGTTTTTTGGAAACTCTAATTTAAACGGTTTGCAATACATTTAAAATAATTTTCGGTAAAATAATGACTTTTTTCTAATGCATTTATGATGCATCACTTTCAGCAGATATGCAGGGAAAGGAGTTTATTGATGCCAAAACCTTATAAAAAGGTTCGATATTCCTAAATCAAAAAACAAAGCCTAATATTTATCTACATATGTATAATGTAATTGTATACGTTTACATATTATCTAATTATAACTTACCTGTACGGTGGCAGTTTGTAAATTCTCCTTTTGATTTATGTCCTCGATTTTTTGAGCCATTGTCTCTACACGTTCTGTGGTATTCTTCACACGCTCCTCTGTCGATTGATTCAAAATAATTTCCTGTTCGTGGAAGAAGCCTTCAACACACTCCTCTTCAAAATCGTACAAACGTTCGAGATCATCCTTTTCTAAGAACAGCTTCAAACCATTGTCCCGTTGCACTTCCAATCCTGTGCATTTATTATTCGATTCAATGTGAATAAATATTATTCGATACAAGAAATACGCAAATACAGAGCAACATTGTTCGATGTTGTTACATACAAATGAATTAATTCCACAATACCGTCCCCAATGATAAATTAGAAAGCAAGTTTTTTTGTTTTAATTATTAATTAATCAAACATAAATATTTGGCACACAAATTAACATTGACAGTGTTAATCACATAAAAATAAATAAAACCAAAAAATATTGCAAAATAAAATTGTTAGTAAAACGTGTGGAAAAGCATAAATATGTTTGTTGAAGTGTTAAAAATTGTTAATCCATTTCATATTTTCAAAAGTTTAATGTTAATATCTCAATTTGATATATTTGATTTTAAGTAAGTTAGATTTGGACGATTTGTTAAAACAGGTGTTTTAAGATTATAATTTTGTTTTAAGCATTAAAATCAAGCCATATATGCGAAAATGTCAAAATAAGCATTTATATGCACGTTTGTTGGTTTTTATTACATATAAGTAGTATGTGTGTGTAAAGTTGTGTTATAAGAACAGTTAACGATTAATTAAGTAAATAAATGAATAAAAGTAAATAGAACAACATTATTGGTTAAATATATTTACGAGCTTATAAATGAAAACTCACAGGGAATAAAATTTAACTTTCTCATCCCTCTCTCACCTTTGGCTTTACGTATACAATACTTGAGCAGCGAATAGAAATGGCAAAAAGCTATGAATGGAGGTGGCAGCACCGGCTTCTGTTGATATTCCATGACTACGGTGAAACGTTGGAACATCCACACCTGCATTAAAATGGATGGAAATGGTTAAAGTACTTCACTAATTTACATAATTCAAATTTTCAGCAGAAGAATAACAACAAGTTAGATGAATATAATCAACAATAAACGTTGCACAATTGGGTCAATCGCAAAATCTTCGGTCATAGATGTCCAAATATGTTTCTTAAAACATCATCTAATTTCTAATAAATTCCGAAAAAAACATCCACAAAAAATTTTGAAAACATTAATTTTAGTATAATTTTTATACAATTGAATAAAGTAGTATTGAATATTTGACTATTTTTACAAAATCTTAGCCCCTGTCTGAGTTTAAAAGTCGTATTAATTCTTAAAAATATAAGTATATAATTTGTAAAAAAAAAAATTTTCAAAATTTATTTCTTTCGTGTTATTTCGGAAATTATTGATAAGAGAATCTTTTCAAAAAATATTTGGACGTCCACTACAGAAGATATTTGCGAAAAATAAAATGAAGTCTTGGTAGAAAAAGAAAATATAAAAATTTAAACTTAAATGTCTTTTAAACTATAAAGGTCAACTTTATATTCCAACAGGGTTGTCACAAATTTAATTTTCTTCAAGCCTATTTCTTCCTCTTAGATTCGTTCTTATTGGACCAGTAGTTTAGAACATTCAGATTTATTACCACTTTTTTGCAATTGAGCCCACTGTGCGTTGTGTGAATGTCCTCACTATGTAATCGTCTAATAGCGCAACTATTAATACAGATATTTGAGAATTGAAATAAGATAATGTATTCCTGGATTTCTGAAACATGGGAATTTAATTTTAAAATTTCACTTGCAACTCATGTGAGAATCCCACAAATGACTGCCAATCTAGTTGTTATTCCATGTAAATTTTGTTAAATTCGATTGTTTATTTTTACCTGATGTGAAACCGAATTGACTTCGTTGAAAATATTATTGAATACAGCAATTAATAAGTTGATTAATAAAATATTTGCTATCAACAAATACATTGACATTGTTATAGGTGTAACCCAGTGTCCTGTAAAAAATTAGAGAAAAAATGGCAATTAATATAAATATAATTAAATAATCCACAGATATATATACAGATTTGTCAAAACTGACGTTTACGAAAGTGGTGTATCAGCATTTCTTTATTTAACCCCATTAATGAAAAAGGATAGCCATACATTTTACATACATATTTGCTATTCCTTTCTTACGTTGGGGATAAATGTGTGATGCCACTTTGATACATTTTAACAGCGTGACGTATCTGCTCATCATCTGTGTTTTAAACTATTTCGATATTCGATGCTCCCAGGGTCTAAAATTGTTCTTCATTACCTAAAAACCAAGCTATTTGAGCAAAATTAGATTTTCATATTGAGTGTATGACTTAAAAATTCGGAAGTTTTTCAAATTTGTAGCTTTTATTTTGAAACATTTGTACAATATTAATTTATTTAAAGTACAATAGAGTATCGAAAAAGATAAGTAGTTTGTTTTGGAGGTGCTTAAATTTTTCGAATTCCTAACTTTTCCGTGATATGAAAAATGCATGTGATAACACTTGCATTTACACATTAGCGGTGTTCACAATCTTGTGCATTTGTATTGTAAATTTATGTAATGGTGTACGTTAATACGTATTACGTGTATACGGTGTTTGTTAAAGTGAAGTTATCAGTAACCTTATTCTGATGGATCCTTTTATCCGAATGCGATTTTATGTGTATATTTGTTAAGAAGCTTCGTATTGTACTTATTTCATCTGATCAGCGTATTCACCGCGCATATTGCATCATTGTAAGGTAGAAACTCTGGAGCTTCGGAAACATTATCATGATCTTGTTCCGTGCCTGTGTCCGTTCATTGTCATCAAGTGAATCGTCATTCCATCATACAGTAATCTCTTTACTTGAGAGAGTACAATTCGGCGTAAGTCTTACCAACATCTATTGTGTCTCTTCAAATATACGATTATCAAAACGGTCCGGTGCTACTCATGTGTACAGTACTACATATATAAATACCGACAATCGACATATACGAATTCAAAATTATATTATGCTGGGTATACACTAGACCGTACCTCCAAAAAAAAAAAAACAAAAAAAATTCCCCGTACACCCCCTAATATAATGTAGTTTTGCAAGGCAGTTACGAACAAATTTTTTTTATTTTGCCGAACGTAGGGTTCGCCTTTTTAAAATGTTCGTTATATTTTTGCCATTTACATTCGGATTTTAAAGTTTGATATATCAATAATTTTGTCTCGGGAAGACCAATGTTTTGCTCTAAGGTCCATTGACCTCAAGTATCCCATTCTAGTATTTATTCACCAAATGTTTGTTTTTACCACCATAATGTTAGAAAATTGAAGCTCGCATGGAATCATTAAACTTTTGTTAACGAAGTAATTCGATAATACCTGCAGAACAGTCTGCATTTACCGTCGGATGTATACATATGATGTAACGAAATCATGTATTTTTGTCAATCATAATTCGACATCATTTGGTTCAAGCTTTTCTATTGTTTCAAGGACGAAGTATTTGGAATTTGGTTAGAATCGGTCCATTATCTCTCCTAGCTCCCATATAATTGCCCTATCTGAAAATAGTTAAGCTCTCATAAATATTTTAGTTATATAGATATTCAATCCAAATTCAGCATAAATAAGTTTTGTATAAGATGAACTTGCACCACCAAATTCTGTGACGATCGGTCCATAATTAGTCATAGCTCCCATATAAGGCCCACTTCCGAAAATCACTTTAACTAAATCTCTTAAAAATGTTGATATTCCAATAACATTTAAGAGAAATAAGTTATATATATACAGAAGTCAGTTCCCAACATTTTATAACGATTGGTCTATAATTAGTCATAGCTCCCTTATGAAGCCCACTTCTGAAAATCATTTTAACGAGATTTCTTAAAAATGTTGGTATTCAAATCCAACTCCCATATACATTTTAAAAAATAACTGTTTATAATCATCTTTTCGGTGTAGGGTATCATATGGTCGGGCTTGACCGACTATACTTTCTTACTAGTTGTTGTTATCGAATTACTTCGTTAGCAAAAGGGTGATACATTAGGGTGGTAGGAACAAATATCTGGTGGTTAAATAGTAAAACGGGATACTTGACGTCAATGGCCCTAAGAGTACAATATTGATCTTCTCGAGAAAAAACCATTGATATATCATACTTTAAGATCCGATTGTAAATGCCAAAGATATACCGAAAAATGCAAAAAGGCGACCCCTACATTCTGCAAAAAAAAAATACATTATATTAGGGGATGTACGGCGCACTTTTTTTTGGTTGTAAGGTGGTACGGTCTAGTAAACATGATATTTATATTTGTACTAATCGTAGTATGAGTTAAAGTACGGTTTTGTGATAGACGTTACTACTTAACGTACTATTTCATAAAAAAAAAATTTCCGAGTACGACAGCATTATATTAATTATCGTACTTATCGAAGTTCCGCATCAAAAAATCAAAATTTTTGGAGTTTCGTACTTCGTTTGTACGACAACATGATACACTTTACTAATTTCGTACTTGTACGATTAGAAAAAGAAAAATTAAATTAAACAAGTAAGAAAGTATGGTCGGTCAAGCCCGACCTTAAAGATGAAAAAACCGGTTGACCAAAAGTGAAGCGTATCCAAGAGAGAGTGTTCTGCATCGATCGGAAAAAATAGTAGATAGACGGTTCAAGGTCTGAACTATTAAGCGGCTGAGGCAAAACTTCGCAACCACTTTAATCTAAACAGTTTTTAACAGGTAATGCTGCATGTGGCCGAGTGTTGTCATGATGGAATAATAGAAAATATAATACTAACCAAATCTGGTGAACCAGTAAAATATATTTTATCCGTGCCCTTATTATAATGGTGGTGAGTATGTAGGATTCGGCACAGTCGAATATAACACTCTTAGTTGTTAGTACTAAATAAATTTTTTAATAACCAACCTGTAACACAAGCGGGTTGACTTGGATTTTCACCACATGGTGGATCAATATCATCTGCAAACACCTCACCATACAACATGAAGTACGGTTGATAAGTGACCTGAAATGAAATGTGCAACAAGAAGTTATTAAACAAATTTTATTTTATACACATCCACTAAATTGTATACATTTATACGTAAGTAAGTGAAACACATATACGAGGATACAACATCAAATACAAAGAGGTTCAGTTGACAGGCAAAATTAGTTTATTTTTTATTATTATCGTACATGTACTTGTTTTTTTTTATTTAAATATCACTGAGTAATGATGTCAACATTTATTTAGTTTTTTTTTTTACAGATTTTTCATAGAATAATTTAAAACTTAAAATAAGCTCAATATCAATTACAGAGAAGTATACATATAAAATTAAAAATTAATTAAATGAAAGTTTTTTTTTTAAAACTAACGAAAATCTATACATTATTAAACAATTGAAGCGTTTTTCGTAAGTTTTTCATTCGTTTTATAACAATAAATATTGTTTTAATGTTTGATTTGTTCAAATATTTTGTTATACATATTTAAATTCGAATAAAATTTAAGAGATATAGATAGACGTATTGAAATATACATATATTTTCATATCTTTAAGTTTTGTAGGGTAGAACGACAATAAATGTTAATTATTTTATTTGAAAATAAAACGCTAAAAATTTCCAATAACTGGACTGTTCTATCTAGTTCTATCAGTTTAGATGCAAGTAACCTACCACTTTATCAAGGAGGACACCTTATCGTCTTCTAGACATTCTGTGAGAGGTCAGGGAAAATTCCAAACGAATTCGATATTTTTTGAAAAATCATTGATACATTAGTTTGATATTCATTGATAAAATGTTTATACCCATAAGATATATCCTCAACACAATTCCATTACATGAGATCAACAATAAATTCGTTTGTCATTTAAATAGAATACATCTAAGGTAACATGCTGACATGCTAGAAAGAGTAAATAAGAGAGTGTCAAATCGTTAATGGTTGGTGATATACACTATCGGTCATAACTAAAGCACCCTCTCCATGAATTTTTTCATATCATAATTTTTTTGATAAAAAAAGGTTTTTATATTGTTAATATTCGTATAATGTTCGTTTAGTACAGGATAATTTTAGGAACAGTTGATTTAAAATGATAAAACATAGAAAAATACAAAACGGGACGGTCAAAACAAAAGCACCCCTTTATAAGATGTTTAAACATTTTAATATTTTTCTGCATATTTGCAATGTCAGTTAACGGGATTCACAACGGATGCATTTAAAAATTTCAGAAGATAAAAATAAAGGAAGACGTGGACTGTATAATTTAAGTTTTATACAGTTTATTGTGAAAAAACTATGGATGGCAAGAAACAAGTACTCCAGTGAATTTAAAATTAAAGTTATTGAAGACTGGAAGGCGGGCTTATCACTGCCTGAATTGAGTAAAAAATATTCAATTAACAGATCAGTTATTTCCAGGCTGTTTCCAAAGTTTTTGCAGAATGGTCGTATTTCACCGGGACATTCTGGAGGCCGCCCTTGTAAAACCACACGATATAATGATTCCTTGATCAAATGAGCTATACAAAAAGATCCTACAGCATCAACTAGTCAAGTAAGAACAAGTTTAAGATTATGCGTTAGCGAAAGAACAATTCGTAGAAGAACAGTAGAAGTTGGATTATTCAGCCGACGACCAGCAAAAAAACCGTTTATATCAGCTAAGACCAAGAAAGCTAGACTGGAGTTTGCCAAAGCCCACCTTAACTGAAGTGTCCAAAAATGGAAGACAGTTCTGTTCTCTGACGAATCCAAATACAAATTAAAAGGTTCCTATGGAATAACGCGTGTAAGCAGACGAAAAGTAGAAAGACTGAATCCAAAGTATTTCAAAGGAACAATTAAACATGGAGGGGGCAATGTAATGGTCTGGGTTTGCTTTTCTGGTCAAGAAATTGAGCCAAATCACAAAGTTAATGGGATTAGGTATCGGTTCATGTACCGTGATATATGGAAAGATGTAATGTTGCCTTATGCCAGTGAAGAGATTCCAACAGGATAACGATCCTAAGCACACCTCCAAAGTTTGTAATACTTGGCTGCAGAGCAATAAGATTCAAGTTCTTCATTGGCCTGCTCAATCTCCCGATTTCAATCCTATTGTGAACTTGTGGGAGATTGTTAACTTTAAAAGTATTTGTTTATCAATAGTAAATATATTAACAATTTAAAATAATACATAATAGAAATTTAAAAATGAAAACCGTAATTTTTATTGAGTTTCGCAAATTCAAACGGACCGACCTATCATTTACTTTGCGATCGACCACTCATTGTTCTGTGCCTCTAAAGGCGATTCCAGAATAACTGCAGTATCAGAATAATAACCGGATCAAAATATGTTATAGATATCCGTACGGGTTCAATAGAAGCCAAAGATATTTCATGTTTCTGGAATAATGGGTCAAACGCATTATCATGAAATATTTTAGTTAAGATTTCTGGCCTTTTTCGAATTCAGCTCATCTATACTTATCAATCAAACAACAGACTTTTTTTCCGGTTTTCAACAAAATTTTGATATTGAATATTAGTTTTTAGAAACCGTAACCTAGAAAACAATTTGAGCTATTCAATATAAAAATACCTTGGCGTTATTTTGAACTTTATGCTCTCTCTACTCATAAGAAAACCTTTGTAACGATATGGGTTATTAAACTTTGTATTGTACTCTGGATGTAAGCGTAACCTAATTGATCATGTCAACATCTTAAAAACAGTAAACAGGCCACATTTGTGGCATCAGACTTATTATATAGTATGTACCTACACCAAACCTTGTTAGGACCTTTAAAACCAAAATACCAACAAGAGATATCTGGATTGAAATTATCTGTCCACCGGGATGACGAGATCACGGTCAAAACAGATTGGATCAAAGATGGAAACTTGCAATGGCTTGGAAATTTTCTCTGATGAACTTGGACGAATTTTTGCCATTTATATCACAATAATAGAAAAGTGAACGAACAAATATACAGGGGTTCTCATATAGCAATTCTGTTTTATTGGACTTTATAAAGTTTGGAAATATTTATAGTTTTTCTCGATCACATGTTTTCAGCGAAATAACGAGTTTTTTAAAGTTACAACTTTTTGAAAATCAATTGGAAAATAGCTGATGGTAGTTTAAAGTCAGGACGTTCTCTAACTAAAGCGAAATACTGGGAATAAAGTTTTTTTCCAAAAGAATAAACTGTCTGATATTCAACTTAAGGAGTAAAGAAAATTTATATTAAAAAAATTAATGGCATAATTTTTAATTTGGGTACCCATTAGAGTGTCCAAAAAACCGGTTTTCGGTTTAACCGTTTCGATTTTCTCATTCTAAAAAAACCGGTTTCAGTTTTGTCATTCTAAAAACCGGCCAACCGGTCAAATGCAGAAATTTTCTAAAAAAAATAAATAAATATTTTTAAAAATGTCAAAATATTTTTAAGTTATATATTCAAATAAGCTTTACAAAGTATTTCGTTAAAACCGATTAACCGTCTTAAAAAAATCGGTTTGTAAAAAAACCGAAAAGTTGAAGAAAACCGAAACCGGTCGGTTTTACAAAGATGAAAAAACCGGTTGACCGGTTTCGGTTTTGGATACTCTAGTACTCATCTTTGGGGATTTGGTGTTTAAAGTCAAAATTCGAAACTCAACTATACCTCTTCTCAGGGGAAATTTTTTTATAATCAGTCTATCCGTTTTGTGCTCGAGAAAGATTTTAAATATTTCAGTACTGTATGGAGTCCAATAATATAGGAATTGGTGTTTTGATATTTGTATTTTGTAACACCAAAGATATTTACCATTCAAGGATTTATAAAAATACGTTTTGATTGAACTAAACAAAGAACGTCTGTATTAAAATAAAAATGTTTTAAAAAGACTTTAAGGAGAACATTTTTAAAATCTTGTAAATTTATTACTTTTTATGAAACCAAATAATTTAAGATTTCAAAGATAGAAATTTAAGGTAGTAGAGTATATAAATAAAAGCTTTAGTTGTAAACTTATAAATAATAGAGTACATACACATAGATTTACATCTATTTACAAATGGTTGTATCATTAATATTCATGCATCAAATTAAAAAAAATATATATATATATCGAAATTATTTATGTTCCTTAAATTAAAGAGGCAAATAAATAATTATAAAAGTTAGTGGTGGCAAATTATTACAACAACGGCGGGGCAAATAAAAAATCTATTATTGAAAAAAAAAAAATGGTCACGGTTAAAGAACCACTTTAGTATAAAAATAACTGAAGGGACAGTCACAGGAAGAAATAGAAGACATTAAATAAGGAGCAAAAGTAAGAAGTATTTTTTTTTTATCAAGATGCTTTTTTACAACATCAAATCTTTTGGTTTTTCTCTTTTTTATTTTACTCAAACTAAAATCTTAGGATTCTTTGCTTCGTTTACATTATTGGTCATATTGCCACTTAAAATGTTAAAGAGTTCGGATCTTTGCAAAATTTGTCCAGATGTTGTGGCATGTTGTGGTGGCGCTGACGATGATGTCGATGTGGTTTGATGTGACATTGTTGAATGGCCACGATGATGGGATGACATGTAGCCGCCAATGCCACCAGTAGAATCTCGCGAACCATGTGATGGGCTATTGTGTCTTAAGGCTCCCAAAAATCCAGGTGCTACTATGGAACCAGCAATAACCTAGTATATGTACACAATTTAACATGTGTGTGCGTGTGTGTTTTCATTCATTTAATTAATATAATATTATTTTATTTATTTTTTTTTTTTTGTTTAATTAATACAAAATAACAACATGTGTTAGTGAGCGCAAAAAAGAGAACGAGAAAAAGAAAGTGAAAATATTCAAATGTGTTAAATGAATGCGAGTGAACGAATACATATAAAAGAGAATAAATATGTAAATGTTGCAGAGATATACAAAATAGAAAAAAAAGAGATTTTAAACAAATTTTATGTTATTAATTATTAATTAATTAACTAACGAATTAAATGTTATAATGAGTCAATTAAACATTTAAATATTCATACATATGTATTCGTATGTATGTATTTATTGAATGTGTATGTACTCCATTAAATAATTGTATTAAATATTCCTACTTAATTTGCATTAATAATGATTTCATATTGCTAGTTAATAGTTTGTAGTACACATTATTATCAATATATGTAAGTACCTATACAAACTTTAAAATAATTCACCTGCAACTAATCAGGTATCTGTTTCTTCCCTTTTGTGTTTATATACTGTGCTTGTCAAATTGTTAGTTTATGTTGGGTGGATCTGTCAAAGTCTGTCTTTTGTTTTTGTTTATTTTAGGTGAATTTGACAGTTTGAGCCTCTAAACAAGTGAAGAAAAAAGTCTAATCGTAAATTCGCCTTGATATGTACGTTTGGCTTGGTATTGTAGTCAGCTGCTTTTTACGAGTTCGGTATAGTTTTACACAAACAAAATGCCTGTTTTTCTTTTTTGTATTGTTGTAGACTTAAACAGACGTGATTAATAGACCTTGTCTAATACGTTGTTTCAAAAGTGCAAATACTTTCAGGTTATTAAACAAAATTAAAATGAATTCGTAAATTTAGCTTTTTAATAAGTTTAATGGCGCAGACGTACAAACAGGACCCCAGTCGTCGACATCCAGCACCTGTACAACACAGGAGCAAACAACATATTGAAATAGTTTTTGAGTATGTTTTCTTGATGTTATCGTATGAATAAAGCTAATTCATGTTTTGGTTTCTTGTTTCGCTGGTTGCTTAACCTTTTAGGAAAATTGCTATTTTATATTGTGTCATAGTCCATTTGTATGGACCGATTTAATTTATTTAAACTAATTTAACATGTATAAATTTTGATTACAAGATATTTTTTCTACTCAGGAAAATTTTCCTGGGAAATTCCCGGGAATGTAAAATGTTCAGAGAAATCAGGGATATTTTTTTCAAAACGGAATCTAATTGATTCTACTTGAATGCTTGTTAGATGCGAGCTACCATGTAAGGAATCCTAGTATAAAATTGAGGTACTCCCCAGCAAATACTTTACTTACAAAATAAGCCGACTACTTAATAATGACATTTTGACGATATGATTACTTATTTTTCTACTAGAAAAAGTACTTAGTTTTGTTCGCGATGTCCCAAAAGTAACACAGTGCAACAATGCAAGAAAACAGACTGTCATGACGGTATAGGTTCGACTCTACTACCAAAAGCGGCCAAAGGTGTCATCAGTTTTTGGCCAATAGCTAATTCAGACTTGGTGATATCACTTAACTATATATGGTCAGTGGGTGGCCCGCGGTCTCACATTTTTGAAAAAATTCTTCAAAAAGCCACTTATGCTTCGAATGAGCTGAAATTTAAAATTTTAATAGTCCTTGATAAGGTCTACAAAAAAAGATGCTTACATCTATAGGTTATCTCTTTTAGTTCAAAAGATATTTAGGTTTATTTTTTTCTAAATTTTCCTCGTTTTTTTTAGATACGAAGGCCTTACAGAGAGTCGTACATGTTTTTTTAAAGATCACGTATATTTGCGATAAAATTTTAAAGAACACTAAATAAACTCGATAACAATTATCTCGTCCCTATAAAAAGTTACACTCATCCAGTTTTTGGAACAAATTTTCCCCGTTTTAGAAATTTCGGTATTTGAAAACAAAGAATGGGTACAATTCTAATGCGAATGACTTAAGGACATTTTGATCTATATTATATCCAAATTTTGTTATGATATCTTTAACCGTTTAAATTTTACATTAATTAAAATTTAATATTTTTCTCTATGGAAAATCATTATACACCTATCCCTCGATTTACACGATTGATGCGTTCCTGAAAAAATAGTGTAAATCGAAATGAAAAATGTTTGTATGAGAAATCGTTTAAATCGAAAAAAGACCCAAATACGAATAAATTAAAAAATTTTGTTTAAAAAATTCATTTATTTTAAAGTAAAGTAAATATATTCCCCCATATTCATAAAAAATTTCAATTTAAACATTGTTTTTAAGCAAAATTTCGATAAAAAATTTGATTTTAAAACGTTGTTTAAATTTAAAAATTGTATTAGCTTTTGATAGAAAAGTCCGCTGTGGTATTATTTTCCAAAACTTTACCGATTCGTCTGTAGCGAAGACCTTATCAGGAATGTATTAATTGGCAGCATTAATTTCAGTACATTTTTCGGGATATTCTTTAGACACATCTATATCAGCAGAAGCTTGTTTAACTTTTAATTATAAATTATGTAAGGAATATCTTTGCTTAAATATTTCAAACCAACCATGACTTGATGGTAGCTGATCATTAATTTTTTTTTTTTTTGTAATAGCAATGGTATCAATTGGGATTCGATTTTGAGTTTAATTGTCTATCCAGATCATTAGTGGCTTTTCCATATATTCAATTGTAATGTCCCGAACGCATGAAGTTGTACTTAGGCTCATTGTGGTTCCAGCTGCTACACTTTTCCCTATTATGTTTTAATTTTTTATAGATAACTATTTTTGAGAATTGAGCAGAATATATTTAAAAAAAAATCGTGTAAATTGAGGTAATTTCCACATCCTTCGATGTGTGAACTTAATCATACTTTTTTAACAAAAAATCTATGTTTTCGCATCCAAAAATAGTAAAAAACGAAAGTGTTTAAGGTACAAAGTGATCCTTGTGAGATATTTAGAGTTGTTCAGCTTTACCGTAGCTACAACTCTGCTAAATTGTAGTGAAAGATTAGGAGTCCCTGGAAGTTATTCTAAAAAAAGTGAAAAACTATTTTTCTTCCAATATTTTTTTCAATAGAAAGACACGAAAAAGCTATTTTTTTTTTAATTTAGGCAACATTTGTTTGGTGGACTCTTAGGCATATTATTGCCATATATAGTTAAGCGGTATCACCAAGCTGTTAACCAAAAACTGGTGACCTTTTTTTGAGGGTCACCAAAATCGCCAAACTGTGTACAGGGTTATAAGTACTACCCTTTGGTAGTAGAGTCGAACCAATACTGTCATGGTCGTGTGTTTTTCCAAAAGTTTTCATTTGTTGCATAGTGTAATGAATTACAATTTTACCTGCAAAAAGTATTCTTTTAGCGATTTGAGAAGAAACATTTTTTAACCTGGGGCACCATTCCAACCAACGCACAGCGTGGTAGATCGCAAATTTAACTGAACAAAATCACAAAGAGATTTAAGCATAAATAACAACACAACAATAAAATGGGAGTCTGAAGTTAAGTATCTTGGAGTAATATTGGATTCAAAAATTAACTTTAGCAAACATGTTTCTTACGTTATAAACAAAATAAATAATGTTACGAGACTAATGTACTCTTTCATAAATAGAAAATCAACACTAAGTCTAGATAATAAAATCATAATATTCAAAGCTATTTTTATGTCCATACTGTATTATGCAGCCCCTGTGTGGAATGACGTCTCAACCTGTCATGTCAAAAAACTGCAAATATGTCAAAATAAACTGCTCAAGATGATATACAATCTTCCTTGGCATTATTCGACTCAACGATTGCACTCCATAAGCGGTATCGAAATGGTAAATGATAGAGTTTTGAAACTCACTCACAGTTATGATATCAGATGTCAAATTTCTGAATATTTACACATTAACGAATTGTCAGTTTCCACGTAGTTTTAAGTTTTATTTTAATATAAAAACATTTTTTTTTTTTTTTTTTTTTATTTCAATAGGTTTTTGTTACTTTTTGCCTAGACATATGAAATTATTGTAATGTATAATATATTATATCTTTTGTAAATATTGTTCTAAGTAGAAAAGGCTAATTATCGCCTGAACTCTTTAAATTGTATTATTACTTTGTAAACATATATTCATGTTATGTAAAATAAAATAATGAAAAAAAAAAAAAAAAAAAAAACTGAACAAAATTAATAAATCGCATTGGATTCACTTCTCACTTATGAATTAAATAAAAAACGAGTTCAAATACATAAAGGATTATAAAAACTCAACATTTTTTGTGATGTATTTTGGGAGTTTTTAATAATTTTTCAAAAATATTTCTGTAAAGAATGGAGGTCATAATGAACAAGTGAAAAAAAATGTATGGCTGTCGTAAAAATGCGCAAGATGTTTTTGATTTACCTTAAAGCAATGATGTCCATTGTGCTTTCGCGCTGACTAACAACACACATATTCTTATTCTCTATTGTTTAGTAATCACTGAGACAGCGACGAATGCACACGATATGCGGATTTATTGCTATTTTTTCACTTTTTTAAATTTATTTTTCATGATCACTGAAAGAAATATTTGGATTGTTTAATATATTTCGAACTTTAAAAAATCATTGAAGTGTTGTCTGGTTTTTTCCCTTAATTTACTTTTGTGAACAATTTTTTTCATATTTGAAATGATTTTAATCAAGACTGCGTAATTAAATAAGCAGAAAAATGGTTTACATATTTTAAATTTGTCGAAAATTATTAATATCGAACTCTCAATTAATGAGCTATGGTAATATGTCGCAGACAATTTGATTAAGATTGCACAGTGGGGCAGAATCAAAATTTTTTGGAAATAAATCTGGGATTTCTAAACGGCTAGTCCGATCGGGATAAAATTTGACAAGGGCGTAGCCAAGGAGTATTCCAGTTTAAGTTATTTAAATGGACCCTACAAATGCTCTACGCGCGGCGCTATGGGGGCTTATATTAGGGTACCTTCGACATGTAAAATTTTTAAACACGTGCCATTTTTTTGTTTCCCATCCGATTTCAAAGATTTTTAAATTTTTGAGAAGCGCTCGGCTAGGTTTTGCAAAAACATGTTTGCGTGTGCTATTTATCTCTTATAATTTCCGAGTTATAAGCATTTCAAAATTGAAATTTTCCAATTTTGCCATACCTTGGTACGCTTTTTTAAAAATATAGGGCGTACTTTTGAACTCGAATTTTTTCATTAGTTAGAGCAAAAAATTTCAGAGCAATATCAATTATGGATCCGAAAATAAACGATTTTCAATTTAAAAATTCAAACATTTTTAGATTTTTGCTGTTTTTTGGGCGAAAAGGTAACTTAACTCTTTTTTATTAAAATAAAACTTTATTTAAGAACATATAACAGTTTTATGTTTTTCTGTAAGATATCTTTACGGAGAATATTTTAGTATAAAAAACATGTCATATTTTTCGAACATATTGCCCCTACGCCCTTCGGAATTTGACCTATTTTTTATCAAAATTTTAACTTTGGTCCACATATTCTAAAATCCCAAAGCTGGGGTTATGGGCAAACTTATAAAAAATACCATTTTTGGGATTTTCGCTCCAATTTTTAGGAATTGCGGGATTCCCTTTGACCTTTTGACAAGTTTTTTTACACCTTGTTATTTGGAATGAGAATTTTAGTTTTGTTAATAAATAAAGATTTTATTACATATTTACATATATATAGTTGGAATAATCTTTGTAGTAACATCTTTAAGAAAATATTAAAAATATTGTTCTTTTGTAAATATATTTTTTTTCCAGGGGCTAAAATTTTTATATAAATTTTTGACTAAAAATCTGTGAAATTCAAAATTTCTGCAATAAACAATATTACAGCTTATTCTAAACCAAAGAAGTTAATTTGAGTAGCATCCGAAGTAAAATTGTTTCCGATATTTCAAAAATACATATTTAGACAAAAATTGTGAAATTGGAGAATTCATAAATACATATGTATATAATATTAAATAAAAGGTTTATTTGACAATCGCAATGCATTTGATTCCAAATGTTAATGTGGAAACAAATATACGATTTAGGAAAAGCAATCCCGTAATTCCGATAAAAAATAACATATCTAAACTTTCTTATTTTTTTTTTAATTTCGACCATAGAGTCCACAGAATAATATGAATGATTTATAATACATCGTAGTATGTAAAATTGACCCATTTTAGAATTCCAGCTTTGGGATTTAAAAGAAATTAACCTACACCCAAAATTATGGTAAGTATATTTTAAATTCGAGAGGGCATAGGGAAGCTATTATTAGTATATTTTGGGCGTTTTCGATTTTATAGCATTCCTTGTTGAGATACCTTTAAAAATAATATAGAAGCATTTAAATACGGATGCAAAGAGTTATAGCAGTTTCTCAAAAAAAAAACGAAAAGTCAACATTTTCTAAATTTTCAAATTCAAAATCGATTAAGTTTTTAGAATCTTATTTATTGTTTAACTTACAGAACAAATTTTAATGAAATCGGTCATATATTGTGTCCGATATTATGAAAAAACTGGGCCATGGTGAAATTTTAAAAGTCAAATGATTTTTTTTTTTTGGCCTTTATGAAAACAGTAAAGTGTTTGATTTTCATGTCTGAGGTGCCGTAATTTGGAAATAAATTCGTATACTCATCTGCTATGACTATCGGATCCGCCAGTTAGAAATGATTCTGTCCCATTGTGAAATGCTAGATTTTTTGAAAGTAGTCAATGATTTATTCATTTTTGGGTAGACTATAGATTGATTTGTGTCTCTAATTCTATTCGGGATAGTCGAAAGTGGTGGGTCAATTTGTTCGGTTGAGAAAAAACGTGACAGATGTATAGCAAAATCGGAATCTACAAAAAAAATTCTATGAAAAGTATAAAAAGAAATGATGGGTCTAAAATTAAAACCTAGTTCCCACCGAGAGATTTAAGATTTGTTTTTAAAAATGTATAAACTGTGTATTTTGTAGTCTCTCAGCTGGAGGTAGGTTTTTTAGACCCATAGTTTCGTGAGGAAATTTTCTTAGAATTTATCGTAGATTACGTTTTTGTTGACCAAAAAAAATTTACTCACCCTTACACGGTGAGTTACTGTCTTAAATTATAGATTTTAAGTGGACAATGCTTAATAAGTAAGTTGGTATTATTGCATTAACATCAAAAGAGTCCAAGTTAAGGTTACTTAAAACGCTATATTTAGTTGGAAATGGCATGACGATTTCTTCACATCGAAAGATGTGTGTGAATATGAGTTGTTTTTCTTCATTATATTTAGAATTCATAACATCTATTCATTCGGTTTTCTACAAATGAAATTTAATTTGTACAATTTACACTCCAGCAATTTATTTTATATTTATAAGATGGCACGAATACTGAGAATCTCTACAATATATATATATATATATGTTTTGCTACAAATAACATAAAATTTATGAGAAATTAAATTACCAAATCATATTCTTTAGATGTATGTATTTATAAAATCATAAAATCTAAAAGAAATCATTCGATACGTTTTCATAGATTTCATGGATGACTAGGACACACACGTATTATATACACACACGCACACACATAAATATTTCAGATAATTGTTCAAATGAAGACAAGACGGTCAATGAGACAAAACAGTACGGACACTTACCTCTCGTATAAGACGCCAAGTGGGCTCCATATTTGGAAATAATATAGCCTGACGACTGACACCAAAACTCATCAAGACCACAGCCAAGAGTACGACAAAATAAATCATGTTTTTAACCATTTTACCCATCATTGTCACAAGTGGACCTGTACATTAATAAGCAATCAATATACAAACTGAGTTTCAAGATAACAATATTGAAAAGAAACTTACCCAAATACTTATTAACACCTAAAATATTTAAAATTCTTAAATACCAGTAGATGCTGTCAACACAATAAATAACTCTTCCAATGTCCATGGTATTTGGTCGAAAACGCAATGATAGTCCAATGAAAAATAGTATAATAGCCGCACCATCACAAGGATTCCACATGTTCCAAGCCCAAACAGAAAACTTATGTCTGTTGTATGAAACAAAACAAAACAAAAGAAATAAACAGAATTTAATTAATGTGCAAACCTCAAACAAACAATTACAGTTGCAAGTTGCAACATTACCACTCAATAGAAATATTACTTACGTTATTGCCACTGGTTCCGAGGAAATAATTTCACGAATTTTCTCAAATCCCAACGTTGCTATGTATGCAATCGAATATATTTCCTGCCATCGTGGTTTATGCTCCATTTTAACCAAAACCGTAAATGTGAACATCAAAAGGAAAAACATGTATGCCATCTAATTAAAAATGAAAAGCGAAATGATACAAAATAAGACTGCGATTTTGCACTTTTTAATTAAAAAAAATCTAATAATCAAGCTATTTGAAATCGTATTGTGCATTCGTAGATTAAAATTGTTTTAGACTCCTTCACTTTGTAAAATATATTGATTGAACAACTGAAAATCAGTAAATATGTATATAGAAATAAATGCTGTTTGTTTGGTGGAAGATAATAAAATATACTCCTCCGAATGAGTAACTACTTTAATTCACAATTCACATTAGTGCCTTATATAAAATGTAAATGGGATATTTGTTTCAAAACAAAACAGTAATAATAATCTTAACACATCCTACAGATTAACCTACTTTTCAATGGCTACTACACACCATCTGCATTACCTTGATGCATAACTCATTTTGGGGAATTTTATTAAGCAAGACTATGTTCATCTTTCCAAGATTTATAGATGACACGATATGTTAAATTGATTAAATTTGGCCAATTTTGACCGCAACTGCATAAAACAGTCAATTTAATTATTTTCTTTTAAAAAAACGCAATTAGATGTTCAAATGTATGTTTCTCTTTAAAACATTTAAATCAGGCAGTGATTTTAACCGTTTAAAAATTAGGCAATATTATATCCCCATGCTAGGGTTAATTTTCAATAAATTTTAATCCAATTTCTAATTAAAGTTTCATAAAAATCCGATAATAAATACGTAATAATTCCTTAAATTTCTATGAAAAATCTCAAATACTTAAAAATGTTAACTTGATTTTAACCATGGAATTGAAAGGATAGTATAGAGTAATAATATTATGGACATGTTTTGATAAAATTGAACATCAGTTTTAAATCCATAAAGTTCGAATCGTAGGTATGGCGGAATTGTAAGAAGTAAGGACTGAGATCGAAAAATAACTCACGTTTTTCATTAAAACGTTTAACCCAAGTATTATTTGATTTCATTTTATCAAGTTACCTTTGCATGTCAGTTATTAAGTTTAATGTCAATTAAGTTCATTTGTTGTTTATCAAATTAAAATGAGTGAAGAAATGAGATGCGTACTAAAATTATTAAATATATTCAACAAAACCGAACTTGGTCCTACAAAAAGTTGGCCAAACAATCAAAGGTCTGCCGTCAAACTGATTCCAATGTTATTAAACAGTATCGGGAGAACTGGTCCGTTGATAGAAAACCTGGTTCATGTAGAAGGAATGGTCCACACGATGTTTCTAAAGCTAATAAATAGAAAGCATTTTCAAAAGAATTCTCAACACATTCGGTAGGAAAGCAGTCCGGTTAGATCAGTACTCGGACTATTTGGTACGAAAAGTAAAAGCCAATGCAAAATTTCCTGACAGGAATTCTGCTAAAAATTTAGAGGCCAAAGACAGAGTAAAGAATTTGAAGTCAAATTTTATATAAAAAATATACCTGCTGCATAATGGAAGACGAAACGTACGTATTGACAATTTTTTACAGCTTCCGGGTCAATATTTTCATGTTGCTGATGCCAAAAAGTTCTTGGTATGGCAAGGAATATGCAGTTGCTGCAAAAGAAGCCAAACATTTGTTACAAAGAGCTCTATAAATACCGAAATTTACATCAGGAGTGTTTACAAAAGAGGATGCTTCCATTCATAAGACTTCTTAATGTGTGCATTTATTTTTGGTCTGATTTGGCATCCTGTCACTAAAGTAAGCAAGGTCTTGAGTGGTACAAGAACAATAATGTGTTATTTATACCAAGAGAGGCAAATTCTCCAAACTGCATGGAGCTAAGGCCAATGGAGAGATATTGGGATATAGGGAATTGAAGAGCACAAAAGGGTGTCCAAAATGTGGTGGATTTTAAGCGGAGGTGAACTACGTGTTCGAATAATGTGACAGAAAGCACTATAAATACCTTAATGGAAGGGTTTCGGGAAAATGATCATAAATTCATCACTATTGATTAGATCTATAAAAATAATATTTCTTGTAAATTGTAATAATAACTACAATCAAATAAAAAAAAAATGTAGCTTTAGTGGTTTAATTTTTATTATCATATATGTATGTTAAGATTTTTTCGATCTCCGTCTTTTTTTTACACAATTTGTTTAAGAACTTTCAAATTATAATTTTGAAACGTTATCCTAATTATACAAAAAATCATACCAGAATCATTAATAGTCCTGTATTATACGTATAAATATTTACAAAACTATTAAAATTGTTTCCTGTATTTTTCTTCACAGAAATCCTGGTACATATAATGATTTGGGGAATTTTTTATAACTCGGACATTTTAAAACCAATGTTTGTTATATGAAGAATATGTCATAGGAAGATAATACTGTATATATTAAGGTTGCGTTAATAACAAGTTTTCCCAATTAGTTTCAAATTGGCAATGTTTGAATTTTATATCACGTATCACCCGACGTGCACTCATTTCCACAATACATTTTTTAATACATAACAAACAAAAAATGCTTATATTAAAAGCAGTAAGCATATCCCAGTAAAAACATGGTAATAACTACATACCGTCTCACAGTGGCGCAGAATCGACATTTTTTGGAAATAAATCTGGAATTTCTAAACATTTGGCAATTCCGATCGGGATAAAATATAACGTGGACGTAGTCAAGGAGTATTCGAATTTAAGTTATTAAAATGGACCCTACAACTGCTCCAGGGGTGGTGCTTTTTTTTCCCATCCGATTTCAAAGATTATTATATTTGTAGAAAGCGCTTGGCTAGGTCTTGAAAAAACATATATATAGGACGTACTTTTCGACCGAATAGTTAGTTAGACAACTAAATTACCAATAATGTACAATATCAATTATGGATCAAAAAGAAAACGATTTTCAATTTAAGAATTAAAAAACAGTAGATTTTTTGGCCGAAAAGCTGAGTTTACTCTTTTTTTATAAAAAAAAACGTTCTTTAATAACATATAACAATTTTATGTTTTTCTGTAAGGTATCTCTACGGAGAACATTTTGATATAAAAACATGTCCTATTTTTCGAATATGTCGCCCTACGACGAATTTGACCTACTGTTTTTTATCAAAATTTCAACTTTGGCCCACATGTTCTAAAATCCCAAACATGGGATCAGAAAACCGTAAGCAGCTTTGAAAACCCTGTGTGTTCCCTATTTATCCCCAAAGAATTTTTCCAGCCCCGGTGAAAATGTGGACCCTATGGGCAACATTTTAAAAACTATCATTTTTGGGATTTTCGCTCCAATTTTTAGGAATTGCGTGATTCCCTTTAACCCATTGAAACGTTTTTTACACTTTGTTATTTAGAATGACTAAAAATGTTTTACTGAGTTTCTAAAACTAAAATTTGTATCAAAATTTAAATAAGAGCCGAACTATTTTTTTTTATATCGAATGGACTCGAATTTCTGTTGTTAGTTAGACAACTAAATTACTAATATTTTTGTTTAGATAAGTTAATTTTTGGTCTTACAAAAAAAATTTTAGTCAATATCTCAATTAGATTCAAAAATACGCCACTTTAAAACTCCGGCTTTCAAAAATATTGCACTTTTTATTTTAAGACTAAAAATTAAATTATCTAAACAAAAATATTAGTAATTTAGTTGTTTAACTAACAAAATAAATTCGAGTCCATTCGGTTCAAAAGTACGACCAATATTTTTAAAAAGGACCATGGTTGGTAAAATTTTAAAATTTCCATTTTTAAATGCCTATAACTCGGAAATTATAACAGATAAATAGACCTAGTCAAGCGCTTTTAAAAAATTTAAAAATCTTTGGATGGGAAACAAAAAAATGGCATGTTTTTAAAAATTTTACATGTCGAAGGTAGCCTATTTTGAGTTTTTTTTTAACACCGACCCTAAAGCATTTGTAGGTTCCGTTTTAATAAATCGAATACTCCTTGTATACGCCGACGCAAATTTTATCTCGATCGGTCCAGCCGTTTAGAAATGCCAGATTTATTTCCAAAAAAATTTGATTCTGCCCCACTGTGCGTCTGCATTGAATATAATAAGTGATACTGATTCATTATCTGTTATTTACTTCTGTGAGATCAAACTATCTAACTATTTAAGTCGTTATTTGTAAGTAGTTTTAGTGATATTAAAGTAATTACATATTTGTAAGCGGTGGAAAGTATTTGCCTCCAATGACAACACCGTGTTAAAATAATGAGTTAAAATGCTATTGTGTAAGTAGTGAGGTGCCAGATTTGAGCATTTTAACACATTAATAAGTAAGTTTCTGCTTGGATAATTCGCAATTTGCTTATACAAATTTCAAATAAAGAAAAAAGAAACCGAGAATAAAATAATTGCTAAACTTACCGAATCAGCCCAGAATTTCGTTATTGGAGCAGTATAAAATTCATACACTTTCTTTTTTAGCCTTAAAGGTTGATGCTGTTTTACTTCATAGTCAGTTGTATGAAAAAATTCCCGAAATTGTGATGGATCCGAGTCCGTTAATGATACCTGGTATTTATAAATGTGTTTTTACAAAATTACACAAAAAGAAGAAAATAAAATAAAAATATTAAAGAATTTTAATTAGTACAAACGATTCACTAAAATCACATTCAAATACATTTTCACATTTCAAACTACAAACAAAATTTGAATTTTATGTACATAAGTAAGTATGTGTATATATTTACAAGACGTATTAGAAAATAAAACTTTATTATTATTTACAAAAATAAATCTAGACAATTACTGATTAAGGAATACGACTAATTAATTAACCATCATCCCATTAATATTAATATAGAAAGGCCCTAACTTGTTTTTTTCACCATTGATAAAATAAAATGCCACAATATTAAATTAGTTGCATTGATCTTCATAAAAATCACAAATACAAAACTTAAAATTTTGTAATGTTTTTTCCTTCTCGTGTAAAGTAAGGAAATCGTTAGATAGGGCCTTTCTATATTAAGGTAGCGAAATACATATTTATTTACGTAATTATGAATAATTATTTGAATACAAATGGATGGTTTCTTTTATTTGTAACAATTATTTTACTATATTTTAATATGATTTATTTATATCGTCTTTTATTAAAAAAATCATTCCTTTTAGATAAAAAAAAAAAAAATAAATAAAAAAGTTGAAAGCATTTTGCTGCATCTACTTTTGGCATACAGAAATAAACAGTGAAATTCTCTCGTAAAACGCAAATGCTCATATCATGAAGTCCCAAACACATTCAATAATTTCGCTTCACCATTCCGTCGCACAGTGGTATAGAAAAAAAAGAGGGAAATAAATTTGTAATTTCTAAACGTATAGTCCGATTTATATGAAATTTGACATGCGTAAAGAGTTTAAGTTTTTAATTTGGACCTCATGGGCCCACTAGGTGCCCATCGTCGACAATCTCCTTGTCGACCACTATAAAATTAATTATCTCTTATAGATTAGGAGATATTCGCATTTGAAAATTAAATTTTAAAAATGTTTACTCCAGATTTTTGATAACATCGGGTCCAAATATTTGCCGATTTTCTCAATTTTTCATTTACTGGAATGTATATGTATATGCCTTTTGCAGTTGAAGCAAAAGCATTGTATGTGTTTGGGCCTTGACATTCTGCGTTGTAGGAGAAATTAGTTTGTGTGGGTGTTTAACATTAGACTGCTCCAAAATTAAATGAATTTTCCAATTTTTGCCGTAATATATACATTTGTGGAGCAGTCTAGTGTAACATATTCTAATGTGGCATTTGTGAATGAGTGTGTTGCAGGCGTGGAAGATAGAATTCTGAATAAAAGAGTTTTCTTTGCTATGATTTGTAGAAAAAAGTGAATGAAAAACTACTTATAAGTACAATAACTCTAATTAAGAATGACAAGTTTTACTTAAATCTCATTAACTATTTAATACTTTTACTCAGAAGTTATAATTAAAATTAAAAAATGATATGCAGAGAGAATAAGTATAAATCGTAAATTTGCAACTATCATTAGAAATTAGTTGCAATTAAAAGTTTAACTGATATATAATTGAGAAAACATACTTTATGAAAAACTTTCTTATGCATTTAAACTTATGTTTGTGAATCAATTGCAAATAATATTTGATATCAAGTTTAAAATTCATTTAAATTCGCTGTCTAGGTTTGAATTGGTCATGAGAATCATTGCTGGCTGCATATTCCAATATAGACAATTACAATTTTCAGGTATTTATGTTGTATAAAATAGTCAAACTCGGTATTTTGTTTCTGTCTATGTTTTTGGTCAATACAATTTTAAAGACTAGAATTATGTTTGATATAATATTTGGATTGAAATCTTCTAGAAACAATTAATTTTTAAATACGTTTAGTTATTTTGTTGGATAAATGGTGGACATGAAACCCTAAAGGTTCTTATGGACACCCACTTAATTGGCTATCTACTATCTATTCGAATAATGATCGTTCGATTAATCGAACAATTTCTTACGAATAATTATTCGAAGATTTAGAAATTACCATTTTCGCTATTACTAAAGGTATATTCAAACTACAATACTGTGTATTATACTTGTCAAAAACAGCTGTATCATAGAGTCTCCAAAACCGAAAACCGGTCAACCGGTTTTTTCAACTTTGTAAAATCGACTGGTTTCGTATTTCATTAACTTTTTTAGAAACCTGGTTTTTTAAGACGCTTAATCGGTTTTAAGCTTCATTGAACATAGTATTACTTTAAAATATTTTGATAAAATTTTTCAGAAAATTTTAACATTTGATAATATTTTGTAAAAGATATTTGCATAAAGTTAGACGTCTTATATATTCTCAAAAGTTCGAGAACGGATTTAGTAAACAATTCTTAATATATATCTTATTAACGTCCACAAAACTAGTATTTAATTGTAAATATGAACACATTATGTAAATTACACTCTGCTATAAAATAAGACTTTTTGTCAGAACTTGAAAAGCGACCTAATGGGGGTTGTAGGTCTAGGACATACTAAAATCTTTTTCAAAGATTTCGAAACACTCTTAAAATTTTTTGTTATTTTGAACAATATGAGAAAACTACACCAGACGATAAACTGTCTCACCTATCGAAAGTGTAACAGGAACCAATCAGTCGCTGATCGCAGTGGTGCCCTATTAACAGACAATGATGCGCAGACACAAAGTTGGAGAGAACATTTCGAAGAAATTAGTAACATCACCTCGGATGCAATTACTAATGACAACGAAATTAAAACAACAGACCTATAGAAAATATCCTAAGAATATCAAGCAGCCCCCCCAGTAAAAGTGAGATTAAGGAGGCCATCGCGAAGTTAAGAAATAACAAGGCAGAAGGCGAAGATGGAATACCAGCTGAAATTCTTCGGGTTAACATCGAAACCACAGCTGAACTTCTATGACCACACATCACATCAGTCTGGGAGGATGAAAGACCACCTCCAACTTGGAAGAATGGCATCAAAGTTTCTGAAAAGTGGTGACTTGAAAGATTGCAACAACTGGAGAGGAATTACTCTGGTTAACACCATATACAATATACTAGCAGTCATAATACAGGGAAGGCTTCAAATTAATATGAAGAACATCCTACGAAATGAACAGACAGGTTTCCGGCCAAACAGGAGCTGCGTAGACCAGGCCAACACTCTACGGATTATAATAGAACAATCTCTAGAATGCACCTACTGTTCGTAGATTTTAAGAAAGCCTTTGACACCATCAGAAGGACTGCCATATGGAAAGCATTGAGAAGAAAAGGAGTACCCCAGAAAATAACGCGAATCATCAGAGCTATGTACGAGGATGCAGAACTATCAGTTCTTCACAATGGGAATATAAGTCAACCATTTCACACAAACGCTGGAGTAAAACAAAGATGTCCCCTATCACCTCTGCTATTCACTATAGTGCTGGATGACATCATGAGCGAAGACTGGATGACATCACGAGAGAAGAGGAATGGATGACATCATGAGAGAAGAGGAATAACATGGAGCCAACTCAAGGATTTGGATTATGCGGATGATATTTGTCTACTCTCGCATAAGATCTCCAACATGCAGGCAAAGATAGATGATCTGGAAAGACTAGCAGGCAATGTTGGACTTGAGATAAATATCAAGAAAACCAAAGCATCATAACATCATGCTACAAGGTCAACCAGTTGAATACGTAGAAAGCTTCTGCTATCTAGGCAGTGCAGTATCAACAAATGGCGGCGCTGAAACAGACGTAAATAACAGGCTCAATAAAGCGAGAGCGTCATTAGGAAGACTACAACCAGTATGGAGAAACTCACAAATATCTAGACGAACTACTCTACTCTGTTGTACGGAAGTGAAACCTGGTTAGTATCGAACACCGTCACCCAAAAACTACAGGTATTCATTAACAAGTTCCTCAGAATCATATGTAGAATATTCTGGCCTAACAACATCAGCAATACAGGAACCAACAAGGAACCCATACTAATGCAAATAAAACGTAGGAAATGGAGCTGGATCGGCCAAACTATCAGAAAGAATCCTGACAGTATAACAAGGATGGCGCTAGAGTGGAACCCTCAAGGTTCAAGAAGCCGTGGTCGACCAAAGAACACATGCAGACGTACGATTCTCCAAGATCAAGGACAGTGCAATCTTACATGGGAAGACGCGAAAACAACTGCTGCAAATCGTGTAAGATTGAGATGCTTTGTGGAAGCCATATGCTCCCAAGAGGGGTAATGGAGAAAAAAAAAACTCTACAAATTATTTTTTATTTGTATGTATACTTAGTTAATTTTTTTATATTCATATGCGCTGGAGAAGAAAATACTAAGAAAGGTGTTAATGAAAAGTTGAATAACTTTTATAATTTTCAACTGATTAGAATTATGTTTTGTTAAGAACTAAATTTTCGTTATACATACATTTTTATACATTTTTATAAGGTTTCGTATCAAAATAAGCAATGAAAAGTTACTAAAATCCAAAAAGTTGATAATTTTTTTTTTCTTAAGATGTTTTTAACAAAAACAATACAAATGTAACGTAATTTTAAAGCTAATCAGTTTTCTTTTCAAACCCGTTAAAAAATTAAAGTCGGACTAAAACTGACTGAGGTACAGGTCGATAAGTTGACGAACATCACTGGAAGCGGGTTTTTTAGATTAGCGTCTGAATTTGAGGGAGTTTTTGAAATTTTTTTAACACAATTTGTAATGTACTTAGCAAGACCTATAACCCATGCTAGGTCGTTTTCCAAGTTTTTTTTTTTTTCACTGTAGCGCCGTGTTATAAACCAAATTAATGGTTTTTATGATAGGAATGAAATTACATATGGAATTAAAGCCAAAAGGTTTATTTATAGTAAGTTTTTGGTTCATAGATCTGTAAAAAAAACCTACCGGTTAACCGGTTTTTAGAGTGACAAAACGGAAACCGGTTTTTTTAAAACACACTTTTCGGTTAAACCGAAACCGGTTTTTTGGACACTCTATTCATAATACAATTTCATCGTCTAAACAAAAAGTGTATTCGATTTACGGCAGTTATTTATAAATGTTTAAAAATAATTCGAAAACGTTTACTTTCATATGTATCTGATATGTGTTTATAGATATCAATAAGCAGTCTGTTCCTTTGCTTAATAGTTTTACTATTTTCCAATATTTTTTAACTTTTAATTGAAAATTTCCAATGCTTGTGAAAATAGTGAAAACTTGTAAGCAAACAAACAAACCAAAGACAAGCAGAAACGAGAAGAAAATAGAGAATAAAGTATGCATAGAAACGCATTAAACTATAAAATAAAAAATACATAAACATACCGAATGATATCAATAATAGATTAATTTGAATATGTAGTAATACACAGTATTGTCGTTTGTAAATACTTTAATAAAAATGCTAACAGAAGAAAGTAATATTGATAGTAATGGTGAATGTTGCATTGATAAAATATATGAAGAACATGCTCTTCAGATGTATATAAGTGATGTTATTTAAGGTGATTTTACACGATGCTACTTTACGTACGACTGGACAAACATAAAAACCTAATATTTATTTTGCATTATTTAAATTTTTCGAATAATTGGATTATTCGAATTATTCGATCAAGTTGAAATCTCTTATTTGTATTATTAGTTTTATTCGCACAAAAGAAAAATCTAATAATTTGGATACCCTACTATCTACCTCAGGGTAGATGAATATGACGATCAGATTTCTAATGGATTATAGATTATAGTATAGGATTCATCGATTTGAAGACCTTGGATGTTCACTTAAGATGTTCACTCAGCAAGCTTATACAAAGAAGAAAATATGTTGAGACAGCGCACACATTTGTAGTAATGGAATTTGCAATGAGTTTTAAGATTATTGCTTACGCCGATAATGTCCCAGTAGCAGTATCTAGGAAATAAATTGATACTAGGAAAACGTGATTTGTAATGTTCTCGGAAAAATATAAGGTCGTCGATCGATTGCTCTAATGAACATTCTGCGAAATAAAGTATCGGCGGTCAATGGTCACTGTATTTTTCGGATTGCATACCAGGATATTTAATCTACCGTATCACGGTTTCAAGACTCTTCAGAAGAGTTCGATAATGTTGTGTGCCTATTCTGTCACGTTTCAGTACTAACGGATCTGGAAATTCACGATGCTGGATTGCTTCTGATGGATTTCAGAAGAATAAATGATTTCGTTCGTACAACTGATATTAGTCGGTCAGTCTCCATTAACTAAATGTCATTAAATCTGAAGAGATGAGAGGAACCAGTTGGTTGGTTCTATTTCTTTTTTATAACCCTAAGACATTTTTAACGACTAATAAAATAAATGATATTTTTTAAAATTTCATACACAGTCGGATTTCAGGATAAATAGAAAGCAAAATAAAAAAAATCGCTGCAAAACTACAAAACGAAAAATCTAAATAAAAAAAGCATTTTGATGGCATCAGCTAAAATTCTAAAGTTTTAATTGACAGAGTGCAGTAAGAGTACTTAATCATAAGAAAAGTCAAATTGAAGCGATAATACTCAAATACAAAGTAATGAAGGAACATTTTGATGTTAAACTAACTTTGGAGGGTGGTTCTTCCGCTCCGGCAGTGATATTAACCTGAAATGAATCATTGGTGATACAAATGCATACAAAGAAGATATTTGAAACATTCAATATGTACTTATGTAAATATAAATAAATATTAAGATAATTTACTTATTTATTTAGTTTTTAAGTAATAAACAAAATAATAATTTGTAATTGTTACCAGTGAGATAACGTGTAAACGGAGTAAATAAAGACAAGGAATAAATAAAAAGAAATTAAATGGCTTTAAGGACACAAATAAAACCAAAGTTGCAACAGTTTGTTGATCTTAAATGTTTATTTCGTGGTGTAACCTACAAAATTTTAATACAAATGTGGTGGTGGTGGTGAATTTTGAAGTGTTTAAACTATTTTCTACAAATTGAATTGTTGTTGTTATTGTTTCAGTTACTCTTTGCTCATTTTACATTATTGGTCTACAGATTTCTAAGGGACTTTTTGCAGCAGTACATTGGTTTACAATACTAAATACTTTTGTTATAATTATAAAAATTAAATACAGATAGAGGAGAGAGACAGAGTAAGAGAAAGTAAAAGTGTTTTTTTTTGTGTGTGAATAAGTGTGTGTGCTTAAAAAAAATTCCAATTTGGAATAGAGAAAGAATCCTTTGCATGGTTTTCTTAACTTTTAATTTTGCCAATAAAATTATAAGTTTAATATTAAACATATGTATTTATGTAGGTATATTATATATATAAGTATATAAATTATAAGAATGGATATTCAATTATTATTTGAAGAATCTCAAAAATCGTTTACTCACTTTTCCGTTTTCATGTACTTTGGTATCACGCAATGAATATGTATCCGCCAAAAGTGCCTGCAAAGGTTTCAATGCGGAATTTCACGATAAATCAATTTAAAACAAAATAAAGCAATTATTTTTACAAAACTATTCAACTAAGTAAGTATTTAAATAATAAAAAATTCTAACAAACTAAACTAGTTAAAATTGATTTTGTAATTATTTTTTTTTTTTGTTTTGCTTTGTCGCGTGTTAGACGTGTGTTAAGAAAACACTATATTTATAAACATAAGTAAGTAATAAAGTGAGAACAGAAACTAAGTATGTATGTATTTAAATAAGTAAATACATATATTATTTATCTACAATTATTATACAAATTTATGTAAAAAAACTATATATATAATATATAAATCCACACGCATATTTTAATGTGTATTAGATAATTCAAAACCAAAACCGGAAACCAGTGATGGAAAAAAATTTTTTTAATTGTTATTTTAGTTATAATAACAAATTCAAACAATTGATAAGAACTGACTCTGTTTTATTCAAATTCGGAAGGAATAACTGCTAAAAACCGATGTTTAATTAACTAATATCCCTGCTTCATACGTAATTTAAAGTTGCTCACAAATTATAAATTCGTTTTGGTTTGGATTTATTGAGGTTCAAAAATCAAATTTTGTACACAAATGCTATAAATTGATCAACTTCAATTGTATATAACTTTTTAACCGCTTATATAATTTTTACAATATTGCCCTCTAGTAATGTTTATATAACGTAGTTTCAATAAATTTTCCTATAATCCAGAATATTGAACCAAAAAAATTTTCCTTGAACAAAGAATATCTCGAAAAAAGTATCTTTTACTTTCTAAAGATTTTCCTCATTTAAAAGTCATTGCATGGTTAACAGCACATAAACAATGCACAGTGAAGCCATGAGGAAATCTCGAATTAATAAACATTTAGTAAAAATTTTGAAATATTTCGAAGAATAATCAAAAAACTTAAAATGTATTTTTAGGCATATCATTGTAATAAAAACAATTTTTCCAAAGGAAACAAGTAAGAGTGCTATATTCGGCTATGCCGAATCTTATATACCTTTCACCTTTGTTATAGCATCCTAAATATATCAAGAAAACTTTTGAAAATTTTACATTTAATTGCTGACGAACAGATTATATTGTAGAAGTTACAAACGAAATAACTATTTTATATATACCATTCTCACGAAGGTGAAGAGTATAAAAACAACAACACCAAACGAAACGAAACACCAAAACAAAATACGCAAAGCAATGAAGCCAACACCACACATACAAACATACGTTTTGTTGGTTTTTTTGTCAAAGCATGCAATAAATTGTCTTTTTTTGATTAAATTTTCAGAAGTTGTCTCGGATTTTTGCTCATATCTCCGTCATTTATTGACGGATTTTGTTGATTTTAAACTTCTCGAAAGCATGTCTGACAGAATTATTGAAGATTTGGATCCCGAAGATATCTTGGGTCTTCAGAAAATTGATTTCAACAGACAGACAGACAGACATGGCTTAATCGACTCCTCTATCTATAAGGATCCAGAATATATATACTTTACAGAGTCGGAAAATTATATTGTGGAAATTACAAACGGAATGACAAACTTATATATACCCTTCTCACGAAGGTGAAGGGTATAAAAATATAATAAATGTAATCTATATAAGCAAGGATATTTTAAAATACAGTGACACAAAAGTGAACGAAAAAAATATGCAGGGGTTCTCATGTAGCAATTTAATTTTGTTGGAGTCCATAGAGCATGGAAATATTTATAGTTTTTCTCGATCATTTCGTTTTAGTGAAATAACATCATTCTTAAAGTTGCAACTTCAAAACGTCATAAATATGTTCTTTGGAAACCAATCCTAAAATTGTTTATTATGTTTCAGAGATATGAAAGAGGTATCTTTTATATTTTAACAATAAATATACTTAAAATGTAACTTGACATTAATTTAAAATCAATATCTATGGGTAAAAAGCAGGGACCGAAAATAATAATTATTTTTGAAATTTCAAAGGAAAAAAGCCATCACTAGAAAATATCGGAGAGTCAAGTCTAGCATACCATTTTGATCGTTTTCAACTATATTTTCATAAATTAACATGATTTTTAATTTCTTGATTTTTATTTTTTTTTGTCAAAAATAATTGTTATTTTTTGATTTTTATTTATTTTGTCAGAAATATTTGTCAAACTTTGATTTTTATTTATTTTTGTCAGGAATATTTGTCAGACTTAGGTTTTTATTTTTTTTTTTTTTTGTCAGAAATAATTGTTATTTTTTTGTCATACATATTTGTCACACTATGATTTTTATTTATATAGTCTGACAAATATGTATCACAAAAAAATAACAATTATTTCTGACAAAAAAAAAAAAAAAAATAAAAATCAAAGTCTGACAAATATTCCTGACAAAAAAAATAAAAATCAAAGTTTGACAAATATTTCTGACAAATAAAATAAAAATCAAAGTTTGACAAATATTTCTGACAAAAAAAATAAAAATCAAAAAATAACAATTATGTTGTGATTTTTATTATAAATGTCATAATTGTTACGGTCCCTGGTAAAAAGTACCAAATATTTTCACTCCATAAGCAATTAAGCACTGGTAGATATCTATTTGTTGAAATTGCGGACATTATTAGATTTTAACTATTTTTAGATAGGACAGTTGTATGGGGCTAGGAAAAATACTGGACCGATTCCAACCAAATTCAATGGACTTCGTCAGTGGTATAATAGATAAGTTTGTGGCAAATTTTGTGGAATTATATATATTGCCATCTGTAGTTTGATTAGAAGGGTTGTTGGGTTGACTCAGCAAGTGATTCTGAGGAGATTGACAATACTTTTCCACGTTACAAATATCAGTACTAACCCAATACACTGTCCCACTATGGCGGTGTAGGCTGTAATAAAAACAATTTTCTCTGTTTTTCTCGATACTGGGGTATATAGATTTTGTCATTCCGTTTGTAACACATCTATCTGTCGATCTGTCTGTTGATGACACGGTAGGAATGACTTAGAGCAGTGAAACTTTCCGGAATATTTGGTATTAAAAATGAGCAAAATCGGTAAAGCAGAACCAGAGTTGTGGACCAAAAAGTGAGACAACACCCAAAAAGGTTGATAATTTTCAAAACTTTTTTTTTTTCAATTTTCTTTAAATATATTGCGGTTATTTCTATTACAAAAGAATAATTTGTGTGAAAAATGGAAAGAATCGGTCCATGATTTCTCCTAGCACCCATACAAATATCTTCCCGGAATATGACTCTATGATACATAAATGTCTATAGATAAGTAGTATCCATTTGCTAAATCTTATCAAAATAAATGTATTTATATAAAATCAATGTCAGTATTAAATTGTTGGTGGGTATATAAGATTCGGCATAGCCGAATATAATACTCTTACTTGTTTACTTACTGGGTGATATTTTAGATATAATTTAGAAAAAGTGATATAAAATGATAATGAATGAAGGAAGTAATACCAAAATATATGATTGTGATATTGTAATATATTTAATATATAGATTAAAAATATACTTCTTAGTAAAAATAAATAGTTTGCAATAGTGTCCTTTATCTTATGGCATTTCAAATTTTTGGCATGTTTTTTCCAACAGCATATACTAATTTAAATGAAAACAATATATAAAAACTAAGGACATTTATTTCGAGATATCCTTCTTCAAAAACCTTAATATTAGTAATTATGATCTTCTTGATAAAAATTTAAATTTTATATTAAGATTGAGTTTATACAAATTTAACAATTCGTTATCAAAATACACACAAACACTTTTTCTCAAATATATCTCAAAAAGTCCGATTCTGAATTCTATATATGTTTTTAATCCAACTGCTCATATTTAAGGAACATCTTTGAAAATGGGAACATGTCTTTTTTGAGATATCCTTTGTTCAAGGTCGATTTTCTACGCTTTATACTGTTTTGAAGAGAAATAGATTTCTAGAAAAAAATATGAACTTAAACCTATATAAAAACAAAACGAAAGTGAATTTCGAGAACTTTAAATTTTGTATGGCCATGGAAAACATGTGTACCATTAGGGTAACAAAAATTGTCACCCAGTTTGGTGGACATTGGTAAACAAAATCAACCTGAACAAATTTTAGGTAAATCGGTTCTGAAGTTTTGAGATGCATTTTCAAGGGAAAAAAAATTAAATTTTTTTAGTTTTTGTAAAAATTTTGTCATTAAAAAATTACTTTTGCAAAATAATTTAAAAAATTTTAAAGTTATTATAAATTCATTAGGCCAACGCATCCTCGGATTTCCATTCCAATCATGTTTGGACGAGCTATCAAGGATGAATCTGAAACGAATCTATTCCTTCATCCGGGAATCTGATTGGTTTAATTTGGAGTCAACGTAAGTACTGTAAATACACTGATGACTACCCCTTGGGTGTCACAATGGGATCAGATTTGAATGGACCCAAGTGAGCTGTTTGAGGAGCGGCTGCCCATGGAACCTAACCTAACTAGGCCATTAACGTGACTCAAACCAATGTTCACCAAACTGGGGGGTGAGACTGGCAAAAATTCAACGTTTGTTTATTAAGGGCCACCCTAGTGTACCATATATTATTGAATTTAGATGAGAGAAGGTATTAAAAAAAACCGACAGAATTTTTAAAACCCCGGTTTGTCGGTTAACTGAAAATTAAAAAAAAAAACATTTTCCATTAAAAATAATATTTTTTTGTCATCTTTATTATTTTTCAATTAAATATCCTCCTTTTTTATCATCGAAATTTTAAATCAATTCATATTGTGCGCAAACTGAATTTTTTTAATTGACGGTAAATTCAAAATCAAATATGAGTCAATAATTTACAGCTCTTTTGGTGCAAATGCAAATTGAAGAGCATGAGTTTAGAAAACTTTTTACAAATCGAAAAGACTTTGATCGAGTTAAAACTGGTAACCTTTTTATTATTTATTGTCGAATAAACAATAGACGAATTATTTCATTCGTGATGTAGTAGAAATCAAACAAACACTATCGAAATTTGAACATATTTCTCATGACAACGAATAAGAAATAATTTAAACTTGTGTTTTTTTCGATATCAAATATTGTCATATTTTGAACAAAATGTGTGCAACATTCATTAAAAAAAAGTGTATACAAGTGTTTACAACAAAAGTTATAATGGAAGACATTCAGTAAACAAATTCAAAACATTATTAATAAGAATATACGAGTAGCAATTGTTAAAATAAATCAAAACAAATAAACAATCAATCACCTACTGGTTTCAGCAATTGAAGTGGTTTATTCCCCGAGAACTCATGTCTTTTTATAATTATTTCATTTCTAGTCAAATATTTCAGATGGACACTCAAGATACCGTAGAAAATCTCAATCTTTGTAACTATATTTCTGAATTTGTTTATCATATAATAATAATTTCGTTTTAATGGATGCTTGTGTATTAAATATTAAAAGTATACATACTTTTTTTTAATAGAAATATCAATGTGGCTTTATTTGCAAAATCATAATTGAAGCTAATTTAAGTTTTGTGGGAGTATCTCTATGTGTAAATACTAAATATATACTATATTATATATATATATTAATCCTTTTCTAAACATGTTTGAACTTACATTGGTAGAATTAGCGTAACTATTATTGGGGGATGGTGTTGATTTCTCAATTTTTGTTTCGATTTGTAATAATTTATACTTTCGTGAAAAAAAAAAACACAAATAAAATGTAGGAAAGAGAAAATGCTATAGATTAAAGTCATCTTTTTTTACAAAGTAGCAGACACTATTAATATATTGGCAAACAATTTTCATTACAGTAGGTATAAAATAAACAATTAAACACAACTAAATAATTTATTTATATTTTTTTTAATACTGTAGAAAGTGGTATTAAATATATGTATCAATATTTTATATAAATATAATATCAATACTTATGTATTCTTTTTTATCATTATTCCATCAGTATAAATAAAATAATAAAAAAATAAACACACAATGTTTTAGATTATATAAAATAAGGTAAACAAAAAATTATATGTAAAAGGATTAAATTAATCAGTATTAGATTACACATATCTACATACATAATTTGTTATTCACAAGACAACATTAATGGATTTATTATACGTATAAGTACCCAGCGGGAAAAATTACTTGGCCTTCATGCCAAAATATTCGATACTCATTACAACTTGCCTTTTCTCAGAAGTGGTTCTAAAAGGACTTTGCTCCTCCTTCTAAAAACGTTCATACACATTCAAAATTGCATTAAAAAATAATGTCCTACAAACCTTTATTTAACAAATAAAAATTTTATAATTGGCTGTGCCGCATCTTATATACCCTCCACCAATATAATAGGGGCAACGATTGTTGTGCTTTTTGTATAAAAACATTTTCCTTGTTCACCAAATTTGGTTAGTTTTCTATTTTCTATTATTGTTAGAAAATATCAGTGGTAAATTTCATCTGTTGTAATTTTGTTTGTTTAAACCGACTTTGCCCATTTCTGATCAACAAAGAATATTTTCGGGAAAATTTCCCCCCATTAGTCCGACTCTCTAGTCATGAAACCAGTAGTAAGATTTGTGCATGTTTTTAGTTAAAATTTGTATCGTTGTCGATATTTATACACGTGAATGTATTTTTACGGATGTTTGCCTATTGAAACTATTAAGGGGCGATCGTCAAAGAATATTGTTAGTTGATATCTAAGTATTTGATGCTTATTTTGTATATATTTCATCTCAATACCGTATTTATGCTCTGCTAACCAAACAAGTAAGAGTGCTATATTCGGCAATGCCGAATCTTATATACCCTTCATCTTTGTTGTGGATGCATTAATTGCCCACTTTCAGCGTATAGCATCCCAAATATATCAAGAAAACTTTTAAAAATTTTACATTTAATTGTTTATAGAAGTTACAAACAAAGTGACAATCTTATATATATCCTTATCACGAAAAACAGCAACGCCGTACGAAAAGAAACACAAAAAAAAAGCAAAGCAATGAAACCTACACACATCCAAACATACGTTTTGTTGATTTTTTGTCAAAGCATGCAATAAATTGTCTTTTTTTGATGAAATTTTCAGAGGTTGTCTCGGATTTTTGCATATCTCCGTTATTTATGGACGGAAAATTGAATTAAACAGACAGGCAGACATGGCTTAATCGACTCCGCTGTCTATAAGGATCCAGAGTATATATACTTTATAGGGTCGGAAAATTATATTGTGGAAATTACAAACGGAATGACAAACTCTCACGAAGGTTAAGGGTATAAAAAACCAATAATATGATTTTTGCATACATACAACTGATCTGTGTAAAATTTTGATTCGAAATCGATATTTATAAGATAATTAATGTATGGTTAAATAAAGACCGATCCAAACAAAATATAGTTTTGTGATATGTTTTAATATGGAACTTATTTTTGATGTATTTTGTATATAGCCATCTTAAAATTTTCAACAGAGTTTGTCCTTTTATCATAGAAACAATGTGTGCAATATTTCATGATATTGTTACGAATTTGCATTTCAAATCAAATATAACGGTTTTAAAGGCTGGTTTAAAGTTGCATCATGTTTCTCAACCTTTCTATTTCTGGAGGCTTCTAATTGTGGACAATGTGACCGATTAACAGCAGTTAACATATCTGTGGATATTATTAACGTAGCTGTGGAACAACATACAACATTGAATAAAAGCTTTGAGTTGAGTAGAAGTCGAACTTTCATGATGCTACTAGAAGGAAGATTGCGCTATGTGTAAATAGTGGCTGCGGTTGCAGTCGTAGTTTAGTTTATCATAGGCGCTGTTAGAAGTAACATCAACTGTATTACCAGGGTATATTTGTATATTATAAAGTGTGTTTTTAAAGTGTGTAATATAAGTGTATACATTAAAAGACAGTGGCCCATAATCATAGTCAAAAATAAAGTATATTTAAGAGAAATAAAGTCGTCTCTACTTAAGAGTGGACTTTAGGTCTACCATAGACAAGTTAAAGTATAATTCTGACGTTAAAGTCCACTGTAAATATAAAACTAGCTGAAGTTGTTTTTAACTCATTTAACAACAGCATCAGCTGTTCTTCGCCATGTAAAAAAGTTCGACAAAAAGTCAAAAATGTTTAAGTTACAAGATATTGGCAGAGATTTTGCAATTCTTGAATATTGAATCAATAAAATTAGTACCAAAATAGAATACATTTGATATTAATCTTTCCTGTTCTATTTTTCCACCACAAACTTTTTTTCTTTAGCTTCCTGGTTACATTTATTGTTTGTCACTTTTAGTTTTTTTTTTTTTAATTTTCTAAGTCAGCTGTTCAGCGATGCCACTTGTCTATATTTTGTTGTATATTGTATGAAAACATTTTCTACATTTGAGTTGATACCCAGTTAAAGTCGGTTCAATTTAAAACATACTTTAATTTTGACTATAGTTGGAGAATAATAAAAAGCGGGTTTTTATTTTAAAGTTGTTTTTAAAAAGAACCGACTTTATTGTTTGACTATGATTATGGGCCAGTGACTATTTAAATTGTTGTGTAAATTTGAATAAATAAGGAGTTGTTTCTTTAAAAGAAATAAACAACCATTTTGAAAAGGTAACAACGTAACAGTATTATCTTCAATAGGTTTAAAGAAACTAGCAAAACTTTTTCGAAAAATATCAAAAATCGTTCTCTCGAGGCCCCACCAACATCAGACAGACGAACGGACATAGCTAGATAGCCTTAGAATTTTCTACAACCAATGTGTTGATGTGTTACATACGGAATGAACAAATCAATATACCCCCGATTAATTTGGTGGTAGGTATAAAAATCAAACTGAATGGTTTTGCAATTACTCTCATCTGTTGTCTCTATATTTTACAACGATAAAAATTATATTACTCTCTTCATAATGCGAGTGATCCAAATTAAGGTTTTATGATAAATTCATAAGGAATATTGTTCATAATAGACCTCTTAAAAGGCTTGGTACAGCAGACCTTCAACTAGGCTTTCCTTTTATGGCATTTTAATATGTGCCTATACCATTCTATGGGGCATGATTTGGCAGGTCTTCCAGTGAAGATCATCTAATAGCCCTATTTAAGTATGCCTTCTATCAGCCATGTAACAAGTAGCGAGTAGGCCAGTTATTACTGGGTGTTCTTGTGTCCGCAAAATAAGGCCTTTAGGATGCCCGCTTTACTGAATCTTGTTTCCGCTGGGTACAAAAACATATACATATACATTGTCAATAAACTACTTATATTTAAAACAGCAAATTATTTTATACTCAAAGAGGTTTTATATTACAAGAACTTGTATAACAAAATCTGTAATCTGTAACACAAAATCTAAACTATTGACAAAATGTAGATATTTATAAACAAATGTTTCTAGATTTTTCATAATTTAAAATTTGTTTGTTTTATTAATTACACTTTGCCACAGTTTTTAAAATGTTAAAAATACTTATAAATTGGGAAATTATGATAAAAATACCTTCAATTCTTTTAAATATTCAATAAATAATAACAGTAACGCCAATTTGGATTATTTCGGCAGTGGTATTTGCTGTCTGCCTTAAATGATTAATTAATAAAAATTTAAAATAAAGTGGTAGCTATTATATTAAATTTTAAATTACATGTAGATTCTATTAAACTCAATTGTTGAGTTAAAAAAAGTACTTGCATAATTTAAAATAATTTATGGTAAACTGGTAACATCATATCATATCGGTAACGGTTATTGCTATTATTTCGGTAAAACTAATCAAGCTGGAAAGGGTTTTCCAGTTTTTGTAAAAATGTTGCTACTAAATAATTACTTTTGCAATTGAATGCAAAATAATCGAAATGTGTACATAATTGTCATTACAATGAGATATAAATGACAAAAATTGTTTAAAAAATGTTAAAGTTATTAAAAATTCCCTAGACCATTAACTTGTATCAGGACACTTGATCATTCAATTTAGGAAAAAATTAACATATTTACTTATGTATGAGTTTACCGCTAATCTATCCACAGGTATGACCAACAAAATTAAATTTTTTGAATGGTAGTTTCAAATCTTCATTTTAAAATTTTTAAAAATTTAGTTAAACAAATTTCAGAATTTGTTGATCATCACATTGGGATTTATTTGGATTATAATAGGGAATAAAAATATGAAAAAATTATGTCAATACCTCTTACAGTTTTGTCATACCTGCGATTTAAATTTTGCGATTTTCGGGAAAAACTAGTTTTTTTTTGCCATATTTAGGCGAATGATACCAATTTCCTTACTGTTATGACTTTTTAGTAAAACAATTTGTTGGTCATTTTGACCCAAAGGGTTAATCTCCAAACGTTTTTTTTACTGTAATTTTCATTAATATAAATAAATCTACATATTTCTGTAAAATAATGCAAAATGTTTTACAAATTTATTTCACATAAATAGTAAATTTTTGCGTATATCTGACATTTGACCTCGATGCGCGTCCCGAAATCGTTGTCCGATTAGGCAAAAATTTTTAGCACTTAACTTTTAGACCTAGTATCACAATATTCCACCCGGCACACTTTGAAATTAAAAAAAAAAAAAATCGACTGCCACCCTAATATACATAGTATATAAATATTTCTTCTGATAAATAAGAAATTTTCATACAAATTTAATTGAATTAAAATATATATTTTATTTATTTGTAAAACACTTGACCTCACTTTCAAAATATTTCCATAACATATTTTTTTAAGACAAAAACAATTTGTATGAAAAATTACTCAATGTGAGGTAAAGTGATTTACAATATTACCTCCTTATTTCAGTTCTTGTGTGGGTTTCGTACACAATTTTTTTTTTGTTATTACTTAAAAATTAATTGAATTGTCATAACTATTTCTATATAATATAAGGCAGATTTGCCCGTCTACTATTAGGTCATTTTGTCATAATGTCGTAATATATAATGATAGCTTAAACAAATTTTTGTTGTGTTTCAAACAAAAAAGTTTAAAACTAATATGACTTTATAAACAATTGGTCAATTCAGAAGGTCTCTTATCAGTCATATTGTCATAATGTCCTAATATAGCACGACTCGGCGGCTCGTCTTAACCGACTCTTAGGCTTTCGGCGTTGGTCTCTGCTGGTTCGTTACGATCATACCACACTTTTTTTTGTTTGAAGCACAACAACAATTTGACAATATGACGTAATAGTAGACCGTTTGAATCACTCAATTGTTTAACTAAAGTACAATAAAACTATTGGTCAATTCACATTTCCTAATATTTTACAACGGTTTTTATTGGTTTTCAAGTAAAAAATGTCCTAAAATAATACTACTTTCTATGCTATGTTTATTGTGTTATCGTAACGAACTAGCAGAGACCTACGCCGAAAGCCTAAGAGTCGGTTAAGCCCAGCCACCGGAGGAGGAGGAAGCTTCTGATTGATTTTATATGAGGAATTTTTCTATGTTTTATTTTATTCAAAATATTTTCAATTATTTCCCAGAAACATTTTGGTTGGAATTAAAGCGGAAAAGAATTTTACTTTCAGCATTGAGTCCAGTGTCAAGTAATTGAATTATAATTGTATTACACTTTATAGCTATTGCATTTTCTAGTAAAAAAGAACACATAATTTCAAGCCAAAAGTACATTGTCTGAATATAATTAAATTTGTTTAGCATTCAAGTCAAGTGGACTTAGTGTGAACCCCCAAAAAACGGAATTGGTTTTCTTCATTAGGATGTATAAGATCGATGACTTTAGACCACCTAGACTGAATGGAACCAGTCTTGAGATCAGGGATAATGCAAAGTATCTTGGCATCACTCTAGATAAGAAATTGTCCTGGAATTTGAACACTCAGAACAGGATCAATAAGGCCTATGTGGCCATTTACTCCTGCAAAAATCCAATTGGTACTAACTGGGGTATTATGCCAAAAGGTATCAATTGGATCTTTAAAGCAGTTGTTAAACCCATCTTGTTCTATGGAGTATTGGTGTAGTGGCTGGCTCTGGATAATGCTACTCACCGGAAGGCCGTTGAACGAGTTCTAAGGACTATCGCGATACTGATTACAGGCGCTATAAGGTCTATCTCCTCTAAGGCACTTTTTACTACAAATGGCTCTCAACTCTGCTGTGAGACTAAATGCTGGTTGTTCGTGGTCTGGTAAGGACCTTGGACACTCTTGGATACTGAATTACTATGGGCACATACATGGTAATGTCGATTACTGCATCGCAAAACCTTTTTTCGATTGGCATTTCCATATTATGATCCCGAATAGGGATTTATGGCAACGCGGACTCTTCCCCCCTGCTGACGTCATACGGATATACACTGATGGCTCTAACAGGGGTAACAGCGTCGGTGGAGGTTTCAACATTGAAAACTTTGGGATAAAATCCTTCTTTAGGCTAACTAACTTCTGCACTGTTCTTCAGGCGGAACTTACTGCCATTAAACGTGCATCCAACTGGCTGAGGTATTATCGAATATCTGGTGATATATGTATATTTACTGATAGCAAGGCTGCCGTAAACGGAATAGCGGGTGTCTTTACGACATCTAGGTTAACCGAGGAATGCCGGATATCCCTAAATGAGATAGAGAGACATTCTAGGATAACGGTAATATGGGTCCCTGAACACGATGGAAATCAGGGTAATTGTATAGCAGATGATTTGTCCAAAAGGGGTGCGATGATGAGTGAGGAGGCGATCGACCCCTTTTCTGGTATTTCCCTTTGTTAAATGCAAAATGGCTGTTCAGCAGAAACTATATGAGACTTCAAAAAACAGGTGGACTAATGAACCTTCCTGTGCTACAGCGAGGTCGACTTGGCCCTTGGCGCCTGCCCATGGAACCTAACCTAACCTAGCATTCAAGTCGAATTTCAACAAAGCGCTTGAATTTTTAGATATTTAATGCTTATTGGGTTGAATAGAAATTAGTGTTTAAAAATGATTGTAAGTTGTTCAAATAAAATGTGTAACCTCTAAATGTTATCCGATTTTGCTCAAATTCTCTGCACTAGGTTTTTAGAAACAGAAAATAAATTTAGACGTTAATAACACCAAATATAAAAAAATGTCGAATATAAGGGCCACCCTAATGAATACTTAGCTAAGTTTTAGCCATTGTTAAACTTTCTAAAATAGAAACATATTCTCATACAATGAACTATTACTACGTTTATACGCACGGCTTATTCGCAAATAAAAATATTGCAATTAGAAAAATTTGCCGCATAAACACTGAATTAACTTTTTATTTGCGAATAGCTAACTCACGAAAACAATTCCTGATTAACGACACTATTTGCAAATAAGATTTTAAACATTGCCATATGTTTTAACGTTTTTAGTTTATTCAGACGTTTTTTTAAATATTTCATTGTGTTTTTGCATTAGTTGGATTGCAAGACAAACAAAAATTTTAGATTCTTTCATTTTTGCATTTAAAAATATAAAAAATTTATCATATCTTTTCCAATAACATTGCTATCAAATTATTTAAGTTTAACATCCGGCATCACATAAAATAAGAATATTCCCTAACCAAAGGGACTTATAAACAGTGAGTTAATTAATGGCAAATAATTTTTATTTGCGAATAGGCTACGTATAAACGTAATATATGATTAACATTTTATAAGTTAACAAGTAAGTGTGACAGTTTTAAAAAGATGTGAAATTAGGTAAATAAATAAATAAATGTTTCACACATTATGAATATTAAGAATAAGTAAAACATTAAAAATTTACAACAAATATCATTAATACAGATTATATACAGATTCTTTACATTTACAGATTCTATTAAATACAATAAAATATGAATATCAAGACACGAAAGAAAAGAACATACAATTTTTGTTACGATTACATTAATAATTAAAGACAATCTTAAGATTATGAATTATTAATTGTTATTTTGTTAACGGAGAGAAACAAAAACAATGACTATTTAGTTAAGATTTTACTACCTTTTCAGCGTTATTGTTATTACTGCCCATCCTATATTTCAAAGAAATAGATCTTTTCGCTTTAGCAAGAGGATTCTAGATAACAAGTGGTAGTACAAAACGACAGGAGAAGACAAATTTGGTAGTACGATTGCAAATCATTAAATTGTAAAAATAATTATTGTAGTAAGTATTTAGAAATATTAAAAAATTACAAACAAATCTGATAACAATTTATAATATTATTTATATATGTATGTATAAATTGATTTGGTACAAAAAAGATTCCAAATAAAATACAACTAAATACACTATAATACATACATAAATTAAAAAATATAACATAGGAATTGGAACCAAATCTATAAAATGTTTAAGATATTTATGAAATAAATTTGTTGTAATTAATTTTTGTATTTGAAAAACAAAACGAAACTCTCTTATCACGAACACAAAAAGTAAGAGATTTTTTTAAAAAAAAAAACACTAACAATAAATATTAAAATATAATGACATAAATTTATTTAAAAAAAAATGTTTAATAAACAACAACGAAACTCGATATCTGTTAGAATTATTTGTTAAGAGCTCCATTGAAAATGGTAGCGAAGGTACTTACCTCTGCATCGGGATGTGAACGATCTGAGTCATCGTTGTCCAAATTTTGATTTTCTAAATGTTCTTCCTCAGTTTGAGGCATCTGTTGAAGTTCTTCCTTGGATTTGAAATCTAAATGTTTAATATAAAATGGCAAAACAAGGCCTAGTATAACCTGTAATTGAAAATAAATACAAAATGTTTAAAAAACTGTTGTAAATGGATGAAATCGGTATACGATTTCTCTTAAAGTGGCCATCAATTTTAAGCATTAAAGAATAATAGCACAAAGTTTAATGGAAAATATATAACAATTGGCCATATCCCCTTATTATATTTGGGGGATTCATACGGTCTGATATTAGGTCATATTGTGATAATGTCCTAATATATTATGCTAGTTTAAACGAATTGTTGTGCTTCAAACTAAAAAGGTGTTATTTTATGTCAAATAAACATAAGACTTATTAGTTTAGAACTTTTTTGTTTGAAACACAACAAAAATTGTATCAAACTGTCGTAATATTTTAGTACATTATGACAATATGATCTAATAGGATATGGCCATATATTTATTAAAAAATTCAATGTGCTAGAAAATAAAATTTAAATTATTTGAATTTCATTATTTGTATTAATAAATATACAATTTTCGTTATATTTCGTACACAGAAAGAAACATATTTCAATACAAATATTTATCACATATTGAACTGGTTCCAATTATTTCATAATTAAATCAAGTATTCACGTGCTCAAAAACTAAATTTTCTACAGAATTTAGAGTTTTGGTTGAACTTTAATAAAAAAATTATTGAATGTACAATTTTCCTAATTAAAAACACATTTTAGTTATTTTTTGTGTTTTCAATTACGAAAATTGTATATTCAATTATCAAAATCAAAACTCAAAATTCTGTAGAAAATATTAGAAAAATTTATTTTTGAGCACATGTTTGCTTTTATTTTTGTTTTCAATAATTCTTTTTATTCTATTAATTATTTATTTTTATTAAATAATATTATTTAAAAAAATAAAAAATTCTGAGAGAAAAATGCGAAATGAAAAATATTTTTTTTAATATTGTTACGAATGTGCAATAGTGATTTGAATTTAACGGGCCGCAACGACTTTCTGCAACATTCATCATGTTTATAAACACGTCCATCAGTAGAAGCTTCTACTTATCAAAATTGTTGATAGCATGCGGTTATTAGCATTGTTTGTAAGTATGGCAACACTGCATGTTTAAGCTGCTAACATTAACATCGAAAGCTCTAGAATTCGAATGTACTAGTATGTCCGTTAAGAGCATTGTAGAAGATTCCCGATAGATGACGCCTGTATAAATAGTGGCAGAGCTGGCAGTCGTGAGTTGAGTTTATCATTGTCGCTGTTAGAGTTAACATCAACTGTCTTGTACGTGTATACTTGTACATTATAGAGTGTGTGTGTGCATTTCTGCGAATTGATAAACGTGTATAGAGACACTGAGTGAATATATGAACTGTTGTTGGTGTACATTTAAATAAATAAAGAATTGTTACAAATTTTAAACTACTAAACGACTTTTTATTTGCAATCAAAAGTATCCGGTTTTTTTAAAGGAAATAAACCCCGTTTTTAAAAGGTGATCATCCATAGATCAGCTAAAATAACATGACTGCATGGATGTGCCAGTAATGCGCGATGATTTGCGGCTACGGCCAGAGAAAGACAGCTTTGATTGGACCATGAATGTAGTTCACACGTTAGCAAACGTTGTGCCTTCTCACCATCTGTTCTGTTCAAAAGTATCCGGTTTTTTTAAAGGAAATAAACCCCGTTTTTAAAAGGTGAAAATATTATAAAATTATTGTCTGTTACTGTGTCCCGATATCCGTCTGTTTTGGATTTCAATTATGAGTATTGCGATAGTTAATTTATGTTTGTAAAAGTTTATTTGATGAAAACTGTTTTTATTGCTTATTTCACAGATTTATTTTCAAATACTCTATAATTCGAGTATTCAAATTTCTGTGGAATATCTTCATTATCTGTGGCGAATTCAAAATAATACATTTAATCACAGTTTCCCTTCTTTAGGCTGCTCTTCTATACTGGTCATATGTGTATTCTCAGGTAAAAACATCAAAATCTCATTATTTTATCAGATTTGTACATTGTATATTTTTAAAGAAAGAAAACCCGAACTGCTTCCAGTTTAAATTTATATGGAATAACGTAAGCTGCTCTTTGAGGAGAAACATGAAGACAAATTTGTATGGACACCAATAAACCATTGAAGGAGCAAATCGGATATTTATCATACTGTTACGTTTTTACCTTAAAAAAACGGGTTTTATTTCCTTTTAATAAATCGGATACGTTTGATTGCAAATAAAAGCAGTTTTAGTAGTTTAAAATTTGTAACAACTCTTTATTTATTTAAATGTACACCAACAACTGTTCAAATATTCACTCAGTGTCTCTATACACGTCTATCAATTCGCAGAAATACACACACACACGTACAAGACAGCTGATGTTAACAGCGCCTATGATAAAGTCACTCACGACTGCCACCTCTGCCACTATTTATACACACGCCACCTTTCGTGAATCTTCTACAATGATCTTAACGGACAAACTAGTACATTCGAATTATTGAGCTTTCGATGTTAATGTTAGCAGCTTAAACATTTAGTGTTGCCATACATACAAACAATGCTAATAACCGTATGCTATTTGCTGATGGACGTGTTTATAAACATGATGAATGCTGCAGGCAGTCGTTACAGACTGTTAAATTCAAATCACTATTGCAAATTCGTAACAATACATTCACATATTATATAGGGGTTTTGAATAGGCACACTACATTACATTATAATTTAAACATTTGTAACGTGTTAGTTTTTATAAATGAAGAAACATTTGTAATTTTAAATAAATGTAAAAATTTAGTCAAAATATTGGCATTTTATTGAGTCGATTCTATTTAATTGTGTAAATTAATATTTTAGTAGATTTTATGCAAACTTTTAATTAAAAACTTAATTGATTCAATAAAAAAATTAATTAAAATTAAACTTTTTAATTTCCAATTAATTAATAGTATCATTTTGATGATTGGAGTAAAATCAAACATATTTTTAATTAGTATTATGAATTTCGTAATTGAAACTCATTTTTATTTTTTCTGTGTACTTGATTCAATTATGAAGTAATTGAAACCAGTTCAACACAGTTTATTAGAGATAAGAAACAAATGACAGTTCTCAAAAAAGTAATATCAAACAGTATGGTTATTTTGATGTTTTACAACCACTTGTCAATGGTTGTGGTTTGCGGAGCGAGAGAAAAAATATAATTTTCAACTGACAACGAGTGTGATATATATATTGTACCTCTCTTCAATCCACAACCATTTTGACATTTTCTTTTGTTTGTTTTCTATTGCCATGCTACTGAAATCAGCTGATACTTATCTGTATAATTTGTGCAGTTCAATATCTGACTAATATTTGAATTGAAACTGTTTAGGAAATAGTTTTTTCTGTGTAATTTAAAACAGAAAAGAAAGTGAAATGTGATTTCAATTACGAAAACTTTTTTAAATAATTTATAATAACTTTTTTTTTATTAAAGTTTAAGCTATAATGATCATTGTATATTGTATTCAAATTATTGAATTCAATATTCAAAATTTATTTTATAATATTAGAAAATTTTGATTTTGCTTCAATTGGGAAATTACTAAAACTAATTGAATATCTGAAAAATATTTGTATAGAAACAATATTTAAAATCCTATTAAATTCTATATTGTTTGGATCATAAAAATACTGATATTTTACCTTAAAATTTGTATTTTTCCGGGTACGTAATCCACCCATCCATAGATCAGCTAAAATAACTTGACTGCATGGATGTGCCAGCAATGCGCGATGATTTGCGGCTACGGCCAGAGAAAGACAGCTTTGATTGGACCATGAATGTAGTTCACACGTTAGCAAACGTTGTGCCTTTTCACCATCTGTTCTGTAGCTGAAATCCAGCAATTTGATGCCTGTTTGATATAAAAAAGATAAAAGTTAAAAAAAAGTTATGTAAAGTGGTCGACAAAAGTCAACATACGACCCTAATACGATTTTATATTTAAATGTTTTTAAGTTTACTTATATTTTTTTAAGTTTTAATTTAATTAACGCCATGTTTTTATAAAACTTTAAGCTCTTCAAATCTTCACAGTAGTGAAATAAATATTGTTTTCGATTTTATTAAAAGAATTTTTTAATTTTCGTAATTTAAAAAAATAAAAACAAATTTAAAGAAAAATATATAAACCATTTGTTTGCTGACGAATCGCTTGGTTAGAAATTCATCAATTTTATAAATGCCGGCTGTAAGTTATCAACCGGCATAAATTTATTGCAATGTATGTTTATAATTTGTTAATAGAATTTTGTAAAAATATATAAACTTATTTGAAACCAATTTTGAGATTAATATTATAATATCCGCATCATACAACTGCAGAAATTATAAATATTTTTGTTTCTCTAACTCATTTAAAACAAATACCGATTACAGAAAATCTCCACTAAATTTAACTTAACAAACACACACAAACTCAATCAACAGCCTTAAACAAACTTAATAACACTTTTTATTATTCATACCTTTACTTTCGAATTCTTTGGCATAGGAACGTAGTTCTTCATAAATTTCTGTATCCAAATCATCTTCGGCTGCCTCATGAGCCATGGCCTTGTAAAGCTTACACGCTACCAGAGATTTGGCTAAAGCCTCCTCACCATGTGTCCACATCAGTAAAGCCATTTGTTGACGTTTCGTTAGCACAGCCCAAATCTATTAAAATTCAATCAATATCAGACACAAATAAATTTCACACAATTCTTATTAAAGTAGAAGTATTTTTGATTGTATTTGCATGCAAAAGCTATCAAATGAATTTAAATTCAAATTTTGATTGACTTTAGTACAAGGGACATCAATTACTTATACATACACTGCATGCTACAGATACACTTACCAAAAGTTCATTGAACGGAAATTCAAAAAGTGCCATTTCGGATGTGAAGGGCAAGAGACCCGTTACCAAACTTAATGAATTCGCACCGGCATAACGTTGATACGTGGAGGATTTTCGATGTGCATTTGCGTAACTATTCATAACTTTGGCGTAAATGGGGCGAAATTTTCGGCGAGTATAATAAGATCTGCAATGAAATAAAATGAAATCAATCAAAAATCTAATGGATTACAAATTAAAATACAAAATAATATGAATATCGAGGGACTACATTCAAAATCCTTTATCTTAAATAACATAAGTTTTCCCAACAGGAAAATGTTTACTTCGCTTACTTATAAGGAATATTAAATTATCGTAGAACAATTATATTCTGGGGGTATTAGCTTTTTAAAGCTTGTAAGTTCTTCCATTTATTCGGAAGTATAGAAAGTTGATCGGAATCTATTCAGTTTAATTCGAAACGGAAGGTCAACGTAATCTTAATTAACAATAAATTAATACTTTACGCAACCACTCGGTTTCAGGGTATTCTTAAAAAAGAACTGGTTTGGGACATAGAGAAATATACATAGAGCGGAAACTCTCCTGTCAAAGACCTAACTTAGTTGTCAAAAACCTAAATGCTGAATGTATTAATAAAAAAACTATGTGAAATCAAAAACAACACTCGTATGTGTGATTATTTTGAGTAAAATTTTTGTTTGAGTTTTTTTCTAGTGTCCGCTCTTGTTGTTTCTCTATGGTTTGGGGTTTGTCATTTTCTTTTTATATAACATGTTTATTTAATATGAAAAAGGCCTACCTCAATTTATTTTTATAGACATTTGTGATAAAGAAAAAACTAATTACATGTACAAATACATACAATTTTACCTTTTTATTATATTTTCAGAATAATGAAATAAATAATAGCACTAAATAAACTTTTTCTTTTATTAATTTGGTTTCTAATGCACATAATATGTTTACATTCACCTTTAAATAATAATACAATATTAAAATTTAATTGTTATTACTTTGGAATCATATTGTTAAGAACTTTATACTTAATCCTCTCATATTTCTAACAATTTTTTAACATACATATCTTACGCAAAATTGTCAAATGCTATAATTCCGAATGTATTCACAACACTAAGAACCTTAATATATCGCAATGTGTAAGATAGGGGTCTAACTCATACATTATTAATAGTGAAATCAATTAAGATTTTCACGCACAAGATTTGTTAGCTTGTTTCGATTATTAGTTACGGAAATTCTAATTCTAATATTTGTTTTTCTCCTTTGCGTCATTGTTTGTTAAACAGCTCTACAAACTGGAATTTTATATGCTTTAATGTTTTCCCAAATTGGTCATCAATGTTGTTATCTCTTTATAAGAAAATACCATTTTTAAAGTTGTTGCAAACGATTTTTTTTTTTACTTAATTGTTATACCCTACACCACCATAGTGGGGAGGGTATATTGGATTTGTGCAGATGTTTGTAACGCCCAAAAATATTAGTCTAACACCCACCTTAAAGTATACCGATCGACTCAGAATCACGTCGATTAAACGATGTCCGTCCGTCCGTCCGTCCGTCCGTCTGGCTGGCTGGTTGTCCATGTAAACCTTGTGCGCAGAGTACAGGTCGCAATCTTGAAGATATTTCGATAAAATTTGGTACATATAATTTTTTCTGCCCAAGGACCAAGCCTATTGAAATTGGCTGAAATCGGTTCATGATTTCACCTAGCCCCCATACAAATGTCCTCCCGAAATTGGACTTTATCGGTCATAAATGTTTAATTTATATAGGTATCTACACAAGTTTTTCTCCAAATAAGTTTTATATATACGAAATTCATGTCACCAAATTTTATTATGATCGGTCCATAATTAGTCATAGCTCCCATATAAGGCCTGCTTCCGATACTCACTTTAACGAGCATAAATCTCTTAAAAATTTTGGTATACACATAAAATGCAACATGAATAACTTTCATACAGACATTAATCACACTACTTAATTTCATGGTGATCGGTCCATAATTGGTCATAGCTCCCATATAAGGCCCACTTCCGAAAATCGCTCACGAATGTAAATTATTGAAATTTTGAAAGAAAATGTTTTTGCTCATTTACTTAGTGTAGGGTATTATATGGTCGGGCTTGACCGACCATACTTTCTTACTTGTTTTGATTAAAGCATTGTTCACTTAAAATCCGGTCACACTTAAGCTTTAATATCTACATAAAGAAAAATGCAATTTATTAATGTTCAACCATAAATGTAATCTTATTTATTAGCAATTATGAATATGCAAAAAAACTATTTGAATATCTTTACTTTGCACAACTTTTCGGTCCACCTGTGCTGCATATTTATTCCAAGCAGATAACATTTTTTTTTGTCGATTATAGCACTTCTTTTTCTTTAATTTAGCTTTGACAATAACCCAATATTTATTACCGTTTTACCAAGGTTGGCAACCGATACCGTTATTAATACCGATACCGATTAAATACCGTTTAAAATTGAGTACCGGTATTGATACCGATACCGAAATAATTATTTCGGTAAAATACCGGTATTCAAATACCGTTTCCCTTAATACCGGTATCATACCGGTACAATACCGTTATCATCATACCTTTATTATACCGGTATCAATTGCAAATCAATACCGGTATCATACAAGTTTCAATACTGATATCATACCGGCATTATAATTAAATTTTGCAAAATTGTTAAAATTACATAATTTAATAACTTTGCTGCTAGTAGAAAATAGTATTTGAGCCTTGTCCATCCCTGCTTGATGTTCAACTAATGCAACTCTGTCTTAGTTGTTTACTTACATACCAAGGCGAATTTATAGCAGGTGACCTCAGAAGAACAGCTGATTATTTTGTTCACTTGTATAGATGATTGGATTGTCAATTCAAGCAAAAACAACAACAGGCAACTTTGACAATTCAATTATCTTTTAACAAAAACAAAGTACCTGTTGTTTTGACATATTGTATTTTTTTGTAGCTCTTTCATATATTTCGATTTTTTATAAGTTTTTGTTAGGTTTGATGTACTTAATTTTTATACCGGTATAAATACCGATATATTAGTTTTATACCGGTATACCGATACCGATATAATTTAAATACCGTTACCGATACCGATACCGAAATAAAAATAAAATTAATACCGATACCGTTACCGATACCGTTATTCGTTTCTGTTGCCAACCTTGGTTTTACAGCAGTAATATTTTGCTTTTCAGTACGATTTGGATGTTTAATGCTACGATATGACCGAAGGCCAGCATCAAGGTGTACTACGACTGGTTTTATATTTTTTGGCACGATCATTATCAGATAAACCAGGATTTTGTTTAATAGAACGCACTAATTTCGTTGCAAGGTCTTGGTCTCGTCTGCTAACTTTTTTGGTTTCTTTTTTCTTACGATCCGTGCTTAAAGTTCCTCTGTAACGTTTTATAACATCGTTCACAGTACTTTTTGGAAGCTTCAGTTGGAAGCTCATGTTGGATTTTGAAGAAAATTGTGGACATTTTTTTTCTATTTTGATTTTCCATTGCTCGCCACTTGTGCAAAAATTAATATAATAATTTGAAATCTTGACAGGATAACGGTTGGTTTGTTTAGAAAGTCATGCCAAAAGAAAACAAAAATGTTTCCACTAGTTTTTTGTAAAAAGCTTCTACAGTGCGACAGGATTTTATGTGAACAATGCAAATATATATAAAAGTTTGTCGATCATTCGAATTTAATGTCGATATAAAATCAATTCATTATTATAATATTATCCAAGTGGTTGATGAATTTCTAAAATTTCTTCTATCAATCGAACGAATATTATTCCAAACGTGTTTCCTTAGTCGGTGATTTGGCATCAGAAATCATTACTGACTGGCCTAATTGATCCATTGATAAGATAAATCTATAAGAAACAGATTTTTGTCAAATATTTAAAAATATGAATGTTTTAAAATGTAGAATTTTCAATTCTTAAGAATTTAAAATTCATATTGCCCTCTAAGTTAATGTATTAGACATTTTTTACATATGATGGCTGTGATGGACCTTAGTTACAATCTAGGCGATTTATCTCTGCATATCTATACTAAAGCATCTTTTCTAAGCAAGTGTACCCCTGAGAGGAATGGCAATATCATAACTAAACTCATTAAAATCTTGAATGGTCGATGCATAGATGACAACTAGATAGGTAACTGAGAGCCATAACTCTGTTTCAAAAACCTAATTCATGGGAATGTATTGTCATGTATTTTGTAATTATATCACACATATGTCTGAAAAGAGAGCAATGTTGATGCATTGGCATTTCTCTTTCCTTCCTTTCTATGTATTTATTATATGGGTGGCGGCATTCGCATGTGACCTTGTTCTCTGAATGAAGTCGTGCGAATATATCCGATTTAAAAGCTCGCAATCAATCCCAGCAGTTAAGCAAGTAGTCAATGTAACCCTTATAGACAGTAATTGTAACTAATATCTGAATACTTGGCTGACTTCAATTTATATATTTTCGGTCATTTGACACGTATGAGCTCTTAGTAGTTACTTTATAATGTAGAAAGATGCAAAACTCAGACAAATTTTGGGGGCGGAAAATTAATAGCGGTCGGCCTCACATTGCACCCCTCCAGTGGCTATTATCGGTCACTTGTAGTGGTTTTTTTTTAAGGTTTGAAATATGAAAATATGAAAAAAATCAATTTAAAAACCTTTGTCTTGAGTTACAAAACATTTATTTTTATAGTTATCCCACTCGCATCCCACTAAGCGACCATAAAGGTTTTAAAGGAAAAGACCTAAGCTTTCTTTTGAGAGAAAAATAAAGAAATAAAAAGGGTCCATTTTGGAAAAAAAGTCATAAAAGTTTTTGATTTTGCAAAAAAAAAGTAAAAAATTTTATGTCTTGAGTTACAAAACATTTTTTTTGATAGATATCCCACTCGCATCCCACTAAGCGACAAAGAAGGTGTTAAAGAAAAACACATAAGCTTTCTTCTGAGCAAAAAAAAAAAAAAAAAATTAAAAAATGGGTCCATTTTTTTAAAAAAAGTCAACAAAGTTTTTGATTTTGCAAAAAAAGTCAAAAAATTTCATATCTTGAGTTACAAAATATTTTTTTTGATAGATATCCCACTCGCATCCCACTAAGCGACCATATAGGTCGCTTAGGAAAAGACCGAAGCTTTCTTAAAAAAAATAAAAAAAAAATAAAAAGGGCCCATTTTGAAAAAAAAGTCAAAAATGTTTTTGATTTTAAAAAAAAAAAGTCAAAAATATTTTATTTAATTTTTTTTTTCCAAAGATTGCATAAATAGCTATCTAAACTATTTGGGACACATTTTTCTAAGAACAATAGGTAATAAGTTATATGGATAAGAAAAAACACCTGTTTGGCCAAAATGTCAAATTTTGACCTCCTTTAACTCAGAGAGTTCTTGACCAATCTTGTTGAAAAATTGTGTCCGAATTACTATCTGATAGAACTAACATTGGTGCAAATTTCATTCCGATCGGAAGACATCGATTTCAAAAGTTGGTTCACTTGACGTGAAATGCCCCATATATTTAACAGTCCAATAACCGATTGCTTATTAACAAACCTTCCTCCAACAACTCTCCAATAGATTTTTCTTCTGGGTAAAATAACTACTTTTTAAATTGCAGTACAAAAAAAATACTACAGTGTCTACACTCTAGGTTACTTAGAGACACTTAAGTGACAATTGACTTCACGCTACGTTACATGGGATGTCAGTATACTTAAGAAAAAAGAAAATAAAAAATAAAGTCGACTGATACAAGTCATAGTTTGAGTGCCGTTTAATACATTGTATCAGCGACTTCGGCCGACTGTTCAACACAGAGTCTTCGGCCAACTATTCAATACAGAGACTTCGGTCATCTGTTCAACACAGAGGCTTTGGCCAACTGTTCAATACAGAGACTTCGCTCGTCTGCTCAGTACAGAGGCTTCGACCGACCGTTCAAGACGTAGGCTTCGGTCAACTCTTTAACACAGTCTAACTGCCTCCCGAGTTAAGTTCTTTCATTTGTAAGTATCTAAAAAATAATAGTTTGAGTTTTCACCCGATTCTGTACTGAAGGAACGCATCACGAGAACTCTGTAGGTATGGCTTGTGACAAACTGGCAGTTAGTAAGTCGTACCAATACATCGTTCCGCTGACGAGTATTAAAGTCCCGAAGAATCCGAGATACATATCAGTAGAACTGTCTGCATTCGAAAGTATTATCGTAGCTGTTCGTATTTCATTATATAAAACTTATTATATCGCACTCGTTCAACAATACTGTATTAACTAAAAATTTGATTATTTTATATTTTTGGCAAAAACCTATGCATAACACTATCTGTAGAAAATGAACAAATTAAATGGATATCCAAAGGACTACAAGAATTGATGGATTTTCTTAATATTGTGGAATTTTCGTTAAATATAACTTTCGAAAGCATTAAGAAAACAGCTTTTTGTCTGTTGTTGAGTTAATTAACAATTAATATAAACTGTTTTAAATATAAATATAATATAAATAATTATAATAAAGAAAGATATTATCGATTCCAGAAAGAGCAAATCAATTATGTTAACTCTAAAAGTTTTTCGGTACGTAAGTCTACCCTGGACTAGACTGAACTACCTCAGCCGACGACAAAACCACTTTAAACCTTTAGAATCCATATAATTGGATATGCAGTCCATTTTGTTATAGCAGACACAAGAGGGCGGTTTAAGGTAATAGAAGATTCTAACTGTCTAAATTAATGCTTAATTAACAAAAGGAGATATTTCTATTAATGTGTCACACAATAATTAACACTGTTTATTATTCTTTATTAAACCACAAAATGCGCCATAATCTTTTTGGAAAATTATTATTTAATACACTGATTTTCTTTTGATGTTAGGCAGGTGTTTGCATCAAGAATTCTTTTTAATGTTTGTTCAGGGATGGAGATTACATGTCTGTTCAGTATTAAAATTCGCCAGCAATATTAGGCGAACACGACAAGAACGGATATCCTAGAGATTTTTGGTTGCGATTATAAAATAAGTCCATTTCTTGGTACATATTTAAAAGGTACGATACATCGTAACCACTGTTCCATCCCTGTGGTCGTAATTTTTCTAGCTTTGTTTATTATTTTCTTTAAATATTTTAATAAACAACGCATTGACGGTGCGATGCTGATGTAAGTATATAATTGTACTTAGTTAGCACTTTTTTTAAAAAATGTCTTGTTCTAAGTAATAAAAAATAAATTTGGTGGATAAACTAATTCATTTTAAGGTTAAATGAGCCATTTAATATTTAATTGCTCTTTAATTGTTCAAATACAAAAAAATTTGTCATTTTGTCGGCAGTAAAATGCTGCCATTTAAATTTACATATACAATGTATATAATACAGCTGCCAACACAATATTCATGGGTTCTTTAGATGCCATGAAAATGAGAGAATGAGTAGTAAAATAAATAAAAGTCGAAAACATGCCAAAAAATATGTGTGTTTTTAAAATTTACCATGATTTAATTTGTAATTAAATTTCCATCCAAAGCACAACAACTTCCTACTGAGTAAATTTATTTAATGCGACTACTTTTGACTGCCTGCCACCAAACCGTAGAAATTTAAATAAAAATGGAATGGCAAAATAAGCTGTTGAAAGTATATTTTCTCTGGTTTCTTAATGAAAGGAAATTGGAGGTTGCTGCCCTAACAAATATATATGGTAATTTTGTCTTCATAGAGCTAAATAATTCGTTTTTATGATGTGGAGACAGAAATTAAACCCTCCCACTGAGCGTACAGAAATCGTATTTCAATTTGAAACTTTATTTAGAGCTTTTTATTGAAATAAATAAAAATAGAAAGTTTTCTATTTTATCAAAAAGGTCTAGACAAAAAACCTCAATAAAGAAAAGTATAAGTAAAATGTATTTCTTTATGTATAAATAGAAAACAAATTGTTTTGAATTGTTCTAGAAATATACTCCCATACAAAGACTAAACAGAAATTATAAAAAAAAAAACAGTTGATTCAATTAATTTCAAATCATTAATACGAAAAACAAACAAAAATATAAACGAATGTCCCTAAGTTATCTATTGTATAAAATCTCTTTAGTACGTTTTTTTCAAACAGTTTATTTTATAAGATACGTAATAAGGTGGTTTACATTGTGATTACGAAAATATTGCTAGTGTAGAATTTAGCACTTTAGTTTTTTCACTGTTACTGTTCGAAATGCTACCAAATTACTAATTTTAAGACTGCATTGTGTAACTGTATTTTTGAAAATTTATTCAAAAATATTGGAAAATATATGATCAAATCGCCAAACTCAAACACGTGCCGGAAATCAATTAAATGTGAAATTATATAAAATGTAATATTTTTATTTAATTTTGTTATAAAATATTTTTTTCTAAATATTATTTTTTGTAATTTTATGTGACAAATAAAGATACACAGGAAAGAATGTATTAATTCTAGTACTATGTAGTTCTAATATACATGTATTTAGCCATTGGAGTTGCGATCAATAATTTTTTATTGGAATTGTCAGCTCTAGAACTGGTTCTAAAGAAGCGTTGCGGAGCTTGCACAAAATTTTAGGAACAGTTCTAAAACTAGTTCTTTGATCAATGATTCTTGTTTGAAATTGTCACACACATATTATTAGGAACAGATCTAGAACTAGTTCTTATTATCAAAAAACATATGAGGAATTTGCATTGTTTCTTTGATTAATTTATAGAATTAGCATTATGGACTGAGATTGTAAAATTCTTAACACACGTTTTTCATTAAAACTTTTAACCCAAGTATTATTTGATTTTGATCAAGTTACCTTTGTAAAGCATGTCAGTTATTATTTTTAATGTCAATTATGTTCATTTGTTGTTAATCTGATTAAACTGAGTGACCAGAAAAAAGTGCGTACTAAAATTATTAAATATTTTCAACAAAACCCAACTTGCTCCTACAACAAGTTGGCCAAACAATCAAAGGTATGCCGTCAAACTGTTTCCAATGTTATTAAACAGTACCGGGAGAACTTGTCGATTGATATAAAACTTGGTTCAGGTAGAAGGAATGGTCCACATGATGTTTCTAAAACCAAAAAAATAGAAAGCATTTTCAAAAGAGCTCCCAACACATCCGGTAGGAAAGCAGTCCGGTTAGGTCAGTTCTCCGACTATTTGGTACGAAAAGTTAAAGCCTATGCAGGTTTAAAAGCCCACAAGGCTAAAAAAGTTCCTGATAGGAACTCTGCTAAAAATTTAGAGGACAAAGACAGAGCTCGGAAATTGAAGTCATATTTTATACAAAAAATGTACCTGCTGCATAATGGATGACGAAATGTACGTATGGAAAATTTTTAGCAGCTTCTGGTTCCATTTTTTTATGTTGCAGATGCTCGAGGGAATGTTGAAGAAAAGTTTAGGACCCAATAGCAGACAAAATTTCCCAAAAAGTTCTTGGTATGGCAAGCAATATGCAAAAAAGCCAAACATTTGTTACAAAGGTCTCTATAAATACCGAAATTTACATCAAGGAATGTTTACAAAAAAGAATGTTTCCATTCATAAGACTTCTTAATGTGTCCACTTATTTTTGGCCTGATTTGGCATCTGTCACTATGGTAAGAATGGTCTTGAGTGGTACAAGAACAATAATGTGGTATTGCAATTTCTCCAAACTGCCTGGAGCTGAGTCCAGTGGAGAGATATTGGGCTCTTGTTAAAAGAGAATTGAAGAGCACAAAAAAGGTGTCCAAAAGTTTGGTAGAGTTTAAACGGAGATGGACAAGCTGTTCGAACAAAGTGACATAAAGCACTATAAAAACCATAATGGAAGGGTTTTCGAAAACGGTTCAAAATTTCATTATTAGTGATTAGAACTATAAAAATATTTTTTTTTTTGTAAATTGGAACAATAATTTCAATCAAATAAAAAAAGATTCAAAACTGTAAGTTTAGTGGTTTCATTTTTATTAACATATATGTATATTAAAATTTTGTCAATCTCACTCCTTAGAGGACTTATATTTACCGATAAATGGTTGATAGACTTTTGAGTTATTTGAGCTGCGGTTGAAAAGCTTTTGAAAAAACATTCGTTTCCCAATATTGCCACAAACGCAATGTTGTATTATTTGCAATTATCAACAAATAATATCAAAGTTTTCAAAGAGGTTTCATAAAGTTGTTTTGGAACTAATATGTGATCTATAGAACTAATTTATATTTAGTGTCAAAGAATTAGCTCCAAAAAATCTCTGCACATGTACTTTAAAAACACAATAGCGTTCTTCAGAAGTAGTTGGGACATCACTAGTTCCAAGGTTGTCATTAAAAAATCAGAAGTTGTTCTGATTACACTCGCAATGGAACTGAAAATGTCCCTGTGTAATTTAATTTTGAAAACTTTGTAAACAATTTTTGTTTTAAAACAAAATTTGTTTATATATGGGGCATTTCATGTCAAGTGAACCAACTTTTGAAATCGATGTCTTCGGACTGGGATGAAATTTGCACCATAGTTAGTTCTATTGGATAGTAGTTTTTTTTTTTTTTTACAAAATCTGAATTTTTTCCAATTGCTTTGAGAGGTTTTTGGTCGCTTAGTGAGATGCGAGTGGGTAATATTGACCCCCTCTAACTCAGAAAGTTCTCGACCGATCTTGTTGTCTGAATTACTATATAATAGAACTAACTATGGTGCAAATTTTATTCCAGTCCGAAGACATCGATTTCAAAAGTAGGTTCACTTGACATGAAATGCCCTATATTTAGTTTAGGGGTTTCTGCGTATTTGTGTGCTTGTTTATTTTAAATTTGTTTGCTTCTACTTTTTTAATCTATATATACCCAAAACATTAGTTTTTCATAAAGTTTGTATGAAGCCTGGTTCGTTGACATATTACAGAAGGTGTTCATCACCCACCTATGTGTTAAATACAATAGTATTTGTGAGTTTATCTGACTTTATTTCTGGGTGTATTTGAGTGTGTGTCTATACACAACGAAATGACAAAAGTTGGATAGAATTAAACAAAAGGGCAACATCAAAGATTGCAGACTTTTGATAAGTTCAATAATAGAATTTATATGGGTTGCTTCTACAAAAGGGTGAATAAATTCATTTTTCCAATATTCCATTTTAGTTCAGATTACAAGGATTTTGTGAGAGATATTTATCTTTGTAAAAGTGTCAACAAATGCTAAAATGGTGTTCGACTAAAATGGATATACACAGTAACCTGTAGAATGCATTCCTTTTATGGCTTTTATTTTACATGGATAAAAAAAATATGTAGGTGTGTCCTCTAGAATTGACTAACAAAAAAATCATAAATGTATATATACTGTTAGTTTTATATGTTGCTCGTATTTTTAATAAAAAATTAAATTAATTGATGCTTTCTAAGTACCCAAAAACTAAGAATATTGAATCACGATGAATAGAAAAACTTTCTACATCCGTCTCATTTATTCAATGCAGGTGAGTAGTTAGAAGTTTATTCTTGGTCTGCTATCAAACTTTTTCCAATGTTATTAAACAGTACCGGTTTAGGTAGAAGGAATGGTCCACATAATGTTTTTAAAGCCAAAAAAATAGAAAGCATTTTCAAAAGAGTTCCCAACACATCCGGTAGGAAAGGTACGAAAAGTTAAAGCCAATGCAGGTTTAAAAGCATACCAGGCTCAAGAAGTTCCTAACAGGAACTCTGCTAAAAATTTAGAGGCCAAAGACAGAGCACGGAAATTGAAGTCAAATTTTATACAAAAACAAGTAAGAAAGTATGGTCGGTCAAGCCCGACCATATAATACCCTACACTAAGTAAATGAGCAAAAACATTTTTCTTTCAAAATTTCAATAATTTATATTCGTGAACGATTTTCGGAAGTGGGCCTTATATGGGAGCTATGACCAATTATGGACCGATCACCATGAAATTAAGTAGTGTTATTAATGTCTGCATGAAAGTTATTTATGTTGCATTTTATGTGTATACCAACATTTTTAAGAGATTTATGCTCATTAGAGTGATTATCGGAAGCAGGCTTTATATGGGACCTATGACTAATTATGGACCGATCATAATAAAATTTGGCGACATGAATTTCGTATATATAAAACTTATTTGGAGAAAAACTTGTGTAGATACCTATATAAGTTAAACATTTATGACCGATAAAGTCCAATTTCGGGAGGACATTTGTATGGGGGCTAGGTGAAATAATGAACCGATTTCAGCCAGTTTCAATAGGCTTGGTCCTTGGGCAGAAAAAATGATATGTGCAAAAATTTATCGAAATATCTTCAAGATTGCGACCTGTACTCTGCGCACAAGGTTTACATGGACAACTAGCCAGCCAGCCAGACGGACGGACGGACTAATATTTAGACTAATATTTTTGGGCGTTACAAACATCTGCACAAATCCAATATACCCTCCCCACTATGGTGGTGTAGGGTATAAATATACCTGCTGCATAATGGATGACGAAATGTACGTATGGACAATTTTTCGCAGCTTCTGGGTCAATTTTTTTATGTTGCAGATGCTCGAGGGAATGCTAATTCAATATGCAGTTGCGGCAAAGAAGATAAATATTTGTTACAAAAGTCTCCGAAATTACATCAAGGAATGTTTAAAAAAGAGGATGCTTCCATTCATAAGACTTCTTAATGTGTCCTCTTATTTTTGGCCTGTTTTGGCATCTGTCACTGTGGTATGAAAGGTCTTGAGTGGTACAAGAACAATAATGTGATATTTGTACCAAGAGAGGCAATTCTTCCAAACTGCTTAGTTCATTGGAGAGATATTGGGCTCTTGTTAAAAGCTGCGGTCTGTGAGCCAGTGAATCCGTTTGTCCCTAAACTCTACGAACGACTGGCAGCCACTCAGATAGTTCAGTATCAATCGCTTCGTGTTATTGGTCATTGAGGACTGCAGAATTTCACTGAAGATTGAGCTGTGTCTTATAGTGTCGAAGGACTTCTCCAAGATTTCTGCTGTTTTAAGGACTGTGAGATTTTTATGTCAATGGCGGTTAAAATTTACACTTTATTGATTCTATGTTATGCTATTGGCGGTTCAGGGGTAGGAGAAGAGGCTCAAGAGTCTTCGTGACAAGATTGATTTCAGTCACGTCTTTCTCAGGTTTGTGTATTGGGATGGCTCTACTTCTTTTCCTGGGATGGCTTAAATACTACTCAACTTCTCGCTCACCAAAGTGTTTTAACATCAGCTTCGATTTGCCGCCGGGCGGACTCTCATGATGGCCTATACAACTTCAGTTCGCGTGTAAAGCGTGTCTGATAGGTTATGAAATTGCAAACAACACTTTGTTTCGCCTTGTCTTTTTCATGATGTTCAATAAAAGTCGACAAAACGCATGTCATCGGACATGGTCGTATCCACTAACATAACATCCTTCTTCGTAGGATTGGACATTGAACGAACAGCAAACCACAACTACGCACCGGATTGTCCCGTGTTAAAACGCCATGAGTTGTCAACACCACCAGTACTATTAATTTTACGGCAATGGTGTTTGCAGTTATTTCAGTAAAGTTAACTTCACATTTCAGCTAAACGACCGGTAAAGTTTAGCTGAAATGTGTAGTTTGGCGTTTAAATTTAGTCAGTCCACTATTTCTTCTAGCCTCACGGATTCCATTGTAACCGAGTTTTACTGTAGTTTTTAATTTTATGATACTTGAAACATGAAATAATTTGTATCCCTGTGCTTCATCTTAATTATATACATATTTCTTTAAAATTTTAAATGTGTTTCGTTGTCACTCAACAAAATCTTAATAATATATTTGGAATAAATAAAATTAATGCAAAATGTACGTACCTGTAGGCACCACCCATTAATTTATTAATAACTAGACCAATATCGTGCAGTGTATACACGTATCCCTTGGGTATATGAGGACGTACATCACGTAAAATATAACTAAAAGTAAACAGATTTGAAACTCCACTCAATTCGGCATTTAAGGAATTTGTTTTAATAAATAAATAATACGCATCGTTAAAATTGAACAATGAAAACAAAAAAAAAAAAAAAAAAAAAAAAAAACAATGAAAAGCAAACAGAAAAATTCAAATTAATATTTCAATGTTTACAAAGAGCACTCACCCTAAAGTATTTGCTGGACCATGTTTTGTATTATAAAGTTCCTCAAGGCGTGGTATTGTCAAAAATTTTTTCATTGAAACACCATTTTCTAAAAGTAATTTCACAAAATCTATTCTATCATGTTCCAATGCCTGCATCATGGCCTCATCCAAAGCTCCTTCATAGACAAACGAAGTGACACACGCACGCATTAATAGAAAGCCAACAGGAAAGACAAAGAAAATAAAACAAGAAAAGAAAAATAAAGATGAAATGATTGAATTTTAATGCAAAGTTTACGCATGTAATTGAAAGCAATTTTACAGAGTTATCCAAGTAACCAACGGCAACAAATTTGTAGAAATGGCTTTTTAATTGAACTTTGATTACATAGGAATAAAAAGAAGAAATAAATCTATAACATAAAGACACTTACCTAATGGCCATTCTTGGCCATATACAAAGATTTCACTGCGTGCAATATCAACACGATTCCACGTCAGTGCTAAACTCAACTGTTCAGGCGGGCTTAAATGTTGTGATTTGAAGAGTGCCGTTAAAATGGTTTGATCCAATTCCTGGGCTTCACCTTCGGGCTTTTCTTGAATTCGAAATATCGTAATCTATTTCAATTAAATAAAGTTTGGACATCATTACAAGATGATGATTATTTCGGTTATGTCGTTTTGTTAAATCAAATGTTTAATTTTAAAAATATAATTTTCTATCAATCTACGAATTACAGAACAGCGATTACCATTTCGATGTTTTGTAATTTGCAATACATAACTTTTAAACTACTGGTCAGAAAATGTTATTTACACCCGAGTTTGCCAACTTCAGCCAACTCTAACGCCGAATGTACTTAAAATATTCCAAAATAAATATTCAGAAATTCCAAATGCATCTCTACTGACGTTCCAAGTTTCATAGAAATCTGACCTGTACTGTATATGTTGCATACTTATTTATTAACATTTATTTTGCGTTTATTTTAATTTGAACAAAAATATGCCTACTATACAGGTTTCCAGTTTTATAGAAAAAGCGGAAAATAGGTGAAACATGGCGGGATTTTCAAAACATACGGGGGATCAAAAATTAGAAAACAGTTTACATTATATTGTTACGAATGTGCAATAGCGATTTGAATTTAACGGTCTGTAACGACTGCCTGCAACATTCATCATGTTTATAAACACGTCCATTAGTAGAAGCTTCCACTCATCAACAATGTTGATAGCATGCCGTTACTAGCATTGTTTATAAGTGTGGCGACACTAAATGTTTAAGCTGCTAACAGTAACATCGAAAGCTCTAGAATTCGAATGTTCTAGTTGTCGGTTAAGATCATTGTAGAAGATTAACGAAAGATGGCGTGTGTATAGTGGCAGAGGTTGCAGTCGTGAGTTGAGTTTATCATAGGCGCTGTTAAAGTTAACATCAACTGCCTTGTACATAAACGTGTATAAAGACACTGAGTGACTATTTAAACTGTTGTTGTAGATTTTAAATTAATTTTTTTTTTTTGCAATCAAAAGTATCCGGTTTATATAAAGGAAACAAACCCCGTTTTCAAAAGGTAAAAACGTAACAATATAAAATGCAAAAATATATACAAATATTTTTTATTAAGTAGATCCATTTTTCAAAATCAATAAAAGCGGAAATTATGAATACCGAGCGGACGCGGGATTTAATGGCTAAAAGCGGGACAATTCCGCGAAAATCAGGACATTTGGCAACCCTAGTGCAAACATACAACTAATTTCACAACATTTATTTATTTTACCTCGGCGGAGTTTCAATGCATTATCGCCGATGGACGGCCCTGTCATAAATACTAGTTATTATTTATCTAATAATTATCATAAACTGATGTTGGTTGGCAGCGGCTTAATGATCAAACGCGCTAACTACAGCACACTCTCTTTTTTTTTTGAAATACATAACATGCTCCAGATAATATTATTTATGTATGCATTCTCAAAATTACAACATGGTGGTTTGATCACAAGGTTTACATGGAAAACCAGCCGGCAGATGGATAGACTGATGGACATACATTATTTAATCACTTTCTGAGTTGATTGATACTTAAGGTCTATTATTTTTGAGCGATATGAACCTCAGAAGAAATGGAGGACATTGGTTAAGTACTTAAAAAAAGTCACCCAAGAACATGAAATACAAACAAATCAGTTCCATAATTTTGTTGTTGAATTTTTTAATATATCTGCAACACAAATGCAGTGTATTTTCAATTTAATAATAACATGGTGCTAAGTAAGTACATATTAGATGTGGAAAATCAAATAAAGCGGTATTTACGATTCTCGCTCGCATCGAAAGATTTAATGACTAAAACCGGGGAGACAATCCCACGACATGTCCCGACAATCGAAACATTTCGCAATACTACTACTGTGGATTATTGTAAATTGATTTAACATTTTAGCAGCTCATCTTAAAGCAAAATTGTTCTGCTTAAAAGAAAGAGACTTAAGATTCCCTTAAATAATATTTTTAATTGTCATAAATTCCAGACACATCATTTAATATTTAATTACACAGACTTGAACATTAATTTACTCACTCTCAGTTTTCGGTCTCAAATTAACTAAAAGGAAATTTAACAAAAAGCTAATATTACAAATTGTTTCGTACTTACCAAATTTTTGTTGCGTGTGCATTGCAAAAGTTCTTGATAAAGTTTTTCTGCTTGATCCGAGACGACTTCAAATGTTTTTTGTATTGTACTAATTAAATAATCTCGCATGGATTCCAAAACGGGTTGCTCATCGCCATCCGATGCGTATCTGTAAAATTCAAAGTAAATAAATGTGAAAGTGTCAGTGATTTCTCGTTTTATACCCAAGGATGTAGGTACGTATAGTATGTTTGAAACCAAGATGTCAAAATGTAATAAGAATAACAGCAACTTTTTATTGCGGTTTTTAATTTTGCGGCAATAATAAACCTACAATTATTGTTGCAAACGTGTTAAAATGGAACAGTATTTAGGGGGAGGTAAAGATGACGCATTGGTATAAGATGTTAAAAGTGTTTAAACTGTGAATTTCATTTTATCACTTGACATAAGTTAGCAAATCAGCAAACATTAAAAGGGGGGCGAAAGTAAACAAATTGAGCATGTAATTAATTCCCAGAACACAGAATTGTTGACAGAACCAGAAGAAACCACAAGGCATCACAGTCACATGCCAGCCACATGAAAACATACTTTAAGAAAAGTGAAAGGATCTCAGACATGTAGTGGGAATATTTCATATAAAAACACATTTGAAATATGTATATTAATTTATGACAAAAATCTAATTAAAATTTATAACAAAAATCGAATTAAAATATTATTATGTAGTATTATCCAGTCCTGTACCGCAATTCTGTAACTTTTTATACTTTCCTACCGATGTCGTTAAATACCTAAAAATATCGGTTGCTTTAACGAATTTAATATTCACTGTTTGAAGTTAACGATTTCTCGTTATGGCTTAACAAGAACATTTTATTTGTCGTTAACCTACCGACAAATTTCGTTATCTACCGACTATCTTTAACGAAAATAATCTGTAAAATTTAATTCGGAATATCTCTTAACGATAAATATTGTTAACTAACGAATTTTGATTACTTAACGACAAAATTTTGTCGTTAAAAAGTTACAGAATTGCGGTACTGTAGTCGTTCTGAATTTCACGTAAGGACTGAGATCGAAAAATTTTTAACTTACATATATGTTAATAAAAATGAAACCACCAAATTTACAGTTTTGAATCTTTTTTTATTTGATTGATATTATTGTTACAATTTACAAAAAAAAAATATTTTTATAGTTCTAATCACTAATGATGAAATTTTGAACATTTTTCGAAAACCCTTCCATTACGATTTTTATAGTGCTTTATGTCACTTTGTTCAAACAGGTTGTCCATCTCCGTTTAAAATCTACCACACTTATGAACACCTTTTTGTGCTCTTCAATTCTCTTTTAACAAGAGCCCAATGTTTCTCCACTGGACTTAGCTCCAGGCAGTTTGGAGGAATTGCCTCTCTTGGTACGAATACCAGATTATTGTTCTTGTACCACTCAAGACCTTTCTTACCATAGTGACAGATGCCAAATTAGGCCAAAAATAAGTGGACACATTAAGAAGTCTTATGAATGAAAACATTATTTTTTGTAAACATTCCTTGATGTAAATATCGGTATTTATAGAGCCCTTTCTAAGAAATGTTTGGCTTTTTTGCCGCAACTGCTATTGCTTGCCATACCAAGAACTTTTTGGGAAATTTTGTCTGTGTTTGGGTCCTAAACTTTTCTTCTACATTCCCTCGAGCATCTGCAACATAAAACAAGTAAGAAAGTATGGTCGGACAAGCCCGATTATATAATACCCTACACTAAGTAAATGAGCAAACACATTTTTCTTTCAAAATTTCAATAATTTATATATATATGGGAGCTATGACAAATTATGGACCGATCACCATGAAATTTTGTTATGTGATTTATGTCTATATGAAAGCTTATGTTATGTTGCATTTTATGTGTATACCAACATTTTTAGGAGATTTATGATCGTTAAAGTGATTATCGGAAGCAGGCCTTATATGGGAGCTATGACTAATTATGGACCGATCATAATAAAATTTGGTGACATGAATTTCGTATATATAAAGCTTATTCGGAGAAAAACTTGTGTAGATACCTATATAAATTAAACATTTCTGACCGAAAAGTCCAATTTCGGGAGGACATTTGTATGGGCGCTAGGTGAAATAATGGACCGATTTTAGCCAGTTTCAATAGGCTTGGTCCTTGGGCCTAAAAATTGATGTGTACAAAATTTTATCAAAATATCTTCAAAATTGCGACCTGTTTACATGGCCAGCCAGACGGACGGACGGACATAGTTTAATCGACTCAGAAAATGATTCTGAGTCGATCGGTATACTTTAAGTGGGTGTTAGACTAATATTTTTGGGCGTTACAAACATCTGCACAAATCCAATATACCCTCCCCACTATGGTGGTGTAGGTTATAAAAATTGACCCAGAAGCTGCGAAAAATTTTCCATACGTGCGTTTCGTCATCCATTATGCAGCAGGTATATATTTTGTATAAAATTTTACTTCAATTTCCATGCTCTGCCTTTGACCTCTAAATTTTTTGCAGAGTTCTTGTCAGGTACTTTTTGAGCCTTGTATGTTTTTAAACCTTCATTCGCTTTAACTATTCGTACCAAATAGTCCGAGTACTGAGCTAACCGGACTGCTTTCTTACCGATGTGTTGGGAGCTCTTTTGAAAATGCTTTCTATTTTTTGACTTTAGAAACATCATGTGTACCATTCCTTCTACCTGAACCAGGTTTTATATCAACGGACAAGTTCTCCCGGTACTGTTTAATAGCATTGGAGACCTTTGATTGTTTGGCCAACTTTTTGTAGGACCAAGTTGGGTTTTGTTGAAAATATTTAATAATTTTAGTACGCACTTTTTTCTGGTTACTCATTTTAATCAGATTAACAATAAATGAACATAATTGACATTAAACATAATAACTGACATGCTTTACAAAAGTAACTTGATCAAAAACAAATCAAATAATACTTGGGTTAAAAGTTTTAATGAAAAACGTGTGTTAAATATTTTACGATCTCAGTCCTTATGTGTGAAATTTCATTCCAATCGGATCAGCCAGTTATAAATGCCACATTTATTACTAAAATATTTTGACTCTGACCACTGTGTGGTGTTGCAATAGGAAGTTGTACGAAATTCTGAGTATATTAAACGATATCCTTCCGTATGGCTAGCTGGTTGGCAATGTAAACTTAATGCACAATGTACAAGTCGCAGTTTTGAGGGTATTTCGATCAAATTTGGCATATACATTTTGTTCGACCCATAGATGAAGCTTATTGAAACTGGTTAATCGGTCCGTTATTTTACCTAGACCCCATGCAAGTGTCCTCCCGAAATAGGTATTTTTTTTTAACATAAATTTCTTATTTATATAGCTATCCACACAAATTCCTCCATAAATAAGTTTTATATTAAAAAAAATCACATTTCAACATTTCTTATGGATCAATCCATAATTGACCCATATATTTTAATTCAAATAAAATTTACCAAAAATAAGTTTTATGCGAATTAAGAAATCACATCTGTGGACTTTTGACAAAACAACTTAAGTGTAATTTTCAAAAGTTTCAAGAGAGCACAAAAACAATTGAATTGATCGGTAATTAATTTATTATTTGTCCTTGAAGAACTTTATTATTTGTCTCAAAGAATTATAAAAAGCTTTCGAAATTATTTATGGACAAATAATAAAATAATTATCGATCAATTCAACAGTTTTTGCGCCCTCCTGAAAAATTTTAAAATTACACTTAAGTTGTTTTGTCAAAAGTCCACAGACATGATCTGTCCATAATTAGTAATAGCTCCATAGTTGACATATTAATAGAAAAATGATTTGCTCATATACTCAGGGTAGGGTATTATATGGTCAGGCTTGAAAGACTATACTATCTTGCTTGTTTTTTTTAGACTACTAAGCTTCATAGCTTTTATTTGATACCCGTGTTGTGACTATGTTAGTATGTTCTATATTTTCATGTATACATGCTCTTCAAATAGCTCAAAACAAATTGGTTATCGTCTACTGAGTATTGAAACTTTTACTTAATAACAATTTAAAAGAGAACACAAAAAATCTTATATTAGTGGTCCATAAAATATTCCTCAATGTTTAGCTAAACCGTACAGCTTTCAAACAATACAAGTAAATTGAAATTGATTCCACTGTTTATGTCACAAGTATTTGCATAATTTCACTAGAAGGTCGTAAGCACAAAAATCAATTAGTTACGATTGTATTCAAACTCGATGTTAATTAGAAATGAATACTGATCTACATGAAATATGAATCTTAGTTAAATAGAGACAAAAAATAGTAATTATAAAAGTTTCATGAAGTTGAGGAAAAATTATTACTTGTGAATTATTGCCTAGGAGCACACAATTTGAAATTTAATATTTATTTGTTCGAAATTAATTTCGACTTTAATTAGATGTTATTTAAAAGGTTAAATAAGTTTTTACTAAAATTTCTCTGCTTTTATACACAGAACAGCATAAATCTCATGTTTCATTTGTGGATGTATGAATGTGTGAGTGTGAGCTTTGTCATGTCAACAATTTTCATTTGAAATAATTTAACCAAGTTCCCTTCCCCACCATCATGAGAATATATGTACATTAGGGTGACCCAAGGCCTTTAAAAGTAACTTTCAATGCCGTATCTGAGTTCAAAAATATTCATAATATTATATAATATAAAGGGTGTTTTTTATAGAGGATAATAACTTTTAATTGAAATAAAACAGGGTAAAACTTGTTTAATATCCAATAAAAGCAATTTATTAATTAGATAATTTTATGGCATTAATGTTTAAATATGATGGTCGCCGCAGCTAAAGCGTACATGCCATAATCTGGAGGTCCAATTTCCACACACCCTTCATTTGAAATCTTTGTTCAGTGATGAAGCACACTTTAGGTTAAATAAACAGAAGTGTCGCATTTGGAGCGATGATAATCATCAAGCCATTGTTGAAACACCATTACATCCAGAAAAACTCACTGCTTAATGCGCTTTATGGGCCGGTGGAATCATTGGTTTATATGTCTTTACAAATAACGATGGTCACAACTTTACAGTTAACGGCGAGCGATAAACAGACATGCTTACTAACGTTTTCGTGCCTCAATTGGAAGGTATTAGTATTGCAGTCATGTGGTTTCAGCAGGATAGTGCTACATATCACACAGCGCGGTATACAATCAATTTCCTGAGAGAAACATTTATCTTGGAGCCGAAAATTCGATGCGATATTGTCGAAATAAAGCCTGATTAATTGCGAAGGATTTGTGCAAAGTGGGCCTCCAGACTACGTCATGTACTACGTCATAATAATGCCAATTGTATTGATATTAAAAACTTTTCTCTCTGTTTTATTTCAATTTAAAGTTCTTTACCTCCATTTGACCCTTTCACGACCATAAGACTAATTTTTGAACAATTCTTGAACTAATGAATGAATGAAAAAAACTGTCAATTTTCAAAGACAATAAAAAATAAATTCTAAACACATTCCCCCATTCTTTTTTTCGATATTTAAATATTCAATGTTTTTGTGTTGTGACCGTCAAAGGGTTAATTCTAAACACATTAATAAGAGACACGTTTACGAACTAATTAAAATTGAAATGGAACACATTCGATTTTTCGTTATTTAAATATTCAATGTTTTTGTGTTGGGACACCGGTGTTCCCGTGGCCCTCAAAGGGTTAAAACACCCTTTCTAATGCTAGTTTTTCAGTTAACGCATAAAATAAACAACAACAAAATATTAATCACAAAGAAAACATGATAAAGAAATGACATGTTCTGGTGAAATATTGCAAGTGTTTCATTTAAAGTAAAATGTTTGTTGTATAACCTACTTAAATTATCAAGTGGTATATACCAATGGAATGCCTATGAAATTACTCATATTTTTATGTTTATATTGTAATCGTATTGAACATATAGCGGGAGAAAATTGGTGTCAAAAACTAAAAAAAAAAATAATGGAATTTTCCAAAACGGAAAAAGGTTTCGGTGAATTTATATAAGCTTTATAACACATTAATTTAAACTAATTACTTTAAATAATTCTATGTCAAAATGTTTATATTTGGATGAAAATTCACACGCGGTTCTAATATTTCATATGTTTGAAATATGAACAAAATCATAAAATCCTTAAAAAAATCTTTTTTTTTTTCTTTGATCCAGCTCATCAAATACTGACAAAGAACAACCATTTTGAGTAATGGTCCCCTCAAACTAACTAAACTTTGATTAGTTAGTTGGGAACATAGACACCATTTTTTTGTCCTCCATACAAACAGGGCCACCCTAATGTACATACCTACATTGACCAAGCAAAATGTTTTTAACTGAGAAACTCTTTTGGCAAATTAGTCCCTTTTGCTATTTAACCTGACTCACACATTTGTTCTGCTCTTTCGTTGCTGTATTTTTGGTTTTTAATAAACTTTTAATTAAATTAAAATGTATTTCACTGTGGTTTCATAAAAACAAAAAGTTGAGATACAATACACACATACGAGTACATAAAGTTGTATATTCTTTATGTTTGTTTTTTTTATAGTTTGTTTAATTTGAAGCTAAAACTCAACAAACTTTCTAGGAATTTGAAGGATAAAATTATACAAAGAATTGAATTTAAATATTTGACTTCATACATATTTATGTACATCAATATTAAGGTATATATTAGGATCCGTTATTTTGCAATTTTTGATGATCCTAATGTCTAAAATTTTCTGTCATCGATAATCTATCATTGCTTTATACCAAAAACAATCATACAATTTCATGCACATCTCAAATCCCAAATTTTAAATCTAATTTTTTTTTTTAATTTGAAAAAAGGTATCTAATTAGGATTATAAATTAAAATTTGTGTACTATTATGGGTTAAGGTCGGGACCGATTTTAAACTGGCGGATTTCTAGAAAATTATATTTTTGGTTTTGGATATGGTGGAGCAAAAACTGGTAGGTGTGTTTCTGGAAAGTTCCCAAAGAGAACCGATGCACTCCTCCGCATTACGATGATGCTGGTTGGTACCAGGGTCACGTTAAGTAGATGTCTTTTGTAAATGAACGTTTAGCGTTGCTTCTCAAGAGGGATGTTGCATCGCTGGGTGAAGTGTGGACGAGATCTAGGCTTGAGGTGATATCACTGAGTTAGATACCTCGAAAGCCTAGATCGATTAAAATTGAGAAAATTCTAAATAAAATTGAGAAACATATAAATTATTTTAAATTCATAAAAAGTAAATAATTTAGAAACATACAGAGTATACAATCCCCAGCAATTATGTAGTTTATTTTGGTCAAGCATTCTGTTAACATATGTGATAAGAATTTAAAGGGATTTTAAAGATAATTGAGGGATATGTTCAAACAAAAAAAATCTATAACTTCGGTTAGGTCAAATTGTCCTTTATATGGAGGGGAAATTGAAGGTAAGTTTAAAAATCAACCGTAATAATTTATGTTACTCAGAACGTATTGTACGTAGAATCGCAGAAGTTTGCTAAAAGCGCAAACGAAAAGTAAAAAGAGTTCTTGATAGATGGTAAGTTTTGGGCAATCAGTTATCTGAAGTCGTTCTGGTATGTGACAATGCACCTTGCCTCAGTCGTCTACGTGAAATTGTCGATAACTCTCAAGCAACACTTTTACGATTGGGTCCCTATTTACCAATGCTTAACCCTATTGAAATAATTTTGTCCAAAATCATAAGTATTCTGAAGTCAAGGATGAATATACCGTAAATCTTCCTAATATAGGAGAGCAGAGGATTTTCTATCTTGAAGAATTAATTAACGATTCAAGTCCTGTATAACTACTGAAGATTCCATATCGCTTTGGAATTGCAAGATATGCAGTAACACTTCCTAATTAATGTATATTATTTATGTAGAGTAAAATAACATTTTCTCAATTTCATTTGGAATTTTCTCAATATCATGTATAATGTTCTAAATTTCAATTAAAAATGGTGTAGTCCGGAGGAGATCTTGGACGAAAAGCCGAAGCCGATTACGTTAAATTCTATCAACCTCTCCAGTTGTATCAAACTACATTCAGAATCCCTGTGGTAGTTGGACTCTGAATAGTAAGGAGACACTCATTACCCAGGTTGCCTCCCACTCAATGGTGAGACTCTAAATGGGGCTGTTGACTCTGTTGTTCCGTATGTTAACTCTGTTCCAGTGAATAGGGAAAGAATTCATTGGCAATCAAAAGCTTAAATCCCATGGTCCTAAAAGCATCACCCCTGCTGATTTTCAGAAGAACTATGATATAGTGGTACCATGGCTCACCAATATACCTACATGGTGGATGAGATGTAGAGTCATCTTCATTTCGAAAGGAGGCAAGACGACTTACACTAAACCCATGTATTACAGACCAATTAGTCTTGCATTATTTCTGCTGAAAACTTTTCATAGGGTTATTGAACTCATCTCTAAATCCCAACATGCATTTAACAACGGCAGATCTGTGCAAACAGCTTTACATTCGCTAGTGGGCTCCATTGAAGATTCTCTATCTTGTTGACATAGAATGTACTTTTAATTATATCAGGCCCAATGCTATCCTCTCTGTGATGGAAAGCCTAGGGATTGACCTGTGTATACGCCAGATCGTCGAAAATATACTCGTTAAAAGAATAATATATGTTATGATAGGAGGCATCAGTGTTTCAACAGTGGCAAATCGTTGAACAGCGCAGTGAGGTGTAGTATCACCACTTCCGTGGAAAGTGGCTATGAATACCCTGCTGCTCGAAATGGATAGCAGATGGATTAAAACAGTCGCTTACGCTGATGATTTATTTATATCAGGTAAATTTCTGGATACAATATATAATCTGCACTAAGAGTGGAGTGTTTCGAGTGGACTTAGTGTGAACAAAGCGGTACAAAATCGAAAAATTTAGGCCCTCTAGACTGAAAGAAATCAGTCTCGAGATCAGAGATAATGCAATGTAACTTGGCATAATTCCAGATAAAAGACTATCCAGTAACTTGAACTTTCAGAACAGGATTAATAAGAAGCAAACATTTTTTTACTATACGTTTAGTATAATATTGCTTCTGCATTTAGTTATTGTTCTCACAGTGGAGAATCGTATTTGCCAAGTTAGTTTGAATTTAACAATTGGTAAATCAGGTCTGCGTAGCCTTAGTCTGGTTTGAGTTACTGCAAGTAGCCTTGCGAGCGGGATCGGATGATGATTCATCCTTGAACAAAGGAACATCATGGTTCTAAGAATTTTGCATTGTGCTCTATGTACTGGTATTGCTTGCTGTTCCCCATAATTGGATTCCTTATATCCAAATTGGTTTTAAGACTGTCTTATACAGGATGACTTTGCAGTTAAGGCTTAATTTCGTATGATGCTGGATTAGCCAGTGTAAATTAGAAGCTGTTAGTTTCATGTGGGCCGCTTGGCTTCTATGTGTCGATGCTAAGTAAGTCGTCTATCTAAATGAATACTATTGTATATCAGACTGTGGGATGTTCACACTGTTTAGTGTCACTAGTGGACAACTTCCTCCCTTAAGTGAAAACGTTATGGGCTTACTTTTGATTTCAGTCACTTTATACTCCAATTTTTAAGCAACGTCTTCATGAGTCTGAGATAATTATCTAGGTTTCTAGATGCTACATTTAAGTCCACATGATAACTAAGAATTGCAGTGTCATCTGCAAAGGTAAAAATGGTTAATTCTTCGGACTCGGGCAAGTCAGAGGTATGTAATAGGTACTGGGTTGGTACTAGAACACCACCCTGAGGTACACCGGCATTGATCGCATATTCGTTTGTCACATAATCGCCGCAATTTATTCTAAACAATCGATTCGATAGGTAAGACTCTAGTATTTTGTGTGTACTAGAAAGCAGTAGGCATTTTATCTTGTGTATTAGACCTTTATGCCAAACCTTGTCAAAAGCTTGATCAACATCTAGAAATATTGCCGACCTGTACTTTTTTAGTTAAAAAGATTTTCGTATCTATCCAGTTAGGTGGTTAACTTGCTTGTTCTTGTTCCGTGATAATCACGGAATCCAAATTTATGATCTGGGATAATGTTTTGACTATTTAAGTTAAAATTTATCTTTGAATTATTTTCTCAAATAGTAGGTCATGGAAGTTGTGATTAAAACATAACCTGGAGATATTTTTAGTTTATGATTATCTTTTATGATTTTCTGAACATCTTCTAGACTAACATTGATTAGTTCAGAGTCTGTTTCTATGCAAACAGGTAACTCCCCTAATACAAAATTATTTTTTTGGAGGTTTGGTTGGAACACATTAAATTTTCCATGAAAACTATGGCCTTATATTTTGCACTACGTACACAGGTACCAACAAGTTTTCTTTGTGTGCATGGTACTGGTTATACTTCAATATGGTTTCGATTTCTGCGATCCTCTTCCGAATGAAGTGATATTTTTTCTTACTTGCAGCAGGAGATCTGTTATCTCTTCTACATGCTTAGTTACTAATGGAGTAAAAATATTTGGTAAGTTTATCCGAATTTGAAATGAATATCAAGTTATATTATTTTGTTGAAGCTACAGGAATACATCGGTACCCAAGTTAACCCATAAAATTTGCATTTGTAATTCTCATTTATTGGAATCGACAAAAATTTGTATAAATTTCGTTTAAAAAATAAAATTTTGAAAATGTAAAATTTGGGATTTGAGATATGTAGAGTTTCTAGTTCGGTTTTAGCCGAAACCGCGGTATTTCAAGGCCTAAAACCGAAACCGACATTTATTCTTCGGTTTTTACTTTTAATCTATTTTCAGTAGAAAAATTCAAAATTTAGAAATGAAAAACAAATATTTTTTCATCCAATATTTTTGAGATATTGGTAAAGATATCTTAAGATTTGTTTACATTTTTTAAATTGTATTACAATAATTGCTTCAGATGAGTACCTTTTCCAGGCTAGGCAATGAAACCTGTTAATGAAGCATGACACAACATATTGATATACAAGTACTTCCTGACAATTAAACTTTAAATGACTGTTTATTTAATTTAAAAAAAAATAATTTTTGTAACAAAGTCCGCGTTATTTTCAAATGTCCGATAAAAGTATGGAGTACTAGCCGGTGCACTTCACCACCCCAATTGGAAGAAAGAAATAGTATTATTAAGTCTCCCTTTGTGAATTAATACTAATTCAGGAAAATATGTATCTAGTTAAATATTTATTGATTCATTGTAATGTGGATTCTAGCTCATTCTAAACGTAATAATTTCATATTTCTGTGTCCATTATTATAGAAAATAAAAAAGAAATGTACCACTATAATCACCTTTTGTGAATTCTAACTCATTCAGAATCATTTGTGGCTAATTTTCAATTTTAAGGTTTATTATTATAAAATATTCAAAAAATACATTTACAATAAATGAATTCGCATTCACTAAACCATGAATGCTTAATTTCGTGTTTCTAGGTCCATTGTTATAAAATATTCAAAAAGTACTATTAGTTGGAAAAAGTACCTGCAAGTCCCTTTTTTATATTCTAACTCAGTCAGGATGACATTTGATAGACATTTCAATAATAGTTTCTGTTACCTCAATATCATTATGCCCTCTTCCCTTGATTCTTTCTTTACTCAGTGGCATATCGGCCAACTATTATGTATACATATAAGTAAAATAATTTAATATAAAAAAGTACCATTAGAAGAAAAAGTAATAACTTTCCACACTTAAGCCACTGTCAAGTTTGAAATTTCAAAGTAATTTCCTGATTCTATGTTCAATATTATGGAACATTCAAAAAGTACTATTTGAAGTACGTAAAAATACTCCTTAGTTTATTTTAGTTCTCCATTTTTGGTATCATAATACAATTGAGCACCCTATTCTTGATTCTTTTTTTACTGAAAAGCATATCAGCCAACTTTAATGTATATAAGCTAACTAATTTAATATATTAAAAAGATACCATTAAAAGAAAAAGTACCAATTTTCCTTTATCCTCTTGAACACTCGTCAAATTTGTATAGCATTTCTTATATAAGCAACATTTTTTATATTAGCAACTGATTTAATAGTTAATAAATTATCACAAAACCGAACCGAACCGAAACCGATCGGTTTTCAATTTTTTAAAACCGAAACCGCGGTTTAAAAATTCTTCGGTTTTTTGGAAACTCTAGAGATATGCATGCACTATTATGATGTACCAAAAACATAACAAGTTATAATATAAAATATAATAACTTATATAAAATATGTATAACTTACAAAAAAATGTACAACCTCTAAACGTTATTCGATTTTGCTAATGTTTTTAACATTTGGGTTTTGATGACGGAGAACAAACATTGCGATCATCGAAAATACCAAAAGTGAAAAATAAGGACCAACCTAATATGTATGTATCCAAATTAACACATAAACCTGTACACATCACATTAAACAGGATGCGATATTTTAACTGCAAAATGCAAATAAATTACTAAATATATTGGTGTGGGGTTGGCAGTAAATTTGAAAATGAGTCAAATACTTATACATACATACGTATGCATGTATATAAATTAGGGTGGCCTAACTAAAATAAATGTTTAGTTTGTTTGAGGAGACCAATTCTCAGAATTATTGAGCTGGCATCAGTATTTGGTTTTATGATGTATTACTATCCTGTGAAAGGTCTTTGAAAGGTGTGTTTGAAAGGTGGCATTGACCAAATCTGAATTCTAGTCCAAATTTAAAAATATTTGATGTTTTGTAATTTTTGGCAAATACTTTAAGTATATTTAATTCCGACATAGAATTATTTAAAGTATTTAGTTTAAATTAATACGTTATTAACCTCATATAAATTCACAGTAAGGATTTTATTTCGTTTTTCGAAATTCAATCTAATTTAATTTTTCGGAACGCATATTCTCTGCAATATATACAACACGCAATATGAAAATCGAAAATAGATTTATAATTTCTTTGTCTTATAAAGAAATCATATTTGTTTTTACTCCTTTGTGATGCTTTCTCTGCGATTAAATTTTTTACTGTTTTTTTTTTATTTTATGCGATAAATTAAATTAATTGTATGTATTGAATATATGTATAGCTAACAGCTGATCGGCAAGTAAATAAGTTTCCAAATTTTCAAATAAATTTCAAACTAGATTAATTTTACGAAAAACGTAGTAATTTAAACTAATTGTTTTAAATAATAATACGTAAAAATAAAATTTGAAAAAAACTAAAAATTTTTTAAAAAATTAAAAAATTCGAATATTTTTGAACTATTACGACAATTTATAATATAAAGGCCCTTTAACATGTTAACAATATTTCATATATGCTATTAGCGAGTAATATGAAAAATCATTAAAATCTTAGAAAAGGACATTTATGTCCTTGGATCCAGTTCACCAAATATTGACGCCAGGACTAAAATATTAGAGAAACGATATCCTCGAATGTATTAAACTTTTATTTTAGTTGGGAATATCTGCAACTTTTTTGGGACCACCTTAAAGTTCATGTGTTTGCATAGGTATTAATAAGAATTCGAATGTGTTTGTTTGCTATCTTGGAAGTTTATGTATGTTAAACTTACTTGTGAACAAAAGCTATTAAATCGGCAGCACGCCCAGAGCCATCGCACACAACCACAGGCACGGGTGGTGTATCCGTCACGTATTCTAAAACTGCACGTATTGTGTTTGTACCGCCCTCGATAACAAGACAAACTACGGGTGTACTGGAATGTGTAACTGTGAATTAAACAAGACAAAGAGTATGATGAATATAAAACAAAAAGAAACATTTAAAAAGAGAAACATATTCAAAATAAAAAAATAGTGATAGAAATTAGACAAGCAGAAACGACACGCAGACATACAACAGACATACAGGAGTGAAAATTATTTTTCATTGTGTTAAATGCAAATATGTTTTGTGCTTACTAAATAAAATTGTATAATAGATATACAGATATATGTAGATATGGTTACCAAAAACGCAAACCTCTCTAACTGGTGAAGCAAATCAAATGTTATATTTAGCTGATTGACAAAATTTCAAATTCAATATGATTTAAGTTTTTTCTCAACTAAATTTCTTATAGTTGACACAAGCTTATTTACCAAATGATATAGTTAGTTATCACGAAGTTATAACGTAATTGACTTGCACACACATGACTGGGACTGAGCGCCAGTGACGAGTGGCATTTTTAAATAATATACAAGTCATTGGATTTTATTAATTTTAGATATTCAAAGCTTGCTTCTCCTTTAAATACTGGTATTAAGCTGATTTTTGCCCTAATCCGTTAACAAATATTCTAATCACTTTACGAGCCTGAAATATTTACTTAGGAACATATTGTTACGTTTTTAACTTTTAAAAACGTGGGTTTATTTCCTTTAAATAAACCGGATACTTTTGATTGCAAATACAAGCAGTTTAAGTAGTTCCAAATTGTAACAACTCTTTATTTCCTTAGAATGTACAACAACAACAGAATTAAATAGTCACTCAGTGTCTTTATACAAGTTTATCAATTCGCAGACATACACACACACACTTTATAATGTACAAGTACACACGTACAAGACAGTTGATGTTAACTCTAACAGCGCCAATGTTCATAAACATGATGAATATTGCAGGCAGTCGTTACAGACTGTTAAATTCAAATCGCTATTGCACATTCGCAACAATATTTAGAGAATTTTCTAAAATACTTCTTCACATTCTTTAATAATATCCATGGAACTAATGCTATCACTGCCAATTCTAGAAGCCGTTCTGTTCAACAATATTGTGATTCTAAGATAGCTTAATAAACTTTTTTTTGGGAACTGATTACCGATTGTTGTGTATTTTATATCAACACATTTAACTGGTTCATTTTATTTGGGTAGCTTTATATTTTCAATTACCAGAAATTATCAGTATGTTATCGGCATCAAGCTAAGTTTTTCATATATTTTATCCAACATTTTAACGATGTAATCTATTTTTATACCCTTCAACTTCGTGAGAAGGGTATATTTAAATTTGTCATTCCGTTTGTAATTTCCACAATATAATTTTCCGACCCTATAAAGTATATATATTCTGAATCCTTATAGATAGCCGTGTCAATTTAGCCATCTCCGTCTGTCTGTTGAAATCAATTTTCTGAAGACCCCTGATATCTTCGGGATCCAAATCTTCAATAATTCTGTCCGACATGCTTTCGAAAAGTTTCCTATTTAAAATCAGCAAAATCCGTCCATAAATAACGGAGATATGAGCAAAAATCCGAGACAACCTCTATTTTTGGCCTAATTTTTTTATCTATATCTGGATTACTAAGTCATAAATGTAGACAATATGGATACCAAATGAAAGATATTTTTTTTTTTTTTTTGGATACCAAAAATGTAGACAATATGGATACCAAATGAAAGATATTTCGAAGTCCATTGCAAAGATGTATATAAGGCTACACAAAGTTGGACCTACAATGGGTCAAAATCGGGAAAAAAATTTTTAACCCGAATTTTTTTCACAAAAAACATTCTTTTGTCATAAATTTTTTTCATTAATAAATTAAAAAAAAATAATTTTAAAATTGAAAAAAACTTTGAAAAAAAGAATTTAAAAAAAAAATTTTTTTAATTTTATTTTAAAGTATAATTTGGTGAAGGGTATATAAGATTCGGCACAGCCGAATATAGCTCTCTTACTTGTTGGATATAAGTTAACTTTCAGCAATAACTCTTTGTGGCAAATTTTAGAGATCAAGGTCTTGTATTTTAATTGCTTTTAAACGTTGGACTTACATTTAGTTTTAACATTTTTGATCAACTAAAAATATAACTAGGTTGTAAATCTCTATTCTATGGACATTTATGTACAATTGAGACACATTCCGCAAATATACTTGTTTGGACCGATTTTTAGCATTTTTTGCAGAAATTGTCCTTTTATGTTTGCAAAATTTTACGGTATTATTTGCAATATATTTAAATAAATCAGAAAATTAAAAGGGAACACGCAGAGAAAAAATATAGTTGTGCATTTTTACAGTAACCATTTCCACATTTCTAAAAGTTTTTCTTACAATATTATAGTCACAGTAACTATTCATATGATTGTGCATAGAACATATACTTGTTTACTGTAACCATATATATGATGATACAATCATGTGAATCGTAAGTTAACCATATTATGGTTGCAACAATCATATAAACTATAATATTATTAAAAAACTTAAAAAAAAGTGGTTACTGTAAACATGCACAACTACATTTTTTTTCTGCGTGTACAAACAAAATATTAATAATTCAATGAAGAACAATTTCTTGAAATTTTTTTATTTCATAATAATATAATATGTATTTGTTATTCAATAGTTGCTTCTGATGAAGTATGCTGCGTTTTGTATGCGAGACAAAGAACCGTGTAAAGTATTTGGCAACCTTCCAATAGAGAATTGACAATTCATATAAAAAATGTATTATAACTCCTGACAACTAAACTTCAAATTGCGGAAAATATCGCACTAGTATCACTTGTCAAATAATTATCATAAAATACAGTTAATAATCATCACCGAGTTTTCAAAATATGATTCTTGTGTCTTTAATTTCATAATATTTAACCGAAACCTCAGTTTTGAATTTAGTTGTTTTTTTGTAAACTCTAGTTGAAATAGTCGACCGATTTGCAAAGAATTTGTCTCTTAGCCTCTTCTCGAATTATCATTAAAATGTCTACCTGTAGTTTGATTACAAAGTTCACATGGACGGACAGATATGGTTAAATCGAGTCAAAACGTGATTTTGATTTAGAAAATGTTTTGTACAAAATACATAAGAATCAGTGCATGTATTATTTAGAAAGTTGAAGTGTGCTGATTACAATTTATCTAGTAATTTATCATGAAGTTATTTTACAGTCCATATATTTTCTAATCTCTTTTTATTTTGGTTACTTCTCCTATAAAGTTATTGAGAGGTTAGTTAGGATGGTTTTGCGTTTACAGTAACGATATGTATATATCTATATGTGGTGTGTATGATTTTTAGCAGTAAGTATCATTAAGTGTAGCATGTAATTGTTTCAGAGAACAGTTCAGCTGTTTGAAAAGTCAATTGGAACCTTACACTAGCTAAGTATATTATGCCATGTTAAATTAACCAGTCGATAACGTTGCTCGTGGGTTGATACTTCACTAGTAGTAGTTCTTAGTGGCTAACTAATTCGACGTTGCGGAACTAGATAATTGTTTAGTACAATCTATTGCAAGGAATACTTGGAATCTTCACTATTTTTATTATGAATTTAAAAACTTTTATTGTTACATGGATGTCTCATTTGACAAATTATTAAATTCACTGTTTAATTCTTTCTTGATTTTTTTGTTTACTAATTTGCACCTAAAAAATAGGGGAAATCACTCTTCGTTGCAAATTATCCCTTTAAACCATGCATATGTTGCAAATCTAGCATAAATGCTATATTATGCAGTAACAGACAAAATATAGCATTTGCAACATATGCAAGATTTGTAGGGTAGTTTGCAAAAAATAGTGATTTCCGCTAATAGTTTATTCGAGAAAATAAGACACTATATGAAATAATTCTGTAGCTTTCGACTAATAATTATAAACAAAGTGTATACATTTTATGAACTCTAGATGTTGGATTATTTTTTAGTTCATAGACTCAATTTTGGTTTATCAGCTAATCTACTTTTATTTTGCGTTGAAAGTATTTAGGCTGAAATTACTTGTTGGACAGTGTTATCACATTTCTCAGCCATTTATCTTAACGATTTTATAAAAAAAATGTTAATGATAAATGATCAGTTTGTCTAAATTAAATTTTGTCATTCAGGGGTGTGAATTGTGTATGTTAAAATATACACAATTCACACCTCGGAATGACAAAATAACACTTTTTTTATCAATTCATTCATGTTTTAAGAAATTAATGCCTTTGGCATCTGAGTCAATAATATGATGGCTGATGATAAATGATTAAATCTTTTACATTATTTTTTTTTTCTTGGACCAGCACTCAGGGAATGACCGCTACTCATGCAAAGCATTGTGTTGGAACTATAGGTTATGGGAGGGAGTATAGAGGGAGTAGTGTTTGTGGACATTTGATTTGAAAGTGACAGGAAAGACTTCAGGAGTAAGTTTATTCCACATGCGGACAGTTACGTATGGCTAATCAATGAATTAGTATAACGAAGATGAATACATTAAAATTAACTAATTATATACTTACATGGGTGCAGTTTCAGATTTGATATAAACTTTTCCAATTTTCTTCTCAATATCAGCTCAGCACCATATTTTGCTTGTGTGCCATTGTCGACCAAAAGAAAATAAGCGTGTCGATTATTTAGCACAGCCAATTTGGACCTAAACATGCAAAAGAAAAGGGAAATTAAAACACAAACAACAAATTAAAATCGAATAGAAAAAGGAGGAGAAAATAATTGAAAAAACTTAGTTATAGTTATACTAAACGTGTATACAAGAATATACTTGCATGTGTGGGAGTTCCTGTAAAATAAATTGTAAATGTAACCCAAAACTGAAAATTAAATGTGATTCCTAAAATCAAGCTAAATAAAGATACATTTCTTAGATCAAGCTGAAGCACATTATTCTGGCTTGAGTTCAATTTTAAATATTTTTTTTTTTTACTTGGACCAGCACAGGGGATGACCCCTACTCATGCAAAGCATTGTGTTGGAACTAGGAAAATAGGTTATGGGAGGGAGGATAGAGAGAGTAGTGTTTGTGGACATTTGATTTGAATTTTCCTATATTGAAAGTGGCAGGAAAGACTTCAGGAGGAAATTTATTCCACATACGGACAGTTCGGTAAAGATCAAATTTTCTCTGTAATGTGTTGAGCGATCCACTGTCCAGTCGACAACAAATTGATGAGCCCTTGCCGAAGAACGTGTACTGCGTAAAAAACTACGGGTTTCGGGAACAAGTTCCCTAATTTCAGCAAAGCACATATCATTGTAGTATCGGTAGAACAGTGAAACACAACCGACATTGCGACGATGTTCCAGTGAGTCTTTCGACGATGTTCCAGTGAGTCCTTCGCCCTCTCCTGTACGCGGTCGACTAACTCCAAAATAGACTTTGAGGCACCGGCCCACACATGAGAGTTGTATTCCATTTTTGGTTGGATATAAGTGGTGTAAATAGTAAGGAGATCAGTTGGAGGGAAGTATGTCTTACACCGTTTTAAAAAACCAAGGCACTTGAATGCTTCTTTCGACACTCGAAAAATGTGTCTTGTCCAGCGGACAGCACACTGAATACTCATGCCTAGAACATCAAGAGCTTCTGATTCCTTAATATTTACACCACCCATAAAAACAGATGGAGCAACATGATCTGTTGTGTGTTTGTGTGTTAACATACAACATTGTGTCTTACGTGCATTAAAATCGACTCTATTCGCACAACCCCATTCAGAGATTATCACAGGATCTTGGTTAAGCGTATCAATTATGTTTTGCTTCATTGCCCCAATCTCCAACAGGCTTGGTCTATAATTGAATGCATATGAATGGCAAATGTTGCTGTCATCTGCAAAAGAGTAGATAGGGTTGGAAGTTCCACGTAGAATGTCGTTTATAAAGATAAGAAATAGAGTAGGAGAAAGGATGGAGCCTTGCGGTACCCCTGAATTGATTTTGAACTCGTTTGATGAGATTCCATCTATAAACAACTCGTATAGTGAGACACCAAAAGCAATAAGTTTTGCTAAAAGCGCACCATGTCATACTCTATCAAACGCTTTAGAAATATCTAGAGCCACCACTTTACTTTCGCCAAAACGGTGGAACGACACCACTTTTCCGATAAGAAAGCTAGCAAGTTTCCCGTAGAGCGTCCTCTACGAAAGCCATACTGCCGGTCGCTAAGTAAATTGTTGGACTCTAAATATTTCACAAGATGGTAGTTAACCATACTCTCCATAACTTTGGAAAGTGCATAACAAATTGCTATTGGGCGATAATCTTCAGGGTTGTTAGCCTCTCCCTTTTTAGGAATTGGCGTTACATTAGCAACCTTCCAACATACAGGAAGGTTGCTACCGTCGAAGAACACTGCTTCAAGACCAGTGCTGGTATACCATAAGGCCCAGGAGTCTTATTTATGTGGAGATCCGCTAAAAACCCTTTTAACTGCACGAGCGCGAAATAATATATTCGGCATAGTAACTGATACTCTTTCGAGCTCGGGTAGTGGTTGATTGCTTTCCGATAAGTTCGAATTATTTGCAAATAATTCAGCCAAAAGGTTAACTTCAATTTTCAATATTATGTAAAGAAACATGAATTTGTGTCCCGAATTATATTTCTTAATAATGGTGAATTGAATAGGTGATGATTAAAATAGATCTTGAGCAATGAAGACTGTTGATAATGCACTTGCAAGGTGGAAAATGCATTTCAATTTGCCAATTGTCTTAATTACTTCTTCAATGTATTCTTTGAATTATTACATAGTAAATTAAATTCTAGCCAGAATAAAATCTAATTCTAATATTATAAATTAAAAGTTTAAAATAAAAATATTTTTAGATGCAACATTGAGCCGAAATTTTGTTTAATCATTTGAGTGTAACACATTTTCTAATACTTTTGATTCATAAAAATCGAGGCTTTCCAATAACACCGTTCTACAACTTTTGACTTTGAAAAAGTATTTACATCTTTACAAAACACAAGAAGTTTTGAAAGGTGGTTGGATTACAATTAAAATATAAGTTTGCCGTCTTGGACGCCAGATATAAATGGGTTAACAATGCATTAGAAATTTAAATTTAAAATTTTAAAATAGGCTACAAAATGTGTTTTTAAGAAAAGATTTTAAAAAATTTGTGACCCAAAACATAATTTTCCCGAAATCTCACAATTCTAAGTCGGTGACACGTTAACCCATAATAGATACAACGATGGAAATTTCAATTTTTAATCCTCATTTAGCATTTATAAGATTGTTTAATTTTTTTAAATTTGGTTAAACAAATTTGAAATTGTAAAATTTTTGGATTTTGAGGTATGTATTTTTTTATGATATATAAAACGAATATTTATTTGAATTGTTTTCAATATTTTGTGAGAAAGTAAAATGTACATCTGTAAATAAGTATTATCGGATTTTGTTAAAATTTTCTGCATGAAAATCCAAAAAGTGCAAAATATGAGCCACCCTAATGTATATGAATAGTACTATCACAATAACATTGTGATTAAAAGCAACACAATTGTATTTATTTAGAGCAAAAATGTAGAATAAACAAACAGTTTATTCTTTTTTCACTTTATCATTGTTTTTTTTTTTGTTATTTCAATGTTGCAACTATGTGTGTTTCTGCAAGTATATATTGCTTAACCGTCGTATGAAAGAAGGAAGACCTGCTGTTTAGATTGTAATTGTGTATTCCATTTTCTCGCTGCCCCAAGGCGTATGATGAACATCAATAATTTAGTTGCTGTTCTTGTTGTTCATACGCTCCAGTAGATGAGCAATAAAAATCACTAAATAAACTCAACCGTACTTACATAAATATTTATACACATACTATGGACTGTGATTGTTATAAAAAATAACAAACATTTAAAACAGTATTATGAATATTTAGCTGCAGTTGTAATAAAGTTGAAATATTTAAAACGGTTTTTTTATTATAAACTAACCCCCATATTCATAAACAGTTTTTAAATATATCAAAGGTTTATAAAACAAATTTTGTATGGAATGATTTCACATCTACAGAAGTTGAGCTCCTTTACTTCAATATTAAGGGATATTTGCAGGATTATGCAATTATTTATAAAATTTAAATTTTTCAGTTTATTGTCAGTAGTTTTTATCACAGCTAATATATTTAAGTTTTTTTAATTCTCCAGAAATTAGACGATTTTGCGGTTAATATTTTGCATTAAATTTGAAAAAACATAAAATATTTCTAAAATATTTGAAAAAAAAAAAAAAATATAATAAAAAAAAAAAATTAAAATTAACCTCTTTTGTAAAAGTCCATACTAAGCCTTAAATGTGTCTGAGTTAAAAATAATAATGAAATTAATAAATAGCCTTAAAACCACCAGCTTACAAGCAAAACAAAAATAAAATGCGCCGTACACTACTAAAAAGTATTTCTGCATGGCAGTTTCGAAATTTTGTTTGCCGAACGTAGGGGCCGCCTTTTTAAATTATTCGTTACATCTTTTGCATTTACAGTCGGGAAAATATATATCAAAACGGACAGAAAACTGCTATTTTCTTCGATTTTAATGAAATTTACCACACATTTTGTGGTTCCATGGGATTCCTCTAATCAATTTGAAAAATAAAAAATAGGTTAAAATTTTCTAAAAGTATGTATGTATTTTCACATAATTGCACATAACTAGGAAACTACTACCCAAAGTCCAACATAATTTTTGATTTCATTTTAAAAGCAGAGATATTGTCTTTAAAACGGTGTGAATAAAATTTACATTCAAGAGGTTAAAGGTCAGTTTTCGGAGTATATATTTCAATGTAAAAAAAATCAAAGATCGCGACATTAAAAACTGAACAAGTAAGAGAGCTAAATTCGGCTGTACCGAATCTTATATACCCTTCACCAAATTTAATTTTTTATTTTTTTAATTTTTCTCAAAATTGTTTTTTAAAAGTTTTTTCCAATTTTTAAAAATTTTTTTTTTTAATTTATTAGTGAAAAAAATTTATGACAAAGAATGTTTTTTGTGAAAAAAATTCGGGTTAAAAAATATTTTTCCCGATTTTGACCCATTGTAGGTCCAACTTTGTTTAGCCTTATATACATCGTTGCAATGGACTTTGAAATATCTATCACTAGATATCCATATTGTCTATATTTATGACTTAGTAATCGAGATATAGATAAAAAAAATAGGACAAAAATAGAGCTTGTCTCGGATTTTTGCTCATATCTCTGTTATTTATGGACGGATTTTGCTTATTTTAGATAGGAAACTTCTCGAAAGCATGTCTGACAGAATTATTGAGGATTTGGATCCCGAAGATATATGGGGTCTTCAGAAAATTGATTTCAACAGACAGACAGAGCAAACAGAGTAAACAGAGCAAAACCATTTTTGTTGTAATTTTAATAATTTATTTTCGTGAATGATTTTCGGAAGTAGGCCTTATATGGGAGCTATGACTAATTATGGACAGATCGCTATGAAATTTGGTAGTGTAATTTATGTCTATATAAAACGCATTTCTGTTAAAATACCAAAATTTTTAAGAGATTTACGCTCGTTATGGTGATTTTTGGAAGTGGGCCTTATATGGCAGCTTTGACTAATTATGTATCGATCATCATAAATTACGTGACAAGACTTGCGTACATATACAACTTACTTGGTGCGAAATTTGTGTATATACCTATATCGTTTAGTCAACAGTTATGTCCGACAAAGTCCAATTTCGGGAGGGGGCTACGTGAAATAATGAACCGAATTCATCCATTTTCAATATCGAAATTTTATCGAAATATCTTCAAGATTGCGACCTGTACTTTGCGCACAAGGTTAATATGGACACCCAGCCGGGCCGACGGGCGGACAGACGGACACCGTTTGGTCGACTCACATAGTGATTCTTAGTCAATCGGTATACTTTAAGGTGGGTGTTAGACTAATATACTTGGGCGTTACAAACAAAAGCACACACTATGGTGGTGTAGGGTATAATGATATGTTATCGCAACATACAGTAAAACCTTGATAATCCGGATAATTGGACCCTAATCAAATTATCCGGACTACCGAATAAAACATTGTTCTTGTATTAAATATGCTTTTAAAACACATACTTATCTAATGATATATAATATTTATGTATCATTTAAATAAATAATTAGATTTAAAAAGAACATACACAATGTAATGAAAACTGATGTCCGGATTACCGAATAATCCGGATTATCAAGGTTTTACTGTACATGAAATAATACGAAAATAGTAGCTCTTACTTTGGCTGGCTATTCCTATTCGCTTTACTCGTGAAATAACTGTTGGAATTTCATCTACATTTTGGTAAAAAAAAATCGAACCTAATATAATGGTAGAAATGCCAGCGTACAAACAAGGTTGGAATTTTCTGTACCGTATAGTTCGAGCTGTTCATATTATCAAAGCACGCTGGCTAACAATAGCCTCTCGAATACTCCGCTATTATGTAACGCTATTACCCTTACGTTTTCCAATACATGGATTTGTCATTCGTCGAAAGACGTCCAACAGGTGCTCCATCCGTTCCTCGAAAATTACGTGTAATTTTTCCACCCAGAGAATGTTTTGTTAACGAATTACCAGGTTAGCACAAGGGAAATAACTTCATTTGATACTTTTCTTTACTAAACTTAATTATTTTCACAGCTTATCAATGCCGAGAGTTTTTTTCATGAAGTACATGAATCTTCCAAAGCGGTCACCGATGACCAACGCATAGGCCCTATTTTTTCTAAGCTAGGGAGCCGCCAAAAAATACAGTCATTTCGAAATATGATTGATTAAAGTTTCCAACATTTTTTTGGAAATGTTTCTGCTGAAATTATTGAATTACTTCGTTAGAAAAAAATTAATGTTTTCTTGCGAGCTTTAATTTTCTGGTAGAAACAGGGTAGGAAATGCATTCCAATTTGCCAGTAGTCAAAAATATTAATTTTCAGTGCTATTCTTTGAATTACTACAGAGTTATTATAATAAATGATCTTAAGCCAAATTATTAATTTACTTTAAAGTTATATAAAATAAAATGTTCAAATAACCACCAAAAATTCGTAACTTTAAGAAGAAAACTTAAAAAGAAATTACCCGGAAATTTTTAAAAAATTATTAAGGTCAATAATTCTATGTGGTAAACGCAATCGATTCACATTTTCCGGGTGAACCACATTTACTAGATATAAGTAGATTCGAATGTATATAACAGTACTGCGAAAACAGACATGAAATAAAACAGAATATACACATCACTTGCATAAATCGAAACACTACACTGATTTTTTTCAAATCAGCTATATTAAAGGAAATACTCTTATGGCAACAAAAACATATTCTCAGATTACTTTTCAACTTCATCGTCAAATTATATGTCTAAACTCGCCAAAAAAAAACAATTTACATTTTTTGCTACGCTGAACAACGCCAAATCAGTTGCTTTTCATAAAAATCTCTATATAAAGAATATTTTCTGACTATTTAGCTTTATTTTCTGTTTAAAAGATCATAACTATTTCCTACTAAAAGTGGCTTAAAGTTAGAAATTCAACCGGTCCATCGAGTATCCTTAATAAAGAAAATGTTTAATTTTCAAAAAACATTTATGATTCTTAAAATTCTCCAGACAGACTACATCCACGCAGAGCAAAAATATAGTTGTGCATGTTTACAGTAACCATTTCCACATTTTTAAAAGTTGTTTAACAATATTATAGTCACAGTAACTATTTACATGATTGTGGTAACCATAATATGGTTAACTTACGATTCACATGATTGTTGTGCATGTTTACGGTAACCATTTCCACATTTTTAAAAGTTTTTTAACAATATAATAATCACAGTAACTATTTACAAGATTTTGGTAACCATAATATGGCTAACTTACGATTCACATGATTGTATCAATCATATATATGCTTACAGTAAACAAGTATATGTTTGTGACAACCATTGTTATGATGAATCTTTATATCATAATATGTTGTTCTCAGATTATGATATCAATTAGCCAAGAGCAACATTATATGGTAAGTATTTCATCATATAAATGGTTGTCACAAACATATACTTGTTTACTGTAAGCATATATATGATTGATACAATCATGTGAATCGTAAGTTAGCCATATTATGGTTACCAAAATCTTGTAAATAGTTACTGTGATTATTATATTGTTAAAAAACTTTTAAAAATGTGGAAATGGTTACCGTAAACATGCACAACTATATTTTTTCTCTGCGTGTAGTTGCTCTGAATTAGCGAAAACAGTGACTGAATTTTTCAAGTACTCAGAGGCCCCTATTTATGCAGAGTATTTTGTTAGTCTTATTAAAAGCGTATTTTTTGGATAAGTTGATGGGCTTTTTTCGTATATGTGTATTTGTAGCAGTTATCATAGTTAATGAGTACTATTACGACAATTTACATTTTTTGCTACGCTGAACAACGCCAAATCAGTTGCTTTTCATAAAAATCTCTATATAAAGAATATTTTCTGACTATTTAGCTTTATTTTCTGTTTAAAAGATCATAACTATTTCCTACTAAAAGTGGCTTAAAGTTAGAAATTCAACCGGTCCATCGAGTATCCTTAATAAAGAAAATGTTTAATTTTCAAAAAACATTTATGATTCTTAAAATTCTCCAGACAGACTACATCCACGCAGAGCAAAAATATAGTTGTGCATGTTTACAGTAACCATTTCCACATTTTTAAAAGTTGTTTAACAATATTATAGTCACAGTAACTATTTACATGATTGTGGTAACCATAATATGGTTAACTTACGATTCACATGATTGTTGTGCATGTTTACGGTAACCATTTCCACATTTTTAAAAGTTTTTTAACAATATAATAATCACAGTAACTATTTACAAGATTTTGGTAACCATAATATGGCTAACTTACGATTCACATGATTGTATCAATCATATATATGCTTACAGTAAACAAGTATATGTTTGTGACAACCATTGTTATGATGAATCTTTATATCATAATATGTTGTTCTCAGATTATGATATCAATTAGCCAAGAGCAACATTATATGGTAAGTATTTCATCATATAAATGGTTGTCACAAACATATACTTGTTTACTGTAAGCATATATATGATTGATACAATCATGTGAATCGTAAGTTAGCCATATTATGGTTACCAAAATCTTGTAAATAGTTACTGTGATTATTATATTGTTAAAAAACTTTTAAAAATGTATTTCATCATATAAATGGTTGTCACAAACATATACTTGTTTACTGTAAGCATATATATGATTGATACAATCATGTGAATCGTAAGTTAGCCATATTATGGTTACCAAAATCTTGTAAATAGTTACTGTGATTATTATATTGTTAAAAAACTTTTAAAAATGTGGAAATGGTTACCGTAAACATGCACAACTATATTTTTTCTCTGCGTGTAGTTGCTCTGAATTAGCGAAAACAGTGACTGAATTTTTCAAGTACTCAGAGGCCCCTATTTATGCAGAGTATTTTGTTAGTCTTATTAAAAGCGTATTTTTTGGATAAGTTGATGGGCTTTTTTCGTATATGTGTATTTGTAGCAGTTATCATAGTTAATGAGTACTATTACGACAATTTACATTTTTTGCTACGCTGAACAACGCCAAATCAGTTGCTTTTCATAAAAATCTCTATATAAAGAATATTTTCTGACTATTTAGCTTTATTTTCTGTTTAAAAGATCATAACTATTTCCTACTAAAAGTGGCTTAAAGTTAGAAATTCAACCGGTCCATCGAGTATCCTTAATAAAGAAAATGTTTAATTTTCAAAAAACATTTATGATTCTTAAAATTCTCCAGACAGACTACATCCACGCAGAGCAAAAATATAGTTGTGCATGTTTACAGTAACCATTTCCACATTTTTAAAAGTTGTTTAACAATATTATAGTCACAGTAACTATTTACATGATTGTGGTAACCATAATATGGTTAACTTACGATTCACATGATTGTTGTGCATGTTTACGGTAACCATTTCCACATTTTTAAAAGTTTTTTAACAATATAATAATCACAGTAACTATTTACAAGATTTTGGTAACCATAATATGGCTAACTTACGATTCACATGATTGTATCAATCATATATATGCTTACAGTAAACAAGTATATGTTTGTGACAACCATTGTTATGATGAATCTTTATATCATAATATGTTGTTCTCAGATTATGATATCAATTAGCCAAGAGCAACATTATATGGTAAGTATTTCATCATATAAATGGTTGTCACAAACATATACTTGTTTACTGTAAGCATATATATGATTGATACAATCATGTGAATCGTAAGTTAGCCATATTATGGTTACCAAAATCTTGTAAATAGTTACTGTGATTATTATATTGTTAAAAAACTTTTAAAAATGTGGAAATGGTTACCGTAAACATGCACAACTATATTTTTTCTCTGCGTGTAGTTGCTCTGAATTAGCGAAAACAGTGACTGAATTTTTCAAGTACTCAGAGGCCCCTATTTATGCAGAGTATTTTGTTAGTCTTATTAAAAGCGTATTTTTTGGATAAGTTGATGGGCTTTTTTCGTATATGTGTATTTGTAGCAGTTTTGTGGCATCCTAATAAACCTGAAAGTGTTAGCCTAACTGTGTTTTCATATATATACTTACATATACAGCGATCAATGTCAGTGGAATTTTAAAGCATATTGTTAAGATTACTCTTTTTCCCGCAAAAGTGATAAATTATGCTTAAATTTTGGCCATATTAATGAAAAATTGTATAAAACACAATTTGACCAACGACCAATTATCATAGTTGATTAATGAGTACTATTACGGCAAAAATAACATTTATTCTAATTATACATTTTTTAACTCTTTAACTCCGCTAAATATGTCACTTCATACAAGTTTCATGAACTTTTCAACTGTTTGGTAAAACCACAAATAAATCATAAATTTTTATCATGGAGAGAAAAATATTTTTCAAAATTTTTTTCATTTTCAGTCCATAGTGCCTCTGAACAGAGGTACGGTTGAACTAACACTTATAAATAATAAATATAAGGAAAACATCTACCATTTTATGTAAAAACAAAACTCTGTAAAAATAGCAATTATATGACTCACCTGGGTGAACTGATGCTGTGACACGGTACCTCACGATTATGGCCCAAAAGTTCATGATTACGTTCAACAATACCCCAGGGTGCTATACCAATACTGACAACTCGACCAGTCCTTTGCTGGCCTTCCAAAAGCAAAGCATCACCAACTTGTTTGGTTACACCTGAAAACCAAAAAAAAAAAAAACAAAATAACAACGAAATCAAGTAAAAAATGGATGTCAAACATTTTATTATATAATAAATACATTTAAAAGGGTATAAACCCCAAACAAACACAAAAATAAAATTAAAACAAAGTATAAACATATCCCACGTGTATCTATTTACTTTTGGGGGCAGGGGGAGATGTGTGCGTTTACAAAATACATATTTTGGTCATAATTGTTGGCAAAAATCACATTATTCACCCGCACATTCAAATCTACAAAGTGACAAACAAGTGGTTGTTGTTCAAATACAAAACAAATTAAATCCGAATTTAATTTTAGCAAGACATGATGATGAGTTTTGTTTCCGGCCATTTCCGCTTTTCAATTTAAGATGGCACAAGTAAATTTGCTTATGCTGGGGTTGCTATGATTTAATTTTTGGTTATTTTCTAGGTATAAGTTTTTTTCTTTTTCCAAAAAGCTTTTGCTAATTATAAAAAGGTTGCCAAAAATATGTGAACATTTTCAATTATGCTGCTATCTTCGCGGCATATTAATACCGACTTTTGTGAATTTTTTATAAAATTTAAATTATCTGGTTGGTTAATTGCTAGAAAATATGATATTTGGAACAAAGTATGTATAGTATTGAGACCAAACAAAGTTTTTCATATATTTTAATCCAAAACTTTTTACTGATTACCTGTTAAGGAGTGAGATCGAAAAATTCTTAACTTCAATTTCCATGCTCTGTTTTTGGACTCTAAATTTTTAGCAGCGTTCCTGTCAGGAACTTTTTCAGCCTTGTATGTTTTTAAACCTGCATTAGCTTTAACTTTTCCTACTGAATAGTCTGAGCACTGAGCTAACCGGGCTGCTTTCCTACCGGATGTGTTGGGAGCTCTTTTGAAAATGCTTTCTATTTTTTTTGGCTTTTGAAACATCATGTAGACCATTCCTTCTACCTTAACCAGGTTTTCTATCAACGGACAAGTTCTCCCGGTACTATTTAATAACATTGGAAACAGTTTGACTGCAGACTTTTTAATGCTTGGACAACTTTTTGTAAGACCAAGTTGGGTTTTGTTGAAAATATTTAATAATTTTAGTACGCACTTTTTTCTGGTCATTCATTTTAATCAGATTAACAACAAATGAATATAATTGACATTAAACATGATAACTGACATGTTTTAAAAAGGTAACTACCAAAAAAAATCAAATAATACTTGGGTTAAAAGTCTTAATGAAAAACGTGTGTTAAGAATTTTAAGATGTCACTCCTTAGCAATAACCAGTTGTTTTAAAGTTGTCAAGGTCTTCTCATTTAGGCTCTATAGTGCTGTAGTTGTTTTGAAAGTTCTAACTGATTGACAATCTGTTCTAAACTGTTATTTGGTCCATCCCTTCTAGGCCATATCATACCTTAAACAGACAGATCGTCTTGGAATTGTGTAAGGACTCAGGTAGAAAAAAGTACCAAGTTGTTTATCTGAATGTTTTCAAACTCTAGTTCCAAATAACATCCTGTTAATTAATTTAAATGTGAATAGAGGAGTAAATCTTTCAAATTGAATAAACTTTTCGTCTATGCACTTTTTGGTACTTTTTTTAATACGTTAAGAATTTAGTAAAATTGTGCGCTTAAAATGATGACGATGGCAATGGGCTCCTAGAGAATGATTTTTTTTATATGTGATAGTGGAACTTTATTTCCTCATGCCAAAAGCTATCGAAAAATCTATAGCACAATATCGATTGCTAAATCGACCCACCCTAATACTGTCTCACATCAAGAATTTTGTTATCTTATGAAAACATACGTGATTTTAGACATGATGACATTAACATTTTGTACTAATTCATTTGTAGTATTATTTATACAATACTAAAGATTTATATCACAAGTCTTTGAATAAATGTGTAGAAAATTACTTCACAAAAGTATACGAATTTTCAAGATTCCACGTATTTTAACTAAATATGTAACACAAAAAGCTATAATTAATAATTCCTTCCTAAGTACTTACGAAATTAAATTTGTACGTAGCCTTTATATAAATACCTTAAAATGGAAATTGTGGAAAAAATAGGTATTTCACCTACTTTATTCTCAAATAATATAAACAAAATACTTTTATCGGGACCAGTCTTAACCCTGGCTATCTAGAGGAAATGTTTTTCGAATCCACACTAATTTAATTGAGTCTTAACCCGATTTGTGTAACAGTGTAAAGAAATTAGTCAATCAGTGGGTTCAATTGAACACATGGAGGAACTAATAAGGTACAATTACTAGAAAGTATTGTACGTTCTCAGTCAAACAAAAGAAAATTAAAAGAATAACAAGACAAATAAATTAATTTCTACAATAGTTTCATAAAAAAAATTGTTCTGTATTAATTGATAAATTATTATTAAGGATACTCATTTAAACGCTTAAGTTTCCCATTTGTGTAAATGTGCAAATTTGCGGGACGTATTTCATGAACCAACTTTTTCAATTTTGTGCAAGTTTACACAGAAAATTTATATTTATTAAAAACGTCAAATAAAAAAAAATTCAACAAAAGCTGAAAAAAAAGTTTTCCAAATTGTATAAATTTAAATTCTAAAAATGTTGAATGAAAATTAAATCTTTGGAATAAATGATGATATACATAGTTTGGAAGATTTTGTTTATATTCTAGCTGTTGGTTAATGTTTCCATACACATTGCCATTCAATCCAATCAATCTGTTCCAAAGTTACACAATTTTCACATGCACAAAATATTTATATTTTATTTGATTTTTATTTGTCATAAATAAAAGTAAACAAAAGCAGCTGATTAATCAAATGCACAATAAATTCAAGTTTGCGAGTCTAAATTGTCGCGTAAACTTATCGGAGTTGTGCAAACGAATTTCCATAAACTTTTTTACAGTTCATTTGCGAGAGTGTAAAAATGCACAGTTTACAAGGCATTTAAGCGTTTACATGAGGACCTTTATTGTAATAATTAATAAATTATATTTTATCATATAAATATTTCTTAATTTTAAAATAATTTGTTTAGTTCTGCCATGGGTCGGACAAATTTGTATGCACACATAAAATTTTCCATTAAGCAATGTAATATTTATTTTTTTCTTGAGTTAGTTATTTAATCTAAATAATTTCTTACCTGTATTTGTGCCACCAGTAAATATCCACGCCCCCGTTGTTTTGGCAGCTTTCAGTAAGCCTTTTCGAATTTCCTGCAACAGTGTTGTAAAATATAAATTAGCTCTGTAGTTGGTATTTGTTTTGCAAATACATGCTCGTATTTATTGTAATGTGTATTTATTGAATTTGTTACAACCATAAAAATTATGATTATAACAAATTCATGGAAATGATTGCCACACAAAAAAAAATTGTATCGCTACTAACATATGTATGTGTATATGATTTAAACAGCCAACTTAATGATAACTGTTACATACTTTGGCTGAAGCAATCATTTGAATCATCACATTGGTCATAATATAGGCTATAATAAGGCTATTTTCCAGTATATTTTCACAGTAACGAAGTGTTATTTTTCATATTTATTACAGAAATATTTGTATATACAAGGTGGCGCAAAAGTAATCTTCCTATCAGAAAATACTATAAATTTTGCCGATTATTGGTCAAATAGTCAGCAATATTCCGCGTTCTGGAGCAGTGTAGCGTAACATTGTTTATTAACGTGTATTTCGCATGCATTTACTACACAAATGTCAAAACAGAACTGACATTAGGGGCCAATCGCAAAATTTATAGCATTTTCTGATAGGAGGATTACTTTTGCGCCACCTGTTATGTACATATTTTGTTAGTTTGTTACCATATCTTACCTTTTTCAACTTTGGTTGCAGTTCGAAATTTGCTTTGCCACCTTGTACTGTTATCAGCAGCTTTGGTAATTCTAAATTCCATTCTTTGGTAAAAAGTTGTACTAGCAATTCAGGACGGGTGTCGAATGATAAACGGACGTACTGTAAAATAAAAATTGTATATATTTTATGGAGAATATAATTTTGTTGGGTAAAGTTTAGTATCATAGAAGGCAATGAGAGAGAAATTCCAATGAAAAAAATGTAACAATTACTTTTTTCACACAATACCAATGGCAATAGACTTAGCTTTTCCGCTATGTAGTTTTCATCGTTGCTCATTGTCAAAATCCATTACAAAAAACAGTCAATTTCATTGAAATTTGTTAAAACGTTGCATTCAAGTTAGTACTAACTGTGTTTTTCATCCTAAATTTTTAAATTTTAAGCAACGTATTCTGTTCCAAGTAGAGGCAAAGGCCCATAATCATAGTCAATAATAAATTATATTTTAAGAGAAATAAAGTCGTCTTTACTTAACAGTGGAATTATTAAAATTCACTACAAAAATGGTAAAAATCTTGAAGTCAGAGTTCGCAAAACTAAAGCATTTTTGGGCAAGTTAGTGATGTGAAGAATAAAACCCGTGCACGTCGGTCAAGCATAACTGAGAATATTGCTGCTGTAGCCCAAAATGTTGAAGAAAACCCAGGTTTATCTATTCCTCGTCGTTCTTTGGAATTGGGCATTCCACAAACGTCATTACACCGTATCTTATGGTCGGAGTTGGATGATACTGATCTGGACAACGGTTACTTTCAATAAGACGGCGCTACGTGCCACACAAGCAACGAAACGATTGCTCTTTTACGGGAAAAGTTTCCGGACCGTGTTATCTCTCGAAGAGGTGATCACAATTGGCCACCGATAACTTGTGGTTTCCTTTGGGGCCACGTGAAAGATAAGGTATACGCTAACAGCCCAGCGTCGATTCAATACCTCAAAGATAGAATTCGTGAGGATATCGAGGACATAGGACAGCCATTTTGCTAGTATATTGTATGAAAACATTAACTACATTTAAGGTGGCACCCAGTTAAAGTCGGTTCAATTTAAAACATACTTTTATTTTGACATATGTAGTTGGAAAATAATAAAAAGTGGGTTTTTACTTTTAAGTTGTTTTTAAAAAGAACCGACTTTATTGTTTGACTATGATTATGGGACAAAATGTGTAGAAACAAAAATTTTAATTTTGAGAAACACGTGAAAATTTAAGAATATTAAAATGGCAAAAAAGTCAAAACAAAACAAGAAAACCACAATATATTTATTTTAGAAAACGTCTAATTGTTTTATTTATTTGTCAAATTTCCACACAAAGTCCCCATACAAATTAAATTTAAACCAACCTTGTAAAAATATTTGGAGGTTTTGTTGGAACAAAGATCTACTTTAACAAATAGATGCTGAAATTTCTTGTTTCTCATTGAAATCAATTTTTTTGTAATCTAAACTAGACAAAGCCCCCTGGAGACGATCAAATAAACTACATATTTGTGTGCGTGCAGTCGTTCTTTTATGGCTACGAGTACGCGTTGCACAGAGCTTTGTCCCTATATAACGATGTGACAAAAATAAAAGGAGTTGTCGTATACTTTTGAAATTTGGTATGCTACTATGAAAAACCTTATTAAGAAAAATTAAATTTTTGGAAATAATCGGACGAAGGACACGCCTACCTCCCATATATGCCAAAAATATAATTTTTAATATTGGCTACATAATTGATCTAAAAATCATGAAAATCTGCATTGTTAAACGGACTAAGCTAACAAGTTTTCTGTTAATTTTTATTGTGATTTCATCATGGACTCTTGGTCCTCCCATATATCCTTAATTGTAAAAATTCTATAAATGTTCAGATTTTAAAGAAACTTGGTATGTTTATTTGTATTTACTAAATAATTTTTTGATCTGAATAAGATTTGTCCGTCCGCCAGTCTGTCCGCCTCCATCTAACTGTCTGTCCGTCTTTCCATGTAAATCTGTTAATCAATGTACAGGTCGCAATTATGAACATGTTCCAATGATATATGGTCCACATCACTTATTGAACCCAAGGACAAACTTTACTAATTTTGATTATAATAGGTTCATGATTTCACCTAGCCTCCGTACAAATGTCCTCCCGAGCACAGTGGGGGAAATGAAAACAAGAGTGGAAATAAATCTGTATCTCCAGGGCGCTTTACTAATAATTCTACCTTATATTGTTAAACAATTTCTTTTGCGGTTAGTCAACATTTTTAAAATAGAAATTTTGTTTTGTCCGTATCATAAGAAATATTTTAAAAACAGCTTACAAAAATTCATTAAAATGATTGTAATTCAAATATTTTTCAATGAATGTAAATAATAAAAAGAAATTTCCGAAAAACAAAAAGTAAGGATTTGTTTTTAGACCTATGGTTTCTTGAGGAAACTTTCTTAGCATTTTACGTAGATTGCGTTTCTGCTATACGATTTTTTACTTTTTGATCGTCCATACAAATCGACCCAGCCTAATATACATATATTTTTTGTTTGTTTAAAAACTAACCAATATTTCGGAAAATAAATCTCTGAACTTAAAGGTTAAATGAAATGCTAATTGTTTGCATTTCAAAGGATTATAATATCCTCCATCAAAACCCTTTCAATAAATTGTGACACATTCCTGACACATAGGCAAATGCGTGCGTGTCATATGACAAATTTAAAAACTTTCAACAGCTAAATGATTGATAGATAGATGAGTGAGGTTCTCAAGGTGGTCGATGATTAAATAAAAGAAGCATTTGAATTGGCACTGCTTACCTGGGCCTTTGTTGGATGGGCACCACCTTGAAATTCTATTGTACCATAAGCATCTGTTGGCTGAGCTCTGGTATGTTTGGTGGGCATCCATAAATCACCGGGTGAACCGCTTTCGATGCCTGCTATAGTTTGATGTGTTTGTCGTGCTTGGCCGCAGCAACATCTGCAAATAGAGAAAAATGTGTGTTTTGTATTAATGCAAGATTATCAAATATTTAGTTATACTAACTAAATTAGAATGGAGAAAAAAGACGAAGTCAATGATATTCAATATAATTGTTATTGATAAAAACACGTTCTGCCAACCTTTTACCAGTTTTTGTTAATACATCGGTTAACATATTTTAAATAGGGGAATGCGTGTAGGTCCCAAATACATTTTTGTCAAGAATCGGTATTCGCTTTCTTTTGTTTATTGTTGCAGTCAAAGTATACCAAGTAGTCCGACTCTTTATTTTTCAATTTGACATTTTTTTGTAACAGAGTTCCAATTTTTGGTATTGGAAATCAAACAAATTGAAACTTAATATAATTTTATAAAACTCTGTAGGTCTGGTGGAAATTAACAAGTAAGAGACCTATAATCGGCTGTGCCGAATCTTATATACCCTTCACAAAATTATACCTTAAAATAAAATTAAACAAAATTTTTTTAAATTTTTTAAAAAGTTTTTTTCCAATTTTTAAAAAAAAAAATTTTTTAATTTAAAAATTTATTTTTTTGATTTATTAGTGAAAAAAATTTATGACAAAAAATTTTTGTTTGTGAAAAAAATTCGGGTTAAAAAATATTTTTCCCGATTTTGACCTATTGTAGGTCCAACTTACTATAGCCTTATATATTATGCAATGGACTTTGAAATAGCTATCATTAGATATCCATATTGTCTATAGTTATGACTTAGTAATCGAGATATAGATAAAAAATAGGCCAAAAAAAGAGGTTGTCTCGGATTTTTTTTTTATATCTCCGGTATATAAAGGCACCAACACATATACATTTTTGTTACTAACACATATTTAGACTTAGGTACTTTTTCAATCAGTATTTGTTCTACATTTTTCTTTTTTTCTTCTTTTTTATATGAAAACTTTTCGGTTTTGGGGGGAGGAAATTCCAATTTCACCCCCTCTGGCTCCGCACATGCATACATATGTATATACTTTAAATAATATTTCTCAGCACGAGATCTGCTAAACAAAAATGCAGAAATTAAGCTAAGGATCCAATGGTTTCTTAAAAAATACGCGTCTTGAGTTAGTTAATATAAATAGTGATATAAGTTGTCTTACTAAACTGTTTTTAAATTTTCATTCCTCATAAGACGACTGTTGATGTAAACACAGAAATATCATCCAACAAATTTAACTCCGCTTGTAATACAATTGGTACCGATTCTAACAATTTGCAACATCCTACGTCAATAGTTGTTAACTCACCTTCGTTAAATCTTCAATCGTAAAATTCACAAAATAGTGACCTAAAATATCTGTACAAAATCAAGTTACTCCTAATGCTTCTGTTTTTAACCCTGCAAGTAATCCTGCTACAGTTAAAGCAGTATTACTTAACAAAAAACAATTTTCCCTGCTCGTTTTGCATCTGAAACCCCGACTAATGCAGTTTTACAGAACATATATTAAACAGAAACTTGGCTACGATATCGATATATCTGTTTTCAAATTTAAATAATCCGAACAAAGGAGCATATAATATCTTTTAGAATTATAATTCAAATTTTTGGTCACCTAAAGCTATTATACATAAATACATATATATATGTATATAGAAATAATCCCCGTTCTGACAATGTTTACTTAAGCAATGATAGCAATGCCCAAACAAATTAATACACTTGTCGACTGATAACTCAATTAATATTTTATATTAAAATGTCCTTGACATTAATACAAACATAATGTCTCTCTACGCCAATAGCATTGAATTTACTTAACTTATTATTGTCTTCATGGAAACCTGACTAATTAATAAGAAAAATATTCATAATGTTGAAATATTAAATATGCTCAAATACCAAACATTTATACACGACCGGTCTCACAAACGTGGTAGGGGAGTATTTATTTGCCGTATTAAATTCTCTTCCCTGTGAACGCATTACATTTGAACACTGTGATAAAATGAAATTTGTTGCCGGTAAAATCCCGCTGACAAATAGAATCTTGTTTGTTATATGCTTCTTCATTTCTCCGAATTGTTCTCCTGATATTTATGATATACACTTTTTGGGAATTGCTTTTGTTCTGGAACAATTCAACCCATCGGATAAATTTGTGGTTCTTGGAGATTTTTACTTTTATATTGTGGAATAAGCCTTTGGAACTTAATTATTTAAATTCTACAGCCTCAAATGAATTCATTCAATCGCAATCTGTATGCGGATTATGCCAAATTAATCATGTGTATAACGCATATGGTATACTTTTCAATATCTTTATCATTACCGGAAGGTATCCATCATCCTAAAATTGATGTTGTAGGATGGATATCAAATATAAACCCGACAAAATCTACTGCTTTTATCGTACAGAGTACATGAAAATTACTTACTAATGTCAATTGGAGATGAGATCAACACTCAAATCAAACCCTAAATCGTTTTACAAATTTATAAACTCTATTCGTTTCGTTTGATATATCGATTAGTTAGTTATATGTTTGCAGATTTCTTTGCTACAACATATTCTAAAACTTTAAAAGATAAAAATTCTCCATATCCTTTTAATCTAATGCATTCATCGAATATACATTTTTCATTTATTCATATTTTAATTATTTTTTTAAACTACTACTTTTTATCCTTGTGCTGATGAAATACCAAGTTGTCCTCTTAAATATTATGCTGAAACTTTGTTAATTCCTCTTACGGCTATTTTCAATAAATCTATTGTGTTTTGTTATTTACCAAGGGTATGGAAAAAATCTTTTATAATTTCTTTATTTAAAAGCGGTATTAAACTTGAAGAATCCCCAGGGAAGTCATTTACTCTATTCATAAATTATCTTCCTAATGGTGTCTTGCATTCTAAAGTATTAATGTACACTGACGATGTCAAAATTCTTAAAACTTTTGAAAACTCGACAAACTTTCTCAATGGTGTAGAATAAACTTAATGGATCTAAATATAAAAAAAAACACATGCCATGTTTCAGAATTAAAAAAATTTTACTCCAACTGTTTTATAAATGAAACAACTTTGGAAAAAGTTCACAATATCATTGATCTTGGACTACTGCACCGTGGGGCAGAATCAAAATTTTTTGGAAATAAATCTGGCATTTCTAAACGGCTGGTCCGATCGGGATAAAATTTGGCGTAGCCAAGGAGTATTCCAGTTTAAGTTTTAAAAATGGACCCTTCAAATGATACAGGCGCGGCGCTATGGGGGGTCAAAGTAGGGTACCTTTGACATGTAAAATTTTTAAACACCTGCCATTTTTTTGTTTCCCATCCGATTTCAAAGATTTTTATATTTTTGGAAAGCGCTCGACTTCAGAGTTATAGTCATTTTAAAAATTTTCCATACCTTAATCCGCTTTTTTTTAAATATAGTGCCTACTTAGACAACTAAATTACTAATAACATGCAAAAGATTTCAGAGCAATATCAATTACGGATTCAAAAATAAACGATTCTCAATTAGATTCAAAAATATGCCACTTTAAAACTCCGTCCTTCCAAAATATTGCACTTTTTCATACTAAACAAGTAAGAGAGATATATTCGGCTGGGCCGAATCTTATATACCTTCACCAAAAAATACTTCAAAATAAAAATTTTAAATATGTTTAAACAAAATTTATTTGTTTCCCAGTTGTTTTTTTTTTAATTTTTTTGGAAAAACATTTTTTTCGAATTTTTTTTTAAATTTTTTATGTAAAATTTTTTTTTAATTTAAAATTTTTTTTTTTGTGAAAAAAAAAAAATCTGGTTAAAATTTTTTCCTGATTTTGACCCATTGTAGGTCCAACTTACTATGGTCATATATACGTCGTTGCAAAGGTCTTTGAAATATCTATCATTAGATATCCATATTTTCTATAATTTGGCTAAATATTAAAAAAAAAAACAATTTTAAATTTAAAAAAAAAGTTTTTTAAATTTAAAAAAAATAAAAAAATTTAAAAAAAAATCGAAAAAAAAATTTTTTCAAAAAATTTAAAAAAAAACAACTGGAAAAAAAATTTATTTTGTTTACCTAAAAATATTTAAAATTTTTATTTTGAAGTATAGTTTGGTGAAGGGTATATAAAATTCGGCCCAGCCGAATATATCTCTCTTACTTGTTTTTTTTTATTTACGTCCCACCACAGTTGGACGAAAAATTTTGTTTAATTTATAGATCCTATCATTAGCGCAGGTCTGTTGGATTCCTTCTTCTTAGTCGGATGTAGCCATTACTTCCCATTAATGTTCGTGCAAGTGGGTTTGGGTGAACTTCTAACTTTTTAAAATATGACTCCGCTTGTTTTTTTATTTCATTTTTCACCAGGGAGACACCTAGGTCCTTATGAATGTTAATATTTCTCACATACCAAGGCGCTGCTGTTATCATTCGTAATATTTTATTTTGGAATCTTTGAATTTTTTCAATATTAGAAGCTGAGGCCGTGCCCCATAATTGAAACTTTTGCTGTACAGCAAAAGTTTGCAATCTAAACTCAATCTCGAGTTTTTACCAATTAGCCAGTAAATTTGTAGTAATTTTAACTTCATTTGAGTCAATTTCGTATCTATATGCTTTTTCCAGGTAAGACGTCAGTCTAGATGCAGACCTAGATATTTAACTTCAGTTTGTTGAGGTATTATATGATTATTTATTAGGATTGGAGAGCACGATTCTCTACGCAATGTGAATGTAAGATGTATACATTTTTGCTCGTTTACTTTTATTCTCCATTGTTTTAACCACCTTCCTATGTCGAGTATATGGTCTTGTAACAGTACAGATGCTTCTTGGGGGTTTTCATGAATGGCTAGTATAGCTGTGTCATCAGCAAAAGTAGATATGTGGGTTCGACTGTTTGTAGGCATATCACAAGTATATAGCAAATATAGGAAGGGACCCAGTATACTTCCTTGGGGTACGCCTGCTTCAATAGGCTGTGGTGAACTTATGAAGTCTCCCTCTTTAAGAACGAACTTTCGATGACTTAAATAACTTTCTAGAAGCTTGTGTGTGTTCACTGGTAAATATTGTTTTATTTTTATCGATAATCCTTCATGCCATACTTTGTCGAAGGCTTGCGAAACGTCGATGAAGAGTGCAGAACAATATTTTTTTTCTTCAAATGTCTTGAATATGATTTCTACCAACCTGTGAGTTTGTTCTATGGTGTTATGTTTTTCTCGAAATCCGAATTGATGAGTTGGAATACAATCAAAATGATTCACTATCGGCTTTAACTTGTGCATTAACAGTTTTTCGAATAGCTTTGATATATTTGACAATAGGCTAATGGGTCTATATGATTCTACTTTACTGTGATCTTTTCCCGGCTTAGGTATCATTGTAACTAAAGAAACCTTCCATTCTGGTGGATAATATTCAAGGCGTAATATAGCATTAAAAATAAATAGGATTATTCTTAAAGCAATCTGGGGTAGCTCGAGGAGCATCTTGTTACTGATTTTATCAATACCAGGTGATTTTTTGGAGTTTAAATCAAAAATAGCCTTGTTAATCTCTGAAATCTCAAAACGAAGTGGTTCAGCTGCAGTAATATGGGGTAATGTAGGTGGTAACTCTATTATGTCGTTTGACTCGTTTGGGGAAAATACATTCTATAGATGACTAACAAACAGGTTTCCTTTTTCACTTTTTAGACTCAGTAATCCAGATATAGGTAAAAAATAGGTAAAAATCGAGGTTGTCCTGGTTTTTTCCTTATATCTCAGCCATTTGTGGACCGATTTTGCTGATTTTAAATAGTAAACTTCTAGAAAGCATGTCTGACAGAATTATTGAAGAATTGGATCCCGAAGATATCTGTGGTCTTCAGAAAATTGATTTCAACAGACAGACAGACAGACAGACAGGCGGACATGGCTTAATCGACTCCGCTATCTATAAGGATCCAGAATATATATACTTTATAGGGTTGGAAAATTATATTATGGAAATTACAAACGGAATGACAAATTTATATACACCCTTCTCACGATGGTGAAGGGTATAAAAATTTTAATAAATTTTCATATTATTTTATTTAACAACAAGTCAATGTTTCTGACTTAGTCAAATTAAAATATGAAAAAGTGCAATATTTTGGAAGGACGGAGTTTTAAAGTGGCATATTTTTGAATCTAATTGAGATATTGACTTGACATTTGGTCAGAGGCTGTTAAGTGACTAATAATGTTGACAGAGGGAATACATCACACGTTTTAAAACTGTTGGCCATTTGGAAAGGCTAGCTTTGGAATTTTAGGATACTTACATAAATACATACAAATTTCGATATACTTAAAATAGGTTAAATTCGGAAGGGCGTAATAAATTAGTAAATTAGTAAATTTTATGCATTTTTCCATTTTGAAATTATCTTTCAGAAAAATATGAAAACATTATAAGTTCCTTAAGCAAATTTATTTCTTGAAAAGAAAAACCACTTAAATGGTTGAAGTTAGACATTTGTTCAACGCTATTTCTCACTTGTGGATCAGAAAAACTCTCACAAATTTCGAAGTTAAAAGAAAAATGGGCTCTTTTCGAGAATTTTTAATTTACTTTCTCTCTGTGTATGAAACAAATTTAATCGATTTGTGTGATGAACCTTGCCTATACGGCATTAAAACGAACTGACAATTAAACTGGTCCTTCTTTGCTTTTGCTTTTCAATAACATCATAATATTTGCATGTATGTTCATGTGAACATACATACTTATATATTATACATGCAGTAGGATGGTTCGATTTGTATGGATGCAAAAAAAGTGAATAAGTCAGAGAATTGTAATCTGCTATGCCGAATCTTACTGCTGCCAGGATAGCTTGGAAAAAGTTAAAATTTTGTTTTATAGAAAGTTAAATCTTTTTACAATATAAAAAGTTACATCTACGAATTAATTGTTTTTCGTTTAAAAGAAAATACTAAAACTATTAGGGTCTGAATTACCGCATTGAGTAAATCTAGGGTTCTTAATTTCCCGGAATTTTTCCGAGAATATTTTAATACTAAATAAAGCCAAAAAACCAGTAAAACTTTTCCAAATATCGACTAAATTCAATATTTTTATCAAAAGAATCTTATAAAAAATTTCTGGAATTTAAAAGGAGGAATTTAAAAAAAATACAGAATTACCTCGAAAATTTTCTCGATTAGGATCCTGATTTGTGCCGTTTTTCATTTATTGACCAGACGTTTTTTTGAACAGAAAATATGAAGTTGCTTGCGATTATTTTTATAAATTTTATAACCTCTGGTTCCGAAATATATAGCCTACACCACCATTGTGGGGAGGGTTTATTGGGTTAGTGCTGATGTTTGTAACGTGCAAAAATATTGTTCCAACAACCCATCTTAAAGAATACAAATATGTTAAATATCACTGAATCGATTAAGCAATGTCCGACCGTCCGTCCATGCAAACCTTGTAATCAAACTACAGGTTGCAATTTCAAAGACAATTCGACAAAATTTTGCACAAGCTCTTATAGAACGAAGCCTTTTGAATTTGGTTGGAATCGTTCCATTAATTTCCCTAGCCCGAATACAACTGCCCTATCTGAAAGTAGTTAAGCTCTCATTAATGTCATTATTATACAGATATCAGAACCAAATGCAGCAAAAAAAGTTCTATAGAAGCTGAACTCGCACTACATAGCTCCCATATAAGGACCACTCTCGAAAATTGCATTACAGAGAATAAAACTCTGAAATATGTTAGTACAAAATAAAATTCAACACAATTAAGTTGCATATATACACAAAATTTGTTGACGTTATTTAACTACGTATAGCTCCGATTTAAATTTTAAAATAAAACTGCTTGTAATCATATACTCGGCGTTTTATGTTTAAAAAAGTTTGTTGAATTGGTTTCAATGTTCTAGAGTGTATGAAAATAACTCCGAATATATTTTTTTTATTTAGATTTTTAAACAATCAATTATTTACACCTGCTTTTAAATTACCTACTAAAAAAATTATAAGCGAAAATATTCCTTTAAAGATGTGTCTAACTTTTATAATTTTAATTGAACTTTTCTGACTATTAGCATGAACTTATTTTTAAGACTACTAGGTATATGAAATGACAGCTGCATTAAAAACCTATTATATTTTTAACAGACTTCTTTAAGTAATTTGAAGAAGAGTTATGTGTTCCAGCCATAACAGTTGTTGCTGCTGAAGAAATTCTAACGAAACCTATCAAATACACAAAATTTGATATTAGCAAGCTCAAAAGCACATTACTACTTAGATTCCAGAGCCTATAGTTGGACTGATTTTCAAAAAAAACTGTCGGATCGTCATAATATGTTGCTGATTTTAAAGAACTTTTCCCTTTTATGAATTTTGACCTTGTGTTAATTAAAAACTATGTTGTAAGTAGTGCTGTTTGTGTAAAATTTGCATTAACAGGTAAATCAAGATAAGTGTTGTCAGATGAGGGAATTGGGGATTTCAGTTCCAAAAATTTCTCTGTGAGTTTAAAAATGTTAACTTTGATTATTAATAAATTTTAATAAATACATCGTGTAACAGTCATTTGTACATATGGACAAATCGGTATATACTTGAAAGTAGAGACCATACATATTAACACTGCGTAGTCAGTTTTTTCTGATCAGGTTAGATAAAATTTCAAACGATAAACAATTTTTAAAAATTTATAAAATATAATGGTACTCACGATCCCAAAGGTTCCACCCTACAATTTGATGAAATTTACAATGAATTTAAGCATGCGCATTATTAAATTTTTCATCAGAAAATTGTGTTTGAATAATTACAACATTTTCCGGACAAAATAGGGTATTTGAATTTTGAAATAGGGGATTTTTTGACGACTTTGATTATAGGATTGTGGACATGAGGTAAAATTTGTCTGGAAACACTGATCAAGATAATAATTCTTGAACTTTGACTTTTATTTATTAATTCAACGTTATTTAGCTCCAAATTTATATTAATTTCATTAACACGTCAGAAGAAAAACTTTTGAAAGTAGGTCGAAATCCTTTTTATGGTTTCTAGGCTATGTTGTTTAGAATTCTTCGTAGAATCATATTCATTATTTTTTGGACAAAAATTTTACCAACCCTAATATACATGCAATAAGTATATACAATATATAGATAAGTATTCCCAACGAACACAAAATCAAGATTTGTAAAGTTGTGGTATTTGAATTTAATATCAAATTAACATAAAATTTACCCAGGAGTTCTGATGACTGCAGCCGAACTAACAAGATATAAAAACAATTTTACATTACTTAGGGACACTATAGTGACTATTGGTACTAGCTAGATTATCTATTGATATCTGATTGGTTTAGAAAGGACTCTTGCGTGTCATACGACAAAATATATATAAATTGTGTAAAATTAATAAATATGACTGTAATATTCTTATAAGCCTTAAAAACGTAAAAATAAAATACTTCCTAATGTTGAGAATGCCATTGCCTCTATGCTATTCTCAAATAATTATTCAACGTTAGAAAATAAATGAAAGGATTTGATTTCACATCATTATATTTGCTGGATTATATTTGGATAATAAATAAATTATGCGTAAGTATTTGTGTTCGCTTCCGAAACCACATATGTAGGTGTATTGAAAAACATGCTGACATTCACGTGCTTTGTCAAACATAAAAACAGAGACAACATATATTGTGTATATGTACGTACGCCTATTACACATAGTATCCTTTACAAACACTTTCACACTAGTACGTAACACGCATACATACTACATATGTAGCTATAGTTCATAAATGGTTCAGTATCAGGTTAGGATTGTTTTGTTCCTTATACAATTTGCTGTTATACATATTTACAGTTTCGGTCAAAATCGCATTACAACTTTATCACGCTAGTTGTAATTAGAAATTCAAGTATTATAAATATAATGCACCAGATTTAATGGTAAGTCTAAATTTTAAAGTCCATTTAAAAGGACATTTGAGCCGATCAAGAAAAACTCAGTAAACAGAGAGCCAAAAAACAGTTTTTTCGCGTATTTTGATTTCATTTTTGCCATCTGTCAGTTTTTAACATAATTTATTTAAGACTAGCTGAACCGGTGCGCTTCGCCACCTCCCCCTTGAATTCTCACTTACTTAGTACCATATAACCTTTTTTCATGTTTCTAGCTTCATTATTGGAGAAACTACAAAAAGTACCATTCGAATAAAGAAAAGGTACCAAAAAGTCTCCCCCTAGAATTCTCACTCACTTAGGACCATATATGCTTAATTTCATGTTTCTCAGTCCATTGTTATAGAAAATTTAAAAAGTACCATTAGAACAATAAAAAAGTACCCATAGTTCAGTTCTCACATTTTGGTACCTAAGTATTATCTTCTATTCCTAACACTAACTTCACTCAGATACATATCAGCTAACTTTAATGTCGATAAGTGAAAAAATGTAAAAGATTATAAAAGTACCATGAGGAGAATAGTACCAATTTCCCTTTCCTCTTTGAACACCCCTCAAGTTTGAAATTTAAAAATATTCCATTTTACCAAAATTGTTTATGCTACAGACATGTCTCAAACGATTAAAATCTGTGTTAATGTGCCCAAGAAAAAATATGTTTTTAAAAAAGTACCAAACTGTTTACCTGGATTTAGCCCAATATAAACCTGGGCACTCGAGTTCCAAATAACAACCTGTTAGTTAATTTTTGTATGAATCCAGGAGCCAATGTTAAAAAAATTATCAAAATTGGCTTAATAATTTCGAATAAAATGTATTTTTCCGTTTTTACCCCCTTTTTGGTACCTTTTTTATCCCCATTGCGGTGTTAAAATTTTATTCAAATAAATTTCTGTATCGTGGTGGGAGCTTAAAATAAAATATCTATATGTCTATATCAATTTGTAGAAAAACGAAGTTTATGAAAAAAGTACCAAAAATAAACACAATTTTTATCCCTCAAGGGTTCGAATTTCCAAAAAGTACCAGACTTATATTTTTTATTTTTTGATAAGTAAACAATACGATTTAAAATTTTTTTCTATGTTTATTAGTTAAAAAGATACATAGGGTGCCAAAAAAAAGTACCAAAATAGAGTTTTTACCCGTTTTCTCCCCTGAAGGGTTCGAATTTCGAAAAACTACGAAACACCTGTCAGCTTATTTTTTAAATGGAGTAACATGCAATTTTAAGTTGTATCTTTATTAGTTTCTACCCTTTTTTACGCCCTAAACGTTGGATATTCCTAAAATCCCTTCTTATCGGATCGATTTGGGGAGGGAGGAACCCACAGTTAAAATTTCATGATTCTAGCTTCAGTCGTTTGGGCTGTGCGATGATGAATCAGTCAGTCAGTAACGTCACTCTTTTATATATGTAGATAACGGCTAATAATACAACATAAGATAAAAAAATTAACAATAAAGAATATTAAACAAAAAGTTATAGAAAAAATGTTTTTTTGGCTTTTTTAAGTTTACTTTGGAGTTTGATTGGTGTAAATGATCGTAAAAAAACAGATAACACATTAAAAGTAGACACTTTTTAAAGTAAACTCCAACTTTAACCATTTATTTTGACAAATGATTGAAAAATGTAAAATTCGTGTTCAGCATGCAAAAATTAGTAAGAAAACATGAATTGCAAGACGAAATTATTAAAAAAAAAAATATTTGAAAATTATTTATTTGAAAAGTTAGAGGGTTTCGCATTCGAAAAAAATTAATTGTATAAGATAGAGAAATAAGAAAAATGGAAATAAAACAGCAAAAACATTTTTTTATGAAATTCACACCTTAGATGGCTGTTTTACTGAACATTTTACCATCAACAAGTCATTTTCGTGAAAATCAAAGATAGAGGGTTTTGAATATAGGCCCTCGATATGCATATATGAACGAATTCAGTCACAAAATTAAAAAGTTTTGGAAATTAAATAGTTATAGGGTGTAATATAATTAGATTTTATTTAAGGTGATGTTTATTGTTCAAATACAAAATACACGTTTACGTAGATTTGTATACACATTTGTTGTGGGGGAATCTGAGGATTTCTGTTTATTATTGTCAGGAATTACGTTTTTAACTAAATCTGCAGGTACTGCTAAGCATTATTGTTTTTGATTTATAATATCTTTTACGTTACATTAATATTTTGACAGCTTATGATTCTAGTTTAGATAATATGTCTGTTGATATACATACATATTTCAAGATAATATTTAAAATTAAATGTAACTTGTATAAAATATTAGGACGCCCGGATATCGGATTAACCATTAAATTGTTATAACACACACTGTACGTATGAGCTTGTGCATGTGACTGTGTGTGTGTGAATAAAATTCAATTGCGATACTAGAATGTAAAAATTTGTTACTGACAGCTTTTGTTTTCATGGCAAATAATGAATTTCAATTACTTTATTATGAAATTCCGTCGAATGTAAAGTAATTGTTAAATGTTAAATTTCCAAACAAAAATAAATTTGTTAATCCTGACAACATCTTTTTAACAAGCCAAAAAAAATTTAAAAATGTTTGTATTTATTAGAGTGCTCCAAGATTGTATGGACGAAAAAAAACTAAAACCTTCGGCTGTAGTTCCATCTGGAATTTTTCCCTAGAATGTAAAAACACGATATAGAAAATACTGAGGTGGTGTTTTAGAATTTGAACAGTTTTTGCAAAAACTTTTGTTTAAGTAAATCTGAAATATTTGAGAAAAGACTCATTAAAGTAAGTATCTGGATAGATCTATTGTATATTCAAGATATTAAGATTAATTAAACGCACAAATCGAATATATGCTCCGATTCCAGAGATACTAGAGAAGATTTTTCACAAAAATCTATGAGTGGTAATAGTATATATGTATATATTTCTAAAATTTTCATAAATATAGCGGAGTCGATATAACGATATGCCTTTGTCTGCAGGTCTTTTGAGTTCAACTTTTCGAAGTCCCCAAATACCTTTCGAATATGATTGATACTTCATTACAATAGGTATGGCCAACGTAATGTTGCTATCGGAAAAATTGACTGAAGAACTGCTATAAAAATAACATGTCGCAAAAAAAAATCGAAAAAGGTGGAGTAGTCTAATATATATAATTATAAGAACTCGTTCGTAAATGGAACACAAACATTCAACAGATACAGAGACAAAGAAAACACATCAATGACAGGAGGCATCAAATAAATATTTGAGAAAAAAAGAAAAAAAAAACTTTGAAATTAAAAACAGACACAAACAATAATACAAATGGCATCTTCATCATTTTTATTTCATTTTATTTTATGCATGTTTATTTAATGTCTTTCATTAAACTCATCAATAAGATATGGTTTCACAGATACTCTGCTACAGCCACAAACACATATTCACATGCTCGTACAAAAACCACCTTCAATGTAACTACTGAAATACTCCAGGATAAAATAATCTTTTCAATGGAATTGTATGAGAGACAAGTCAAGAAGAAAAATACTAAATGATTTAAATTAAGGAATGAACAAATGAATAAATTGCAGATACTTTATGTAATTGTTGTTAGTCTTGCTTCTAATTTTATTAACTTGACGTGAATCATCATTATTCAAAACAACTGTTCGATAGGTTGTTAGTGTTGGTACTGTTGCTCATTAAGTTAAATTATTAGATTTCCTTCTGGTTGACATTCTACATTCAATTGCATTAACGAGTATTAAGGTAATTTTCCCAAGACAATTCTTGTTATCTTTTTAATGGCCAGCCATGCAATTCCTGGACGTAATGAATTCAGTAGAACGAAAGATTTTTATAATTTTCTATCTTTTTGCTCTTTCAGATTTTAATTTCAATTAATTTTCATTTTCAATAGCATTTATGTTTTTGTATTAATCCCAACAAAAGTCTTTACTTTACTGATTTTATCATGGCAACTTCAAATGAGATAAATATGATCAGGTTGATGGTGATGAAACTTATTCGTGGCATATTATTAAGAAAATCATGGATAAAAGTTTCCAGTTTTCGTAGAAAAACATTATTGAATGGGTCATAACAAAAAAAGTTTTTGTTGCTTTGGTGCTAAAAATCGGATTAACAATTTATTTTATTAAATCTTATTTTAAGAATTATTTAAAATGTTTTATTATAAAATTGACGAACAAGTTTTCTTTAAAAAAAAAAAAACAGTTTAGTTAATTTGCCTAAATACATATGTCTAACGAAAAAAAATATTCTTTAGAATAACTCTTATTAGCAACGTAAAAACAAAAAAATTAAAAGTAAAAGTTATAAAAAAGAAACAAAATTTTATTTCTACAATATATCTATTATGGCTAAATTTTTTTAAATATTACTTATAACAGTTATGTCTCTGGAAAAACATTTTAGCAAAATATGTGATGGTTGTCCCACATTTTGCCCCGTTACTCTTATTCTATTTGGCAAATGGTACCCATTTTCAATACCAAACATTTCTGGTCAACGAAGAATATTTAGACCTCCCTACGTCTTTCTCCCGAGGCCCTATCTTGCCAAAAATAGGCATACAGACGAACATAGATAGTCTTAGAATTTTACAAGGACTCATTACATACTTATATACTTTTTGGTTCTACGATCAATATTTCGATATGTTACAAAAGGAATGACAAACTCAATATACCCCCCATCTCTTTATTTACTTAAGACCAAGGGCCTTTAGAGTAAAATATTAGTATTCTCGAGACAAAAACATTGATACATTATACTTTAAGATCAGACTGTAAATGCGAAGTATAGTTATGTGTTAACTAATAATAATAGTTTTCATACAAATATAATTTTAACCGACAGTGTAACTATTAGTTAACTCATAACCAGGCTTCGTGTTAATGGGGGTATACTAGAGGGTGTACGGCGAAAATCTTAACATACATTATTGTTAATAAAAAATTTACCACTAAACCTACAGTTTTGATTTTTTTATTTGATTGAAATTATTGTTACAATTTATAAAAAACATTATTTTTATAGTTCTAATCAATAGTGAAGAATTTATTAACCTCTTCCGGAAACCATGTCATTGAGCTTTTATAGTGCTTTCTGTCGGTACCGTGAAATAGCTCCCAAATGAAATAACTCCCAATGAAATAAATACCATCAAAAATGAAATAATTCCCAAACTAAGGGTAAAATTAAATAATTCCTAATAATCGGCGGTTTCATAATTTTAAAAATATTAGTCTCAAAAAAGCGAAATAGCTCCTAATTAAATAAATCCTAATAGAAATGAAATAATTCCCAATCCGAAGCAATTTATTTATGTAATCTAACTCCCAATGAAAGGGAGTTACAAAGGTGGAATTATTCTTCGCTCACCAAACATTTTTTGCATTGTGGGTCTATGGCGTAGCGCAAAGGTTTTCTCCTCTGGGGTGTATCAAAAAAGACCGACAATGCAAAAATTATATTTTCTGATACACCCCAGAGGAGAAAACCTTAGCGCAATGCAAGAAGTTTATAGTATGCGAAGCCGCTTTATATTACACTTTAAAAATCACAAAAATGAAATAACTCCCAATACAGTGAAATTACTCCTAATTCCCAAAGTAAAATGAAATAAAACCCAACAAAAAAGTTGTTTCATTGGAAGTTATTTTATAATGAAATAACTCCCAACAAAAAATTATGAAATAACACCCTACGCGTTAGGAGTTGTTTCACAATGAAATAAGTCACAAGTTGTATGAAAAATTTGTTGGGTGTTATTTCTTTTTTTCGTGGATAGTTATTTCATTCGGCAGTTATTTCACGGTACCCTTTCTGTCACTTTGTTCGAACAGGAAGTCCAGCTCCGTATAAAATCACCACATTTTTTTGTGCTCTTCAATTCTCTTTTAACAAGAGCCCAATACCTACCCGCTGCCCTTAGCTCCAGGCAGTTTGAAGGATTTGCCTCCCTTGGTACAAATACCACATTATTGTTCTTGTAGCACTCAAGACTTTACTTACCATAGTGACATGATGCCAGATTAGGACAAAAATAAGTGGACACATTAAGAAATCTTATGAATGGAAGCATTCTCTTTTGTAAACATTCCTTGATGTAAATTTCGGAATTTATAGAGCCCTTAGTAACAAATGTTTGGCTTCTTTTGCAGCAACTGCATATTTCTTGCCGTACCAAGAAATTTTTAGCAGAGTTCCTGTCAGGAACTTTTTGAGCCTTGTATGTTTTTAAACCTTCATTGACTTTAACTTTTCGTACCAAATAGTCCGAGTACTGAGCTAACCGGACTACTTTCCTATCGGATGTGTTGGTAGCTCTTTTGAAAATGCTTTCTATTTTTTGGCTTTAGAAACATCATGTGGACCATTCCTTCTACCTGAACCAGGTTTTCTATCAAGGGACAAGTTCTCCCATTACTGTTTAATAACATTGGAAACAGTTTGACGGCAGACCTTTGATTGTTTGGCCATCTTTTTGTAGGACCAAGTTGGGTTTTGTTGAAAATCTATATCTTGTTTGTTTGTTTGTTTGTTTGTTTGTTTGTTTGTTTGTTTGTTTGTTTGTTTGTTTGTTTGTTTGTTTGTTTGTTTGTTTGTTTGTTTGTTTGTTTGTTTGTTTGTTTGTTTGTTTGTTTGTTTGTTTGTTTGTTTGTTTGTTTGTTTGTTTGTTTGTTGTTTGTTTTAGTACGCACTTTTTTTCTCGTCACTCATTTTAATCAGATTAACAACAAATGAACATAATTGACATTAATCATAATAACTGACATATTTTTCAAAGGTAACTTGTTCAAAAAAAGAAAATCAAAGTTAAATGAAAAACGTGTGCTAATGTTTTTTCTATCTCACTCCTTATTTGTTGGCATCAGATTTAGTTTATTTTATAGAAAAAATAAATTTTTCATATATTTATTTCTACATTACATATTAAGGAATTGTGTACATTGCGAATTTGAAAATAGTGTCTGTAATTGATTGAGTTTGAGTTATTTTCCAAACAGTTTTCAGTCTTTGCTGTACTTTCGTATGATCAAGACGTAGTTGTGCTTTGACTAAATCAAGAACAAGTAAACATAATAATAAATTTAAGAAAAGAAAACAACAATTAAACGTGGTCGCGAATATGATGTTAATGCTTTCAATTTGCAAGCTAAAATGAGAAAAACAAAAAACAACATTGCTAGCGGCAGTACCGCTACAAACAACAACAATAACTACTATCAGCCACTCCAAACATTGGATGATGACAATAATGAAATATTAGTTACTAAAACAACAAATCAAAAAATTCCACCACTTACTATACTTAAGTGTAGTATTGAAAAAATACATGAACTTTGCAAAAAATCAAAAGTTGCAGAATATGCAATTAGAAAAATATCGATTGGTTTGAAACTTTTTTGTCAAACTCAAACTGATGTTGAAAAAATAGGCGAAAGGCTTAAACTAGAAAAATTTGAATTCTTTACTTATGCCACCAAAAGTGACAGACCATATAAAGATCTACTTTATGGCCTTGATAAGGTTGATTTATATGAGCTTAAGTGTAAATTAATTACTATGGGATTAGATTGCACTGATTGCAAAATGATTGAAAAGCCGGGACAAGGGAACACACAAATCATATTTTATGTTGTGTATCTCAAACGTCAATCTACTACTCTTAAAGAGCTTAGACAAAAATACTCTTCTATAGATCATTTAAAAGTTAAATGGGAATTCCATAGAAACAGGAAGAACAAGGTTACTCAATGTTACAATTGCCAGATGTATGGTCATGGGTCATCTCGATGTGCTGTTAAAATGTTTTGCTCAATATGCTCAGGTGAACATAAAGCCGCTGAATGTTCATCAAATATACTAAAATGTGCTAACTGTGGACAAGAACATAAATCTACTTCACCAGATTGCCCAAGCCGCAAAAAGTATATAGATATGAAACAACGTTTTATTTCTCAAAATGCTAGAGCACCTAGACGTAGTAATCATGCTAACCGTCAAGCTAATGTTCCTTCTGTGCCGCAAAACTCTGATGAATTGCAATTTCCTGCTCTCCATGTTGGGGGAACTCCTGTAAATTATAACTGGCCAAATTTAAGAAATAACAATACTAATGGTGACTTATTTTCATTTGATGACATCAAAAATATAACACTTGAACTAATTCAAAAATTAAAAGCTTGTAAAACAAAACTTGACCAATTCGAAGTGGTGTCAAGTATTGCTCATAAATTTCTATCATAATGGATCAAACAAGAACAACAAAAATTATTATATGGAATGCAAGAGGCATACGTCATAAAAAAACTGAATTATATGATTTTTTAATAAGACACGATATAGACATCTGTTTATTATCAGAGACAATGCTATCATCAGAAATTTCGATTGGAAATAATTCATTTTATTGTTACAGAAACGATAGAGAAAATTCAAGAGGTGGAGGTGTAGCAATCGTTGTAAAAAAGACTATACGCCACAATTTAGTCCCAATTGTAAATACTGTATTAATTGAAAACATAGGTATTAAGTTAGAAACATTAGAAGGGCCAGTTCTAATATTCTCATGTTATTTTCCTGGAGGGGCCGCTGGACGTGACGGCATTAAAAAGAACAACTTTGCTGCAGATATTTTAAAGCTAACTCGTACTAATAACAATTTTATTCTAGGGGTGATTTCAACAGCAAACATCGATCTTGGGGATGTTTACGTGCCAACTGCTGGGGGAATATTCTTCAACAGAAAATTGAATTCAATAACGTTTGAATTAAGTTCCCATGTGACCCTACATATGTACCTTCTAACGAATCTCACCAATCATCAACTTTAGACTTTATTTTGACCAATATACCAATGAAACTTTCGGAACCTGTGTCCTTGAATGCCCTAACATCAGACCACCTACCGGTTAAAGTAAACTTGTATGGCTCAAATTATCACAATATGAACCTTGTATACGATTTTAGTAGAGCTAACTGGGCGCAGTTCAAACAGCATATTAATTTTAACATGTCAGTATACGATTCTGAATGCATGAATAAAAATGAAGTAAATATGAGAATCGATAACTTTAAAAATATAATTAAGAATGCCACCGAAATAAGTGTACCAAAAAGAACCTTATTGCCCAAAACCAAACCTCTACCTACACATATCAGAATGTTGATCGTGAATCGTAATTTTTTTAGACGACAATGGATGCTGAATAGAGAAAATGCAGATAAAATCGAAATGAACAGACTTAATAAAAAAATTAAGCATGAACTCAATACTGAAAGAAACAAATCTTGGAGCAATGTTTTGGCATCCCTTGATAAAAATTCATCTCCCTTCTGGAATATTTCGAAAGTCCTGCGAAAGAAGCATAATATCATGCCAATACTTAAGCACAATGGTTCTCGTTATTCTACTACTCAAGAAAAATGTGAATTGCTGGCTAATACATTCAAATCAAATCATGCGCTTTCATCAAGCTTAAGTGATTCTACCACAATAAATACTGTCATCAACGCTATTGATTCTTACCAACACGTACAATTCGCTATTAACAATGATTACTATGTAACAACTGAAAAAATAAAACACATTATCCAAACTTTTAAGATAAAAAAATCACCCGGCATTGATGGTATAAGTAATAAAATTTTAAAGGCACTTCCTAAAAAAGGGCTACAAATCTTGGCAAATATTATTAATAACTGCCTTAAATATTGTTATTTTCCAGACTGCTGGAAGGAGGCAAAAGTGATTGCGATATGTAAACCGAACAAAGTCGCATCCTGTCCATTATCATATAGACCAATCAGCTTGTTATCCTCTTTAAGCAAAGTCCTAGAGAAAGTTATCAAGGAAAAAGTGCTGAAATTTTGTGTTGAACATCAGGTGTTTCCAACGCAACAATTTGGTTTCAGGTCTGGTCACAATACCTCTCATCCTTTATTCAGAATTAAATCTAAAATAAAACATAACTTTAATATTATGAAGTCCACTGGTATGGTGTTGTTGGATATCAAGTCTGCTTTTGACTCTGTGTGGCACGATGGTCTGGTATACAAAATGATTAATTTAAATTTTCCACCGGAAATCATAAAAATAATACAGAACTTTTTAATAAACCGATCATTCAAAGTGTATATAGGTAAGAATTCCTCGACACAAATTAACATTCCAGCGGGTTGCCCCCAAGGATCCTGCTTATCTCCAATATTGTATAATATATTTACGTCCGATTTTCCTACATTGTTTGACTGCACTGCATCTATATTTGCTGATGACACGGCGATTCTCTGTCATGGGGTTTATGCTGAAGATATCATCGCAAACCTACAAAACGCTTTAATAAATATTGAAGAATATTTCAAGAAATGGAAAATTCTTATAAATCTACAAAAAACTCAAGCAATATATTTCACCCGTAGAAGAAATCCTTGCTATATACCACAAAGAGATTTAAGCATAAATAACAACACAACAATAAAATGGGAGTCTGAAGTTAAGTATCTTGGAGTAATATTGGATTCAAAAATTAACTTTAGCAAACATGTTTCTTACGTTATAAACAAAATAAATAATGTTACGAGACTAATGTACTCTTTCATAAATAGAAAATCAACACTAAGTCTAGATAATAAAATCATAATATTCAAAGCTATTTTTATGTCCATACTGTATTATGCAGCCCCTGTGTGGAATGACGTCGCAACCTGTCATGTCAAAAAACTGCAAATATGTCAAAATAAACTGCTCAAGATGATATACAATCTTCCTTGGCATTATTCGACTCAACGATTGCACTCCATAAGCGGTATCGAAATGGTAAATGATAGAGTTTTGAAACTCACTCACAGTTAAGATATCAGATGTCAAATTTCTGAATATTTACACATTAACGAATTGTCAGTTTCCACGTAGTTTTAAGTTTTATTTTAATATAAAAACATTTTTTTTTTTTTTTTTATTTCAATAGGTTTTTGTTACTTTTTGCCTAGACATATGAAATTATTGTAATGTATAATATATTATATCTTTTGTAAATATTGTTCTAAGTAGAAAAGGCTAATTATCGCCTGAACTCTTTAAATTTGTATTATTACTTTGTAAACATATATTCATGTTATGTAAAATAAAATAATGAAATGAAATGAAAATCCAAATAGTTTAGTATATTTTTAGCGAATTTTAATTTTTTTTATATCGATTAGTTTATTGATATGTTTTTATTGAATATCGAGAAAAAATTTTGAACTCTTTTACCATAGGTCAAACTTATAAGGATAAAACTCAATAAAATTCGTTTTATTTGTATATCTTTAGTTTTTCTAAAGCCTTTTGGGAAAAGGTTTCCTGATGATCTGGCCTAAGCAACCAGTGAAATGCGCATAGGAACTAGCTTATCCCCCAACAATAAATTTCAGTGAATTTATCAATAAAAATTGGGAATTTAGCATAAGAAGCTCTTACTAAAATATTAATTTTGTATTCCCGAATAACCTTTTAATGAAAATTAATTTTCAATATCCTTGCGATATCTCCAAAACATCCTGGAACTTAGATAAACAAAATTGATGTCAAAGAAAAAATAATATTTTGTATAAAAATGCTTTTTTGATTTTAGTCTCCATTTACGCAATATTCAAACAATAAGAAAAAAATGTTAGAATAACCAAAAAAATCCGTGATATTTTAAAAACAAGAGCTGCCAAAAAAAACTACATAGTTTTTAAAATGAAATGTCCTATATATGTTTTATAAATTATATTTTTCGCTGCACTAAACCGAAATGTCAATTTTGTTCTTCTGTGCAATTGAATAATTTTTATTTTCATTGCTAAAAACAAAGAATAATTTTTTAGTTAGAAATTTGATCAATTTCAAATATTGCAACTTATTTGGATTTTTTCTAACTTGCTATTTTATATGTTTTTCTATACCCATCAAATATACCTTAAAAAAAGATGGGGTATATTGATTTTGTAAATCATAGTTTTGGTTAATCAAAAATATTGATTATTCGATTAAACCAGTGTTTGTATTGCTTGCTTGAAATTAGCAAAAGCACCTAAAAAAATGCTTTGCTTACAGTTTTTCAGCAATTGCGTCCAAGCTATAACAAACAGTAAAAGTCAAAAAAAAAAAAAATGCTTATTAGCTTATAGTGGTACAGTGAGATGTTATCTGCTTGCGCAGCCAGTCACAGCGATTAAATTCACAAATGCTGAAATGCTGTGATCAGTTCAGTATTTTTGTTTTTCCTATGCTTTTGCTTTGCTTTTTGCTGCGCTCTTTCACTTACAAACAACTGCTTAATGTTTTTCTTAATCTTCATAAATAATGTATGTATGTGTGTATGTATGTAACATTTCAAAGAGAATGGTGCAAACACACAGTTAATTTCTGAACATTAAAGAAACCTTAAGCAGTTGTTTGTAAGTGAAAGAGCGCAGCAAAAAGCAAAGCAAAAGCATAGGAAAAAACAAAAATACTAAACTGATCACAGCATTTCAGCATTTGTGAATTTAATCGCTGTGACTGGCTGCGCTAGAAGATAAAATATCACTGTACCACTATAAGTTAATAAGCATTTTTTATTTTTTGACTTTGCTGTTTGACTTTGCTTGTTTATTTTCTCGTAGTTGTAGTTAAGCAAATAAGTAAAACTGAAACACAGTGAAGCAAAAACAAACTCTGGATTAAACGTACACCCCTAGAAAAACATTTTGAAATATTTGTCTTTTTTTAAATCAAAATACAAATTACATTAATTGTTACTCTAAAATGTGGACAGTTTAGAAGATAGCTATTAATTTCTGTTATTAATGCGATCTCCCACACTGTGCAACATTTGATTTTGACATGCATATTATGTTCAAAAGATTAATTTAACTTCAATGTATATTCATTATTATTTGAATACAAGGCGTTTTTCGTTTTTCGAAATATTAATTGGGTCACCGAGTTAACCAAATATTATTACCTTGATGATATGTTAATGTATTTTGCAAATACGTATGAAGATAATAAACCACATTAATAGCACTGACAACTATGCAATCAGATACAATTTATTTTGAAATGTAGATTAAAACAACAACTGAATTTAAAAGAATCAATTCAAAGTTTTGGAATTTTTTCGAAATTTTTTAGTTTTAGGTCGATAATTAATCCTTAGTAATGTGATTAATATTAGCATAAATGCTATTTATAAATAAAACGAATTTAGTCATCGAATAATTATTAAACATCATACTTTATGTTTCTGTAAATTAAGATCACAGAAATGTTTTTCTCAAATGAAGTATTATTTTCTACAATAATGCAACTAAAATATAATATTGAATGCATTATTTTAAAGATCAAAACCAATTTCTTTACGTAATTAGTGAAATAAATTACCCAACGTATTCAGCAGCAGTAGTGAAAGCATTCAAATTATTTTATGAGTATTGCTTAGCAATTAACTTCAATATAAGTAGTTTTTTTATTATGACAAAATCTTAAGATTTTAAAATTTAAATAAGAAAATGAGAAATAAAACTAATTAACTTTCAATATTAAATGATATGTTAGTAAGAGCTTCTTATGCTAAATTCCCAATTTTTATTGATAAATTCACTGAAATTTATTGTTGGGGGATAAGCTAGTTCCTATGCGCATTTCACTGGTTGCTTAGGCCAGATCATCAGGAAACCTTTTCCCAAAAGGCTTTAGAAAAACTAAAGATATTATACAAATAAAACTATAGAGTGAATGAGAATTACAGACACTCAAGCTTTATTTGTAAAAATATCAAAGCTTAAACAAAACACCAACAATAAACAGTGATTTTATCTTTTCTTACATTCTCTACTACAATTGGTTGGTTTCTTGCCGACACAAACTGTAGTGTGTAAGTGAGTAAAGAAAAAATAAAACAACTTGCTTTATTGTTTTCGCAAGAAAATCAATATAAAGCGAGCTGCCAGTTTAGTCTTGATGCACGGGCACCTGCAAATTTATCATTAAAAGGTTATTCGGGAATACAAAATTAATATTTTAGTAAGAGCTTCTTATGCTAAATTCCCAATTTTTATTGATAAATTCAATGAAATTTATTGTTGGGGGATAAGCTAGTTCCTATGCTTATTGAAAATGGTGCCCTACTTAAAGAACATAACTATTACGAGCGGCGCTTAGTGGTCCGTTGTCTAAACTTAAACTCGAAGTAACATCTGCTACGGCTAGGTGAAATTGTATGTCAATCGGATCAGCCGGTTAAAAATTCCTGATTTATTTCCAAAATATTGTGCACTGTAAAAACTTAAATTTCTTATAGTAACTCGTCATATTTTTTTTATATTCTATTTTTATCGTATCTCCAAAATTCATTTAACTAACAAATATTATTTCATATGTTAACAGTGCTAGTCTCGAATTCATGATAGCTATCAGTTATAAGTTGTAAATGAAACATTTATTGTCATTGTTATTTAAATTACCTATTTTGGAATTGGCCACACCAATTCCAAAACTGCAGCCATTTTATATACAATTCCTAATGTTGATTTCATATAAATGTTTTTACTATCCAACAAAATTTGATATGATATTTTATTGCACTAACATAAGTAATATTTAATAACATTAAGTGGCCATAAGAACAATATTTAACTAAATTACTTATGATCCTACGATTTTGCATATTGTTCATTGACCTTTGGTTATAATGAAAATAATTGCTAATGAAAGTCATTTTCATTGAAATAAAAGTTGTTTGGGAATTTCTAATATATATATTAGAGTGACAATCAGATGTATGGAAAAAAATTTGAGTTCGATTTTTGAAGAGTGCCGCGTGGAATATTGTGACACTAGGTCTAAAAGATAAGTACTGAAAATTTGAGCCAAATCGGACAACGATTTCGGGACGCGCATCGAGGTCAAAGGTCAGATATATGTAAAATTTTACTATTTATATGAAATAAATTTGTAAAACTCCTTAACTTTCTGCATTATGTTACATAAATATGTAGATTTATTTATATTAATGAAAATTACAGTCAAAAAAATATTTTTCAGATTAAACCTATATCTCCTTTGGGTCAAATTGACCCACAAACTGTATTATCGTTAAAATTCGGAAAAAATGCAAATTTTTCAGTTTTTGTTAAAATTTTGCTACTAAATAATTATTTTTGCAATCGAATGCATAATAATCGAAATGTGTACGTAATTGTCGTTCGAATAAGATATAAAAGACAAAAATTGGTTAAAAAATGTTAAATTATTAAAAATTCCCCAGACCATTAACGTGTCTTAGGCCACTTGAACAAGAAATGTAGGAACAAAATTAACATATTTTAAGAAATATTAAGATAAAAGCTAATTTTCACCTAAAATATATCCGTATTTACATTCGTATGAGTTTTTGTCTTTGTAGAATACCGTTAACCTATTCGCAGGGATGGCCAAAAAAATTATTTTTTTTTAACGGCAGTTTCAAACCTCCATTTTCAAATTTTTAAAAATTTTCTTAAACAAATTTCAGAATTTTTTGATCATCACATTGGGATTTATTGAGATCATAATAGAGAATAAAAATATGAAAAAATTATGTCAATACCTCTTACAGTTTTTCCGTACCTTCGATTTAAATTTTGTGATTTTCGGGAAAAAATATTTTTTTGGTCATAATTTGGCGAATGAGAGCAATTTCCTTACTGTTACACATTTTAAGTAAAACCTATACAGAATCTTATAACTCAGATAATTTCAGATATACTGTGAAAGTTTTACTGAAATTGGACAACTTTAACCCTTAAATGGTGAAGGTCAAAGGTAAAATTTAGCAATATTTGGAATTTCTAAATAAAGACAGCGAAATATTATACATTTTTGATCAAATTTTAAGGAAACTTGCGAAAAATATACCTTAGGGTCTAAAATATACAATAACAGTGCAAAAATGGAAATTAACCCTTAAAAGCACTTGGGGTCAAAATGACTCTATATTTGACTGCTGTTTTCGCGATTTTAAAAGTTTGACCCCAAATTATATTAACGGTTAATTTCCATTTTTGCACTGTTATTGTATATTATAGACTTTATGTTATATTTTTTGTCAAGTTTCATTAAAATCGGCCCAAAAATATATAACATTTCGGCATCTTTACATTAGAAATTCCAAATATTGAAAAATTTTACCTTTGACCTTCACCATTTAAGGGTTAACGTTTTCCGATTTTAGTAAAACTTTCACAGTATATCTGAAATTATCTGAGTTATAAGATTCTGTATAGGTTTTACTTAAAATGTGTAACAGTAAGGAAATTGCTCTCATTCGCCAAATTATGACCAAAAAAATATTTTTTCCCGAAAATCACAAAATTTAAATCGAAGGTACGGAAAAACTGTAAGAGGTATTGACATAATTTTTTCATATTTTTATTCTCTATTATGATCTCAATAAATCCCAATGTGATGATCAAAAAATTCTGAAATTTGTTTAAGAAAATTTTTAAAAATTTGAAAATGGAGGTTTGAAACTGCCGTTAAAAAAAAATAATTTTTTTGGCCATCCTTGCGAATAGGTTAACGGTATTCTACAAAGACAAAAACTCATACGAATGTAAATACGGATATATTTTAAGTAAAAATTAGCTTTTATCTTAATATTTCTTAAAATATGTTAATTTTGTTCCTACATTTCTTGTTCAAGTGGCCTGAGACACGTTAATGGTCTGGGGAATTTTTAATAACTTTAACATTTTTTAACCAATTTTTGTCTTTTATATCTTATTCGAACGACAATTACGTACACATTTCGATTATTATGCATTCGATTGCAAAAATAATTATTTAGTAGCAAAATTTTAACAAAAACTGAAAAATTTGCATTTTTTCCGAATTTTAACGATAATACAGTTTGTGGGTCAATTTGACCCAAAGGAGATATAGGTTTAATCTGAAAAATATTTTTTTGACTGTAATTTTCATTAATATAAATAAATCTACATATTTATGTAACATAATGCAGAAAGTTAAGGAGTTTTACAAATTTATTTCATATAAATAGTAAAATTTTACATATATCTGACCTTTGACCTCGATGCGCGTCCCGAAATCGTTGTCCGATTTGGCTCAAATTTTCAGTACTTATCTTTTAGACCTAGTGTCACAATATTCCACCCGGCACTCTTTGAAATCTAAAAAAAAAAAATCGGCTGTCACCCTAATATATATATATATGTACATTACAGTAGATTATATATTTATAATTGCCAGAGTTATTGTGGGTGGTGCGTGTAATGATTAGTGTTAATATTACTTCCACAAAACAAATTATTCTTGACTTTATTATGTATAATTCATCTTCCAACAACTTTTGTTTAAGTATTTTTCTAACAGTCTGTGTAAATAGAATAGAATCCCAGTAGTTCTGGGCAAATGTCCCGAACGGTTGATTTTACCTATAATTTGGAGTCACAGCTAGTTACACGATAGCTACGTGATAAGTTAATAGAAATTCTCTTTCTAATAACTTAAGAATATATAAACTGTAAGTAATGCTTGTAACAAAATTTTGTTACATGATTGGCCGGCTCTAAGTAGATTACTTGGCGTAAATAAATATATAATAACTAGTCTCTAAAGTGTAGTATAAAATTATTATCAAAATCACATTTAAGGGAGAGTTAAGTATATAAGATAATATTAGCGGTGATTAAAGAAGCTAGCCTCTAAATAGAAATACAATTATACTTTTTGAAATGGCCACAGATTGATCTAACCAATGATAGTAAACACAGCATTATATATTTTATAGTGAGTAAAGTGGATTATACCATGAAAATAAACAAGTTACACTTCAGTGACAACTGAATCTCCAATAGATTACTTCTGGTGGCTAAAAAACTACTTTCTAAAGTGCAGTAAACGTTTAAATTGACTGCACTCTAGATTACTTAGAGGCACTAAAGTGACAATTGATTTCACGCTAAATTACCTGAGATGCATAAAGTAACCAATAGTCAAATTATTCGAATTCTAGATCTGCTTGAATCCCAATAGTTTTACAGGTATTCAATGTATCCCTTATATATATGTAGTAATTTTCACTAATATCTGATCACTTGGCTGACTCCAAATTATACATTTTGGGTCAGTTGACCCTTATGTTCTTTCTGGTAGGTTCAACTGGCGCCATGCTTAGGATACTCACATATTAAAATAACTAGTCACGTGGCTATTTATGTAGCTACAGGTTACCCTAAATGTTAGGTAAAATCACTAGTTCAGGACAATCACCCAGATCTGTTGGGATTGTACTTGCACTGGCATTGTATTAAGTACGAAAAAGTATCTGTGTGTGTATGTATTTAAAATAACTTTTGTTGTTACGACTATAATGATAATTATAATTCTAATGATGATACACCGAGGATGGTCTTGGTATTGGCGATGCTGTTGCTTCTTTCTGTTGATGACGTTCATATTTAAATTCAAACAATATTATGAACTGGACTAAAAAACAACAAAAACTAAGTCACGGTGTTGGGAAGCAAATTTATGATTGACAATATTTGTTTGAGTTTATGTTGATTTTTCTAGAGAAAATAATTATTACAAGGGTTTTATATAAAAATATTGTGGGGAAAGTACTCCTAAGTTTAGATATTTTTCTCTTATATGCATGAATTCAATTTTAAATATTCATTCATTCAGAGCATACATGATACTAATAAGCTACTAAAATATATAAGTTTAGACATCAGTCGTTTGTAAAATTAGAGTAGGCACGTTGGTTAACATTTTGGTATTTACACTGCTGCACTAAGTATAAAGTCGTGGTTTCAGCAAAGAAATGTAAATTTTGTTTTATTTGTAAAATACTCAAAACACAGTTTTATACAGAGTGTAAATATATAAAGAAATATTCTGAGGACAAACTCTAGTAGTAATAATTTTCTAAAGAGTAGTTCGTTGCTGTTGTACTATTCGGTGGGAGTATCTTATGATGAGTGCAGTTTGACATCTTATTTGAATATTTTAAGATAAATTGCATTTTGTTGATTGCACTCAAGTAGTCGTATATAACAAACATTCTGTTTGCCAATGCAAAATAGTATCGAAAAAAATTATACGAGAACAGTGAATAACGATAGTAAATTGTGCAAAATTTTTGTTTTTATATAAACTGACCATTGTCTAAGGTTCTCAACTTTTATAACCAAATGCAGCTATAATTAGATTTAGTTATCACATTATTTATAACATCTGTATCTTTATCAACTTGTATTTCACTCAGATATAAAACCCCAACTTGGCTATAAATGTAGGAAAATATCTAAAAAGTACTCCTTTACTATGATAAATAGTAAGTAGCTTTAAAATAATTATCATTATTTCAGACCCACAGAATTCCCAAATTGGTATTTTTAAACAAAGATTTTACTTATCATTATATATTTTCTGTAAAAAAAAATATTGAAATAAAAACGAAATTATTTAGGGATAAGGGTAATTTTTTATACAATCAATGATAAATGAATATTTAGAAATCATTAAAAATAATTCAATTAAAAGTATTCATTACTGACAAGGTATTTTTATACCCTACATTACCATAGTGTGTAGGGTATATTGCATCTAAAAATTTCTTGTGGATCAATCCATCATTGACCATAGCTCCCATATAGGGTCCACTTCCAAAAATCCGTCTTATAAATGTTGGTATCCACATAAAATTCAAGAGAAATAAAATTTAGCACCATTCATATTGAATGTGTTTTTCGTGATTTTAAAAGTTGAGAGTCATTTTAACAACAAGAGCTATTAAGAGATAATTTTAATTTTTATGTTTTTATTTTAAATACTAGACTTTTTTAAAGTTTCATCAAAATCGTCCCAAAAATATATAACATTTCGCAATATTTCAATGGGAAATTCCAAATATTGAAAAAATTGTCCTTTGACCTTCACGATTTAAGAGTTAAAGTTTAAGAGTTAAATCTTTGAGACTATATTTAGATTTACCTGGACTATAATATTCTAAATAGGTTTTACTTAAAATTCATAACAGTAAGGAAATTCGGCTCACTCACCAAAATATGTCCAAAAAAATTGTTTTTCTCGAAAATCACAAAATTTAAACCGCAGGTACGGAAAAACTATAGGAGGTATTGTCATAATTTGTTCATATTTTTATTCCCTATTATGTTCTCAATAAATCCCAATGTGGTGATCAAAATATTCGGAAATTTGTGAAACAAAATTTTTAAAAATTTTAAACTGGAGTTTTGAAATTGCCGTTAAAAATATTTTTTGTTGGTTAGTTATACCTGCGAATAGGTTAACGGTATCATACGAAGCCAAAAACTCGTATACAAGTAGATATGGATATATTTCAAGTAAAAATAAACTTTTTTTTTAATATTTCTCAAAATATGTTAATTTTGTTCCTACATTTCTTGTTCTAGTGGCCTGAGATACGTTAATGGCCTGCCGATTTTTTTTAATCAATTTTTATCTTTTTTAACCAATTTTTATATTTTATATCTTAAATGGCAAAAGTAATTATTTAATAACAACATTTTTACAAAAACTTAAAAAAAAAATGCATTTTTCCCCTTATAAATGCACCCCAAAATTTCATCCTAATATTTTACAGAACGTGTTTCTACAATACATACATAGAACAATTCGAACATTCTTGGGCTAGTAACGAGTTTTGAGTTCATTTCCCAGCAAAAACTTTATTTAGAAAATAAGCAGAAGGATAATGAGAACTTGACGAAAATAATACGTAATATTCTTCGAGGAAAATTACTTATTTTTGTGCGCGATGTCGCAAAAGTAATCGATTTTAACTTTTTCTGTAATAAAGTATTTTGTAAGCGACGATGAGACACGACTCGAAGCCACGCACATCAATCATTTTTGGTTGTTAATCTACTTATATAGAAAAATAAAAATGCTGCCCGGCCGTAGGTTGTCCGAGTTCAAATTTATATTTAGATTTATATTTTTCTTGATGGAGATAATGAATGCATTATTTTGTAGTTACATTTAAAATACACTTTTACATTTTTTACTTCAGCACACATTTCTTTAAAAAGAGGATTTAAAATTATTTTTTGTAAAGACGATATTTAGCTTAGTGTGCAAACTTGATAAGTCTCTCTTTACAAGATTTTCTGAGAGTTTCATGCACTATAAATTTAAAATTATGCTCAAAAAATACAGAAATATGCACTAGAAACATAAATAAATGCACTATAAAAAATAAAATATTCACAAAAAAATATATATTACTTAATAGAGAATTCTGCACTAAAACTAGAAAAAAGAAATAATTTTTAAACGCCTGTTTTTTGATATTATAATATAATTTTTAAAAAACAAAACATTTAAATGTTGGTACAGGTTTAAGAAATAAAATAAAAAAACTTTTAAAAACAATTTAAAAAAAATTTTTTTTAATTTTATTTTAAAGTATAATTTGCTGAAGGGTATATAAGATTCGGCAAAGCCGAATTTAGCTCTCTTACTTGTTTGATTTACTTTTAACATGTTTTAACTTTGTTATTTGTTTTAATATTTCTATTGTTTCGATTTTAATTTCAATAATCGAGATGATAATAAAATTCAAAATTATCAAATTTTACTATAGAGAGAGTGAAAACTCTCTATAGCTACAGTTGCCTGAAATTTGTCCATTATTGAGAGGTGTCCGCCGGTGGGAAGGTTTAATAAAAAACTTTATATATTTTTTATTAAATAATAACAAAAAAAAAAAAAGAAAGTGATCATTCCAATTTCAGATTCGCTTTCTGTTTCTTCAATTTCAATGGAGATGTTGTCATCTTCGGTGTATAGATTTTCTTATTTTACAAGGCTGTACTAAAAATTGAAGTTCATTTAAAGGAATATTATTTTCGTCATCAAAGTTAGAAGAATTCTAAACATTTTTATCAAAAGCTGTTTTGCGAAAACAATTTTGAATTGTTTCTACAGTAACTTTTTTCAATGAATATTTCACGAAAAATATAGATACAAAAATGTCGATTTATTTTGAACTGTCTAAATTCGACAGAATAGTTTTAACAATAAAACTGCGATAATAAAATTTAAAACTTCAAATAATACCTTGATCTAACGGGTGGCACATAGAAGTTGTATTTGGAGGTAACAAAGATATATTTATGTTATCTAATTCCATTTTGCGAATGTAACACGCTGCATTATCCAAAAATACTGCTGTCTTTCTTTTTTCTTTACCCATTTTAAGATCCAATTGCTGCAACCACTCGTTCATATCTCTTGTCTTGAAATCAAACCAAAAATATACAAAAACGGTGCCAGATTTACGAAATTAAACAAAAATATTCAAAAAGTTATTTTTTATTGTATGAAGATGTCCACATAATGGTGGGTTTTTAACCAAAATATGTACAGAATGTGTGTCCATGTCCATATAAGGGAGTGTCCACCTATGGAAGGTTCATTCACATGAAAATTATTATTTGCTATTACGATTCAGAGCTTCCATTAAAGGGAGGTGTCCACTATAATATTCAATTTGATTTGAACGTGACAATAATTTTGAAATTTTGCCCCAAAAAAAAAAAAAAAAAAAAAAAAAAAAAAAATGGACTTAGCTCTTTCACATAACACAGTATAACAACGAGAAAAAATGTTAAATGTTATTTAAGCTTATTCTAGATTTTTGTATTAAAATCTAAATTTTCATAAAAACTGGACTTAACACATTTCCTCACTAAGATCTATGTAAGTGCAATTTTGAAAATGTTAGTTATGTATTCCCTAAATGTATTCAATTAAATTTTATAGAGCAATTAATTCCAAAGACTTTGTGATATCCAGCACACGAATGACGTAAAAATCTCTATATAATCATCTCTCCTTACGCTTTCTTATTTTTTTCACTCATACAAATCGACGCATGTAAGTATGTATTTAAATTCAAATTTTAAATATTAAAATAAAAATTGAATGGAGTTAAATAAATCCTTCAGTAACAAAAATGTTTAACAGTTTTATGTTCATTCAGGGTTTGGGTCATTATTTGATTATTTGATTACATTTCTTAATGTTTTTCATGATCACAATTTTAATTAACTAAATCTTAATACATATATAGCAGAATTAACTAACTTTTCACTTCTACAGAAGTAAATAAATACTTGGTCGTATAAAAATATGAATTAAGAAGATAATTGCGACAAGCTGCAGTATGTGTAACTTTTTAATGGTTATTTTTATAGCTTTTGTGTGAAACAATCTAAACTTTAAATGGAACACATGTTTGTGTTCCATCATAATCTCATGAAAAACACACGCAATCACACATCTGCTTAAACTATTTCACAAACAAACAATTCTGAAATATTTAATTTAAATTCGAAATACATTTCAAAAGTTTGGCAAATCGAATTTATTGTGAGGGCATGAACAAAAACTCACAATTTAAGTTATAAATACATAAATATGCATGTACATATGTATGTACAATATTTACAATAAACATTTGCTACTTACAGATGTTTTAAGAATTACTTAGTGTAGTACTTACTTTGTATCGTCCTTGGGACATGGGATGAATTTGATGCATTCACGCTTCTGAAAATTTGTTTCAATCCAACTGCGAGGCTGATGCTGTTGTTATTGTTATTGTTGAGATGTTATGTGGAGTCAATATTTTATTTTTTGCATTTCAATTTCAACAGGAATAAAAAATATGGAAAAAGAAATAAAATTTACAAGTTAAAATAAATTGAGAAAAATATACAAGTAGATTATTTATTCCTTTGTATTCAAAGATAAATTTATTCAAAATGTTACAAAAGTTTTATTACATTTTTTTTTTTTTTTTTTAAGAAAGCACGTTTTAAAACAAAAACAAATAACATTAAACAATTGTTAAAGAATGATTAAAGAAATTCAAAAAAGAGATACTCTTAAATACAACAATAAAAAAGGGGACATTTTGCTAATTTCAAAAGACGATATAAAAATAACGAACTTTTAGAATAAATAAAATAAATAAAGGTTGATATGTACTTATTTACAGGAATTAAGTATACGATAATAGTAAATTTTGGTTAAACAGACAATATGTTTTACGTCATTCTTTATATCATTCTTTTATGTAGTTGTTATTACTTTTTATTATTTTCTTCTATTATAATGACAAATAAATTTTTACCCATTATCTAGTAGTAAGTAGTAAAATCGGTATGCTCTGTTTTCACACTTTTATTTAATCACTACACAATTCAAATGACGTCTTTGAAAATGACTAAGACCCATTTAGAATACTAATTATCTATGCGTTTTAACTTCCTAATTAATCTTAAGCTTTTTAGGATTCTCAAGTACGGTCATTAGTAGACAGCATCATTCATTGTTTTAGCAACAGTTTGACTTTCCTATTATTGTCAAATATTTATTGTGACAACAAAAGATAACAAATATTTAAATTGTAATTAAAACTTTTTGAGCATAGTTAAATCATGGTGTATGTTAAATATTAGCTGGCAGACATTATTTAGAAATACATTTACATTAGGTTGGCGCCACAAGCAAAATAAAGTTCCCAACTAAAACTAAAGTTAAGTTTGTTTTTGAGGAATCCGTTTCTCAAAATGTGTCTGATAGGCGCTTTCAACGCCGTATCTGAAATTTTCGTGTAAGTCGGAAATTATTTGAACTTTTATAATTTTTGTTAATTTTAATTTATAATTATTTAAAATAATTAGTTTAACTTAATATTAGTTTAAATTAAAATGTCGTATAATATAATTTTTGAAAATTCAATCTAGTTCGAATTTCATTTGAATTTTTGAAAACGTATTTTCTTCTCGATCACATGTTAGCTGATTACAAAGACCTTTCACTCGATAACAATTATATGTTTCCTTTGCGGTTAAAGGACCTTTTAATACTTTGGTCCAGCTCACCAAATACTGAACCCATGACAAGTATCCATGAATTAAACTTTTAGTTTAGAATGGCCCTCATATTATACCTTTTCGATGGTTTCAAAGTTTGAAATCACCTCCGCCATTTAAAATCGAAGAAGTCTAAGATAAGGGCCACCCTTATATACATGCAAATATATGTATGATATGAAATATATTTTTATGCAAACTGAGTAAATAAGTAATAGTAAACATAAAGTTCAAAGGAATCACAAATGGTATTTAAAAATTGATTTTGAGATTACTCAAAATTCACTAAGAAAATGTATAAAACTGTTTTTAGTAATGTTTATACATGTTTTGGTTTACAACTAGGGTATTCAATCGATTAACCGTTAATCGGTTAACCGATTAATTTTTGTCGGTTAACTGTTCGAATAATTTATAATTGATGATTTTCAAATAACAAATAAACCGATTAATTTGTGTCGATTAACCGAAATTTGTTTTTTTTTTGGTACTTTATATAGAAATATAGTTTTAAGCACAAAAATTTTAATTTTTTACTCATGAACATTAAATTCTAGTAATAGTTTTTTTAGAATTGAAACTAAGGAATTTGGAAATGAATTTTTTTCTAGAATGTACTATGATTAACTTTGTCCTAATGAGTCGGAGGACGATATGATAATAGATGAAACTACAGATATAACTGAAACGAGTCTTTTATCAGAAACTATTAAAAGTATTCACAATCTAAAAAACTCCCAAAAGGACTCCAATGGTATAATTTAGGATTTTATATGAGAAATTGGATATTCTTTATCATGCCTTACTTTTGATTTCTCCAATATCTAAAATCAGTGAGAGAGTTCTTTCCAAGTCAAGTTTTATTGAAACTAATGAAAAAAATTGTTTATTTATTTATTCAATTAAATCGTTTTTTTAACAGCTTATTTCAGAAGATCTCACTAAAATCCTTAAATAAACTCACATGTATATAGAAAAAGAATCTCAGATACCATAATTATTTTTGCTATTGCTTATTTTTTTTAATTAGACAAATTTCGTGATTTTATTTTAAATTTAAAAAAGAGATTATTCGGTTAACCGAATAATTTAAAATTAACCGATTAATTCTAAACCACGATTAATTGAATACCCTATTTACAACGCAATGTACCAGCTAATTTTGTATGATTTGGTAATGGCTGACATTTAATCTAATATATATCGCTCATTTGCTGCAACGTCTTCATAACTCAAAAACTATAATTTTTCAGGAGACGCATTTTTATGTAGTTTTTAAACTGATATACGTCAACACAAAACTAAACTTAACACGTTGTTGCAAGTAATAGACAATAGGTTATGAAATTAGGACAAAATGCTTCAATGCAGATTCTGCGTGTAATTTTAGAAGCTAGTTCACAAGACTTTGTCAGTTATTAAAACAATTTATTTAATATGCCGTTGTACTTGTTTACGAAATTCAAAATTAATTCATAACATAATTCATTCAACTTATATTCGGCTCTGCCGAATCTTATATATCCTTCACCAAATTATACTGTAAAATAAAATTTGAAAAAAAAAATTTTTTTAATATTTTTTTTTAATTTTTTTTAAATTTTTTTTCGAAATTGTTTTTAAAAAGTTTTTTCCAATTTTTTTGAAAAATTTTTTTTTTTTTTTAATTTATTAGTGAAAAAATTTATAACAAAAACTTTTTTTTGTGAAAAAAAATTCGGATTAAAATATATTTTTCTCGATTTTGACCCATTGTGGGTTAAACTTACTATAGCCTTATATACATCATTGCAATGAACTTTGAAATATCTATCATTAGATATCCATATTGTGTATATTTATGATTTATTAATCGAGATATAGATAAAAAAAATAGGCCAAAAATAGAGGTTGTCTCGGATTTTTGCTCATATCTCCGTTATTTATGAACGAATTTTGCTGATTTTAAATAGGAAACTTCTCAAAAGCATGTCTGACAGAATTATTGAAGATTTGGATCCCGAAGATATCTGGGGTCTTCAAAAAGTTGATTTCAACAGACAGACAGATAGACGGACATGGCTTAATCGACTTCGCTATCTATAAGGATCCAGAATATATATACTTTATACTTTTACGGAAAATTATATTGTGGAATTTACAAACGTAATGACAAACTTATATATACCCTTCTCATAAAGGTGAAGGGTATAAAAATGTGATGAAAGTTGTTTGACTGTTGCTTTTACACGATCCGTATGAAGTAAAATAGTAACTGCTGTTTGAATTGTTTACATACAAATCGTAAACTGATCCAATACGACTAGCTTGTCAAAATGCTATGCGTATTTTCTCTAAATGTCAAATGGTTTCATTGCATATTACGTTTAGACTATCCCATTCGTTCTAATATCACATAAATGATCAATGTATTTTTGAATAAATATTAATTAAGTAGTTGCTTGAATTAATAAAAATTTTATTTTAAAATTTTTTTTTAAAAAACGGAAAAAAATTGTAGACGGTGTACCGTGAAGTAGATCTCAAAATAAATAAATTTATTTTAATGTCAGTAGAAGAGAAGTTGGAATTTCAGAATATTGGCTTTGGAGGATTTTGTGAAAAACTAAAATTTGTTAAAACTTCTGTCGAAAAGAAAACAAAACATACAAAAGCAATTGCACATTTTCAGCTGACAGTTGACTTAAGCAAAGCAAATTATAATTATAAGAATACAACACTTAAAAAGCTCATTCGTTAACTTCGATCCAACTCAGTAAATTAAAATAGAAATATGAAAAAAAAGCTTTGCTAATAAGTCCTTTATTATAGGTCTGTTCATTTACTTTACCAGTAAATACTTGCAACGAGAGAATAAAATCAAAATATACAAAATTACTCTCTTAAATTCTCAAAAATAGTAAAAAGTAAATGAACGCTTTTCCAGTAACAAAAAATTTATACACACAATTTTCATATTTTTTCCTTTTAAAATGTATAAATATTCACATTTTCTTTAATTTAATTTTTTTCACCACAAAAATAAAATTATAAATAAATAAACAATAACACAAAACATATGAAATATAAGTTGCTAACTATTACGAGTTCAAAATAGAACTTGTAATAGTTTGCAAAAAGAGAACACTCTCTAAAATTTATACGCTCTAGATATTTTCTCTACTTGCTAGTTTTTTGAGTTAATGAACGCTTTTCCAGTAACAATTGTTACTAACTAGTAACAACTTTTAGTTATTGAACAGAGCTTATATTTCTATAAACTGGTGAGTTAAATAGATGATGCTTAGGGTGACATTATTATAATTTTTTATCATTTTATATCACTTTTTTTAAATTATATCTCAAATATCACCCAATAAAAACTTAAAAATTGAGAATCTCCTGATTTTGACCGTATATTTTAAAATGGGTTCATTTTGCTGTGTCACTTCAAAACTTGAAGTTTTTATTACAGTTTAATTTTTCTCATTGCGAGTAAAAGTTAGGTTAGTTTAAAGTAAGTGTAAAAAAACCGATAAAATTAAAAAGCGTGATTTTAATTTTAAAAAATTGAAAACCGATCGGTTTCGGGTATGTGTTGGTTTATTAAATATTATAAAAGTAAGATATATTTGATCATATAAAAAAATGCTATAAAAACGTTGTTCGCATGTTGATAACTCGCAGTCATAACACAATTTGAAATTTAATTGTTAGGATATATCAAGATAAATATTTATAAATGAAGAGAAAGGTTTCCAAATATGGATTAGTTAATAAAATGCTAGAGAACAATAGGAATCTTGTGGATGAGTCATCATGATCTAAAATTTTGTTATCCACTGTTCTTGGCAGCCAAATTGATTCTTTTGGAAATTACGTTATCTATATAAATATATAAATGTCTTTGTAAGTTTGTTTGTTTATTTATTTATTTATTTGTTTGTTTGTTTGTTTGTTTGTTTGTTTGTTTGTTTGTTTGTTTGTTTGTTTGTTTGTTTGTTTGTTTGTTTGTTTGTTTGTTTGTTTGTTTGTTTGTTTGTTTGTTTGTTTGTTTGTTTGTTTGTTTGTTTGTTTGTTTGTTTGTTTGTTTGTTTGTTTGTTTGTTTGTTTGTTTGTTTGTTTGTTTGTTTGTTTGTTTGTTTGTTTGTTTGTTTGTTTGTTTGTTTGTTTGAGCATCACGACTAAACGGCTGAACCGATTTTATTGAAATTTGGAACGTAGATAGAACCTTACTTGGAAGCGTCAATAGGCTATAAATTTTTTCAATACTTGGACCAGAAAGGGATAAAAAGTGGGAAAAACGGGTAAAATTGGTACCTTTAGTTTTTAAACAATAATTACTAAACTGCTGAACCGATTTTTACATCGACAGGGGTAGCGAAGCGCACCGGGTCAATCTAGTAATATAATAAAAAGCACGTTTTTTAGTTATAAATTTTGAATTTTTCTGCTGAATTTAGTTCTACAAGAAGAAGCTGAGGAATAATTGTCGGTTTTCGGTTTTAAGCAATGAGAAACAAAAAATACAGTTTTTGCTTTATTAAAATTAAAATAATACGAATTCATAGTAGTCTCTAGGAACTATAAGCGTGTGTTTATTACATGTTAAATAACTATAATTATTCAAATACACAAAAGTACAATACAAACTATTATTTTTTGCACCAATTCGTTAATAGCATTAAATATTTAATGTTTAAAAATTACCGGTAATATGTATTAGACGTAATTTAAAATGATTTGAAAAAAAAAAAATTGTAAACATAAATATCGGCTAAAATAATACAATAATTTAAAACTTACTATTCACGACCATTTTCCTTCCTTATACTAATAAAGCACACCATTTTTGTTTTACAAAAATAATGTTTCAAAATTTGTAAAAAAAAGTTTGTGTTAAAAATTATTTTCAATACATTCAAATTCGAAATGTACAATAATATAAAATAGTTAAGGATATTTTTTAGGGTTATAAAAATATATTTTGGACGACAAAATTGTAAATGTCACAGGATTTTGGTGTCAAGTTAAATGAAAGCTTTCATTTGATACTAATTTTGACGGTATTCATATATCGCGGTAGTTGTATGAAAGAAAAATGTTTTTGGAGATATATGCTGCTGTACCGGCTATAAAAACAAAACAATTATTTTCTTTTTAATATTTATTTTTTATATATCACGACAATCTTTTGGAGATATTTTATGATGTTCTAAATAAAATACATGATATATTTTTTAATATTTTAAATAACATTTAAAAAGTGCATAAACTTGTTGAATTAGCACTTTTAAACGTCCATTCGCTTTTGGAGGTGTTATTTACAAATAAATTGTGTTTACGGAATATAATAGCCAAGTTCGAAAATATCTGAGAATGTCACTCGCGAAAAACTTACTGCAATACTTCGAAAGTTTGAGATGATTATGTTCACTGCCTGATACCAGACCTATTGCAAAACTTTTTAAATGCTTCTGTCAAAATTTTATATGTTTAATACTCGCACACTATTAAAAAAACATTTTAAAAATCATAAAATGTTGTTCTCATTTTTATATCACTACATAACACGGTGTTACGATGGTCTTGCTGAGTACATTACAAATTGTGTCTAAAAATTTCACCCTCAAATTCAGAAGTTATTCTAAAACAAGTAAGAGAGCTATATTCGGCTGTGCTGAATCTTATATACCCTTCACCAAATTATACTTTAAAATAAAATTTAATTTTTTTTTTTTTTCGAAATTCTTTTTTTAAGTTTTTTCCAATTTCTTAAAAAAAAAATTTTAATTTAAAAATTTATTTTTTTTTATTTATTAGTGAAAAAAATGTATGACAAAAAAAGGTTTTTTGTGAAAAAAATTCGTGTTAAAAATTTTTTTCTCGATTTTGACCCATTGTAGGTCCAACTTACTATAGCTTACTACACATCGTTGCAATGGACTTTGAAATATCTATCATTAAATATCCATATTAATGACTTGGTAATCTAGATATAGATCAAAAATAGGCCAAAAATAGAGGTTGTATCGGATTTTTGCTCATATCTCCGTTATTTATGGACGGATTTTGCTTCTCGAAAGCATGTCTGACAGAATTATTGAAGATTTGGATCCCGAAAATATCTGGAGTCTTCAGAAAATTGATTTCAGACAGACAGACAGACAGACAGACAGACAGACATGGCTAAATCGACTCCGCTATCTATAAAGATCCAGAATATATATACTTTATAGGGTCGGAAAATTATATTGTGGAAAAGTTTTAGTCCGACTTTAATTTGTTTAGCGGGTTTGGAAAGAAAACTGATTACGCTTTAAAATAACCTGCATTTTTGGATTCATTTGTAAGTCATAAATAAGTACTGTTTTTGTTAAGAATATCTAAAAAAAAAAATTATCAACTTTTTTGATTTTAGTCGCTTTTCGTTGCTTATTTTGATATGAAGGCTTTTAAAAATGTATACTAGTTAATGTATGAAGGAAATTTACTTCTTAACAAATGGTTTCAATTATTTAAATCGAATGAAAATTGTAAAAGTTATTCAACTTTTCATTAACATCTTTTTGAGTATTTTCTCCCCCAGCGCATATGAATAACAAAAAAAAAAAAAAAAAACTAAAAAAACAAATATTTGTACAATTTTTAGTTTACAAAGTAAATTTATTCGAATTTATAGATTGGTGGTCGCTGTTGACTTCGAAAACCATCAGTATAATTCTGTTGATGAGTTGAATATTACAATTTTGAATGATTGGCATGTCTATGCTTTGGTATTTTTTACAAATCAAGCATGATTGTCTGTAATTCTCATTCGCTTTATTTTTATAATATCTTTGGCTTTCTTAAAGCCTTTTGGGAAAAGGTGATTATCTGGCCTAAGCAACCAGTTAAATGCGCATAGGAATAAACAAAGTATACCAAGTAGTTCGACTCTCAATTTTTTAAAATTACTCTCTCACATATACGGGTAACGTGTGAGTTCAGTGATATGTAAACCAATGAAATGTCTTGAAATTTAAACTTTTAATTTCTGATAAAAATAACGTTTTTTACTCATTATTACGTTAACACATATTATTCTTTATTTTTTTTAAAACATTTTTTGCACACTTTCATTCTTAAAACTTTTTTATTTTGCACTAATCAAGAAAACATTTTTTTTTTTTTGGAATTTCTGACATGTAATTTTTTGTTGTTGTAGAACTTAAATTATAGGACAGAGTTCTAATTTTTGGTATTGAAAATTCATACAAATTAAAATTTTAAACATTTTTATAGAACTCTGTTGTCTGGAGAAAATTTAAAAGTTACCAACACATGTGTAATTTTGTTACTAACACATGCATAGAGTCATAGAGAAATATACATAGAGCGGAAACTCTCCTGTCAAAGACCTAACTCAGTTGTCAAAAACCTAAGTGCTGAGAATGTGTTAGTAAAAAAAACTATGTGAAAACAAAAACAACACTCGTATGTGTGATAATTTTGAGTAAAATTTTTGTTTGAGTTTTTTTCTAGTTTTCGCTCTAGTTGTTTCTCTATGCATAGAGTTAGGTACTGTTGTCAAAGAGTCGGACTACTTGTTATACTTTGGGAATAAATTTCAGTGAATATATTCAAATACGAGGGTGGGTTAAAAATTCCGTGCTTTTGGTTTTTTCTTAAAATTTTTTTAATTTTTCTCCTTTCAGCTCTATGCATTTTGTCTAACGTTTGTCCAATTTTGTTATCCCTTTCAAAAATTAAGATTTGTCAAGGTCATCAAAATACGTATTTTTTTCCTTGGAGTCAAAGCTCTTTCGACGAGACATTTTATCAGAATTGGAAACAAGAATAGGGCGGAAGGGGGAGCATTACGTAGCCAAATCCACGGATTTTTGATGCACATGTTTCTAGCCGATTGTGAGCAAACGCGGAAGCCATCTTGTTGAAAGCTTTCTCGTACCCAAGTGATAATTGAAACCACTGAGCCATGTGAGATGCTTTTGGCTTCCACAATATCTCACACTTTCAATCTCAGATCGGTCAACACCATACCGTGATATTTTCAATTGTTTTGGGTGTAGATACCTCTACTGGGCGTCCAGAACGTTTGTCATCTTCCGTGCTTCTACGACCACAACGAAATTCAGTAAACCATTTTTTTACAATTGAAATTGATGGTGCAGAGTTCCGATAGTATTAATGAAGCTTAGCCATTATTAGAGTGACTGTTTTTTTTTTTTTCACAAAATATAATGCTTAATAAGCAGACGAAATTCACTTTTTTCCAATTTTTCCTCGAGTCACGAGGTAGTCTGTTGTTAATGGCTGTCAAACACAAACTAACTGAAGTAGCTTGTTCAAATTTTGACCGGAGTCAACTGACAGAAGTCTGTTGACAGGAGCAGTGTTGCCCTTTTAGTCAAGGACTTATTGACCCACCCCCGTAATATTTATAACTGAGAAGAAAGCACGCTGTTTAATAACAAATACTAACTATTATAAATAAAAATGCTCCATAGCGGTATTCACAATATTTTGGCTTATAAATGGAACTAACAGTGATCAAATGAGAGCAAAGGATTATTATCTTTACAACGTTTAAACAACAAGTATTTTAACTAATAGAACCGACCAATCAGTGATATTTGTATTTTTTGATAAACAGAACGAAAAGTATGTGACCGTGTAATTTGGACGGACACCTTAGTGCGCATCAGTTACATTCATACTGTTCGTGCATCATTTACTTAGTTGATGGCAAAAATAGTAAATTAACATCAACTCAATAAAAGTGTAAGATAACAAAATTACTTACTAACAAGATGAGGGAACAAAGCAAAATAAAAACAAAACAGAAACAGAATTCGCAAACAATAAACAAAGTTGTAACAAAACAAAAGACAGAAAGTCAAGGAATTTTAACTTTAAAACATCAACGACACCAACTGCAATAGAAACTAAAACAATCAGGATTTTAATTGTTATCATTATTAACTTCGGGATGTATGTGCGTGAAAACAACAAGAAGATGGGAAAAATCAAACAAAAAAAAAAAACAAACAGAGAAAAAACGTACCTCATCATTATTATCACTTGGATCTGGAACACGCAACAAATCACGCACATTCAGTACCAATACTTTTGTTAGAGTCGATGAAATCGATGAACGTTTACGTGCGTGTTTACGGGAGCGAACACCACGAATTGAGGGCTTATGCGAAAAGGGTGAGGAATTTATAACATCCACTGGAGTTGAACTAAAACGACGTACCGTTGAATAGTCTTTCGAAACACTCCGTATGTATCTTTGTGTTAATTGTGGGGATTCTAATACCATGGTTGGTGGTCGTTCGTGGTCGTCAAAACAAATATACAAGATTAATTAAATGATTTCAGTGGAAATTAATTAGTTTTTCTTTCTTTCTTTTTTTTTAATAATAAAAATTTAAAACAAAAAACTTTTCAATTTATTGCAACCATAAGTGGAGGCGACGAAGCCAACCTTGTAACTAAACAAACATTATAGAAAGATATTTCCCATGAATCTTGTTGCAAACGAAGATTGCATATAAATACTAAATGCTGGATTTGTAATGAAATAAGTAGTTGGAAATAAAATAACAATTTCACTTTAACGTTTTTTGCGTTCCTTTGTTTTTTTTTTAGCATATTTTAACTTTAACACACTTTATATTAAATCCCATCTAAATGGTTTGTACTAGTAACTTTTTAGTATTTTTTTTTTTTAATTCTAGACCGCAATACCAACGTTTATAAACCAACACGCGTTATGGCCAAGAAGCGAATGCACTGTTGCTACCGTTCTGCCAACACTACTACACAGCTGATGATGCTGGCTGCTCTGCTTGGTTGACTGAATGGCTGCCTGGCTGGCTGGCTGACTGTCTGACAATGTCAAATCCAAGCTATTTTTTGTTTTCATTTTCCTACGCCCTACACTTCCCAACTGGGTGATGCTGATGTTGATGCAAGTGTAAACAAAAAAAATGTTCGTTAGACAGTTTTTAACTATTTAACTCCCCAGATAAGATTAGAACTTAGACACTTGGTAAAGATCAGTAATTGACACAGTTTAGTCACTAGTAAGTTATTTTGGAGTAACTTTTAAGAACTACGACTAAGTCTACATTATTTGACATTTTTATTTTGACATTTAACAAAATGTCAACAAATATGACATGTTTTGGATTACAAACATTATCAAGTGTGATGGCGTTATATGGCGTTCAAAATCGCGTTTTTTTAAAACGCGATTTTGAACGCTTCACAAATGCTTCACAAATGCATTTGAAAAAGTCAAACAAATCTTTTCATTTATACATTGTTTTTCTTCTCATAACACTAATTATATCTGTCAAAGTGTATATACAGTTTGTTAAATCTGTCTTTCAACACACAGTGGGGGAAATGAAAATAATAGTAGAAATAAATCTATAACTTCCAAACGGAATGTCCAAGATTAAGTTTTTAATTTGGACTTTAAACACTTAGGTGGGGCGGAGCGTCAAGGCCCCAAATTGTGGGATCTCGGGTATTGAAAAATTAAAAACGATGCCAAATTTTTTTTCGATCTCGAAAAGAAAAATCTTTTTTTCTTGATCCGTTTTAAAACATTTTTTTTTTTTTTTTGTATTTTTTTGTAAAGTCAAAAATGCCAAAAATACTATTTTTTGGGATTTTTGAAAAGTTTTTTGGGAATTGTGAGATTTTCAATAAGAGTTTACAAATTTCTTTTTCACTTTTGTATTTTAATCCAAAATTACTATGTACAAGGTTGCGCAAAAGTAATCCTCCTATCAGAAAATGCTATAAATTTTGCCATTGGCCCCTAATGTCAGTTCTGTTTTGACATTTGTGTAGTAAACACATGCGAAATACACGTTAATAAACAATGTTACGCTACACTGCTCCAGAACGCGGAATATTGCTGACTATTTATTTGACCAATAATCGGTCGGTGACTTTGGCAGAACGTGAATTTCGTCGCAGATTTCCTGGCCGTCCAACGCCTACTGGTGAAACACTGCGACGTTTAGCCGCTCGCCTCGAAGAGACTGGTACAACACGAGATGCTGCCAGGCGTGACAGACCCCGGAGTAGCCGTTCTGCAGAGAATATTGCTGCTGTAGCAGAGGATGTCATGGAAGCGCCGTCGACATCGACCAGACGACGTGCCACGCAAATGGGTATCAGTCGACGATCTTTACAGCGAACTTTGGTACAAGATTTGAAAATGTTTCCGTAGAAGGTCCAGACAGTGCATCAGCTGTTAGCTGCTGATCGCCAAACGGGTCTAACATACGCTCAATCCATCCTTAATCACCACCAAGAGGAAGATGATTTTTCATCAAAAATAATCATGAGTGATGAGGCCCATTTCCATCTTAGCGGGTTCGTAAATAAGCAAAATGTATGCTTATGGGTCACTGAAAATCCGCGTGCAACCCACGAAGAGCCATTACACCCGCTCAAAGTCACTGTATGGTGTGCTGTTTTCGCTGGAGGAGTCATCGGACCTGTTTTCTTCGAAGACGTCGCGGGCCAAACGGTTACTGTGAATGGTGAGCGCTACAGAGCAATGATCAACGAGTTCTTTTTGCCGCAACTTGATGAATTGAATGTGAGGACCTATCGCCAGAAGTTTTGGCCAAAGTGATGGAAAATGCCATAAAATGGGCTCAAATGACAATCAACTGTGGCGGCGGTCGTTTACATGATATCATATTCTCGACTTGATGTAAAAAAAAATTATAAAACCAAATAAAAATAATCCACAAGAAGAATCAAAGTTTTTAATTTTTTTTTTTTTAATTACAGCCAAAAAACATCGGAAGTTTACTTTTGCGCCACCTTGTATATAAGTGTAAAATTTCTTTAAAACCAATTTATAAACAAACGCTTTATTGTATTTCAAAAATTAAAATTGTAAATTACCAAACATCAGAGAACATTCTAAGATTAAGCTAATTACTGGGAGTTATGTATTTGAAGACATTAATGAGACTGGTGGAAAATATAAGATATACATATAATATATCAACGTATAGGAAATTGTATCTGCTTTTAAAAGATGTCTAACATTTTTAAGAATTAAAAAAATTATAAAAGAATTTTTCACAAATATGGGAATAAAATATGGTAGCTGATATTTTTGAAAAATTTTAATTTTTAAAATAAAATAAAACTTTTGTTATAAATCGTTTCTAATGAAATTTTACACTTATATAGAAATTTTTTATAAGAATGCAAAAGTGAGAAAGAAATTTTGTAAATATTTATTGAGAATCCCACAATTCTCAAAAATCCCAAAAATTTAATTTTTTACATTTGTAACTCTGTTAAAGGTACCAAGATCCCGGAATCCGGGTCATACAAAAGAGGTTTTCATTTTTTGAAAGCAGTTATGAGATTAGAGAAAAGTTAACTTAAAGTTGCAATTTACTTTAAAAAAAAGTCTACTTCAGAAGGCTCTGGAACTCGCAGTTATACAAATTTTGAAATTATTTTTTCTCTTAATAGTACTTCCCAAAATGTTACCTTTAAAAAAAACATAAAGGACATTATTTATTTTGCTTTTATTTTATATATAAGTAAGTAAGTATTTTTTCAAAAATATAACTTGAAAAATATATATATTTTTTTTTTAAATTTTGGTTTTTTTAAATATACATTACGTTTGACTTAGTAATCGATTTTGAAATTATTTTTTTTTTCTACAACTAATAAATTTGTTGGTTATTAAAATATAATAAAAAAAAAAACAGAAGATTAAAATCAGCAATTTTAATTTTCAAATGTGAATATCTCGTAAACTAAAAGAGATGAAATAAAGATATAGCAATGTTTTTTGTATTCTACATATATAAAAATCTTTAAAATCGGATAGAGAACAAAAATTTGGCATCATTTTTAATCTATATATATAAAACACAAAAAATGTTTCTACCTATGTTCGTTATAGACTCTGAAACTATCTAACCGATTACCTCCAAACTGGTATCATTGGAAAGGATGGTTTTAGACACCTAAAATGCTACATTAGGAATATGCGGTGCATTCTTAACCATCCAACCGATTAGCTCCAAACTGGTTTCATTAGAAAGGCAATTTTATATAGTTTTAGACACCTTAAACAATGCATTAGGTCCATTCGTGAACCGGAATTTCGAAATTTGTTTATCTTGAAATTTTTTATGTAAGCACCTCTCCCGATGAGTACATACACAAAGGGGATAGAAATGGGTAATATCGGTATCTCGATATCTCCGGAACTGATAAAGCTAGCACGAAAAATTCAACTTTATCTAAATTTATGCAAGAAATAAGTGGGCAGGTGTGTGGTACGTTTTGTACTTTTAAAGGGATAAAATGGGCGAACTCGAGTTTTGATACTTTTTTGTATCCCATGTCCCAGAAATTAAATTTAAATGGAATTGCAGTCCTTCTTAAAAAATATCAAATGGACTCTGGCACTTTTTTGAAATTCGAACGTACTTTTTTTACAAAACAATTTCTTATGTACATTAATATGGTAAAAAAATGTTTATTATAAAACCTTCTCATTAATAAAGAACTATTAGCGCCGGGTATCCGCTAGTTTTTAATATATCCCAATTTGCTAGTTTTTAATATATCCGAGATAACCCAATTTGGGGCCTTGATGCTCCAGATTGTGTTTCAAGTCAAAATGTGCAGCACTGACCCACTGTGCAGCACTGACAAAATGTGGATTTTATCTTATAATCTTGAATTTCTAATAAAAAAATTATTTAATTTTCTAAAAGATATAATTTTTCATAGATTTTTAGAAACTATTTTTAAAAATAGTAGTGTCCCAGAATAAGTTTTATTGCCCCATTTACTAAACACTAAAAAATCTAGATTTTAATAAATTGAAAAACAGTACAAATTTAAAAGGTAGAAATTACTCAAAATTGCATTTTGCATTATGAATGCACATTTATATTTAAGTGTTTCATTGAAATTGTGCAATTTAAGGAGAACATAATAAAACATTTTCATTTCAATCGAATCTTAACTTACATAATTTGTAGAATTTTGTCAAACAAAGAAAACACATTCGTGATAGTTACCGAATTTGTAGCCAATCGAGTGATTCGGTTGCACACATAGAATGTTTCGGTTCTATCAACAGAAAATCAGTTGCTAAAGAAGAATTTCGGGTAAAGCAACAAAACTTTTATTACCCATTCTAAAATTTTTTAGGCACACAAAATTCGATTACTAAGGTAGAATCATTCGATTGGCAACAAATTCGGTTGCTATTACGAATCTCTTTTCTCTGTGCACTTTTTAAAAATTGAAAATCGTGGATTAAATCGAAAGTTTTTCAAAATTTTAGAAATTAAAAATGGTAATTTGAAAATGGTTTCATAAAGTAAATCTTTCATTGAATAAATGATACGTATTCTTCATACAAGTTTCTTATGTATCTTTGACTTTATTTGTGATTAAATAACGTTTTCAAGTTCGACATTTTTCAATTGGATTGGAATGACCTTTGAAATAAATTAGATTGTCTATGTATAGAACTTAGTATCTGTCGTTGTAAAGTAGAGCAGAATTAAAATATTTTGGAAATTAATGTTACATTTCTAACCGGCTGATAGAAAAATTCGCAAGCATTTAAAAATGTTGCATGTCTAAGGTGCTCTCTTTTGAGATTGCACTAGCCAGCTGGTTAGAATTGCCAGATTTATTTCCAAAATATTTTGATTCTACCCCAATGAACATTGTAACGCGAATATTTATTACATTCTGTAAGGTGCTTTTTAGGAACTTACTACCGACACCCAATTGTTATTGCTGTTTTTCATTTCTGTTATTTTCACACACTTTTATAGAGATAGTGAAGTGAATCTCTACTGTAGCATGATATATTTAGATAAATTTTTTTTGTTTGCACTTGAAGTGTTTGTGTATCTCATAGATAACATTCAACCAAACGTTATGAGAAACAACAACAGTTTATCTTTTAGCAACAAGTGTTGGTTGTTGTATTTCATGCCTCACTCATTGGCGTAGTAGTTAATTAATTAAAGGTTTTTTTTTTTGTTTTTTTTTTTTTTTTTTCATTTCACATATTCACTTCGGCAGTGTTGTTGAAAATTCTTTGGGAAACTCTGTTTTCTTTATATGTTTTGGCAAAAAAAAAAAAAAAAACTAGAGTGACGTTTATTTTTAGATTTCTTTCAAAGTAAATCAGCTGGAAATAAAAACGACTGTATCGATTTTATTACGAGTGTTTTCAAAAGCTGGCGCTGCAATATATTATCTCTTTTTCATTTACTTTCTTCCGCTTCTTTGTTATAATAGAAACTCATCTTTTGTTATTTTGTTTTATTTTTATTTATTTTTTTTGCTTTCACTTTCAATAAAATTTAAACAAACATATCATTTGCAACATTTGGCAAAAGGATATAGCTGAATACATGTGGATCACAGTTTCATTTTTTTTATGTTGAAACTTCTAATGTTACTGCTGATGAGTGGTGTCGCTGTTTTGTGTTTTATTTAATACTTAAATCAAAGATGGAAAAGTTTATTTGATTGTAAGGTGAGTGTCAAAATTATAAGGTCTGTTACTTTTCTGTTTATCCATAAATTCAAATAGTATTAATTCATTGAATAAAATACATGTTTCTCAAACGTTGTTCAGATTAGAATCCTTTGCTTTCATTTAATTACTGTTAGTTCTATTTATAAACTAAAATATATATCAAAAATGTGCATTTTATAGTGCGTTAAAATTATTAGGCCAGTGCTAGTAAATCTGCAAACAGTTCAGATTATTGTTATTTTTTATAAAAAATTTATAATAAAAAATGGTCAATTCATAAGGTCTCTTATCACGTCATATTGTCATAATGTTCCAATATTTCAAAATGGATTTTATTGCTTTTCAAGCAAAAAATGTCCTAAAATAATATTACTTTCTATGCTATGTTTATTGTGTTATCGTAATAAGCTCAACTGGAACCATAAAGACCAACGTCGAATGCCAAAGAGTCGGTTAAGCCGAGCCCCCGAGTCGTTATATATTAGGACATTAAGAGACCTTGTGAATTGACCAAATGTATTTTGTATTTGTAGTTTGGGTTGCGTATTGCTCAAGTGGAACCATAAAGATATTGTTTCCCTCAACTAGAATGAATAATCTGGAGTTCCAGCAGTGCTCTCAATTCATTTTGAACAACATTCCGAAAAGAAATATATCAGCAAGACAACCAGACAGACCTGATTTGTGCAACATGGATTGTCTGTTATGGAATCGCATGGATGTGGAGACTGTAGAGCAGCAAGTTTATTACGACAACCATGAGTATAATTCGGTTAAATTCCTGAAAAATATAATATTTCGGGCCTTATATACAGTTGCGAACACGAAAATAGCAGTACCACTAGGGAATTTTTTTGCCGCGGAGTACAACGTTTTTAAACATGTTAAACTTAAAATTTTGTTGATATCAATAATCTATCAAGTCATTATGATAAATATTCAATGAATAAATTGTAAAAAATTAGATATATTGTTCTATTGAAATAATATACACTGACCTTATACTTTTTACGCACTTCAGAATTTACATTTTTGTATATTTAATGCAAATTGACATTAAAATATATTTTATAAAAAATATATTTTTTTCCTGTCAATAGATAAAACTATTTACATGCTTTTTCACCAACCAAAATGAGACTAGCGTTTAATAATACGAATTAAGTAAGTGCAACTTAACTACAAACAGTATATTGTTGACTGATATCAATAGATAAATCTATTAATATACTTCTTCATCAGATTGATTTTAATAAAATTAATTACGTGATTTCAACTACGGCATGTTCAGTGTTACCATTTCAAGTGTAATTTCGGATTAATTTTATTTATGGGGCGTTTCATGTCAAGTGAACCAACCTTTGAAATCGATTGGGATGAAATTTGCATCATGGTTAGTTCTATTGGATATTAATTCAGACACAACTTTCAGAGTTAGAAGGGGTCGAAATTTTACATTTTGGCCAAGCAGGTATTTTTTCTTATAAATGTAACTATTTGGGACACATTTTGCTAAGAACAATAGGTAATAAGTTACATGGATGAGAAAAAACTACTGCTTGGCCAAAAAAGTAAAATTTTAACCCCTTCTAACTCAGAAAGTTGGTTCACTTAAAATGCCCATTATATCAGTTAGAGTTTCAAACAAGTAAGAGATCTATATTTGGCTGTGCCAAATCTTATATACCCTTCACCAAATTATAGTTTAAAATAAAAATTTTAAATATTTTTAGGTAAACAAAATTATTTTTTTTTTTTTTTTTTCAAAATTTAAAAAAAAAAATTTTTCTAAATTGTTTTTAAAAATTTTAAAATTTTTTTTTCAAAATTGTTTTAATTTTTTTTTCGAAATTGTTTTGTTTTAATTTTTTTCCAATTTTTTTTTTTTTTTAATTTTAAATTTTTTTTTTTAATTTTATTAGTGAAAAAATGTAAATGAAAAAAATTTTTTTTTGGTAAAAAAAATTCGGGTTAAAAAATATTTTTCCCGATTTTGACCCATTGTAGGTCCAAATTACTATAGCCTTATATACATCGTTGCAATGGACTTTGAAATATCTATCATTATATTATATTGTCTATATTAATGTAATCCAGATATAGATCAAAAATAGACCAAAAATCGAGGCTTTCCCGGTTTTTTCCTTATATCTCAGCCATTTGTGGGCGGATTTTAAATAGCGACCGAGCCGGAAGAATTCCCGACATACTGATGTATAAATTATGTTTGTAAGTTATTTGGGGGCTACGGAAAGTTGATTTCAACATACAGACGATCCAGAATATATATACTTTGTGGGGTCGCAAATGAAAAATGTAGAAATTACAAACGGAATGACAAACTTATATATACCCTTGCCACTCATGGTGAAGGGTATAAAAACGACAAAATTCGTTTTGAAAACCGATCGTTATCGTTATCGTTTTTTTTAATTTTAAATTTTTTATTATGATCTAAACCCGGTCCGCGTTGCTTACCTTTAGAAAACATCTGTTTTATCGGACAAATCAATGCACGGACTCCCCGAGTTGTAGCAGGTATATATAAGTACAGTGTCATGTTATGCGCTTGAAAAAAAAGAACTTTTTTTCAATTTATGGCAAATGGTATATTACATTTATGAATTCATCTTAAGACCAGAGGATACACAATGTGTCTTGTTTTTTCTTATATTTGGAGTAAATATATATAAACTATTTGATGTGCCAACTCGGGAGCAAACCCCATACAATTAAAAAAAAATACCAAGCGCTTGGTACTTACTAATTTGATTTAACTTATGGCTTTTTTACCGATCAACACAAAACTGCAATTAACGCAAAGCAAATCAAATGCAGTTAGTGACTAAATGAAAACAAATTTTATTTGAATAATACCTGTATTTTTTTATGAATTCACCGCTACTCTTATATTAAAAGTGGAACGCGGATCAAAATATTTTCTTAGAGATCACCCGATAGGCTATCCAGCCGTTTTTAAGTCCATACGGAACATAAATACACGTATCTATTTCTATATATACAGAATATTATTTTAAAAGCTCCCTGCACTTAGGACAATTCAAAACATATATTTGAGGAGCAGCAGAACAAAAGATACATTTTCGTTTTTTTTTTTTTGTGACAAATTAGTTTTTTGGTATCTTTATAATAATTTTTTTACTAAGTAAATGGGTTTTAAAAAATTGGTGCTTCACAAAAAGTACATTTTTAGTATAAAACTATAAAAATAATATATTTAATTTCAATGTGTAATTTGTTAATATAATAGATCAGGTCTAAAAACATACAGTCAAACTATGATCGTTAAAAAAAAACGCATAAAAAACGTACTTTTTTTAAACAAAACGTACTTTTTTACTTATTTTTTTAAGAAAGGTTATTTTTCCTATATAAAATTGGTTACATATCAAACATCCTTAATATTTAATGTAAGAAACTTGTTACTATTTCCAGGTTCATACAGTTTTTTAAGGGGGCGAAATAAATAGAACACAATTTCCTAAAAATTTTAAATGAGCAAAAAAGTACCTTTTGTTCTGCGGCTCCTCATTTAGATTTATTTTACTTGATGCTGTTTGATCTTCGAAAACACTTGCAAGAGTAAAAAATATTAAACAAATTCGGACTAACAAAAAAGTGGTTACGCTTTTTTGAGTAAATATTTGCCATATGTGGCCCTACCTTAAGTGAGTAATTTTATAAGACTTGCAAGTTTACTTAATGTGCTGTTTTATAATACAAGCGAGTACTTTGTTTGGAAATTTTACATGTGCTTTGTTATTGATGTGTAATTTAGGAATAAGTCATGTGTAATTTGCAAATTTACTGACGGCAACATTGTTTTTGTCTGAAATAATATATTCGTAGTGATAGTTTCTCACATAAACAAGCAACAGTGTTGAACACACATTTGCCGAGTCCGCGTAGTATCTATAGTGTATGAGATGGACAGTTGCTTTACATACAAAACTATTGATTATGCAAAATTAAATTTCTAAAGCTTGTCTATATATACATACATATATTAATATCACACGCACACAGATATTTTTGTATGTAAATACACTAATATTTTATTGTTTATGAACTTAACATGAAAATTCACTCTGAATAGCAATAATAGAATTAGAGTTGTTTTTATTTAAAATAAAATATATGAAAAACTTTGTTTGGGCCTACCGCTATACATATTTTGTTCTCTATAACATTTAATTGCATGAATCTGGCAAGGCACAGTGGGGCAGAATCAAAATTTTTTGAAAATAAATCTGGCATTTCTAAACGGATGGCCCGATGGGGAAAAAATTTGACGTGGAGGTAGCCAAGGAGTATTCGAGTTCAAGTTATTAAAATGGACCCTACAAATGCTCCAAAAATGGCACGTGTTTAAATATTTTACATGTCGAAGGTACAATACTTTGAGCCCCCATAGCGCCGCGCCTGGAGCATTTGTAGGGTCCATTTTAATAACTTGAACTCGAATACTCCTTGGCTACCTCCATCTCAAATTTTTTCCCGATCGGGCCATCCGTTTAGAAATGCCAGATTTATTTCCAAAAATGTTTGATTCTGCCCCAATGTGCAAGGTGAATAATAATTAATTTCAAATACAAGCTATTGCAAATATTACACGCTAAGGACTGTAATTGTATACAGCGTTTGTGGTAAAATTACTTCCTTTGTAAATGCTAATTGTCTCGACTATATGAAAATCTCAGATAATTACTCAGTAAAAATTTTATACATTTTTGAAAGCAGCTAAGTAAAAGGGTTAATGAAATGCATTTATTCGATTACTCGAAGTAACACGATTATTAACCCATTCGTTCCCACTGTACTTTCTCGGGTACAACAAAAAACAGTCCACTACATATCGCTATATAATAATTAATACTGAGTTTTTTAAGTGTATTTTCAATAATAGTTTTGTTATTGGTGTACTCGATTGTATACAATGTATGTGCTATTTTTGTATATATTTTAAATATATGATTTGGATGCCAATATATTTTATGGTTAAAGTTTTCAAGCTACGCTTTTGGAATTAATAAAAACCGCTAAAATTTTGATTTCATAATCATTACTCCAAATACAGCTTGTGAAGCTGATAAGGGGAGAGAACGTGTGTTTTAAAAATCATACTTTCAAAGATTTTTATTTTATTATTTCTATTTTTATTCTTAATTAAGTCCATATAATATTAATTTTATAATAAATAAGTAAGAAAGTACGGTTGGTAAAGCCCGTTAACCTTAATTCATTTCCCAAAGTATGTACAAATGTATTGAAATAAAAGCTAAAGCTACTATAATCTAGACTGGATTTAGATAAATGTTTTAGATTCATTAAATACATCTACTTACACATGCATGAATAACTAATTGAAACAAACATATCCAACGGACGTACGAACAAACTAAAATCAACAAACCCAACATTTCGGACAAAAAAGAATGAAGGAAATAAATTAATTATAGATTTAGATAAATAGTAGAATTTTAATATTCATATGTAAATCAAAATGGTCTGCATGTGTTCTTGCCTAATGTAATTATACAGGTGCTAAATAGTAATTGAAACATATTTTCTATATCAACACTTGTTCGTTCTCCACTTTTGAAAACGAATTTTGTACATCTAATAAAAAAATTATTGTGGACAGAAAAAGAAACATGTATAATATAATTGCAATAATATTCAATTATTCACTTTAATTTTCTCATACTTTCTCTGCAGTACTAGATAATGATTTACACTGTGCTAGTGAAACATTTTAACAAGTGTATAACTGTATCAATTATGCTCTCCATAATGTAATTTAATAATAACACAAGATTCCAAAACAAAATTTATATTTTTTTTTTAATAAAACATATATTTTAGAGAAAGATTACGTACGGACGTAGGACAGTTGATTATTTTTTGTTTCCCAAAAATGTCCGTTTAAGGTATCGTAATACAATTAGTTTTTGAAACTTAATAAAATGCTACCAGAAATTGAATATTTTTTTTACAAAATCTGCTAACGGTTCACGTTTTCGAGCAGAGGGGTAACAATTAAATGGGAAATGTATTCTAGTAAATATATTTATTATAATTTTTTCGATTACATTATGCTCATTTATGAACGTCTATATCACTTTAGAAATTAGTTTTTAAACATTTTTGCATCTTTAAGAAAAATTTAAATTTGTCTGTCTGTCTGTCTGATATCTTCGGGATCCAAATCTTCAATAATCAGACATGCTTTCGAGAAGTTTCATATTTAAAATCAGCAAAATCCGTCCATAAATAACGGAGGTATGAGCAAAAATTCGAGACAACTTCTATTTTTGGCCTATTTTTGATCTATATCTCGATTACTAAGTCATAAATATAGACAATATATCTAATATAGATATTTCAAAGTCCATTGCAACGATGTATATAAGGCAATAGTAAGTTTGACCTACAATGGGTCAAAATCGGGAAAAATATTTTTTAATCCGAATTTTTTTTTCACAAAAAACATTTTTTTGACATAAATATTTTTCACTAATAAATTAAAAAAAAAATTATATTAAAACAAATTTTTTTAAAAAAAATTGGAAAAAACCATTTCGAAAAAAAAAAAAATTTTATTTTAAAGTATAATTTGGTAAAGGGTATATAAGATTCGGCACAGCCGAATATAGCTCTCTTACTTGTTTAATTATCTTGTTTGCTTTATAACGAAAACTCATTTAATATCTGTTGGTATTTGTACTAGTTACGAACTCTACAAAGCTTTCCAAATTTAATTTGCTGAAAGCTTATGATATTCCTCCTGTACGATTGGTTTGTACACTATTGTTCAGATTGCAAAATGATCTACCCCAGTGTGCCGCATTTGAACAGAATTATCCAGGTTTGGGACCAGCATGTGGTATAACACTATAATTCTAGTGTCGTAAAAAAGATAATTGAAAATATTGTTACGAATTTGCATGAGCGATTTGAATTTAACGGTCTGTAACAACTGCCTGCAGTATTCATCATGTTTATAAACACGTCCATCAGTAGAAGCTTGTACTTATCAACAATGTTGATAGCATGCGGTGATTAGCATTGTTTGTAAGTGTGGCAACACTAAATGTTTAAGCTGCTAACATTGATATCGAAAACTCTAGAATTCGAACATACGAGTTTTGATCGTTAAGAACAATCTTGACTATTCGGATGAAGATGGCAGTGTGTATAAATAGTGGCAGAGATGGCAGTTGCGCTGTTAGAGTTAACATCAACTGTCTTGTATATTTGAGTTTGTACATTATAAAGTGTGTGTGCATTTCTGCGAATTAATAATCGTGTATAAAGAAACTGAGTGACTATTTGAACTGTTGTTGTTGCACATTTTAAATCAGAGACCGAAAATAACGGGTTCACTTTCATTTCAATGGTAAATTCACATTCGCAGCCATTTAAAAATAATTTTTTATGTTATATCACTGAGAGAGTGATTTATTAAAGAACGCTTTAGGTTAGGGGTTGAGAGAAACAGAAAAGAAACAAACACAATTAATCTAGATGAGTGATTTATAATTATTTTTTTTTTTCGCAAAGGTCAGCTTGTGACTTTTATTTGCGAACATGAAAAATAAATCGCAAAAATTCATTTGATGCAACACAACGATTAAATATATTAAATTTATAAATCATTGAATGTAAAATTGTTTCGTAAAAATCGACAATATCTTTTTGAAATTGCATTACTTCATATTCATCATATATTTTTTTCTATAATGTGTTAAAAATTAATAAAAATATGTTATTGTATGTAAATAAAAGAGAAGTAACAGTTAGTAATGTGCTGTTTTTCTATAGCGAACGAGTACTTTGAGTGGAAATTTAACATGTGTTTTGTTATTGTAACAAAAACAAAATACATGTAATATTTCCACTCAAATCACTCGTTCGCTATAGAAAACCAGCACATAAGATCAAGAACATTTGAATTGTTTGTCTCACATCAAACCATTGAAAAACAACAAAAAATAATAAAGGCCATACGAAGCCATGTAAATAAAAATCATTTCATAACTGTTATTTTGAGTGATTTATTTTTATCACCAAAATATAAATCACAACTTGGGATTTTTGGTAAATGGACGAGTTATTTTCGATCTCTGTTTTAAATAAATAAAGAGTTGTTACAAATTTTAAACTACTAAACGGCTTTTATTTGCAATCAAAAGCATCCGGTTTATTTAAAGGAAATAAACCAACGTTTTAAAAAGGTTAAAACGTAACAATATGTATAAAAAAAAGAATTTTAATTTTATTGTTGCAGTTTTAATGTAATTTTTAGTAATTTTTGTTTCTTAATAATTATCTTAAAAGTTTGACATCCAGGGTTTTTTCAATATCTTTCCCGAAGTTAGAAGGCCTAAATTAACATGCCCATATATGTTTCACATCATGAATAAAAACCGTATAAACTATTATTTAAAATATACTCCATATATTTAGCATATTGCTTTATAAATTCACAATTCACAATACACGATATCTTACCTGTAAATTTTCTAATCCGCTTTTAAAAAGAAGCTATTTTATTATGCATTTTGAATTTCAGATCAAAATATTTTTGAAATAGCGCTAAAATGTGCTCGAGCGCAGTGTTACGTTAGTTAATTGATGACATCTAAAGTGGTCGCAGGATTTATGTATTTTCCACAACCACAACAACAATAACATACAAGGACATATTTTTATATAGACAGCAAATGAATACGTTGCTACTACCCAGCAACAAATAATTCTAATTCGGATGGAATTGAAATGTACGAAAGAAGCAATACAATGATTATATTACTCAGAGCAATGATGGTTTTAGCCGCTTAAAATCAAAGTAATTGCTTCCAAAATTAAAATCATAAAAGTCTGCTTTTTTTGCCACATTTCTGTAAGCTTCTGATATGGTTTTGCTTCCAAAATGCCTGTTGTATCCTACAATGCACAATTTTGCTGGGTAAACGTAATAAACATAGTACTGGCAAAACGAGAAAACCAATTAAAATAAAAGCAACTGTTGATAATACTCGTAGTATAGAAGGATTATATTTATGTTCATGGCAAGTTTGTCATTTCGTTTGTAATTTCTACATTATGCAATATAAAATACATATATTCTGGACCTTTGTATAACGTTTGAAGTCAACTTTTTGAAGGTTTCAGATATCTTTTAAATACAAATCTTGTAGAAATTAAAAAAAAAAATACTAATTTTTTGACATATTTTTGCTTAATTTTGATGAAATATAAATTATTCGGTTAATCGAATAATTTAAAATTAAGCGATTAATAACCGATTAAATCTAAACTCCAATTAAACCAGAAAATCTTCTATATTTAAAAAAATTTTGATCCAGAACTTTTTAACGATTTCATCTATTTTTCGGTACATAAGTTAGATATTAGCAATAACTATTTGTGGAAAATTTCGGTTTTCTAGGTCTCCTCGTATTTTAATTGTTTTTACATTTTGTTATACATTTTTTTAGTTGGAAGGATTTTCCCCATTTTCAACGACAAATGTTTCTGATCAACCAAGAATATTTTCGGTAAAATTTCACCCCTAATATGACTCTATGGGAGAAATCATACTTAGCGCAATTCTTAACATTTTCCATAGAGCTTGTTCTATTATCATTTGAACAATATGAGTTTTTGAATTTCATTTCCCAAAGTCCTTACTACGAAGTCGATCGGTTTCGGTTTTCTTAAACTTTATGGTTTGTTTAACACGAATAACCGGTTTTAACGAAATACTTTGTAAAGCTTATTTTGAACATAACGATTAAATGTTTATAAAGTTAAATTTAAACACATTTGGTCAATTCACAAGGTCACTTATCATGTCATATTGTCATAATGTCCTAGTATTTTTTGCTTTTCAAGCAAAAAATGTCCTAAAATAATATTACTTCTTATGCTATGTTTATTGTGTTATCGTAACCAACCAGCAGAGACCAACGACGAATGCCAAAGAGTCGGCTAAGCAGACCGCCGAGTCGTGATATATTAGGACATTATGACATTATGACTGATAAGAGACCTTGTGAATTGACCAATTATGTAAATTAGAAATCAAATTAAGTGTATATATTATACGAAACTAATTACAAATGGCATTAAAGCCATTCAGTTAATTTATTGCTATTATTTATTTCATTATTCTGAAAAAAATAATAAAAAATACGACAAAATTGTATGTTAAAATCTATTTATTTTTCAATTACACAAGTTACAAAATATTTATAAAATAAATTTAATAGACATAAAGAATAAAAATTTAATGTAAAACCGATTAACTGTTTTTTTAGAATGACAAAAACCGTAACCTCAAAAACAGAAATAAGAAATTAATTTTTGTAATCAATCGGTTCATATTTTTAATATGTTTCAAATCATGTTTTGTTAACTTCGAACCCTTTCAACAGACAAGTTCTCAAGTTCTAACTACTTCACTATATTTATGTACAAAACTTTAAACATAAACGATCATTTTACAGAATACATAATATTTCGTTACATGCTCCAAGTTGACATTAAGTATCAAGTACAGCCATATTCGTATCTTAATAATAATTTCATAATTGAATTTTATTTTATTTTATAAATATCATGGATTTCATGAAATATCGCTTTATTAAACAATTTTAATCGCTTTTTATTATTCGAAAATATTTCTAGTATTGCACAGTGGGGCAGAATCAAAATTTTTTGGAAATAAATCTGGCATTTCTAAACGGCTGGTCCGATAAAATTTGACATTTGGGTAGCCAAGGAGAATTCGAGTTTAAGTTATTAAAATGAACCCTACAAATGCTCCAGGAGCGGCGCTACGGGGGCTTTGAGATGTAAAATTTTTAAACACATGCCATTTTTTTGTTTCCCATCCGATTTCAAAGATTTGTATATTTTTGGAAAGCGCTTGACTAGCGCTTTATCCCGATCGGACCAGCCGTTTAGAAATGCCAAATTTATTTCCAAAAAATGTTGATTCTACCCCACTGTGTATTGGACCGAAGCAGTGGACAATTTTAATCAGTTACTATTTAAACGTAGGCTAGACCTTTCTAACATTGAAATTTTGAAATTAATGTTTTCTGTTTGGTTTTTAACTTTATTTAAATTTTATTAAATACATTAACGAAATGAAGGGTACTAAATTTGTTTTATAAATCTCATATGGAGTTGAAATATGTTAAACAGAGGTAAGTAAGTATGGATAAAAGACAAGCAAATGTATATGTAAAAAAAAACACAAATTAATTAAACAAATAAACAAAGTCATACAAGTTAATTTAAATGTTAATATAAACACAACATTAAACGGAAAATATACATGGAGACAATTAAAATTAAAAATCACAAACAAAAGGTTAAAAAAACAATAAAATTTAAAATGCATAAATACAGAAACAATAAATGCAGTAAAATAAATGTTGGTATTATAATCCAAGGAAAGGGAAAGAAAACATACGTATTGTCTACCACAAATTATAAAAACTTTTATGAATTGGGAAAATAAACCAACAAAAAGTGTTAATGCTTTTAAAGTAGTTTGAAGAATTTCTGCTTATTTTACTGAATTCATATTGAACTACTTCTACTACGAAAATATGAAAATGAAGCAAAGGGTAAAAAAAATGTAATTTGAAGAATTTACAAAAATAAATCGATTTTAAAATGTAAATAGTTCTTTTTAAAAAAGCCTAGATACTGTATTTTTTGTACTAAAAAAAACTTTTCAAACTAAATGTGCAAATTATTTTCACATTAAGTCTAGATGATGGAATGCAACCGTAATGTTGACTTAATGTATTACTTGAGTGTTTTATAGAACATTAAAAATGTGTAACACAAATTTTTTAACCGTCGAAAGTTGATTTTATGTCAAATAATAATAATATATAAAACCAATATTTTGAGTTTTTTAATAGAAAGTATTTTTCAATTTAATTGCGTTTAAAAATCAACACTGTTAGCAGTTTACAGTTACGTTACATTTTATCACTATAACTGGTAGAAAAACTTTACACAACAAAAACGATCAGCTGTTCCCTTCCGTTAAGGATACATTACATTACGGTCGGCTAACCCAGCCTTAAATCATACGTACCTTACATTAAAGGTGATTTTAATAAGATAATGTTATTTTGTAGCTAAAAGGTTAAACGTTTTAGCTTAAAATGTAATCAGTTTTCTTTTAGAATTTAACACTAATTCGAATAATCTGTCAAAATGAAACATTTTATATTGTTAACTTTCTTTCATCATTTTACTACTAAAATTTCACTCAAAATATTAAAAATACATTCCAGTCACAGAAATTGTACGAAAGTAAAAATAATAGTATTTCCCAAAACGAAACGTTTTGGTTTTGTTTCTTTGGCATGCGTTAAAATGTTCTTATACAAAAACTTTGCATGCTGTAAGGCGCAACATATAATTTTCTTAAAACACGAAGCTTATTTAAGAAATATTTATTTGTGTCACCTAAAAGTATACATGAAATGATTAAAAAAAAATTATTTTATTCACACATTTTTAAATATTTTACTTCCACTTTTTATTTTGAAAATGACATTTTTCGTTTTTGTGTAGAACATAAATAAGTTTTAGTTTTCACTTTCTTACAAAAATTTGATGTCAGTGACACGCCTGATAAAAGTATATTGTAAACTCTATTTAGTACAACATTTTTTCAAGTTATTAAGTTTTCGCAAACAATTTTTGCAATTCGTATATAAAATTATATTACTGTTTATTTTATGAAAGGTAAATAATAATCGCAAGCACTTGAAGGACATTTTTATTTAGATTTAGATGAACAAAAAATTGCAACGTAGTTCTTTAAATAATTTATATAAAAGAAACATATGTCTGAGCCTGATATATGAACTATATATAACAGTCATAGTTTTAATGCACCAAAAAAAAAAATCCAATAGTATTCTTGAAAATCATATATTCCTAGTCATGTTTTATGTGAAAACAATACAGAGTGCACAGTGGCTTATATTATTTCTTTAACACAGTCAGAGCTGAGCGTTTTCTGAGTTGACTAGTGGATCCTAAATAAACATAATTATGTTAAGAATCGGAAGTCAATGCCCTTGGTAAAGTATTGGTATACAGTATTGCTGAAATTTTTGTTTTCCGCTAAAGTTCATTCAAAGATAATGCGCTTTTCGAATCCAAGGCAAAATATAAAATAATTTAAAATTCACCTATTTCAGATAATGCATTAGTAATACATATATATGCATTTATGTAAATTACATGATAAAGAAGTTGTATAGATGAAAATCATTTCATATTTAATTGAAATCTTATTTAAATTAATATAAATCTTATTTAAATTAATAAAAATCTATTTTATTAGAACTCCACTCATTAGTAGGGTATATTGAACGATCTATCGAATTATACACTCGCGGTCTTCTAGATATTAAAGGGGCCTTTAACAATGTGAAATCTGATACTATAATATCATCCCTATGGTCCTTAGGACTTGACCAATCCATTGTTAGGTTTATTAGATACCTTCTGAATTATAGGATCATTCACTTTAAAATTGGAACGGTTACGATCTCTAGATCTGCCAAAAGAGGCACCCCTAAGGAGGTGTAATATCTCCACTCCTGTGGAATTTGGCCTTAAACTGTCTGCTTAGGAATTTAGACTCTCTGAACTATAAGACCGTTGCTTATGTGGATGCTACGTCAGGGATTCACCTGGCTACGATATCTCAACGACTGGCAACTGCACTCGGGATACTGAATCGATGGATCATCGATAGTGGTTTAGGTGTAAATCCAAGCAAAACTGAACTTGTACTGTTCTCAACAAGAACTAAAATTTCTAGGTTTACGCTACCTCGACTGAGTGGATCTGAATTGTCGCTCTCGGATAGTGCAAAATACCTGGGTATCATACTCGACAAGAAAAAATCCTGGAAATCTGAACACTGCATCAAGAGCATCTAAGGCCATGACGGCTATGTAAGTCTATAAAAATGTCATAGGCACGAGATGGGGATCAGACCCTGGAACGTGAGCTGGCTAGTCGATACAGTCACTAAACCGATACTATTCTATTGAGCCTTTGTACTAAGGGTACTAAGAAGTAAGGCAATTCTGATAACAGGGGCATTATGAACAACAACGACAAACTCGCTTTTCACACCACTAAACTGGCTATCGGTAGATTTAATGGCCAAGAAATTTGCAATGAACACAGCCTTCAGGTTCAACGCATGGAACTATAGATCCTTTGGACATTCTTGCATAATAGGAAGTATTCAAAATCTTCCAGATAATATTAACTACTGCACCCTCCAGACACTTTTTCTCGAGGAATTTCGGTTTTCTCTGCGTTTTTCGTCCCTGTCCAATTTGGAATCTAGCGTTGGTCTCTCCTCTAGCTTAACAAAACTATCAATCTATACGGACGGGTCAAAGAAAGGTTTTATAGTGGGCGGAGGTGTCTACATTCCTGAATTTAGGATAAGGATGTCCTTCTGACTCCAAATGGATGTAGTATTCTTCAGGCCGAGGTATCGGCCATCAGTAGAGTGGCTAACTGGCTCAGATATTTTATATTTTTAATATATTCTGTCGGAAGATGAGATAGACTTCCTATGTGGCATTCCGCTGTCGACATGTAAACAACGGATAAATGATGCATACTATGAGCTTGTTCAATCGCGCTGGGCTAATGAATCCACTTGTGCGATCACGAGGGTGATTTGGCCTGCGCTGGACTGCAAACGCACGTGGTGGTGATGATTATACCCATGCTATAAGACGTGGACTCCCACTGTAGAAGTTGTCAAAATGAGGAAAAGGAAGATACCATCTTGTACTTCTTCTGTAACTGTGCGGCACTAGGTGATCTGCGTGCTAGACTTTTAGGCGAAAGATCCCTTAGCAGCCTCTCCGAACTATCTGGGAGGAAATTAAGGCATATATATGCCTTTATTAGGAAAAGCAGATGGTTATTTAGACCGGACATACAAATGGCCTCATAGTGACCCCCACATCTACGGGTTGGTATATATTTTGTATATGTTAATGAAAGAAACTTAACTTAAATTTGTCTCATTTTCATTTGGCAAAATTTGAAGATAAATGTCAGATTTTCTTTCATATTTATAAGAATCAAATTTTGTTATTTTATTAAATTTGTCTTCAAAAATCACTACGTCTTAAAATTCCAAGTTTTAATGGTACATGTTATTCTAAAAGTTTATCGGAGTAATTTTTTATTTAAAATAGTAATCCTCGTCTTCTCTTTAAGTCTTTAATGTTTATAATGCAAAATGGTGGAACTATGTATACACATTCGTATATTAAATGACATTCTGATATTAAAATAATTGTTGGTAATTTTTAAAATTCTCTAGGATAGAGGCGATCACTAGACCTCACTTCAACTACAAAATCGTTTAAATACAAATCAACTCCGAAACCTCAGTTCCGTCTGTGTCAAATTTCATTAAGTTATCTCCAATCGTTCACAGTGATGCTACATTCGGCTGTGTCAAATCTTATATAACCTTCACCATAGAAGCGAAAACATGTGAACTGAAAAAACTATGTATAAACCTGCATAGTTTGAAAAACGGATAATGTTTTCCGAATTTAAACACACATAGAATCTTATTGCACGTTAAACCGAGATATGACCAAATATATTTCCAGTTTGCTAAGCCTTTTCTCTTATCTGCAGAAACTCTCAGAGTATATGATGGGAACCAAACCAGCAACCGAACAATAGGGTTTCGCTTATAGCTAGGCCATTTATAGACAATTTGGATGATCCTTTCAACATAGAATGTTGAGTGACTTTGTAGGTATATACGCTCTCTATGGAGTTTCTAAAACTTCATTTCTGGTAAAATTCATGTAATCGTGATTTTTTTATTGAATCTCAATTATTTATTGACCGATTAAGCTGATTTATATCACATGTGGGTCCATGGGGCGTAAGATCAAGGCTACATATCAGAGATCAGCAAAGAATCAATTTTATGCTATTCATACGTACTTATGAAATTACAAGTATAAGTGAGTAGCCATCATTGAAATTAAGCTTTTCTAACATACTCATACTCACAATAACATTGATTTATAAGTATGCGTAGCATTAAATATGAATCCGATGTCGACATCATACGCATAAGAACTCAAATCTGTTTGATTCATAAATAACTTCAGCCTGACTTATAATTTTAGGAAAATACTCATAATACTTACTATAGATTCAACTCATTCAACACAAGCTTGTTTTTTTTTTGTGTGTAGTTATATAGAATTCGGCAACACCGAAACACACATCCTCATAATGAGCATTTTAATGTTCGTATTAGAGTCGAAATCAACAACGTCATAAATATTGTTATTTATGAGTATGATGATTACCTCAAGCTTTACGAGTGGATATGAGTCTTGACAACATTGTAATAAATATGAATGCGTATAAGTACAATAAATTTTGAGTTATGATTCAGTTCTACTCACTTTTTCACTACTCATTGCTGATCTCTGCTACATATAACAGTTTGTAATTTATTTATTTAAGTATGTATGAAATTAAAAAATTACATATTTTGCAGTTTTTTGTTGCACTAAATTAAAACAAAAAGGTTATTCAATACTAACGATCATTACCTTACATTCTGATATTCATGTTGGCTTAAATTGTGAATATATGTACGTAAAGCAGATCTTAAAATTGTACTGCATTTGAAACATTAAAGACTTTTAAAAAAAGGACAAGCTGCCATAGTATAAATAGCATACTTATATCCAACAGGAATATGTAAATGTTGATATTTATGATACAAATCTATACGTTCATATATTTGATTACGCTAGTGTAATGGATAATGTTAAATAAATAATTAATAAAAGAAAAAAAAAACAACATATTTAAAATAAAACAACAAAAATTTAAATTACAACACAAATACAATTAGAAAAAACAACGAAAAAAAAGAAAACAATAACGAATGTGTAAATGGATGAGTTTTTGAATATTTTTATATAAAATTGCTTACCCTGGGCACAGTTATATTTATCAGTCCCCAACAGATTTTTTTCAATCCCCATGGTATCTAATCATTTCATTTCATTTGATTTGATTACAATTCATTCATTCATTCATTGATTTCGTATATTTCATACATTTAATGTATTGAACGTTTAATTGAAAGTTGTTCGTGGTTGAGATGATTGTGAACGTGGTGGAACGAACGAACGATCGATCGATGGTTGGTGGTGGTAAAGGTGGTAGTAAAAGAAGAAGAATTTTTAAACAAGGACGTGTGAGTGTGTGTTATATTAGACAAATATTAGACATATTGAGTTTTATTTATTTTTATATTAATTTATAAAAAAATGCACAATTATGTGTGTATAAGTGGGAGAGGGGGTTTCAATCATGTCAATATTTTAAACAAAATATTTAAATTAAATTATTTTTTATTTTTATTTTTTGGAACGGTGGGTGTGCAGATTAACGGAAACGGAACACGGATGGGTGGATAGATTGTTTATTTATTTGGTTGAATGCGTGCAAAATAAGTTTTATGTTTGAATTTAAACAAACACACACACACATAAGTATTATACTCAGGCAACAAGTGCATGATTTGTTTAAGTTTTTCATTTATTTTGGATTTAGTTTTGTTAAAATATATAAGGTTTTTTCAAACGCGTTTCCAGGATATTTGTTGTATGAAATTAAAATAAAAAATTTAATTAAAATCATAAATAAAAAATCATCAGAATATTTATTGTGTAATTGAGTAAAAACAATAAATTTATTATTGGAAATTTTATTTAAATTTATTGAATTAAGAAAAAATAAAATATTATTTATTATTTATTATTGTTGTAGGTAATAATAATGTTTAGAAAAGAAATGAGTAGAGTAGAGTAGAGTATAGAGAGTGGTGCAAAGTAAAATTTTAAATAGAGTTTGAAATAGAAGATATGGAAGAAAAAAAAGTAAGAAGAAGAAAGAGAGAAATTATTATAAATTCAATTGTATTAAACGTAGGTTTTCGCTCTAGATGGTTAATACTTAGGATGAGTTTTGACAGTTGTTGTGGGGAGTAAGGAAAAAAGAGCTTTAGTAGATTTGTTTTTTGGGGATTGAGTGACTTTATTATACCTTTGATTGATGCCTTCTTGACTTACAACCGCTTCACTTTTATTATTTACAAATTGTTTTTTAATATTAATTATGGTTATATTTACAATGGAAATTGATTCATTTACATTTTTTACACTTGCTTTTACAATATCTATTCACTACAATGACTGATTCATGACATATACATTCGTATGTATGGACTAAATACAAATTGTTTAACGTTATTTAAGATTCAAAAAAACAAGTAAGAGAGCTATATTTGGCTGTGCCGAATCTTATATACCCTTCACCAAATTATACTTTAAAATAAAATTTAAAAAAATAATTTTTTTTTAAATTTTTTTTTTCGAAATTGTTTTTAAAATTTTTTTCTAATTTTTTTTAAATATTTTTTTTAATTTAATTTTTTTTGTAATTTATTAGTGAAATAAATTTATGACAAAAAAATTCGGGTTAAAAAATATTTTTCCCGATTGTGACCCATTGTAGGTCCAACTTACTATAGCCTTGTATACATAAAAATAGGCCAAAAATAGAGGTTGTCTCGAATTTTTGCTCATATCTCCGTTATTTATGGACGGATTTTGCTGACTTCTCGAAAGCTTGCCTGACAGAATTATTGAAGACTTGGATCCCGAAGATATCTGGGGTCTTCAGAAAGTTGATTTCAATAGACAGACAGACGGACATGACTTAATCGACTCCGCTATCTATAAGGATCCAGAATATATATACTTATAGAGTCGGAAAATTATATTGTGGAAATTTCAATACCCTTCACCTTCTCACGAAGGTGAAAGGTATAAAAATCAGTCAGCAGAGCCGAATCTTATATCTTAATAGAAAATAACAGTATTCGTACAAAGATGTTTTTGATATACTGCCTTTATCCAGATATATTTATATATCAAGAATTTTAAAAAACAACACAAACAATTTGACCTTGGGTTTGATCATATTCGGAAAACACACAGTCTTTAAAGTCATTTAAACATCGTATTTCAAATCTTATGAACCTGATATCGTATTTTATTGACATAAATATCATTTAGGCTACATTATAATAATACCCTAATACCCTACACTAAATAAATGAACAAAAACATTGTTCTTTAAAAATTTCAATAATTTATATTCGTGAGTGATTTTCGGAAGTGGGCTTTATATGGGAGCTATGACAAATTATGGACCGATCACCATGAAATTTGGTCGTGTGATTAGTGTCTATATGAAAGTTATGTTTATCCCAACATTTTCAAGAGATTTACGCTCTTTAAAGTGATTATCGGAAGCAAGCCTTATATGGGACTATGACTAATTATGTTCCGATCATAATAAACTTTGGTGACATGAATTCCGTATATATAAAACTTATTTGGATAAAAGATTGTGTAGATACGTATATAAATTAAACATTTATGGCCGATAAAGTCCAATTTCTGGAGGACATTTGTATGGGGGCTAGGTGAAAGAATGGACCGATTTCAGCCAGTTTCAATAGGCTTAGTCCATGAGCCGAACAAATTATATGTACAAAATTTTATCGAAAACATACAAATTATTTAAAAAAAAAAAAATAAAATTTTACGTGGAGATTAATTCTAAAAGTGCATCTGAAAATTGCATATATGAAAATAAATATTTTTTAAATTTTTAATCAATAAAATCCGATATCAGCTTCATAAGATACGAATATTTAAAGTTTAAACCCAGCAAATTTTCATGATTTTTTGAAAAAAAAAAAATTTATCATGAATAAAATCGCGATTTTTTTGAAATTTATATAAATAAAAATTAAAATATCCAAAGAACTCCATACGGTATGTGTTTACTGAATACGGTCAAAATCGGAAGACTTAAAGTTAACAACTTGTGATTTTTCTGTGCTTTGGTGGAATTCGTGATATAGGATACATTTTTGTGATTTTCTTTAACAGTCGAATTAACATTTTTTTTTCAACTTGGCCTTTGTCAATCCAAATTTCCTAGTTTATTCTCTATTGGAATAGCCTTCAAAGTACCTTGTATAGAAAATATAGTGCAAGATATAGGCAAACATGCCAGTATTTGCAAGTTTATAGCAAGGACCAATTTTCATTTCATAGCTCTCAACTCAAATATTGATTTTTTTAGAAATAAACATTTTACTTCGATATGAACAAGTTTAAAAGAATCAAAGAACTTAGTTTCCTAAAAACAGGTTTTCATATAACTACATATGTATATTACCGACATATATGGACCGATTTGGATAAATCTTGTACCACACAATCAAATATTATTGTTATAGTGATATCACCTATTTCAATAAAAACACGTACAGACAGACATCGCTTAATCTACTCTGGTATTTATAAGTATTTAGAATATACATACTTTTGGTTAATAAATTCATACCGGAGAAATAAGTAATGAAATCACAAACGAATGTATACCCTACCACTAGAGTTAACAAATATTCGACATATACAAAAACCCGGTTTTCGAATAATTCGAAAAAACATAATTTAAAAAAAACGGTTTTTAGTTTTTTCTATCAAAACTCGGTTCGAATAACCGGTGTTTAGTCAATTTAAGAATTGAAGTACAAATAAAGTTGAAATTATTTTTTTTATCAAAACTAATGAAATATCTTTCGATCTTTTAAAAATTAATTTAACATACATAACTTAAATTTAAAAATTTACATAAATATTTTTGAAATACAAATTATACAGAATTTTAAATCAAAAGAAAGGATATATACTAATATAAGTAATATCAATACATACATACTTTTATATAATACTAATAGTTAATTTTTATTTTTTAAAATACAACAATTATTCATACAATACAATTAAATGATTTGAGGCCATACGATGATTCCTTAATTTATTTTTTATTATAGAAGATACAGAAAAAAACGTTCACTTATAGTTGTACTGGTCGGGGCCATAAATTCCCTTTGTAGAATACAAAACAGATTTTAATATTTTGAAAGCAGCTATGAGATTAGAGAATATTTGCCCTAAAGTTGAAATCTACATAAAAAATATGTCTACTTCGAAAGCCTCTGGAAGTCGCATTTATAAAAAATTTTAAATTATTTGTCATTTGTGAAATTTCTCAAGATGTTACCTTTCAGAACAATATTAATACATTATTAAGGTTTTTATAAATTTTCTGTATAACTTAAAATTAACGTAGGTACTTTTTTGAAAAAAAAATTTATTTTAAATGTACTCAGTTGTGATTTTTAAATAATCATCTTTATATCTATATATATAAAAGAGTAACGTTACTGACTGACTGATTCATCATCGCACCCTCCCCAAAACAATCCAATAAGAAGGGATTTTTGGAAATTCGAACGTTTAGGGGATAAAAAAAGGGTAAAAACGGGAAAATTTAGTAACCCTATATCTTCAAAACTAATAAAAATACAAAAAACTAAAAATAGCATGTTACTCCATTTAAAAAGCAAGCTGGCAGGTGTTTCGTACTTTTTCGAAATTCAAACCTTTTAGGGGAGAAAACGGGTACCTTTTTGGCACCCTATGTATCTTTTAAACTAATAAACATAGAAACAAATTTTAAATCGTAGTCTTTACTTATCAAAAAATAAAAAACATAAGTTTGGTACTTTTTGGAAATTAGAACCCTTAAGGGATAAAAATAGTGTTTATTTTTGGTACTTTTTTATGTTTTTTTAATAATTTGACATAGAGATACGAATATTTTATTATGAGATCCCATCGCGATACAGAAATTTATTTGAATATAATTTTACTACTGTAATGGGGATAAAAGAGGTACCAAAAAGGGGATAAAATCCGGAAAATACATTTTATTTGAAATTATTAAGCCAATTTTGATAATTTTTTTTAACATTGGTTCCTGGATTCATACAAAAATTAACTAACATGTTGTTATGTGGAACACGAGTGCCAAGGATTATATTGAGTCAAATCCGGGTAAACAGTTTGGTACTTTTATTAAAACATATTTTTTCTTTCTTCATTAACACAGATTTTAATCGTTTGAGACATGTCTGTAGCATAAACAATTTTGGCAAAATGTAATATTTTTAAATTATAAACTTGAGGGGTGTTCAAGGAGGAAAAGGGAAATTGGTACTTTTCTCCTAATGATACTTTTTCAATCTTTTAAATTATTTCACTTATCGACATTAAAGTTAGCTGATATGTATCTGAGTGAAGTTAGTGTTAGGAATAGGGGATAATATTTAGGTACCAAAATGTGGGAACTGAACTATAGGTACTTTTTTATTGTTCTAATGGTACTTTTTGAATTTTCTATAACAATAGACTCAGAAACATGAAATTAAGCATATATGGTTCTAAGTGAGTGAGAATTCTAAGGGGGAGACCTTTTGGTACTTTTTCTTTATTCGAATGGTACTTTTTGTAATTTCTTTACCAATGAACCTAGAAACTTGAAATAAAGTTTATATGGACCCGAGTGAGTGGGAATCCACAATTGGCTGCCTTTTGTTTCCTTTTATTTATTCTAATGGTACTTTTTTGAATTTTCTATAACAATGGACTTAGAAACATGAAATTAAGCATATATGGCCCTAAGTAGAGTTTCCAAAAAACCGAAGAATTTCATAATCGCGGCTTCGGTTTTAAAAGATTGAAACCCGGTCGGTTTCGGGTATTTTTCGGTTTTGTGATAAATTGTTAAATATTAAGTGTTACAGAAACAAAATCAGTTGATAATATAGGAAATCTTATACAAATTAAAAATTCAAACTTGACGGGTGTTCAAGAGGATAATGGAAAATTTCTGTTAATGATATATAGCTTATTTACATTAAAGTTGGCTAATATGCTTTTCAGTAAAGAAATAATCAAGCATAAGGGGCTCAATGGTATTATGGTACCAAAAATCAGGAAGTAAATTTGATTTCAAACTTGACGGGGTACTTTTTCTTCTAATGGTACTTTTTATTATATTAAATTATTTTACTTATATGTATCTATACATAATTGTTGGCTGATATGCTTGTGATTAAAAAAAGAAAGTCATTATGCGATCTATCTATATGATATTGAGATAACAAAATCGATTAGTATTTTTTCGTTTTCGAATGGTTAGGGAGACTTAGTAGTACTATTTCATTCTTCCAATTGTGGTGGCGAAGCGCACTGGGTCAGCTAGTAGTATATAATACTTCTGTACGTGTGTTAGTAACTGAACTACTCCTTAACGGCTGAGCCGATTTCGATGACATTTTTTGTGTGTGTTTGAGTGGGTCTGATTGTGATGGTATAGGTTCAATAAAATTTTAGGCAGGACCACGTCTGGGGTAACAGCTAGTTTTTACAAATACTTATAAAATTGTTGTTAATTAAAAAAATCGAGAAGAATTTGCATCCACTATAAGCAAAAACCAGACTAAGATAAATAAAAACCTTAAAGTTTAATTTTAAAATGTGAATATCTCGTAAACTATAAAATATAATACGTAACTTTAGGAATGTTTTCTTGCAGATGTCTCTAGTAGATTTTATATTATAAAATATGGAAATGGCAGATGTATTTATTTTTGAGAATTTTTTTTATTGGATTTTGTTTGAAAATTTAATTCTTTAATTATGTACATTATATACTCGTACTTCTTTTCTATGTGGTACATGTAAGAGAGATTTAAAAAAAAATTCACAATAAACAGTTATGATTTCTATTTAAAATTTGATCATAATTCCTTTTATATTAAATTGCGGAGAAGTTGAATTTATTTAGAGTTTCTACGAAAGATTAATTTCAAAAGAATAACAAGAACTAACAGATTCGAATGCTTCCTTTAAATTAAAAATATATAAATAATTGCCTTAAGTAATTATACTTCGTAGACAAGAAAAATTGCATAATGATAAATCATAAGTAAATATTATTTCTGAGGGCAAGAGTCAAGTTTTCTTCTAGAATTAGATTTTTTTTTAAATAACTTCGAAAATATAAGAAACTCTGTAGTCTTACTAGGACTACATATCATCCTTGTTTGCCTTATAAAAGTGTCTTATCTTACTCTCATAACAATGGCATTTAAGTAGAAAGGCTTTTTCATTGTATAAATCTACATTCATGAGTACGTTGATACAAATATGCACATTCGTTGGTATTTCTATGTAATTGTTCTACTTGAAAACACATACACACTGTTACTCTAACAAAGCCACTTTGTGTACGTGTCTTGAACTACAGCCGTTGTCAACTATATAGAACCAAGGCAAACTATAATAATCGGCAAAAATCTTGGGAATTTAAACACATATTTTACTATATGTAATCTCTATAGAGATACGAGTAGTATATTATTATAGTTTATTGACATGAAATGTCTCCTTTTTGTGAATAACTTACTTAATACATCGTTGAGAGAATATAATCCCAACAAGATTCCTACAAAGATAAATACAAATTTCATACCATGAAACTCTTGAGATTTCAGTCAGTTTTAGACAAGTTTAGTTGAATTTAAATTATCATTAATATATCTGAAAGATGTATACTTAATGTTGATATTCGGTACGTTATCTGTGGACTTAGCAATACCTATTGCAATCAACCCACGGACATCGTTAAATTGGCTTTCGTACTTTCAGATCCTTTATAGGGTCGAAACGAAAATTGTAAGAATACCAATTGTTAGATATAATATAAATATTTAGAGTTCGAATAACATTTTATTAACAAGAAAAACTACTTATTTATCATAGCTTACATATAAACTGACATATGTGACAAAATATCTCTAATTATTATTAGGTCCACCCCGTTTGTTAAATTTTTGGACTTGAATTTAATTAAAAAAATATTAGTAAAAATAAAAGCTTAGTTTTGGCTAACATTGCATAATGATCCATAGAATTTTGTATCCTACATTAATTTCTAATTTGTTAACGACTGCTGTAGTACATACACTGTACGTACTCACATGATTACATTAGACTGGCACATAATTATATAGAAAATAAGACTTCAACTTAAAAATAAAATAAAATTATTGGAAAATCATTCCATTTCCACCGACGAATCTAGATGTTTATAGAACGGTTTTTTGCAGTAAAAGTAATAATTCTAGGAATAGATACAGTCAAAATTTACAGTTAAATTGTTATGAAGCAGTCTAATGCATATATGTATGTATGTATGTATGTATGTATGTATGTATGTATGTATGTATGTATGTATGTATGTATGTATGTATGTATGTATGTATGTATGTATGTATGTATGTATGTATGTATGTATGTATGTATGTATGTATGTATGTATGTATGTATGTATGTATGTATGTATGTATGTATGTATGTATGTATGTATGTATGTATGTATGTATGTATGTATGTATGTATGTATGTATGTATGTATGTATGTATGTATGTATGTATGTATGTATGTATGTATGTATGTATGTATGTATGTATGTATGTATGTATGTATGTATGTATGTATGTATGTATGTATGTATGTATGTATGTATGTATGTATGTATGTATGTATGTATGTATGTATGTATGTATGTATATTAGATATTTATTCATATGTATGTATGTTTTTAAAATATATGGCTGACAATTTGTATGCGTTTCGGTTGTAATTCACTTCCGTTTATTGTTGCTTGTTTCTCTGTCAATTTCCTTGGTCTCTTACCACATGAAACATTTGTATTTGTATATATGGATTTTGTAAGTGCATTTGACTGAATGTGTAAGTTTAAAAGTGACATACAATGTAATTATTTTGCAAAATATTATCTTAATAAATCTAGTTTTTTAAGAAAAATTTTCATGTTAGTTTTTGTATTTAAGAGAAAAACACAAATTTTACAAGAATACAAAAAGCAAAAGAATAAAATTCATGTAAACTTAGATTTATTGTCATTATTTAAAAAAAAGAAAGCCTAACGACTAAAGTTAATTTTTGTTAAAGTCGAAATTATTTTAAAATAGAACTATTGAAAAATTACACTTTGCTACACCAAAAAAATGCCGGGATTGTCATATAGCAATTTTGTTTTATTGGAGGCCATACTTATGGTTTTTCTTGATTACTTCTTTTAGTACTTTTTTTATTAGAAAATGTAGTAAATAACGATATTCATAGGAAAAATTGGTTAAAGTTTAAAAAAAAGTATTTTTTCCAACAAATGTTCATTTAATTCACGTTCTGAGCTCATCGCAAGGCAGTAATTTATTTTTTAATTATTTTAGTGAAAAGCATACTAAAGTACATTTCCAAAACACGTACTTAACTGAAAATCAAATAAAAAATGAATGAGTTATGCGAATTTGTGTGATAACATGTTTTTCGACTTTTTCCGTTTTAAGCCTAGTACTCTGTTCATAATTTCGAAAAATTATGGTTTTTTCATGCGAAAAATTTTATATGCAACAAATAATCTGCTGTTGGTTGTAATTTCGTGCGAAAGAAGTGCTGCTTATGTTATTTCGTGTGGAAAATTAAGGTTGCCAGATGTATTTCACATGTTTTCCACAAAAAGAACAGAGTACTGCTTTTGCGAAATTATTTCGCATATATTTCATTCCAAATATTTTGTAGGTTTTTTGACAGCAGTTCTCACGAAATTTTGAACAGAGTACTTAGCTTTACATACAAATGCTTGAGTTTAAAAAAAATACAGTTGACAGTATTTTACTTTAGTTAGGGATCATCTTGACTTTAAACTACCATAACTCGGTAATTTTTAGAATCGTTTTCTGTTTAAAAGGTAATACTCATATATTTCAAACAAAATAAACAATTTTAAAATAATTTTATTTCACTAAAAAATGATAACCATAGAACGGAAGGAGAGAGAAATATTAATGGAAAAAATTACTCTCTTTTCACACATACGGAATACATGGAATACATTCTCATGAATTAGGTTTTTGACAATAGACATAGGTTTTTGGCTCTAAGTTACCTATCTAGTTGTCATCATTTGCTGCAACAACGTCATAACTCTATTCTATAGTCTTTCATATAGTTTTATCAGTTTTAAAAAAATTCAATTATTTTTTTCTTGAGAGTGTTTTTTTTTTTTTTTTTTGTAAACTTATTTGACAAGAAAAAATTTGGGTTAAATACAGATTAGAAGGATATTAACATCTACTTTTTAAATTAATCCTGAAATCTCATGATTTGTTGAAAATTTATTTAAGAAATAGTAAAATGTCATAAATCTTTAAAAAAGTCGTTTCGAAAAAAACTCAAAGCCGTTTTTCTCGAAACGACTTTTTTAATTTTTTAAAAACTACTTTTTTTGAATTATGACGTTGTTGCAGCAAATGAGCGATATGTACATTCAATTTAAAAATTGTTCAATGAATGTAAATAATAAAAACAAGTAAAACTCCGCTGTGCCGAATTCTAAGTACATATATACCCTTCACCAAAGTATACTTTAAGTCTTAGAGTTTAAGATAAAGACTGAAAATATTTGTTGTTAATAAAATATATTTTTCCTAATTGTAGGTCAGAACTACTACGGCGGTATATACAGTGTTGGAAAAAATAATAGAAACGAAAGCAATTTTTTCCAATTTTGTAAGTATAATAGTCAAGTTTAGTTTTGTTATAAAAAATGTTTATGCAGTTTTGTTTATCAGACATACAACATAAGAAAAAACATAATCATTACTCTTTTCATTAATATTTTAATACACTATATGACTAACAATGTAAAGAGTCAATATTTTTGCTGGAAAAAATAATAGAAACGCGTAAACGGATTCAATTTTTAGAGGCACATCCTTTTATTTTTTGTTAAAAAATTGTTTTATTTTAATATTTAGAGGCTCTACCTTTGTTTTTCACAACTTTATTGCATCTGCGAGTCATGGAATCAACCATTTTTTTTTTTTTTAATTCCTTGTCAATGGAAAACCACTCTTCCTATTTTTTTTCCACAATTCGTCCTTATTTTTCCGACTGATGCCTTCCAACTTTCTCTGGAGCACTCCCCAAAGGTGTTCTATTGGTTTAAGGTCCGGTGACTGTGAAGGCCATTCCATAAGAGGTACTTTGTTGACAGCAAACCAATCCTATGCCAATTTTGAAGAATGGTTCGGATCACTGTCCAGCTGAAACTCCCATCTCAAGGACATCTCTTCCTCAGCAAATGGAAGGATTATGCTTTGCAATATATTTACGTAGTCCGGGCGCATATTTTGTTCTTTATCCAAAATATTGAGCAGACACCAGAAGAAGAGAAACACCCCCATATCATGATGAATCCACCCCTGTGTTTGATGGTCTTCTTGAGCTGTGGTCAGACGAAACTAAGATAAATTTGTTTGGATCTCATGGGAAACATTATGTTAGGTACCCACGCAATAAGGCATATGATCCAAAATACACCAATAAGACCGTAAAACACGACGGTGAATCCATCATGATATGGGGGTGTTTCTCTTCTTCTGGTGTCTGTTCAATATTTTCTGGTGTCTGTTCAATATTTTGGATAAAGAACAAAATATGCGCCCCGGACTACGTAAATATATTGCAAAGCATAATCCTTCCATTTGCTGAGGCAGAGATGCCCTTGAGATGGGAGTTTCAGCAGGACAATGATCCGAACCATTCTTCAAAATTGGCAAAGGATTGGTTTGCTGTCAACAAAGTACCTCTTATGGAATGGCCTTCACAGTCACCGGACCTTAAACCAATAGAACACCTTTGGGGAGTGCTCAAGAGGAAGATGGAGGCCATCAGTCGGAAAAATAAGGACGAATTGTGGGAAAAAAACCAGGAAGAGTGGTTTTCCATTGAGAAGGACGTTTTCAAAAAAATTGGTTGATTCCATGAGTAGCAGATGTAATGAAGTTGTGAAAAACAAAGGTAGAGCCTCTAAATATTAAAATAAAACAATTTTTTAACAAAAAATAAAAGGATGTGCCTCTAAAAATTGAATCCGTTTACGCGTTTCTATTATTTTTTCCAGCAAAAATATTGACTCTTTACATTGTTAGTCATATAGTGTATTAAAATATTAATGAAAAGAGGAATGATTATGTTTTTTCTTATGTTGTATGTCTGATAAACAAAACTGCATAAACATTTTTTATAACAAAACTAAACTTGACTATTATACTTACAAAGTTGGAAAAAATTGCTTTCGTTTCTATTATTTTTTCCAACACTGTACGTCTCTCATTAGATATACACACATAGGTTTTCTCCTCTGGAAAATACCTCAATGCATTGTGAGATATTTCGTAATGAAAAAGTTCCAATTTGTATAGAAAATTGTGTATATGACTTAAAAATGCGGGATTTACAATAGATGGTGTATCTTTTGAGTGCGGTATTTGTTTTTAATAACTTATGTATATATAATTTTGAAGGGTACATATCTGTCATTTATTTTTATTTAGTTATTGAATATGATAGTGTAAACAACAAGTTTGTTTTGCTTCGAAAATGTCGAATTTTGTGCCAATAAAGTGCCATATACGGGAAGTTTTGCTTTGCTTATTTAATTTGAAAAAAAGTGCCGCTGAAGCACACCAATTGTGTTTCATCGGTTTCAACATGCCAGAAATGGTATGTTCGGTTTAGAAGTGGTGATTTTGACACGGAAGACAAAGATCGCCCAGGCCAGCCAAAAAAGTTTGAATGCCAAGAATTGGAGGCATTACCCCATGAAGATTGTTGTCAAACTCAACAAGAGCTTGCAAAAACATTGGAAACTACTCAAGCGTCAAAAAGCAGGGAAATTGGATGCCATACGAATTGAAGCCGAGAGACCATGAACGACGATTTTGCATGTCCGAAATGATGTTTGAACGCTATAAAAGAAAATCATTTTTGCACTGAATCATTACTTGCGATGAACAAAAAACCATTACGCTCTGTTCTATATTTACTGAGACCAAAAGGGTCCTATCTATTATGAGCTGTTGAAATCTGGCCAGACCATCACAGGGACATGTACTGAACACAACTGATTCGTTTGAAGTGAACATTGGCCTAAAAAGCCCAGAATATGCGGTCAATCATGAAACTATAATATTCCACCATAACAACACTCGACCATATGTTACAATAGCTGTTAAAAACTATTTAGACGGGGCACAATCTGTGCCCCGTCCGATTACTATTTGCTTCGGTCGAAGAAGAACGCTTTGGCTTGATTCATTCTTGGCCTTAAAAGATGAGCAGTTCTATTGGCTCGGAATCCATATGTTACCAGAAAGATGGGAAAAGGCCATAGGTAACAATTTCCAATACTTTGAAAAAATTTATACATATGCTTCAAAATTAAGTATTAAGTAAAACGTTTAAGGGTTCAGGAGAGACAAAATACTTACATTTAAGAGAATTTCAAAATTCGAAAACGTCATAGTAAGCAAATTCCATTTGAAAATATATTTACATTGGTTTTCTTTAAAATATTTGCAATTATTGCAAAACAAATCTATTTTAGGATTTAATACCATTTTTCTGAAACTTCTCTATTTTTTTTTTTTTTTTTTTTGGTTTAGTTTATCAACAAAACAGTATCAACTCAAAATACAACCAAATTTAAATAAAACAATTTGATTATTTTTAACTTGAAAAAAGGCTCAAATCAAAATAATATATTTTTATGAAAATATACGATATATTTCTATTTAAAGTTTTGTATTAACTCAAAATAATAACTTTTTATTGATATAAAGGTAGTCACGAAAATGGTCTCAAATGTGGTTTTCGAGATGAAAGAGTAATCGGAATACGCTGAAATGTTTACAGTAGATAATTATTGATGTTGTTGATTTCTTCTAAATTTGAGTTAATACAGTATTGCTGAACGAGTGCGATATATTGCAATAATAGTATTTTTGTGGTAGTTATTGGTGGTAGTGTTACACTAATTAAAATATGTTAAAACATATTGACGCAATCAAATCCTAATAAAAATTTTCCAATGATTATTTTATTTATTTATTTATAAACGCAGACCAATAAATTTTAATGTCAAATGCAAATGTAACTTTAATGTCAAATACAAATGTAATATATGATTTTATATACAGTGATTGAAAATCCAAACCAAAAACTGTCAAGTATCATTTCTAAGACATGCCAAAAAAAGGTCAAAATAGATTTGAGTTTGAGTAAATGTCTATTTTTATTTACATGTGAATTTATACAGCTTTCATCAAAAAACACACAAAACATACGGAAGTAAAGATTAGATGGAACTGGTAGGGAAGATTATCTTTTTAATAAGAATGTGTTTTCTTTTACACCCAACAATTTACTTCAATAAGTTAGATTGGCATTTGACTTAATTTGTTAGCCTTTAACGTAACATTTAGAAACCTTTGTATGGTAAACAAAATGACCCTTATTTATTTTTTAGCCTTTAATTGTATGTCCATTAAAGGCTAAAAAATAAATTGTCTGTTTAATCTGAACTTGTATTCGGGTAAATATTTTTTAATTATATAATTGTTTTTCAATATTCTTGTTTAATGATAACGGTATAAATCGTATCATTTAGTAAGAATATGAATACAAAATATTCATAATCTTACTTTAAGTGATCCGCGGAATTTGTAATAATTAAAATATGGTCCAATCGATTTTTGCTGATTCCGATTTCATTATGACTAAAAAATACACCACACAATTTTAAGAAAAGTTTAGTTTCTACCTTTGATGCAATCATATCACTTTGGTTCAGAATTTCAAAAAATACATATGTATCTTTTGGTTTTCCCATCAAGCATACATAAATTTGTTTGTATGTAAGTAAATAATCTATTTACATTATGTATTATATGCACACAAGTATGTATAAGTACATCAGTATTAAGTACCCTCATTATTTATGCCAATATTAGCAAAGTGTTCATTATTTATGTATTCAAATATAATGAAACACGCAATTAGCAATATTCGGTCAATACGAATTTCATAGATAAGTATATGTAAAGTATCGGATATAACATATTGTAAAACATTCACGTTATTACTTTTTAACAATTTCAAAGAAAAGATTTTAAATACAACAAATGCACTCTAAACTAAAAATACGTTCTTTTGAGACGTATGATTTTTTTTAGTCAATACTTGTAACTATTTATACCCTACACTACCATAGTGGGGACGGTTTTAAAGTATAGCGATACACACAGAATCACTTTCTGACAGGTACAGTACAGGTCGCAATTTTAAATATATTTTGATAAAATTTGGCTGATACAAGTTTTTCAGCCCAAGTACGAAGCATATTGTTCATTATTTCACCTAGCCCCCATACAAATGTTCTTCCAAAATTGGACTTTATCGGTCATAAATGTTTAATTTATATAGGTATCTACACAAATTTTCCTACAAACAAGTTTTATATGTAAGGAATTCATGCCACCTAGACGATCGGTATATATTTATAGACCGATCTTAAAAATGTTGGTATACACATAAAATTCAACAGAAATAAGTTTCATATAGACATAAATCACACGGATTAATATCATGGCGTTCGGTCTATTATTCACGGAAATAAATCATTGACATTTTAAAAGAAAAATATTTTTGCACATTTATTTAGTGTAGGGTATTATATGGTAGAGCTTGACCGACAATACTTTCTTACTTATTTAAATATGTATTTGAATTTGTATTGTACAAAAAGCTTTTTTTGTACCACAAGCAAATCAAACATATTTACAATGTTCTATTATATATTCTAATAGTATGGTGGGAGTTACATACATATGTAGATTAGAGTAGCCCAAAATAGAATGTGGAATTTCTCAACTAACATAAAAGTATAATTCATTCTAAGATACTGTTGTTCTCATATATGCCTATTATCTATAAGTAAAAATTGTGTGTCAGATCGGGAAGAAAAGAAGGTTTCAAAAAACTCAAAGACGAATAAAACCGTTTCTGTGAATTTATACTAGTTGTTTATCAATTGTAAAGCCTATTTAAAAGGACATCTTACCTGAGTACGCAGTGTTACTTTATCATCTGTGATAACGTCTGTTGCATGGTGTAATGTATATATATAAAAGAGTAACGTTACTGACTGACTGATTCATCATCGCGCAGCCCAAACGACTGAAGCTAGAATCATGAAATTTTAACTGTGGGTTCCTCCCTCCCCAAAACGATCCGATAAGAAGGGATTTTTGGAAATTCGAACGTTTAGGGGGTAAAAAAGGGTAAAAACTGTATTTTGGTACTTTTTTGGCACCATATGTATCTTTTAAACCAATAAACATACAAACAAATTTTAAATCATATTCTTTACTCATAAAAAAATAACAAATATAAGTTTGGTACTTTTTCGAAATTCGAACCCTTAAGGGATAAAAATTGTGTTTATTTTTGGTACTTTTTTCATAAACTATATTTTTCTACAAATTGATATAAACATATAAATATTTTATCCCACCACGATTCAGAAATTTATTTGAATAAAATTTTAACACCGCAATGGGGATAAAAACGGAAAAATACATTTTATTTAACATTTTAAGCCAATTTTGATAAATTTTTAACATTGGGTCCTGGATTCATGCAAAAATTAACTAACAGAGTGCCAAGCTGTATATTTGTCCAAATCCGGGAAAACAGTTTGGTACTTTTTTTAAAACTTATTTTTCTTGAGCACATTAACACAGATTTTAATCGTTTGAGGCATGTCTTTAAGCATAAACAATTTTTGCAAAATGGAATATTTTTAAATTTCAAGGAGGAAAAGGGGATTTGGTACTTTTTTCCTAATGGTACTTTTTTAATACTTTAAATTATTTCACTTATCGACATTAAAGTTAGCTGATATGTATCAGAGTGAAGTTAGAGTTAGGAGTAGGGGATAATATTTAGGTACCAAAATGTGAGAACTGAACTATAGGTACTTTTTTTGTTCTTCTAATGGTACTTTTTGAATTTTCTATAATAATTGACCTAGAAACATGAAATTAAGCATATATGGTAATAAGTGAGTGAGGGTAGACATTCTGGTACTTTTTCTTTATTCGAATGGTACTTTTTGTAATTTCTTCAACAATGAACCTATAAACATGAAATAAAGGTTATATGGACCCGAATGAGTGGGAAACCACAAGTGGGGGCTTTTTGGAACTTTTCGATTTTTTTGTAATAATGGACATAGAAATATGAAATTAAGCGGACACTTCACGGTACTTTTTCTTTATTCTAATGGTACTTTTTTGAATTTTCTATAGCAATGGACTTAGAAACATGAAATTAAGCATATACGGTCATAAGGGATTGAGAATTCAAGGGGGAGTCTTTATGGTACTTTTTCTATATTCGAATAGTACTTTTTGTATCTTCCTCACCAATGAACTTAGAAATGTGAAATAAAGCTTATATGATCCCGACCGATTGGGAATCCACAAGTTACTTTTTTATATTATAAAGGTACTTTTAGAATTTTCTCTAATAATGGACTTAGAAATATCAAATTAAGTGCATATTGTTCTAAGTCAGTGAAAATTCAAGGAGAATACTTGGTACTTTTTCTTTATTCTAATGGTACTTTTTAAATTTTCTATAATAAATCTAGAAACATGAACATGGACTCGAACGAGTAGGATTCTATAACTGGGAACATTATGGTGCTTTTTCATTATTCTAAAAATTAAATTGGAGACTTTATGGTACATTTTCTTTGTTATAATGCACTTTTTAAATACATTTATAGTAGAGTTTCCAAAAAACCGAAGAATTTCAAAACCAATTGGGGTGGCGAAGCGTACCGGGTCAGCTAGTATTTAATAATTCTATATACAAATTTAAAAAACAAAAATTTCTTCTATAGAGAAAAATAATTTGCTGGTTTTTTAAAACAAAAGTATTGTATATGAAAATAATTTGCGATTTTATACTAAAATAAATTGATTTTAGATCGATTGATGTGGAAAAAAATGAGTGGAAAAAAATATTGCCTAAAAATAAAATATTATCAAATAGGTGAGCCAAAAAGATATTTGCGAAAATTGTTTATGCCAAATTAAACGGTCAGCTACATAATAAATAAATATAAAAAACTGAAACTGTAAAAATACGGATTGTTAGAGAGTTCAAAAAAGATCCATTGATTATCTTAATCTAGTGTGCGGACTATACAACAGACCATCGCAGAAAAATCATAAACCACTCCTTAAATTGGCTAGAAATGGAATGGAATACAGTCTTATTTTCTAATAGCACTAAATTTAATTTTGTGGATTCCGATTGAATAAGAAGAGTTCGACGTCCTGACAGTAACAGACTAAATCCCAAATACCGTACTGCAATAGTTAAGCATGGTGTCGGATATTTTGTGTGGTTGCTTATCTGGTGAAAGCTTAGGGCCTTTACACTTAATTTACGGTAATATTGACAAACAAGTGTATAAAAATATATTGCAGGAGAAAGTGCTGCCTTATGCCAATGATAAAATGTTCAACCAATGGATATTTTAACATGACCCTAAACACACATACAAATTGGTGTACAGTGGCCAGCACAGTCACCCTACCTTTATCATATAGAAAATGTATGGAAAATAGTAAATAGAAAGGTTAGGTTAGTTAGGTAATAAGCATGACAAGGCCTCCAATACGGAACCAGTACTAAAAGACGTTATTAAGGCCCACTATTATTCATTATTTCCTTCTTCTGAAAGCCATCATCGTAAAGTTATTATACACTGTCTATATATTCCAATAATAAACATGGTTTTATGCATCTAATTTATATTAGGTTCTGAAAGAAATAAGATCCAAATATGTTAAATCTTCTATTTGCTAGCATAAAATATTTACATAAAAACTGAGAGCTATCATCGACAGCTTCCTGGCACCATCTACACGTATCATCCTGAACAATACATAATCCTAGAATCTTCAAGAGCATTATGAACATTAGTAAGATTACTTACTTATCATCATTAATTGCTTTTTAATCATTTCTAGAATATAAAGACAAATCGGGAGTTAGCACTTCGATATCCAAACAAATTGTATTAAACCATAAACGAGGCATGGTCATTTATTCTTATTAGTTCTATGCCTAAAATATGTGCGGTAGTTTTTTTAAGAATTGCGGCTATGCAACAAACCATTAGCATCCATTATGTTTTGTCGTATGATTTTTTTTATCTTTGTTATTAAAATAAAATACTGAGAACGTATTTTTAGTTTATAGTGCATTTGTTGTATTTAAAATCTTTTCTTTGAAATTGGTAAACATGTTTTTGACAACAGACTTAGGTTTTTGACAATTACGTCTAGTCTATATGTTACCCTATGGCCTGAACTTTGGTACGTTTGTTATGTTCAGAATTTGTATATAAAACAAAAACAAATTTTTAAAATTTTTGAAATTTTGTTTTTGCTTTCCACATAAATATCATTTTAGTGACGTGATTTACAAAATTAGAGTCTAAAATTTAAATAAATATTTTTAACAGGGACCGAAAATAACAATTATTTTTGAATTTGTAAAGAAAAAAAAAAGCAAGCTACATGAACTACATTTTTATAAAATTGTATGCTTTTTAATTTTTATTAAGAATACAAGAAATTTCCTTATAAGTTCTAGAAAAGTAGTCGTAAATACTTCATCTGGTGTCTTACACTTAAGTATTTTATGTTATATATAAAACACTAGCTTGACCCGGTGCGCTTCGCTACCCCTGTCGTAGTAAAAAAATATGTATTCCCCCTGTTTATCCCCTTCTGGTCCAAGTATTGAAAAAAGTTATAGCCTATTGACGCTTCCAAGATAGGATCTATCTACGTTCCAAATTTCAATAAAATCGGTTCAGCCGTTTAGGCGTGATGCTCAAGCAAACAAACAAATAAACAAACAAACTTACAAAGACATTTATATATTTACTAGCTTGACCCGGTGTGCTTTGCTACCCCTGTCGTAGTAAAAAAAATATGTAACGATTTTATAAAAATAAATCGGTTTTCCCCCTGCTTATCCCTTTCTGGTCCAAGTATTGAAAAAGGTTATGGCCTATTGACGCTTTCAAGAAAGGATCTATCTACGTTCCAAATTTCAATAAAATCGGTTCAGCCGTTTATCCGTGATGCTCAAACAAACAAATAAACAAACAAACTTACAAAGACATTTATATATTTATATAGATAGATTATTTAACTCTTCAACTACAAATTTTGGCAAGTTTTGGTTTGAATTTTTCACAAAATGTATGCACAGGTATGAGTTATGCCTTAGCATATATGGGAAAAAAGTAAATCAAATGTACAATTATCCAAATAGTTTTTAAGCCCTTATAGGCATCCATGCTTCATTTGATATACTTATTAACAAACTGTCAAATGTTCCAATTACATATTTCAAATTTGTAATTTATAGTTAATATATCATCCAAATCTTACACATAAATTTTAAATTACCTATTCTCATTATTGAATATTAAAAGTAACTAAAATCTCAATTCAATCGTATTTTTTAACTCAAAACCTTCATTACCACGTAATGTGTTAAAATGCTAATATTCTTGCACTATACCATTGTTAGTCATATTAACACTGTAATGAAATTGGAGCCAAGTAACGAATTTATACAATCATTAATCGTAAAAACTAGAAGCAAATTATTAATTGGACTACTTCTAAGTAATGCATACGGTATATAGTAGCCATTGCCAAGTTTTTGTTGGGAACTTCATGTATCTTATAATCGACGTTAATCACTTTTAACATGCAAATCTCTCTATAAAAACATCTTTAGTTTATTAAAAAAGTATTGAAAACTTTTTGCTTAAAGAAGCACAATAAAAGTGTGGTTATGGATAACAAGGACACAAAGTTTTGCGAAATACACATCTTTAGCAACAAGAAAGAAAAAAACTTTTAAAACTGCACAAGTTTGCATTTCTTTCTACATTTTTAAAAGTTCTCAAGCAATTTATATGCAGCCGTACATCAAGACACATTTAAATGGAAAAATAATATAAAAAGAGCTGGGGAATATAAACTTGATTGAAAACAAAGTCAAATATTATTACTTAAAGTTCATGTAGATACTTGTGGCTTTTGGAATCAACAACTAAGTAACAAGTCGTATGCAATTGTTCTTACTGATAAAAGATTTTCACACAAATAAATGTATTTTAACGTGACATTATATGTTTATTTTACTTTAATTAGTTTTATTTTTTAGAAATTTATATGAAATTAAAAAAACTTAGCCTCCATTATTTTTGTATGAGAGCTGTCACATAACTAGACTTCGTGTTAATGGGGGTAAGACGATTAGGAATTATAAGACTTTTGAAATTTTTTGGATCAGTATGATTCCCTCTATTGTTGTTATACGATTTCTGGATTGGATTTATTGGGATAATAAAATGATTTAAAGTGTTGTACTATTTAGTCTCTCTGTAAACACTATACATAACTGCCGCTGGTTGGAAAACAGTTTTAAACATTCTTCACTGGTTTTAGTAAATATTACGAAATAGTAGAAGGTCCTCAAAGCGCTAGCCAGCACATGGGGTGTGGATATAACACCTTGTTAGCTAAATACAAAACGATTGGTTGGTTATCATACAGGGGCTTCACCGAGACATGTCAGACAGGATTTATGTATATACGAGAAAAGCAGACAGAGGTGTGTCCATTTGATCCCAGCTCATACATGGTAGCTTTGAACGACATCTACTCAGTTCACAATGGATCAACAGGTCCTAGATCATGCCGTCCCTAACATATTTCAATTAGTTTCATGAGGAATTATAAGACTTTTGAAATTGTTTAGATCATTAAGTTTGAATCTCTTTCGACTTTAGGTATATTTTAAAAGTTAATTGCAGTTACTAAAAATATATTTAAGCACTAGTTAGTGTCTTTATGACACATCACCATATATCTAACTGTCCAGATAACCCTACTTCACTTCAACATCCTGTTAAGTTGCACAATTCCATGTACTTGATATCCATTTAGAACCCCCAGATTAAATGTTGTAAACTTGTTAGTGAAGTTACAATAATAACAACAATAACTATATGTTTCTAATGCCGCACTGTGGCTCAGATCTCAATTTCATCGACCAAAAATCCAACTCCGATTTCAAAAATGTTAATTCCTTTCAATAGTAAACACATTGAAACTATGGTAGCCAAAAAATTAGATAAAAATATTGCCAATTGTGTGCGTGGCTGTTAAAGTCAAATATTTTATGTCATTTTATAAAAAATGTGATTTTTGTAAATTTGATCAGAAGTAAATTATCATTACTCGCAAACTATTATCCATACTTGGATGATTTTTTTTGTTATGTTGGTAGAATAATAGTCTTTAAAAACTGGTATGACTTGTCACTGTATCGCTTATAACTGCTGTGTTATTAAATTTTTTCTCAGGTACTATATTTTAGTCAAATTTTCAGTGGAATAAAAGTGCTTAGGGTCAAAAGGGGTTAAACAAATTTAACTACCAGGAGAAAGGCCAGAGTGTCCTCTTTAAGCCCATATATACTTGTTGACCTGTTTTGACCTGTTTGTTGAACACTTTTTTCATTTGAATGAAATTACTCCCAAATTTTTTTTATTTTACCTGTTCATATGACACAAATATAAATACACCAAGCAATATAAGTTGTGATAGGTATCTTTCGTAATGTAAGAATAGGATAAAAGCCAGCGGTATTGGAATATAAACTCAGTTGCTATAAGATTTATTATATATTATTAAGCAATAACAATCAAATTTTAAAATCTTTATAAAACATGGAGAGCTTCAGCTATAAATAATTATCCGAAGAGAATTTTAAAAACCAAAATCGGGAAGATGTTCTAAGTTACATTAAAAAAAAGCAAACTTATATCCATGCTGCTTGGAAAATAAAATTACGGATTTCGTCAAAAACTTAACAAAGCGCTACAAAAAATTGGATGGAGCAAACAAAGATTTTATACCATGTTTGAAACCTGGTTAAAGGCCGAACTTACTGTCCAGGTATCTTCAGAAAGTACAAACCAAAACAATCTTGGCAGACCAACAAAATCAGTCAACAACCGTAGCGATAGATCTAAAAGGCGGAAACTTAAGGATATTAATGAAGAAATCGGATGTGAAAATATACAAGAAACTTTGCTATATCAATTTCGATCACAAAAACAACTCACAAAAGTCGACATCATTCAAAAAGTTTTTAACGCTAGTCCAGTGAGAACAAAACGAATTCTTTAAAGTATTCCAACGCCAAGCGATGAAAAACAGTTCTCAAATGAGCATTATTTTTGGATCTGAAGTTAATAAAACAGCAATATAATCAGCTTGGATTGCGTGCGATTGAAAAAGGCTAAAATCTCTATCCATCATATCATCATATAACTGCTGCTAAGAAGGGTTGTTTGGACCTACAGGATCAATAAGAAACAACAACACCAATAAGGATTTAAGAAGTTTAAAAAAGATACATGTTCAGGACGAATTTCTCAAATATAAGTTGATAATAGTTGAACCAAAACAAGGATCAGGTAATACGAATGATGAGAACACAGCAAGAAGGTTCTTTTCTGATCCCGAAAGAGCATCTAAAATAACAGATGTTGATATAAATCTTATTTCAAGATTTAAAACAATTATCGATGTACTTCTGTGCAAGGAACAAATTGATGCTAGAAAATTTGGTAATTATGCGAAGGAAACTGCACGAATATATACAACCAAATATCCATGGAGATATATGTCTGCAACTGTTCACAAAATCCTTTATCATGGAGAAGATGTCATTAAGCATCATTTAGTACCACCTGGAGATCTATCAGAGGAAGCCCAGGAAAAAGGAATAAGGATTACAGATTTTAAAGAGAGTACAATACCAGAAAAACATCACGAAATTCTACAAATGAAGATCTATTTAATATATTACTGGCAACGTCAGATCCGCTCATCACTAGCATTCGAAGTCAATGGGAAGTAGAACATGGAGACATAGATGAAGAAGCTGCTAAAGGACTGAAACAATTTAGAACTAAATATGAAACATTTGCATCCTATTTTCCAACCGAATGAATTATAGTTATAATTTTCTTTTATTGTTACTTAAGTAAAAAATAAAATAAACATTAACAAAATTTTTGTTCTAATAAAAAATAAAAATATTTGTTCTTAATGTTATTGAAATAAAAAACAAAATATACTTTTAAAAATCGTAATTTTTTTTCCAAAAACAACCGATTCTAGTGGAACCGGTTCTTTAAAAACCGGTTTTAGTGGAACCTGTTGTACAATTTATAAAGTGGCAACCTGTTCTCAATATTATCCAGGGTATTATTAAAATGCTTTTTTATCTGTTGATAACTTTTTTAATAAGTAAAACTGATTAAAAAAACGAAAAATTTGCATGTTTATACTAAATGCTATGAAAAAATTAAAAGATCAATTTTAACCTTAAATTTCTCAACAACTGCTGAACCGATTTTAATGAAATTAAAAAATCAAAAAAAAAAAAATTCTAAAATATCTCTATCGGTTCAAGAGTTTCAGAGTTTTGGCAGATGAAAAACGATATTGAGTCACTGTGCGCCGTTAAACTGGCCAAGAGCGGACAATTCTTTTAAAGATTATGAATTTCAAACCAATTTTTATTTTATTTTTGTTTTTACATTATAACTAAGGGCTGTTACCTTTTATTTCTATATTATGTATTAAAAAATCTATAACATGCTATGAACAATTAATAATTTTCGCCAAACTAATTTATTCTGAACCATAGTGCGATTTAAAAAGTACCATTAATTTCTAAGTAACTTTTTAATTTCTCCATTTTATTCATGATTTTTATTTTTATTTTGTAATGGGATTGATTATTTCTGTCTGGTAGTGCAAATAAGTCAAATGATGTACATATATGTATTTCAATATTATAAATATTAATTTGTAAATACTTTTTTAAATCAATAAAATCCGACGAAGAATACTCAACAAATTAAATCGTGAGTTACTCAAATAAAATTGGTAATGTCTAATTATGGTACTGCAATTTAAAAAACCAAATTGTTTTTTATACAATGCAATTTTGGAGATTTTATTTGCCGAACATGGGCAAACTGTATAGGGTTTCATTGGCAATACTTATTTATGGTTCACAGCTGATTTAGATATTTCAAGAACAAATACAGCTGATCGAACAAAAAGAAAGAGACGCACAACCATGAATAGTTTATTCACATGAGTTTCAAACAAAAACAAATAAAAAGCAACAAAATAAAGAGAATATTATTTTATATACATACATACTACATACATATTTATATTGCTGCTCAACTAAGAGAACGAAACCACATTAGTAATAATAATGAATACTCGTATAAAAAGAACTTTATGGCCAAACAACTGCTTAGTGAAGTCCAAAAGCACAACGCAAATACACGAACTAGTAAATACAAGTGCAACAATACTCGCTCGTACATAAATATATATTCAGACACAAAATATTTTACTCTTTTCTTTCTGTTGGAATCTCACAAATACACTTCAAAAGTATCTGCAATTTTAACACTTTTTTTGTGATTTAAACTTACAAATAAAAAAAAAAATGATTTCATATCATAAAAAACTAATAAAGTCTGTTGTATTTGATACATGTTTTATATAAAAATATTGTTAAAAACTTACAAAAACCCAATTAGTGTGGTAATACATTTCACATTTGCAATAAACGCTCTTAAATGGCGAATAATCGCATGTATGCTCCTCAAATCGTTTTATTTATTTTATTTTATTTTTTGTTATTAAATATTTTTACTTTGTTGTTAACAAATCGATCACTTTATCAAACACACTGAATTGAGCGTTTCGTTAATATTACTGTATTTTTTTTTTATGTATGAAATTATTATAAAAATTAACAACGCTAGGGATTTTGACCGTCACGACTTTAACTCAATTCAAGTTGTACTGCTCAACAATTATAATGGTTAAAAGAAAAAACAAATAGAATAGAAGCGAATAACTCAATGGGACTGTGTTTCGAACTGTATTTTGTATCTACATTTGTATCTCTTCCAATCGATTCCGCTACTTTCGGCGACGAAAAGTTAAAATAAATAAACAGTCGCTGTTTTCTTTTGTGCGGTACAGATAAAAAAACAACTGATTAATCAAACAAACAAACAAACCTCTTTGGGTTGAACGCTGTACTAGGATTGCCACATAATTTTAAGTTATTTTAGACATATTTTTACGTTACTATGGAAAAAAATATTTAAGAAAATTCTTTTTTATTATTGAGCATTTTTAATAAAAAATAATAATCCGATCAATAAATCTCAATTTTTGAATAATTTAACTTTTTCTCTGTGTTTTTATATACATTTCGTTCTACACAATATGCCTATTAGTTATGATTTTTTACCAGGGATTCTTCGCGGGAAAATTTTCACGGGAATTATAAAAAAAATTGCAGAGAAGTCATTAAAAATTGTCTTCATAATGTAAATGGTTTTCATTACAAAATTTCTAGCAATTCAAGTTTTGTAACATACCAGACATACCAATCCCATGATATATGACTTGATCATATTGCTAGTTATTTGCATAAAACTGCTTTTAGTTGCACGCAAGCAATTAAGTAGAATTAATGTTTGACTCTAAATTTATTTTGGCATTGTATTCTAATTTATTTTCCAACTAGCTTGACCCGGTGCGCTTCGCTACCCCTGTCGATGTAAAAATCGGTTCAGCCGTTTAGTAATTATTGTTTAAAAACTAAAGGTACCAATTTTCCCCGTTTTTCCCCCTTTTTATCCCTTTCTAGTCCAAGTATTGAAAAAATTTATAGCCTATTGACGCTTCCAAGTAAGGATCTATCTACGTTCCAAATTTCAATAAAATCGGTTCAGCCGTTTAGGCGTGATGCTCAAACAAACAAACAAACAAACAAACAAACAAACAAACAAATAAACAAACAAACTTACAAAGACATTTATATATTTATATAGATATAGATATAGATTGTAATTTGACAAAAAATAATTTCCGTGGTTCTCAGCTATTATTATAACCTACACCACCATAGTGGGGAGGGTATATTGGATTTGTGCAGATGTTTGTAAAGCCAACAAATATTAGTCTAATATACACCTTATGTATACCGATCGACACAGAATCACTTTCTGAGTCGATTAAACGATGTCCGTCCGTCTGGCTGGTTGGTTGGCTGTCCATGTAAACCTTGTGCGCAGAGTACAGGTCGCAATTTTGAAGATATTTCGATAAGATTTGGTACATATCATTTTTTCTGCCCAAGGACCAAGTCTATTGAAACTGGTCCATTATTTCCCCTAGCCCCCATACAAATGTCCTGCCGAAATTGGACTTTATCGGTCATAAATGTTTAACTTATATAGGTATCTACACAAGTTTTTCTCCAAATAAGTTTCATATATACGGAATTCATGTCACCAAATTTCATTATGATAGGTCTATAATTAGTCTCTAGCTCCCATCTAAAGCCTCCTTCCGATAATCACTTTAACGAGCATAAGTCTCCTAAAAATGTTGGTATACACATTAAATGCAACATAAATAACTTTCATATAGACATTTATCACACCACCTAATGGCATGGTGATCGGTCCATAATTGGTCATAGCTCCCATATAACCCCCACTTCCGAAAATCGCGAACGAATAAAATTATTGAAATTTTGAAAGAAAAATGCTTTTGCTCATTTACTTAGTGTAGGGGCTTGACCGACCATACTTTTTACTTGTTTATAATTTCATCTTTTATTTACGTTTCGCTTATCTGCAGTCTCTGTTGGCAAACGAACCCGGAACCCTCAGACTGCTAATGCAGCTAATACAGTGTTGTATATCGGGGCACCCGCAACAAGGTATGCCGGCTAATTTTGATTGTAGTATAGACATCTGGCAGTCAAGCTTCACATGTTTTTTTAAATGCGAAGCTTGAATAATATTTCGCATGCAATACAACTTTTTATACCCTTCGCCATGAGTGGCAAGGGTATATATAAGTTTGTCATTCCGTTTGAAATTACTTCATTATTAATTTGCGACCCTTCAAAGTATATATATTCTGGATTGTTATATATAGCGAATTCGATATAACCATGTCAGTCTATCCGTCTGTATGTTGAAATCAACTTTCCGTAGCCCCCAAATAACTTACAAACATAATTGATACCTTAATATATCGGGAATTCTTCCGGCTCGGTCGCTATTTAAAATCGAGAAAATGGCTGAGATATAAGGAAAATACCGGGACAACCTCAATTTTTTGCATATTTTTGATGTATATCTGGATTACTAAGTCATTAATATAGACAATATGGATATCTAATGATAGATATTTCAAAGTCAAATGCAACGATTTATATAACGCTATAGTAATTTGCACCTACAATGGGTCAAAATCGGGAAAATTATTTTTTAACTCGAATTTTTTTTTCCACAAAAAAATTTTTTTTATAATTTTTTTTTCACAATAAATTTAAAAAAAAATTTTAAAAAAATTAAAAAAAATTGGAAAAAAATTAAATAAAAACAATTTCCAAAAAAAAAAAAAAAATTTTAAATTATGAAAAACGATTTTGAAAAAAAAATTAATTTTGTTACCTAAAAATATTTAACATTTTTTATTTTAAAATATAATTTGGTAAGGTAAGATTCGGCACAGCCGAATATAGCTCTCTTACTTGTTTTTTTTTTTTTTTTGTAAATATGTTTTTGTATATTGCATTTAATACATAACATAGAATTTCCATGGACTTCAAAAGGAAATTTGAAGTCCATGGAAAGAAGTAGAATTTTTTCTTTAAGTGAAAAAAAAACTACCTTCTTCACCAAAACTTGACCTACACCAATTTTATATTTTGGACATATTAGTGATTTGTTGAGGCTTTAAATAACCTAAACTTGAAGTTACAAGGTTAACACTTTTATATTTTGACAGCACATGATATTAAGGCTCTTATGTGGACAAATTAGCTTAGCTTTTCTGCATATTTATTAATCGAAACGAAGAAAAGATCACATAAGGACGCTGATAATGATTTTAGATGTGCATTATCTAAAATTTCTCGTAATGAAAAATAATGTCGTAATCATTAATGTTATTCATTTATGTATAATCTATTTGACTACTTAGTTATTAAAATTACTATTTTTGCTTATGTTTCTTTTTAAGTCTCATAAATTCATTGTCATATATATTATAGGCCTTACTCATAAACAATTTTTAATTTCAAACAACGTTTTAAAATCAAAGTTTGTATGGAAATTTAGCTTTAAAACATTGTTTAAATTTAAAATTTTTGTATGAATATGAGACTATGTATATATGGGTGTTCAATTAATTCACGAAAAATCGTATAGCAGAAACGAAATCTACGGAAAATTCTACGATAATTTTCCCGAGAAACCATACATCTGAAATCAAATCCTATCTTGCGCATTTCGTTTTTTTTTTTTTTTTTCAATGTATACCCTTCACCAAGAGTATATATAAGTTTGTCATTCCGTTTCTACTTTCTACATTTTTCAATTGCGACACTACAAAGTATGTATATTCTATGTATATAATATAGCCATGTCCGTCTGTATGTTGAAATCAACTTTCAGTAGCCCCCAAATAACTTACATACAGGAATCATACATCAATATATCGGGAATTCTTCCAGCCTATTTAAAATTGACAGAATCGGCCCACAAATGGCTGAGAATAGGGAAAAACCAGGACAGCCTCGATTTTTTACCTATTTTTGATCTATGTCTGGATTACTAAATTATTAATTTAGATATATATATTTTTTTAATTTGTTTACCTAAAAATATATTTAACTGCTTTTAAGGTATAATTTGGTGAAGGGTATATAAAATTCGACACAGCCGAATATAGCTCTGTTACTTGTTTTTATTAAAATTCGTTTAATTTTTTGTAATTAATAAATAACTCTTGGCAACACTGAGAGCAATGTAAAATTCATGTATTTATGTTGCTTTTAAAATTTGCCACACTTTCGATAAGAAATAAAAATATCGTACATTAATATCAACCAAGACACATACCTGAATATATTTAATTTGATGTAGTTGTACTTGTTTAAGTGTAATATTTTATTTATTAAAATTATATGCTCTCATGTGTCTGAACTGTCAAATGGTGTTAAATCTGATAGATTGCAATTTTTTGGCATGTCTACAGAAATTTGAAAAATATTAATTGAAGCTAAAAGTAAAATGTCTGGAAAATAACACACTACAAAATGTAAATGTTTTTATTTAAGAAATAAAATGTTTAATGAGGGCTATGACCATTTCGCATATGAGCTATTCGACACTTAAGGGAAACCTAACTGTTAATTTGGAAATAGAGGTATCATATAATTGACTTAAGCAACCTAAAGGGAAAATACATTAACTTAATACAAGCAACTTAATTTTCTTCAATTTGATTAAACAAATATTAAGATACAATTTATTTTAAAATATAAAAATAAACAAAAGAATAAAAGTATAAAACAAGTAAGAGTCCTATATTGGGTTATTCCGAATCTTTATACCAATATAATATCGGCACCGATTTTTGTACATTTTGATTACGAGAAAAATCAGTTGCAAATTTCACATTGCCGAACACAGTTTTTCATATGTTTTGATTATAAACCTTTTACAGAATCAACCTATTTTGTTAATTTTTAGACATATTACCATATTACTATATGTCTCAAATTTGGTGTTTTGGTCTACTCGTTTTCATAAATTTTAAACAACAAACGGACATTTTTGGGTTGGACCAGTTTTGCACTTTAGTAATCAAGAGAAAAAATAGCATCACCTTAGGTCTTTAAGCACACGGACGGATATAGCTAAATTGTGTAAGAATTTTATAAGAACCCAAAATATAATATTCACTTTTGTTGGCCTACCATCAAGTTTTACAAATGGAGTGACAATGTATTTCCGAATGAGGGCCTTATATAAGAAATATGTGTAATCATGTATATTTATGCGAAGTGGAGCTATGACCTAATATTGTATCGTGATTTCTATGTGTTTGTGGCTAATTTTGGTTTAATTTCATCATATCAGCATTCTTGGAAGCTATGACCAATTATGGACTGATGGTTAGAGTTGTGCCGCTCTGAAGTAGAACGCTCTTTTTTTGTGTTTCAGTTAAAAGGTTATACTACTACTACAAAACAACTACAAAAACAACAGGTAATTTCTTATTTTGTGATACACTAAAACAATGTGTCAATGTTGTTTTTGTAATTGAATTGTAGACGTAGTATAACCTTATAACTGAATCACTAAAAAGGAGCGTTTTAGTTCAGAGCGGCACAACTCTACTGATGGTCACAAAATCCAGTAATATGATTTTTGCATACATATAACAGATCTTTATAATATTTTTGGTTCCAAATCGGTATTTATAAGCAACTAGCTGAACCCGGTCCGCGTTGCTGGCCCTTAGAAAACATCTGTTTTATATTGCAACTCGATCTCGATTTTAATATACAGTGTCGGACAAAGTCGGTGATCCAACCTTCAATTTTAATACATGTGGTGGCATTCCAACTGGTTCCAATGAATTCAAGAATTCAGTAGGATAATCGACGGCTTGTTCTTCGTTCATTACTGTGTCAATCGATTTGCATTTTATTGTTTCGTCAGGCAGTTTCAATTGTATTTGTTTATTGAGCTTGTTAACATCATAATTTGTTGGTGCCAAAATTGCATGTTCCCACAGCCAATCCGAATTTTTGTAGTTGGTTGTAAGATTTGGGAATACCTTGTCAACAACGAAATCTCATTTGTGGCGAGATCAATTGAAATTTTTCCATTTCTGATGTCCAACAATTGTTTTGAGAATGTTTCGGCAGAAGGGTATTGCAGCAAATGCACACGCATGTTAGTTGATAGCGTTCGGCTACTGTAGCTTCATTTCCAGTGATATAAATTTGATGGAACTTCGCATCATCATTGGGAAGCGGGAGCAATGATCCAATTCTGTGGTACATTTGGCCTTGAACTTTAAAGGAGGGCATGAAGCCGACGTCATTTGAAATCATGAGTTGCACTTTTGGATATTTTGAAGGAAGTGCTTGGAAATAGGATTGGTGCCGGAAATGTAACTTAGAAGCAGCTTAGGCGGCTCAATAACTGGTGACAGAATAACTTAACCGTTCGAACAGCACATTCTCGGGGATACCTTAGGGAACTTCAAAACGCGGCAATGTAAGCAATGTTTGTCCATTGCGGCAATCAGTACGTCCTTGTGATTCAACGAAATGAAAATTGTCATTGTTTGAACGTTGGGAATAAAAACAAGTAAGAGTGCTATATTCGGCTATGCCGAATCTTATATACCCTTCACCTTTGTTGTGGATGCATTACTTGCCTATTTTCAGCGTATATCATCCTAAATATATCAAGAAAACTTTTAAAAATTTTACATTTAATTGATATTGCTATATTGAAGAAGTTACAAACGAAACAACAATCTTATATATACCCTTCTCAAAAACAACAACGCCAAACGAAATGTTTGTGTTTCAAAAAAAACAAAGTACGCAAAGCAGTGAAACGTTTTGTTGCTTTTTTTGTCAAACACCAAAAAAAAAAAACAAAAACAAAAACAAAATAATGAAGCCAACAAACAACCAAACATATGCACGTTTTGTTGCTTTTTTGTGAAACACCAAAAAAACAAAAACAAAATACACAAAGTATGAAGACAACACACAATGAATCCAACACACATACGTTTTGTTGTTTTTTTGTCAAAGCATGCAATAAATTGTCTTTTTTTTTATGAAATTTTCAGAGGTTGTCTCGGATTTTTGCTCATATCTCCGTTATTTATGGACGGATTTTGCTGATTTTAAATAGCAAAATTCTCGAAAGCATGTCTGACAGAATTATTGAAGATTTGGATCCCGAAGATATCTGGGGTCTTCAGAAAATTGATTTCAACAGACAGACAGACGGACAGACAGACAGACAGACAGACAGACAGACAGACAGACAGACAGACAGACGGACATGGCTTAATCGACTCCGCTATCTATAAGGATCCAGAATATATATACTTTATAGGGTCGGAAAATTATATTGTGGAAATTACAAACGGAATGACAAATTTATATATACCCTTCTCACGAAGGTGAAGGGTATAAAAAGTATTTATGTTATATTAACTGAAAAAAAATTTTTTGGTCGACAAAATTATTTTTTTTGAAAAATTTTTTTTTTTGCTAATTTTTTTTTTTACAACAATCGCTGACTTTGTAAGCCTGTATATAGAAAACTAAATAAACTATCTGTAAGAATTGAAGAAAAGGTCGATCAGCAATTATATTTTTAATTTTATTTTTTTATGTCATTAGTGGTATCGTATAAAAATTTGATTCTGTCACGCCATTCCGTTCATAGACCGAAAATCTGACTTTACAGTGTTACCCGCTAGGCTTTTCTGAAGATTCCGTAAAAATTTCATCAAAATCGGTCCAGCCATTTTTGAGTCCATGCGAAACATACATACACAAATCTGTTTTTATATATATATGGCATTAATGGTATAATGTAAAAGTTTGATTTTTACACACCCCTCCGCCCACAGATCGAATATCAAAAATCTGACTCTACAGTGTTACCCGCTGGACTATTCTGAAGATTCGCTGAAAATTTCATTCAAATCGGTCCAGCCGTTTTTTATATATATAGATGGCATTAGCGGTAAAATGTAAAAATTTAATTTTGCCACACCCCTCCGCCCACAGACCGAAAATCAAAAATCTGACTCTACAGTGTTACTCGCTAGGCTATTCTGAAGATTCCCTGTAAATTTTATCAAAATCGGTTCAGCCGTTTTTGAGTTCATTCGGAACATACATACCCACATACATACAAACATCCATTTTTATATATATAGATTAATGGGAACTATGACTAGTTATGGGCCGATCTTTATAAAATTAGGTACGAAAAATGGGAATTTTTTCTTTACAAACCTTCTCCTAAAAATTTCGAATCGTTTAAAAAAATCAACCAAATCGCTTCAGCCGTTCTCCCGTGATGCCTTTACATACAGTGACGAGCAGTAGTGAGTGCATGTTCCCGACACTGACTTTCGTCATCCACAAAACAAATCATACAAGCAAATCAAAAAATGTTTTAAATTTTAGTTTTTATTATTTTAGTATTAACAAATATGAGTAAACAAACAATAATAAATGAGATGAATTCAAAGAGTTTAAAAGGAAAAACAAACATAACCCGCATAAACTCAATTTTGCACTTTTCTCCTATTTGTTACTAATAAAATAATAAAAAGAAAATTAAAAATTTTTTTGGATTTGCTTGTATGGTTTGTTTTTATGAATGAATATGTACTCACTTTTGCTCGGCACTGTACATGTAGCATTTCATTTGTATATATCGTTACCTTAATATAAAAATGCACCAACTGTGTGTGTTTAAATCTGGTGTTTTTTTAAATCCGTGTTTTTTAAATCTAGTTTTTTGGCTATAACTATAAAATTTTATTGGAATAAACAATAATGAATATATGTATGAACTACACCCTGTAATATTTGTTTCATATAGATTGATAAATCGATATATACGTGAAAGTAGATACCATACATAGTAACACTGCGTACTCAGTTTTTCTTCATTAGAATAGGTAACCTTTTAAATGGACATTAACATTTCAAAGGATAAACAGTATTCAAAAATGCATATAAAATAAATATATTTGGTAACAAAATAGGATCAAATGAATGTTAAAAGTTCTGCTGACCGCTTATTATTTATTCACAATTTTGAAAACTTAACCTACAATAAATACTACTTAACAATATTAATTATACAAAGTCCCTTAATAGTGCTATCGAGTATTATTGGAGTAATTAATGATTTTTATTTACAAAATTCTTGAAGTACTGCAAATGAAGTACTTAATTTGTTTGTTATGAAAAGTTTAAAAAAACATTACTTAGATATGTTTCAGAAGTTATTAAAAAGGTAAAAAAGATAGAATAAGAAATATATCCTTCTTAAAATAAAAATTAATTTAGCCACTAAAATTGTTGGTTTTTGATTTTAGCGAAATGCAAAGTTCCATATTCAATATACTAGTATTGTACCTTAAAATAGTACTTGATGTTGGAGAGCAATTAATTGCTTTGATATTGACCCCTCTTGTATTAATTTAGCTTTGTCGAGAAACAAATGGCCTCTTTGCATAATGTTTTTAACTCTTGGTTTTATGTATCGCTTATAGATAAATGTATGTAGAGATTTATACATAAATAAAATTTTCTTGCTTCATTTAATGCTTTATTAATGTGGTTGCTCAAATACAAACATTTGTCTAAATGCACTCCCTAATAAGTATTTGACAACTGCCTTATATGGTTTAATTCTGTTATTAATATTAGATTTTCTCCCAAACGATTTCCAATTTTTCTTAGAGCCAGTTTTTGACTTCGCATTTAAATATTAATTATATTTAAGTTCTATTTAAATACGAAAATGGGTTTCTCAGTGCTTTTTTAAATGATACTTAAGTGGCCAACGTTGGCCATTTAAATTCTATTTAAGTTTCATAAACTACCATATGTTTTTAACAGCTGTCTTTTGTTGTCTGTTTTTTTTCACTCTATTGTAGCGCTGTATTTTTTTACGGCATCTAACAAAAACTACACTTCCGATGCGGTGAAGTTGGGGCTTCTTTTGTGCATTTTCCTACATATATTTTATTGTTTAATAACCTTTTTTTTTTCTTATTTGGCAAAATGTATCAATTTTTGTTTTGCTTGAACAGCTGTGTTATACAAAACTATCGATAATTTTTTGATATTTAGTAGTGCTACCACACTTTTATCTTATTTAAATAAGAAAAATTATATTGCACTGAAAAACTCAAACTGTATTTAAATACCATTTAAATTTAAGTAAAAATTAACTAAATACGTATTTAAATACGAAGTCAAAAACTGGGCATTAGTGTTATAATTACATTTATTTACCGGTGGTCTAAACCAATGATGCCCAGCCCTATACTCTTGGTGCTCATTTGTTTTTGTAAATGCTCTTAGCTATAGGCTGTGTGCAGCGCTGCCAACTTTGACGATTTATCGTCATTTTGACGATTTTTTAAGTCAAATTTATTAAAATGACGATTGACGATTTTTAATTTTTCCCGCGAACAAAAATGACGATTTTTTAAATTGAACATAACGTTGCATTTGCTACCATGGATCATTTGTCAAAGCTGGTAAAAAACTCTTTTACAGATTCCGATTATGCATAAAACATATCGATTGGAAGAACAAAAGCTACAGCCATTATAAAAAATGCTGTTGGTAAAACTCAGCTCCAAACAATATGTGAAATCATGAATACCAATGCTTTTTCGTTATGTATAGATGAATCTACTGATATCAGTAACTTAAAACTGATGTGTTTGATATCTAGAGTTTGTCTAGATTTTAAAATATATGATTTCTTCTTTGGTTTGATTGAAGTCGATAAATGTGATGCAACCTCTTTATTTACAGCAATAAAAACATATTTTTTGGATAACAAGATTGACTATCAAAAACACATGATAGGCTTTGCCGCAGATGGGGCTCCCAATATGACAGGAAAACACAATTCCGTGGCAAGCCATTTTAAAAAAGAAATACCAAATTTATTTATTTTAAAATGCGTGTGCCATTCATTAGCACTGTGCTCATCATATGCCTGTTTGAAGCTGCCATCATCAGTGGAAACTTTGACTCGTAATATATATAATTACATTTCAAACAGCCCTAAAAGAAATAATAAATTTCAAGAAATTCAATCTTTATTGGAATTCAAACCGAAAAATCTTCTTCATCCTTCACAGACCAGGTGGCTTTCACTGGAATCAGTTGTTAACCGTTTACTTGAACTTTTCAAGCCACTAAAAATTTATTTTGAATTCGCGGTCAATATTGATCTTATAGACACAGCCGAAGACATACTAAATAATTTGAACGGTATTCACCAGTTATATTTTTATTTTTTAAATTATATTCTTCGTCTTATAAACAATGTCAACAAACTTTTTCAAAGTGAAAGTGTACAATCCAAAATATATACAGTGAGTTGTCCAGATTGTTAAAAACCGTCTTATCAAATTTTGTGAAAGAAGAGTATTTGGTTAATTTTGAAATCCAAAGTTTTAATAACTAAGACATATTTTTAAATAAAGATGAAGTGTATCTTGGCATTTACGTGAAGGAGAACCAATCTAGTTTAAATATTGAATATAGTCAATATAATATATTTGTTGAATTCTGCGTCCAATTTTATATTGAATTGGTTTCACAAATTTTAAAACGTTTTGATTTTGGCGATAAACTTTTAGAAGGATTAAACTCCATTGAACCAATGGAAAAGAATATCAAGAACTTGATAATGAAGTTCGAGAATTACGTAATATAAAATTCACCGAACTCGAAACATTGGTGTTTTGGAAAAATGTGTCTAATTTAAAGAGAGCCAATAATGCAAAGGCCTTCCCAATTTTAACACAATTTGTTTCGAGTTTAATGGCACTACCTCATTCGTCGGCCAACGTTGAAAGAATTTTTAATATTGTAAATTTAAATAAAACAAAAACCAGAAATGCTTTGGATTCTTCAACATTACAAGGAGTATTGTTTTCAAAAGATTATCTTAAGTTAAATAATTCTCAGTGTTTTAATATAGCAATTAAAAATTACTTATTAAAAAAATGTCACACAGAAATGTAGCAGAATTAAATAAAAAAATTAATTATTTTTTTATTAAATAATAACTTTATTTACATGTAAATAAAATAAAAATATTTAAAAAGTTAATAAAAAAATGTTTTTGGTATTTTTAACGTATTTTTGTCTTGACGATTTCTTGACGATTTTTTTCTTTTTAACTTGACGATTTTGACGATATTTTTTTTTTTAATTGACGATTTCTCCAAAAAAAAGTTGGCAGCACTGGCTGTGTGTTTCTATACTCAATACAGCACTCAGCACTAGCAATATGAAATACACAAACAACTTTGTCTTGTTTGTTTTTTTCTCGATCTTCAAAGCAACAACACTTTCCGTATGCGTTGCTGGTAAACATTGACGACAGCGATCATCAATGTAGATTTTGTTTTTGTTTATCGTATGGTATTGTTAAAAAAGTGTGTATTTTTTTTTCATTATTCTTTGTATGTTTGGTTTTTACAACAAAAAAAATTGCATAAAAATTTGTTTTTCTTTAACTGTATTGGTGTTTGCTCTTCCATAAGGAACTTTTGGGCACCCCTGGTCTAAACAGTATTGTTTCACACTTTTGTGTGTTAATTTTCATACTCCAACAAGTCGTAAACTTTTCGAAAGTGTCAAATTGTGATTTATTTTTTCAATAGTACTATCAGAGTGATATATTACAATAAAATCAGCAAAGAGTATAATATTTTCTATTTTGGTTAGCAGATCTAAAATAAATTGATTAAAAAGAGTAGGAGATTTCACAATACTGAACACTTTTTTGCCTTCGATTTTTATAATTGGTATACTCTAAACGTTTTATAGCTTATGATATTATAGATATGAATAATGTGATAGATTCTATAAAAAGCCTTTTCCATGTATGTATATTAGGCAAACCCCTGTAGAAAGCTTTGTGGTCGAATATTTATATTTAAATCCGAATTGCTTATTAATTTACTTTACATGTTTTATATTATAATACCCTTCACTGTCGTGAGAAGGGTATATATAAGTTTGTCATTCCATTTGTAATTTCCACAATATAATTTTCCGACCCTATAAAGTATATATATTCTGAATCCTTATAGATAGCGGAGTCGATTTAGCCATGTCCGTCTGTCTGTCTGTCTGTTGAAATCAATTTTCTGAAGACCCCAGATATCTTCGGGATCCAAATCCTCAATCATTCTGTCAGACATGCTTTCGAAAAGTTTCCTATTTAAAATCAGTAAAATCCGTCCATAAATAACGGAGATATGAGCAAAAATCGGAGACCGCCTTTTTTTTTGGCCTAATTTGTATCTATATCTCGATAACTAAGTCATAAATATAGACAATATGGATATCTAATGATAGATATTTCAAAGTCCATAGCAACGATGTATATAAGGCTATACAAAGTGGGTCAAAATCGGGAAAAATATTTTTTTTTTTTACAGAAAACATTCTTTTGTCTAAATTCTTTTCACTAATAAATTAAAAAAAAAAAAATTTTAAAACTTAGAAAAAACTTTTAAAAAAATATTTAAAAAAAATTTTTTTTTTCAATTTTGTTTTAAAGTATAATTTGCTGAAGGGTATATAAGATTCGGCACAGCCGAATATAGCTCTCTTACTTGTTGTTAATATATATTTCAAAAATCTTGCTGATATTAGGAAGTAGACTAATAGCACAAACGTTTTTTGGGTTACTCGAATCTCTATCCTTCTTTGGTAAAACAACAGCTTTTGCTTCTTTCCATTTTTCAGAAAATTATGAATTATTTATCATAATCTCAGTTATATTCCTCAATACTATATTCGGTATTTTATCTACACCTGAAGATAATTTTCCTTTCAAATTACTAAAAATATGCAAAATACTATTCTTGGTTATAAAATAGTCCACAGTCTGAGTTACATCGATATTGTCAGAAATCTTTTCGGGACTAAGTAGAATCTATCAAAGAAATTATTAAAGAAATCGTTAACTCGCACTTATAGATTATTTTTATAATAAATAGGCTTTTCCGAGTGTACAGATTGCAAAAATTAACATATCGTGTCTAATATTTGTTCCTGATCGCGCACAATAAAGTTATAAGAGCTATCTCTTTCCAAATTTCCTATTGCTATACCTGCATCAGTCAGTAAATGTCCCGAATTGCCTGGTATTTTCATATTTTGAAGATTTAAAGAATTAACTGTCTTAAAGTTTTTTTTTTATTTCAGCAAACATATGTTGTGATTCTTTGGGATCTAAGTTATATAATTTGTTATATAATACTTCTGTTACAGACCATTTTAAAATTGTCATCTATAAATTATCTAATCATATTTAATTTAACTTTCAGAAAATTTAGTGTGGTTTAGATGTGGATTATGCTCTAATCTGTTGCGTCTCTTTATTAGAATAAGGATTTTACTTTATTCTAGATATAATTTTTTTATAATTGTATTAGTTGTTTTAGAAAATTAATCACTGTTTTTACATTTAGGTGTGACGTACTCTATAGTAATGATAATTAAATTATTAAGTCTATATATATGCTAATCAATTTCGCCATTTCTAAGATATCTATCATTAGTTATTTTCAATTCATTTCCTAATTCACGTACAATCAAGTTCTTAAATCTCCTCCAGTTTGTTGTCTTATAATTATATCTAGATATTTGTATATCTGCAACAATAGAGAACTCCTGCCTATCGTTATTCATAGAACTGCTGATATGAATATCACTTAGACCACTGTCATAGTCTATAGTTTTAAGACAGTTGAGATTAATATCCTCCGTAATAATGTTCAATCTGCAATCCGAAAAATATTATAATTCTGGTTATCGGTAGGATTACCCCAATCTGAGTGTCTACAGTTTATAACACAGGCAAGTAAATATAAATTATTTAAATTTTGTAAGTCTAAGGGCTCAAAAAAGTTTATGTATTTCCGTTTTTATGAATGAATCGTTATTACTACACGCAGAAAAAAAATATAGTTGTTCATTGTTACTGTAACAATTTCAACATTTGTGCATGGTTACTGTAACAATTTCATATATATATATATGGTTACAGCAAGCATGTATATGTTTGTGACAACCATTTATATGATGAAGGACTTACCATATTATGATGCTCTCATATCATAATCTGAGAACAACATATTATGATAAAATTATTCATCATATAAATGGTTGTCACAAACATATACATGCTTACTGTAACCATATATATGGTTGATACAATCATGTGAATCGTAAATTAACCATATTATTATTACCATAATCATATACATAGTTATTGTGATTATAATATTGTTAAAAATTTTGAAATTGTTACAGTAACCATGCACAAATGTTGAAATGGTTACAGTAACAATGTACAACTATATTTTTTTTCTGCGTGTAGATGGAAATACAAAATTCTTCTAAAAAATTGTATCTATACGAGATGTTTGTAAATTTAATTCCTGTTGCAAATTAGACATTTGATTATTTAAATTTATCATCATATTTGTGATGTAACTTGCCATAAGAAATATTTATAAATTATAAACCATTTTAGTAGAGTTTTTAGTTAAAAATTGACTTAAGTACTTTTATAAATTGTAAATCGTCGGTTTGAAGTTTTGACAATTCATTTAGAATTTCATCTGTTGTTATACTTAGTTGACTTAAGGCCCTTTAAAAAAATTGTTATGGTTCTTTTACCTTTTGACGTAAACGTAAAATATTCAGTTTTTTCTAGGTTTTGCTCTTATAAAGTAATTTAAATTATTCTTTAATAATGATGTTTTATTTTTAAATTCTTTAATTTTGAATTATTTTATTTTTAATGCATTTTTGATAAATCCAATTTAATATTTTGTTTATTGGGGGTATTTTTGTATTATTATTATTGGTAACGATAACCACTGTGTTAAATTCTTTTGATATAGATATGTTGTTATTACTAAAAAGTACAAGACCAGGCCTCAATTCTCCGTAATGCAACTGTCGCGATCGAACTTCCAGATCCGCTGACCTTTTCGGCTTTTGTTTGACACTCACTTTCGGATTAAATATTTTATTTATGTATTTCTTTTTTGAGAATTGTTTGTCCTTTTAAAACTTAAAGTACATTTAGAAGGACATCTGAACACTATTTATGGTATCTACTTTATCGGGTATATCGATTTTGCCATGTCTATGGAAAAACTATTTAAAGTGTTAATGGGTGAAATCACTCAATTTGTAAAAAAAAAATCCTTTTTTTATACTGCTGAACATCTTAGCTTTTATTTGAAACCCATTTGGCTATCTAATATTTTATATATCGATGGACTATATTCAAACCCCTCAATCTTAGAAAATAAAAATTTTCAGGAGCGCAAAAAAACTGTTTTTTTCGCTTATTTATGAGGAATATTGAATTCTGTCATCTACTATATATTTTAAAGGCCGGTAGTAAATCCTACATATATTATATTTATAGACTTTTGATATGGTGGATTTTTTTCTACAAAAATATTAATTTTGTATAAATAAAGCTAATAGATAGAGGGTTTGCATTGTAAGAATTGCACGGTGTTATATAACGATATAAGAAATAAATACAATACATACGTATATACATAAATATATATCTAGACACAATTAATTATCTATAGTTATTAAAATATGAAATAAAAGCACGTTTACAATCCATCACATTGATACATTTATGTCATTACCAGGGCAAGTTTAAATATGCACAAACAAATTTTAAATAAACAAACAAAAAAGTTCAAAAATAAGGGAAAATATGCACACAAATATGCAAAAAAAAACATGGATTTGCTTAAAAAAATAATTAAAAATATATATTTAAATTAATTTAATTTTAAAAAAAATTGTTTACAAAGAACAATATAGTGGTTTTGCACTTTCCAAAATGAAATTATCTTTATTTGTTACAAAAAATAAAATTATGTAAACAAATCTTTTTACTTTCAAGACAGACAAATCGACGGACATACCTAGATCGTCTTAAAGTTTCATAAGTACCCAAAATATATTCATATATATTAGAGTGGGTCGATTTGTAAAGCAAACATTTATTTATATTGTACCATCGATTTTTCGATAGCTTTCGGCAAACAAATCATTTTCATGGCGCCCAAATTTCAGAAAAAGTCAAAAAATTTACATTTATTTTTAAGGTTTATTGTAAGTAATAAAAAAACTCGGCCTGTTTATTTTTTTTAATATTTAAGGACCATTATTACAACTTGCATTTATGTTCGTAATAGTAAAAATTAACTTTAAAGCTACCTTTTTCTATTACTTAAAGTTACCTTATACTATTACGAACATAAAGGCAAGTTGAATAATGGTACTTAAATATTAAAAAAGTTAAACCCGTCGAGTTTTTTCATTACCTACTAAAAAAAAAAAACTTAAAAATAAAAGTAGAGAAAAAGTAATTATTTTACTTTTACTGAAATTTGGGAAATTATTTTTCCTCATGCCGAAGATGGCACAATATCGATTACTAGATCGACCCACCCTTATATATAATGTGGGATCTACAACCAATATTCGAGTGTTTTTTTCTAAAAACTAGTAAAATATGCAAATGCTTACTTTTCAAACTTTTTGCTTAAAAAACTTGCCCTGGTTATAACAAATACTAAATAATTTCATAATAAGGGTATTCATTTCAAATTTTTTTTGGTTGGAAAAATTAAAAATTACACTCTGATTTTTTGCACTTGGTTATAATTTGTTAAAACTGCAACTTTTGGTGAAATTTTTTTTCTTTCTTTTCTATTTTTCCAACAAAAAAAATTTTGAAATAAATACCCTTAATAAATAATAAAACTAATAATGGAAATAAATTTTGCTAGAAATAACAAAACAAAACATGGAGTTTTGGTAGATGGTAAATAATTGAAATTACAACTAATTGAAAGCATTAATGATAGAAGCTGAATGTTGTTCAAAAATCAATTTTAATTTTAGAAGATGTTCTTAGTCGCATATTCTTCGTATGTATGTACATTAGATCAGCTCTTTTTTTTCTAGAAAATATTTGTATTTTATCCCAAAACAACATACATACATATATAATATCGGGTATCATTTGAAAGGATTCTTCCAGCCGCATACAACTTAATACTTGTCTTGCTTAGAATAGAGATATTCCATAATTTATACGATTTGTCAAGGATTTTTTGAAAATGTTCAAGATTTTGAAAGTAAATTAAAATAATTAAGCAAACATGATAAGCATGGGTATCAAAATGTTTGATTTGAAAAGTAGATACTCGTAGTGCCGAAAAAATTGGAGTATATACCAGGGACAGCAGCAATTATGACATTTATAGTAAAAATTGTTATTTTTTTTTTTTGTCAGGAATATTTGTAAGACTTTTATTTATTTTTGTCAGAAATAATTGTTATTTTTTTGTCAGACTATGATTTTTATATTTTTGGCAGATATACAAATTCATTAATGAGTTTTATTTATTAGATATTTGTCAGACTCTTACATATATGTAAATAAAACTCATTTGTTAATTTTTATATTTGCCAAATATATAAAAATCATAGTCTGACAAATATGTCTTACAAAAAAATAACAATTATTTCTGACAAAAAAAAAATAAAAATCAAAGTCTGACAAATATTCCTGACAAACAAAAAAATAAAAAAATAACAATTATTTTTGACAAAAAAAAAAATCAGAAAATAACAATTATGTTGTGATTTTTATTATAAATGTCATAATTGTTACGGACCCTGCTTATATCTGACAATTCGTAATTAATTTTCCATTTAAGCCTAAACGTAGGCAATAAAAATTAAATTTTATTAAGTTGATTGGTTTTAAGTACATATGCATATGTGTGTGTCATAAAACAATTGTTTTATGCACAAGGGGAGCTTAACCACCCGTTGTTCAATGTACAATCATCCATTTTTTAATACATTTTTTGGGAAATTTTAAAGCTCAATAAAAATGTCTTAAGGTATTGTAAAAATTTGAATTTTATAATGAATAATGGAAAAAATAATTTAAAAAAAAAATAAATTAAAAATGTTCATGCTATTGAATAAAAACAAGTAATAGGTAATAGGACAAACTGCCTGTTACTAAATCTCGACATAAATTTATAAGGCCATTAAACTGTCCGTTAACGATTTACGATTTCTCAATATACCGACAAAAAACATTATTTTCAGTTGGCAATACCTCTCAAAGTAGATGTGAAAGTTGGAACCCCTGCCTTCAAGTGACAACATGTTGACATAAATCAGTTGGTAAATGTTGCCATTAACGGCCGGAATCTTTTGAAAAATTCTTATTCTCCATGTACAAAATACACAAATACACAAACACATAAAAACTATGAACAGCAGTCAGTTGATTGAATTTATCTGTAGTGTCATATTCGGCTTTTCCGAATCGTGTGTACCCACCATCAATATGTAGTACGGTGGGTCGATTTGTAAGGCCAACATTTTTTGATATTGGGCCATCGATTTTCCGATAGCTTTTGGCATGAGGAAAATCTTTTCACTACTAAATATCAAATAAATTATTTTCGTGGCGACCAAATTTCAGAAAAAGTAAAAAAATTGACTTTTATTTTAAAAGTTTTTTCCTCATGCTGTCAACAAAGTACCTCTTATGGAATGGCCCCCGCAATCACCGGGCCTTAACCCAATAGATCACCTTTGGGAAGGGCTCAAGAGGAAGCTGGAGGGTTTAAGTCCGAAAAATAAGCACGAATTGTTGAAAAAAATCCAGGAAGAGTGGTTTTCCATTGACAAGGACGTTTGCAAAAAAAATTGGTTGATTCCATGAGTCGCTGATGCAATGAAGTTGTGAAAAACAAAGGTAGAGCAACAACAATTAAAATAAAATAATTTCTATTATTTTTTTCCAGTAAAAATATCGACTCTTTACATTGTTAGTCATATAATGTATTAAAATATAAATGAAAAAAGGAAAGATTATGTTTTTTCATATGTTGTATGTCTGATAAACAAAACTGCATATCAATTTATTTAAACAAAACTAAACTTACAAAATTTGAAAAAAAAGCTCTCGTTTCTATTATTTTTTCCAACACTGCATGTATAATTGTATATATATAAATGTGGGTCTGCGACAAATATCATATATAGTTTTTGATTGTATAAAGATTTTATAAAAGATTTTATTTTTATTATTTTTACAAATTGAGTGGGCATTAAAAGCATTTAAATATGTTTATAAGAATTTGTTAAGAAGTTGTGACTGTTTTTGACTTTTTCCTGAAATAGACTGCACGTTTATATAGAATTAAAAATTTATTATTAGTAATTCTTGAAGTTAGTATTTATTCAATATGTAAAAATATGAAAATTTTTTAATTTTATAGCGTCAAGATAAAAAACGAATATTTAAAAATTTATACTTAAATACCATTTAATGTATATGGGTATCGAAGACACGGTAACAAGTTCTGCAGTTTAAAAAAATTATATGTTTTACACCTGATTCAAAAATACGGAAGAAAAATTATTTTTAAAATTTTGTATGAGAAAAATACTGAGTGATTTTCGTACAAAACTTCATGAATTATTTTTCATCCGTATTTTCCTATCAGAGGGAAAAATATACTTTTTAGACAGTCTATTGTCAAAAACCCAAGTTTTGCAACAACAAAAACATGTAATTAATGTATTTTGTTGTTGTGTCAGCCATAAAATTTGAGAGAGAGTAAATATTCTTAATATAATTTACTTTCAGTTTTACCCTATGGTCTCTACTTTCAAGTAGTGGTACGAACATAATAACCAAACCTAAAAACAAGTTTAGGCCCGTGTTAGTTCACAAAATATTGCGCCATTTGCTTGCAGTCCAGTTGGCATCTGGCGAACTCCTAACTACTATAAATTTTTTAAGTAGTGGATTTTTATTGTACATCGGATTTAAATGGATTACATTTGATGATTCTAACTATATTTCAAGCGTTTTGAGGTGCATATTACCTTTTACAGTCCCTATTTTCTATTTTTCTTTATATTCAATAGCTTTTGAAATAAATTTGAATATATGTATACGATTTTTCTCTTTTCTTGAATTTCAAATTAAAATTTCGTTAAGCAAAGGTGTAATGTTTCCACAAACAAATTTATAATAGCTCTGTTCAATAACTAAAAGTTGTTACTAGTTAGTAACAATTGTTACTGGAAAAGCGTTCATTAACTCAAAAAACTAGCAAGTAGAGAAAAAAATCAAGAGCGTATAAATTTTAGAGAGTGTTCTCTCGTTGCAAACTATTACAAGTTCTATTTTGAACTCGTAATAGTTAGCAGCTTATATTTCATATGTTTTGTGTTATTGTTTATTTATTTACAATTTTATTTTTGTGGTGAAAAAAATAAAATTGAAGAAAATGTGAATATTTATACATTTTAAAAGGAAAAAATATGAAAATTGTGTGTATAAATTTTTTGTTACTGGAAAAGCGTTCATTTACTTTTTACTATTTTTGAGAATTTAAGAGAGTAATTTTGTATATTTTGATTTTATTCTCTCGTTGCAAGTATTTACTGGGAAAGTAAATGAACAGACCTAATATATAACTACACTTTACTTTACTCTTAACAAATATTTGACTTTAATAAAATTAAATCACTGAGTTTTTAAAATTTCAATATTGTTTCGAAATTGTACTTGAAATTGTATTTCAAATATAACGATTTGAATGGCTGGCAGTGATTCTCAAACTTTAATATATCTGTGGGCATAGGGTAACATAGAGACGAGACGTTTTTGTCAAAAACCTAACTCTCGCAAGAACAAAATACATGCAAATCTAACATATGATTTGTTGTATTTTTGTTTGACAAATCGGAGTGTCTCGTCTCTATCTATAATTCTCTATGTCTGTGGGTATTATTAACATTGCTGAAGAATATACAACATTGAATAATAGCTTTGAGTTGAGCATTGTTTGTAAGTATGGTAACACTAAATGATTAATGATTAACATCGAAAGCTCTAGAATTCGAATATTCTAGTTTGAAAATCATTGTAAAAATAGAGCTTTCTGTATGGTAATGCAGTGTATATATATTGGCCCTGAGAACACAAAACAGTCTAGTATAATTTGAAGCGTCGTTAAGTGACGACAAATTAACTGCCATAAAGTGTGCTGTATTACCAGTGAATTCATACACATTACCAGTGTGTTTATAAAGTATTATATAAACGTGTGTGTGTATTACAACAAATACCCAGCGGGAAAAAATTCTAGGTCTTCACTTTGTAGGCATTCTAAAAGACCTGTTTACACATTCCAATAGATGCGATACTCATTCTACTCTGCCTTCTCGCAGAAGACGTTCTAGAAGGGCTATGCTTCTCCTTCTAAAAAATGTCATACACAATCAAAATTACATTGCAAAATAAGGTCTAACAAACCTTTATTTAATATTCAAACATGATTGGTTTTGCAATTATTATCTCTCTATAATACTATATATTTTGCTCTCTTTATTAGAAATTGTTACATGAAACCAGAAGAAGGTGCAAAATCTTCTAAATAATTTAGTATTTTATAACACTTGAAGTTGTGAAGTACGCGTGAAGAAATTTTTTTGTATATAAAACTAAAAACTACACACATGATATTTTAAAGTCCTTTTTTTAGGTTTTATGTTGAATTCATTTAGATTATTTTCTTGCTTCAGCAGTCTTTCACATAGGCTTTCATTTTCAGGATTTTTAATAGAGGTGAGTATGTAAACATTCTGTGAGGCATTACGTGGCAGGTCTCCTTACAGGACTTTAACGGAACACTTTCTAATATGCCTTCTTAAGTAGGGCTTCTCTCAGCCCTCTAATAACAGCGAGTATGCAAGGCCTTGGCTCTCAATGACACGCCGTGTAAAATTTAAACGATTTTGCAATGCGGCTGGGTGTTCTTGTGTCTGCAAAATAAGGCATTTAGGAAGGCCTCTTTACTGCATCCTTTTCCCGCTGGGATAGCGACCATTTAAACTATTGTTGTTGTACATTTTAAATAAATAAAGAGTTGTTACAATTTTAAACTACTAAACGGCTTTTATTTGTAATCAAGAGTATCCGATTTATTTCAAGGAAAAAACCAACGTTTTTAAAAAGGTAAAAACGTAACCATATTTTTTTTTTTGAGAGAGATTTTCGGAAGTAGGCATAAATCGTCATAAAATTACGACGCATTATTTCCGTAAACACTAAACTTATTTGTGTAGAATTTTTTTTGGATAACAAAATGTTTAATGGACTTATGTTAAAGTAATTTTCTGAAGTGGAATTTCCGACATGAAATTAAGTCGCGTGATTTATTTCTATATGAAACTTATTTTTGTTAAATTTTATTTGGATTCCAACATTATCCACAAATAAGTTTTATATAAAAATACAAGGCCCATTTCCGAAAATCGATAAAGTGAAACTTATTTGTGGAGGAATTTGTGTGGAATTCAACATAAATCAGGCATGGCAAAAGAGTCCGATTAGAACCATTTTCAATAGGCTTCGTCCTTGGGACGAAAAAAACTAAAAAAAAAACTCGAACACAAACATTACTGAAATAAGCACATGTATGGGTGTTGCTTTTGTTTTCACGTTGTTTTTTTACTAATACATTCTTACCTCTTAGGTTTTTGACAATTGAGTTAGGTATTTCATAATAATAGTTCTTTCAGGTCAATGTGTGTTTATTATGAGAATTTACAACCAAAAAAGGTTAGACACTGGATTTTCTGAATTTATTTTTGTTATGACTAAAGACATTAATTCCTACCAAATAGATTTTTAGTATAATGTATAATAGATTTTTAGTATAATGTATAATTGCTTTCATTGCAAGTTTATTGTTTTTCTGAATGCAACATATTTATCTAAGATAAGTTGTTGGTATCAAAAATTATGGAAACATTTTCGTTATTTATAGGTTGGGAATATATTTTGCTGGGATATACATTTATATAGACATAGAATAAAGCACTCAACTTCTTTCTATTCGATACATTCATACGATTAAACACACATATAGATTTAAAACGTTGTTCTAACTATTTTTCAAACAAAAATACACACACGTACATATATGTATAGGTACAAGTACTTAGAAGTCAAATAGACATACAATAAAGACATCTAAACTGAGTTGAGTTGAATCTACTTCATACGATGATTGTTGAGAAGCACAGATATTTCAGCATCTTGGGCTGATTTTTATTGTTTTATATATTTAATATTTCTTAGATACGATTTGTTTTAACTAAAAATAAAAGCGAATTGGCAGTTAGTCAAGTTGCACATCAAAAGAAATAATATATGTATAGGTATATATGTATTTATTCTTATGGAATCTATTGAATTTGATTGTACTTTAAAGCACTTTAATGGTATTAAAGTCTATATGTATTTAAGTTAATAATAGTGAAATGTTAAAGAAACACTACTTATTTTAGAGAATTTATATTGAAAAGGAAAATGGAGAAGGATAGATAGATAGATAGCTAGCTAGATTTATAGATAAAAATAGGCATATTATAACAATTTAATAAAAAGGAAGAAAAAAAAAAATAGTAAAATTGTAAAACAACTTTTGAAAAAAAAAAAAATTAAGGGGAGTTGTTAGGAAAGCAGGAAGTGAATTGATTTACTCATCTTAAGGTTAAGGAAATAAAATGCTTTTAATAAATTTAAAATGTTTTAGGTTTTTTTTTTGTTTTCTGTGAGTGGGAGAAAGAAAAAGCAGAAGGGAATGAAAAACTAGGAGGAGATATGTTTGAATTGATTCTTCTACTAATTTTGTTTCTTCTGCTTACCGGTTTGGCTTTAGGTTTCTGTTTGGCTTGACGTTTTGGCTTCAACATATTCCGGAATTGTGGAATTTTTGTAATCTTTGCACTCTTGCCACAAAATTTGACTTGACGTTTTCCTTTTCTTTTGGAAAAAACGCCAACAGTTAAACGCTCTCACCGAACACACTTTCACACACACACAAACACACACACTCCCACGAAGCGTTACGTCTCAAATGCTAGAGATGAATTGGTGTTGCAGGTAGTAGGCGTTGTAATTGTTGTTGATGATGTCGTTGCTGATTTACTGACAGATGACAGACATTTATCCTGTTGTTTTCTGTTTGTGTTTATTTTTTATTTTATATTTTTGATTTCTTCTGCACTGAGTTTCGTTGTATGTATAAATTTATGAATTGCGATTTATGTTATTGCTATTTCTCTTGTATTAACATTGTCTCTGGGGATGTTGCTATTGTCGTTACTGCTATTGCCTTCTCATGCTCATGTAACGGTTGGTTTATTATACAAATATCCTGAAGTCTTCAGTATGAGTGTTTCAATATCCTTTTCCGTGTGTGTGAACTTGCGAATGAAGGATATCTTAAAATGTTTTATACTAAACTTTATTGTTTCAAATTTAATATTTGGTTTTTTCTCTTTATTTATGTTGCACTTGACAACAGTTGTTCTTTATTTGTCTAAATGTAATTTCCATAATGAAAGAGAGAGAGAGAGGGAGAGTTAAGAAAATTTTGTGAAAGTTAGAATACATTTTTCTTATAAATTTCAAATTATCATAATTTACATACTACTGTTACTGTTACTACTTCAAGCTACATAATCATGCATAAATAAGTATTTACGATAAGCCATTCATATTTAAACTAAATTATACAATCCGTGCAAAATAAATAAATTGAACAAAAGTTGGTTTATTTTCATGTTGTATTAAAATTGTTATTTGGTTTTATTAAAAAACAAAAAAATAAAAATTGCAATAATATCACTTGGTTTAACTTAAACTTAAAGCAACATAAACATTTTTAAATGACTTATGTCTTGTCAAGCAGACAATCCAAAAATCAGCAGAGAGAATTATTTATTAACATGTACAGCAATAAAAAATTTAGAACAAAAATAAAATAAAAAAAATTACTTTTCTTGTTGCAAAGAAAAGTAAGTCTGTCTAGTCGGAGTTGTTGAAATAATTTTTTTTAATTTTATCTTTGTACATATTTTTATGAGATGTTTTATTGCTTATTTGACTTTGTGAATCTTGTTTTTTTTCATGTGTTGTCTATATAAATAATGTCATCAATGTATTACATTAGGGTGGCCCCGTTTGTATGGAGAAAAAATAAGGTGTCGATGTTCCCGCCTAAAACGATTCATTTTGATTAATTTTAAGAAAATATTTAAAATTTTTGAATTTTAATTTTTTTTTAAATTTCTAATAACCAATTGAATGCGTCTCTCAAAGACCTTTCACATGATACCAAATTTACATATACTTCCTTGGAAGAAATTTCAAAACGTAGTCTTAGAATGAAACAAATTTTCATTTTAGTTGGGAACATCCGCAACTTTAATTTTGGGGCCACCCTAATGTACATAGGAAAACATCAAATATATTATTGGGTTCAAATTTGTCCAAAGTGGTGCTGAATCGAAATTTAAAAACATTTATTTTTGTTTATCTTTTTATATATTTCTGATTATTTATCAATAAAAGCTACAATAGAAATTTATTAAAATTACAGCTTCCCTGAATTAATCGCCATTTTAGATACCATTGACTACATCATACGCCACAGTTAGAAAGTGTTGTCAATTACAGGGCAAGTTTTTCAGGTTTTTAGAATAAAAAAAAGTAATTATAAAAATTCCTTAAAAACTGTTCAAGTTTGCAGCAGTACAATAACATTATCTTTTTTCATATTTTCTAGTTTTTGTTCATATGTTAACTTGCCCTGGTCATGTTTATGTAATTTTATTATGGGTTTTATACCTTTACATTTTGCATAATGAAAATAACACAAAAAAGCTTTTTGCAATTCTTTAAAACTTTCCAAACAGATAATATTTTATTTAGAGAAAAAGAAGAATTTGCTTATTGATTTCTGGTAAAGTATTATGATGTAATTAAAATTGAAAATACAATAACTCCCAAATTATATGCAAATAAATTCATTGAACTTTCAATACATACTAAATAAAAATAATTTAATACTAGTTGCTCCGGTAGGCTGGTGAAACAGACCAGAGTTTGTACTTTCGTTACTCAACCCAGTAAATTAAGTTAGAATATAACTTGAAATTGTAGAGTAATATAAATAATTCGATTTGATACACCAACTCTTAATGAGTACAGTTAAGTATTAAAGTTAATTTATAATAGTCGTTTGAATATTTTAAAGATTTTTTCTTCAAATTTTATAAATCATTCCATAAGAATTCTTTCTTAAAGTATTGTGACAGGTTAATCATAAAAAGGCTTATTTTATTTTTGTTTTAATGAAATGTGAGTTTTTGGTAACATGAAACTTATTTTAATTGAATTTTACATTATTTCATGCATTTTGTTTCCTATTACATAGATATTTATTAATTTTTAAGCAATTTAAAATCAACTCTGAAGCAATTCAGCAATTCAGCAATTCATCAAGCAATCAAGCAATTTACAGTTTTAAAGTTCATTAAGATATCTCCAAATGATAAAAAATTAATAAATAGGGGCACTACATAAAAAGTACTTTAAAATGCCTGTTTTTGTTATAATTATTTCATAATTTGTAAAAAAGAACACATTTAAATATTGGTATAAGTTTATTAATGTAAAAAAAAACATTTATGAAAACTTTGAAATGAATTTTTTCTAAATAGAAAGTTAAGATATTTTCCTTGAAGACCTATTTGATCGCGTAGTGGGATGCATGTGGGATATCTATCAAAATAAATTTTTGACTTTTTTTGCAGTTGTTGAAAAATTGTGTCTGAATTACTATCCAATAGAACTAACTATGGTGCAAATTTCATCCCAATCGGAAGACATAGATTTCAAAAGTTGGTTCACTTGACATTTCATAAAAAATTTATAAATATGAAAACGAATCTTTTCAAAAGACAGCTCCATTATTAAAATCGACAATGGGAGATGTCCAACTTTAGAGGGCTATAAAATATGAACCATATACGGTTTATACGTCATAAAATCCGTATGTAAGAGTAGAATACTTGATTTAAATTTTAGCAAAATCAAAGCAAATAAAAATTGTAAACTCTATCTTAGGAAACTAATAATGGTATTTAATTTTTGTTCAAAGAAATCTCAGCAAGGATTGAATTAAAAAATAAAACGCCTAAAATATGCTGATAGAGATTTAACCAATTTTGTATCGAAGTTTTGAATTTACTAAGAGTTCTACAATTCCAAAGCTGGGATTCCAAAACGGGCAACAGTTTAAGATATAATATAATCATTATTTAATAACCATCACCGTCGTTAAAAAATAAATTCGAATGCTGGCCTGGCATGCTTATGTGAAATTGCTAGCTCATGCTAGTTAGAAAATATTTTGATTCTTCCTCACTGTGCGCTGCAAGTTTGCTTAGAGTTTTATAAAAATCTCCAACCGTTCAAGGCTACATCTAATAACAGGACGGTAGATGTACCACTAGTGGACTTGAGACACTCGAAGTGCTCATGGACACTCATTTCCCGGGAGGCGTGCCGGTTGCTATGGCATATGTATCCCAATCGCATAGTCAGACTTCATCCTCAATTGAAATTATCGTGGATAAGAAACATTGGGCCATACAGAGCTTTGATCCATACAAATCTCCAGGCCCCTGGCTGAGAAAATCACACCATGGTCCTACATATCCAATAATAGGACTCAGTGTAATTTGACCTTCATCCCGAAGGGAGACAAGGCTTCACGCACTAAGAAAAAGGATTGCAGACCGATATGTCTATTTACCACATTCGAAGGTAGGCCTTCAATAATGTGAAATATGCAACTATAATATCAGCCCTATGTTCCTTAGGATTTGACCAATACATTGTTAGGTTCATTAGGTACCTTCTGGATTATAGGATCATTCGTTCTAAAATTGGAGCGATAACGATCTCTAGATTTTCCAAAAGAGGCAAAAGAGGCACACATTGCGTACTACCGCGACAAAGTCGCTTTTTACACTACTGAACTGGTTGCCAGTAGATCTAATGGCCAAGAAGTTGGCACTGAACACGGCTTTAGGCTTAACGCATGGAATTACAGATCATATGAACATGCTTGCATAATAGGAAGTATTAAAAACTTCCTGATCATATTGATTACTGCACCCAAAGACCCCTTTTGCCTGAGGAACTTCGGTTTTTTAATCCCGTCCAGTATGGAATCTGATGATGGTCTCTCCTTTAGTTTAAAGGGGCTATCCTATACGGATGGGTCTGCATTCATGAATTTGGGATAAAGAGCTGGCTCAGATATTACAGGATATCTGGTAGGGATATTCGTATATATACTGACAATAAAGCTGTAATCAAATCGCTGATAGGTGTTTTTGTAACATCAAGTATAGTCCAGGAATGGCTAGTATCCATAAATAAGATGGCGGAACATTCAACTGTTGTAATCACTTGGGTACGTGGACACAGGTATAATAAAGCAATTGTATTGTTGATAACTTGGCGAGAAGAGGAGCCTCGATGTCGGAATATGAGATAGACTACGATTAAATAATCCATACTATGAACTTGCCCATACAAGGTGGTGTAATGAATGCACTTGTGCTATTACGAGGTTGATATGATAAAATATTTTACAATTCTTTTGAAATTGTCCTGCACTGGGTGATCTGCGTACCATGATTTTAGGGAAATGCTCCTTGAGAAAGCTCACCGAATTATCCGGGAAGGAATTAAGGTTTATAACTATACCTTTAATATGAAGAAAAGCAGGTGGTTAATAAGACACATAGCATCTCATAGTGGCCCCGTATCTGTCGCATGATGGCCTGCGCTCTTTGACTTCTATCTGTAATTTACTTTATAAACTCTACTCTTACTTAACTTATCACCCTCCCTTTTCCTTTATTTGTCGCTCTACTCTACTCTACTCTCTTCTCTTCTTTATTTTCTCCTTTTCAGGTAACACAAAGGAAGCAATCAATGGACCCACGTGAGCTGTACAAAAGACGGACGGCTTCCTGTAAACCTAAACTAACCTATTATACTGAATTTCTAAATCTCTTGTATCTGAATATTTTCTAAACATGTATATCGACCAGTGTTGCCAGGAGCTGGCAAAAAAAGAAGCTATATTGACTTCAAAAAAAGGCCAGAAGAAGCCAAACTGCTTTAAAAAAATGCCAAAAGAAAAAGCTAAAATATTATAAATTAAGAATTTAGTTTAAGGTTCACTTCAGCAGCAAACAAAAAATAACATTAATCATTAATAATAAATAGTAAATATACACATATACATAAGCGATCAAAAACCTCTTAAAGGAATGGAACTAAGCTTTCTTTTGAGCAAAAAAAAAAAATTAAATAGGGCCCATTTTGAAAAAAAATGTCAACAGTTTTAGATTTTGCAAAAAAAGTCAAAAGAAAAGTTTTTTTCCGAAAGATTGAAGAAATAGCTATGTAAACTATTTGGGACACATTTTGCTAAGAACAATAGGTAATAAGTTACATGGATGAAAAAAAACACCTGCTTGGCCAAAATGTCAAATTCTGATCCCCTCCAACTCAGAAAGTTTTCGACCGATCTTGTTGAAAAATTGTGTCTGAATTACTATGTAATAGAAAAATGGTTCACTTGACATTAAATGCCCCATATATATTTTTATACAGACAAAACTTAAATTTTGTTTTTTTTTAATTTAAGTACCAAGCATTTACTATTTTCATATACATAATATATTTTTTTGGTTTTACGAGTACTATTTTAAGTGTATTATTAACGGATAAAAAATCGATTTAGCCTTTTTATTTTCTCCTTATCCTCGAAATTTTGGTTTTAGCTTCGTTTTTTTTTCTAGCCTTTTTTTATTTAAAAAAGGCTATTTTCAAATTAAAAAAAGGCTAGAAAAAAGCCACGAAGCTAAAACCAAAATTTCGAGGCTAAAGAGTAAATAAAAAGGCTAAATTTAGCCTCAAAAAGGCTAAACTGGCAACACTGATATCGACCCCTCTGCGCGAAATTATCGTATGTTACATTTTTACATAGTAAAATCTTATACCGAAATTCGCTATAATTATGGAAATATTACTATGTTAATTTTGTCGTATGCGAAATTTAATTTACTAAATCGGTTATTGTATCGGATTTAAAATTTGGTATTGATGATACCAGCAAAAACAAAGAAATTTAATAATTATGACGCTTTCCTGTAAAATTTGGGTTTGTAACATACGATAATTTCGAGCAAAGGGGTCGATATCTTTATTCTTCAAATATTAAAATATTTTTTATCATTTCTGCTTTATGTTTGTTTCATAGGGTAACATAAACCCGAGACGTTATTGTCAAAAACCTAACTCTTGCAACAACAAAATACATGTACGTCAATGTATGTTGTTGTTGTATAAGACATATGATTTTTTTTTATATTTGTTTGACAAAACAAAGTGTTTGTTTGGTTTTATTCAAAAAGAAAAAAACATTGCGTAAAAATTATACGTGTTACATATTGATTCCAGAGCATCAAATCAATCATAATCATGCATACAAATAAGAAGGAGGAAACAAATGTTGCAGACTTGTAATATCAATCTATATCTGTTCAAAATCAGTGGTATGGCTGATTCTACAAACATACCATATAATTTTACCTATAAACATCATTCATGTATTCATGTACGATTAAAAGGAAATGAATTTTAATTCATTTTTCCATTGAATTTTTTTAATAAGAATAAAGATGACAAAATCCATCTTTTCTTTATTTTCGAAAACCCCACTTGGAGATTTGAAAAGTTGGTCAGAAATATTTTTAAATCAATTGAATAGCTTTATTACGAAATAGCTTAGGATCGCGATAAGGACGATTTTATTAAAGAAACAGAGTTTATTTTTTGTAATTTTTATCTGAACTGAAAAGAGATATTCAATAACAAATTGAATTCATTCTAATTCTAAATCAATTATTTTTTGGATGAAACGAATGCAGCAATAATTTTAATTCATTATGAATTCATTGAAATTTTAATTCCATTCATATTTTGGGCAAAATAAATGCTTTCAAAAAATAACAGTTTATTTCATGAATGATTTAAACTCTCATTTAAAAATGAATCGTTCTTTTACAGCTCTATTATGTCTTTATTATTTTAAAATTAAATTCTGTTTGTTATCAGTAAATTTTTTAAGCTAAATTACATTCTTAAACGTAATTTATTCAAAAATTTATATTTCTCCCTAAAAAAACACTTACCAAACGGCTTTTACTACCGTTGAAATTTTCTTCTAAATTTCCTTTAATGTTGGAAAGAAAATCTGCACTAATTAATCAAAAAATTAAGTTTAAATGAATTAAATTCATTCAACATCCATCAATAACCCTCACCAGACTATAAATGCCAATAATGACATTGTCCTTGTGGACTGATAAATATAATTGCTCCATAAATGGTTCCTCATTAAAAGGAGGAACAAAGTAAAATGAAAACAACAAAATTTAAAAGAAAAAAAAACTCACTGACAAAACATTTTGACATTTAACACAATGCACACACGTGTTCGTATTTATAATGAATTTTAAATTAAACTGCACAGATGCATACACAGTTTATGTCAACGTGTTGTATGTAGATGTGCATGTAAGTATTTCTGAACACAAAATAATTAACACAGATTTCGAAAGGACATTTAACAACAACAAACAAACACATAACAAAACAAACACAAACACAAACAAATATTTTTTAAACCATTTAACAATCCATATAAAATAATAAATTTTAAAGAGAGAGACTTTGCTAAAGGTTTTCCTTTTTAAATGTTAATTTAAAGCATTTTAACTAAAAAATTGGATTAATTAAAATTGATAGCAACTGTTTTTATGTTGTTTTTTTCTTTTTTGGAATGAATAAAATTGAAAATTTCCTTTTAGTCTACAATTTAACACAAAGATTTAATAGAGTCTTACGTATTAATTCTATGGAACTTTGTAAACTCATTTCCCTTTTAAACACAAAGCAAAATACATAAATTGTTAAAAGACAAAGAAGAAAAACTCAAGCAAAGAAGCACAAAGGAAAAATTAAATAAACGAAAATAAAAAAAAAAACAAAGCAAAATATTCTTACCTTTTTAGGTTTCTTTATTGAAACAGTACGAGAATACTGATGATAGACCTGAACATGATTTGATGTAAATTTACCCAACATGGAGAAGTCCTTTAATTGATTTCTTTCTCCTTCACAAAACAAGCGAAAATAACGTTCCAATAACAAATGGGTTGATTTTCTTTAAAAGTCTGTAAGAAAAAAGAAAAAATGTAGATAACAAAGGAATTATTATTATTGTTTCACATAATGAATACTACTTATTTCTTAACTAGCTAAAATTAACATCATCTTCATCATCATCATTCCAATAAAGCGATAGAATATAAAGTTATTTGTAGAACAATGAAATTAATTCATGAACATTTATTTGTAGCAGCAACTGTTTAATGCTGATAAGACGAATATAAATCTAACTGTGGCATCTTATTCGACATTTAATACCTTTTAAAGCAGTCTTAAGTTATGAATAATGTTGCCACATAAGTTGCAGGCAGCTGAAAACACATACACAATTGTTACAGAATAAATTTTTTTATTGGTGCTCAGAGAAAATAATTTAATTTGCTGCAAAGGAGTTAAAAGCCAATAGATTGATTGGAGGGACTCCATTGGAAAATGTTACAGTTGTCAAATAGGCCGTAATATGATTAATTTGACTAAATTTGTTCTACTTTAATTCAATCTTATTAACCAGAACCATAACATTTGTTTACTGTAACTAAATCATTCCTTTAGCCACAAATTCGGTTGTCACGACAAAGCCACTTTCTCATATAAAAAAAAAAAATTGCATTAAGAAAAAAGTGATTTTGTGTGTTTTTCCGAATAGTTCTTTAGATATATGATAGTCCAGTCCCACACATTTTTAGCCAAACTCCGTATAGTGATAAGACATTAATTTGTATAAAGTTTAAATACACTCAAAAAAGTTTTACATTAACTGATTGTAGTTTATTCAAAAAGTTTTCTGTTAAGTTAAAAAACAATGAAAAAATAGTTATTTTGTGAAGAAATATATTTTTTAACTTTTTATACACGTTGTTTAAAAAACAAACTACAAAAAAATATTGTTTTTCTGTTCAGTTAATATTTTCAGTTATTAATTTGTCTAAAATGTTTTATTAAAATTAATAACTTTTTGGTATGTTGTCCAAAAAAGTAAGTTTTAATTGTCAAAAAATTAAAATAAATAAATAAATATTCAACGAATGTAATATGTAACAATAATTTGGTAAGTTTTTCACATTTAATCATTATGTTAAATAAATAATATAATCCATAATTTTCTTCAAAGCATTGTACCAGACAAGTGCTCGAATAGTAATATGGAATGGAATCTGGAATAATAAGTAACAGAGATATTTTGTAAGTATGTATATTATGTACAAATTATACTAAATGAATAAATAAAACATGTTGTTTCACAGTCGTGCATCTTGGATCATGTGTTCTTTGTCCTGATTTGGTTCCTGCCTTCTTGGTTTTGTGTATTTCTTCCAGCATTCCAAAATAAACAAAAAGAACTGTCGGCTAAGGCTTCGCTATGAAAAACAGGTAATATTGTTCCATAGAGTTCATAAATTAAATTACGTATATTACGTTTTTTTTACAATCACATCACTATAGATCACACATCCACCACAAATTATTCTAATCGACTTATAATCATCTTCTCTCCCTTGACAGTCGGCCCTTATTTTAAAGGTAGAGATCGAACCCTAATTAGGTAAACTTTAACATAAATTTAGGGACGTAGACATAGAATAATACTTTAACCCACTCAAACCTCATCCTCAAAAACGACAACCTTTCAAAAGCTTTCCCAGTATTCCTTATAACATTTTCTTCGTTTCGGTACAAAAAGGTTTCATATAAGTACACAAATGACTTTTAGTTATTGACTTTATTATATGGGTTAATCGCTCCCGAATCCTTCAACTATATGATTTTTGAATTTATTTTTATTACACACTTATGTAGTTGGTGTATGTTACCATATGGTCGGGCTTCCTGACAATACTTTCGTACATGTTTTATTGTGCAATCTATACATAATTTAAAACAATCATCCATAATTTTTATTTTCAGATTTCCATAGCTTTTGTAACGATTATCTGAAAATATAGAGGTGGCGAGGTCAAAGAGGACATTACAATTTTGAAATACTTATAGTATCCCTAAGCTTATTTTATATTAACATTATTTTTTTTATTCATTTATTAATAAATAAATAAAAGCAGTTAAAATATACTATAAAACAGTAGTTTTTAATGATTTTGTAGGTAGAAATTCGTCAGTTAAAAATAATGTTTAAAACATTCGTTTCTAATGTTTTGTAGTTTATTTTTTGTGAGTTAAATTAAATGAATAATCAGTTATTTCTACTGTTTTGTAGTTTGTTTTTTGTGAGTTGAAATAAAAGAATAATCAGTTATTTTTACATAAATTGTCAGTTATAAAATCAACATTCAAAAATAATTGAAAAACTCTTTTAATTCAAATGAAATGTAAGCGGTCCGTTTTTTAAATAAAATTTAAGTTGTTAGTAATGATTTTTCTGTTGAATTTACCTACATAATATTTTGAGTGTACGTTTTCGAGTATAGTTCTTCAGATATTCAAAACTAACAATATACATTGTATGGGAGGCACCACGCCCACTTGAAATTTCAAAATAGAAAGTAGCCTGTTGGACATAAAAAAATCCCAATTATTATATTTTTGAAATTCCGCCTAAAAAATCAGTATTGATATATTAAACTATTGCCCATTTTGAATACCCAGCTTTTCGATAAAAATTCGAAAGAACCTAGGGAAACCCTTATTAGTAAATTGTAGTCGTTTTCTATTTAAAGCTATCACTATTAAGAGAAATTTTCCGGGTAGGAAAGAGCAATAATTTTTTGGGCCAAAAAATATATTCAAAAATTCATAATTTTCAATGAATTTATTATTATTTTTAGACACGTATAACTTCAACCAACAGGACAATTTTTAATGAAATCGGTCTTAAATTGTGTCCGATATTATGAAAAAAATGCACTAAGGTAAATTTTGAAAATTGATTTTTCTAATGCTTATAAAGTCAATCGGATGAGTCAGTAAGAAATGGTATGTTTTTTTTTTTTCAATAATATGTTGATTCCGACCCACTGTGTAGTGATGGGAAAAAATCTCTTGATTTTTGTTTGACGACACCTAGTTTTTAGTCTATCTAAGTTTTACATAACATTGTAGATAAGGTCATAACATTAACGTTTTCTTTAAAATAAACTCAAGGACTTTTAAACAAAATTTGAAAAAAAATCCAAAAACATAAACACTTCTATTCTGTACGTATACTTATTATTTATTAATAATACTAATACGTATAGTGTGATTGTGAATTGTTTTATAGTGTAAATTTCTATATGTAATTTCAAACAGATTAATATTTAAGAAAATAGACGTCTTTGATATATTGTCAGTTTAATTTTATAGAACTTATTTATGAATCACAAGTCCGGCTAAATAGTGTTAGTATTTTTGAAGGCAAATTTGTTTGACCATTAAAGATGAGTTATCGACTTTAACTGGGTAAAGTTAATTTTCCCACATAGCTTTGATTTCACTATGCTACACTAAAAATATGCAGGGGTTCTCATATAGCAATTCTGTTTTATTTTACTCCATTTCCTAAATACTTAAAGTTTTTCTCTGTAACTTCGTTTATTACTAGCGGATTTAATAGTGGAAAAACATATTTACTTATGTTGTTTTCAAAATGCCTTTTTAATTGTTGTTTTATTTATTTTTGAAAATTGGTTGAAAAATGGCCTTATTTACAATACATCACTAAAATGAACTGAAGTATTTACGGATTCCAACAAAACTGAGTAGCTACATGAGAATTCCTGAATATTTTTATTCATTCAAATTTGTATCATCACGATTGAAAGTAAGGTACATTTACAGGTACATTGTACTTGCCAACAGGAAATCAAATATTTCTGAGAAACTTTCTACAAACAAAAGCCCACAAAAACTTTTCTGGTAATAAATATTAGATTTTGTTCACATTCTTACGTGAAATAAAAAAAAAAAAAAATTCAACTAACCACCCAAACATTCAACAATTTCATGCATAAAAATATTTTGCTTACACGCTGCTTAAAATTGTGTGAGAAAAATACAAAGTTTGTTTAATAATAAAAAATCCTACATTTTAAATTAATTCATCATAAAAGCTGAAGGTCACTTAATTCATGGATAAATTGAGAAAAATAAAAACAAAATTTTATTCAAAAAACAAACGCTACGTATTGTTCCAGCGCTTGCCCTATACATTCGTAGAAATTTCTATGCTGCTGGGTACAAATTAAAAAGTTTATTTATTTTAATAAAAAGAATTGCAATAAATACTGAATTTTCTAAAAATACCATTAAAATTAGAAATATAAGGCCAAAAATATGTGGATTAAAGAAAAAAGTAGAAGAATTTATCCAATCTCATCTCCGATTTTATGTCTTGCCAGCAAGTGTTTATCAATGCATAGACTTACTGACTCAATACCATTTCCAGTAAAAAAAAATTATATACTAAAACATATAAGAGACTTTGCTTATTCTCATATAATTTTGTGAATAATTTTGAAGCAATAAGTTCTAAACTTGAAGCAATAATTTTTCAGATATGTGACCATATAAATATCACATATCTCGAAAAAACTGTTTTAAAAAATGTTCATACAATTATATGCTATTATTGTTTATATATTTGTACAAATGAACTATAAACGTTTATACAAATATACGGAAGGGGATTCAGTCAACAACATACTATATATTTTTTTTAATTTTGGTATTGAGATATAGGCCTTTGATTTTTATAGCTCAAGAATTGTTGAACTTTGAACTTTACAAAGAAATGTTATTTATCCCAGTGTTTTAATAACTAGACTACAAGAGCAGTAGCAACGAAAAAAATAAGTAGTCTAGTTAAAAAATTAATAAAAACTCAGAGTCAATCAATTACTACTGCTACCTTCACATTTAGTAGCAGTAGTTGTAGTAGTAGCAATAAAAGAAAAATTTAAAAGTAGCAGAGCAGATTGTTTTCTATTACTTCTGCTACTTTTAAAATTTAGTAGTAATAGAAGTAGCAGTTGAGGTAGCAATAGAAGTAGTCAAAAATAAAAATCTTCAGTCAATTAATATTGTGTGTTGTTGTTGTGAATGTTTATTTTTGTTTGTATTCACATAGTTACCATATTTTTACATAAACATTGTTGCAAAGCGTTGCCGTATTATTTACTTGAAATAAGAACGAATTCTGTATTATATTCAAATAAATGTAATGGTATTAAAGTTCTTTCATCTAAGTATATATAACAAAATGTCTATTTATTTGTTTGTTTGTGCTAAAAAATATATTTAACAAATAAAATGTTTTTAGAAATTCAATATTAAATAAAAAGCAGATCTTAAAAAAGTAGTAGTTAACATGAATATAGAATACATTTCAATTTAATAAAAAATGAATGAGATCAATTCAAAGATAAATATTAAACAATTTTTTAAAAAAGTTTTTTATTTCTCAAACCTACTTATAACAATAAAATTAAATTTTATTGGATTTTGTTAATTTAGTTTTTCTTTTAAGAAATTAAATTTACTACTTTTTCCACAAAATGTTACTCCTGAAGAGAAAAAATACCCACAAAAATTAATTCTATCATTTAATAAATTTTTTCATTGTTAAATGTACGAAAATTCATTTATAATTATGTAGAACATTAATATTTCCCCTGCAAATAATATGGCAACGTAAGAAATAACTTGTTTGTGTGGATGGTAACTTTGTACTCACAGAAAATACGACCTTTCTGTTAGCAACACGAACATCTGAGACGAATAAAAACGAATTATTTCTTCAAACACTCTCAAAACAACACAATGTTTATTTTTGGCATTTTTGGTGTTATGGCCAGTGTTGCCATATATTTTTTTAAGAAAACTTTTTATTTTTAAAAAAAAAACTTTTTTTTCAACAAAAAAACTTTTCTTAAGTACATACATACTAAAATTACAAAACCCAATTCGAACATGTATCAGACTTAGATAATTTACGTGAATTTAGTACTTTAAATATATTCAAATCAATCTCCCCATTTAGTAAATGAATTTGGGGACATTCATTTTGAAATAAACGGCTCAACTTATTGATATAATAAATTTACAATGTTCCAAAAAACTTTTTTTAAAAAATAAAACTTTTTGAATCTTAAAAAACTTGCAAAAAAAGGGAAAACTTGACAAATGGTAACACTGGTTATGACTGAAGATTTTCTGTTTTGACTACTTCTATTGCTACCTCAACTGCCACTACTTCTACTACGTCAACTGCTACTTCTAAATAATAAAAATTAAAACTCGATGTATAACATTAGTAATGATTTTTTGTATTTTTATACTACTACTCCATTTAAAATTCATGTTTTATTACTAATGCTCTGTTTAGAGATTTATTTTTTGTTATAGTAGTTATAGAAAAAACAAGAAAACGAAAAAAGAGAAATGCTATTGCTACCGCTATAGAAAATTTTCTGAAGCAGTAGCAATAGCTAGAAATGTTTAGTTATCGTAGCTTTTTAAACACTGATTTATTCATAAAATTTTATAGTTCATATCTTTATCTTTCAAATAAAATCAAATTAGCACATTTTATGGTTTAAAAGTATGAACAGTTTTGTGACATTTTTAAATTTATTTTTAATTTTTTAAACGCCACATCTTTGGACCGAAAAGGGCGTTGTGTCAAAAGGTCTATGATTTTATAAACATTTACTTACAATACATAATAACTGTGGTAAATTTCGTTAAAATCTTAGATGACTAAGTAATTCGACTGATGTCCGCTTTGGTATAGACCAATGCCCTTAATATCATTAACGAGTATAGATTTTTCACTGATAAACTTTAAATTTGGTAATACATACATTTCATGCATAAATACAACATATACTAAATTATTATACAATTAAATTTGTACCCCTTTATTCATAATCAATTAATAATTTTAATAAGATGAGATGTATAGGCATTGGTCATTGTCTTGGAACTGGTTCTATGGTGGCGTAATTGATGACTGCTATTTTAATATCATAATCTATGTTATACAGGCATTATGTACAGGAAAGGCCAAATCACCATGTGATTTCATACTAAATAATTCCAGTAATTGCAAATTTTAAATAAACCAAGAGTTTTTATTATTAATAGGTTTAATTTTAAAGACCTGTACTGTAGATTTTCCTGAAACGCATTTCATTAAGACTTCTTTTAAAAAGTTTAAAAGAAAACCCGAATTTCCATAAATAAATCTTCAAAATTAATATTAAAAGTACTCGTTCAACAACATGAAACACTTGAATTTATGGAGAACTGTTCATTAGTGTGGCCCAAAAGAAATTTATTTTTCTATTTTCAGGGGTGCTCAAGCTTAATTTAAAAGCTTAAAGATTTTTTTCAGAGTTTTTTCCAAAAATCGTATTTTTCGTTTTTTTTTTTTTAGTTTTCTTCATAACTTTGTCAAAACCCACAATTTTCTTTACTTTTGAGGAAACACTTTAAAAGAAAAATGTTCAAGTTTTATTTTTGTCTGCAAAAACTATTAGTTTTTGCAATGAATTCGCTCATTAAGGTGCCCTGCATTAACATTTTTCGTAATTATTGTAAATAACGCTTTATAACTTTTAAAATGTTTAAGAAAATGAAAAAAACTAACAATGCAGTTTGAAAGATCAATTAATTCTTAATAATATAAGATCAACAATTTTTGAATTTGCTTTTACCGTTCCTGAGTTATACCGGTTTTCAGCTCTGTAGTTTAGTAATTTCCGAGAATGTTGCTTATATGGGAGGTATGGCGAATAGTGGACCGATTGGTATTAAATTTAGTTGTAGGAATTCGGTTTATATAAAACTTATTTGTACTGAATTTGGTAGGGATATGTTTATAATTAAGATATTTATGAGAGCTTAACTATTTTCAGATAGGGTAGTAGTATGGGGGCTAGGAGAAATAATGGACCGATTCTAATCAAATTAAACAGGCTTAGTCCTTGGGACAATATAAAAGCGTGTGCCAAATTTTGTCTAATTATCCTTAAAATTGCGACCTGTATTTTGATTACAAAGTCTACATGAAAGGACGGACGAACATCGCTTAATCGAATTAGAAAGTGATCATGAGCAGATTGGTGGGTGTTAGGACAATATTTTTGCACGTTACAAACATCAGCACATATTCAGTATACCCTCCCCAATATTGTGGGGTAGCGTATAACATTTTGTGTACATAAAAGTTTTCGTTTGCTTTAAATACTGAGAATTTAACAAATCGCGAACTTATTAGCAAAGTCTATCTTATTATGGAAAAGCCAACAAAGCAAAACAGATCGTTTGATTTTTATTTGTTTTTTTGGGTTTGAGTTGTAAACTGGTAAACAGCTTATAAAAATATCATAAACTACAAAGCTGAAAACCGGTATAACTCAGGGACGGTAAAAGCAAATTCAAAAATGTTTCGTCTCTAAATTATTAAGAATTAATTGATCTTTTCAACTGCATTGTAAGCTTTTTTACTTTTATAAAAATTTAAAAAATTTCGAAAAATTTTAATGTTTTTGCACACAAAAATAAAGCTTGCACATTTTTCTTTTAAAATGTTTACTCAAAAGTAAAGAAAATCGTGGGTTTTGACAATGTTATTAAAAAACACAAAAATGGCCGACCAATCCTCTTCCGAAAAATCTGAAAAAATGTTCAAAATATTTGATACTATAAGCTTTCAAATTAAGCTTGAGCCCCAAAAAAAATATTATTTTTGGGACACACTACTGTTTATCATTCTGTAGAAATATTCACAGAAAAAGCCATGCAATGTGGAATGCAAGAGAAAATATTCCATGAGTTAAATGAAAGAAAAATCATGAATACTCGTATAATATGTAGAGCGTGTTGTTATTTAAGTGTAGCTACTTCTGTTCTGTTCTTCCTCAAAATGAAATTTTTGTACTGAAATTTTTCTTTAATTTGTTGATTTTCTTCTTCCTTTCTTCATTATCGACTTGTTGTTTTGCTCCACGTAAGAGCTTCGTTCATTATTGTGACCTTGCTTAAACTTTAATTGTGTAGACGTCTTGATAATAAGGTTATATAAATACACACACATGCACTCATATGTACCCTGCAGTGTAAATGGTAGCGGTTTCAAACGTCGCTGGTATTCTTTGCAAAGGTGTAATGAATTGTTTGGTTAAGGTTTCACTATGATATATTAGATTCTCTCATTAGATATTTACATTAAATGCTTACAAAGGTAATCAACCTAAAGAGAGCAATTTGTTTGAAGTACTTAGCCGACACCATTCACTAGTGATTTTACTAGAAAGAGAATAATCACTTTTTTTGTACACTCAATTATATTTTCAATCACTGAAATTTTTAAAAAAATTGTTATTTAAAATTTCATGTCTTCTTATGTTTTAATCAATACCGCTCTTGACTGTAACTTTTCAAAATCGCTTCTCAAAAGAAGTAGTTCTGTGGTTAACAAGTGAAATTAGTTCCACACACTACAAAACATACAACTACATTCACACGCACATTGAAACAAACGTAAAATAATATTAAATCAAACATAGAGGTAGAATACTAAGTAAAGCTGCTTAAGATACGAGTATAAAAGAGGAAATATGACATACTAAACACATGTATATTAGGGTGACCCTATTTGTATGGAGCAAAAACATTGCGTCAACTAAAATGAAAGTTTAGTTTGTTTGAGGAGAACATTTCCCAAAATGTTTGTCTTTGCGTCAGTATTTAGTGAGTTGGATCAAAGGATAAGAAGGTATTTTTTATGGTTGATTTATATTTCTCGCAAAAGAAACATTTGGAATATTGGTATCATATGAAGCATGTGAATTCTCGTGCAAATACAAAAATATCCGAATTTTTTTAATTTTTGGCAAACGTTTTACATTTTTTAAATTTTAACATAGAATTGTTTAAAGAAATTACTTTAAATAAATGCGTTATAAACCTCACACAAATTCACCGAAACAGGTTTTTCCGTTTTTTAAAATTCAATCTAGTGCGAATTTCATTCGAATTTTTCGAAACTAATTTTCTTTCCGATCTTATATTAGCTATGTTCAAGACAATCGCAATATGAATATCGAATTTTAATTTTAGTTTAACTAAAATACTTGTGACATTTCACGCAAAAAAAAATTTTTTATTTGTAATGATTTCTTTGTGATTAAAATATTAAATGTTTTTATTTGAATTCTAAGATAATTGAAAAAATTTGGTAAAAATTTGATGTTTTGAATATAGCTAACATCAGATCGGGTAGAAAATAGGTTTCCAAAAATTCATTAAAATTCGAACTACTAGATTGAATTTCAAAAAATTATTTCATACTTTTTTGATTTAAGATACTAACGATATCTACGATGGTTTTCCATCATCTAAAACCGCAAGCAAAATCGGATAACGTATAGGGATTGTACATTATATTTGAAGTTTAGAATTTTGGGTCAAAGTATCAATATTTTCCAAAATAATATTTATTTTATGTGTTAGTAAAAAAGTACCTAACTCTAAATATGTGTGAGTAACAAAATTACACATGTGTTGGTACCTTATAAATTTTCTACAGACAACAGAGTTTTATAAATATGTTCTAAATATTATTATGTATGAATTTTCAATACCAAAAATTTTATATATATATAGTTTAAATTCTACTAAAATTACATGTCAGAAATTCAAAAAATATTTTTTTCTTGATTTGTGCAAAATATAAACTTTTTAACAATGCAAGTGTGCTAAAAGTGTTTAAAAAAATATAGAATAATAATGTGTACAAAAGTTATTTTATAAAAAATTAAAAGTTAAAATTTTAAGACATTTCATTTGTTTACATTACTCTGAACTAACATGGTACCCGTGAAAGATTAATTTTAAAAAATTGAGAGTCGGACTAAGTACTTGGTACATAGATGAAAACTACATAGGTAACTGAGAGCCAAAAACCTATGTCTGTTGTTAAAAAACAGTTTGGGTAAAACAGCTGATGATCAGCTGGGCTAACGAGTACACCTTATATGAATTCGCCTTGCGTGTGATACAATAACAAAATACACACAATACATTCTCATCAAGGCGAATTTATATAAAAGGTGTGTCGGTGGCGAATTCTGGAAAATATGAGCGAATTCATTAATTTTTTATATATGGAGTTTGACATTTGAAACAACTCTCTCATTGTTTCGAATGTCAAGCTCGTTAGCCCAGCTGATCATCAGCTGTTTTACCCAAACTGTCAAGATTTGTGTTTATTTTGGTGCGCTCCATATATATGTGTGTGTTTGTGTGTTTTTGATGCGTGCACTTTTTTCCTGTTGTTTTATATTCAATTTATTCTGTTTCTCCACGCGTTTGAACGCTTCATGGAACATTTTAACATCCTCCACATGAAATGAAGCAATAAATATAAACTTACAATGGTTTTGTTCAAGGCGAATTTATAGAAGGTGGAGTCAGTCAAACTTTTTTTTCGCTTTTTGGTTCTAACAGATGTTAAAGCTTGTTTTAATATTTAAATATCTACATTTATTACATAAATAAGTAAAGCCCTCACTATTTAATTATCTACACTATATAAAGTTTTAATACATATTTTTCATTTTTGTTTTTTGACATTTGTTAAGACCAATTGTTGTTTTTGTAGAACTGCCACCACCTTGTATGAATTCGCCTTGGTTTTGTTGTTAAATTCCAGTTTAATATTGAATTCGTCGTACTTGTGTTCATGGCAAATTCATATAAGGTGTACTCGTTAGCCCAGCTGATCATCAGCTGTTTCACCCCAACTGTCAAAATTTGTGTTTATGTTGGTGCGCGTCATATATATGTGTGTGTTAGTGTTTGTGTGTTTTTGATGCGTCCACTTTTTTCGTATTGTTGTATATTCAATTTCTTCTGTTTCTCCACGCGTTTGAACTCTTCATCGAATATTTTAACATCCTCCACATGAAATAAAGCAATAAATATAAAACTTACACTGGTTTGTTGTTAAATTCCAGTTTAATATGTGTTTTTTGACAGATGGGGTGAAAACCAAAAACAAAATGTATGTTGTTTTTGTATTGTTGTATTTGTTGTAGGGACGAGTACACCTTATATGAATTCGCCTTGATCGCACGTATGTGTGATAAGAGAGTAATTTTTTTCCATTTTATTGCTTTCTCCTTCCGTTCTATGCGTTTGTTCTATGACTTGGTATACTTTGGTATACTTTATCAAAGGTAGCGAGAGAACTTTTTTCTACAAAAATATTTCCTTTATATAAATATTGCATTGTAAGAAATACATTTTAAATTTGAATTTTTTTGGGACTTCGATCAATTCTATCATGTTTTTTTTTCATATTATTAAATGGATTTAACAAATCATGTATTATAAATACAGGTACACATGTATTATAAATAGCATACAATTATTATTAAAGTGAATTAATTTACAATAGTAAAATGTTTTTTCCTGAATTCAAATTATCGTAAACAAATGTTTATTCCAGGTATTATGCGTTTTTTAAATCTTGTAAGTTCTTTAATTTATTTTAAGGTATTGGAAATGTATCAGAATATAAGGTCTTCGGTTCAATATGACTTGTATATGATTTAACTGAAACATGTACATTAACGTAATCTATCAACATGTTCTTTATATGCTATGCTACCACTTGAAAGATATAAAAGTGACGATATATTTCTTTTAATTCGGAGTTTTATACAGTATTTTTTTAAATTTATATAGAAACAAACTGGGGGATATCACGAAAACGATTTAGTCAATTTAAATTAGTAAGAAAACATAATTAATAAGTGGAAATTATATAAAATAATTGAATTAAAATGTATTTAAAAGGGTTTTACTTTCAGAAATATAATTGTTTTAAGCCACGAGAATTACAAAAACGTGAATAAAAACAAAAACAAATATATATAAAAAATACATCTCGTAGTCTATTTTTTAAATTTTACTTATATTAGATGATTTGTTGGGGTCGCTGATTTTCGTGTTCGTAATTTTGAATTTCTTAGACATTGATAACCGTTTTATATATGGGGTTAGTCCACTACATTAACCCGCCAATAGAGACCTACATATATGTCAGTGAGACCGGGTGTGTTAAAAAATCGATTAACTTTATTTTCAGTTATTGTTTTTAAAAAATTTTGTGAATATTGAAGTAAAAGAGCTTAAATTGATTAAATATCTTTGTTTTATTATCAAAGAGCACAAATTTAAAAAAAAGTGAACTATTAAGGACTGAGATCGTAAAATTCTTAACACACGTTTTTCATTAAAACTTTTAACCGAAAATTTTTTTTTATCAAGTTACCTTTGTAAATCATGTGAAAAAAGTGCGTACTAAAATTACTAAATACTTTCAACAAAACCCAACTTGGTCCTACAAAAAGTTGGCCAAACAATCAAACAGTACCGGGAGAACTTGTCCGTTGATATAAAACCTGGTTCAGGTAGAAGGAATGGTCCACATGATGTTTCTAAAGCCAAAAAATAGAATGCCTTTTCAAAAGAGCTCCCAACACATCCGGTAGGAAAGCAGCCCGGTTAGCTCCGAGTAGACTATTTGGTACGAAAAGTTAAAGCCAATGCAGGTTTAAAAGCCTACAAGGTTAAAAATGTTCCTGAAAGGAACGCTGCTACAAATTTAGAGGCCAAAAACAGAGCTAGGAAATTGAAGTCAAATTTTATACAAAAAATATACCTGCTGCATAATGGATGACAAAATGTACGTATGGAAAATTTTTCGCAGCTTCTGGTTCAATTTTTTTATGTTGCAGATGCTCGAGAGAATGTTGAAGAAAAGTTTAGGACCCAATAGCAGACAAAATTTCCAAAAATGTTCTTGGCATGACAAGCAATATGCAGTTGCGGCAAAAAAGCCAAACATTTGTTACAAAGGGCTCTATAAATACCGAAATTTACATCAATAAATGTTTACAAAAAAGGATGTTTCCATTCATAAGACTTCTTAATGTGTCCACTTGTTTTTGGCCTGACTTGGCATCCTGTCACTATGGTAAGAAAAGTCTTGAGTGGTACAAGAACAATAATGTGGTATTTGTACCAAGAGAGGCAATTCCTCCAAACTGTCTGGAGCTAAGTCCAGTGGAAAGATATTGGGCTCTTGTTAAAAGAGAATTGAAGAGCACAAAAAAGTTTGGTAGATTTTAAACTGAGATGGAACAAAGTGACATAAAGCACTATAAAAACCATAATGGAAGGGTTTTCGAAAAAGGTGCAAAATTTCATCATTAGTGATTAGAACCATAAAAATATATATTTTTTTGTAAATTGTAACAATAATTTCAATCAAATAAAAAAAGATTCAAAACTGTAAGTTTAGTGATTTCATTTTTATTAACATATTATTAACATATTTTTATTAACAGATATGTACAGATTTCGATCTCAGTCCTTAGTGGGTGAGACCGGCGTCACCTTTACATTACCATTGGCGGGTTAAGAACATATTAAAAATATAAAATAAATGACATTTTTACTCTGCTGATCCGAGACTTTAACATATACATGTTCAACCCATATTAACCGAAAGTCAAAAATAATGTTCAAATCAAATTCCAATTGAATACAGTCATTGTACTTATCAACAAAATTTAGGGCTTTGCTATATTAGGCAAATTTTGATCCCACAATCACAAAATTGTTAATTAGAAACCTAGAGAAACGTTCTAAAAATTAATTATTAGAAAATGTTTTTTAAGATATAATTTTAACAAATTTCTGACCAAAAATAGGTCCCCACGATAACCCATAACTATTAAAATTTGAGTTTTTTATCCTACTTTAGCATCTATTATAATCGAGAACTATTTTTATTTTGTTACAAGTTAAAGTTAAAATAGATTGGTTATCTTTATTTTACACATCAATGAAAAAATGAAATATAAAAACGAATTTTAATTGTAAAATATTGTTACATTAAAATGTTTTCCATTTTTTTCTTAATGGCAGAGGACAATTTTAGAGCACAGTAAAAGGGCCACCCTAGTGCACAGACACATAAGTTAAAGCGAGTATGTGTATCTATATGTGTTTTATTGCAATGACCCTGGAAGAGTAAATACCAGCTAGGGTGGGCGATTATTTACCTTTTGAAATAACGACAAAAGGACATCTCACCCGATCAAGAAAAACTGGTTGCGCAGTCTTACTATGCATGGTCTCTACTTACACTTACATATCGATATATCTAAGTGTAATAATGGCTATTGCACGGTGATAAAATGAATTACTATGTGTGTGTTTGTCAATCATTCCTAAACTGCTGAACTGATTTGAAATTTTTAAATTTAGTACCTTTAGTTCTAAAGCAAAGTTTCCAAATAATTTCTACTATCAACCATTCCATTAAAACGTTGGCTTAATTCCTTAGTATGTCAAACGTATTGAATTTATTTCTTTGAGATTTTAATCTTTATAGATTTAATTTCTAATTGAATTATTAAATGTTTCCTTGATTTAAATCCATTACAAAATAGCTAAATACAATTTACTGAAGCATTAAATGTTTTTTCAAGTTAATTATAAAACAATATAATGATTAAAACCAAAACAAACACAAATTGAATAAATACAAATACTTTAATTCAATTTGTACATTTTAAGAAACAAGAAAATTAGTTATATTATGAATTAGTTCAATGCACAGAAAATCCTTTGAATGAAAGAAAAAAAAAATTTTTTTTGAGATCATTTTATTATTGTGTATTTAACTGAAATTGAATTAATTTATTCGAAGCGCTGTTCTAAAGCATCAATGGTGGAGTGTCATAATGTCCATAGACTTAAAAGTAACATAGCGTATATGGACATTATGCAATTTGTGGTCCGGATTTACGAAATGTCAAAAATATACACTTGGCTAGTCTACATATGACTACACTTACGGCTACAAAGTGAAATGTTGTGTTTCTTTTAAATAAATGGGCTTTATGATAAAAATTTTTTATATTCTGTCTGTCTGTCTGTCTATCCGTCTTTCTGTCTGTTGAAATCAATTTTTTGAAGACCCTATCACCGGGATACAAATCTTCAATATTTCTGTCAGACATACTTTCGAGAAGTTTCCTACTTAAAATCAGCAAAATCCGTCCATTAATAACGGAGATATGAGCAAAAATCCGAGACAACCTCTGAAAATTTCATCTAAAAAAGTGAATTTATTGCATGCTTTGACAAAAAAGTAACAAATCGTACATACGTTTGGATGTGTGTTGGCTTCATTGCTTTGCTTATTTTATTTTTGTTTTTTTTTTTTTGGTATTTGACAAAAAAGCAACAAAACGTACATATGTTTGGATATGTGTTGGCTTCATTGCTTTGCGTATTTTGTTTTTGGCGTTTCGTTTGGCGTTGTTGTTTTTATACTCTTCACCTTCGTGAGAAGGGTATATATAAGATTCTTATTTCATTTGTAACTTCTACAATATAATCTGTTCGTCAGCAATTAAATGTAAAATTTATAAATGTTTTCTTGATATATTTACGATGCTAAACTCTGAAAATGGGCAATTAATGCATCCAGAACAAAGGTGAAGAGTATATAAGATTCGGCATAGCACTCTTCTTGTTTTTTATTCGATTCGAGATGGTTTGTAAAGAAAAAGATTAAAAAATTCGGAAATTTAAATTTTTAATATACTCTTTTTCACTTCTCATTTTCCTTAAAAAGAGAAATTTTTGGAGAAACTTGAAGAACTAACATTTATTAAATAGCTTCCGAGCGAAGCCGAGGCAGTCGACTAGTTTTAAATATTTAAAATAACCACTAATTGAGTTTCCTTTTTATAAATTTTATGTCAGACTGAAAATAACTACAACTATCAGACAGTTTCCAAAATTATCCCAATGAGCGTTAGCTTTATCTTTTTGCCATCTGGAATAGGTAGGTAACCTTGATGATACATTTTAAGATCTCCAAAAGGAGAAACAATTTTTATTTTTGGAACTTAGTTCCAAATAATTTTATGCAATGGAAGTAAGGTTTTATTTTTCGCAGGTATGGAAAAAAAATCCAAAAAATTGGAAACCCTAACATATACTCTCGTACGAGATACATTTCATCAATATTGTATTTCAAACACGTTCAAGCACACAAACATCACATCACCTTAATATGAGAGTATTGACAAATAGAGTTGGAAACATTTCAGTAATTTTTTTAAGAATTCCTTTCATTTCAACACGCACTCATATGAACAAATTTCCTTGCTATTTGTTGCTTTATTTTTTTTAAATTCTTCACAAATATTTACCAGTATATGTATCTGCATCAGCTTTTGAGTGCTGATGACGTATGTGTGCTTAAGTTTGTTTATATAGTGTAAAATTGTTGAGATATTTTCTTTTGACTGCAGTCGGTAATGCATTTTGAAACATTATTTACAAACATTTCACGTCGCAGCTTTAATTAAATAGCAAATGCGACAACATTTTTTATGTAAGTGTATTTTACTATACCTATAGTTTAAGGGGTCTTTCCAAACACAAAAACTAACATTTTATATATTAAATTTTTTTAAGAAGTTTGAAAAGCGACTTATTTCATTGATTTATCAATATCATTCTTTTAAATCCGATGTATAACTCATTCAGAAAACAACCATAAAATTCGATATGTAACATTCGGACTGCATTTTCAAAATCTATGGATTGGTCTTAAATTATAACAAAAAAGACAAAATGCTGTTACAATATGTGTCCACAGTTCAGGACATAGAGAATTATACATAGAGACGAGACACTCCGTATTGTCAAACAAAAATACAATCAATCATATGTCTGATACAACAACAAAATACATTGACTAACATGTATTTTGTTGTTGCAAGATATAGGTTTTTGACAACAGACTTAGGTTTTTGACAATTCCATATCGTCTCTATGTTACCCTATGGCTGAGGTACTTTAAAAATTAGTATGAGCAACCTGCGCCATCCTATTCAAAATACTCGTATCATATTGTTAATATTTACCTATAATTGGAGATATGAAATTTATTATTTTAATGGACTGCTACAAAAAGAAAATAAATTCCATTTTTCTACAATATACTTGGGGTGTATACACACCAATGAAAATGACAAAAAAATAAAAAATAAGAGCTCATGAGCACATTTGCACAGCAATGAATATTCGTATGTAGAAAAAGAAATAGGAAACAAATAACAGTAAATAATAAATGTGTATCTGCAACATCCTGATACTGTAAATAGTAGGATGACCTCAAAAAAATTTCCGACAATTAAAATAATTTCTAAATATTTCTACCGTATCGTTAGCCATTTATAGCTGGGAAGGGCGATATTTATTGAAGCATTGAAGACTTCGAACTTAACCACAATGTCGCTGAGCAACAAACTTGGTGGTATATTTCAATATTTGGTTTCATATCTACAAATATGTTATTATTTTGAAGTTTTGAGCATGTTAGTTTTAAATTCTGGGCTATTTATATTTAACATTTCAGCACAATCGGATCCCAAATGTATTTCTGGCGATTTTTTTTTTAAATTTGAGACCCGAGGTGACCAACTTTGAAAGGCTAGACACTGGTCCCCATTGGCGCTAGGAGCTCAGCTCTAATCATGTGAAATTTTGTAACATATCTCTAATAGTTCCCGAAATACCGAATTATTTCCAACAAAAAAAAAAACGTTTCTAAACCACTATGCAGTGTAGGTAGAGTTTCCAAAAAACCGAAGAATTTCAAAACCGCGGTTTTCGTTTTAAAAAATTGAAACCCCATCGGTTTCTTTTTTTCGTTTTTGTGATAATTTATTAACTATTAAATCAGTTGATAATATAGGAAATGCTATACAAATTTAAAGTTCAAACTTGACGAGTGTTCAAGATGATAAAGGAAAATTGGTACTTTTTCTTTAAATGGTACCTTTTTAGTACATTAAATAAGTTAGCTTGTATACACCAAAGAAATAATCAAGAATAGGGTGGGGAACTTAACCAAACTAAGAAGTACTTTTTCGTTCTTCAAATAGCACTTTTTGAATTTTCTATAATATTGAACCTAGAATCAAGAAATTACTTTGAAATTTTAAACTTGACGGTGGTTCAAGTGTGGAAAATTTTTACTTTTTCTTCTAATGGTACTATTTATTATATTAAATTATTTTACTTAAATACATTATAGTTGGCTGATATGCTTCTGAGTAAAGAAAGAATCAATGATAGAGAGCTTAATGATACTGATTGAAGTAACAAAAACTATTAGTATTTTTTCGCTTTAAATATAACAAATACCATTATTGAATTTCTATAACAATGAACCTATAAGCAGGAAATTAAACACACATGATCCTGACTGAGTTAGAATATAAAAAAGGAACTTGCAGGTTCTTTTTCCCAACTAATAGTACCTTTTGAATATTTTATTACGAGAAATTAGGCTCACATGATTCTGAATGAATTCGAATTCACAAAAGGTGATTTTAGTGGTGCCTTTCTTTTGTATTTTCTATAATAATGGACACAGAAATATGAAATTAGACATTCATGATGCTGAGTAGGAATGGAAAATGTGGGTCTTTATGGTACTTTTTTATTCTAATAATACGTTTCAAATGCGCTAGAATTCACATTACAATGAACCAATAAACATGCATCTAGAGACATGTTATCCTGAATTAGTATTAATTCACAAAGGGAGACTTAATACATAATACTATTTCTTTCTTCCAATTGTGGTGGCGAAGCGCACCGGTACTTTTATCGGATATTTTAAAATAACTAACAGCCTGGCCCACGATGTCGAAAGAAAAGTTAAGCGAAAGAAAGTCAGTCACTCACTTTCACAGTGGCCCACTATTTTACGACTTATCGTTCGCTTTGCTTTACGTTTCAAACGTAATCCAAATATAATTGAGAAATAATCGACAATATATTGAAAGCCATTATTTGACACAAAATAAAATAATTAAGTAGTGTTGTAGTGGGTACAGCACTTGACTAGCAGCCGGAAGGTTGTGGGATCAACTCGTGGCTACGACTTATTTTTTTCTTTATTTTTTTTTGTTATTGTAAATACATAATTCTATAAATAAAGAATATAAAAGAGTACTTTGGGGACATCTAAAACAAAAATAGAATTTTCGTCAAATTCTACTTATTTTTCTACCACAAACCAGTAAGTATGAGTGAAAATATATGTAATTATGTTATATTATGCACAAATGTATAATAATAAATAAGTACGCATCCGTTACGTACTAGATTCTTGCACAGAAGACAATAAATAAAAAGTGAATGAATTTGACATTTTAGTTCGTACAAATATTAGAAAATGTAAATAGTGAGTCTCAAATTTTGTATTGAGTTGCTTACGTTATCGTTCGTATTTGTTTTCTTTCGACTAAGAATATTAGTGAGCCGCAAAACAGCTGTTTGTCGTTTGAAACGACAACGTTCGACATCGTGGGCCAGGCTGTAAGTCTTTGTTACAAAAATGTTGCATTCTTTTTTTTAATTAAATAAACAGTCATTTGAAGTTTAATTGTCAGGATATACTCGTATGATCAATTTTTTTTTTTTTTTTTTGAAATGAGTTTGTGTCATTCTCTGTCTAGCCTGCGAAAGGTGGCCTGCTACATTCTTTAACAAATTTGAAGAAATCTTAATATATTTTTGCATCCATTTGTTTTTAGAGAAATTGGGTGAATGATTGGATGAAAAAGTTTGTTTGTCATTTCTAAATTTTGAATTTTTCTACTGAAAATAGGAAACCTAAACCGCGATTTCATTTTAACAAATGCTTTGTTTTCAGTTCAAGTTGTATTTTTTCAATCACAGCGTATGAGTAATATGGATAAATCATAATAAGTATACTCAAGCATGATATGGTAAAGTTATAGTTTCTTCCAAGGTTGGGACTACCGATTCGAAACTGTTTCGGCAAATGTATTTTGAATTAAATTATTAATAACATTTACAAAAATCATAAATACGTTGATGTATAAATTATCATCAACTTATTTAAAATGTTTGTAGATTTCAATGAACTCAATTACTGAAATGAAAAATTTGTACTTTTAATAATAAATGTACATACCAAAGTATAACAAGTACCTAACTCTAAACATGTTTAGTGAAAAAGTACCTAAGTCTAAATATGTGTTAGTAACAAAAATGTATACGTATTGGTGCCTTTTTAATTTTCACCATACCTGCGGAGTTTTATAAAATTGTGTTAAGTTTCAATTTGTTTGATTTTCAATACCAAAAATTGAAACTCTGTTCTATAATTGAAATTCTACCACAAATAAAATTAAGTGTCAAAAATTAAAAAAATAATTTTTTTCATTTCTACAAATAAAAAGCTTATTGGAAATAAAATGTAGCTGCAAAGTGTTAAAAAAATTCATAAAATATTGTATAGTAGTGTAAAAACGTGGTTCGGCTTTATGTAGTCGAAAAATCGAAGTTAAAATTTCAAGTGTTTAATTCTCTTTCAAGGATGTTGAATTCACATGGTACCCATATATGTGAGAGAGTAATATTGAAAAATAGAGAGTCGGACTACTTGGTATACTTTGGTACATACATTTTCAAAACTAAAGTCTCAATACAAAACTAAAATACTCGTAGTTTTAAATGTAATGGTGTTTTGCATTTTTTAATAACAAAGATAGGTACAAGTAGCCTTGCTTTTTTATTTTTACAGTTTTTTATTTTAGTGAATAATAGTCAGGATTATTGAGAACTACCGTTATACCTCCAGGAGACGATTTCTGGTTCCCTAGGATGAATTTAGAAAAAATATAGAACGATAACTCTATTAGTCATAATTCCACACAAAACCGAGCATCTGAGAGGGATTAATTGTCGGTGATGGACTGCTCTAGGATTTTGGGTACCCCAAATTCGGCAGTTCTGTTTATTAACATATCCATTTAAATGAAAATGTGCTTCATCGATTGTAAGTAATAAGATTGTTAAAAGAGAACAAGCTAAATTTAACAATATTTTCACGTTTTCGAGTTGAATATGATGACATTATACAATTTTATTAAATTGTTCATTATCTGCAAGAAAAAAAAAATAAAAACCTGTAGAAATGAAAAAGTTATAAGCATTTCAAACTAGATAGTCCAAGTTGGCAAATTTTTTAAAATATTTATACATTTGTATTCATCTTAGTATTGATTTTTAAAAGCAATTAAACTGAAAAATACTTTTTTTTAAGAAAGCACAAAATATTGGTTTTGTAGTTTAATATTTCACATAAAATCAACATTCGACCGCTGTAAAGTTATTTGTTTCAATATTTATGTTAAATTCGTTTTACACATTTCTTAATGATCTATAATCGCACTTATCTTAAGTCAACACAACGATTATATTTCATCAAAAGTCTGCCCAGTCAGCCTTAAGAATTAAAATAAAATCAACATTAGAAAAAATAAAACTTTTAGTTTAGTTGATACAAATAGGACTATCCTAATGAACACACACGGCATTCTGCCAAAGTATCGAATAGCAATAACTCTTTTCTTATTAAATGGATAAAAGCAAACAAAAGTTAACAACAGGTGATATGGACATAAAAGGCAGTATGAAATTCTATACATCCTACTAAATTTTATATAAAATAGAAGTATATATAAGTATTTTTATGCCATTAACAATTTACAATTTCTACTATAAAATCTGAATCTATCAGATGTCTCCCTTGAAATCTTTAAATGAGGACTTAAAATCCGAAGCGGACATATAATGTCTAAACAATAAATAATGATAGAAATTTTATATTTTACAACATCACTAAAAAAATAATAAATATTTACTAGTTTTCAAACGTTCTGACAAGTTGAACATATTTGTCTATATTCTATTTGAGCTGAAGGGGATTCAACTCATAAAAGGACACAAGACAACATGAGCATTTATGGAAAATAAAAAGTAACAGAAAATGTGAACCGGAAATTGTTGCACAAATATTTATGAATTTAGCAACAACTGAATAATAATAAAAATATATGTGCGTATAAATAAAGATACATACTACATGTATTACAATCTTATATATGCGTATATTTTACTAACACTATAAATATATAGGGTATGCCTAAACTTACGCAAGGTTTAAATTAAAGAGAAAACATAGAGAAACTCGTCGTGCATTACGTGAATTTTACAGTGCTCATAATCGACCATAAGAGCATTTAATTCAAGAAACTCTTAATGATAATATGCATCTCGGAAGACGTGGTACAGTGCGGCGTGCAGCGTAGTGTTGATGATAATCTACATGTGTCAATTCGTCGTCGTACTCAACAATTAAACATTTCCCACAGCGCACGACATTCTCGTAGATAGAAGCATCTGGAGAACGAATTATTTCAAGAAATAGACCTCTTAACTGGCCACCTCGTTCATGTGATTTGAAGCCATTGCATTATTTAATGTGGAGATATGTAAAGTCCCAGGTTTATGCTGATAAAATGCCCGAAATCATATTTGAACATTAATGCATTATCAAATTAATAAAGCAAATTGGATGGATATTAAAAGCGTTTTTCTATGAATTATTTCAATTTCAAGTTCACCGCCTCTATAAAAACACCCTTTACATATATTCTGGGTTCTAATAAAAATCTAAGACGATCTAGCTCTGTCCGTATGCCTATATGTTGAAAGCACGATATGGTCAAGAGGAAAGGAGCTACGAGGATGAAATTTTCTCAAATATTCTCTGTTGATCAGAAATGTTTGGTATTGAAAGTGGGAAAAATTGACGCAATCGTTCAACGTTTAAAAACAATTAAAACACGATAGGGTTTTGAATCAAAATATATACATAATGTTGGTCTGTCTTACCTTTATACATATTTTTCATGAATCTAGCAAAGCTTTATGTATCTACCACTGATATTTTCTATTGAAATTAACCAAATCGGATTGTTGCCTTTAGATATTTTTTTTTATAGTATTGGGCTAATACATCGGGCAAATGACTTACTCGACTTTGGAAGCTAAAAATCTGCACCTAACAGTGATACGTTGTCGTTACATTTTTTCGACAATCACAAACAATTTTGATAATTAACAAAGACACCTATCTACCTTCAATGCTTCGAATAATTTTGCTCGAAATGTGGCTGCCAAACTTAAATTTTTTAATTTTTTCTTTTGTGAAATATAAGAAATATAAGTAATCTCAGGTGAATTTTGGGACAACCTTGTATACATATGTATACCAAAATACATACAAACCTCATTATATTTGTTTAAATATTTGCAAACGTACTCATGAGCATACATAAAACAATGGTCGGCACAATTGGAAAATTTCACACATTTTCTAATACAAGCATAGTACGAGTATATCAACACATGCAATATCCCAGCAGTTCTAGGAGACTGTCCCGAACTAGTGATTTTACCCATCATTTAGGGTGGGAACTAGTTACTTCAATAGCTACATTACTAGTTATTTTAACACGTGCATGCCCCTTTTTGACTACAATTAGATTGTCTAATAGCTGGTCCAAAGTAGTCAACGCATTGGACTCACATACTGGATTAATAGCGTCAGTTACCTTACTAGCTACCTAACTGGTAACTTGATCAGCTACATAACTAGTTATTTTAACACAGTCGAATAAACGATTGCTTGTAAACAAACCTTTCTTCGACAACTCTCCAATATATTGCATCTGGTGGGTAAAATAACTACTTTCTAAAGTGCAGTACGAAATAAACGTTTAAAGTGGCTCCACTATAGGTTACTAAGAGACACTAAAGTGTCTACTGACTTCATGCTATGTTACATGGGATATTAATATATATAAGTAAAAATAAAAATGAACTGTATGAGAATTATATCAACACAATTTGTATAAAACAAGTTTGAACGAATTACTCACAAAACGTTTAAAGTGACTACACTTCAGATTACTTAAAGACACTTAAGTGACAATTGTCTTCGCGCTTGATTACCTGGGATGTATAAAGTAACCAATTGTCTAATCTCTGCACTACAAAGAGCACATACGTACCAAATGACCAAAATATATAAATTGGAGTCAGCCAAGAGATAAGACATTTGTGACCATTACTGTCTTTAAGGGATACATTGACTACTTGCTTAACTGCTTGGATGTACGTGTTGTGTGCGTGTAAATAGTCAATTGCATTTGTCCTCTGTTGGTTTTGACTGCCGATATGTAAGAAACTTAAACTCTTAAACTATGAATGAACCATGTATGTTTGTTGTCGTTCGTATGAATGAATGTTTGAGTGAATGACGGTATGAATGAATAAAATCTTTAATACTCTCGTTTGCTTTTCTAAAACTTCATGCCACAATATGTTTTATAACATTTTATGTATGCAGGTAGATATATAGATATTAATGAGCTTACACACATTAGAGCTATAACCCTAGTACCATATTTCGTGTCATTTTAGAACAAAAGACTATTTTTTTTAATCATTTACAAATCATTTCCTTATATCCCAAATATATATACGGCATTATACTATTTTCTAACATTTAAAATTTACATTCGAACTTCAACGAGTTTTGTCGGTGAATTTTTTTATATTTTTAATGGTCTATTAAATTATATTAGAGGCATTTCCAAATTTGCAAACAATATAAAAAAATAGTTACCCTAATAATACATATATGCATATACACATATATATTCACATTTTTATTCATACTAATACATTCAAATTGAAAGCCGAAGATAAACATATTGAAAATATGTTATACTAAATTTATATAGAATGCATTTTTATGGGATTCATGCTTTAATACTTCGTCCTTGTCGTACACTTATGGGTGTGTGCTTTAATACTTGTTTGTTTTTGTGGTCACAATCTTGACCCATTGCTGAAGAAACAAGTAAAAGTATTCAGCAGTACCGAATCTAATATACCCACCATTAATATTTTTAGTACTGACACCTGTTTTTTACATTTTGCATAAAAACATTAATTTTTCTTATCCGATTTTGCCCACATTTTGGGAATAATTTTTTGTGAATGCTATGAGAAATCATGGACAGATTCTTACCATTTTAAACAGGAATTATTATTTTGTAATAGGAATTATGTGTGCAAATGTATTATCTGCAATATATCAACAAAATACCAAAAAAATTTTAAAAAATTCTGGTCAAATATGTTTGACCAGAGGAAAATTTTATCTACCTAAGTTCTTTTCTGCAGGCTCTATCATGCCTTAATTAGACAGACAGAGTTTTATAAAGACCCAGAATAAAAGGATTAAGCGCTACCTGTCTTTAAATTTAAATAAAACAAAGTGTGTGTTCGTTATTCGTTTGTAAGGCTTATCGATGCCGTTATGCATGAACTATAACATTGTGAGAATATCCGAGGTTGCTTCGCTGGATGACGCGTATCCGAATTTTACATGTCACTGCCGCATAAATCAGGCTGTGGTTTGTGGCTTATTCGCATAGACCTACGACTTAAGAAAACCCCACAAAAAAGTGTAAAATATGTATCAGAATACTGTTTCTTGGGTTCTAAATTAGGAATGCCAAACGGGACTGGGTTTTACAAATCCCGGGATTCGGGATTTTACAAATGTAAATTTTTCGGGACTTCGGGATTTTAGTTAAACGCCAAAAAAACATAAAATTCTACAATAAAAACAATTTTTTTCGTTAATATATTTAAGTAAAAATATAACAAAGGAAAAACTAATGCATTAAATTAAAATAAATTTGACACAAAAGATATTTCATATTTACACCCGTATTGTGAACTTTATAACAGTGAGAAATCCATAACAAAACTGTATTGAGTACATATGCTAAGTTTATAGTAGAAGGATTTTTAGGAAAGCGTACTCTACCATTACTATGAGACTAATAGTGTAAAAATTGGTAAGGCAGTTTAAAAGTTATTTGAAATTGAAACCGCACAATATTAACATTAATAAAATATAAAAGTATTCTTTTATTTTATAACATAAAATGTCTGTTTAAAACACGATAGGGCACAAACGAAAGGAGCCATCTGGCTAAAATTATCCACAAATACTCTCTGTTGATAAAGATTGTTTGAAATTGTAATGGTCCATGATTGCCCCTAGTCCCATACAATTGTCCCCCGGAATACTGTTTGAGCAGTCATAAGTACGTTGATTATGCGACAATCCTTATAATATTTTGCACGAAATAAGTTCTAAGTACTCTGAAATTATATTGTAAAGTATAGCGGAAATCGAGCTACATTTGTCCTTATTCCCGATACATGGTCCCCTTCAGAAAATAACATGAACATTCATAATTGTCGTATAATAATAAACATCGTAATGAAATTTAATAAACAAGTTGTATATGAAAATAAATCCTTCTACCCCTATATTAGAAAAATATTTTGGATTTGAAGCAAAATCTGTATTATAAGTATGCTGAAATTTAGCTTTCTAGGTATTTTGGGAGCTTAAAAAATCTTCCTAAAATATCAAAAATCTCGTAATTTTCCGGGATTTGTTAATCCCGAAAAATCCCGGGATTTTCGGGATCGGGATTGGCGTCCCTAGTTCAAATTCATATGTATATGAAGTTAGAGTCTATAGATATCGTGGTAAGAAGACAAAAAATATTGGATCTTTATTTTTTTTTAAATATCTGTACATTTCTAGTAGAGTGTAAGAGTCCATAAGTACCGTAGACCTCACTAAATAAGTAGTCAGGGGACCAGACGGAAGATGTGTAGGAATGATAGTGGGGCTGAATCAAAATATTTTTGAAGTAAATCTGCCACTTCTAACCGGCTTTTCCCATTGACATCAAAGTAGGGCTCTTCATTTTTTTAAGCCCGATTGAACTTAAAATTGTTGAAAATAACACAAAAAACTTTTTTAATTAACATTTGAAAATGATTTCGTGCATATGGCTACAGCGGCTGTTTTTGACTAAGCGCATTTTGGACGTCCAATTTTGGGTACTTTTTCAAGCACTGCTTGTCTTATGTCACGAATAACATGAACAATGTTGGCCTCCAAGGAGCCAATTGTTGCTGGTTTATCAGCATAAATCAGTGACTTCACGTGGCCCTAGAAGAAATAATTGAGAGGCATGAACTTGCAGGTCAGTTGACAGGTCCATTTCTCGAAATCAAGTTATCGCCAAATTTTGATTTCAATAAATCGATGGTTCTGGTTACCGTATGCCACATAGCGCCATCCTGTTGAAACCACATCTCGCCACAAAACCATAAATGACGAATTCTTCTATAAGTTACGCGAATAGATGACTGGTTTTCAAAGTAAATTTGGATGCGTTGTTCAAGCGTAAATCTATTCATGATGATTTGCCTGAGTATACAGATCATAAATGTAAAAAAGTGACCGCATTATGAGTGTTTGTTTGACAGATAACCATTTCGTAAGTTCTGTCGTTCTTAATTTATAAATCATACATGCGTGTGCTATTTATGTCTTATATTTAAGGAGTTTTACGCAATTTAAAACATTTGACATAATTTACGTTCAATATCCCTAAAACTTTCAATATTAGTAGAATAACAAACATTTCATAGAGTCTTTATAATTTTTTTCCGATATTTTCAAAAAACGGTTCAATGTACGTTAAAATGTTTAAATTATAATTTTAAACTACGTATAAATAGCTAAGTATAAGAGATAAATAGCACGCGTAAGTATAATTTGTACAGAGCTTTAAAAATATATTAAAATATTTCAATGTGGATGAATAACAATGTCTGAGGTGCCCTTATTTAAGACTCTATAATGTCACTTCTGAGATATCAGTAGGGTCCTTCGTGAATATACCTCTGAATATTATTAATGATTTATTTCCAAATATTTTAATTTTGCTCCACTGTGTGAAGTAAATATAAACAATCCCGCCTTCGAGTTATTGGTTCCGCAAATAGAAGGAGTTATCCTAGATTATTAAAAAAAATATGAAACTTTTAAAAATTAATTAATTTTCAACTTTTTTATACCCACCATCAAAAAAGATGGGGAGTATATTGATTTTGTCATTCCGTTTCAAACTTATCGAAATATTCATCCCAGACCCACATAAGATTCTAAGATGATCTAGTCCGTATGTCTGCCAATTGAAAACACGACATGCCCCAAACGAAATGAGCTCGCTGGCTGAAATTTTCTGTTGATAAAGTTGGTATTGAAAATGGGCAATATCGGTTCATGATTCGTGTGAACCTAAATCTTTCTACCAACTTTTGTGAGGATCGGTCCATAATTGACTCTACCCCCATATAAAATATTTTATTGTCAATAAATAAATTAAAAAAACCCACATATTGATAGTGGCAAGGTTTGGCACAACGGAATATAAGACTCTTACTTGTTAAACCTAAGTTTCCTATTATTAATGTCATGAACTAAAACACATTTAAAGCTCTGAGTTGAAAATGCAAAGATGTTTGGAAAAACAGTGAAATACCTTTAAATAAACCCAAAATTTTTTTTAATATTTTATGAAAATTAAAAAACTCGTACAGATTTTACAATTGTAAACCTGAAGATAACAAATTAATTTGTATTAGCTAAGTTTTTGTACTTATATTTTATTATTATAGGAAATTTGACTGGATTGTGCGTTAATTATCATAAACTTTTTTGATTGATTTTTAATTAGAACTCCATATGTACCTATACTTATTATATTTTTCGAGCGTAGTAAATTTCTATTTACAATACATTGTTGGAGGCATTTTGCAAAATCGTGTGGAAAATGTGTATCCATAAGTTTCTGCTCATAACGCATCAATGTTCATATTCATTGATAAAACAAATTCTTGGCATTTTTTAAGAGATATAAGATTTAAACAAACAACTCGTTTCAACCTCAAAAAAAAAAAAAAAAAAATCTTGCTCTGAAAAGAAAGAAAAATCTTATTTTTTTAATGATTTGTTTGGAAATTTCTAAGAATTCTTTTGTACTCTAGCAACCAACTCCATCCTTCTGCCATTTTCTTAAAGTTTTAGATTTAGTTTTGTGCGTACAGTTATTGCCATTTTATAGCTTGTTGCTTGTGATAAATTTTTAGAATTGTTTCATTATCTTCAAAAGCAAAAGTAAGTAAAAAAAAAATGTAAACAATTTTAAATGTATTTTAAGAACCTACACAGACAAAATGGATTTAATAACATTTAATGCTAGTATTTTTATTTTGGGTTTTCCGTTACACATACATTTTGTTTGATTCGGTTCAAGGCAAAAAACTTTTAACAAAAGACTTTCATTGGGATATTTTTAAAAAGACTAATGTAAATATTATGTTACGAATGAAAACCTCCATCTATTGTTAGTATCCGCAATTTATGGTGAATGGATTTTTGTTGTCATGGCCTACACCAACATTATCCTGTGTTACAGGATATGAAAACAAAAGTTAGTGCTGTTTTTTGTTATTTTCAGGAAATGTTACCGGACCCACACGTTTGATAAAGTTGTAATAAAAGTTTGGTTCGATTATGTAATTTCTATATGAATAGTTCTGTTTTTGTTATTCACAAGGTAGATATTTATTAACTTACATATTGGTCATTTGCGATAAGACCGTTCTAACTCAAGAAATAGATTTTCAAGTAAACCCTTTTTGAATGAGCGTGGTCAATATGTTTTTATGTGCTAAATTCTCAATTTAGTTATTGATAAATTAACTGAAATTTTTAAAAGGCCAGGTCACAAGGAAACCTTTATTTGTGAAAATGTCAAAGTTTAAACAAAACACCAACAGCAAATAAACAGTGATTTTATCATTTCTTACAATCGCTTCTACTGGTTGGTTTTTTTCCAACTCGAAATGTAGTTTGTATTTTAATAAATTTAATATTCATAAGAACATTGTCTTTTATATTTGTAAATTATAATTAACAGACGGAAATTTTGAGTTATGACGCTTTGTAGAAAATTAAGCTAGATAATGAAATTTGGGTTTTGTATTCGCCCCTCATCAATAAGAAGTAAAAAATGGTACATTTTAAGGTTTTGGAGTTAAAAACGATTAATATTGGTAACCTTATATCTTCTAAACTAATGCTGGAAAAATTTGACTTAGCAAAAAATTAAATTAAATCTGTAATTTCTAAAAATCTAGTACGATTTTAATAAAACTGTTCATGACTATAGATATCTCTTCTAAGTTAAGTGAACGTTTTGACTTTAAATACCAAGGGGCGGAATCTCAAGGTCCCAAAGTGACCTCGGGTATATGAGAAATTGAAAACGATTCCAAATGTTTGCTCTAGTTCCGATTTGAAAGATTTGAATATATGTTTAACATATCTACTACCACAGGGTCCACCAGTAGGGACTTCAGAATTTTGACAGTTGATAGCGGCCATATTGTTAAAGCTACATCTGTCGAATTTGTTGTCTACATCCAAACATCCAATACATCCCGAAAAAGTTACAGGTTGGTGCAGATTTTGGGCTGGCCTGCGTCATAAGTCCATATATATTTGAGGACGATATTGGCCAGGCCATCACCGTCAACGGTGAGCGTTATAGGTGGTGATGCTTAACAAACTTCTTTTGGCCTGAATTGGATGATATAGACACCAACGACATATGATCTGATTAGCATGGTCATCTTACGTGGAGGTGATGTAAGTAAACTGGTCAACAATATCGTGCGATTTTGATATGGTGTTTTCTTAAGTCCCAGTCTATGCGAATAAGCTGCAAACCATAGCGCCCCTCAGAGCCAACTGATTTTTGCGACAGATTCATGGACAATTAGACATTTTTGATGTGAGCTATCTAGTGAAACCACAGCGGACATTTGTACGTTGTTATATAATAATATCGATAAGCCTTTCAAACGAATAAAAAAATTCTGTGATATCTCTCACACACTTTGTTTTATTTATATATTGAAAGATAGGAAGTCCTTCATGAAAGATCCTACCGTTATATCTCTTATAGTTTACGCGATACTCGCATTCCAAATAATTATACAAATATAACTCCAAACAATTGTGAATAATTCTTCAATAGTATGTCTGCTTTTACACACAGCAAGTTTACTTGAAGCAAGTCTCCTCGATTCCCTTTTAAACTTCCTAGTCTGTTTACGCACAGCAAGTCTGTGTTCAATTTTGTATGTCAAAACCTAATAGACGCCATAGTGAAAATGGGAAAACAAAAGAGAATTGAAGAGACTTGCCAGTACAAGCAAGTGTGTACCTCTCTTCTTTCTTCTTGCCTCTCTCTCCTATAAACTCAGACTTGCGGCAAGAAAACTTGCCCTGTGTAGAAGCACACTATGACTTTTTCATATTTTATGTTTTCAAATAAAATCTAGAATGCATGAAAAATACAATTTCAATTTCAATTTCATTTATATTTTAATTTTGTTCAAAAACAAATGAATTTTTTATGATTTTCAGCTACAAAATGTGATATGCGAAATATGCGCAAAATTGCTTAAATTTGTTTGAGAAGATGAGATGCTTTTATGTTTATGGATGTCTTATTATGTTTCATGATATTTTTAAATTTCAGATATTGATGATTTATCTTAAAATATTGGACAATATATGGCTATTATGCAAAATTGTTTGAACTAATTCATTATATTCATTATATAATAAGTAAATAAAGGAACAATTTTCGTCATGTACAATTCTATCAAGGTACAATTATTAGAAAGTATGTTCTAAATTCCATATAACGTCAAACACAATAAAATGAAAAACCATGATACAATAATTCTAGAAGGTAGAATTACTAGGCAGAGTTTTCAATATTATTTTCGCGGTAAAAAATTAAAAAAATTTAAGTGATTAAATACATAGTTTAAGGGATGAACAATGGAAACTCTCTCTAATAATTGTACCTGGTAACGTTTACTTATAGCTAATTGTTATATTTAGGTATATTGGATTTAATAAACTCCTAGAATGAATTAAATAAATAAATGTATACTTACATACATAAATAAATAAACAAAGACATAATGCAAAACTCTATCCAAATATGTGTGCCTAACGTACATAAATATATAAATATAAGAGTATTAAGAATCCACAATATTTATTATTATGTTACGGTGTTAAAAATGTATTTATTTATGGTTTGGGAGCTAAGAGAGTTTACAAAAACCATGCTTAAATTATACAAATCGTTTTTATGTATTAGAGACACGCACAAAATTGACTATTGACATATTCGTTGAAGTAAGCACAGTGGGACATAATCAAAAAGCTGGCATACTGGTAAATATACAATTGTAGTACATACTTAGTTAAAACATATGAAAAGACCTAGAACCAAAAATGAAATGTTTCCTCAATTAAGGACTGAGATCGTAAAATTCTTAACAAACGTTTTTCTCAAATTATTAAATATTTTGAACAAAACCCTACTTGGTCCTAGAAAAAGTTGGCCAAACAATCAAAGGTCTGCTATCAAACTGTTTCTAATGATATTAAACAGTACCGGGAGAACTTGTCCGTTGATATAATACCTGGTACATGTAGAAGAAATATTCCACATGATGTTTCTAGAGCCAAACAAATAGAAAGAATTTTCAAAACAGTTCCCAACAACTCCGGTAGGAAAGCAGTACGGTTAGGTCAGTACTCGGACTATTTGGTACGAAAAGATAAAGTCAATGCAGGTCTAAAAGCATACATGGCTCAAAATGTTCCTAACAGGAACTCTGCTAAAAATTTAGAGGCCAAAGACAGAGCACGGAAATTGAAGTCAAATTGTATACAACAAATATACCTGCTGCATAATGGATGACGAAATGTACGTATAGAAAATTTTTCGTAGCTCCTAGGCCAATTTTTTTATATTGCAGATGCTCGAGGAAATGTTAAAGAAAAGTTTAGGATTCAAAAGCAGACAAAATTTTCCCAAAAAGTTCTTGGTATGGCAAGCAATATGCAGTTGCAGCAAAAAAACCAAACATTTGTTACAAAGGGCTCTATAAATGCTGAAATTTACATCAAGGAATGTTTACAAAAAAAGATGCTTCCATTCATAAGACTTTTTAATATGTCCACTTATTTTTGGCCTGATTTGGCATCTGTCACTATGGTAAACAAGCCCTAATGTGGTATTTGTACTAAGGGAGCCAAATTCTCCAAACTGCCTGGAGCTAAGGCCAGTGGAGAGATATTGGGTTCTTGTTAAAAGAGAATTGAAGAGCACAAAAAGGTGTCAAAAAGTGTGGTAGATTTTAAACGGAGATGGACAACCTGTTTGAACAAAGTGACATAAAGCACTATAAAAACCATAATGGAAGGGCTTTCGAAAAAGGTTCAAAATTTCATCATAAGTGATTAGAACTATAAAAATAATTTTTTTTTTGTAAATTTTAACAATAATTTCAATCAAATAAAAAAAGATTCAAAACTGTAAGTTTAGTGGTTTCATTTTTATTAACATATATGTATGTTAAAAAAATAAAAACGGCTTAAAAGAAATATAGAACTCAGTACGCAAAGCTTCCAATGTCGGCTGCAATATGAATGTCCCAAAAAATTAAGGAATTTCTGTGAAACAATTGACAAACAAATTTACAGTTGCTTCTAAATAGTGTAAAGAGTAACAAGTAAAATTTTAATCAAATTAATATTTTTACAAATATAAATTGTTTCTCAAAATCATGTTTTTAAATTAAATTTAATCATAATTTAAATTCGAGATGAATAATTTAAATAAAACGAGAAATAATTCCTAATAATTCCATATTGTGTATATTTATGATTTAGTAATCGAGATATAGATAAAAAATAGGCCAAAAATAGAGGTTGTCTCGGATTTTTGCTCATATCTACGTTATTTATGGACGGATTTTGCTGATTTTAAATATTGAACTTCTCGAAAGCATGTCTGACAGAATTATTGAAGATTTGGATCCCAAAGATATCTGGGGTCTTCAGAAAATTGATTTCAACAGACAGACAGGCGGACATGGCTTAATCAACTTCGCTATCTATAAGGATCCAGAATATATATAATTTATAGGGTCGGAAAATTATATTGTGGAAATTACAAACGGAACGACAAACTTATATATACCCTTCTCACGAAGGTGAAGGGTATAAAAAGAACCAAATTTGTTCGATGTTTTTATAACACTTTTATATAAATAAACTATTATAATCTCTAAATTGCTAATGTCTGTAATGTCCATAAAAAATATGCTGGATACAATCGCAATAGATAGGGGGACATTGTAAGATACTTATTATAACTTTTGAAACCACTGTGGTTTATTTAGAAATTGAACAAACACTTATTACTCAATTGTGAAACGAAACAAATTTCTGTAAAACTACAAATGCTAACATTCAAATAAATTATATAATAAATATATACCGGTATGGTAAAATTTACGTGAATTACAGAGAGGACACACACGAGGTCCTCTAATGAACTATTGTTGGCGGCGGTATCTTAATAAATTCCTTGTAAATACATGTATTTGATAGTTTAAGCCACAAAGAGAAATTTGAGAAATTATTTAGTTTTTTCCATAAAAAAACTCATTTATGCGTTCGTGTTGGTTGGACTTTGCCGGCATATAACTTCAAAATACACCTCACTCCATTCAAAGTACTTGAAAAGTAATGTGTTACTGAGAAATGAACACATCGCTGAGGGGTACATTTAGAATAAAAACACTTTTACATACATACACACATACGTACGTTTACATGCAAGAATTGATATACATTTACATGTTTACTTAGTAAATAAATTACAGTAAACCCAAAAGTAGTGGTATTCAATAATGAAACACTTCACTGAATACAATACACACTATTGAAGACAAATCACATTTGAGTATTTCAATTTCTGTACACAATTCTCTTAATGACAACATTCACCATCAAATAAAAGAAAACTATATTGAATTAAATAGATTTTACAAACGAATACATGACACATGTAAATTCAAATAATGAAATAAGAAATTTACATTTGTTGAACTTAATACTTATTACACTCTGCAACTAAATAACACTTCTTGTGAGGCCTAGGTGAGAACATTTTCAAAGATTTTGAAACACCCTAAACATTTTGAGTTATTTTGAAAAAACTGTTTTAGGTAGTACCTCTAACTCACACATTTTTAGCTTTCTTAAAATGTATGCATAAAATGTATATTCCAAGAAATTGTTTTATAAAAAGTTTCGCTTTTTTATTTCTTTCAAATTTAACAATAGTGTTACGAATGTGCAATAGCGATTCGAATTTATCGGTCCGCAACGACTGCCCGCAACACTCATCATGTTTATAAACGCGTCCATCAGTAGAAGCTTCTACTTATCAACAATGTGATAGCATGCAGTTATTAGCATTGTTTGTAAGTATGGCAACACTGCATGTTTAAGCTGCTAACATTAACATCGAAAGCTGTAGAATTCGAATGTACTAGTATGTCCGTTAAGAGCATTGTAGAAGATTAACGATAGATGGCGCGTGTATAAATAGTGGCAGAGGAGGCAGTCGTCAGTGGAGTTGATCATTGGCGCAGTTAGAGTTAACATCATCTGTCGTATACGTTTGAGTTTGTACATTATAGAGTGTGTGTGCACTTCTGCGAATTTATAAACGAGTATAAAAACACTGAGTGACTATTTAATTCTGTTGTTGTTGTACATTCTAAATAAATAAAGAGTTGTTACAATTTTAAACTACTGAAACTGTTTTTTATTTGCAATCAAAAGTATCCGGTTTATTTATAGGAAATAAACCCCGTTTTTAAAAGGTAAAAACTTAACAATAGTTATTTTAATTTTCTTCTATGAAAATCTATTTCTTTCTATCAAAACCAAATTTATATAGAATAAAATGAAATATTACTTGTTAAAATCGGTTTATATTTGCATAAGTTATTAAACATTTCGAAAAAAGTTCAAAAAAATTTACCTTGTAAATTAAAAACTACAAATATACCTTGAGTGGTAAGGATATATATAAGTTTGTCATTCCGTTTGTAATTTCTACATTTTTCATTTGCAACTCCACAAAGTATATATACTCTGGATCGTTATAGATAGCGAAGTCGATATACTTAGTCATGTCCGTCTGTCCATCTGTCCGTCTGTATGTTGAAATCAACTTTCCGTAGCCCCAAATTAATTTACAAACATGATTAATACATCAATATATCGGGAATTCTTCCGGCTCGGTCGCTATTTAAAATCGAAACAATCGGCTCACTTAAAAAATTAAAAAACAATTTGGAAAAAAAAATTTTAATTTTGTTTACCTAAAAATATTTAAGATTTCTATTTTAAAATATAATTTGGTGAAGGGTATATAAGATTCGGCACAGCCGAATATAGCTCTCGTACTTGTTTTTTTATTCATATGCGCTGGGAGAGAAAATACTAAAAAGGGTATTAATTAAAAGTTGAATAACTTTTACAATTTTTATTCGATTTGAAAAATTAAAATCATGTTTTCTTTATAAATTTTCTTTCAGGTCAAAATAAGTAATTAAAAGCTGCTAAAATCAAAAAGTAAATTTTGTTTTTTTAGATACTTTTAACAAAAACAATACTAATTACTTACAAATGTAGCAATAATTTTTCTTTCCAAACCCTTTACAGAATTTAAAGTTGGACAAAAACTGATTGAGTTACAGATCGATAAGTTGGCGAATATCATTGAAAATGTTTGTTTATAATAATTTCTGAATTTGAGGGTGTTTCGGAATTTTTTTTACACAATTTGTAATCCATGTTATTTTTTTCACTAGCGGTATTAAGTGTTTGGTGTGTTTTAGGTTGCAATATTTAGGTTGTTTGACAATATTTAATTATTGTTAGAAATATCCGCAATTTTTTTGCTACGCAGCATAAAAAGCTATATAGTTTTAGTATACACTAGAACTATTTAGAAGCATGTTAATAATAATACTATTTACAAAATTTCCCTGCATGTATTATAAATCTCACATAATCTCACATCCAGAGTTAAACAACTGCAAAACCTTCCACTACCGACAGTTAAGCAAGAAAGCTAAAAAGTAAATTGAATAAATAATAAGTTGTCATCTTCTGCTTTGAAAAATTAATGTACTTATTAATGTACTTGTATATAAAACAGAAAACTTAATTTATATTATGTAGAAAGGTAAAATAAACTCAAGGGACATTTTGAATTCGTTATAGCTACATGCTATAAGAATTAAATGGCGAATATTAATTTATAACTTAAACTTTTTGTCATTTGAATTTGCGAACCCATAAACGAGTGGATCGAATTCGACTTTCTGAAGCCCCCAAATAACTTATAGCATGAATATACATGCATACATATCAATAAATCTGGCGTAGTCCCGATAATTTAGCTATTTTAATAATCGGTTGGCAATTTTTAATTAAAAACAAGTAAGAGAGCTATATTCGGCTGTGCCGAATCTTATATACCCTTCACCAAATTATACTTTAAAATAAAATTTAAAAATTTTTTTTTTTTAATTTTTTAAAAATTTTTTTTTTTCAAAATTATTTTTTAAAAGTTTTATCCAATTTTTTTAAACAAATTTTTTTAATTTATTAGTGAAAAAAATGTATGACAAAAGAATGTTTTTTGTGAAAAAAAGGGTTAAAAATATTTTTCCCGATTTTGACCCATTCTGGGTCCAACTTTGTATAGCCTTATATACATCATTGCAATGGACTTTGAAATATCTATCATTAGATATATTGTCTATATTTATGACTTAGTAATCGAGATATAGATCAAAAATATGCCAAAAATAGTGGTTGTCTCGGATTTTTGCTCATATCTCCGTTATTTATGGACGGATTTTGCTGATTTTAAGTACCAAACTTCTCGAAAGCATGTCTGACAGAATCATTGAAGATTTATATCCCGAAGATATCTAGGGTCTTCAGAAAATTGATTTCAACAGACAGACGGACATGGCTAAATCGACTCCGCTATCTATAAGGATCCAGTATATATATACTTTATAGGGTCGGAAAACTATATTGTGGAAATTACAAACGGAATGACAAATTTATATATACCTTTCTCACGAAGATGAAGGGTTAAGAAAATACATATTTTGAGTTTTTGTACCACTACCACACATCGAATATTGTTGTGAACCCCAAAACTGTATGTATTTTAATTTGATACATACATTTATTTCGGCCCTATGACGAAGCCTATTGAATCTTCCTGAAATCGGTTTATTATTTCACCTAGCCCCCATACAAATGTCCCGCCGAAATTGAACTTTATCCGTCATACATGTTTAATTCATATAGCTATCTACAAAAAATAAGTTTTATATACACGCAAATCATGTCACCTAATTTTATGATGGTCGGTCCATAATTAGTCATAGCTCCGATATAAGGTCCGCTTCCGAAAATTACTTTAACGAGCATAAATCTCTTAAAAATGTTGGTAGGTACACACATTTCAATACAAATAACTTTAGTAAAGAAGTAAATCAGATTACCTAATTTCATGGTGATCGATCCATAATTAGTCATAGCGCCCATATAAAGTCCTTTTCCGAAAATCACTTTAATGAGCATATATCTCTTAAAAATGTCGGTGTACACATAAAAACACATATAACTTTCATATAGACATAAGTAACATGACCAAATTTCGTGGCAATTGGTCTATAATTAGTCATAGCTCCCATATAAGGCACTCATCCGAAAATAATTCACGAAAGTAAATTATTGAAATTTTAAAAGCAAAATGATTTTGTTAAATTACTTAGTGTAGGGTATCATACTTTCTTACTTGTTGTATTTTTATGCATCATATAAAGCATAGAGTAGAACTAGAGGCGCAATTGAGAGTAAAATATATTAAAAATATATTTCCCTCCCAAATTTTATGGCTGAAACAGCAACAACAAAATACATTGATGTGCATGTATTGTGCTGTAACCAAATGTATTGTTACAATCAAATTATTTTAAAGGTTTCAACAAAATATTGTCAAAAATCTAAAATATTTAAGGTCTTTATTTTAAATTGAGTTCTTAAAATAATTTAGCAGAGATTAAAGCTTTTTTTTCTTAATAACCTGTTTAAAAATATTTCCTACATTCAACTTTACCCAAACGTTTTCAACAATATCCTAAATTTAGCAGTTTGGAAAAATGAGCATTTTTCCAATGATGAGATAATGTTAGATTACAAACCATAGTATATACTAATCCGAAATATGATAGTAAATTATATAATTCAAGCTTTAAAAAACGTTCGCCATTTACCCAACTTGTCGCTAATAAATATATTTATAAAAGAAATGTTATATTTTTTCACAACGGAAATAAAATTTTTTACCAAAAAAAAACAACAATTGGAAATGAGTTTCTTTATAATACATCCTCAATTGTGAAATAAACTGCTATAATGAGATTTTGTGGATTAAAGTGTAGAAATTATATTATCTAAAATATTTAAGACATGTTTTCAACTTTTTTTTTCTATTTTTTATCACAAGTTTGTCTAACAGTATGTTCAATATTAGTTTAACTAGAATTTATTTTATTTGCTTTTCTAAATTCCCTGGTCAATTATTGAGATATGAATGTTTCAATTTGTGAGTGAGAACAGAAATTCTATTTATTTTATTTTTTCTGTGGTAAAATACACAAATACTCGTACACATTTATTTGTTTGTTTATTTTGCACAAGTTTTTCCTTTGTCAGCATTTTTCAACAAATTGGTTATTTTGAAAATATTTTTTTTTTTTTTTGTTTCTCTGTTTTTGTTATGAATTTATATTAAAAGTACTTGAGTGATGCTGCTACTGCTGCTCTTCAACAATTGTATCAAGAGCATTAAACAAAATACTGTATTTTACTCTCCATGCTTTTTTCAAAGAAATTACCTTTAATTAAATAAGGACGGAAATATGTACAGTAGTGTGGCTTATAATGTTTGTTTCTTAAAATGTTTGTCCTAGCGTCAATATTTGGTGAGCCGGTCCCAAGGATATAAATTACCTTTTTAAGATTCTTATGATTTTTTTCATATTTTTCAAAAAGGAAATATATATGAAAGTAGAGTTTCCAAAAATCCGAAGAATTTCAAAACAGCGTTTTCGGTTTTAAAAAATTAAAAACCGATCGGTTTCGGTTTTTTTTCGGTTTTGTGATAATTTTTTAAATATTAAGTGTTATAGATACCAAATCAGTTGATAATATAGAAAATGCTATACAAATTAAAAATCCAAACTTGGCGGGTGTTCAAATTTCTTTTAATGGTACTCGTTTAATATATTAAACTAGTTATCTTATATACATTAAAGTTGGCTAATATGCTTTTCAGTAAAGAAATAATCAAGAATAGGGGGCTCAATGGTATTATGATACCTAAAAAGGAGAACTAAACCAAATTAAGGAGTACTTTTTCGTTCTTCAATATGGTAATTTTCGAATTTTCTATAATATTGAATATGGTACTTTTGTTATTCTATTAATACGTTTCGAATGAGCTAGAATCCACTTTAGAATGAATCAATAAACATGAAACTAGAGACATGTTATCCAGAATTAGTATTAATTCACAAAGGGAGACTTAATAGTAGTTTCTTTCTTTCTATTGGGGTGGCGAAGCGCTTCTGGTCAGCTGGTACTCAATAATTTTTTCGGATATTTGAAAATAACTTTGTTACAAATATTTTGCAATATTTTTTTTAATTAAATAAATAAACAGTCATTTGATGTTTAATTGTCAGCAAATACTCGTAGATCAATATTTTTAAATGAGTTTGTGTCATTCTCTATTAACAGGTTTCCTAGCCTAGCCAGCGATTAAGCAATTATTATTGTAATACAATTAAAAAAATTTAAAGAAATCTTAAGATATTTTTACCGACCTATTTTTAGAGATATTAAATGAATCACTGGATGAAAAATTTGTTTCTATTTCTAAATTTTGAATTTTTCTACTAAAAATAAATTAAAAGTCAAAAACTAGGAATAAGGACTGAGATCGAAAAATTCTTAACATACATATATGTTATTAAATATTAAACCACTAAAGTTACAGTTTTGATTTTTTTTTATTTGATTGAAAACCCTTCCATTAAGGTTTTTATTGAGTTTTCTGTCACTTTGTTTAAACAGGTAGTCCATCTCCGTTTAAAATCAACTTTTGTACACCTTTTCTGTGCTCTTCAATTCTATTAACAAGTGCCCAATATCTCTCCACTGGCCTTAGCTCCAGGCAGTTTGGAGAATTTGCCTCTCTTGGTACAAATACCACATTATTGTTCTTTTACCACTCAAGACCTTTGTTACCATAGTGACAGGGTGCCAAATCAGGCAAAAAAATGTGTACACATTAAGAAGTCTTATGAATGGAAACATTCTTTTTTGTAAACATTCCTTGATGTAAATTTCGGTATTTATAGAGCCCTTTGTAACAAATGTTTGGCTTTTTTGCAGCAACTGCATATTGCTTGCCATACCAAGAACTTTTTGGGAAATTTTGTCTGCTTTTGGGTCCTACACTTTTCTTCAACACTCCCTCGAGCATCTGCAACATAAAAAAATTTACCTAGAAGCTGCAAAAAATTTGCCCATACGTACATTTCGTCATCCATTATGCAGCAGGAGTATTTTTTGTATAAAATATGACTTCAATTTCCGTGCTCTGTTTTTGGCCTCTAAATTTTTAGCAGTGTTCCTGTTAGGAACTTTTTGAGCCTTGTATGTTTTTGAACCTGCATTGGCTTTAACTTTTCGTACTAAATAGTCCGAGCACTGAGCTAACCGGGCTGCTTTCCTACCGGATGTGTTGGAAGCTCCTTTAAAAAAGGCTTTCTATTTTTTTGGCTTAATAAACATCATGTGAACCATTCCTTCTACCTGAACCAGGTTTTCTATCAACGGACAAGTTCTCCCGGTACTGTTGAATAATATTGGAAACAGTTTGATGGCAGACCTTTGATTGTTTGGCCAACTTTTTGCAGGACCAAGTTGGGTTTTGATGAAAATATTTAATAATTTTAGTACCCACTTTTTTCTGATCACTCATTTCAATCAGGTTATCTACAAATGAACATAATTCACATTAAACATAATAACTGACATGCTTTACAAAGGCAACTTGATAAAAAAAAAATCAAATAATAGTTGGGTTGAAAGTTTTTATGAAAAACGTGTGTCAAGAATTTTTCGATCTCAGTCCTTCAGTGTCGGTTTCGGTTAAAACCAAACTGGAAACTCTATATGAAAAGGCTTTGAAAAGAGATGTTAAGGCCAAAAAGCATGGCAAATAAATCCAGTTTTTGTGTAAAATATTGCAAGCATTTTTCAGTTAAACTAAAGTTTGTTATATAACCCTATGAAATTATAGAGTCTTATATACCAATGGATATGAAATTTCAGTAATTTGGATATTCATATTGGGATTATCTTGAACATATCGTTAAAATCAAATCGGGTAGAAAATAGGTTTAGAAAAATTATTTTACATAATTCCGTAGCAAAACTTTAAATATTGGCCAAAAATTACAAAATTACGGCTTATTTTGATTCCACACGAAACTTTCCGTTACAGCGTTACAAGCGCCTTTCAAATACCCTTCACAAGATACCAATATTTCCTTTGCTCACCAAGTACTCCAACCAGGAAAAAGTTTTTGAGAAATGGTTTCCTAAAACAAAATAGACTTTTAATTTTTTAAGCTATACAAATTGTGACACCCTAATGTACAGTGTTCAAAGTATGATTAGTTAAATAAAAAATACAGTTTTGTTTAAAATTAACTTAAATGAAAATACGTCTGGAAGTACTTATTTTTACATCTAGTTCTTATGGTTTAATTATATATAAAAAATACTTTTTTTTTAAATACCAAAGGTATCTTGTATACATACATATACAAACATAATAATAAAAGTATTTTAAATTACAAAGTAAAGAAAATAGTGAAGCATAAACTTATTTGAAAATATTATATACATATATTATTAATATGTAATTGCAATTAGAATTATACACAAATAATATTTAAATATTTAAAGGCAATTAGAAGAAATCGAAAATTTCAGATAAGCCATCGAACTTTACCTCTTCCAAATTCATTAGTATGTGTCGATTACTTTAATAACCCAGCAGTTCTAGGAGACAGTCTCGAACTAGTGATTTTACCCATCATTTAGGGTGGGAACTAGTTACTTCAATAGCTACGTGACTAGTTATTTTAACACGTGCATGTCCTAAGCACGTGTTAAAATACGCTTATTGACTACAATGAGACTGTCTAATAGCTGGCCCAAAGTAGTCAACGCATTGGATTCACATAATGGTTAAAAAAACGTCAGTTACCTTACTAGCTACCTAAGTGGTAACTTAATCAGCTACATAACTAGTTATTTTAACACGTACGAGTGCTAATTGACCTCAAATAGTCAGATAAAAGACATATCATAGGCAATCCAATAGATTGCTTCTGGTGGATTAAATAACTAATTTCTAAATTGCAGTACAAAATAAACGTTTAAAGTGACTTCACTATAGGTTACTAAGAGAGACTAAAGTGGCTATTGACTTCATGCTATGTTACATGGGATATCAGTATACTTAAGAAAAAATAAAAATTAACTGTATGAGAATTAGAGCGTGAAGACAATTGTCACTTAAGTGTCTCTTAGTAATCTGTAGTGTAGTCACTTGAAATGTGTTGTGTGATAATTCGTTCAAACTGGTTTTATACAAACTGGTTTTATACAAACACAATTTGTATAAACCAGTTTGAACGAATTACTCACAAAACGTTTAAAGTTACACTTAAGTAACAATTGTCTTCACGATAGATTACATGGGATGTATAAAGTAACGAATTGTCTAATCTCTGCACTACAAAGAGCACATACGTGTCAAATGACCAAAATATAAAAATTGGAGTCAGCCAAGTGATAAGACATTTGAGACGATTACTGTCTATAAGGGATACATTGACTACATGCCTTACTGTTGGGAATATATCAGTGCTTAAAAAGTTGTCTTCTCCTAGATCAGCGCTATGTTAAAGTGTCATGTTTCTTTAATATAAATCATTAGAACTAGAACCATTTCCAATACCCGGGATTAAATTACAAAAATTTTAACATTTGGAATGGAAAGGAATCATCTTATGAAAAAATTAAATTTAAAGAGAAATTTTATTTAGAGAAAAAAATATACATTCATATACATACATTTGTTTACTCCTTTCATAGTTTTTTTCTATTAATAAATGTGGCAATTAATTAGTTACTAACACCTTGAAACAAAAAGAATTAAACAACAACGATAACATAAAATTATTGGCCGCCTAACGGTATGCAACATAAAAAAGAGTAAAAAGTCCAAACTAACATCACACAAACAAAAAATTATTAAATATCCAAGTAATCCGAACGCAAAGGTTTTGAAAAAAATTGTATTTTTATTTGATAACAAAAATAAAAAAGTAAAAAACCTAAAAAGGGGTTTTAATTATTGAAAAAGTTAAAAAAAAAATAATAAAAACTATGAAAAGTTGTGTTTTCAAATCATTAACAAACATAAAGTTAAGACAGAATTATTTTTTTTTTTTTAAATTGTAATCCATATTTGAAATACAGTTGAGAAGGAAGGCTACAATCCAATGTTTATCAATTCATTCTCAAACCTTTGATATTTGCGAAAGGTCTTGATTATGTAGGTAATTGTTTTCTGGGTTAATTTTAATATGTATTACCATAGTCTAAATGACCAGTAAGGTAAATAATATAAACAATTTTTAATACTTTTCTCAAGGTTTTGTTTTATGTAGCAGGTTTACTTATGTGTGATTTTACTGTGGTTTTTTGTTAAATAGTTAACTGCGTTGAATATTATTTATTCCTTCAAGTAAAACAATTTGTTTCAATAAATAGAATAATCATAATATACTCATATAAACCAAAGTAAGAATATAAAATGTTTATTATAATATTGCCCCTTTAATCGCCAGACTTTTTATTACAAAACTAATATAAGAATACTAAACAACTTTGTTAATATAATATTTCCATTACATAGTATAGTACTGCATCGTTCCCTAGACTTGGTAACACAATACTGCATGTAGCTTTTGCGCATTTAATATTTTTGGCATTAATATGGAAAATAATTACACTAACTGACAAAAAAGTTCGTTTTATTCAATACCAAACCCTCGCTTTTGGAGAGTTTTTAATAAATAAAAACCTGCACAAAAATAAATTAATGAAAATTAATATATTAAGGATGACCCGGTAGGATAGCTCTTCGTTACTCTCATCGGTAAATTAAATTAGAAAATAATTTGTTATTGTATTGTAATATAAAATAAATAAAATAGAAACTAATATTTGTATCAAACTTTTCTTGATTTGTTTGATCCTAAAGACTTAAGTTTGAATAAAAACAGTTCATCATCATATAAATGACGTCAAATTCTATTTAATTTATGTTCGTAAAAATAGATTTAAGTTGTATTTTTGTTTCTCTTATTATCTTAATATTACAATATAATAAATTAAAATTACTTTTATATACTATCTGTGTAACTGAAAAATATATATTCATATATTCATTAGATAAATAGTATGTAGAATAGGGTGGGTCAATTTGTACGAGTGAGAAAAACATGACAGGCGTATAGCAAAATCGGAATCTATATTCTGTATTTTGAAATCTCTCATATTTTCTTGTGGAAATTTTCTTAAAATTTTTCGTATATAACGTTTTTACTAAACGCCTGTTGACCAAAAAAAAAATTACCCACCCTAATGTAGATACTATAGTTAAATCCCTTATACTTTATGAAGTTTTTCATATACCACAGCCAATCATATGTATATTATGTATATGTTACTTTAAGTACATAGAAATAAGTCTTTCTACAGGCTTCATATAAATGATATTATGAGTATTATTGCTGAAAAATCAATAATATTTATTTGCAATTTATATTAAAAATGTCATGTTTGCATTCATACAATACTACTATTCAACAAATGTTCTTTTTTTTACTTTTCATTAAAATATCTAGCAAAATAAATAGAAAAAAATATAACAAAGAATCTATAATATAGTAGATAAGGACTGAGATCGTAAAATTCTTAACACACGTTTTTCATTAAAACTTTTAACCCAAGTATTATTTGATTTTTTTGATCAAGTTACCTTTGTAAAGCATGTCAGTTATTATGTTTAATGTCAATTATGTTCATTTGTTGTTAATCTGATTAAAATGAGTGACCAGAAAAAAGTGCGTACTAAATTTATTAAATATTTTCAACAAAACCCAACTGGGTCCTACAAAAAGTTGGCCAAACAATCAAAGATCTACAATCAAACTGTTTCCAATGTTATTAAACAGTACCGGGAGAACTTGTCCGTTGATATAAAACCTGGTTCAGGTAGAAGGAATGGTCCACATGATGTTTCTAAACCAAACAAATAGAACTCATTTTCAAAATAGCTCCCAACACCTCCGGTAGGAAAGCAGACCGGTCAGCTCAGTACTCGGACTATTTGGTAAGAAAAGTTAAAGCCAATGCAGGTTTAAAAACATACAAGGCTCAAGAAGTTCTTGACAGGAACTCTGCTAAAAATTTAGAGGCCATAAACAGAGCACGGAAATTGAAATCAAATTGTATACAAAAAATACACCTGCTGCGTAATGGATGACGAAATGTACATATGGAAAATTTTTCACAGCTTCTGGGTAAATTATTTTATGTTGCTGATGCTCGAGGGGATGTTGAAGAAAAGTTTAGGACCCAAAAGCAGACAAAATTTACCAAAAAGTTCGTGGTGAGGCAAGCAATATGCAATTGCGGCAAAAAAGCCAAACATTTGTTACAAAGGGCTCTATAAATACCGAAATTTACATGAAGGAATGTTTACAAAAAAGGATGCTTCCATTCATAAGACTTCTTAGTGTGTCCAGTTATTTTTGGCCTGATTTGGCATCTGTCACTATGGTAAGAAAGGTCTTGAGTGGTACAAGAGCAATAATGTGGTATTTGTACCAAGGGAGACAATTCCTCCAAACTGCCTGGAGCTGAGTCCAGTGGATAGATATTGGGCTCTTGTTAAAAGAGAATTGAATAGCACAAAAAAGTTGTCCAAAAGTGTGGTAGATTTTAAACGGAGATGGACAACCTGTTCGAACAAAGTGACATAAAGCACTATAAAAACCATAATGGAAGGGTTTCCGAGAATCCAATCTTGAAATCCCGATTCCAAAATTCCCCTGATTTTTCGGGATTAAGATTTCCCGGTAAACTACAAGATTTTTGATATTTTGGAAGATTTTTGAAGCTCAAAATATATATAGAACGCTAATTTTCCGCATACTTATAATACTAATCTTGCTTAAAATTCGAACGGAGACAGATTTTTTAATTTAAAAGAGAGAGCATAAGATCTCCTTATTATTGACAATATTATACACAAGTTTATTAATAATTTCACGTTGAGTATGAACGATGCTTTTCTTCAGCTCTATACATTGAATAATATGAACATAAAAATATACAGATTTTTATTATTTTTTGTTATAAAATAAAACAATATATTTATATATTATTTCAAATATTAATATATGAAGGAATCAAACATTTTCGACAAAAATACCAAAATTAAAGTTTAAGAAATTGGTGGCTAATAATGATTGGTTATGCTTCGTTAAGTTCCGGAAGTCAAAGCAATAATTTAAGGTTTCAGAATTTTGTGGTATTTTCGAAATTATATGGTAACATTTGTTTTTCATGCTGCTTTAAAACAAATTTCCTTTAATAAATTGAAAATATGAAATTGAATAGAATTGAAACATTCCTCTTACAAAATGAAATGCATAAATATATAAATCTGACAAAAGAATACTAAAGTGTAATTGAATATACTGAAGTATTTACTTTTTAGTAATCATGAGTTGTTTACGGTTACGCATGAGTAATATTTTTGAATGTGTCTTTAATGTTCAACATTGCGTATACGGCATGTTGTCATATTTCTATTTATTTTAAACATGCAATATTTTTATACTCAACATCAAAAGAGATGGGGGGTATATTCAATTTGCTATTCCGTTTGTAACACATCAAAGTATTTGTTGCATAACCCCTATATCAGAAAAATATTTTATTGTCAATAAATAGTTAACATAAATTTCTATTTAAATTTTTAAGAAATTAATCACTCTATCAAATTCTGTACAGTTCGGACCATAACTGCTTTAAGTCCCTATAGGAGGCCAAAACTCTATATTGATGGTGGGTATATAAGATTCGGCACAGCCGAATATAACACTCTTAATTGTTTGTTACTAAATTTGAGTATAAATAAACTAGAGATTTATGTTGATAAGTAGATAAATACATAATGGACAAGAATAGAATGAAACTATAAAGAGGTCAATAAAAAATGTATTAGTACGTCCTCAAGTTAGAGACAATTTTACAAAATTGTTGAAAACGAATTGAATGGTACATTTGTTAACTTCCAAATTTTTATTTGTATTGTAGTAATTTTAATATAAAAATATATTTCCATTAGTTTTGCTGCAAAATTGTTATATTTTATTTTTACAAAATGCTATAGATTTGCATATTGGTATATTTTCAATGTCTCACTCTACAAAATGTCCTAGAGTTGCAAATCAAGGGCACATTACAAACAACGATTCAAATTTCATCAATTCACGCCAGTTCTTTGTTTGTTTTGTTTTTTTAACATACCATGGGAATTCAAATATTTTAATGTTGCTCTTATCCGCAAATTATATACCACTAACTACATATATTTCAAATATTCAATTACATATTACTCTGTATGGAGGTAAAGTTTGAATTCTAATTATTTGAACATTTAAATGCATTTAATATTTAAATAATTTACACAAAACGAGGCAATTTCATGTATAATATTATTTCCATTATTGGAAATAATATTAGCGCAAATTTATAATATTACAAAAAAAGGGTGTTTATTTTAAAATATTGACATTATATAATGTTTATTTCAGATTATGCACAATAGTTTTAAAACTAAGTAAATGTTTAGAACTTCTGTGTTTATTTAAATCAAAATGCACCAAATTCGCTATATTCACCACAGTTAAAAACCTATACGGATATTTTGACATTATGTGATTTAAGATAGTTATCTGTTTGAGAATTCCAACTTAAGGAGTTTAGAAGAAGTAGACACTAACGAAAATTCATCTTAATATGGTTTAAATTCGGAAGGGACTTGTAGAAATGCTATTGCTTATATTTTTTGATTACGAATCCTGCGATTTAGTGCTATTTTTTGGAAAACTAAAATTTGTAGATTTTTTTTTTTTTTTAAAATTTGATAAAATCAAAATTTATATTTCCCAAAATTATAAAAGTAAGAAAAAGTATCAACTAATATAAACATCTAAAAAGATTTCTATTCAAATTTTCAAAATATTAAATAATTTTTTTTTTAATATTTCCTTAACTTTTAGATTTTTAATAACAAATTGGTGTATATTGATATAGTTAAACACAACTTCCCCGCCAGTTTTGTTTTCTTCAAATTTAAAAATCCATATCTTTAGTTCCAAGCATTATTTTTTTAATTTTATTTTAGACTATAAATCGTACGATTAATAACGATTTTTTGGAAAACTAAAATTTGTAGATTTTTTTTTTTTATCTGATAAAATGAAAATTTATATTTCCCAAAATTTCCCTAAAGTAAGAAAAAGTAAATATAAAATTGATCGACTTTGATATATTTTTGAAGATATTGATTACAATATGAACTAATATAAACACCTAAAAATATTTTTTTTTCAAATTATCAAAATAATAAATAAAATTTGTTAACAATATTTCCTTAACTTTTAGATTTTTAATAATAAATTAGACTATAAAGAGATAGTTACATACAACTTCCCCGCCAGTTTTGTTTTCCTCAAATTTAAAAATCTATATATTTAGTTCCAAGCATTATTTTTTTAATTTTCTTTTTAATTATGAATCGTGTGATTTAGTGCTATTTTTTGGAAAACTAAAATTTGTAGATTTTTTTTTTTTAAATTTGAAAAGAAAAATAAAAATTTTTATTTCCCAAAATTATAAAAGTAAAAATAAAAGTGATCGATTTGGATATATTTTTTAGAAATTGCATACAATATGAACTAATATAAATATCTAAAAAGATTTTCAAATCAAATTTTCAAAATAATAAATAACATTTTTTTATAATATTTCCTTAAGTTTTGAATTTTTTATAATAATTTAGAGTATATAGAGATAGTTACACACAACTTCTCCGCCAGTTTTGTTTTCCTCAAATTTAAAAATCCATATATTTAGTTCCAAGCATTATTTTTTTTAATTTTCATTTTAATTATGAATCGTGTGATTTAGTGCTATTTTTTGGGAAACTAAAATTTGTAGATTTTTTTTTTTTTTAAATTTGAAAAGAAAAATAAAAATTTATATTTTCCAAAATTATAAAAGTTTTTTAGAAATTGCTTAGAATATGAACTAATATCAACATCTAAAAAGATTTTTAATTCAAATTTGACATGCAACAATATTGCAGATTTTTATTACTAAATAATGAAATGAAAACATGTATGTTCATTTTCCAACTTCCTATAAAACTGTAAGTAGTTTTGAAAGCTCCATGTATGAATGGCATGGCACATATTTGTTTTCTCATCGTTTTTATCTAGTGTGACAGTTAATGAGTCTTCCGGAATGATTGCCAGTCACCTAGTCGATGTACACTGTACACGAGTACTAAAACACACACATTACTATGTATTTGTATTGTATAGCCATCTGAGACATAAAGTGCAGACAATTAGAAAATGATAATGCATTTTATTGACATTACAAGCATTATAACGAAAATTTTCCAACTGTCCAATGGCTATTTCTCCATTCTATGTACCAGCAAACGAAGGTAATTAGAGCATGTGTTTAAGCGTGGTGGAGAGTAAGTATTAAGTAGTATTATGGGTAAAAAATAAGTGTTATTGTATTAAGACCTACAAGTGTATTGAAAACAATTTGGAAAATTAACTTTAATTACTCTAATGACGATTTTAATACAGAACATGAATTTAGGCATTTTGAAGCATTTAAATTATTTTCATATTTATTATTTAATTTAATAATATATACTAATTAAATTATATTCATATGGAAAAACACGCTCAACATATGTCTGTCTCCGATTTTTTTTTTTTTTTTAATTTTTTTAACTTTATCTTAACAGACAATAAGGAAAACATGTATTTTGCTAATGTGTCATTTGTACCGGAGTAATGTCAAGAACAAAATAAAATGATAAGATAAATTCAAGAAAACAGATTAAATTGTACGATAATGTATGGATTGTGTTTTGTTTAGTTGGAAATTTGTCTAAAATACTCATTTTAATTTACTTTATTTATCAATCTACAGACTAGTACATGCATTTACTTTTTTTTTTAACTGAAATCTTATTTAATATAATCTTTACGTACGTCAATGTAAACATTTAAACAATATTGTATTTGCACATGAGGCAGCCAAGGAAATAAGGTTTTACTTTATGTTGCCAAATATTAAAACACATACAGAAGAAAGTATTTTGAAATGAAAAATAAAGTACATTGACATTCAAGAATTGAAGAAATGCAAATTGTTGTAATTTTATTTTAAAATTTTCATTTCAATTTTAAAATAATTATACGAATAAATTATTCAAGCTAGAGTTTACATAAGTATAAATTTCTAAGAACGAAAATTTAATTATATCAGAGAATACAGATAAACATATTTTATTAGACAGCATCTATTTAATTCACAAGTTTAGAGAATAGAATATATTAAGGACTGAGATCGTAAAATTCTTAACACACGTTTTTCATTAAAACTTTTAACCCAAGTATTATTTGATTTTTTATACCCTACACCACCATAGTGGGGAGGGTATAATGGATTTGTGCAGATGTTTGTAACGCCCAAAAATATTAGTCTAACACCCACCTTAAAGTATACCGATCGACTCAGAATCACTTTCTGAGTCGACTAAACGATGTCCGTCCGTCCGTCCGTCTGGCTGGCTGGCTGGCTGGCTGGTTGGCTGGCTGCCCATGTAAAGCTTGTGCGCAGAGTACAGGTCGCAATTTTAAAGATGTTTCGATAAAATTTGGTACATATCATTTTTTCTGCCCAAGGACGATCCCTATTGAAACTAGCTGAAATCGGTCCATTATTTGACCTAGCCCCCATACAAATATCCTCCCGAATTGGATTTTATACGTCACAAATGTTTAATTTATATAGGTATCTACACAAGTTTTTGTCCAAATAAGTTTTATATATAGGGAATTCATGTCACCAAATTTTATTATGATCGGTCCATAATTAGTCATAGCTCCCATATAAGGCCTGCTTCCGATAATCACTTTAATGAGCATAAATCTCCTACAAATGTTGGTATACACATAAAATTCAACATAAATAACTTTCATATAAACATTAATCACGTGACCAAATTTCGTGGTGATCGGTCCATAATTTGTTTTAGCTCCCATATAAGGCCCACTTCCAAAAATCGCTTACGAACATAAATTATTGAAATTTTGAAAGAAAAATGTTTTTGCTCATTTACTTAGTGTAGGGTATTATCTGGTCGGGCTTGACCGACCATACTTTCTTACTTGTTTTTTTTTTTTCTTATCAAGTTACCTTTGTAAAACATGTCAGTTATTATGTTTAATGTCAGTTATGTTTATTTGTTGTTAATCTGATTAAAATGATTGACCAGAAAAAAGTGCGTACTAAAATTATTAAATATTTTCAACAAAACCCAACTTGGTCCGACAAAAAGTTGGCCAAACAATCAAATCAGCCCGGTGAGGTCAGTACTCGGACTATTTGGTACGAAAAGTTAAAGCCAATGAAGGTTGAAAAGCATACAAGGCTCAAAAAGTTCCAGACAGGCCAAAGTTAGAGCACGGAAATTGAAGTCAAATTTTATACAAAAAATATACCTGCTGCATAATGTATGACGCAATGTACGTATGGAAAATTTTTCGCAGCTTCTAAGTAAATTTTTTTATGTTGCAGATGCTCGAGGGAATGTTGAAGAAAGTTGAGGACCCAAAACCAGACAAAATTTCCCAAAAAGTTCTTGGTATGGCACGCAATATGCAGTCGCGGCAAAAAAGCCAAACATTTGTTACAAAGGTCTTTATAAATACCGAAATTTACATCAAGGAATGTTTACAAAAAAAAGATGTTTCCTTTCATAAGACTTCTTAATGTGTCCATTTATTTTTGACCTGATTTGTCACTATGGTAAGAAATGTCTTGAGTGGTACAAGAACAATAATGTGGTATTTGTACCAAGAGAGGCAACTTCTCCAAACTGCCTGGAGCTGAGTCCAGTGGATAGATATTGGGCTCTTGTTAAAAGAGAATTGAATAGCACAAAAAAGTTGTCCAAAAGTGTGGTAGATTTTAAACGGAGATGGACAACCTGTTTGAACAAAATGACATAAAGCACTACAAAAACCATAATGGAAGGGTTTTCGAAAAATGTTAAAAATTTCATCATTAGTGATAAGAACTATAAAAGTTTTTTTTTTTTTTTGTAAATTGTAACAATAATTTCAATCAAATAACAAAAATTAAAAACTGTAAGTTTAGTGGTTTCGTTTTTATTAAAATATACGTATATTAAAAATTGTTCGATCTCAGTCCTTAGAACCTGTTAACAAAGCTTCTCTATTCATATTTCTACTTTACTTTATTGAGATTGTTTGAAGTTTACTAGCTTTTTCAGTGTTGTATTCGTATCATTATTATTTGTTGTATATGAACTCGAGCCAGAATAATTTATTCATATAATTATAATCATGAAGTTTGACAAAACAAAAAATATTAGTTGAAAATAATATTTATCGAAGATTGTAATTTTATCTTGGAACCGTGTTTAAAATATAACTATGTAAAGACATTTCTATAACAGTTATCGGTAAACGCTAACAAAACTCTAAGATCATACAATTAGTTTTATATGGAAATAAAACTAGTGGTATACATATAAGGACTGAGATCGAAAAATATATAAATATATGTTAATAAAAATGAAACCACTAAACTTACAGTTTTGAATCTTTTTTTATTTGATTGAAAATTGTTAAAATTTAGAATGAAAAATATTTTTATAGTTCGAATCACTAATGATGAAATTTTGAACCTTTTTCGAAAACCCTTCCATTATGGTTTTTATAGTGCTTTATGTCACTTTGTCCGAACCGGTTGTCCATCTCCGTTTAAAATCTACCACACTTTTGAACACCTTTTTTGTGCTCTTCAATTACCTTTTAACAAGAGCCCAATATCTATCCACTGGACTCAGCTCCGGCAGTTTGGAGGAATTGCCTCTTTTGGTACAAATACCACATTATTGCTCTTGTACCACTCAATACCTTTCTTACCATAGTGACAGATGCCAAATCAGGCCAAGAATAAGTGGGCACATTAAAAAGTCTTATGAATGGAAGCATCCTTTTTTGTAAACATTCATTGATGTAAATTTCGGTATTTATAGAGCCCTTTGTAACAAATATTTGGCTTTTTTGCGCAACTGCATATTGCTTTGCCTGCTTTTGAGTCCTAAACTTTTCTTAAACATTCCCTCGAGTATATGGAACATAAACAAATTTACCCAGTAGCTGCGAAAAATTTTCCATACGTACATTTCGTCATCCATTATGCAGCAGGTATATTTTTTGTATAAAATTTGACTTGAATTTCCGTGCTCTGTTTTTGGCCTCTAAATTTTTAGCAGAGTTCCTGTCAGGAACTTTTTGAGACTTGTATGTTTTTAAACCTGCATTGGCTTTAACTTTTCGTACCAAATAGTCCGACTACTGACCCAACCGGGCTGATTTCCAACCGGAGGTGTTGGGACCTCTTTTGAAAATGCTTTCTATTTTTTTGCTTTAGAAACATCATGTGGACAATTCCTTCTACCTGAACCAGGTTTTCTATCGACGGACAAGTTCTTCCGATACTGTTTAATAACATTGGAAACAGTTTGACGGCAGACCTTTGAATGCTTGGCCAACTTTTTGTAGGACCAAGTTGGGTTTTGTTGAAAATATTTAATAATTTTAGTAAGCACTTTTTGCTGATCCCTCATTTTAATCAGATTATCAACAAATGAACATAATTGACATTAAACATAATAATTGACATGCTTTACAAAGGTAACTTGATCAAAAAAAAAAAAGAAATCAAATAATACTTGGGTTAAAAGTTTTAATGAAAAACGTGTGTTAAGAATTTTACGATCTCAGTCCTTAATAGAGAATTTTGTAATTTGGTTGTTTAGTTAATTTAACACTTTTTAATATTATTTGAATGATTCATCTGAGAATTGCATTTGCATCATGAATGATTTGTTTGAAAGCAAATAATTTTTAGTCTAAAGAGAACATAATTATCTTTAAAATGTACCTTAACTTAATCAGTCCGACATCAGCTTCATAAGAAGCAATAGTATTTGCTGAACATTTAAGTGAAGTATTTCAACCTAATTCCACGGCAAATGAGTTTGAGCTCGAAGAATTTCCGGTTTCAACAATGGCTAATGCAGCCCAATTCGATATTGGTCCTGAGGATGTTAATAGAGTATTTAAAAATAATTTTAACTTGAAAAAATCACCAGGATATGATTTAATAACTCCATCATTGATTAAGAACCTACCAAATGTGGCAATAATTGTGCTTTCTATATTGTTTAATGCGATCTTGAAACTTGGAATTTATCAAAAAAATTGGAAAATTTCTCAAATAATAATGATACCGAAACCGGGTAAAGATTTAACCCTGCCATCTACACGCAGAGAAAAAACATGGTTCGACATTGTTACGACAACTATACTATGGTCTTTGTAACAATATATTGTTGTCGTAAACATATAATTGTTGTTTTAATTTAATTTCAACAATATTATAGTTACTGTAAACATTTATATTTTCATCGCAATTATAAATACAAATATTGTTCACCGAATCATAATTATTTTTGGGACAACTAAATAATGATAAATAGGTAAACATATTATTATTATGTACAACCATTAAATGTTTAGTTTCTATACGCGTTGTCATAATATGTTTAAGATGAAAACAAAATATGTTTACTTTTTCCCACCATTTATGAGTGTTGGTGTTTGTCTAAGCTATGTTATTTTTACAAGTAAATTTTAAATGTCTGTAATTCCCATTCTCTCTATACTTTTATTTGTATATTATCTTTAACTTGCCTAAAGCGAATAATAATAAATTTCAGTGAATTTATCGATAATGTTTTAATTGGGAATTTAGTTAGTGCTTTAAAACTAAAACCCATTAAAATTAAATTTTCTATTTCAAAAAATAAATTTTAATAATAATATGATTACTTTGGATCATGATATGGTTTAATTGGATCATAATATGATTTAATTGGGTCATAAATATGATTACGTTGAGTCATATTATGATTGATTTACATCATAATATGGTTATTTCAGAACATATTATGATTGATTTGTATCATAATATGTTTATTTCGGAATATTTTATGGTACTTATAATGATCATAATATGTTTGGATTACAAACATAAATCTTATCATAATATGTTGCTCTTAGATTATTTTTAAAACAACCATGTTTTTTCTCTGCGTGTACTTATAGACCTATTAGCCTACTCCCTTGTTTGTCAAAGCTGTTCGAGAAAATATTCCAGGAAAAGATCATACCTTTTTTTTGAATGATGGAAATATTATTTGGTTTCCGTGAACATCATGGCACCATTGAACAAGTCAATCGTTTAACTGGAGAGATTAGAAAATCTTTTGAATTAATGAAATATTGTTCTGCCGTCTTTTTAGATGTTGCCCAAGCTTTTGACAAGGTATGGCATAAAGGTCTAGTACATAAAATCAAATGTTTACTACCACTATGTACTCATAAATTGCTGGAGTCTTATCTGTCGAATAGACTTTCCAGAGTTAAGTTCAATGATTATGTGACGAGAGAATACAAGATTAGAGCTGGCGTTCCACAGGGAAGTGTACTAGGACCTACGTTATATTTGATTTACACCTCTGACTTGCCTACGTGCGATAAATTAACAATCTCTACATTTGCGGATGATACCGCCATTATTAGTTCACACGAAAACCCACTCATAGCATCTAGTCAACTACAAAATTATCTCGTACGTGTGGAGACATGGTTGAAAAACTGGCGAATAAAGGTGAATGAGCTGAAAAGTAAACATGTTACGTTCGCTCTAAGGAGAGGAAATTGCCCACCTGTCACACTCAACAACGTTAATATACCGCAGTCTGATTATGTCACCTACCTTGGTATTCAGCTTGATAGACGGCTTACTTGGCGCCGTCACATAGAAACCAATAGACTTCACATGAAGCTAAAAGCCTCTAGCTTTCATTGGTTAATCAGTGATCAATCAAAATTAAGCCTTGAATATAAAGTCATCCTGTATAAGACAGTTTTAAAACCAATTTGGACGTATGGAATTCGATTATGGGGAATGGCTAGCAACACCAGTATTGATCTTATACAGAGGGCCCAATCTAAAATTCTAAGGACCATGACGGGAGCACCATGGTATATAAGAAATGAAAACATCCACAGGGACTTAGAAATAACATTGGTAAAGGAAGAGTTCAAGAAAGTCCGTGAGAAATATATTGTTAAGCTGCGAAACCATCCCAATACGCTTGAAAGACAACTTGTGCAGATCCAACCCCGATCCAGGCTCCGTAGAGCTGATCTACCACCCCGCTAAGATGAGTGCCAGTTAACCATGAAGGCTCTCTTGTTGGAGAGCAACTATTTTTAATTTTAGTTATAAGATTTAAATACTTATTGTTAGGCCTATAAAAGGCAGATTCAATAAACTAATAAAAGTGTATAAAAAAAAAAGCTTCATAAGATACGAATAATTATAATTAAAGTCCAAGTACATATTCAGGATTTAAAAAAAATTAAATCCAAAAAAAAATTGGGTTGTTTTAGAAATTTAAAAGAATAAAAATTGAACTCAGTCATTAAGATGTGTATGAAATACAACGGATTTTAGATGGGCAAATTTTAAGTACAATATCTTTTACTACACAACAACTACTTACCCTGATTATTTTAACATAGTGATGTCATTGAAGACAAGCACTTACCCAACTTCTTATAAATATACAATTACTTTAATATCACTAAATCTAATTTTAAGTAATGACTAAAATAGTTCATCGATAGTTAGAAGCTGTTATCAGTAAATAACAGATAATGAATAAGTCACATAATAAATAAGTCGTTATACGACTACTTATATTTAATGCATATATTATGTAGTAGTAATTGAAAAGTAAGTTATTGAGTAATCCTATGTTATTACCAAGTTTCTGCTGGGTATTTATGCAATAATTGTTACTAACAAGAATACCATGACACAAACAAATCAAATTGTTGACAACATTTATTCTTTTTTTATTTTATAAAGATTCCTGCTTTCGCTTTGACAGTGTGTCAAAATTATAAGAAATCCTTTTATGCACAAGATTTGTGTAAGTGTTTATTATACAGTATTATACTATAGTATAGAGATTTATATGCTTTAGCACTTAAGGATAGTTTCTCGACAGTTAAATAATTGTTTATGTATTTCAAATTATTTAACATTACACTTTAACAACACTCATATAAAAACTGTGAATACATTTCTCCTACTCGCATGTCTGAATAAATACATATTTTACTTTGTTTCAGACGTGAGAGATTAGGTGTCAGAATTATTAACAATCTAAAATGTTCAAGAACAGCAACATAAACACGAGTGCATCAAAATACTTACATGCGTTTGCTAGTTTATTTATTATTTATAAGTACTTACATACATATTTATTTATCTGTTCACGTATTTATCTGTGCAGTTATTAGGACTGCCAATTATTCGAGTCTAATTTTGAACGAATAAAAGTTAAAAATTTTTTAATTATTCGATTAATTTTTAAAACTTCTACGATAAATGAAACAAATCAAAAATATTATTCGAATAATCTAAAAAAATACATTCAAAGCCATATATTTTGAGTCTTCAGAGACCATTTTTGTAGAATTTTATATTTATACTTCTTTCTTGTGTCGGATAAATGTCTAAGCGATTTGATTCATATTTATTAATATAATCATGAGCAAAATATAAAAATTATTCCAAAGTAATATAAATAAAATGTATAGAAAGAATAAATCAAATAAATGCATATAAGGCTTTAGTTAATTCTAGGCGTATTTGATTACATGTTGAGAAAATAAATTATTAATTCTATCTAAATTATTTAGTATTAATTGTAGAATTAATACAAGCTTAATTACTCTGTTCCTAGGTCTTAAGTGGTCACAAGATCTTAATCCAAAATTTATTGATAATAAATGTAGAAATTCATTTCTAATAAAATGTCTAATGACGAACATCTATATATATAAAAGAGTAACGTTACTGAGTGACTGACTGATTCATCATCGCACAGCCCAAACGACTGAAGCTAGAATCATGAAATTTTAACTGTGGGTTCCTCCCAAAACGATCCGATAAGAAGAGATTTTTGGAAATTCGAACGTTTAAATATACACAAAAACTTAAAATTGCATTTTACTCCATTTAAAAAATAAGCTTACAGGTGTTTCGAACTTTTTCCAAATTCGAACCTTTTAGGGGAAAAAACGGGTAAAAACTCTATTTTGATACTTTTTTGTCACCCTATGTATCTTTTAAACCAATTAACATAGAAACCAATTTTAAATCGTATTCTTTACTTATCAAAAAATTAAAAAATAAGTTTGGTACTTTTTGAAATTCGAACCCTTAAGGGATAAAAATTGTGTTTATTTTTGGTACTTTTTCATAAAATAAGTTTTTTTTTATAATTTGACATAGAGAAACGAATATTTTATTATGAGCTCCCACTACGATACAGAAATTTACTTGAATATAATTTTACCACCGTAATGGGGATAAAAAAGGTATCAAAATGGGGATAAAATTGAAAAATACATTTTATTTGAAATTATTAAGCCAATTTTGATAATTTTTTTAACATTGGTTCCTGGATTCATACAAAAATTAACTAACAGGTTGTTATTTGGAACTCGAGTGCCAAGGTTTATATTGGGCCAAGTCCGGGTAAACAGTTTGGTACTTTTATTAAAACATATTTTTTCTTGGGCGCATTAATTCAGATTTTAATCGTTTGAGACATGTTTGGCAGAATGGAATATTTTTAAATTTCAAACTTGAGGGGTGTTCAAGGAGGAAAAGGAAAATTGGTACTTTTCTCCTAACGGTACTTTTTTAATATTTTAAATTATTTCACTTATCGACATTAAAGTTAGCTGATATGTATCTGAGTGAAGTTAGTGTTAGGAATAGGGGATAATATTTAGGTACCAAAATGTGAGAACTGAACTATAGGTACTTTTTTATTGTTCTAATGGTACTTTTTGAATTTTCTATAATAATGGACTTAGAAACATGAAATTAAGCATATATGGTCCTAAGTGAGTGAGAATTCTAGGGGGAGACTTTTTGGTACTTTGTCTTTATTCGAATAGTACTTTTTGTAATGAATTAATACACATGAAACTAGAGACATGTTATCATGAATTAGTATTAATTCACAAAGGGAGACTTCATAGTACCATTTTTTTTCTTCTAATTGGGGTGGCGAAAAGTATATTTACAATTATTAATGTTTCTTTTTTTTGCGATTTCTTACCCAATAAAAATATTCATATCAACTATTTTTAATAATATTAGCTTGGCAATAAATTTATTCGAGTATTCATTTATTAGACAATTATTGATCAAATAATGTTTTATTCTAAAATGGAAAATTTTATTCATTCGAATAAAAAATACTTTGATTTCTTCCATTATTCGAATAATTATTATTCGAATGACAATCTTAGTAGTTGTACGTAATCTTAATAATCTTAATAAATATGTAGCATGCGGTTGAAATAATACAACTGTTTTTGATGTTGTTTTAGTTGCAGGTAAACATAATAACATAGATATTTATGGACTTTAGACAAAATCATTTAATTCAACATAAAAATGTTTTCTTTTTTGGTTAAAAAAATTGTAGAGTGTTTAAAAATTAAAAAAAGTATATATAAAACATTACTTTACAACTTGATGACTTGAAATTTTTTAAATGTGAAAACCACAATTTTTCCTGCAGAAACAAATATTTTATTTGTTCATATAAAATGTTCTTTTAAAAAATAAGTTCTTTTGTTAGAATTACAAATACATATCTACATATGAGGAGCCGCAGAACAAAAGGTACTTTTTTGTTCATTTCAAATTTTTGGGAAATTTTGTTTTATTTATGGTAACAAGTTTCTTACTTATCAATAGGTGCATCTAACTGCCATAAGTCACCACATTAAATGTTAAGAATGATTGATATAGAACCACTTACATAGCGGAAAAAGAACCTTTTGTTAAAAAAATTAAAGAAGAACTTTTTAAAAAAAAAAAAAAAAAAAAAGGAAAAAGTAAGTTTTTATGCGTTTTTTTTTTTTGATCAAATATATAAACAAATTACACATTGAAATTAAAAATATTATTTTTGTCGTTTTATACTAGTGTTGCTAAAAGTAAATAAAAAAGTACGTTTAGTTATTTAGTTATACACCAATTTTTGTAGAAGAATAAATATGATAACTTGATTGTTTCTAGAAGATTTCAATCCAAATATTATAAAAATACCAAAAAAACAATTTGTCAAAAAATGCGAAAAAGTACCTCATATATATTTTACTTTATGGTTTAACTAAATTCATAAACACTTGTCATTTTAGGAAAATAAATTCGGACTAGAACAACAATGAAATATTTTGATATTTTTGTTATTTCTACATTTTCCATTTGATAACTTACATACATGATTCGTACGTCAATCGGGAAAAATATTTTTTACCCCGAATTTTTTTTTTCACCAAAAAAAATTTGTTGTTATAAAATTTTTTTTCACAAATAAATTAAAAAAACAAAATTTTAAAAATTAATTACAAACAAATTATTTTCCCCAAAATTTGTTCGCTAATAAATTAAAAAAAAACATGTGTTTGCTTAAAAAAATATTTAACTTTTTTTTAAAGTATGATATCCTTCACCAAGGGTATATTACTTTTTTTTTTTTTTTAAATATATGTCAAATAATCCGATAAAATGTTCTCACTTTACTCTTCTATTTTGGGGAATATCGTGTTATAAATCGGTATTCATCTAGCCCATATAATATTGACTTCCCGGGATATTGCATTATTGATAAAAAATACAGTTTGTCAAGAAAATGTTTTGACATAGTGAAAATAATTTCTGTTTTGACTTTCATCATTAAAAAAACAAAATCCATTTAATATTTACTATTTTTGTTTATTAATTAATTTTAAGCTATATATTAACTAACAAATAACAGCAAGGAAAAAAAACCAAAAACTTAAGGTTAAGAAATATGATCAAAAAATAAAAGAAACTCCAGAACTTTGTTGTCAAGAAAATGTTTTTACATACTAATATAATATGAGAAAATGGGGTGTATCTTTAATTGAAGAATGATCAATATTAGGTGTGGCCACCATTCGCATCAATAGTGGCTTGCAGACGCCGTTTTATCGAATTGATTAATTTTTGCACATATTCATTGGTATTTTATTCCATTCCTCCAATATTACAGCTCTGGTTTTTGGGACGCCGTTTTGCAGTATTTTTATTCAGATAAGTCTATAAATTATCAATCGGATTTACATCTGGACTCTTAGAAGAAATATCCAGTACCTTACCGCAGTTGTAGAGAATACACGTCCTTACCAACAGAGACTTATATTTGGGGTCATTATTATGATAAAATTTTAAATTCGGCTTCTTATCAGTATAAAACCCAAATCTATTCGCTGTGTTAACTAGATGACGCTTTAATATATCCAGGTATTACTTCGCATCCATGGTGTTCTCAATAAAACAACTTTCTCCAACTCCCTTACTAGATATGTACCCCAAACCATTACCGAAAGTTTAACAAATTTTACAGTTGGAATTATGTTACGGCTTTCCAATGCTTTTAAAGGTTTTCTTCATACCCTATTAGGTCCATGATTATAGAAAAGCATAATTTTGGTTTCGTCGCAAAATATAACGTCAACTCAGTAGTCATCAGGTTTTGAAATATGCGTTACAGCAAAAGAAAATTGACTTTTTGTATATTGTATTGCAAGCAGTGTTTTTTTCGAGCTACTCTAGATGAATAGTCGTTCTTTTTCAAAACTTTCCTTACCGTTTCGTGAGAGACTGTCACGCTACATTCTTCTTTAAGTTCATATGCAAGCGTTTGTATGGATACCGAAGGGTTTTCATCTACCTTTCTTCTTAAAACTCGCTCTGTTCTCTCCGAAAGCTTACGTGGGCGGCCAGTTGGACGCTTCAAAAACAACATATTTACTTATTCAGCGCGATTTAAAATTGTATACACTGTTTGCCTTGTTACTGAAGACGTTTTAGATAATTCTTGCACAGTTTTTCCGATCTAGTGGTTATAATAAACTTACTGAATTACATCCATGGATGTTCTTTTGCCAGGCATTATAAATTCTCGAAAATTTATCATTTTTAGTAATAAAAAAACAAAACTTTGGTTAAATCATTATCAATATTTACTTGACTAAAACAAATTATATTTTAAGCTGTAAAAATTAGCGGATATTTACAAATACACACTAAAAAAGAAATTGTAAAAACATTTTCTTGACAACAAAGTTCTGGAGTTTCTTTTGTTTTTAGATCTTATTTCTTAATCTTAAGTTTTTAGTTTTTTCTCCTTGCCGTTATTTGTTAGTTATATATAGCTAAAAATTAATTAATAAACAAAAATAGTAAAACTTGAACAGATTTTGTTTTTTTTTTAATGATGAAACTCAAAACAAAAACTTTTTTCACTGTGTCAAAACATTTTCTTGACAAACTGTAAATATTTTTAGATTAATAACACGCCAATAGTGACGCAAATTTTACTTTGATGAATGGTGACGCCTGTCTCACGAACTTGTGGTTGACTTTTCTTTTAAATATATGCTTTTTGAGAATAAAATAATGATATTTAATCAATTTAAGCTCTATTACTTCAATATTAAAATTCACAATTTTTTTTAAAAACAATAAAGGAGAATAAAGTTATTTGATGACAGACATATACAGTATTGGCCATAACTAAAGCACCCCCTTAATGGATTTTTTTCATATCACAATTTTTTGGATAAAAAAGGTTTTTTGGGATGTATTTTGTATATATTTTATTAACTTATATTGTTAATGTTCATTTAGGAAAGGATAATTGTATAAACAACTAATTTAAAATGATAAAACATACAAATGCACAAAACGCGATGGACAAAACAAAAGCACCCCCTTATAAAATGTATAAAAATTTGACTATGCTACTGCATATTTGCAATGTCAGTTAACGTCACTCACAACGGATGCATTTAAAAATTCCAGAAGATATAAATAAAGGAAGGCGTAGTCTGTATAATTTAAGTTCTATACAGTTTATTGTGAAAAAACAATGGATGGCAAGGAACAAGTACTACAGTGAATTTAAAATTAAATTTATTGAAGACTGGAAGCCGGGCTTATCACGGCATGAATTGAGTAAACAACATTCAATTAACAGATCAGTTATTTCCCGGCTGATTGCAAAGTTTTTGCAGACTGATCGTATATCACCGGGGCATTCTGGAGGACGTCCTCGTAAAATCACACGATATGATGACTCCTTTATCAAAGGAGCAATGCAAAAAGATCCTACAGCATCTGCTAGTCAAGTAAGAACAATTTTAAGATTATGCGTTAGCAAAAGAACAATCCGTAGAAGAGCAGTAGAAGCACGATTATTCAGCCGATGACCAGCAAAAAAACCGTTTATATCAGCTAAGAACAAGAAAGCTATACTGGAGTTTGCCAAAGCCCACATCGACTGGAGTGTCCAAAAATGAAAGACAGTACTGTTCTCTGACGAATCTAAATACATATTAAAAAGTTCCTATGGAATAAGACGTGTACGCAGAAGAAAAGTAGAAAGACTGAATCCTAATTATTTCAAAGGAACAATTAAACATGGAGGGGGCAATGTAATGGTCTGGGTTTGCTTTTCTGGTCAAGGAATTGGGCCAATTCATAAAGTTAATGGGATTATGTATCGGTTCATGTACCGTGATATATTGAAAGATGTAATGGTGCCTTAGCCAGTGAAGAAATGCCACTTATAGGGAGGTTGCAACAGGATAACGATCCTAAGCACACCTCCAAATTGTGTAAGACTTGGCTACAGAGCAATAAGATTCAAGTTCTTCATTGGCCTGCTCAATCTCCTGATCTCAATCCTATTGAGAACTTGTGGGAGATTGATATATGAAAATAAATTGTGAAAATTGCAGAAATAAGGTTCGGCCATTTTCAAGATTTATTTCAAGCCGTTATTATAGCCTGGGAAGGAATATCGCAAAACACCATAAAAAACTTAATATATTCTATACCTAAGAGATGTGCTTGTGTCATCCAAAACAAAGGATTTGCAACATAATATAAATTAAAAAATTTTTTATTTTATATCCATGAAGGGGTGCTTTAGTTTTGTCCATTTTATATTCCAGCTTTAAATATCTTTTGATTTAATGTTACCTCTTATAGAAAGATTAACTTTAAGAGTATTTGTTTATCAATAGTACATATATTAACAATTGAAAATAATACATAATACAAATTTAAAACTTAGTTTTCATTCAAAAAAATAAAATATGAAAAAAATTCACTGAGGGGGTGCTTTAGTTATGGCCAATACTGTATATCACCATTGGCGGGTTAATATCTATACAAAATTTAACACAAATAAATCTTATATATATAGAAATCACACGACTAAATATAATGACCATTCACGAAAATCAAATTCAATTCAGTTCAAATTCCACTCTGCTTAAAGAGAAGGGCAATTTTTTTTAAATACAAATTTATACCACTGTTATTACCCAAATAAGTAAACAAATTAATTAAAATATTATTTTAGGATAAACAGAAATAAATAATACGAGTATTTATTTGGTGTATAAAATCTGTACTACAAATTGTTATTTCTTCCATAAAATGTTATAATTTTTAGTCATTCGAATATGTTGTGCTGTGTAACATTTTATCAGCATAAGTATAAACACACAAAACATTCAAATGATTTACAACATGTAATTTTGTATGGATAGAGAAGTTATTTAAACGCATTAACAGAATTGATAAAAATAATACGCATCAATCCATTATCGATACCAGCAGATGATCTACTCTGGAATTCAGAATTTTCGTTGAAACTCTATATGCATACGTTTTTTTACTTTAGAATGACAGATAATTCCTAATTGAATCACCTAAACTCAACTCAAACGGTTACGAATAGTATTTGTAAAAAATTAAGTCCTCATAACACTGATCTAATTTTAAATGAATTTTATGGTGGCTTATATAACCCGCCAGTGGTCGCCTATATGTCCGTTATTGATTTTAAAAAATGTTGAGAATTATAATATTGAAGTAAAATGGCTTAAATTGATTAAATATCTTTCTTTTATTGTCAAAGAGCATAAATTTAAATAAAGTGAACTATTAGTACCATTAATTAAAGTCAAATTTGCGTCACCATTGCACAGTGGTTTAGAAACGTTTTTTTTTTTTTTTTTTTGGAAATAATTCGGTATCTTGGGAACTATTTAAGATATGGTTACGAAATTTCACATGGTTGATGCTGAGGTATTTCTGAGTTGATTTGTAGTTGTTCAGCTTCTTAGCGCTAATGGGGGCTAGTGCGTTGCCCCTCAAAGTTGGTCACCTCGGGTCTAAAATTTTTTAAAAAAATCGCAATACAATTATACCATTTTTATATAATCCGGAAATAAAATTTAATACAAAAGCGTGTAAAGTAAATTTTGGGTCACTTAAGTGGAGACAACACCCTCCAGACCTATCCAAACTTGGCCAATTTAAAAAAAAAAGATTAGATTTGAGTAAAAAAATCTAAAAAGGCAAAACACCGATCCATGAAAAAGCTTCATATTTGTATAACCCTATATGCTTCTTAAATATCTACAAAGTTTTTTTTACTATCACACGCTAAATAACGTCACAGTAGGCACTTTTTTAAACAAAACTCAGTTTTTGTAACACATTTTCCCCGGTTTAGGAATTTGGGTATTCTGCACAGTGGGGCAGAATCAAAATTTTTTGGAAATAAATCTGGCATTTCTAAACGAATGACCCGATGGCCAAGGTGTATTTGAGTTCAAGTTATTAAAATGGACCCCACAAATGCTCCAGGAGCGGCGCTATGGGGGCTCAAAGTAGGGTACCTTCGACATGTAAAATTTTTAAACACGTGCCATTTTTTTGTTTCCCGTCCGATTTCAAAGACTTTTAAATTTTTGGGAAGCGCTCGGCTAGGTCTTGAAAAAATGTGCGTGCGTGTGCTATTTATCTCTTCTAATTTCCGAGTTATAAGCAAATTTCAAATTTTGCCAAATGGACTCAAATTTTGTTCATTAGTTAGATAACTAAATTTCCAATAACATACAAAACATTTCAGGGCAATATCAATTACGGATCCGAAATAAACGATTTTCAATTTAAAAATTCAAAAATTTGTAGAACTCTTTTTTTATTAAAATAAAACTTTATTTAAGAACATAAAACATTTTTATATTTTGGTATAAAAAACATATCATATTTTTCGAATATGTCGCCCCTACGCTCTTCGCAATTTGACCTATTTTTTATCAAAATTTTAACTTTGGACCACATGTTCTAAAATCCCAAAGCTGGGATCAGAAAACAGAAAGCAGGTTTGGAAACCTTGATGTGATTCCTATTTATATTAAAAGCATTTTCCCAGCTTCGAGGGAAATGAGAACCTGTGGGCAAAATTGTAAAAAATACCATTTTTGGGATTTTCGCTCTCGTTTTTAGGAATTGCGGGATTCCCTTTGACCTTTTGGAAATTTTTTTTACACTTTGTTATTTAGAATGAGAAATTTAAAAAAAACCCTGCAAATTTCGTTTAGTTTTGTTAATAAATAAAGATTTTATTACATATTTATTGAGCTCTAAAACTAAAATGTTTATCAAAATTTTGATAGGATTGCAAATATTAGGAACAATTTGGTCCACATTTTTTCCGAAATAATTTTTTTTGTTTAGATAAGTTAATTTCTGATATTACAAAAAAAAATTCAAGTCAATTATATTCAAAAATATGCGACTTTAGAACTCCGTCCTTCAAAAATATTGCACTTTTTCAGTGTCTCTAATTTATGTTGGATTTAATCTGTAAGACAGAAACTCTTATTACAGATATAAAATTATCGAAAAAACACTTGTATGTTTCAAACCTTTTTTTTTTAAATTTTAAACTTTTAAATTACCATAATCTCAAGGGATTCACCTGCATCAACGATTATATTATTATAATCATCACTGTAGTGCAAGAACAAGAAAAACTTGGATTTACCAAAGTGTCAATTTCCATAATCATAAATTTTAACGATGACAGTAAACAAGTACTATGTTGTACTCGTAAGAAGCATTTGGTGCACTTTTCTTCATTCATTTATGAAACAGGAGAGGGAGATGTTATGGAGTACTAATATTTACTTCAGTACATTTTCTCTCTATTATTCACTCACTTGCTCATTTACACATACAATCGATGCAGGAACATATGACAAGTTATTGTAAAATGAGAAAACTTTTAACTTTAATCCTAGCACAGAAATAAAAGTGTACTGAATTCAACAAGAAGAAAAAAATGGCAATAAACAAATACTGACGACAACAACTACAAGAAATATACAAAATACATTCTGAAGCTGTCAATTAACTGGCAAATGATGTCAGGGTATGAGTGAATGTCTTCCATGTTGAAACTGCTGCCACAGATGTTCGTGATGGTGATAATGATGATGTGCATGGTTGATATTTGCTACCAATGATAACGATGATTGTATTGATATTGTTGTTAGTGATGTGATGCTAGTGTGGTAAGTATGTAGTAGTAGCGTAGTGGGAATAATACAATATTACTATGCAACTGATGTTGCTGTTGCTGCCATGAAATGAGCAAAGAACAAAAAAAAACACCTAGAAAAAAACGTACAATCTTAGTTAGTAATTTCTAAGCAAAAACTCAACCACTATGTATGTAACTTATTGATGTTGCTGTTGTCATTGTTGTATAAAGAGGATTGTTGTTGATGCTGTTGCCACTATTTCTCTTTTAAGAAAATGTATGTCAAATAAGACAGTGAAAATTTAATCATGATACTATTAAATCGAGTTTTCTAACACTCTTACTTACTTGCATTCTCGAAGGTGTTCTTAGACGTGTTCAAGGTACCAACTATTTATAAAATATTCTCCAAGGTGGCTAAATATAGTATCATAGTGCAATGTGCAGTTAATGCTGTCATAAACTTTATTTAACAATTTAACAGCACTTAATGTAGCAAACAAATGGTTGTTGCTATTCGGATACGTATCAAAAACTACAAGACACACCACAACACTCAACACACATGCTACATAAAATAACACTTAAGAAACTTACGACAGCATATGAAGACAATTTGAAATTAAATTAATTACGAAAATTTAAAATTAATCCACCACAAGGTTGGGTTGATAGATATTATACAATCATCTTAATACTTTAAGCTATAAATTACTGTAAGTATGAGACACAAACTACTGTCAAAGAAAAAAGTTTAAAATTGGTTGAGAAACTGACAATGTTAAAGGTCTTTTTTTTTTCTCCTTTACTTTGTTTATATATTTATTAACATTTTATAATTTACAAATAATGTTTATGTTGTAAAAGATATAATCTTGAACTCATTAAATGTAAATAATTTAAGAAAAAAGTGTAAAAAATATTATTGTAAATAAATCGAATTGAATTAAAGGTCTTTATCGATATTCATAAACGATTGTTAAAGTTACAAATGGTTTACTACACACATTTTCCATACAATGTTCGTGTTGTAAACCATTGCAAGAAGGGGTAAAATCAATATATTTTGCAATTTCTAACTGGCTGATCCAATTGACTTGGAATTCTACATAGGCATAATAAAGAAGTTGGTGAGTCAAATAATCTCAAAGAAGAAGAAGGTGAGTCAAATAATCTCAAAGTCGTGCACCTCATACATGCTATATTTTTTAAAGTTTAGAACTTGTTTGTGGATCGTCCAAAATCAATGATTATAATATATTCTTAAAACCCTCAAGTAGCCTAAATACCTACACGCTCGGCTGTGCTATTTATCTCTTAAAGTTATTCGCATTTTTTCATAACATCAGACACAATTTATTCAATTATGTCCAAAAGAAATCGATTTGAAATTTTTAAATTCATACAATTTTCGTATCACTCTTTGCTTTCTAGAATATAGGCTAAGTGTTCTAAAAGTCCAAAGCTGAGATTTCAAAACCGCCAACAGTTTTAAATACTAAGATGTATCATCCATATTATTCCTTTACAAATCATTCATATTATTCCTTTACTTGGTCACTAATTTAATTTTCTTAAAGCAAATGTCCGAATTCCGTTAACCAAATGCAAGCTTCACTATGAGCTTGCTCAGACAAGATGGGGTTGTGAACTTACATGTACTATTACCAGAATGATATGGCCCCGACTGAATCGCGAACGAACACAACATATTGTTACGAATGTGCAATGACGATTTGAATTCAACGGCCTGTAACGACTGCCTGCAGCATTCATCATGTTTTAAGGCACGTCCATCAGTAGCATGAGTTTATTGGCATTGTTTGTAAGTATGGCAACACTAAATGTTTGTGCTGCTGGCAATGACATCGAAGGCTCTGAAATTTGAATGTACAAGATGGCGCAAAAGTAATCCTCCTATCAGAAAATGCTATAAATTTTGCGATTGGCCAATAATGTCAGTTCTGTTTTGACATTTGTGTAGTAAACACATGCGAAATACACGTTAATAAACAATGTTACGCTACACTGCTCCAGAACGCGGAATATTGCTGACTATTTATTTGACCAATAATCGGCAAAATTTATAGCATTTTCTGATAGGAAGATAACTTTTGCACCACCTGTACTAGTATGTCCGTTAAGAGCATTGTAGAAGATTCACGATAGATGGCGCGTGTATAAATAGTGGCAGAGCTGGCAGTCGTGAGTTGATTTTATCATTGGCGCTGTTAGAGTGAACATCAACTGTCTTGTACGTGTACACTTGTACATTATAAAGTGTGTGTGTGTATTTCTGCGAATTGATATACATACGTCTATAAAGACACTGAGTGACTATTTATTTCATAAATAGCATTTAAATAAAGAGTTGTTACAAATTTTAAAACTGCTTTTTATTCGCAATCAAAAGTATACGGATTATATAAAGGAAATAAACCTATCTATTCTGTCCTTCTTTTTACAAATGCTTGTCACAAACATATACATGTTTACTGTAACCATATATATGGTTGATACAATCATGTGAATCGTAATTTAACCATATTATTGCTACCACAATCATATATATAGTTACTGTGATTATAATACTGTTAAAAATGTTGAAATGTTTACAGTAAACATGCACAAATGTTGAAATGGTTACAGTAACAATGCACAACTATATTATTTTTCTGCGTAAGGAAACTGAAGCTGATGTCCATTGGTACCGTCGTATATACAACGCTTTTCGCATATTTTGAACATAAACTAGTATAATTAGTAATTTCTGTATCACCTTGAAATATTTGTGCCATATTTTAGGCCATATCGATTTTGCTTTAAATTTTTTTTTTCAAAAAGTTGTCCATTTTTATCACCAAACATTTATGATCAACAGAGAATATTTGTGAAAAATGTAATCGCTCTAGGATATATTGTGGTCTTATCATTTCATTAAGATCCGGAATATATAATTTTATGTGCTACAAACGGAGTGACAAACTCAATATACCCCCTATTATTTATAACACTGAGAAGCCTTGATCACACAGTTGAAATCGGTCATGAAGAAAAATAATTAAAAAACTGTTTTTAAAGTTGTGTACGATTTAAATCAATGTCATTTAAATACAGATACATATGAAATAAATAACATTCTAAATTAAAGCGACAAAAAAAATGGAACATAAACGAAAATCCATTTGCTGTTATTGGTTGCTTTATAGTCCAGTTTTTTTTTTATACCCAAAGACAGGAGCTAAAAAAAAAAAACACCGCAAGTGCATGTGTCTGTATATGTTTCTATATAAATATTGATTTTGAACTTTTGCCAACAACGTCGACTCTCTAGAAGACACCAAATGTTAGTGACAATGACACAATAGTAAATGCTATAAAAAAAACCAACACAGGCTCAGAAAAGGAAATACATGAAAAAAAATTAATGTGTATTAGAAAGGCTCACCAAAAAAATGATTTGATTTTTGTAGATATTTAAAATTGTCTCTCTTTTTCTTCGAAATATTGGTTATACGATTTCAAAAATTTGGAATTAAAATGAATAAATCTCATGTTTTGGTGAAAACATTTGGTCAGATTTGAAACCTAAACCTTTTTCGATACATATTTTCAAGAATTTTTAAGAAAATTAAAATTAAATTCCGCATAATTCTAGAAGTTTAGGCTAAATCTTATTAATGATTCATTAAAAAATTAGTGATGATTTTACCAAATGTTAAATTGAATTTGATGTATATACCTTTTTTCAATAAATTTGATCTCATTAGTGTGTTTTGTTCTTAAAATTCAGTATATATTAATAAGAATTGATGGTCAAATCAAATACCAAAAAAGTCAAAATTTTCAATTTACATCTGATTGTTTAAGATCCATATATATTTTTTTAGAAAAAATATTATGTTCTACTTTGCACATCTTATCAATAATAGGTCTATTTACTTCCAAAAAAGTCCACTTCTCTGCCTTTCTCTGCCACATGATGTAAAATATAATAAATTTTTCCCGATGAAAATAGATTAAATATAGAAAAAATTACAAATGTTTCTTCAAGGTAGCTCTTTTTTGTTTACATTTTGAAATAACTAAAAGCCAGATTTTCAAATGTGGTTTTAAAGTATTAAGGCAAAACATAACGTAATTAAAAATAAGTCCTAAAACACTAATAGCTCATGTACTTTTTCTTTGGCCAGTGTCAAATTTTTGTTGCATTTTCATTCCGCATACGTTAATGCAGTTTTATTACTTATTTGTTTATTCTGTTTTATATCAGATGAATAATATATTCAAAAATTATCAAATATTTAATTAAAAACTTTATGGGCCTGGCTCACTAAATGCGAACGAACATTTTCTTCCTTATTTTATATTGAAAACAATAAAAAAAATCAAATTTATTTGTTGTTTTCAATATAAAATAAGAAAGAAAATGTTTGTTCGCATTTAGTGAGCCAGGCCCTATTATTTACATTTTTTGATTGATATTTAATTAATAAACCAATAATTAAAACAAGTATTATATATTTAAGTAGTAATCGTTATAATCAATTCCACTTTTGCATATTTATAGTTATCAAATATTAAGCATTCCTGACTTCCAAAAACTATGTGTAAAGCTATGTATACTTTATTGGTTATTGTATGTTTTCTAAATTTAAAAAAAGTTTTAAAATAATTCCTTTCAATGTCGGTTAGCCGAAAACCCGGTTTTCTAAAAAAAGGCCAATTTTCGGTTAACCGACAAACCGGTTTTTTATAAAAACTGCTCTCTAACAAAATATGAAATATGAAGGTCCTGTTTATTTAAAACACAAACAAAATTACTTTAGTGAATTCATATTCAAAGCAAAACAAAAACAAATAAAAGTTATCAATTTTTGAAGTTTAGCATACAAGCTTACGAATGAAAATTTTTTGTTTTACAAAAACACTCTCGAAAAATATGCATTTTTATACCCTACACCACCATAGTAGTGGTCTAACACCCTGTTTAAAGTATACCGATCGACTCAGAATCACTATAAACCTCGTGAGCAAAGTACAGGTCGCAATTTTGGAGATATTTCGATAAAATGTTGTACATATCATTACTTCTGCTGAAGAACCAAGCCTATTAAAACTGGCTGAAATCGGTCCATTATTTCACTTAGCCCCCATATGAGGTTTATAACATATTAATTTAAATTCATAATCTATATAAATATATAAATGTCTTTGTAAGTTTGTTTGTTTGTTTATTTATTAGTTTGTTTGTTTGTTTGAGGATCACGCCTAAACGGCTGAATCGATTTTATTGAAATTTGGAACGTAGATAGATCCTTACTTGGAAGCGTCAATAGGCTATAACTTTTTTCAATACTTGGACCAGAAAAGGGTAAACAGGGGGAAAAGCGGTAAAATTGGTACCTTTAGTTCTTAAACAATAAATACTAAACGGCCGAAACGATTTTATTGAAATTTCCATCATAGACTACGACAGGGGTAGCGAAGCGCACCGGGTCAAGCTAGTTTTATATAATTATGTATATGCAAAAATTTAAATAACATATAATTTATGCTAAAAATTACAAATGTTTGATTTTCAAATAAATATTTAACCTAGAACAAACAGTTTTAGAATGAATTAAACTTTCATTTTAATTGGAAACATTCACAATTTCTTTTTTTATGGTCACCCTAATATACATATGAATACATAAGTATGTATTTTATTTAGCTTCTCACATTAAAACTAAAGACGACGACACATTCAATGCACTTGAAATTAAAAACAAAAACAAGGTACCTTATGTCTAAAAATCCTTGGTTATACAGAAGTTTGAATAAGCAGTTCATGTATGTTTTTAGAAACCTAATTTCTTTATTTAATTTTACTTTGTGGGAAAAAGGTCCTTAATGTATATTTTACCTTCCATTTCATTCTCATTTAAATTAGTGCACAACAATTTAAGTTGCTTTGTTAGTAGTAAATATGACAACAAGGTGACCCAAATTATAAAATACGAACATGTATCCATATGTCACCTTTAGGTCATATTATATGAATAAACATTCAATTCAATGGAAAGCTTTTCTTACACACTACATACATAATTGGTCAATTCACAAGGTCTCCTATCAGTCATATTGTCCTAATATATCAAGATTCGGCGGCTCGGCTTAAACGAATCTTAAGCATTCGAAGTTGGTATCTGCTGGTTCGTTACGATAACACAATAAACATAGCATAGAAAGTACATATTATTGTAGGAAATTTTTTGTGTGAAAAGCAATAAAAACCATTGTGAAATATTAGGACATTATGACAATATGACATGATAAGAGACCTTGTGAATTGAATAAATATGTATGTAGTGTGTAAATAAAGCTTTCCTTTTTGTTGTTTCCATACCATTAGTTAATCATATGTATGTAAGTATTCCACACACTTTCGGGATTTTCTTTTCTGTTTGTCCTTTTTTAGTTTGTTTATTACTTATTTTGTCTAATTTAAAGAATATGTATGTATATACCGACTGTGTGTGTTATAGAGCTACTAACAATTGTCATCAACAGATAAAAATCTGTACTTTTTTAGTGTTAGTAACGCCCCAATTATCAATGAATTGTGAAAGTTTAAAACAAATATTAGTTGTTGTTTCCACTACGCATACATACATACATACATACAGTAGATACTAAAATAACCCAAAGGTATACTTTAACAAAAATGTGGTGTAACATCCCTGCAATCAACCAAACTATAGTTCCCCATTGACGAATGTGTTTTCCACTAAAAGCGTTTTTACACTATCTATATTTACGATACACTTTTCTATACGACGGTATCGATAAGTACAGCAATTTTTGGCGCCCTGTAATACACCTTGTATTTTTGGAATGAATGGATCATCCTCAATAGTATTTGCATACACTGCATGTCAATTGAACCAGTAGTTCAGAAGATACATCAATCCAATAATTTCTACTTTGAACAAATAAGAGAGCTATATCTTATATACCCTTCACCAAATTATACTTTAAAATTAAATTATAATTTTTTTTTTAAATTTAAAATTTTTTTTTTTTTTCGAAATTGTTTTTTAAAATTTTTTTTTTTTTAATTTAAATTTTTTTTTTAATTTATTAGTGAAAAAAATGTTTATGAAACAAATTCGGGTTTAAAAATATTTTTCCCGATTTTGACCCATTGTAGGTCCAACTTACTATAGCCTTATATAAATCGTTGCAATGGACTTCTATATTTAGATATCTATCATTAGATATCCATATTGTTTATATTTATGACTTAGTAATCGAGTTATAGATAAAAAATAGGCCAAAAATAGAGGTTGTCTCGGATTTTTGCTCATATCTCCGTTATTTATGGACGGATTTTGCTGATTTTAAATAGAAAACTTTTCGAAAGCATGTCTGACAGAATTATTGAAGATTTGGATTCCGAAGATATCTGCGGTCTTCAGAAAATTGATTCAACAGACAGACAGACAGACGGACATTGCTAAATCGACTCAGCTATCTATAAGGATCCAGAATATATATACTTTATAGGGTCGGAAAATTATATTGTGGAAATTACAAACGGAATGACAAACTTATATATACCCTTATCACGAAGGTGAAGGGTATAAAAACTAGTATTAAGCTAGTATGATTCAGTATTAAGCTAGTAAATGAGTGTCTACCTTGAAACTGTTCAAGAGTATAAAAGAGAGTTTGATTATTACTAGTATATACAACATTTTATTAGAATTTGATAAAGATAGATTATTGACATATAGGCCTCAGTCCGCTTTGAAATGGATTCTCCCATAAGTAATACTAAGAGTTAATATACAAATTTCAATTATTTTTCTATTATTTCAATATGAGAAACATCTTAGGTTATGGGTTCGGAAAAAAATTGTCGGAATTCCGCGATCACACAGTGGGCTAGAATCAAAATTTTTTGGATATAATTCTGGCATTTCTAAACGGCTGGTCCGATAGGGCTAAAATTTGGCGTGAGCGTAACCAAGGAGTATTTGAGTTTAAGCCCTACAAATGCTCCAGGGGCGACGCTATGGGGGCTCAAAGTAGGTCATGTAAAATTTTGAAACACGTGCCATTTTTTTAAAGAACGGAGCTTTAAAGTGGCATAATTTTGAATCTAATTGAGATAGCTCAATAATCCCAATATTACTATTTTTTACTATTTTACCCATAGTGTCCACATTTTCTTTGGGGCTGGAAAAATACTTTAGAAATAAATAAGGATAACATCAAGGTTTCTAAAACTACTTTCGCTTTCTGATCCGAGCTTTGGGAATTTAAATAATGAGGCCCAAAGTTGAAATTTTTATTAAAAAAAATAGGTAAAATTCCTAAGGGCGTAGGGGCAACATATACGAAAAATAGAACATGTTTTTTATACCAAAATATTATCCGTAATATTATCAGAAAAACATAAAATTGTTTAAAGGAAATGTTGTAGAGTTTAAGTCTTGAAGTTCGATTTAATGGGCCAACCAGGGGTCCCCAAATTAGGACACCTCGGGTACATTATTAAAACGATCCTATTTCTTCGTTTGTGTTCCGATTTCAAAAAGTTATTAAGGATATATTGAGCCATCTAAAATGGGTTATTCTAATATCAAATTTTAAATTTCTAATATCCTTCTTCCCTGAGCCAAATAAAAACGTATTTGCAGCCGCCAAAAGTGATTTTGTTAGTACTGGTTCACTGTACCATTGCAACTAAAAAGCGAAAAAAAAACAAAATCTGTTTTCAAAAAAAATTTGAAGAATTCTGAAATTTAAAATTTCCTTAAAGCTCAACCATTCATTTTCTTAACAGTCATTAAAGTCTGTTACGCAAATAAAGGAAATTAGAATAATGAATTTTTGAGTTTTTATTTTTTGTTTCATTATTAAATTTGGCTTAAAAAGCGGAACAAAAAATTTAGGTGCGAATGTATGGTCACTAGGTAGGCCCTTATTTTATTTTTGGATTTTCGATGTTTGATAATTTTATGATCTTGTATATGGCAAAAAGATTTAATGGGTTAAATATGTCTGAAAATTTTATAATTTAGATGTAAACATCTATGGGTTAATGAAATGCAAAAACAATTTGTAAGTGCATTTTTTTTCTTTGACACAAAACTCGAAATTTCAACTAAAATGTGCAACCTCTATACAATAATAGTTCTATTGAATAATTAATACATACCTGTTGTTAATTGGTTTAACTTGTCAGCTTGTTCAAACTAGTATGAACAAATATTTTCCGGTCCTGAAATGAAAACAAAATTATTAAAATTGTTTTGTAGTTCGCCTACTATAAATATCTATAAATAATTTATTTTTCATTAAAACGATTATTCGAAATGTCTATGTCCTATACATATTTATTTTCCGCTTAGTGGCAAGGTATTGTATATAGACACAAACGTATTACGTACTGGAGCGTACCTCACATGTATTTAGATACATCTTTGTTTTTGTTTATAAATATGTATACAATTTTTTCATAGTAATTTTTGTTTTCATTCTAATGAATGAAATGATATCAATGAATATACGCAGTGTTTTAAATGCCTCATCGTCAAAATATGTATACAGGGTTGGAACATATCCATAATTTGCGAAAATACCAGAATAACTCCAAAAATACAATTTCGAATAATAATGATATTTTAAGAATATTTATTTACACCACTACGTGATAAAAGACCAACAAAAAAAAAGACCCGTGTCTCCCAGTTTTGCCCAAAATCATGCACTTTTTTATGAGCCCCCAAAGATTTGGAGCCTCGATGTCATTTTTGCAAAAAAGTGATCATTTTCTCAGGCTCATATCTTGCAAACAGTTCGGAATTTTGATTTGTTCTCTGAGGCAAAGTTGAAGCCCTTGTCATAAAGAACAATTGTGAACATATAAAATCAAAAATACTTCATCTTCAAGATCAAAATCGCAAAAAACTTTAAAAGTTTGTCTATTATCACGTAGAGGTGTCCGTATATGGTTATTTTTTTTCGTGTTGCACTGTGTTAGTATATAATTTAAAGTTTGAATATGTTTAACTGCCTAAAAACTTGACATGGTATAAAAATTCGCGACATTTACCCATTTTCGGTTTGTATTTTGTGGGGACTTCGGAAAGTTAATAAGCGGAAATAGCTATTTCAATTCCGCAATCTATAACAATCCAGAATATATGTCGATATACTTTATGGGGTCGAAATTACAAACGGAATGACAAAATTTTATATAATACCCTTACCAATCACGAAAAAGTTGTATATATGTACTCGTAGATAAAAAAGTAAGTGGGTAAAATGAAAATTAAACTGTGTTCATTAAAAGATCTGTATAAAAACTACTATCCAAAAAATTTTGAAGAAAAAGCCTTAAAGTATGCTGTAAAAGAAAGTACTACTTACTTTATAATGGACTTTTGGGAATTTGACACTAAATAGGTAATTGGAGTTAAACATTTTGAAATATTTTAAATTATACATTGTATCAAAGTATGAAATCAAACAAAACATTTCGCAAACGTTTGCAAATCAAGATTTTTAAATTGAGCAAAAACAAAACAAAAACTTATCATAAACTTATCACAAAAATTATAGTGACAAAGAGAGAAAACGAAACAATTGACTTTTCACTCATCTGCATTATTCAATTTGCCGTTACAATCGTACATTTGAGTACAAAAAAGATAGAGAAACGTATTTTTATACCCTTCACCTTCGTGAGAAGGGTATATATATAAATTTGTCATTCCGTTTGTAATTTCCACAATATAATTTTCCGACCCTATAAAGTATATATATTCTGAATCCTTATAGATAGCGGAGTCGATTTAGTCATGTCTGTCAGTCCGTCTGTGTGTCTGTCTGTTGAAATCAATTTTCTGAAGACCCCAGATATCTTCGGGATCCAAATCCTCAATAATTCTGTCAGACATGCTTTCGAGAAGTTTCCTATTTAAAATCAGCAAAATCCGTCCATAAATAACGGAGATATGAACAAAAATCCGAGACAACCTCTATTTTTTGGACTATTTTTTATCTATATCCCGATTTCAAAGTCCATTGCAACGATATATATAAGGCTATACAAAGTCGGGCATAAAATGGGTAAAAATCGGGAAAATATTTTTTAACCCGAATTTTTTTTCACAAAAAAAAAACTTTTGTCATAAATTTTCTTCACTAATAAATTTAAAAAAAAAATGTTTAAAAAAACTTTTAAAAAAACAATTTTGAAAAAAAAAAAAATTTTTTTTAATTTTATTTTAAAGTATGATTTGGTGAAGGGTATATAAGATTCGGCACAGCCGAATATAGCTCTCTTACTTGTTTTCGTTTTGTTCTTTATTATAATGAGTAAATCAATTAACTAACGTTTGTTAAACGTTTTTTCTCAAAATGTTTCAATATTGTTCTTACTCTTTTCTTTTCTAGCTGCGAACCAGAGATGTACATGAGTTGATTCGCTTTTTTTTTATACATAAATAATAAATAAAATTGAAAATGGTGACAATAGAAATATGCAAGAAAAATTCTTCTAAATAAAGTCTTAAATTAATTCAAACATACTCATATAGGAAAGTGTATATTAACTCAAAAAGCTCTTCTTATATTCATAACACTCTTATTGATTCGCTGCTTTTGTGAATGGTAAGAGTTTACAGAATATGAAAGCAATTACATGCATTTTATAACAAAACACTTGCTGTGGTGAATCATGCAATGACAGTTTTCGTTTAGTTTATGTATAGTGATAACTCAGTATTCATTTTTGCTAAATAAAAAATATGTCATTTGAATGGTATTCATGCACATCTCTGATGTACATCTTGCGCTCACGAGCAAATACAATACAAACAAAAATTGCACAATCATTCTCATTGTTTATGTTTTTGTTTTAATCACTGCAAAGTACAAAACAAAACGATAGCAAACGTTTCGTTTTGTTTGTTTCCGTACTCTGGTTAAAACATTTGAAATATGTATTTAAATTTATAAATTAATTTGCTTTAAACAGAGTTAATCAAGTATATACAGGTTTACTAGAATTGTGTTTTTTTTTTTATCTAAGATTTGAGTACAATTTAAACGACTTTTTCTTATAAAATGATCGATTGCATGTAAAATAAGAGTATAAAACACATAGGTATGTTAAGTTGAAAGCCGGGTGATGGGGCAAAAGGCTGGATAAATTGGAAGAGATGTTCAAACTCTCTTAGGAAAATCGCTAAGTGTTGTTTTTGGCGTAAACAACATAACTGAGAAATCAAGAGAAACAGATAAATTTCCAACATCAAAAGCACTATTGCTGTGGGAAAAATAGGAAGAATAACCTTTTTATACTTATTATTAACTTCTAAATGGTGTTACTAAAATGTTCCGTACTTTTGGACTCTTTTGCACAACCTCAAACCTAATTGCTGTAATAATTGCAGCTACTTCATGTCTTTGTTTTATTTATAATTATATAATAAATGTACGTATGCGTATGTATGAAAATTTGATGTTTGCAACATATCTTCTAATAAGAATATAAGTAAGAATTTAAAGCAAAATATTAAAAAATTGATAAAACTGCAAATAGTACAGAGAGTTACAAGTTGTTACAAGTTGTTACATAGATTCATCGAGTCACAGAAAAATTGCCTAAACGGATGCTGTTTGGAAGCAGATTATAAAGGAATAGCAATGAAAAACTCGGTTTTAGTCGCTTTTTATTCAAGACTTTTTGAATTTCCCGCCTCTTAACTCAAAGGCCAACACTGCTCCTTTCAACAGGCGTCAGTCAGTTGACACCTGTCAAAATGTGAACAAGCTGCGTCATTTAGTTTGTGTTTGACAGCCATTGATAGCAGACTACCTCGTGACTTGAGGAGATATTAGAAAATAATGAATTTCGTCTGCTCATTAAGTCCCCATCCATACTGTGAAAGAGGAATGGAGATGGGTACTCTGTTTCATGTACATGAAGTTTTTGTTGAGTATGATACATTTATTCGTTCATATTCGTTCTGTACATAAATGTCAAAAACTGAAAAACAAAAACTTTACTGTGTGGACACGAATTCAAAAGAGAATTTGAAAAAAAATTATCCAAATTTTTCGAAAATTTAAATCTTTTTGGAGGATGAATTTAAATTCCTGGATAATGCGAAAAGATAGGCAGATGGAACATGATGGAATTTACGATAAGCTGTTCCGTTTTGATAAACATGGTTCATAATATTTAAGAGAGCGAGTTTTGATACGAATTTTGCAACTTTTCCGAAATTTCAAATTTGTATTTCTTGGGAGGATGAAAGAATATGGACGGACGGAACTTTCTGGAATTTATAATCCATACTCTTCCATTATTGGGACTCCAATAAATTAGAGTTTTTGTATTTAGTGACCCTAGGACTAACATTTCCATATAGTGTCATATCAGATCCATTTTCCTATTTCCATAATCGCCACAAATCCTTTTCAGATTTATTTTTTCAAAAAACTAAAATTTATTGGAATCCTAAAATTATTTCAGATGTCCCACTACTACAGTTTCATTTAGTGACTACCATTTCCATATAGTGTCATATGTAAAAAAATCGCTATGGAAACGTCTACGATACTTCGAATATAGATATCAATAGTGACCGCTAATAATATGACATGTGTCATTGTTTGAATTTGAAATCCAGCTGTATTGGAAAGAAACTAATCATTCGAGAATTTGACAGTTCTTTAAAAATATTGAATGTTAATTTTAACAATAACAAAAATATTTAAATATTTGGAATCTACATTACAGCACAATTTATAAAAAACGAACTCCTCTTTTGAAAAATTGCAATTGTTATTCTTATTTTTCAATATTTATTATTAATATATGTTTATAACATTTTCCTTTTATCTTTCTGTAAACATATATTAGTTTACAGAATTCATTATTAAAGTTATAAATCTATACATGGCATAACATATGTAAATGCTGTGAGCCAGATTTCCTTAAAATTATTTAATTTGTACATTGGCTAAGTAATTAGTTTATTTAATAACAAAGAATGTATTATGAAGTTTCCAATATATCCAATATTGGACATCATACTCATTTATAATTCAATTGCGGTATTTTAAGTATAATTTAATATATTTGTAAAGTGAGTAAAAATTATTGCCATTAAGGATATTAATTATTGCATTTAAACAAAGATTTGTTTTATTAAATAATGTTTTTTCTACTTTATTATAAATTGGACAGACAACCAAAAAATGGAATGTGTTTTCAACTTGATTCAAGTTGCATATTGTGCATAAATTTGTTGAGACCTTGCCTTTATATGTAAACAGGTAAAACGTGAAGAAAAATTCGAAGTTAGTATTGGGGTGACATTATAATTGAGTTGCGATTACATATCATGATGATGAGAAATCATATCTTGTAGAATATTGTCACGTTCTTTTATTTTTAATAAGATCATTTTAAAAATATACAGCATATAATACGGCGTTGTAGTTGGGAGATATACAATTTTTCGATGAAAAATCTGAACAACTTTTCAATCAGCTCGTATTATTACTAAAACTTAACATAAGTAGTACTTATACAATATATATTAGAATACTGTTGGTTATTATTCCCAAATAGTTTATTTGAATTTTAATATAAGAATCTAAGAAAAAACATAAACAAGGCAAGCAAGAATCGAAGTCCCGATGTACTTATACTTTGGTCTCGGGTAACAAAGCATAATTACACGAAGCCATAATTCTTACTTTGTACTAATACCGTAGTTAAAATCCGTAGTTAGCCGACTGAGAGCCGATGCATATATCTCCTCGGATTATACTCAGCAGCTAGTCCTAACTTATAGAGCCAACGAATTCATCTCCTTGGATTGCATCCGTTGCAGTTGCTTCATAATAATAAGTCGTTAGCCGACCGAGAGTCTAAGAGTTTATCTCGTCGAATCCTCTATTAGAAGCTTCGCTCTTTAACAAGCATATCCCAAAGATAGAAGATAGCTCTGTGGTAAAGATTACAAAGAAAGCAGACCTTTGAAGATCCTGGACAGACTAAGCATACCCCGGTTGGAAACAATAACTGCATTACGCTGTTTACTATCAGTGGGCCAGATAACATTACCATAATTTTAAATTTGCCAAGATTCACTCGCGATAATATGAACACCCCAAAATATGAACACTTTTTACTTCCATTGTCTACTCTAAAATATGAACTTAGGCAACAGCTTATTTTTGGTTTTTTAATGGATTTTATCTATCTATTTACACAGAGTTGTAATATAAATCAACAGGGTAGTGGCTACATTCTAAAACTGGCCACACACGGAGTGATATGTGCGCGTGATTTGTGATTAAAAATTTTCATTTTGGTGCGCGCACAGCCCCATTAACAAGTAACAAGACGTCGAACACGAACAAATCACACTCACAAATCACCCTTGTGTGAGCAGCTTAATACAACAGCATAATAATTAGGGGATTTCCCTAGTTGTTTGCTTTTAAATTGTCTTCAGCTGTCAATAAAAATTTCTAACATAAACATTTTAGTTAGTGCACACATTCAGCTAGAATTCCATTTTCATTTTTTAAATATAAATTTAACGTGAAACTTTTATTTTTATGGGAAAAATGTTTGTAGATGGGAATTAGATGCCATTCGCAAATATGAACAATCTTGTACAAGTGAACTGGCCTGGTTTTAATTAGTTCATATTATCGCGAGTGCACTGTATATCATTAATATATTTTGATTTTATTAATAGTGTTGGCAAGGAAGAACATCAACTAGGTCATCCACATATAGTGAAAACAAAAGTGGGCTCCAAAATAAAATGGATCCGAAAAAGTATTACCATCCCAAACGCGACTAGTGGTATTTCTGTACGAGTTTAGTAATACATACTCTAATTATTTTAGATGATAATCAAATACAGGAGGGTTTGTAAAACAGGCTATTTCTTGGAATCGTATTAAAAGCGTTCGAAAAAACCACGAAGAATGTATAAGAATTTTTCCCAGTCTGTTTGTTAAGGTTAACGAAGTTAAATATGTTGTCAACGCTTGAATAGTTCTTTCATTTAAAATATTAGTTTGATTATTCCATTCGGTGATTCTGTTCAGTAAAATAGAATTAAATATTTTGCAACTTGTAATCGATAATCCACGATAATTTGCTGCTATATTTGGATTATTCGAGTTTTTGTTTATTCGACAATTATTTTCGAATAATTTTTTATTCCAAATAGAAATTTGTATTCAATCGAACAAAAAAATTGTTTTTCCTAGATTATTCGAATAATTTTTATTCGAATGACAACCATAGTATGTATTTAGAATTAAGAATGATGTACAATGTTGTAATATGCGTGTGTTATGTTTATGCAATAGGGTCGTCACGATTGAGTTGTCGATGTTTCCAACAATGTATAATATAAGTTAACATATTTTAAGCTACAATTTCTCGAAATTGTTGTTTTTAGTAAGATGAATCAAAAGACCAAATAGTTGGTTGTTTTCCTGTTTCTCATTTTGTGTCCCTTGAAAGACATTACGAATGAAACAAAGTAATTTTTAATAAAAATTTGCATATTTAAAAAAAAAAAATAACTCATTGTAGTTTCTATATGGATTTATTTATATTTCCATGTAATTCATGTAATTCATGTAAAACATGTAATTCAACTGAAATGATTTTTGTTCCTATTTTTATACCCTACACCACCATAGTAGGGAGGGTATTATGCATTTGGATGATGTTTGTAACGCCCAAAAATATATATATACGGAAATCATGTCGCCTAATTTTATAATAATCGGTTTATAATTAGTCATAGCTACCATATAAGGCCCACTTCCGAAAATCACTTTAGGGAGCATAAATATCTTGAAATTTTTGGTATCGACATTGAATTCAACAGAAATAAATTTGATATAGACATAAGACACGATCTAATTTCATGGCGATCGGTTCATAATTGATCATATCTCCCATATAAGCCCACTTAAGAAAATAACTCACGAAAATAAATTATTGGAATTTAAAAAAAAAATGATGTGGCTAATTTACTCAGTGTAGGGATTAAATGACTCATTATTAGGGGGCGGATTTATATGCAAATGCATGTTTTTTCTCGAACGTCCAAATACAATGTAGACTAATTATCTATCCGAATCGCACATTTTGCTGTAAAGTGGCATCGATTTGTTAGTGCATATTTTTGCATATTTTATTGATAATGCATATCTTGTTATATTTAACTTCAAAATGCATATTTATATGCATATTATCCAAGTTTTCAATAAAAATATAATTTTTGGTCGGACAAAAATTTTTTTGTCGAATTTGTTATAGAAACAGCATTAAATGTTATAAACTAACTTCTTTGGACATCGAGAAACTGGCATTAAGATTTTCATTTCTCTATCAGCAATTGAAAATTATCATTTCAAAACATTTTGCTTCAAAAAAGTTTAGAGTTTTTTTTTAATTAAATGTATCAATAACATTCATATTTTCATTGCAATTTCGATTTATAAGAGATTCGTTATCGAAAGATTTTGTAACTTCACATACACAGTTACCGCTCCTGACAGCCATTTCCCAGCAGTTCTAGGATACTGTCCTGAACTAGTGATAACTAGTTACGTGACTAGTTATTATAACACATACATGTCCTAAGCAGAGGGTCCATTGACCCTTTTGGATAATTTAGAGACAAAAGCACTACACAATTAACGTTTAAAGTGACTACTCTATAGATTACTTAGAGACACTTAAGTGACAATTGTCTTTACGCTAGATTACATGGGATGTATAAGTTACAAATAGCACATACGTGTCAAATTACCCAAAATGTATAAATTTGACTCAGCCAATTGATCAGATGTTAGTGACAATTAATGTCTATAAGGGATACATTTACTACTTGCTTAACTGCTGGGTTATTACGAGATGAAAATTAAGGTTGGATTTTAATTTACATCACGATCAAAATATTGATGATTTTAAAAGGCAAGTCGCAAAATATAAGCTCTAAAGATTATGGCTTTAAACAAGTATTCATACCAAGATAATATAATTAATATATCCATCGTTTTAACTATTTAATTCCTGGTATAATTTAAAGAGTGCTGGGAACACTGTTGTGCATTTTTTGGACATTGCACGATTCATAGTTAATTATTTTATGTTTCTGCACAAAAATATAAGTGCATATTTTTTAAATTTTTAAGTCATATTTTGATTTTTTTGATGCATGTTTTAGGCGCATATTTTCCTATAATAAATGCATGAAAATCCGCCCCCTACTCATTATATATTAAACTAGCGGACCCAGCGAACTTCGCCTCGCTCCAATTTTAAGCCTTCAGAAGTTCGGACCCGGCGAACTTCGCCTCGCCGCAATTATAAGCCTTCAGACAAACTTTAGAGTAAATCTCGATTTTTCCAATTTTCCGACTTTTCCGGAGGAATTTTCCAAAATTTTCTTTCTTAAAAACCTTCTCCTCGAAAATACGAACAACTGACAAAAAAATGTTTACAGAAATCGGCCCAGCCGTTCTCATTTTATGAATTACTATACATTTTTTACACCATTTTTATATATGGGGCATTTCATGTCAAGTGAACCAACTTTTGAAATCGATGTCTTCCGATCTTGTTGAAAAATTGTGTCTGAATTACTATCCAGTAGAACAAACCATGGTTTCATCCCAATCGAAAGACATCGATTTCAAAAGTTGGTTCACTTGACATGAAATGCCCCATATATAAAAATGGTGTAAAAAATGTATAGTAATTCATAAAATGAGAACGGCTGGGCCGATTTCTGTAAACATTTTTTTCTTTCTTATTTCATATTAAAAACAATAAAAAAAATCAAATTTATTTGTTGTTTTCAATATAAAATAAGAAAGAAAATGTTCGTTTTCTTCAGACAATATTTTCTTATACAAGTACTAAATGTGATACTTAAGTTCCTTTTTCAGATTTTACTGATTGTGCTCATACATATTTGTTGAAAAAAAAAATTGGATTTAATTTAATAATAACCACCGAATTCTGAACTCTATGACAATGACATTGTGACAAAATTATAACAAAAATGTTGCCATAAAGTTCAGAATACGGGAGTAATATTAAATTAAATCCAAAATAATTTTAAACAATTATGAGCACAATCCGAATAATATGGAGAAGAAACTTATGTCCTTTAATCTATTGAATATAGGCCACCCTAATGTACAATGTTATAAATCCTAGAGCTTGTAACAGTGTTTAAATTGAAGTGTGCTTATTACTTAAATACTTACACATAAGTTCAACACGTAACAACTATAAAAGGTAAAAAAACATGTAAAGCATAGCTATAAATATATAATTTACTATATACTTAGATTAGTACATTTGTATAATGTACTGAAATGCAAACTATTTAAATTAGCGAATGTATTACATGTATAACGATAAAAATCCCGACAGTTTCATAATACATACATATATCTCTAAACACTAACTTTGGATGTCTATTACTTTTAGGAAATTTACTATAATACACATTTATATAAATTACTTAATTAAGATATTCCCTTGAAAACCAAATCCTTAAATAATGAGTGTGAGCGAAAAAATCGTGTTTCCGTTTATCGTTACTAATAAGTGCATTGTTTCATGTTTATTATATTACTAAAGGCATCGAACATATGTCGATTTCATAATTAATAAATCTGTAAGATTTTTAATGCCTCATTTCAAAGGTTTTGTAGAATCTTTAGTAACAATTTTAACTGACACTTAAATGTTTTTCATATCTGTTTCAAATAATGTCCAATACTGTCTGATTGGACGGAGTACAGAGCAATTTAAACAAGCATGAGAGCTATATTCGGCTGTGCCAAATCTTATATAATCTTCACCAAATTATACTTTAAAATAACATTTAAAAAAAATTTTTTAAACAATTTTTTTTTCGAAATTGGTTTTTAAAAGTTTTTTTAATTTATTAGTAAAAAAAAAAATTATGAAAAAAAATTATTTTTTGTGAAAAAAAAAATTCGGGTTAAAAAATATTTTTCCGGATTTTGACCCATTGTAGGTCCAACTTACTACAGCCTCATATACATCATTGCAATGGACTTTAAAATATCTATCATTAGATATCCATATTGTGTATATTTATGACTTAGTAATCGAGATATAGATCAAAAATAGGCCAAAAATAGAGGTTGTCTCGGATTTTTGGTCATATCTCCATTATTTATGGACGGATTTTGCTGATTTTAAATAGGAAACTTCTCGAAAGCATGTCTGACAGAATTATTGAAGATTTGGATCCCGAAGATATCTATGGTCAACAGACAGACAGACATACGGACATGGCTAAATCGACTCAGCTATCTATAAGGATCCAGAATATATATACTTTATAGGGTCGGAAAATTATATTGTGAAAATTACAAACGGAATGACAAACTTATATATACCCTTCTCACGAAGGTGAAGGGTATAAAAATAGCTTATCTTCATACTATCACAACCCTATTTGTATGGTTCCACTTAATATCCTTTCAATCGAATGGAAATGATATCGGTCCTGAATACAATTATTATCTAAGACTTTTCAAATTCTACAAATCTTTTTGTTTCTGGAAGTTGTTTTACCTGATCAACGAGATTTATTGATTTTTTAAAAAAAGATGAACAATTCTTCAGCCTTCTTACAGTCTCAAAATATTCTTTCTATGCCACCAAGGATTTCTACAGTTGGTTGAAACTCTTTATACATTTAATAACTCAAAAAACAATATCTCCGAACACACCCTTTCTTGTCTAGTCATTTTCATAAACGGGATGCAATGAATTGTTTGCCAATTCTTTATTTTTAGAAAAACTAATGATGAAATTAAGATATGATGCAAACGACTTAAACTTTACCAATTTTGCTTTCCTTATATATAAACATACATTATTAATAATTACGAATTATTGAGTTAAACGTGTAATTAGCTTAGATAATTTTAGATTTTCTATTTCTAAGAAAATCAATTAACTTATAGGATTTTGAATGAAATGTGACCTTTATCAATGCCAATAACGTAACGTGTCGTGTAGGTAAGGAAAATATTAAATCTGATTCAACCATTTTCCTCCCACCTTATTTGGGAGCAAATCACTTTTCTACGCATGATTTAATATTTGTATAATAAGTTGCTACGAAGTAAGAAGTAAAACTATAAATGTTTACCATAACAAATATTAAATTTTAAAATTTGTTTTTAAACACCATTAATTAATTACCATAAAATAATAATAAAAACCACACAATTATTTTAAATTTATGATTTTTTGATTTGTGATACCCAACAAATATTTGATTCCAGAATATGGAAAATTAAAGAATAATAATTCATGTCATGCAAAAAAACTGTTAATAAATCTAAATCTTTCTCTTCTACGATTCGTTCACATTTAATTTTGCAATCGGATTAATAGTTTAAAAGACTCAGATTTATTACCACTTTTTTTGCAATTGACCCCACTGTGCACATCATAGTGGGGAAGGTATTACGCGTTTGTATTGATGTTTGTAACGTCCAGAAATATTAGTATAAAAAAATATAGTACATTGTCCTTGGACCATGACGTAATTAGTGCCACCTCCGGAAATTACTTTAACAAGCATAAATATCTTATAAATACAAATAAAATTTAAAACAAATTAGTTCTATAAATACACGAATTGTACACATGCTTTTATTTGTTTTTGAATTCTCGACAACTGTATTAAATATCATCACAACAAATAAATATCTTTACGAGTTTGAATATAAGAATTGGTAAAAATAAAGAACGATAATCACACATGTTGCAAATTATTAACAATTGATTGACTTTTATTTTTCTTCACTTAATACACGCACTTTCTATATGCCACACATGACACGCAACTAAATACTTTTAAACAGGCACACGTTTAGCTAAACAAAGTTCTATTGTGAGTTATAAAAGGTCTAAATAAACATATAATCAGTCATAATGATGAATGAATTGAGAAAAATCGAATGTTTTTTTTTTACTTCTTTATTACAGAAAAAATATATATAATAAGTACATACTTGGATAGTTTTCTCGGTTTTCCAACCGCTTTTTTTTTTATTTTACTGCTATTGATTCTTTTGAAAAACTAACCGGTTTTATTAAAAACTAATATTTTTGTTTTTAAAGAATAACCTACTTTTAATTTTCGATATTACAACTGTTTTGAGCATTAGAAAACCGCTTACTGGAAAAAGATGAATAATTATTCGTCTTTTACTTTTTAATTGAAACATAAAAGTAGCTATATGACAGCAAATAGTGGCCTAAATGCAGAAAAAAATAAACAATAATCTGTGATCACCTTATTTTCAATAAACATGACTAAAGTCGGTAAATAGTGATCAAAATCGAGAAAAGGACAATAATCAGTGATCACTTATATTTGCAAGCAAAAGTCAATTTTTCAAATATAAATTAACTGAAACATACTTAATAGTGATCAAAATGGAAAAAGGACGAGTTTCATATGAACCTAATTTAATGTTTCTAGATTCATAAATACAGAAAATTCAAAAAGTGTCATTAAGAATAAGAAAAAAAGTTTGCACTTGGAATCATATGCATCAAATTTCATGTTTTTTTAATATCTCACAGAAAATTCAAAAGGTACCAGTGAGAAATATAAAATGCAGCATTTAGTCCACATTTTTGTGGTCTTACTTCGTGCGTGCTAAAAGTTTCTGTTCCTAGAAACATTTTTTTTATGAAAATTCAAAACTAAGTATTAAATATCTCTTTGTGTATTCTCAATCATTCAGGATAACATATTCCCAATTTAATGTTTAGTGGTTCATTGTAATAGAAATATCGAAAAGTACCATTAAATTCTAATTAATTTTAATGACTCTTATAAAATACATATTATGAAAGTACCATTCGAATAAAGAACAAGTAAGAGAGTTATAGTCAGCTGTGTGGAATCTTGTATACCCGCCATCAATATGTAGTTTTGGACTTCTTGGATCAGTTATGGTCCGAACTGTACAGAATTTGATAGAGTGATTAACCATACTAAAGGTATGGTCACACATGGCATATATTTACTCAAAAAAGCGTAACCACTTTTTTTAGCACAAATTTGTTCGACGTTGTTTTTTCTTAAAAGTGATTTGTAAGATAAAACAGCATCAAATAATATAATACTTAACATTTGTTTCGAATTGTCCTAAGTAAAATATGTTTTTGAAATAAATAAAAATAATTAAAATATATTTCATTTAGTGGTTACGTCTTTTTCGTCAAATATATGTAATTTTCTTAGGGAGGCCTTGTATGGGGACTACAGTCAAATGTTGCACAATTTTAGCTTCTTGCGTTTGGTCCCTATAGTGTTTTTAACAGACAGACGGCAAAAAGGATGGACATAGCTAGATCATCTTAGAATTTTATGAGGACCCAGAATATTTATACTTATGTTGGTCTGCGACAAATATTTTGATGTTTAACAAACGGAACGTAAAAATCAATATACCCCCATCTTTTTTTATTGTTGGGTATAAAAATTACTAATAATCACCCCCTTTTGATTCTTATTCACTTCTTTATAAGATGTATTTCTCACTATTCACATACGTATATCGTCATCTAATATGCAAAAGGGTGTAACAACAAAAAAATTCAAAATCGAGTTTTTGATTGATTATAATGCACTAAACTAAATTACATGTCTCTCCAGAATTTTGAACTTATACGTCAGGAAAAAACGATTTTACAAACGAAATTCAAAAGGCCGTAACAACAAGTGTATAAATTTCAAAAACAAAAAGGCGTAACAACACACTTGAATGAAAAAACTGACTCTTTTTATTTTGGAATAACTAAGTTGCCTACGATTTTTTTGTCAATTTGTGTTCATAATTTTTTCGTTTAATGTTAACTGTAATATTTTGAGTGAGTGGTACATATTGTGAAAAAATTAAATAAATATTAAAATATTTGTAAAAAAAAGGAAAATGGAAAATAATAATAATGAAACTGAACAAGTGCCAAAAAAACAAATAAAAGAGTGGAAAATAAAAGAAAACGGATAAATGGCAAAGCATACGAAGGATTTTCCATGGGAAAAGTATGTGAAAGAAATCCAAGAGATTTAAAAGTGGGATGTTCATCAACTTATTGTGATAAAAGTAAAGTTCGGCATTGCTACCTTTTTTCAGAAGACATGCGCAAGGTAATATTTGATCGGTTCTGGAAGATGTCATGGGAACAAAAAAAAGTGTATGCAAGTAATCTTATTGAACGCATCAATAGAAAACGTATTTACGTAGAAAACTCACGGCGATCTGTTACTAAATTATATTATTTAATAAATAATGCTGTTCGTGTTCAGATATGTCAGCAAATGTTTCTGTCAATGCTGGGTATAAGCGAAAAAATGCTTAGACTTTGGGTAGATTCCAATGACTTGCATGGTACCCAAATGTGTCCAGAAGAAAAAAATACTTTAATATCTGTGGCTAAAAGAGTAACAAAACAAGGAAAACAATACGAGGAACGTCTGAACTTTTTCAAAAAATGGTTAGAGGATGTTCCAAAGCTGGAGTCACACTATCGACGTAAATATACCACTAAATTGTATTTGCAGTCGGATTTTAAAACATACACACAAATATATCAATTTTATTCTAAGGACTGCGAGTCTCATAAAGAAAACGGAATTGCTCCCATATCTTTTACCATGTTTATGTCAGAATTAAAAAATCAAAATGTTTCTATATTCAAGCCAAGAAATGATATGTGTGACATTTATTTATCATACGCTGCAAAAAACCTATCCCAGGCACAGTATGACAGCCATAGACAAGAAATTGAGAATATGAGAGAAGAGAAAATAAATGACATTGAAAATGCTAAGTCTGGATTAAGTTCATTGCTGTGCATTGATATGCAAGCTGTGAAACTCCTTCCACAATCAAATGCAAATGCATCATACTATAAAATGAAATTGCAAATACACAATTTCACCATTTATAATGTCATTACGCATTACTTTGACAACTATGTTTGGGATGAAACCGAAGTTAATTTGGTTGCATCTACCTTTGCCACTTGCATAATAAAACAGTTAAGAAACCTAATACTTACTTCGCCAAATATTCATCATATTGTTATATACTCTGATGGGTGTTTTTATTAGAATAGAAATGTGGTGTTGTCCAATGCTCTAATTTCCTTCTGTGATGAAAAAACGTAACAATTGAGCACAAATATTTGATAGTTGGGCATACTCAAATGAAGTGTGATTCCACACATTCTCTTATTCAACGTAAAATAAATAATAAGCTCATTAATTTACCTTCGCAATTTGTCGATCTTATAAAAGACTCACGAAGAAATCCACATCCGTTAAAAGTACATCATTTAGATCATACATACTTTCTTGATTACGATTCGCTTCCAAAGAGATACCTATCTATTCGACCAGGTAAATAATAACTATTTGATGCATATTATGCATTAAAAATTTTACTAATTTAAATTCATTTATAGGTAAAAAAGGATATCCCACGGTAAACATGATTCGTGCCTTGGCATACGACAACACTGGAATCATTTATTTTAAAACAAATATTGCAGATGAATATGCGATTCTTCCACAACGAACAGCAAAAAATTTCACTGATAAAGAACCTTGTCGACTACATACCCAAAGATTAAAAATTTCGAAGAAGAAATGGGAACATCTTCAAGACCTCAAATCTATACTTCCTACAGATTGTCATTACTTTTATGACAACATTCCATTTGAAAATTAAATATAATTTTATTAACATTCTATACTGAAGTATTTTTTCTTTTTCTAAAATAAATTATTACATACATATTTAATGAATTTAATATTTTTTTAGTTTTTTATCATTTGAAATATTAAATTAATAGATATTTTAAAATATTTATGTACTGTGTAAATACAATGAATTTTAATAAATTTTATTTTTAATAAACTTACTAAAAAACATGTTTATTACTTAATAAAGTGGGAAGAATATTTATATTCTAAAAACAAAATCACCATTTCTCATCTTTAATGTTGTTACGTCTTTTTGTTTCAGAAAATCGAATGCCAAAAAGGAGTAACAACCATAACTTAAAAAATATTAACAAAAAATAAAAAAAATCTTAAGAAATAAGTCTGTAGTCGTGTTTTAAGCAAGACAATAAAATATGTATTTTAAATCTAAAATATCTTTAATTCCACAAAGTTTTTTGCTTCTCCTATAAAAAAATAAAAAGTGTTGTTACGCCCTTTTGCATATTAGGTGACGATATGTACTTTAAAGAAAAAAACAGTGTATTCATTTATGTGTGCTTAAAATTCAAAAAATTCTTAGCTACTCATTTTTGAATGTGAGCATAAAAAAAATAATTGCAAATTTCATACATGACAATTTATTATGAATGAATAAATTTAAGTGTTCATACATGAATTCTTCTGAACCCTGGAATAAATACTTAATATATGTTTAACTACAATTTCTAGGCCAATTACATTATGCTACACCAAAAATGCATAGAGTCCGGTAATGCTTATAGTTTTTCTCGATTAAAAAAAATTTTTAAAATTTTTTTTTCGAAATTGTTTTTTAAAAGTTTTTTCCAATTTTTTTTTTAATTTATTATTGAAAAAAATATGACATAAAAATATTTTTTGTGAAAAAAATTAGGTTAAAAAATATTTTTCCTGATTTTGACCCATTGTAGGTCCAACTTACCATAGCGTTATCTACATCGTTGCAATGGACTTTGAAATATCTATTATTAGATATCCATATTGTCTATATTTATGACATAGTAATCGAGATATAGATCAAAAATAGAGGTTGTTTCGGATTTTTGCTCATATCTCCGTTATTTATGGACGGATGTTGCTGGTTTTAAATAGGAAACTTCTCGAAAGCATGTCTGACAGAATTATTGAAGATTTGGATACCGAAGATATCTGGGGTTTTCAGAAAATTGATTTCAACAGACAAAAATTACAAACGGAATGACAAACTTATATGTACCCTTCTCACGAAGGTGAAGGGTATAAAAATAGGCTGGATCGAAACATACCACTGTATAAACAAGATTTTTTAAAATTGCAAGATTTTTATATACTTTCCATAGCAAAAGTCTAAAATTCTTCCATATTTATAGCGAAGCGCACCGGTTTAAACTATTTATATACATAGATAGATAGATTAATGTAATAAAATGATGTGGCATACAAGTACATACTAACATCCCTTATAAATATTTCGATAACCACATCTGTGAGACATTTATGTAAAATGACATGAAATTAAAAGCACCTGCTATTTTAAAATACGTACGTTTATTGAGCAGTATTTTTGGCAACAATTTAAAACTTAACAACTAGTAATTACAAAGTACAACAGTCCAGTTTGTAGGTGTCACACAGTGGGGAAAATGAAAAAAAAAAAGTGGAAATAAATCTGTAACTTCTAAACTAATATCCAGATTTGAATAAAATTTCCCACGGGTATAGAGGAGGTGTTGATAAGTTTAAGTCTTGAATTTGGACTTATAACACCAAGGGGGCACCTCGGGTATATTAAAAATTAAAAATGATGCCAAATTTTCTATCCGATTTCAACGATTTTTATATAAATGGAATCTACTCGACAAGATCTTGCTTTAGCAATATATTATATCTTATAGTTATTCACATTTGAAAAGTAAAATTTTATATTTTTTACCAACCTTTGTCTGCTTTTTTGCTAATAACGGATCCAATTCTTTTTCGATTTTCTTGAAATATATTCTCTTCAATTAACAGCAAATAGTAAGAAAAAATTGTTTAATAACCTTTACTGAGTCAAATGTTATGTGCATTCAAACTTTAAAAAAATAAAAAAAATCGTTTTTTCCCAATTTTTTTTCGAAAAAAGTACTTACATTAATTTTAAATTATACAGAAAATAAGGACAAGGTAATTAATGTATTTATAGCTTTCTGAAAAATAACATTACGGGAAGTATTATGAAAGCAAAATATTCATATTATTGCGTGGTCCAGAACCCTCCGAAGTAGACCTATTCTTTATGTAAATTTCAACTTAAGACAACATTTTCTCAAATCGCATAGCTGCTTTAAAAAAATAAAGACCTATTTTATATGTCCCAATATATTCTTCAATAATGTGCAAAGGGATTTCATAGCCCCGAACTTGGTGCCTTCAATAGATGAAAAAATCAAAATCTTAAAAGTTTTTTGGGAATTGTGGGATTGCGAAAAACATTCACTAATTTCTTTTTCTCTTTTGTATTTCAATCAAAAGTTTCTATATAAGTGTAAGTCATTAAAAACGATTCATAAACAAAACTTTTATTGCATTTTAAAAATTAAAATTTTCCAGCAAAAACAGCTACCATTTTTTATTCCCATATTTTTGAAAAAAATCTTCTATAATTGTTTTAATTTTTAAAAATTTTATACATTTTTGAAAAGAGGACAAAATTTTCTACACGCTGATATATAATATATATATATATTTTCTTTTTATCAAAGGTTTATAAAACAAATTGTGTATGAAAATTTTGTTTTATAAACCTTTTATAAATTAAAAAATTGTTTATGTATATGGGGGATAATATTCAGTAAAAGGTTTGTTCGTTAACATATCGCAATGATATGTCGGTACACTTTTTGATAGCAAATGTAAAGGATGGAAACAAATATACGATTTAGGAAAAACAAATCCAGTAATTCCACAAAAAAACAAAAAATGTCGCCCATAAAGCCTATTGCCATTGGCCTTGGGCTGAAAATTACAAAATTGAAAAAAGAGATCACTTAGGAAAATAATAGGGATTTTCTTTATTCCCTATTTGCTTTTTTAATATGCATTAAAATTTGTGCATACTTGTACAAGCTACGAGCTGTACAAAGTTTTGCAAACCAGAGGCGGTCGACTTAGACACCCTTGTGTTTTAACAGGGTAGTCACACATAAAATTTTCTGAAAACATGTGTCCTCCTTTGCGATTCATTCGTACTTCATTATACCCTTCACCTTCGTGAGAAGGGTATATATCAGTTCGTCATTCCATTTGTAATTTCCACAATATAATTTTCCGACCCTATCAAGTATATATATAATCTGGATCCTTATAGATAGCTGAGTCGATTTAGCCATGTCTACCTGTCTGTTGAAATCAGAAAATTCGTCCATAAATAACGGAGATATGAGCGAAAATCCGAGACAACCTCTATTTTTGGCCTATTTTTGATCTATATCTCGATTACTAAGTCATAAATATAAACAATATGGATATCTACTGATAGATATTTCAAAGTCTATTTCAACGATGTATATAAGGCTATAGTAAGTTGGACCCTCAATGGGTTAAAATCGGGAAAAATATTTTTTAACCCGAATTTTTTTCACAAAAAACATTTTTTTGTCATAAATTCTTTTCACTATTAAATAAAAAATATAAATTTTTTAAATTAAAAAAAATTCGAAAAAAAAAAATTTAAAAAAAAAAATTTAAAAAAAATACAAAATTTTTAATTTTATTTTAATGTATAATTTGGGGGGTATATAAGATTCGGCAGAGCCGAATATAGCTCTCCTACTTGTTTTAATTACACTTTTTCCGATCAACCCCACTGTGAGGTGTGGCGTATGTGAACGATGACACCAAAGTATTATTTCGATACGTATTTATGTATACATAAAGAACTCAAGCTCTTTAACTGTCTGTTATTCTGAGGTTAAATTGTACTTAAATTAAACTCTATTTCAAAAAAAAAGTTAAGATAAGATAGATACTAAATAGAAATGATAAATACAAACTATTATTTCTCATACGACAGTATAAAACTCAAATGCAACTATAATGTTTTAAATTATTTTGTAAAACAATATGCCACAAGACAGACTATTGGAATAATGCCAACAAATTTTTTGAATTTTTGCCAAATTTGGTTAATTTTCAATAGCTAAAGTCAATTATTTATACATAAGTATTTGGTTTCTACCCAATCAACATTTGTAATTATTTAAACTATGTATTAAAAATCGAGGTAACAGTTAAAAGATAATGGTAACGGTAATTGCAGTTATATCGGTAACGGTAACGGCTAGCGGTAACGGCATTTCCTGTTATTTTTGTATTTAATTAAAAATAAGTTAGTTCGAAGGTGGTATTTTAATATATTTTAGATTCTGTAAATTTAAATAAACTCAATTATTGAAATAAAAAATTTAAATTTATAGATCTTTTTTGGTAATTACTCGAACTTATTATTCGATTTATATAATTTTAAAGTTAATTTTAATTTGACTTAATTATAATTACTCTGTAATAATTTTGAAGAATACTAATGAAAATTAATTTTAGAAAATTGGCAAATTGGAAATTTACTTTCAAATTATATAAAAAATTTTAATTTAATATTTTAAAATATTTATGCAATAGTATATCGGTAAAAGTGTTTAGAGGTAACGGTATTTACGATTATATTGGTAACGGTAACCGCAGTTATATCGTTAACGGTAGTTGAATTGAGAGGCTATTTTAGAGGTAACGGTAGCTTACGGTTTTTACAATGTCTCACTAAATATGCTACACTTTCTGTTAATAATGTAGGGTTGGTCGAGAGAAAAATAAAAATCAGTGCAAATACGTGTTAATCAAATTAAATTGTGTGTGTTTGTGTGGATATTTGAATTTTTTACTAACACCAATATATTTTTCTACACACGCTCATACAAACACACTTCATTACATAAACAGAATTTGGAGTATTTAGCAAACGACTGAAGCCAACAAAAGTCAACAGTTTGAAAACTTTTTTTACTTTGACCCGAAACATACAAATGGTTGTGTGCCATAATTTCATGGGTTCGTATTTAAGTGTTTGTTAGGAGTGGACATATGATTTTATATACGAGTGTAATCTAAAAAATACATTAAATTATTAAAAAGTTTACAATGGAATATAAGTTTCGTGCAGTTATTATCAATCCAGAAGATCTGGTGACTATATATGTACTAGAGATTTATGTTACATTTAGGGTCAACATTGGCTACCGAATTAGCTAGTTATTTTGACAAGTGTTTGTTATAGAAGAAGTCAATTGATCCTTTATAGATAAGACTTCGGATTGCAAATGATCTCTCAATGGCTAATGACTATGCAATAGATTACTTCTGGGGAGTAAGTCAAATAAAAAACAATTATATAGACTACACTCTAGATTATCTAGGGACACTTTGGGATGTGTATAGCAATATATTGACTTATACTTGCATTATAAAAGAACAAAACATTTGATATAATGGAAAAAATAACTAGAGATTATTGAAAAATACGCAGTAAAGTCGATTGCATAAATTGAATTTAAAATTAATGCGTTGGAAATATCCTTTAATGCTTTGTGGAATAAAAAAGGTATTTTTACACAATTGATCTAAATTATTATTGCAATACTGTAATATGCATGAGTTTTACCGTTTCGTAGCCGTGATTGTAAACTAATTAAAAATATAGGTTTATCGGTTTTGAAGAGCCGGTAAACACTTTCTCATTGTTAATTTCGAAGAATGCAAACATATTAGAGTACTTTCAGCACCGTTAAAACTGTTTTAACAATGATTTTAAAAAACAATTACTATGCCTAAATTCTGCAGAATAAATTAAACCAAACTGATGGAATTCTACAGACTTGAAAGGACTTTTTAACATATCCTCGTATGTTTGTATAACTATGTGTGTTAATTTTTGTCGCTATAAAACTGGTGTTGGGGCTGTGTAAGTCGGTCAATGCCAGTAAAATTGTCGCACTGCTGTTGGCCTATTAAAGTCACAACATTAATTTAGTATACATTTTACGTGTACATGTACGAATATTTTGTATTATTAAGTTTGAATAAGTTTTTTTTTTCTCTGCCAGACAATTTGACACGTAAACTAACGAAATAAAGGAAAAACCTCAAAAAATACAATAACAATACAAATGTCAATGTGTCCCTTCCTAAGTATCTCAATAAAAAAATAATAAAGGATAATCGTAAATTTTATAAGCCTTGCAAAACAATAACAAGGAATCGTATCAGAAATCTTACAGCTGACTAACTGTATTAATACGAATTCAATTATTATACTTGAAAAATAAATCCTTGATAGCAAGTAAAACTAATATTTATTTGTTCAATAACAACTTGAGCAGAAAAAACTATTATAGTTTCATGTCCCTAAACCACAAAACTATTTGCTAGAATTCAGTAAAAGAAATTTGTACACAAATAAACTGAATTCTTAGAAGTAATATTTAAATAGTTGTTCGAAAATTTATTGAAAGCAAATTGTTTTATTTAACAAATATTGCCAATCTTTAAATAAACTACCACTAAATCTTTAATCCTTTCCTACCGGCTATCAGAAATAATAGAAAAATATTTCTTTTTCTTTTTTATTAAATAAAGCAGGGGTGTCAAAGTTGGTACAATTGTACTTTTTTTATGTGATATTTATAATATTTTGCTTTGATATATTAAAGTTATAGCTGTTAAACTCTTTATGTTTTTATTTTTTTTGAAAAAGAGAAGAATCGAATGTGTTGACTTGATTTTAATTGAAAAAAAGAAAAATATATCTAATAACTAATTTAAAGAAAATATCTATATAGAGAAGCAGAATACATTTTTAAATTGTTTCTAGTTTTATATGACGAAATTTGTAATATTATTAAATACAAATATGTTTTATAGACACATGGTGGTCGTGGTGGTTTGTAGCTTATTCGCATAACATCGCACAGTGGTATTGTTTTGCCAAAAAGTCTATTTTTTTACAGTTATTTTTTAGAAATCTAATGATGCAATTCTGTAGAGAAATGTTTCATTAGTAGAAAACCATGATTTGTTTTCGAAAATTTTGTATAAAAAAGATTGTGGTAAAGTTATCTAAATATTATGCAACGAAAACTGATGAAAATTTTACTACATTTCAGTTGTTTATACAATAAATATGGTTCAAATACCAATAGTTTTAGAGCATTTTTATTAAAATATAGTATTTTAAATTTAATAGGAAAGAAAAAATATTTAAATTACATATATAGTTTAAGATATCTGAGCAAATCAAAATGGCTCAAAAAATTTAGCATTTGGAGTTTTCATTACAAAAAAAAATAAGTTAACTCGGTCTACCTCCGTGTTAGTACTACTACTAAATGAAAGTTTGGAATATTTTCTTTCATTTTATGTAAAAAAATTCTGGGACTTTTTGCGATCGCTGAACAAACTTATAAATTTTGTGATAAAACTCACGTACTTTTTATGAATATTTACAATAAATTGCAATGCATATTTATAATAAAAGGTTTTGCATACTTTTAGGCTTTATATGTTTTGCATCGTTTGCTTGCATCATCTGATCACTATATATGTAGTATAAGACGTCAACCACGTAAACATATTTTGCAACTAGATGATGTTTGTAAAAGAAATGATAATTGGTGAATAAAAAGTTTAAAAGTTTACTCAATTTGTTTATACTCAAATAAAATTATTCTTAAATTTTTACTATAGGTACGAAGGGTATCAGATAGGACTGATCGATTTCAATCATTTTTGACTGATTCTTTTTGAATATAGTACCATGATATACCAACCATTATTTCGAATTTTATAAATTTTATTGCGAAAAAACCAATTTTTGAAAGTGGGGTTATATGGGGGATAGGAGTAATTATGCTCCTATCCTTATAAAACTTAACAGATAGATTTGGGTTTATATAAACCATGTTTATGTCGAATTTCATCACGATACTATTATTTTTATGTGAGTTTTGAACAATAAAACTATTTTAAGAAAAGGACCTATATGTGGACTAGGTTCAAATATGGACCGATTTTCTTCATACTTTGTAATATGATATCTGGACACTTGGAACTAACATATGCAAAATTTAAATAAGATCGCTGCATTATTTAAGAATTTATGACTGATACAACGTTATTTTGGAAGGACCCTTGTATGAGAGGTACCCCTAGGGACTATCCGATATGAACCATTTTTAATATTTAGCTTTTCTATATGAAACTAGCCAAGTGTACCAAATTATATTATCATAGGAGCACTCCTGCTACTTTTTGCAAACAAATTTTTGAACCCATGCCACTGTGCATCGTGCAACTATTGGCCGCGGCTTCGCTGGTTGGGGCTCATCCGAAATGTCCAATTTTGTACGACTCTTTATGACTTTTTTATGTTGTCTTTGAGAGCAGCTGTGGTTTGTGGCTTATTCACATAGCCCTGCGACTTAAGAAAATATGTAAAGGGGTCAAATCGCAGGATCCACGTGGAGGCTATATGAGATGAAATTGAGCTCAAATCGCTCGTGAATAATGTTCAATTAGGCATGAACTGGGTTGTATGTAGCGCCGTCCTGTTGAAACCACATATCGTTGCTGTCCATATCAGGCCAAAAGAAGTTGACATAACTATTTCATCATTTGCACGTGTTGTTGGACGCTATATCTGTCCACGGTGATTTCGCAAAACAAACTAAATAAATTCAGCCAAATTCAACAATATGGCCACTATCAACTGTCAAAGTTCGGAAGTCCCTATTAAAAGACCCTTTATAAACGTTGGTACCAAAACACACGTTTTCCATTAAAACTTTAAACTTTTGTTTTTTTTTTTTTTTTTTGATCAAGTTACCTCTGAAAAGAATGTCAGTTATTATGTTTAATGTCAATCATGTTCACTTGTTAATCTGATTAAAATGAGTGACCAGAAAAAAGCTGGTCTAAACACATTTTTCAAATGTCGAAAGAAGCATTCAAGTGTCTCGGTTTTTTGAAACCATGTAGGAATTACTTCACTCCATCTGATCTCCTCACTATTTACACCACATATATCCGACCAAAAAAGGAATACAACTCCCATGTATGGGCCGGTGCTTCAAAGTCTATTTTGGAGCTGCTCGACTGCGTACAAGAGAGGGCGAAGGTGATTATTGGTGACAGTAGGGTATCCAAATCTATTGATTCGCTGGAGCACCGTCGCAATGTGGGCTGCGTTTCACTGTTCTATCGATACTACAATGGAATGTGTTCTGATGAAATTAGGGAACTTGTTCCTGATACCCGCAGATTTTTACGTAATACACGTTTTTCGTCAAGAACACAGTGGACCGCACAACACATTACAGGGAAAATTCGTTCTTTAGCCGTACTGTACGTATGTGGAACAAACTTCCCGCCGAAGTGTTTCCTGCCATTTCCAATGTAGGAAAGTTGAAATCGAATGTCCACAAACACTACTCCCTCTTTCCTCCCTCCCATAACCTATTTTCCTAGTTCCAACACAATGCTTTGCATGAATAGGGGTCATCCCCTGAGTGCTGGTCCAAGAAGAAAAAAAAGAAAAAAAAGCCAAAAAATAGAAAGCATTTTCAAAAGAGTTCCCAACACATCCGGTAGGAAAGCACCCGGTTAGGTCAGTACTCGGTCTATTTGGAACGAAAAATTAAAGCCAATGCAGGTTTAAAAGCATACAAGGCTCAAAAAGTTCCTAACAGGAACTCTGCTATAAATTTAGAGGCCAAAGACAGAGCACGGAAATTGAAGTCAAGTTTTATAAAAAAAAATATTCTTGCTGCATAATGGATAACGAAACGTATGTTCTGGCAGATTTTTCGCAACTTCCTGGTCAAAAATTTTATGTTGTTGATGCTCTAGGGAATGTTGAAGAAAAGTTTAGAACCCAAAAGCAGACAAAATTACCCAAAAAGTTCTTGATATGGTAAGCAATATGCAGTTGCGACAAAAGAAGCCAATCATTTGTTACAACGGGGTTTATAAATACCGAAATTTACATCAAAGAATGTTTACAAAAAAGGATGCTTCCATTCATAAGTCTTCTTAGTGTGTCCACTTATTTTTGGCCTGATTTGGCATCCTGTCACTATGGTAAGAAAGGTTTTGAGTGGTAAAAGAACAATAATGTGGTATTTGTACCAAGAGAGGCAAATTCTCCAAACTGCCTGGAGCTATGGCCAGTGGAGAGATATTGGGCTCTTGTTGAAAGAGAATTGAAGAGCACAAAAAAGGTGTCCAAAAGTATGGTAGATTTTAAACGGAGATGGACAACCTGTTCGAACAAAGTGACATAAAGCACTATAAAAACCATAACGGAAAGGTTTTCGAAAAAGGTTCAAAACTTCATCACTAGTGATTAGAACTATAAAAATATATTTTTTTTCTGTAAATTGGAACAATAATTTCAATCAAATAAAAAAGATTCAAAACTGTAAGTTTAGTGGTTTCATTTTTATTAACATTTACGTATGTTAAAAATTTTTCGATCTCAGTCCTTAGTAATAAAGAAACTCTCTTTTATACTATTGAAAAGTTTCAAGGACACTTATTTAGTTTTAAAGTTCTGAACCAAAATGTATAAGCTAGTTTTTCCAAAGAGCAATGAGTAGGCTGATTACACAGTAAACTGAAAATAATATTATATATCTATTAAACTTTTCAATTACATTTCAATTAAAATTATTGAGTATGATTTAGTCATGCCAAAAAAAATGTTTGCAATAACTCTGTTTAATTACAAGTTGATTGACAGGACGCCAAAAATGTAGGTACTTATAAGTACCGTCAGATAGAAAAGGGTTAAACAAACATTCAATGATAGAAAAATATTTGCTCATTTCTCTAAGAATTCCTATTGAATTCAATTACATATTTCTATGTAGTAGGGTATACATTTGAATAATCGAATAATTTTCTAGGAATATATTAACCACCATCTCCGGAGCAAATGTGGAATTTATGGACAAAATTTCAAAAATGCCAAAATTGTGTTTTTTTTGTTTGTTTTTTGGGAACTACGGGATTTCTTTTTTCTTAATTGTATATTTATTTCCACCGTTATTTGCTTTCAAAAAGTGTACCGACGTAACAAATTTCAATTTCAATTTTATTCCATTCTAAAATATTTCTTCGGATTAAGTATTTCGTATTTGTGTTTTCACAATTTAAAATTATTTATAGAATATCAGTAACGGTAATTACAGTTATTTCGGTATCGTTAGCTTAGTGCTAAAGGTGTCTAGCTAAGAGGGTATTTTAGGGGTAACTATAGATTAGCGGTAATGGTAGCCAACAACTTAAAATCTCGTTTTAAGTTTATACACAGAGTTTTTTTCTTTCTGTTAGAAATACTTTGTTCTTATTATACTTTTGCTTCATAGATTTCTATGATTTTTAATACTAGCAGTTGTTTTAAATCAATTGAGTAAAAATAATGAGTTTTTCTTTTGGGACGTTAGTATTTTTCCTTTTTTTTTAGGCGAAAAAATTGCTCTTATTTTGGCAATATTTTCTTTTTAATTTTTCAAGGATTCATTGGAAAAAGAAGCACATACTTGTTTTTGTTTTGCTCATTCAGGAATACACTCAAGAAATGAGATAGAATGAAGTTTAGTAGCATATTCGGGCTAATTCAATTAGATGATATCCGACAACAGTGATGACTATATACTTAGTAAAGATGGAATCATAAAATGATTTATATTACTTATAATTAGTTAAAAGTTATTTATGATGATCTTAATTCCGTCATCTGGTATTTAAGGGCGTAAAAGTTATTTTCGGTAAACAAACACAAGTGAACCTTAGTTTTTCATAATTTTTCAATGTTTTTTATTGTCTGAATAAAGGTTCGAAATCAAACATTTCCAGTTCTGATTTTTTTAAATATTGTAATTCGGCGGGGATTCTGCTAACCGGGAAAATTTATATGAGCAAAAAAAGGGTATATAGTCACGGAGTTTCGCTGAGTCAGGTCTAGGAATCGAAATATATCGCAAAGTGATGTTCAGCAAAGTTGTTAACATAAGGTACAACTAGTGGCGCAACTGAGAGTAATAATAATTACTCTCTTCACGCGTACTTGTGATATGTGAATTCACCATATTTGTGAGAGAATTTAACACATCAAAATACTTGAAATTTTAACTTCGATTTTCCGACAAAATAATTATTACACTTGTACACAATTATTGGCAATTTTTTTTAATACTTTGCTGGACACTTTTATTTACAAAACGCGTTAATTTTGCTCAAATGAAAAAATTTTTTTTTTTATTAATTTTTGACACTTTTTTATCTGTGATCTGTGGTAGAATTTAATTTATGGAACAGAGTTTCTATTTTTGGTATTGAAAATAGAAGAAAATTTAAATTAATTAAAATGTAAACATTTTTACAGAACTCTATGTGTCTGGTGAAAATTAAGAAGTCACCAATACTACCTCAAAAATATGTACTAATACATTCTCACGACTTAGGTTTTTGACAACAGACTTAGGTTTTTTCCCTCTCAGTAACGCTTCTATGGATATATTATTCTATGGTTGCTAAGCTCAACGTCGGCTACAACATAGTTAAAAAACTCAATTAAAATCATCATCAAAATGTTCAATTAAGAGTACTGAGAATGCAAATGAAGAGGGAGTTTCCTCCAGGGTAAGTTAACTGACTAATTATAAACAATTGATTTTTTCCAGATGCAGACAGATCCTCATCCGACATAGACTCCGAACAAAAAGGCCATCATGCAGGAAAGTAAAGTCAGCTAAGAAACGTATGGGGTCATGTACTTTTAATTGAACACTTTAATGATGAGTTTAATTGAGCTTTGTTAGATAACTTACGAACAAAATTATGAAAAACTGATTTTCCAGAGTCCCACTCAAGGAAAGCAAATAATAGCAACTTTGCTGAACATCACTTTGCGATATTCGGACATATACAAAATACAACTTTTCCTAAAGATTTCTAGACATAACGCCGGGACTATATTACTATATATTTTTGTTTTTACGATATAACTTTTCTCGTTTGTCACACTTAATTGAATAATTTTGATTGTTCATAGTTCATGAATAATATATTATTCAGAAATTAAAAAAATGTCAAATAAATTATTTAAATTTTGAGTAGCATTTGTTTCACTTTAGTAGTTTTTATTTCACTTAATAGTTTTCTAAACAAAATTATTCAACTTTTAAAAATCAAAATTCAGATTAATTGATTAATCCTAGTTTTAGTTAATCAATTAATTGATTAATCAGTATATTGATTAATCCTATTTAAAATGAAGAGTATTTATGTGATCCTATTGTCCGAAAATGTTACTTTAGAAATACAATTTCCAATTTATACAATAAAGTTTGTGCTAGATTCTATCAGATATTCTCCCAAAATTTCTATAAATTTTATCTAAAGTTTTGATTCGAGTGTAAGCAAATATTTAAGCCACGAGTGTACGATTACAAATAAGAGTGTGCATTCATTTCGTTTTCCTAATGATGAAATCTGATTAAGAATTCACTGATGTGTGTGGTTGGTTCAAACTGAAGAAAAGCCCATTCACATTCATACATATAAAATGATAACATGTGTGTATTTGTATGCACACTAGACCTGCCCTTAAAAAATAGAGTAGCTTTGGATGGCTGTTATTTTTTTTTTAGTATCTAACAGCCATACCTAAATAAAACCATTCCGCCCAGTGTTATCTCTAAAGTAGCATACCCAAGCAAGAGTGTCAACGTTTTGTCAACAATGACAAATATTATTTTTGCAATATTAGTTTGTATGTACAAAGTTAAGAATTATTGAAGAAAACAATAAAAAAATACAAAAACCACAAAATAAACAAAAACTGAAATAACGGCAGTTCTTTTATTACACTGTGTGTAATTTTTGCGATTTTGATCTTGAAGATGAAGTTCTTTTGATTTTATATGTTCACAATTTTTGTTCTTTATGACAAAACTTCTTTGCAAAACTGACACCAAGGCCCTAAATCTTTGGGGGCCCATTCAAAAAAAGTGCATTACTTTGGGCAAAACTGGGAGACACAGGTAATTTTTCTTGGTCTTTTATCACGTAGTGGTGTCAGTATATGGTTATTTTTTATTTTCGTGTTGCACTGTGTTATCATCCAATAACTCAGAATTTTCCTGACTCAGGATTTTGGATATAACCATTTTTGACAAATAAACAACCCTCAACGCTCTTAAGGACAATCGGATACAAGAACCAGTGCCAGAAATCGATTGAAATCTGCTAAATTGGGAAAATAATGGTAATTCCTTTTTAAATAATATTTTTTAAACGTTTGATATAAAAGAAAATTACCTTTCTAACAAGGTAAGCAATTTCTCTAACCATATATTAAGCAAAAGCTACTAATTTACACAGATTTTACTCGAATTTCTGTGTACGAAAATAGTTTTTCAAATAACGTTTGCTTGCAAATCAGTCTGTAAACAATTTGTTGAATATATATATGACGTGGAAAAATGCTGATAATGGTTATTTTGTACCCAATTTTAGAACTTTCAATAAAATTCCAGCACTACTTATCGTTTGCCGATTGGCACAAAATTTTGCAGCAGTTACCCGCATACCTAAATTGGAGCGTAAGGCGTTTTTTACTTGTCAAAAATTCTCATGCCCATACAATTTGTATGCAGCATACCGAAATAACGCGACGGCAACGCTTTGCAATTGGAAAATCCGATTTTGACAGCGCGTTTAATAGTGAAGTTAGTTGCAAAACACAACAAATGTAAACACATACATACAAAAGGAGAAACAAATATGCAAGAAACACATTTTTTAAACTTTAATATTTAGTTTCTTTGATAAAATTTTAGTTTATAAATCACGAAACAAAAATCAGAAACACCAATACTGCAATGTACTTTATTTTTTAAATAATCCGGGTTGTTATATTAATTTTTTTGATAACCTTGTTTTTATTGTTTGACGTAGCGTTGGCGCTTTTATTTAGGTATGACATTTCAGCGTTAAAGCTAAGCGTAAAGAAACGTTCCGCCTTACGCTTTTATTTAGGTAGGCCAGTTAGTTTTAGTCTTATTTATAAAATAAGACACATCCAAAGCAAATCTTGTTTATACGTGCAGGTCTAGTACACACACATTAACACGTATGTCTTTCAAGTATGTCTGTGTGTGTGGAAGCAAATAAAATGAAACGACAAATATTTAAGCTGAAATTTTATCAAATTATTAAACAACAAGTAAAGGGAAAACCTCATATGCACATTTTAATTTACTTCTTGTAGACAAAATCAATTTGTACTCGTTCATAATCATCATAATCTTCGCATCATAAATGCCATTAATATTAATTAGAATTCTGAGATAATTTCTTTATTTGAATTTCAAGATGCTGTAATTGACAATATGCATACATACATTAATATCTATACACATATCCTCAAAAGTGAGTAAACACCAGTGAATTTTTAGACTTTTTTAAGATCATGAAAATCATTATATCTTAAAGAAAATCAAATAAATTGTGGTGTTTACTAACTTTTGAGGCTGTGTGTATATATATTGAAAGCACAAGTGGGCGTGGCACCGCCCATACAAAGTAAATAGTTATTTTCGAATATCTGTATAAATATAACTGTGAGTCTTTAAACTTGAAAACGAATCAATTTCTTATCACTTTATAAAGTGTAACAAAAATGGGACGGATTGAAACAAAGGATATCTCACCATCCATACAATGTAAATAGTTATTTCATCTTTAAATTTTACATAAATGTGTGGTAATGGATTATTGGGAGTGTTATTTCCCATACAATGTAAATATTTGAAGAACTATAATCATCAAAGTAGTTAACTTTGTTTGGCTGAAAACGGCCAGGATTGGATTAGTGGGTAAAGTAAATAGTTATTTTCGTATATCTGGCGAACTATAACTGTGAAAGTCTTCAAACTTGTTCCTCACGGAACAGGGGGTGAGTCAACTCTCATTTTTAATATCTGTATAACTAAAATTGCGAGATTCTTCACACGTTGTCTCAAACTTTTTTTTTTAATTTCACGTAATTTTTCTAAAAATGGGCGGGTTATTATATGTGGACTGGAACCTAACATACAAAATCAATAGACTGTATTAGAGACATCCGTAAAACTTTGAAGAATTTAGTTTGCTACCACGGTACGTAGTTGGCTGAAAATGTGCCAGATTGAATTAGGTATTTTCGAAAATTTGGAGTACAATAATTGTGAAAGTCTTTAAGCTTAGTACGGACATATTCCTTACCACTGTACGAAGTTTAGATCAAATAGGAGAGATCGGAACAGTGTATGTAGAACTTCCATTACAAAGAAAATTGTAATTTCGAGTGTCTTTAAGCTTTGACTTAATCAATTTCTTACATTTGGCTGAAATTGTGCGGGATCGGCTTAGTGAAATTGACACAACTCATATAAAGAAAATAGTTATAATTTATTATCTGGAGAATTATAATAGTTAAAGTAATGTTTGAAATGAGTTATTTTGTTACCATTGTACAGCGGTGCGGTTATTTTCGAATATAAATTTAGAGTATTTCAACACTGTTTAAATTAAGTTGATACCAGTGTTCTGTTATGCCAAAAAATGGGACTTGTCCCCTCCAATACAAAGTAAATATTTATTATCGAATATCTGGAGAACTATAATAGTGAATTCGGATGTTATTAAACAGTCCATCTGATATATATCATGTTTTAAACCAAAGTATACCAAGTAGTCCGACTCTCAATTTTTTAAAATTACTCTCTCACATATACGGGTACCGTGTGAATTCAACACCCTTGTGAGAGATGTAAACACATCAAAAGTCTCGAAATTCGAATTGAAAATTGTGAATTAAATATAATTTTATAATTTTTTTCATCACTTTTAACACATTTTCATTTTCAAAACACGTCCATTTTGCACAAACTAAAATATTTTTTTTTTATTATTTTTGACATTTTATTTTTTCTGTGGTAGAATTTAAATTATAGAACAGAGTTTCTATTTTTGGTATTGAAAATCAAATAAAATTCAAACAAATGAAAATTAAAAACATTTTTGTAAAACTCTGTGTCTGGTGAAAATTAAAAATACACCAACACATATACATTTTAGTTACTAACACATACATACACTTAGGTACTTTTTCACTAACACGTGTTTAGAGTTAGGTACTGCAGTCAAAGAGTCGGACTACTTGTTATACTTTGTTTTAAACATTGTCAATACTGGTATCAATATTGTTATTTTAACAAGTATGGTAATTTTTCACAATTAATACATTCTATTCGATGGTATATAGTAAATTTTCATTAATCTATTGGTTCTCTTATCATGTCATAATGTCCTAATATTTCAGAATGGTTTTTATTGCTTTTCATGCAAAAAATGTCCTAAAATAATATTACTTTCTATGCTATGTTTATTGTGCTATCGTAACGAACCAGCAGAGACCAACGCCGAATGCCTAAGAGTCGGTTATGCCGAGCCGCCGATTCGTGATATATTAGGACATTATGACAATATGATAAGAGACCTTGCCAATTGACCATATATACAGCTGTGGTCAAAATAATAGCACCACGGCATTCATATTGTTATATAATAATATTACGTAAAAACTGTTAAATTGATTTGTGCTGTTTTTGTATAAATTTATACATAATTCAATAAACTTTCAAACATTAAAAATAATTTTGAAAATGAGTGGCAAATTTTAAAGAAAAACTACATAATATATAAATACACTCTAAAAAAGGCTTGTAAATTTACTACTATAAAGTAAGTAATTTTTCATGTACAATATGTTTATAAAAATGATTTACATATTTTGCTCTGCAAAAATACATACAAAATATAGTACTTTGTTTGTTTTTAAACATGTTTATAATATAATAGGCATTTTAACTTTAAAATTACATATAATATGAGTAAATGTAAGTTTAAAACAAAGTGTGTAATATTGAAATTGTCAAAATTTTGTTTCATAAATAATAAAAAGTTCCCAAAAAAGTTTATATTGTTATTAAATAATTATTAATTATGAAGTTCTGTAAACAATTTTTATTTTTAAAGAACTTATTTTTTTCCACTTATCTCATCATTTACGGATGGTGTATACATTTTAACCAATGGAAGTAAGTAAAATAATTTTACAAAAATTTTCTAAAAATATTCTTTGACATTTTTATTCATTTTCAGATATTTTTCAAACGAAAACATTAAAATACAGAAATATTCAATAAAGATACCACAACACCTAAAAGCGAATTTATTTAATAAAATTACTACGAATAAAAAATGTTGTGCAACGTTTAGAGCTGTGATTTTATGATATTTCCTAATTTGGCAGATGTAAGACGAAATTATATAAATATATGCGTTATCAGTTTTATTACGTAATGGCTCATTCAAGATCATTACGATAATCAAAATATATATCATTAAATCCAAATAATATATCAATAATTTTCGTTACATACAGACTCACAATCATTGTTGCTTTAACTTAGGTCGTTGTTATGATCTGTATCTCAAAATAATATAGAATATCTACATTTTTTTATCAACAGTGGTGGAATGGCAAATGTTCTTTTTTTTAGCAATAGTGATGAAAATGCAAACACGCTGCTACAGTTTAGGAGCAATTAAATCCGACCAAAGACCGAGTAGTCCTAGAGACATTATCAAAAACTTTATCAATCGTTCGTAAATAAATTAGATTATTCAAATTGGAATTAAAATCGTGTGTTTTTATGTATTGTATTTATTTATTCATTATATTTAATTTATTTGGTTTTAATGTTCTGGTTTGAGTTTAGTAAAACATCTTTTAGAAGTAAAATCTCTTGTTTTTATTTCTTTTAATAAGTAGTAAGAAGAATCGTATGGCCTGTTTAATATTAAACAATTTGAATGTATATATACATATTTTATGAGCAGATTCAAGCATTTTAACTGTAGTTTTACATATTATCAACGTTTTTTCAGACACAAAACATATAAATTTACACGAAATTGGTATGTTGCTAAACATTTTTCAAACACATAAATAGGTAAATTTACACATTTGTTTGTGTATTTTTTTACACACAATGTGTGTAAGTATTTGAATTTACACACAGCATGTATTTTTACACTAATTATAGTAGGAGAAAAGTTACCTACTATAAATGGAGTAAATTTACATGAAAATTTATTAGAGTGTAGCTAAGAAATTCATCAGTCAAAAAAATAGCACCTAGAAAGAGATCGATTAAAATAAGCAAAAATTTACCGGGACAAAATTGAATTTAGTAATACTTATTATGGTTTGTAACGTTCTTAACACGTTATTATTAAAAGTAAAACGATGCTGTACTTTGTTTTTGTATTTTTTTGGCAAAAAAGAGACCGCCCAGCGCATAAATAAAGATTATAAAATTTTGGAATTTTTGTATCCAACTTGTATGCCAAATATATTTTTTCTTTCCCCAAAATACATTCTTAAATGTTTTTGGTCTCCTTTTACCCTTTTTGTGACTCTTGTCCATCTATTTTTAATAAAATTCTGTTTTAGGATATCGCATCCTGTGCCACGACATTGACCTTTTAGCTTGAAACCCAAATTTATATTAATTTATGATTCCAGAGATCATTCCAATGGTTATAACTTCTTTGATTTATATCTGAGTATGATTGTATCAAGCATTTGATCATATAAGATTGAATTATTTATATCACAAATTCAGTATATTCTTCGAATATTATAGTAGGAAAACCATGATCGAACTATAATTTTAAAATCTGTATGTTTTATTCATCTTATCTTATATTTTGGTTGAAATTAGATTCAGAGAACATTCTATACAAGTCTGATATAAAACAATATAATTTGTTTAATTATATGACCAAGAAGTTTTTTGGTACTTGAATGTTGAAGAATGGTAATGCGGCTTTGGAAATTTTACGTTTAATAGAGGATGTTATATTGTTATTGTTAAAAATTTTCCAGGATTTAAATAATTTAAATTTTGTTCTCGTAATGGCCGGCGAATAACTGCAACACAAGTCGTCAATTTTGACCACCGTAGAGAACATAAAGGCCTGATTTTCGAAACGGTGGTCCAAGAGTGTTATAATAAACGGCACCAATTCGTACTGGTCTCCAGCAAACAAGAATAATACCCAAAATTCCTGAAATATCCCCGAAAATAAAAAATTATCATGAAAATTAATTTTCACATACATTTTGTATGAATTGATTTTACGACGCCATCTTCATGATAGATGACGTTTATGTTTATGTTACGTTGTGACAATTTTTTTGGTTTTTAATTTTTTGCGACAAATGTTTTTCCACCAAATTTGTGTGACAATTGTTTTTGTAGCAATTATTTTGTCACACGTTAAAAATGATTTCAAAAGCTGGTTCCGGTATTGCCAGTAAATGACGTTGTGTGTATTCTATTGTGTTGTGCAGACGTGTGTTGCTATTTATCAGCATTTTTTCATAGAGGTGAGTTCAGTTTGATGAAGTGCACATTGTTATGCTTTTTCTGATTGCGTGATCATCGATAATAAGCAAAATCGTCTCAACGAAAGAGGAGCTCATAAACAAAGTGTTTGCGAACATCATTGCTAATCACAAAAACCATGATTGTTTGAGTGAAAGATCAATTTTTAGCGGCAAATAACAAGGAAGTGAATCACTTAAACTGCACAATTCAAAATGAAATCGTTGGTTTACTGCATTCCTTCAAATATATCGACTGCGTAACAAACGAAGACGAAGAAACCAACTATCCAACTGAGTTTTAGAATTCATAGGATGTGCCTGGCTTGCCACCGCACAATTTACAATTAAAGTTTGGGTCAGTTGTCATCATGCTTCGCAATTTCAATCAACCAAAATTATGCAACGGAACGTGTTTAACTGTCACAAAACTCATGAGCACTGTGATTCACGCGTGAATACTTCAAAGGTGAGGAAGTTCTCATTCCGAGAATTCCAATGATCCCAACCGATATGCCATTCAAGTTTAAGCGAATCCAATTTCCAATTCGAATCGTATTCGCCATGACAATCCACAAATCACAAGGCCAATCATTTAGTATTTGTAGCCTGAATCTGGAGAAATAATGTTTTTGACACGGTCAATTGTATGTCTTATGTTCCCGTGACGGAAAACCATTCGCTTTGATCGTTTTCGCACCTGACGACAAAACGAAAAATATTGTTTATCACAGAGTGCTTTAATGAGGGGAAATACAATTCATAATCGACCCTACCGCAAAACATAGAATCAGGGCAATGCCTGCGAGACGAAGTTCGCAGAGTACACTATGTTGAATAAAACAAGTAAGAGTGCTATATTCGGCAATGCCGAATCTTATATACCCTTCACTTTTTTGTGGATGCATTAATTGCCCACTTTCATGTATATAGCATCCTAAATATATCAAGAAAACTTTTAAAAATTTTACATTTAATTGCTGACGAACAGATTATATTATAGAAGTTACAAACGAAATAACAATCTTGTATATACCCTTCTCACGAAGGTGAAGAGATCGGGGAGAAATTAGGTTCCAAATAAAATTCGAACTGGTTTGAATTTCGAAAAACGGAAAAACTGTTTCGGTGAGTTTATATATACTAATTTAAACAAATTACTTTAAATCAAGAATATAAAAAACTTAAAATAGTTGCGAAAAATTACATAGTTCAAATACTTTGGTCCAACAATACAATTTCAGATACGGTTTTTAGAGCGCATTTCAAATACCTTTACCATATTAGCAATGGCTGATGCCAGGACAAAAATCTTGAGATACGTTAAACAAACTAAAATTTAATTTTAGTAGGGAACACCGACACCTTATTTTTCATCCATATAAACGGGGCCAAACTAATGTACACATGTCTATTGCAATTAAATGTCAGGGATTTTTTGCTTGTATTCATATTTTATCAAGGTTCAGACATTAAAGCTTATAATCACACAGATACATAAATATTTATGTAGTTTAGTCTAGCTTCAAAAACAGATTTAAAACTTTTCTTTATCAATCCACTGCAACACAAACATTTCTACAAATAAAACTTTTATAATGCTTTATAATGAACTTTCCTTTTGAGCATTTCCCCTTTTTTGCAATCGACATCACAGAAAAGTGTATTCACATGTGTTATGAACACTAGGATGGCTCAAAGTTTTAAACCATTTTTTTATTATTTTTCAAATATATGTACATATGAGAGGTATTTAAACATGGCATACAAATTTCGAAACATATCAAAATGTTTATACGGAAAATTAAAATTTCAAAACTGAAACTTAAATATATTTTAAATTACAAGAGAAATCAAAAGTATTTTCTTTATTATCTAATTGGCTTTATAACAAAAATTAATTTAATATATGCCCATATTTGTACAAGTTACGAACTCTACAACACTTTTCAAACCAGATGTCAATAACTTTGGCACCCTGTATCTCACATTGTATTATAACGGGTTGACGTCCTTAAGTTAAACTCCCTAAAATAATAATCACATATAATTGTAAAACCTTAGAAACTAGTGTAATTGCTGATCAAATTTCCAAAAAAATCTTATCAGAACATTTATGAATAAATTTTTGAAAACAAGTATATATAACCACCCTAATGTACTTGTACATACAAATACATCGGTGTGAGTTCCATGCTTGTATGCGTATCTTTTATTATTTGAGTGGATTGGTTGACTCTTTGTTCATTTCCCAGAAGTTCTTGGTGACTGTCCCGAACTAGTGATTTTACCAATCACTCAGGGTGACAACTAGCTACAGAAGTAGTTACGTGACTAGATATTTTAACACGTTCATGTATTAAGCAGAGTCTCAATGGACCCTTTTTGATTGCAATGAGACTCTCAGATAGCTTGTCCAAAGTAGTCAGGATTCACAAACCGGTTTATAGAGTCAGTTACCTGACTGGTTACTTGATCAGATACATATCTAGTTATTTTAACATATACGGGTGGTAATTGACTCCGATTAGTCAGTTAAAAATACAGCTTATAGACAGTCCAATAACCGATTGCTTCCTCCGACAACTCTTCAATAGATTACTTCTGGTGGGTAAAATAACTACTTTCTAAAGTTCTGTACTAAATAAACGATAAAATTGACTACACTCTTGATTACTTAGAGACACAAAGTGTCAATTAACTTCACGCTAGATTAAATGAGATATATAATGTAACAAATTGAATTTTCTCTGCACTACACAGTTTAAATAAATTACTCAAAATATATAAAATGGACTCAGCCAAGTGACAATTCCTATCTATAAGGGATACATTGACTACTTGCTTAACTGTTGGGTTGTCAGTTGATGCGTTCGTTAGTATTGTTTGTTAAAAAAATGGAACTTGAAGGTTTCGTAAGTAAAAAAAAGTAGAACGAGTTTTACTTAATATTTGTTATGCTCTTTTTTGGAAAAATAGGCATCAGAAACTGAACAGTAAACAAAATTATTTCTTACTCAATTTGAAGTTAAATTTTTAAAAATTAAAAACTACTCAAACATCATCTCTTAGTGACGTTAAAGTGCTTAATATTTAGACAAATTAAAACTCAAATGATATACAGAGAGCCTCAAAAATGATAAGATAAACAAAATCCTAAAATCTATTCATCGATTAAAATTTTAAAGTTTCGGTTTGTTGGAGATTGGGCTGAAAAAACAAATATTTAAGAGGGACTATATTGATTTTTATGATCTTAAAAAAATCAAAAAATTCACTGGTATTTACCACCAGTAAGGATTTCTTTAATAAATCTTTAGAAAATACACATGAGTACGAATACCTATTGTATATGAATACATTTAAAAAAATATACTTTCTTTAATATAAATATAATATCTACTCATATTTATTTAGATTTTCAAATCTAGCTTTTTTGTCCACAGATTTGTTCTTTTAATCATACAAACATATTTATTTCTTTACATTTCTTATCGTTTACGAAACTATTTTTTTATCTAATTAGAAGACTTTTATTTATCTAAATAAAAAGAAGAAAATATTATCAAGAGACTTATTTCGAAAAAAATCATTCGTAAAGTTGAAGACAAATAAGTATGTGTAAGAATAAGATTTCAAAATGGCATTGAATCAAATAAGAGTGATGTGCAGAATCTTAAATATTTATCTTTTAATTTTGTATACTTTAAAAGAAAAATTAGTTTCATTCAATTCATTCATAAAAGTTTTTATGCGAAAAAAAATTTGGTATAAACACTGTTTTTTTATGAAAATTGCGTTGCATAGGCCTTTGAAATATCTTTGATATAATATTAATTAATATCTAACATACATACTATCTAAGTATCCGAAATATATCAAAAAATCGATTACTACCATTAGGATTCAGAATATATATACCCCCAATGTATGGAAAAATTTAAAACTCATCTGTTTCAAAAACGAAGGTCAATTTTGTGTGCGGTTAGGATAAAAAAAATTTTACAAAAGTTTGAGATCGATCGGATAAATATTATTGTGCCGCACGATTCCCGAAAGATGGCGTGTGTATAAATAGTCGCAGAGGTTGCAGTCGTGAGTGAGTTCATCATTGGCGCTATTACAGTTAACATCAACTGTCGTGTACATTTGAGTTTGTACATTATAAAGTGTGTGTCTGCGAATTTATAAACGTGTATAAAGACACTGAGTGACTATTTGAACTGTTGTTGTTGTATATTTTAAATAAATAAAGAGTTGTTACAAATTTTAAACTACTAAACGGTTTTTATTTGCAATCAAAAATATCCGGTTTATTTTTGGTTAAAACGTAACAATATATATTTTGATTATGATTTGATCATAAGTAGTTAAGCATTGCTGGTTCAATAGTCTCAATATTCGTTTGTGTGTTAAGAACTCAGATGCCGTTGCAAGAAAAAAGTTTTCGATGAAACATCCTACTAGGTAAGAAATTATTTTATTAATAACAATTAACACCATAATGTCTAAACATTAAATAAACTATTGTTGAATGTCTGGACAAATGTCAAAGTTAAGAACACTATCTAAGGTTTATGCTGGTTATATAATCTTAATTAAACCCAATTTCAAGAGACCATAAGAAAGCATCTTTTGTAATTAAATGTCGTGTTAGACCATTGTTTGGTCTAACAGCAACAAATCTAAAGTATAGATGTCTACAAACATTGACTGACATATGAAACAAATTATACCATGAAATATCCAATACAATAATTAATTGAACATAAACACACAAACTACGAAACCATAATGACCACAAACTTTCGCAACTCAGGCAACTCGCAGTGACGTTTAATGTTACAAGTAGAGATCAATTAAGACGTGTTACGATGAGTTTAAGGATTTTCAACTAAAACGAGTACAATGTTTGCCAAATGTGTGAGTCTGTCTATAAATACAGTTCTCCATCCTCATACATACATGCACAAGTTGTCTATGTGATATGAAAGGTAGTGGGTAGGAAAGGAACTTTTGGGATTACTGAACATTTAATAAAGTTGTCATAATTTTGTCTTAAGTTTTTAAATAAAGAACTAGAAGACAAACAAAAGAAACTGAAGAACAATAATCATGTTTGTGATGTTTGCCACACTTATAACATTTTAACATTAGAGTGGTTCAAATATAATTTTTATAACAAAACCAGAACTTGGAAATGACTTGCAATTACTGTGTAACATACTATTCAATGAATAATACATGCCATATGCATTACTTAGAAGTAGTCATGTATTGACTACTTTATTATTTGTTATAAAACTGCTTATATTAGCCATTTCCATGTGCATATTCTGTTTTTTACTGATAAAGGCTTTTGTGAAACATAACTATCAATAAGTTATTAAAGTCATTACTTGTAAGCGGTTTTATTATGTACTTGCCTTTAATTAACCCATTAACGCTTGACCCCAGATTCCGTTGTTCGATTTTGACGAAATTTCTTTTTTCTGATTCACCAGAATCTGTGGCATCTGGTTTTTCTACCCACTTGGGCAATAATAAGTTCTAAAATACATATTTCCACCACCTGAAAATTAGAAATAAAGGAATTTCCTCTATTTTGATGATTATGTGGTGTATTTATACAGATGTTTTAACTAGTTTATAATTCTATAAAAATTTTACTCCATTAGGATCTGAAGTGCAATTGATATTAAGTGGAACTTAAACTTATAAAAATACAGATAAGTATTTACAATTAGTATAGTTTTAAAATAGAGGGTTTCTGGATTTCCATTTCATCAATTTCCCAGAGCCATTTATGCAAAATTTTTTTTAATTTGTAAAACGTGACACTATTCACAAATTCGGTTTTGCTATAACTTCCACCAGGCCCTAGATAGATTTTTTCTAAAACATCGTAAGTTCCGGAATTTCGCATCATCACTTGATAATGAAAGTTTTTGCTGGAGAGTTTTAAGTTAATTAATTGTGTTACAATTTTTCAAACAATTATGATTAGTTTTTACAAGACGGTTAATCAGTTATCTTTGAAATCTAGGTTTTTGACGAACCGGTTGATTTAAAATGTTTGCCGGTTTATCCGGTTTATATCACGCGGTTAAAATGTTTTTTTTTTACTGATTATTTGTTCTGAACAAAAATGAACAAGTTTGTTCCTTTAGTACAGTTGTTAATTTTTATTCTGCGGCGTTTGACTGAACTAAGTGATTGAACGATTTCTCTATAAATGTATTGTTACGAATGTGCAATGACGATTTGAATTTAACAGTCTGTAACGACTGCCTGCAGCATTCATCATGTTTGAAGGCAAGTCCATCAGTAGAATGCGGTTATTGGCATTGTTAGTAAGTATGGCAACACTAAATGTTTGGGCTGCTGGCAATGATATCGAAGGCTCTAGAATTCGAACATACGAGTTTTGTCCGTTAAGAGCATTATAGAAGATTCCCGAGAGATGGAGTGTGTATAAATGGTGGCAGAGGCTGCAGTCGTGAGTTAATCATAGGCGCTGTTAGAGTTAACATCAACTGTCTTGTACGTGTACACTTGTACATTATAAAGTATGTGTGTGTATTTCTGTGAATTGATATATGTGTATAAAGTCACTGAGTGACTATTTAATTCTGTTTTTGTTGTACATTCTAAATAAATAAAGAGTTGTTACAATTTTAAACTACTAAAACTGCTTTTATTTGCAATCAAAAGTATCCGGTTTATTTAAAGGAAATAAACCCCGTTTTTAAAAGGTAAAAACGTAACAATTGGTGTCAGAAGTAGGATTGCAAAATAATAAGCATGAAGTTTGGGGAACTGAAAATTGAACAACTCAAGAAAGAATTGAGTAAGTTGGAGCTACCAACAGCAGGTAACAAAGCAGAATTGCAGAGGAGGCTGATTGATGAATTCAAGCGGCGTGATATTGACATCGGAGCTTACGAATTCGGGAGTTTCTACAGCACAATGTTTGCGGCTATGATGGAAAAAATGGAATTAAAATTTCAAGAATCTTCTAAAGTAAACAACGAGAAGCTTCTAGCTGAAATTCGGGAAATTTTTAAAGTCAACAACGAGAAGCTGTTAGCTGTAGTTGAAGAAACTTCCAGAGTAAACAACGATAAACTTCCAGTTGAAGTTCAAGAAACTTCTAGAGTCAACAACTATAAACTTCTTGCCGACTACGAGAAACTTCGTGCTGAGGATAGAGCTGAAGTCAAAGAAACAATTAAACACTTAGCTGAAATGGAAGCGAATCAACAAGCAATACAAGAACCACCTTTAAAAGGAGCTAGCACTGAGGGAGAGTATTTGATATGGGTTCGTGAGGAAGAGGAGGATTGTGTAGACAATGGTTTATGGGTGTTTAAACCAGCAGATGTGAAAAGTGGCCATGTAATGATGAAGGCCCTCGTTGAACAGTGCAACGACGAAATGGTTCCTGTTGGAGTGCTTCCCTAGGTGAAAAAGTCATCAGGCAGGGTTCCAGGTTGGGTGAATGTGCTTCACCAGAGCCAGTGAAAAATTGTGAGGAAGATACTGAAAATGAGTTTGCCAAGGAAGTGCATGGGTTCGATCGGAGACGAATTGGAATGACCGACGACCGTGCGAAAGCCAGATATAGCCCACAACGTAATAAAGGTTTGTTTTCCAAACAACAGAATTACCGGAAGGGACTACGTAGGTTGGTTAAGAGATTGGATGACATGGTCTATAGTATACGGAAATGTGGAAGACCGATATCGAAAATTAAGGTTAAACATCTGAAACGACTAGCTGACCACTGGAAAGGTGAATCTGTGCCTATTCGGGACAAACAGGCTTAAGTGGGGGACAATTCTAAATAAATAAAGAGTTGTTACAATTTTAAACTACTAAAACTTCTTTTATTTGCAATCAAAAGTATCCTGTTTATTTAAAGGAAATAAACCCCGCTTTTAAAATGTAAAAACGTAACAGTATGTATTTGCAGATAGTGTACAAAGCGAAGAGGTGACCACTGCTTTTGAAAACAAATTTGTCAGGATTTTTAATAATGAAGAAAACAAAAAGAGGAAAGAGGGAGTAGTGTTTGTGGAGATTCGATTTGAACTTTCCCACATTGGAAATGGCTGGAAACACTTCAGCGGGAAGATTGTTCCACATACGTACAGTACGGCTAAAGAACGAATTTTCCATGTAATGTGGACGGTAATTTTCAGGGTTATTAGCCTCTCCCTTTTTAGGAATTGGCATGACATTAGCAGCCTTTCAACATACAGGAAATACGCAATCTAATTTAATAAAATTCAAACAACTTAAATGCAATTTAAACACGTTTTTCAGAATATAAATTTTAGACATCTACAGAAATGTCAAACGAACCAAAAGAACTATAAAGAACATGAAGACTGAACCACTTTACATTATTCACTTCAGTGAATTGTTCAATTCAACTTGTTTGTTCATGAACAATCCAACTCTTGAAATTACAAATTCTACTAAAAACTACAAAGTTTAAAGCTATGTATACTTTATTGGATTTTTAATGTTTTCTACATATAAAAATGTATTGTTTAAACTTTTAAAAAATTACCTTTAAATGTCGGTTAAGCGGTTTTTTCGAAGTCGGTTAACCGAAAAACCGGTTTGCTAAAAAAGTACAATTTTCGGTTAACCTACAAACCGGTTTTTAATAAACACTAATTATAATGGACATCGGCTTTAATAATTTTACGGTTTTAAGTTAGAAAATTTCACCAAACGGAATATGAAATCTCAAAATGTTGACCGAGTTGTGCAGCTACTCCCTCATCTTCCTCCGAAAAACACCAACAAACCGCTGAAGTACATGCAATTCAAGAACAAAAACGAACGACAGACAATGTTGGTTTATCTGTATTTATGAATGGTGTAAATATTGTGGAATCAGACGCTCTTGATGTTCTGGGCATGAAAATACAATGTGATGTCCGCTGGTCTAAACACATTTTTCAAGTGTCGAAAAAACATTCAAGTGTCTCGGTTTTTTGAAACGGTGTAGGAATTACTTCACTCCATCTGATCTCCTCACTATTTACACCACCCATATCCGACCAAAAATGGAATACAACTCCCTGTATGGGCCGGTGTTTCAAAGTCTGGAGCACCGTCGCAATAAGGGCTGCGTTTCACTGTTCTATCGGTACTACAATGGAATGTGTTCTGATGAAATTAGGAAACTTGTTCCTGATACCCGCAGATTTTTACGTAATACACGTTTTTCGTCAAGAACACATCCCTTTGTGGTCGATTGGTCAGTGGACTGCACAACACATTACAGGAAAAATTTGTTCTTTAGCTGAAGTTTTTCCTGAAGTTTTTCCTGCCATTTCCAATGTGGGAAAGTTTAAATCGAATGTCCACAAACACTACCCCCTCTTTCCTCCCTCCCATAACCTATTTTCCTAGTTCCAACACAATGCTTTGCATGAATAGGGGTCATCCCCTGAGAGCTGGTCCAAGAAGAAAAAAAACATCCAGGTCGTTCTTTGCAATGTACCACGATCCATCTTAATTGATTGAAAGCAATTCCTCACTGCAGAATGAGGGAAGTCAGCAATTAATCAGAAATTGGGGGAAAATGAAGATGAGCCCGATGATGTCATTTGAACTGTCTATGTTGACTTAATAATGTACCAAAGATCCAAAAAAAAGCTTTTCTAATGAAAGTTCTTAAGTGTTAGGTATTACTAAGAGTAGAGCACAAATAATATAAGTGCATCCTAACCAAGTTTAAAGGTTATTTATGGATATTTATCAGTAATGTGTAATTTAAAATTCCAAAATATTGAGTACGCCCAAAAATCATAAATTTAAAGGCGTTTTAGAAATGGTCCATCTCACCAAACAAAAAAAAAAATTTAAATACTTTGGAAATCATTTGAAAGTATCCTAAACTGGCGAGGTCGACTTGGCCCGTATATGATGCCAGCAGGACGAATCTACTTATAGATTACCGTCGTGAGCAAATAAGGCTAATTGTCTCCTTTATTACAGGACACTGTTTAATCGGGACACATGCTAGAAGAATGGGCCTACGGTACAATGATTACTGTAGAAGCTTCCATAATGAAGAAGAGGAAGAGACTGTGTATCACCTTTTCTGCCAATGTCCGGCCCTGACAAACCTGAGGGAACGTATCCTCGGATCTCCATTCCTATCATGTTTGGACGAGCTATCAAGGATGAATCTGAGACGAATCTATTCCTTCATCCGGGAATCTGGTTGGTTTAATTTGGAGTCAACGAAAGTACTGCAAATACCCTGATGATTACCCCTTGGGTATCACAATGGGATCAGATTTGAATGGACCCAAGTGAGCTGGTTGAGGAGCGGCTGCCCATGGAACCTAACCTATCCTAAACTTTATTTCTAGGGGGTACTGAATGACAGTGGTCTATTTGCCCATTGACACAATAAGTGATTTTGAAGATAATGGTCCAGATTTATATAATTGTTTCTATATGATATTTTTTTAATTTGAATGTGTAATTATTTCTCGAATGTCTAATTAAATGTGTAATTTAAAATTTTCCCGGTAGCTACACTTTTATTTATGTTATTAAAATATAATTTCTCAACTAATTATATTAAAATATGTGTCCAGAGCTTTCAAACTAAAGAAGTTATATTTTACTAGCATGACCCGGTGCGCTTCGCTACCCCTGTCGTAGTCTATGTTGGAAATTTCAATAAAATCGTTTCGGCCGTTTAGTATTTATTGTTTAAGAACTAAAGCTACCAATATTACCGGTTTTCCCCCTGTTTACCCCTTTCTGGTCCAAGTATTGAAAAAATTTATAGCCTATTGACGCTTCCATGTAAGGATCTATCTACGTTCCAAATTTCAATAAAATCGAGTCAGCCGTTTAGGCGTGATGCTCAAACAAACAAACAAACAAATAAACAAACAAACTTACAAAGACATTTATATATTTATATAGATACTAGCTTGACCCGGTGCGCTTCGCTACCCCTGTCGTAGTCTACGTTGGAAATTTCAATAAAATCGTTTCGGCCGTTTAGTATTTATTGTTTAAGAACTAAAGGTACCAATTTTACCGGTTTTCCCCCTGTTTACCCCTTTCTGGTCCAAGTATTGAAAAAAGTTATAGCCTATTGACGCTTCCAAGTAAGGATCTATCTACGTTCCAAATTTTAATAAAATCGATTCACCCGTTTAGGCGTGATGCTCAAACAAACAAACAAACAAACTTACAAAGACATTTATATATTTATATACACAGAAAAAATTATTGCTTAAATTTGTTCAATTAATTTATTTTTTGGTTTTATTTTAAACTTTAATAATATTTTTTAATTAAATTAATTATTTTTTCAATTGGTTGTAGGATTTGTTGATAAACAAATAATTTCTGACGTTTTTAAATAAATTAATATTGGAAAAGAAAAAATTATTTTGAAGATTTAAGTCAATTATAATATAAAATTTCTTCTATTTGGACAAATTTTGAAGCGCGTAAATTCCAAATTGTGGAAAAATAGAGTCAGTCATGTTCATTTATGGATTATCTTAAGCTATTCGGTAAGTATGAACACATAATACATAAATGTGTGCTATTTTTAAGACATTCGTTTCATATTAATAAGACGGACAGCGTTATGGATGTATATGAGGAATTTGATGTCTGAAACATTTTCTATTGAGAGAAAGCTTTCGTTAGGTAAGTACGATTATATTCCTTTCTAAAATATCTTTACATTAATGAAATTTTTCTTTTATCATCCCTTAGATCATGTATTTATGGAATGCATACCCGAGCTAACTTAAAGTTTTGTGGGTTTTAATGTTTGTTGTTATTCCGAGTGATCTTAGGGATAATACATCCATTTTCGGGTAAGTACTTGTTCAGATGAGAGAATCTGTTCAATCCGTTGTTGAATTTCTTTGTTTTTTGTCGACCCTAGGTCAAAATGCAACGTTCGTGAAGTAATGCCACCGAGATGACGCCATGTTTATTTGTTTAGTTACTATTTAAATTGTAAATACATACATTACATACATTACATACATTACATACATTACATACATTACATACATTACATACATTACATACATTACATACATTACATACATTACATACATTACATACATTACATACATTACATACATTACATACATTACATACATTACATACATTACATACATTACATACATTACATACATTACATACATTACATACATTACATACATTACATACATTACATACATTACATACATTACATACATTACATACATTACATACATTACATACATTACATACATTACATACATTACATACATTACATACATTACATACATTACATACATTACATACATTACATACATTACATACATTACATACATTACATACATTACATACATTACATACATTACATACATTACATACATTACATACATTACATACATTACATACATTACATACATTACATACATTACATACATTACATACATTACATACATTACATACATTACATACATTACATACATTACATACATTACATACATTACATACATTACATACATTACATACATTACATACATTACATACATTACATACATTACATACATTACATACATTACATACATTACATACATTACATACATTACATACATTACATACATTACATACATTACATACATTACATACATTACATACATTACATACATTACATACATTACATACATTACATACATTACATACATTACATACATTACATACATTACATACATTACATACATTACATACATTACATACATTACATACATTACATACATTACATACATTACATACATTACATACATTACATACATTACATACATTACATACATTACATACATTACATACATTACATACATTACATACATTACATACATTACATACATTACATACATTACATACATTACATACATTACATACATTACATACATTACATACATTACATACATTACATACATTACATACATTACATACATTACATACATTACATACATTACATACATTACATACATTACATACATTACATACATTACATACATTACATACATTACATACATTACATACATTACATACATTACATACATTACATACATTACATACATTACATACATTACATACATTACATACATTACATACATTACATACATTACATACATTACATACATTACATACATTACATACATTACATACATTACATACATTACATACATTACATACATTACATACATTACATACATTACATACATTACATACATTACATACATTACATACATTACATACATTACATACATTACATACATTACATACATTACATACATTACATACATTACATACATTACATACATTACATACATTACATACATTACATACATTACATACATTACATACATTACATACATTACATACATTACATACATTACATACATTACATACATTACATACATTACATACATTACATACATTACATACATTACATACATTACATACACTACATACATATATTCCATATAAAATAATTTATATCTTTTAAAAATATATGTAAAATATATTTAAAATAAATAAAATTTAAAAATTTGGATAAAATATTCGTATTTTTATGGGTTAGGTTACAATTAATAGATGAATTGTATTAATTAATATTTTAGTAGATTTTATGCAAAATTTGAATTACTAACTTAATTGATTCAATAAAAAATTTAATTGAAATTTTTCAATTAAACTTTTTAATTTGAATTTAATTAATAGTATCATTTTGATGATTGGAGCAAAATCAAATATTTTTTTAATTAATACAATTAATTTCGTAATTGAAATTCATTTTTAGTTTTTTCTGTGTAGATATAGATATCAACTATCAGTTTTTATTGCAGTTTAACTTTGAGTTAATTTTTTATCAAATTTAAACATTTGACACTTAAACTCCTCGTCTTGATCATCTATAAAAGTAAACTAAAATTTTTGTTTTCATAATTTAAAATTATTTGCAGAATAACGGTAACGGCATTTGATAGAGTGTTGAAATTATAAATTGTCGTTATCACTGACAGACAACCTTGTCTGGTATTGATCACGAAAGCCCTATAATTATTTTCCTGCAAAATAAAGTTTCCCTAATCTTATGGCCGCCAGTGTATGTCTGTTGAATATTAAACTAGGATGAGTACATTATTGTAAGTAGTAAATTATTGCTAATGACACATCTTCCACATCCACAGAACTCATTTGAGGGTTTAAGGCCAGTATATACTTGTACACAAAACACTAAACTTTTGGCACAATCTTAAGACAAGTGTTATTAATGTTAATTACACAAGACATGATTCTATGGTTGGTATTTTTTACTGTATTCATTCGGTTTCTACTCCTCCTCCATATATTTAAACTCCTAAATCTTGACGCTAACATTATGGGGATTGTTTGAGTGTAAATATACTAATACATTTGGAAGGGAAACTAAAAAAACACTTTTTATTTACGAAAGAAAATCTTTGAACAGACATCAGGTAAATTCAAAAGCAGAAAAAAAAAATGTTTCAATAAATATTTCTATAAATAAAATAAAGTTTGGTTTAAGTGCCAATTTAAAAATTTAAAAAAATAATAATTTCTTGTATCTAAAGACTGTACCTACACTTTTATGCGAAATAATTTGATAAAATTGAACTGATTTACATTAAAAAGCTTAACTTAACTAAAAGATTTAAAATTATTATCTGAAAATAAACCGCAATGTTAATATTAAGTTTTTAATTTCCCTTTCCAATACTATATTTTCTGTTTCTCCAAATAAACCGAAAATTTTAAATAAACTAGACCTGAATTCTCTACGGGGTTATTTGAGACACATACCCACAGCTGCAGAGTTTGTATTTAAGAATAATAACTTGATGAAATTCTCTTAAACTCTCACAACCACAATCGAGTTCACTCAAATGACTAAAACCAACACTAAGAAGGTTAAATGCTCGTAATGACGAAGGAAGAAATGTGTACAACCAAGAATTATGTTAAAAGTTGAACAAAATTATGTTGAATTTAAATACATGCCATTTAACAGTCTTTTTTTATGTTCAAATTAAAGGTGACACACTGTTTCCGCTTCGAATTAAGTCGTTCAATTGTTAATATATTTTATATATTTATGTTATTATATGTATTGTATATTTGCAGAAAAGCTTTTAACATTTTTGAAATCCATATATATAAAGTGTACTTGAAACAATTATTTTAAGAATTTTACTATTCGACAGCCAAAACGAGCTGTGATAAAATTAAACTGAAAAATGGGAATTTTAAAATTCCTGCAAATAACGCACAGTGGGGCAGAATCAAAATTTTAAATCTGGCATTTCTAAACGGCTAGTCCGATCGGGATAAAATTTTACACATTCCAGATTAAAATTTGAGCATTCCAGATTAAGTTATTAAAATGGGCTCTGTAAATGCTCCAGGAGCGGCACTATAGGGGCTCAAAATGGGGTACCTTCGTTATGTAAAATTTTTAAGCACGTGCCATTTTTGTGTTTCCCATCTGATTTCAAAGGTTTTAAAATTTTTTAAAAGCGCTCGGCTAGGTCTTGACAAAACATACATGCATATAGGCATTTCAAAATTTTTCCATACCTTGGTCCGCTGTTTTTAAAATATAGGGGGTACTTTTTTCGTTAGTTACACAACTAAATTACCAATAATATATAAAAGATGTCAGAGCATATCGAGTATGAATCCAAAAATAAACGATTTTCAATTTAAAAATTCAAAAAATAGTAGTTTCTTGCTGTTTTTTGGACGTTTTTTTAAACTTTTTTATTAAAAGAAATCTTTCTTTAAGAACATATAACAATTTTATGTTTTTCTGTAAGGTATCTTACGGAGAACTTTTTGGTATAAAAAACATGTCCTACGCCCTTCGGAAGTTGACCTATTTTTTTATAAAATGTTCAACTTTGGGCCACATGTTCTAAAATCCTAAACCTGGGATCAGAAAACAAAAAGCAGCTTTGCAAACCTTGATGTGTTCCCTATTTATCCCCAAAGTATTTCCCTAGCCCCAAAGAAAATGTGGACCCTATGGGTAAAATTGCAAAATTTTTTGGTTATTGATATGAATAGGGGGGCATGATTATCTACGCAATGTAAATGTTAAATGTGTACATTTTTGCTAGTTGACCTTAATTATATATTGTATCAGACGAATATAGATACTGCCTTGGGGGACTCCAGCTTCATTGGGTTGCGGAGTACTTAAAAAGTCTCCATCTTTAACCTTAAATGTTCGACCAGTTAAATAGCTTTCCAATAGCTTATGTGTGTTTGGAGGTAAATTTTGACTCAATTTGTATATTAAACTAGAATTTCCAATTCGGTTTTAACCGAAACCGCGGTTTTTCAAGCCTAAAACCGAAACCGAAACCAACAATTATTCTTCGGTTTTCACTTTTAAACTATTTTTCCCTGAAAAATTCAAAATTTAGAAATGAGAAACAAACTTTTTCATACAATTATTCATTCAATATCTCTAAACAAAGATCGGTAAAAATATCTTAAGATTTGTTTAAATTTTTTAAATTGTATTACAATAATTGCTTCAGATGATGTAGCAGGCTACATTTCGCAGGCTAAATAATGCAAAATTTTTGTAACAAAGTCTTAGTTATTTTCAAATATCCGATAAAAGTATGGAGTACTAGCTGACCGGTGCGCTTCACCACCTCAATTGGAATATAGAAATAGTACTATTAAGTCTCCCTTTGTAAATTAATAATAATTCAGGAAAACATGTCTCTAGTTTCATGTTTAATGATTCATTGTAATGTGGATTGTAGCTCTAGACGTATTATTAGAATAAAAACAGTACCAACTGTACCCACATTTTGTATTCCTACTCAGCATCATGAATGTTTAATTTCATATTTCTGTGTCCATTATTATAGAAAATACAACAGAAAGGTAAGCCTATAATCACCTTTCGTGAATTCTAACTCATTCAGAATCAGTTGTGCCTAATTTTTAGGTTTATTATTATAAAATATTCAAAAAGTACCTTTACAATAAATAAATAGTAACATTGGTTATCCGAATTCGCGTTTCTTGGTCCATCGTTATAAAATATTTTCCTCTCCTTCCTATCCTTGATTCTTTCTTTACCCAGAAGCATATCATCCAACTATTATGTATATACAATAAGTAAAATAATTTATTATAATAAAAAGTACCATTAGAAGAAAAAGTAAAAATTTTCCACACTTAAACCACTGTCAAATTTGATATTTAAAAGTATTTTCCTGATTCTAGGTTCAATATTATAGAAAATTCATTTTGAAGAACGAAAAAGTACTCCTTAGTTTGGTTTAGTATCATAATACAATTGAGCACCCTATTCTTGATTATTTCTTTACTGAAAAGCATATTAGCAAACTTAAACTAATTTAATATATTAAAAAGGTACCATTAAAAGAAAAAGTACCAATTTTCCTTTATCCTCTTGAACACTCGTCAAATTTGAACTTTAAATTTGTTTAGCAGTTTCTATATTATCAACTCATTTAATAGTTAATAAATTATCACAAAACCGAACCGAAACCGCGGTTTTGAAATTCTTCGGTTTTTTGAAAACTCTATATTAAACCATCATGCCATACTTTATCAAACGCTTGAGAAATGTCGATAAAGAGACCGGAACAATAATTCTTGTCTTCAAACGCTTTTCTTACAATATTTACAAGTCTATGGGTTTGTTCGATAGTACTGTGTTTTCTTCTAAATCCAAATTGATTATTCGGAATTCAATTGTTTTCAATTAACATCGGGTACAACTTGTTCATGAGTATCATCTCAAATAGCTTGATATATTAGACAATAGGCTGATTGGTCTGTATGATTCTACTTTTGTGTGATCTTTTTCCGGCTTAGGTATCATGGTAACCAGTGAAACCTTCCATTCTGGAGGATAATATTCAAGGCGTTATATAGCATTAAAAATAAAAAGAATTATTTTTATTGCTATCCTGGGTAGCTCCATAAGCATCTTGTTACTGATTATACCAATACCAGGCACTTTCTTGGAGCTTAAATCAACAATAGCCTTTTCGATTTCTCGAATCTCTAAACGTAGGGGTACGTCTACTCCAAAAAGGGGTACAACAGGTGTCAATGCAATTGCTTCATTTGATGTGTTCGGTATTATTACTTGTTTCAAATGATTAACAAGCAGATTCCCTTTTTCAAAATTATTTCTTGCCCAACCACCACTTGAATTTTGCAAGGGGGTATTACATACATATGACAGGTCTTTTAAGACTTTTTGTGGCTCACCATAATGAGTAATACGATTGCGGGGTTGCGTCTAGGCTTTCTAAATATTTATTCATTGATTCCATTTGACAAAATTCCAAGAGCTTTTTGAGTCTTTTAATATTAAAGCTTTGATTTGAGTTCGGGGATTCTGTACAATTGCCAATCTCTTCGAACTCTTTTTTTTTCATTTTAGAGCCGTTCGACATTTGCAGAATAAATTCTATTATATCTGATTTGGGAGTTTGGGTAGCATGTTGAACAGCCAGTTTGAGATTTTTATCGAAATTGTTAAAAGATTGATCGATGTTTTCTGGTGTTCTTAGCTAAGGTATTTTTTATATTTGAGACAATTAATTCTTGTTCCTGTCATCGCTAAATTAACAGTCGGGGATACAATTTCTCGGGGGCTCAATAAAGTAACAATAGTGGGTGAGTGATCTGAAGATAGTTCCAGCGAGGATTCGACTTGAATCATTTCTCCAGGGATATTTTTCATCACGCTAAAATCAATAACATCTGGTATTTTTCGTGGGTCAGTAGGCCAGTAAGTAGGTTGGCCCCTCGAAATCGAATTCAAATCCATTTTAGAAATTCTATCAAACAAAACACGGCCTTTAGGGGTAATCAGTCGTGATCCCCAGAATGTGTGCTTAGCATTATAATCGCCAGCAGCCAGGAAACGGGGGCCTAGTGATTTAAAAAATCTATTATATTGACTTTCTGTAATTGAAAATCTAGGGGGTGAGTATATCGATGAAATCACTAAGTTTCGATGAAAATCTTTAAGACAGACCGTAGTAGCTTGAAGATAATCTTCGCAAAGATCACACATTAAGTAGTATTTGATTCGAGCTTATATTAAAATTGCAAAAACCTCTGCACGCTCTACCACTGGGATCTATGGTATCGTATATTACATATTGTTACGAAATTGTACTTGAATTTAAATATAACTGTTTTAACAGCTGGTTTAAAGTTGTATAATGCCTCTCAAACTTAACAAATATGTGGGCATTATTAACATTGCTGTAGAACATACAACATTGAATAACAGCTTTGAGTTGAGCATTGTTTGTAAGTATGGCAACATTAAATGATTAATGCCTAACATCGAAAGCTCTAGAATTCGAATATTCTAGTTTTAAGATCATTGTAGAAATAGAGCTTTCTAGACGGTAACGCAGTGTATATAAATTGGCCGTGAGAACACACCACAACAGTGAGTCTAATTTGAAGCATCGTTAAGTAAAGACATCAACTGCATTGCCAGTGTATACTTGTAAATTATAAAGTGTGTGTGTATTTCTGCGAATTGATAAACGTGTATAAAGACACTGAGTGACTATTTAACTCTGTTGTTGTTGTACATTCTAAATAAATAAAGAGTTGTTACAATTTTAAACTACTAAAACTGCTTTTATTTGCGATCAAAAGTATCCGGTTTATTTAAAGGAAATAAACCCCGTTTTTAAAAGGTAAAAACGTAACAATATCCATTTATTCGAAATTAACTTCTGGACGTCAAATGCATTACATTAATTTGTTAGTTTCTTAAGAAGCGAACTGTTTGAACTGGATTAACCAAAAATAATGCACATTCGAATACCTAGCAAAAACTTAACTTACAAAATAAGCTGAAAAATAATGGAAACTTGACGAAAAGACTTCTTATTATTCTACTTATTTTTGTTCGAGATGTCCCAAAAGTAATCGATTTTAAATGGCTCTGCAATAAAGTATTTTGTTAGCGATTTATGTACGTAGAACAATTTTTTTTTTTTTTTAGATGGGACACAACTCGATCCAACGAACATTAACTATGTTTGCTTGTCAATCTAGTGCCTTACTCACTGCACCACGACCTGAATTACAAAATTCTGCCCCAGGCGTAAGTTGAACTCGCGATCTCATGTTTAGATCGCATTTCTTAATGCATTATTTTGTAGTTTTAAATTGCAATTGAAGTTTTTACTGAGAATAGCACTCATTCGTTTATTTCACAAATTATATAGATGTGAATCAGCTGGTTTCAGTAATATTTCAATAGAAAACAAACAAAAGAAAATGTCGAAATGGTTGTGGTTTGGAAAGTGGGTTCGATCTACAAACCACAACAATTAAAATGTAGTTGTAGAACATCTAAATAACCATGCGGTTTGATATTATTTGTTTGACAACTGAAATTTGTTGTATACCTGTAATAATCTGGGTTTATTTATTTATCGCTTATTTGAAAACTATTTGTAAAAAAAACAATAATTGTAAATTATCAAAATATGGTTAAAACCCAAACCATGTTTGGGACTTCCCCTAATAGATTTATATTTGGACGTTTGAAATAAATATTAGATTTTTTTGTTTGGAAATAGTGTTCGGAAGAAGTATTGGTTTGATTTTGTGTGAAAACAGAAGAGGTAAACACTCTTAAAATGTTCAAAAACTTTTGCTTTCAATTAAAGCAATGAAAATACGCTTTTATTGTGAAGAAAAAAAAAACTATGGAAAAAATTAAAAAAAAAATCAAGTGTAAAGAAGATATTTGATGTTAATGTTTTTTAAATTATTTTCAACGAACAAAACAATTTTTATTATTTAAGCAGTAATTAAAATAAAAACAAGAACAACAATAATATAAAACAAAGCGTTTTGTTTATATTCTGTTTTTCATTGGCTTTTATGACTCTACTCTGCTCTGGTCTGCCAAAATAAAATGAAATACATTTCGATTCAACAGAAATTGAAATGTTTGATTACAATAATTTCGAACTCGTCCGCAGTTTCCCCATATATAGAAGCCAGTCAGTCGTTCGTTCGTTTGTTCGTCGGGGGAGGAGGAATTAAATGGCCAACAACTATTTTATTCTATTTCAAATATTTACTTACCAAACAAACAAACAATTGTTGATGATGTTGTTGTTGTTGTTGTTCTTGTTATTTTATTGTGATGAATAAATATCAACAGCAAAACTCAGCAATATTTGTTGTATGCAGTGGCAATAAATGGCAACAGCAACAGCCTCTATAACGATGGGATATTTAACAACTTTGATGGTGTTGTTGTACATACGATTATTTGTCTAGATAATAACGACTAGTCAGATTATTTTATTGCCCCACCCGCCAATAGCAATGGGACGACACTCACTCTGGACACGAGGAGGCAGCAGATACTGTGTGCAAATGTGTTTTGATAATGTCGTTTACGACGAGTTATAAAGCTGAAATGTGATGATTGATTTAATTTTTTTCACTTTTATTTTTATTATTGTACAAAATCATTAATTATTAACAGCAGCAATAACAGAAATTTGTTTGGTTGGTTGTTGATTTGGTTAGAAGTGGTAGCAGCAGTTATTTGTGGCAGCATTCGTGTAGCATCATCCGAATAATCATGTGTAGGAAATTGTACAAATAAACACTTTAGCTGACTGTTTGGCTGGCATTAATTGTGGCAATAACCGTGCAGTAGTAAATGTAAAATTTATTTAATTTACTTTTAAAATTTCAATTCAATTCATTTAATTTCATTTATTTATTTGTTTATGTTTTATATCTTTTTTTTTGATTTTTTTCCTGTGTGTTTCTTGTTTGAATTTTAATTTTTTGCAGATACAGAGGAGTATTTTCTGAATTTTTCTTACTCATAGAAACATTGATTTGATTTGAATACAATTCTATTGTATTTATTTATTATTTTTATTGTATTGTTGTTTTGTAGATGTTTAATTTCGATTAAAAACTAAATAGAGAAAATAAATAAAGATCAATTGTAAATACTATTTCATTTTAGAATGTATGTACTTAAAAAATATTCTGCCGACTGTGTTGTACCCTTCACCAAAATGAATTGTAAGTAAATATGTAACAACAGGGAATACAAGTAATTGTTACTTAGTTCAGTTAAGTATGACACTTGGTACAATTGCAATATTGAAAATTTCAATAAAATCGAAATCAATTATGGACCGATCACCATGAAACTATGCATGATTTATTTCTATATGGAAATTCTTTCTGTTAAATTTTATATGGATTTTGATTTTGTCGATATATTTTAAGATGGATTAATATTTTTGAGCGTTACAAACATCAGCAGGTGGTGTAGGGTATACAGATGTAATAGTAAAAATTTATTAAAAATTTTTTGAATTATTAAAAACTCCGCTCACCATGGATGAAAAATGGTTAGTCTTTTTTGGAAATTTTATAATGCAAAACTATATCTCACAAAATTTTTCTTAACGTGATATTTCCGGGAAAAAGAATATTTATTTTATTTGGTTTTATGATTATTTCAATTGGTTTTAAATTTTATTGTTAAAAATGCTAAAAACTTTTTTAATAATCAAAAATGGCTATTTGTTTTACAAATCATTTAACATAATGTACTTAAAATCAAGTACGTTCTTATTTTGTAAAAGATTTTTATAATTTTATAAACAATAGACAACACTTCTACTCAACAAAATATTTTGTTTGGTTTTAACAAAATTTTTAAGAGCTAGTTTCTTACTTGTCAGTTAAACGTTGTTATATTAAACCTGAAACATATTTACCCGGGATTTAACCAATGATTGTGTTTCTCACTAATGGATTACCGCCTGTCAATTTTGTTAGCATTGCCACATTTTTCAGTCAAACCACATGTTCATTCCTCAAAATTTTTCATATAAATATGGCAATACTTTAAATTTTATAAGAAAACGCAACCGCGTACATAACTTTTTTTTGTAAATTTTAACTTTGTAAATGAAAAAGTGACATTAAAGTATATAAAATGTATATAAATGAATAAATGTATAATTATATTGATGCTAATAAAGCAAATCAAAACAAAGAGCTGCTATGCTGATTTGTTTATTTTATTTTTCAGTTGTTTGTGCTTTGGTATTTTATACTTTGGTTTAACTCGAAAATGATACTCAGTTAAACCTAGATTATATACAAAATAAACAATAATTGAGAAACACAAGTTTTAGTTTAATCTAGGTTTAAACGAAGAATGTGGATTTTCTTTATCCCAGTAACTAGCCCTAATAGAATCAAATATTTTTTAAAATTATTGAAAATATTTTTTGTTTACCTTGAAACAAAAACAAATAGAGAATTTTGACAGACAGCTGTAATATAAAAAAATATATATATGTATATGGTCAATTCACAAGGTCTCTTATCATGTCATATTGTCATAATGTCCTAATATTTCACAATGGTTTTTATTGCTTTTCAAGCAAAAAATGTCCTAAAATAATACTATTTTCTATGCTATGTTTATTGTGTTATCGTAACGAACCAGCAGAGACCAACGCCGAATGCCTAAGAGTCGGTTAAGTCGAGCCGCCGAGTCGTGATATATTAGGACATTATTACAATATGCCTGATAAGAGACCTTGTGAATTGACCAATAGTTTAAAAAATATTTATGTACACAATTTTATGTGTACAATTTTTAAGTTTTGATCTTCACTTTTCAAGATTGATATTTACCAATCTTAAAATTCTTTATAATATTTTTATTAAACCTTCCGGTATAATTGCAGATGTTGTTGGCTTCCTGTTGCATCTCAAATTTGGGAGAATACAAAATAAATGGTAAACATGCTTGATTTTCAATTAAGATGACAATGAATGCGAAAAATGGTTCATCTTCCCACAGGTGAACAATATCCATATAACTTGGATTTCCGTTTGCTGAAAGTGTGTAAATTTGGCAGAAACTCATTCATATTTTGTATGACACTATTTTATACAGAAAATATTCAATATAACAGTATTTTCTATAGAAAGATAATAGTATATAATAGTGTATAATAGTATTTCTATAGAAAATAAATATTGTGTATAACAGTATTTTATATAGAAAATATTATGTATAACAGAATAGTATAACAGAACAGTATTTTCTACAAAAAAAATATTGTGTATAACAGTATTTTCTATAAAAAATATTGTGTATAACAGTATTTTCTATATAAAATATTCAGTATAACAGAAATATTCTTTATAACAGTATTTTCTATAGAAAATATTCTGTATAACAGAAATATTCTTTATAACAGTATTTCCTAAAAAAATATTCAGTTTAACAGAAATATTGTGTACAACAGTATTTTCTATAGAAAATGTTATTTAGAATAGTATTTTCCATAGATTTGTCGTTTATAACAGTAGTATTATTATAAAAAAAAGAAAAATTATTTGGATTACTTATTTAAGTTTTTGATTAATTTTTATAGTATTTTTTATTAATATTTTTATTGCTTTAAACATAAATATTGTTTGAATATATACTCAAAACTAACTACACAGATAAGATTCAGCTGGTTCCAGTAATATAGCAAAAGAAAACAAACAAATGAAGATGTCAAGAAGGCTGTTGTTTGGATAGAGGGACAAATATATATCATACACGTTGCCTATTGAAAATTGTATTTTTTCTCTCGTTCTGCAAACCACAACCATCAAAATAACCATACGGTTCGATATTACTTTTTTGGGAACTGTCATTTGTTTCATATTCTGTAATAATCTGTGACCAACTATTTCTTTTTATTGTCGTATTAAAAAAACTGTTTGATATTTGAGAGGATTTTAAATATTTGTAAGCTGAGAGTAACAATAATTACTCTTTTCACACGTACTTGTGATATGTGAATTCAACATACTTGTGAGAGAATTAAACACATCAAAATACTTGAAATTTTAACTTTGATTTTCCGACTAAATACAGACTGAACCACTTTATTACACTTCTACACAATATTTGGCAAATTTTTTTAATACTTAGCAGGACAATTTTTTTCTGAAACACGTAAAATTACCTCAAACGAAAAAGAATATTTTTTTTATTAATTTTTGACACTTTATTTTATTTGTGGTAGAATTTAATTTATAGAACAGAGCATGATGTAATAAGTAAGGTGAGAGCGTTTCGACAACAAACACAATATTTCTTGCTGACAAGAGCATAGGTTTTGTCAAAATTGGATTTTGTCTTTGTTTAAGCTTTGATATTTTTACAAATAAAGCTTGAGTGTCTGTAATTCTCATTCACTCTATAGTTTTATTTGTATAATATCTTTAGTTTTTCTAAAGCCTTTTGGGAAAAGGTTTCCTGATGATCTGGCCTAAGCAACCAGTGAAATGCGCATAGAAACTAGCTTATCCCCCAACAATAAATTTCAGTGAATTTATCAATAAAAATTGGGAATTTAGCATAAGAAGCTCTTACTAAAATAAACAAATTTTATTTTGGAATATTAACTAAAAAACGGCCGTTAAATTTAAATTATATTTGAAAAAGAGTTAATAGAGCTTTATCCAAATTTCATTATATGAAATCTTTTTATTCACATTTTCATTCATGTTTTTTGATTTAAACATTTTTTTCTTTGAAAATAAAATTTATTATTTTTTCAAAATAATTTGACAAAACCCAAGCATTTTCAAAATAGATAAATAAAAATCAGCTGTGTTGTTGATTTCACCTTACTTAGTGCATCCTGAAACAGAGTTTAAATTTTTGTCATTCAAAATAGAAGATAGTTTAAATAAATTAAAATTTAAACATTTTTATAGAACTCTGTGTGTCTGGTAAAAATTATGACAACAGCTTAGCTATGGTAAAAACTCTAAATTTCGATACATTATTGGTACTTTATGTATATTTAAAATCAAGAATCATGAAATTTAAATCATAAACTTACTTCACTTATGGAGAAATACCATGAATGCTTCTATGTAATGCATTTTCGATGTGAAAATTTGTACATAGCATTAGGAAAATTTTTTCAAAAATCAATCAATAGAAAGAAGAACATTACCTACTCAATTTTATGTAGTTACACAAACAAAAAAATAAAATTTTGTGAAAATCAGCGAATTCATTTAATTGTGAATAAATTTTAAAATAATTAATCGATTTTTATGATCGATATCTCATTTTGTTTCTTTTACATGTGGCTTTGCGATAAAGTAATAAATCTAAACAATTTTTGCCGTTTTCGATTTTTCATGATTTTGTTAAATTTTTCACGTAAAAAATATTGTTACGAATGTGCATTGACGAATTGAATTCAACGATCTGTAACGACTGCCTGCAGCATTCATCACGTTTGAAGGCACGTCCATCATTGACATTGTTTGTAAGTATGGCAGCACTAAATGTTTGGGCTGCTGGTAATGACATTGAAAGCTCTAGAAATCGAACATACTAGTTGACCGTTAAGAACAATCTCGACTACTCGGATGAAGATGGCAGTGCGTGTATAAATAGTGGCAGAGGCTGCAGTTGTGAGTGGAGTTGATCATTGTCTCTGTTAGAGTTAACATCAACTATCGTGTACGTGTGTGTTTGTACATTATAAAGTTTGTGTGCATTTCTGCGAATTGATAAACGTGTATAAAGACACTGAGTGAATATTTGAACTGTTGTTGGTGTACATTGAAATAAATAAAGAGTTGTTACAAATTTTAAACTACTAAAACTGCTTTTATTTGCAATCAAAACTATCTGGTTTATTTAAAGGAAATAAACCCACGTTTTTAAAAGGTAAAAACGTAACAATATATTTTTTGCTTCAATATCCGAAACTACTAAGCAGATGAAACGCAACATATAAACGGATTAAAGGCTATGTAAATTCCATGTTATTTAAATAATATCAGATAAGTTGTTTTTGAGTTATCACAACATAAGTGGAGAAATGTGACAATTTCACTTAAAAATTATTTTAAAACAAGTAAGAGAGCTATATTCGGCTGTGCCGAATCTTATATACCCTTCACCAAATTATACTGTAAAATAAAATTTAATTTTTTTTTTAATTTATAAATATTTTTTGGCGAAATTTTTAAAAGTTTTTTCCAATTTTTTTAAAAATATTTTTTTAATTTAAAAATTGTTATTAATTTATAGTGAAAAAAATTTATGACAAAAAAATGTTTTTTGTGAAAAAAAAATTCGGGTTAAAAAATATTTTTCCCGATTTTGACCCATTGTAGGTCCAAGTTACTATAGCCTTATATACAATGGAATTTGAAATATATATCATTAGATATCCATATTGGCTATTTATGACATAGTAATCGAGATATAGATCAAAAATACAGACATGGCTAAATAGACTCCGCTATCTATAAGGATCCAAAATATATATACTTTATAGGGTCGGAAAATTATATTGTGGAAATTACAAACGGAATGTCAAACTTATATATACCCTTCTCACGAAGATGAAGGGTATAAAAATTATCCATAGAATTGAAAAATATAACAATTTTTGACTTAGGTGCATCAAATCTATATAGTGGTTATTCAAGCCTTTTTTTCTCTTGACCTGAGTAATCATCAATATAGACAATAACATGTTCTATTGTCAAAAATTCATGCAGCAACACTTCCTAATTATGTAACTTTTCTAACATATATTATATATACTCGCACAAGGCTTTTGAAATATATTTACACGCGTATTAGTCAACTCACATCTCAATTAACTTGTCAGTACTTTATTACACATTTTACCACCCTTTACAAAAGTACGTGAACCTAAAAGCAATCAGAGTAATGTACTTATCTGTTCAACTTTTCTTACGGTACGTATACGCACTTGTATTCAAGGCTTAAATTACTTAAAATAATCGTATGTAGGTGGAACAATATTTTCATAATGACAACAAATACTTTTGTACTTTCAATATCCAATGAGATTTAAATCATTTTTTCTATTTATTCACTTTTCAAATCAGCCATGCATCATTTCCGAAGAAACAGAAAACGTGTTAAATCAAAATGGGAAAAAACGCCAAATGGCTGGAAAAACAGAAGGAATATTTTCCATAAGTCTGTGTGAATGTACCCACAATACTTATTGTATTGATTGTATAGAAGAATTAATGTTGGTCTATTCAAGAGCTTTGTGTACTTATACATTCAATTTGTATGTATGTATGTACATTAGGGAAGACTTGTTTTGTATGATTTTTTTTTTTTTTTTGGTAATTTCGAGGTGTACTTGTTGGATTATTGTCGGTTTATTGGCATTTGATATAATGGTCAAACTGTAAGAAATCGGACCGTGCCACATCGGCTCTAAAATTTTGCAAACGTATTTTCAAGGGGAAAATATTTTTGTTCATATCTTCGAGTTAGTAAACACCACTGCGTCTTTCTCATACAAAATAAATAGCTATTATCGAAGATCTGACGAAACATTGCATTATTTAATTGGTTACCATTCCATGTAGTTTGTCCGAAAATGAGTGGCATTGTATTAGTGGTAATGGTCCCTCCCATAGAGAAAATATACATAGAGCGGAAACTCTCCTGTCAGAGACCTAACTCAGTTGTTAAAAACCTAAGTTGTGAGAATGTATTAGTAAGAAAAACTATGTGAAAACAAAAACAACACTCGTATGTGTAAACTTTTTGAGTAATTTTTTTGTTTGAGTTTTTTTCTAGGTTCTGCTCTATGAATATCGGAAGAATTATTAGAGTTAAAGCCTCATAACTTGGAATGGCTCAAATGTACAGTGGGTGTGTCACCTCTCATATAAAGTAAATGTAGGTTGTTATTTTCAAATAACTATTTTGAAATGAAGATGGGAACAAAGTAAATATTTATTATCGAATATCTAAAAATCTAATTCATGTGAATGTACTGCCATGAATTTTGTTATTGTATCACCAATATAAGTGAAAATAGTGTAATGTTATTCAAGTTTTTTTCATTGGCATTTCTCTCTCCATCCGTACAATTTTCCAAAATGTATACATTTTTTTCTAGGGCGGTGAATTTTTAATAACTCAAAAAATTAATCTCCAACTTTTATATTTTTAATAAAAATATAAATCCCGGAACTTCCAGGATGCCTACATTAAATTAAGGTCAACTAATCGCATATTTATTTCAATTCAATTTCACTTCTACATCAATTTGTGCATCTTAAAGGATTGGCGATTAAGTATTTTTAAACCAACTTATTTTGTTTCTCTTGATAATAAACAGATACAATTTGATGTTTATTTATTCAAATTAATGATCTCTTTAATGTATAATAATACAAATAAAGTGCAGTATTTTAAAAAGGAATTATGAGGTAATTTTATAAAATATTCTATGAAGTGTGGTAAGAAATATACAAAATATATTAACTATTAAACAAAGGTATACAACAAAAAAAAATGTAACACAATTAAATTGATTGTAAGTACTTGTACCTAACACATATAATTAATAAAATATTGTGTTTGTTAAGAACTTAATCACTTCATCTTCATGATATAAATAATGCCAATTACATTCAAATAAATGTTTTCTAAATTAGATCACATTTGAGCCTAAATAATTTCGGATCTTAATGGTTTTTACATGTGTTTTACTTATTATGTGTGTTTTTGATATATGTACGAGTACTTATAAGACCTTGTTTTGTAACTAAAATAATTTAATTTAGATTGTGTTCATTCACAAGTACTTACTTAAGAACTTGTTCTAAAATAACCAGTACTAGTACGGGAGTAGTCAGTACCATTTTCAGTAGAGTTTCTAAAAAACCGAAAAATTTCAAAACCGCGGTTTCGGTTTTAAAAAATTGAAAACCGATCGGTTTCTGTTCGGTTTTGTGATAATTTATTAACTATTAAATCAGTTGATAATATAGGAAATGCTATACAAATTTAAAGTTCAAACTTGGCGAGTGTTCAAGAGGATAAAGGAAAATTGGTACTTTTTCTTTTAATGGTACCTTTTTAATACATTAAATAGTTAGCTTATATACATTCAAATTCGATAATATGCTTCTAAGTAAAGAAATAATCAAGAATAGTGTGCTCAATTGTATTATGATACCAATTTTCTATAATATTGAAGCTAGAATAAGGCAATTACTTTGAAATTTCAAACTTGACAGTGAAAAGTGTGGAAAATTTTTACTTTTTCTTCTAATAGTACTTTTTTATATTTAATTATATTGCTTCTGAGTAAAGAAAGAATCAAGGATAGAGGGCATAATGATATTGAGGTAACATAAACAATTATTGAAATTTCTATAATAATGAATCTATAAGCAGGAAATTAAACACACATGATCCTGTCGGAGTTAGAATATAAAAAAGGGATTTTCAGGTACTTTTTCCAATAGTACTTTTTGAATATTTTATAACGATGGACCTAGAAACGCGAATTCAAAAGGGATAATTAATGTTATTATTTCTTTATTGTAAAGGTACTTTTTGAATATTTTAAATTGAAAATTGAAAATTAGGCACAAATGATTCAACAAACATGAAACTAGAGACATATTTTCCTGAATTAGTATTAATTCACAAAGGGACACTTAATAGTACTATTTCTTTCTTCCAATTGGGATGGCGAAGCGCACCGGGTCAGCTAGTACTCCATACTTTTATCGGATATTTGAAAATAACAAATCTTAAGATATTTTAACGATTTGTTTTTAGAGATATTGGATGAAAAAGTTTATTTCTCATTTCTAAATTTTGAATTTTTCTACTGAAAATAGATTAGGCCTTGAAAAACCGCGATTTCGGTTTCGTTTAAAACCGAACTGGAAACTCTAATTTTTAGTATTGTGAGTTTAGCATACTCTACCAATAACTTTTAAATATTTATGAGGGGCTAGGAGAAATAATGAATCGATGCAAAATAAATTCAATAGGCTTGGTTCTTAAGGAAAAATAAGTAAATGCCTAATTATCTTCCAAACCCCGACACGTAGTTTGTTTACAAGTTTTACATCATCAACCAAAGAACTTATTATGTGTTGAAAAAATATTTTTGGACGTAACATACATTTATTTGGAAAGACCTTTAAAATAACTTTTGATACACATATTAGTATCCGTGATATATCCAAAAATATTTTCCAACATCAAGGAAGTCGTGTCTGTCTGTCTGTCTGTCTGTCTGTCTGTCTGTCTGTCTGTCTGTCTGTCTGTCTGTCTGTCTGTCTGTCTGTCTGTCTGTCTGTCTGTCTGTCTGTCTGTCTGTCTGTCTGTCTGTCTGTCTGTCTGTCTGTCTGTCTGTCTGTCTGTCTGTCTGTCTGTCTGTCTGTCTGTCTGTCTGTCTGTCTGTCTGTCTGTCTGTCTGTCTGTCTGTCTGTCTGTCTGTCTGTCTGTCTGTCTGTCTGTCTGTCTGTCTGTATGTCTGTCTGTATGTCTGTCTGTCTGTTTGTCTGTCTGTCTGTCTGTCTGTCTGTCTGTCTGTCTGTCTGTCTGTCTGTCTGTCTGTCTGTCTGTCTGTCTGTCTGTCTGTCTGTCCGTCTGTTTGTCTGTCTGTCTGTCTGTCTGTCTGTCTGTCTGTCTGTCTGTCTGTCTGTCTGTCTGTCTGTCTGTCTGTCTGTCTGTCTGTCTGTCTGTCTGTCTGTCTGTCTGTCTGTCTGTCTGTCTGTCTGTCAGTCTTTCTGTCTGTTGAAATCAATTTTCTGAAGACCCCAGATATCTTCGGGATCCAAATCTTCAATAATTCCGTCAGGCATGCCTTCGAGAAGTTTACTATTTAAAATCAGCAAAATCCGTCCATAAATAACGGAGCAAAAATCCGAGACAACCTCTATTTTTGGCCTATTTTTGATCTATATATCGATTACTAAGTCATAAATATAGACAATATGGATATCTAATGATAGATATTTCAAAGTCCATTGCAACAATGTATACAAGGCTATAGTAAGTTGGACCTACAATGGGTCAAAATCGGGAAAAATATTTTTTAACCCGATTTTTTTTTCACAAAAAACATTTTTTTGTCATACATTTTTTTCACTAATAAATTAAAAAAATTGGAAAAACTTAAAAATAAAAATGCCGAAAATTGTTTAAAAAAATAAATTTTTTTTTTTAATTTTATTTTAAAGTATAATTTGGTGAAGGATATATAAGATTCGGCACAGCCGAATATAGCTCTCTTACTTGTTTTATATTACATTTTTCATATTTACTGTAGAACTCTCGCAACTGATTTGAATTATTTGCTATTCGATGTTCGTTCATGTCGTAATAATCTGTTTTTCTTTCTAATTGTTTTTTAGTTTGGATTTTTCTATGTTATTATTGCCTACATTTTAATAATTAAATATTTAACTTAATATTTTTTTTTAATAAATTCAGGCTAGACCAAATATTAACTAGTTTTTTGTCAAAGTGTACATTAAAAAATGGAATAAATTGTTTTGCATTTTATTATTGATTGTTATACTCTACACCAGCATTGTGGGAGTGGTATTATGCATTTGTGCTGATACTTGTAACGCTGACTCGACTCAGAATCACTTTCCGAGTCGGTTAAACGATGTCCGTCCGTCCGTCTGGCTTGCTGTCCATGTAAACATTGTACGCATATTACAGGTGCAATTTTGAAGATATTTCTATCAAATTTCGGCCAAAGTCGGTCTATTTTTTCACCTAGCCCCCATATAAATGTCGTCTTGAAATATGACTTTATCGGTCATAAATGTTTATATAGATATATTTACCTAAAATTTATTTTCAAATAAGTTTTATATATACGGAATTCATATCACCAAATATTATTATGATCGGTACATAATTAGCCATAGCTCCCACATAAGGCATACTTTCTAAAATCACTTTAACGAGCATAAATCTCTTAAAAATTTGGAATACAAATTTATTTTAACAAAAGTAAGATTCATATAGCAATAAACCACTCAGACTAATCTCATGGTGATCGGGTCATAACTGGTCATAGCTCCCATATAAGCCCCACTTCCGAAAATCACTCACGAATATAAATTATTGAAATTTTAAAAGTAAAATGTTTTTGCTCATTTACTCAGTGTAGGGTTTTATATGGTCGGGCTTAACCGATCATACTTTCTTACTTTTTTTTTTTTTTTTTTTATTTTTTTCTTATTTTGTTTTTTATTGAAATATATCTATTCGTTTATAACCGTAATACTACAAGCAACAATAAATATGTAAGTGAATAAAATATAAAACTAAATCCAATTAATTACTTGATGTAATTGAGTCAACTTTTTGAAGTCAATTTAAAGAAAGTGAAAACAAGTTCGAAGTAAATAATATTTATGCATTTTTTTTTTTTTTTTTTGTTTGTATAAATTTTGTGTCTGTCTGTCTGTCTTTACCCTGTCTCTCTTGTTCAGTGTTCGAATTAAAATAGAATGAATATATTAGAGAAAGAATTTGAATAAATAAATTCAGACAGCAGAAAAGTATTACACGAAAGAGAACGCAAATCAACAAGTAGAGTAGATGAGATGCGTTGGGATAGGATGGGATGAAATTGATATAAACAATATTTGAACATAAAAACAATAAAAGTGTGTTTGAAGTAAATTTACATCTTACAAATTGTATTTCACATTTTTTATAAATTTTCGTATGTATTTAAATGTTGGTAGCAGTTATACGAATAAATTAACTTACAACCCAATAAAAATGTCAAATTTATCATTATTTATCTATTCCACATTACTAGCAATTTATGATAAAAATTTATAGGATTATTTCATTGAAAAAAGTCTTATTATTGATATTTCATCAGTCAAATGGTTGAAAAACTTACATCCGTATGTATTTCACAAAAAAAAAAACAAATTTTGAAGCACATTTCTACACTTCGATTTATATCCATTCTAAAACATGATAAATCATAACTAGTACGCGGATTTATATGCAAATGCATGTTTTTTCTTGAATGTCCAAATACAATTGGTCAATTCACAAGGTCTCCTATCAGTCATATTGTCATAATGTCCTAATATATAACGACTCGGCGGCTCGACTTAACCGACTCTTAGGCATTCGGCGTTGGTCTCTGCTGGTTCGTTACGATAACACAATATAAAGTAGTATTATTTTAGGACAGTTTTTGCTTGAAAATCAATAAAAACCATTGTGAAATATTAGGACATTATGACATGATAAGAGACCTTGTGAATTGACCAAATGTATAGTTATTATTTGTCCGAATCGCACATTTTTCTGTAAAATGGCATCGATTTGTTAGGGCATATTTTATTGACAATGCATATTTTGTTATATTTAACTTCAAAATGCATATAATCCAAGTTTTTAATATTTTTTGTCGTTAATGGTCAACATTGTCTGGAAAAAATTTTGTTTTTGTCGAATTTGTTATAGAAATGGCATTAAAAGTTATCGACTAACTTCTTTCGACATCGAGAAACTGGCATTAAGTATTCTTCATTTCTCAGTCAGCAATTGAAAATTATCATTTCAAAATATTTTGCTTCAAAAAAGTTTAGTTTTTTTATGCATAAATACAGTGAGACCTCGATTATCCGTAATGGTCGGGACCGGGAGCATTCTGGATAATCTATTTTCCCGGTTAATTGAGTACCAATTTTTAGTAGTTTTTTAATAATGACAGTTTTTCGATAATGACATTTAAAGCTCCATATTTCTCACTGATCCAATGGTTGGATCAAAGTCGTCCAATTTGGTGGAAAAAATTTCACAATAACGTTTTCAGCATTGAAGTCCAATAACAAAATGATTTTACTATAATCTTTTAGACCGATTTTCTTAAAATTCTCTCTCACTTCTGGGACTAAATTATTGTCAAACCATTCTCATGGACATTTTTTAAAGCTCTTTTCAATAACTAATGCTTTGCACTTGTGTGTACCAGCACCATTAACGCAAACTAATGAAGTTAATCTCTCCTTTGAGACCTTGTGTCATTCTATGAAATTTTCATTATGGCAAGCCAAACTTCTCTCAAGTAAACACTTTCCATTCTCCATTATCTCATTGGTGAGTTTTTTTATTGATTTGAATTCATTCAATTTTTCCACAAAAATTGTGGCAGCATTAATTTTGTAAATACCATGTCGTTTTTTTTCTTAAATTTGAGTAGAATATTTTAGACTTTCCTTCACTGAAATTGGAGTTCCATTAAATCGTTCCTTTCAGGACTATTCATAAACTGCAAAATATACTTTTGGTTCTTCAACAGTTTTTAAAGTTTTTCGGTTTCCAAAGCCAATAACAGAATCACTTTGTTTTATAATGTCTAACAATCCTCATGCCAAAAGCTGTCGAAAAATCGATGGCACAATATCAGAAATTTTGGCCTTACAAATCGATCGAGGGAATTCCCCTTTTTCGTTTTATTCACATTGTGTTAGGTTGTTCAAAAATAATTATAATCCCGGATAATAGAGGTAATTACGGTTAATCGATGCAAAAAATTTAAATCGATCCAAAAGCATTTTCTTTTTCTTTCCCGGATAATTGATGTTGCCGGTTAATCGAATCACGGATATTCGAGGCCTCACTGTAATTCATTAAATAAATGTTTAGAAAACAATAATTTTTATTTTCATTTCAATTGTTTTGTAACCTTACATACATATTTACCACTCCTGACAGTTATTTCCACAGCAGTTCTAGGAGCGTTAATTGACCACACAATTAATGTTTAAAGTGACTACACTATAGATTACTTAGAGACACTTAGGTGACAATTATATTTTCGCTAGATAACATTGGATGTATATTGGGAGTTAGCCAAGTGATCAGCCATTAGTGTCATTTCCTGTCTATAAGGGATACATTTACTACTTGCTTAACTGCTGGGTTATTAGGAGATGAAAATTTAGGTTGGACCGTACAGCACGATGAAAATATTGACGATTTTAAAAGGCAAGTCGCAAGGTAGATGGTCTAAAGATTATGGCTTTAAACAAGTACACATACCAATATATTATAATTAATGTATCCATCGTTTTCTCAGAAGAACTATTAAAATTTGAAAAAATTAACTATTTAATTCTTGAGCAGGTCCTAACTGCTGGGAATACAGTTGAGTATTTTTTTGACATTACGCGATCTATAGTTAATTATTCTATCCCAGCGGCGAAAAGAAGTAGTAAGCAGGCCTTCTGGAAGGCCTTATTTATCAGACACAAGGCCTTATTGCTCCATTCCATACTCATACATTTTTTACACACGATGTCCTAGCCAGCCAAGGCCTTCTGCTTTACATTCTTCAACAGGCCTGGTAGTAGGCCTTCTTTAACAGGCCTGTCAGTAGGCCTTCTTCATCATGCCTGGTTAGACGCCTTCTTTAGCAGGCCTGTTTAGAGACCTTCTTCGACAGGCCTGGTATCAGACCATCTTTGGTAAATTATTTGAATATCTGTCACATTTTTTTTTTAATAATTACCTTTAGGAATGCCAAAAAAATAGTAAAAAAAAAACATGAAATTGACAAAATATTTACTATTGAACACTTATTTTTAAAACGATTTTAAATTTGTTTATAAATTTTCATTCGAATTTTTTCTTTTTCTATTATTTTTAAACGTCTAAGTGATCTTTTATTCATTTTAATTTTTTTGTAATAAAAACAATAACTACAACGTAAAAAAATTACAGAATGCACAACCGCTTTGTCACAGAATTTAAGTAAAACTACTTTAAGTTTACTTCTTTTTTCTTTTCACATTTTGCATTTTTATTAATAGTTTTTGTATTTGTTTTTTGTCTTTGGAATGTGATTTTGTAACGGGACATTAACGTAAGTATGTATACATACACATAATAAAAAAAACCTAGAATGGAGTAGGTAAGCCTTCCATAAGGCCTTCCTAAGAAGGCAAGCGAGCATGAGTACTGGATCTAAAAAAAGGTCTAGGAAGGTCTTACAGAAGGCCTTATAGCTGAAGGCCTCAAAAATTTCGCCGCTGGGATGTATCTGCACTAAAATATAAGTGCATATTTTTTAAATCCTTAGGTCATATTTTGATTTTTTTGAAGCATATTTTAGGCGCATATTTTTCAATAATAAATGCATGAAAGTCCGTCAAATAATCATACCACTATATACCGAATAATTACATTTAGCCTGGTTTGTATAAGATCTAAGTATTAAATATTTTTCTCTTTTTTTAATTTCGTGGAATGCTGGTTGGCTTAGTGTAACACTTGGTAGAAAACTGCAGCGAAAATATAATCAATAATGAATAATACTTCTAAAAATACACAAATGTTAAAAACGGTTAAATATTCCTCCGACCATTATGTATCCCATGCCCAACGTAAAGGCAGAAAAAACAGTAACTCACTGTTTTCATATTTATAAAATTTATAAAAGTTCTCATATGTTCACTCATCAAAAAATCACGATCAAAAAATTTAAATATTTTTATTGCATTTTCAAACCTAAATTTTTTGTAACATTTATTAAACAAATTTTAAATATTAACGAATTAGTTTCAACAATTTTATTAAAGATATATAAGAGAATAAAATCCAAAAAGAATTATGTAAATCCCCCCGTCACAGAATTCCATTCCGATCGATAATGCAACGAAAATTTATTTCGGAATGAAACCACATTCAGTTTTCTAAGTGGAATTGATATTAGTTTGTAATTATTGGTATATAAATATTATAAATTTCTATATCAAAAGCTTGAACCATAGATGACAACTTTTGTCAAAAACCTAATTCATGAGAATGTATTGCATGTATTTTGTTATTGTGTCACCCGTGTGTGTGAAAAGAAAGTAATTTTTTCCATTGATATTACTCTCACCTTCCGTTCTATGCGTTTATTCTATGGCTTGAACATTATTTTAATGTACAAATTCGTTGTCAAATCAAAATCGGAAAAAATAAATAGTTATTAAATCTTTTGCGAATTAACAAAATCAAACGGAATCTTAAGAAGCTAAAACAAAACCGATCGGAATAATAATTACGGAATTGCAACCACTCCGAACGAAATGTGTGACAGGTCTGAATACCTCACATAATTTTGCTGTACTTTCTTCTTAGAATTCCAGCACAAATACAACTTTAGCCAATAGTTTGGTTAAAATTCTATTACCTTCATACTGTTGCTCAATTTTAATATAACATATTCCAAATATTATTACTCAGTCCATTTAATTTTAATAAAATTAGAAAACGATAACTATTACACCATCAATGTCAGAATCTTTATTTATGCCCTTGCACAGTGTCAGATTTCATTGTTTTAGCGGGATTTAATTTAAAAAAAAAAAATCCTTTTTTAAAAAAAAAAATATTGAAACTTGTATTTACAAAAACAAGTTTTAAAACAAAATATGTAAACAACAAAAATATAACGGTATCAAAGAGTGAGATGTTTAATTGACATTAAAATTTTTTAATAGTTCTAAAAGTAACCAGTGTTTAAATGCGTTGAATTTTTTTGTTTTTTGATATTTTTTTTAAATTCTCTTTGAATAGTAAAATACTAAATTTAAACTAAATAAGAGTTTCAATACATTTCAAAATAAAGCCTGCTAAATTTGTTTATGAGTGATATTCAAGACATCCATTGTAGGTAAGATTTTTTCTTCATTTTAAGTTCATTTGAGTTCAGTGAAATTTTTTTTACTATAGCGTTTACCAACCTTCCTATTTACAGAAACCCCAATTGACCCCAGGAAATGTTTGACCTATAACAGCATCATGGCCAAACAAATGTTTCGTAGTGAAATTTTCGAAATTTGGCTTTCAACAAAGCAAAATGAAAGACATGAACGTCTTTTTGATTTTATATGTAGAAATATTAGTACTGGAAGCGACAAAATTGTAGACTTTTCCATGTTAAACAATTTTGTAAAAAAGTTTTGTTATGAAACAAACGTGAAGTGGAAGAAAGAAACCGTATGGGGGCTAGGAGAAATAATGAACCGATTCTAACTTAATTCAATAGGCATTGACTTTGGGGCAATGGAAAAGCTTATACCTAATTTTGTCGAATTATCTTTGAAATTGCGACCTGTAGTGTGATTACAAAGTTTACATGAACGGACAGACGGACGGACGGACATCGCTTAATCGACTCAGAAAGGGATCCTGGGCAGATTGGTATGCTTTAAGGTGGGTGTTGAACAATATTTTTGCACATTATAAACATCAACAAACATAACCCACTATACTCTCTTCACTATGGTGGTGTAGGGTATAAATATTAAAATTTTGATTTTAACATTTGTATGGGAGGTAGGCGAAATATTGCCTCGACCACCTCAATTTTTTCTCCAAAAATGTATCTAACCATAGGAAAACTGTGTTTCGAAAATCATTGAATTATCTTTACCCGTTTTGAAAATTCAGACTTTAGTCCCTCTAGATTACACAAATCTGACACTGTGCCTTGGAGCCAAAATAACCCGAAATAAAAATGGAATTAATTTTGGCCCTAAGTAGATAAAACAATATTGTATGAGATCCTCTTCGAGGTCTGAATGGGGTATTATGCATTTTAAAAAATATGCCTGATTATAACTCCGTGTACACTAAATTGTTAAATTAGCTTGAAATTTAATATTCAGATTTCATGGAAAATTTCTCTAAAATGTTATTAACATCTGCTTATATTTACATAATAATTATTTGGCATTTGATTCAATATTCCAAATATTCAAAAATGTGAATTTGAATAAATTTGAAAAATTTTTTGTCTAAAAACTTTAAATTTTTATAAAGAGTTAAGAAAACAATCGACATATATATACAAGGTGGCGCAAAAGTAATCCTCCTATCAGAAAATGCTATAAATTTTGCCGATTATTGGTCAAATAAATAGTCAGCAATATTCCGCGTTCTGGAGCAGTGTAGCGTTACATTGTTTATTAACGTATATTTCGCATGTGTTTACTACACAAATGTCAAAACAGAACTGACTTTAGGGGCCTCGCAAAATTTATAGCATTTTCTGATAGTAGAATTACTTTTGCGCCACCTGTTATAAGTAAGATTAGAGTATTAAAAAACAAGAAACTGCTATCTTCTATTTGAAAAACTGACCGGTTCTGAATATTTTATATTTTCGAATAATTCGGTTAACCGGTTTCTCTCTCTCACGCTTATTAAAATTACTGTACCAATTTCCCATGCCTATTTGTGACAGAAAACAAAAAGGTTTTCGGTTTCAAAACCAATTCCAATGATTACTGTTATCAAATAATATTTTTAAGAATATTTAGATATTCCTCATGATCTCCAAAAAATCAGAATTTTAATATTTTATATTTGGAAATACTTTTGACACATTTTACTGATATGAGGAGGCAAACAGTTTAACTGTTAATTACAAAATCATTTAGAACATGATTTGTTTTAATATATTTTTTGTTTTTCCCCTTTAAGTTGTTTATTATTTGTAAAAATACATCATGAACACATATCCATTATTTGCAATTTAATTTTTTCTAGTAAAAATATAGGAAAACTGAAATAAAACTGCATATATTGAGCATTCAAAATTTTTAGTCTAAAAGCTTAAAATATTTATATCTAAATTAAAATTGCGTAGAACATTTTTTATTTCAGGTATAAGTAGTTGAAATTCCCACTATGTACTTCAATTACATACCTGATAAAATTTTTTGCCAAAATTTATAAATTCGCCGGATACTAATAAACAATGAGAATGTATGTCAAAAATGTATTTTTACATCTCTTGACAATTTGACTACAAGCACACAAATCAATCAGATGATGATCTATATCTACATTAAACACACGAATAAAAGAGCAGAACGTTTAACCATGTCAGACATACCTACATATAGCATGTAAATATATAGACGAGAGGGCGGATAAATTGATGTCCCAGACCGACTTTTACAAATTTGGCATTTTGTAAATACGAAGTGTGTATGTGTGAGAAAAACAACATCACACTTTACATTTACAACTTAATGAAACAAAACAGAAATTAATTCCATATTTCAAAGATCCACGAGTTGTCTGTGAGAAACAGAAACAAAAAAAAAACAAATTGGTTTTACATGATATCGAAAGGAGAAAAAAAAAACATTTTTAAAATATAAAAACAACAAGTTTTTACTTAAAATAAACAATGCACGGAAATAGATTCAAAACAAAAGATGGAAAATTATTAACAAAATAAAAGCGATGTTACGTTATGAAAATAAAATATAAAAATGTATCAAAAATGTGGCTGGAAACTGTAGGAATGCACGAGCATTTAGGGAACCTAGATATCTACATATGGAAATTAATCATTTAACCCGCCATTTATAGTTTTATGGTTTTAAGATTTACATATATGTACGAACAATTATTTATTTAATTCTAAAATTATGTATCTAAATTTTAATAACTTCCTACAATTATAAATCACAATTTCAAAAAATGATTGCCAACAGTATATATAAAGCATTTTAAGTACGAAATTTATTATACAAGTATGATACGACAAACAATAGTAGAATTGTATCAGTAATAGTACACGTTTTTTCCGGTATAGTAAAATCGGTCATAACTTTAGAAGTTTATAAAACAAAATGTATTCAAGAGTTTCGAATTTTTAATAAAATAATTTAAATAATAATAATATAAAAGTTAGTAGTTCCAAAGACCTGATATCAGTTCCAAAGCCCACAAACAATTTCCCCTCGGAATTGCACTTATATACTCATAAAAGTGTTAATTATGCAGCAATCATGATCAAATTAAGCAAGGATCAGTTTCTGTACTCAGGAATCATGATGTAAAGGTTATTGAAAATCGGACCCCATATAAATTTCCTTTCTTTAACGTTCACAATTAACTTAAAAACATATCGTATCGTGTTCGACATGAATGTGTTTTATATAAATACTAGCTGACCCGGTGCGCTAATAAAGAAAAAGTACCAAAAAGTATCCCCTTAGAATTCAAAGTCACTTAGGACCATATATGCTTAATTTCAAGTTTCTAGGTCCATATTTATAAAACATTTGAAAAGTACCTTTAGAATAAAGAAAAAGTACCATACTGTACCCACCTTAATTCTCTCTCACTTATGACTATATATGCTTTATTTCGTGTTTCTAAGTCCATTGTTATAGAAAATTCAAAAAGTACCATTAGAATAAAGAAAAAGTACCATAAGTCCGCCATTTGTGGATTCCCACCCACTCGGGCCCATGTATGCTTTATTTCATGTTTCTTGGTTCATTGGTGAAGAAATTAATAAAAGTACCATTAGAATAAAGAAAAAGTACCATGAAGTATCCGCTTGAATTTTCACTCACTTAGGACCATATACGCTTAATTTCATATTTCTATGTCCATTATTATAGAAAATTCAAAAAGTACCATTACAATATAGAAAAAGTACCAAAAAGTCACCCCCTAAAATTCTCACTCACTTAGGACCATATATGCTTAATTTCATGTTTCTAAGTCCATTGTTATAGAAAATTCAAAAAGTACCATTAGAACAATAAAAAAAGTACCTATAATTCAGTTCTCACATTTTGGTACCTAAATATAATCCCCTATTCCTAACACTAACTTCACTCAGATACAAATCAGCTAACTTTAATGTCGATATGTGAAATAATGTAAAATAATGAAAAAGTACCCTTAGGAGAAAAGTACTAATTTCCCTTTTCCTCCTTGAACACCCCTCAAGTTTGAAATTTAAAAATATTCCATTTTGCCAAAATTGTTTATGGTAAAGACATGTCTCAAACGGTTAAAATCTGTTTTAATGTGCCCAAGAAAATATATGTTTTAATAAAAGTACCAAACTGTTTACCCGGATTTGGCCCAATATAAACCTTGGCACTCGAGTTCCAAATAACAACCTGTTAGTTAATTTTTGTATCAATCCAATGTTAAAAAAATTATCAAAATTGGCTTAATAATTTCAAATAAAATGTATTTTCCCGATTTTATCCCCTTTTGGTACCTTTTTTATCCCCATTACGGTAGTAAAATTATATTCAAATAAATTTGTATAGGGAGCTCATAATAAAATATTGCCAAATAAGTACCAACATAGAGTTTTTACCCGTTTTCTCCCCTAAAAGGTTCGAATTTCGAAAAAGTATGAAACACCTGTCAGCTTATTTTTTAAATGGAGTTTTCTTGTATCTTTATTAGTTTTGAAGATATAAGGTTACCGAATTTACCCGTTTTTACCCTTTTTTGCCCCCTAAACGTTCGAATTTCCAAAAATCCCTTCTTATCAGATCGTTTTGGGGAGTTAAAATTTCATGATTCTAGCTTCAGTCGTTTGGGCTGTGCGATGATGAATCAGTCAGTCAGTTAGTAACGTTACTATTTTATATATATAGATTAATAATTTTACTAAGTTTTATTACGATCGGTCAATAATTGCCCCTAGGTCCCATATAAGGCCCCTTAAATAATTAAGTTTAATGGATGTCAGTTTAATGGATATATATATATTTATGATTCGAAAACAATTCCCTGAGATATCCGAGTTAGAAATCAATGGCCTAACTGAAGTTGCTACATTTATAAGTTAGATTAAAAAAATTATTATGTTGCTCAAAACTACAGACACTAAGTTTATAAAAACGGAAAAGGAAATTAAATATTATAAAATATTTTTTGTTTGTGTAAATTTAAACATTTTTCATTTTGACAAATTTTGTTATTGTTTTTATTTCAAACTTTTTGTTATTATATATGTATATTGTTAATTATTTAAATTGTTTCCCTGAAGATGCTACTCAATGAAGTAGCGAAATATTGGAAATAAAATAAAAACTGCTAAAAAAAAAATTATTGTTGATTAAAAAAATTGTGATTTAACAAATTTGTTGCAATTAGTTTCCAAAAATACACTAAAACTTCAAATAGATTTAAAATTTCAACGGATTTGTATTAAGCTTGTTGAAGAATACCATTGTTAAATTACAAAGGATGAAGAGCAGATACAACATTTATTTAAAATAAGAATAATTTAAATTTTATAATTTACATAATTTGATTTGTATTATTTTTATATATATTTATCAAAAATTCCCGACTACCTCCTTCAGACACGAACACAAGTTATTCGAAACAATTTGAAAACAAAAATTTTTTTACCTTACTCTCTATCTCTAACACACAGCATCAACAACGAATTTGCTTCCAGACATTATAGCCATAATGAAAGTATTTTATAAAAGTATGTATCTTGAAATTAGAATACGATTGGAAGAATTGCATTAGACCATTAAAAATAATTATGTTGCTATATAAAAATAATATTTACAAATCTTATCTATAAAAACTCGAGGTAGTATCACGAAATCTTAAAATTTATTATTTTGTTAAAAGTTATTCATAATGAAAATAAGATAAGAAAGATTAAAAGAGGTTGCTTAACACGATGGATGGTTCATTACATAAATGGACCAATTTTACATACAAAACATTATCAGTAACTGGAAACCTTAATATTTTTCGTTAACGACCTCGTCTTGAGAGAAACACTTCATCGTAACAAAAATTTAAATAAAATATTTCCAATTAAATTTAAAACAAAAATGCTTCTTCGAAAGAGAGCTATTTTATGATAATAGGCATTGATAAAACTTTTAAAATAACTAAATATGCAAATCAAGATTCAAGAGCCCTTTTCTGCATATTTGACTAGATTTTACGAAAAAATTATTTTTTTGCTGAATCCAGGGTTGTCTGGTAGTTTTGATCGCTGTCTCCAACCAAAATTAAAAATATCCCTAAAAATCCCCAAATATTATTTTTCATGGATTTATCAAGGATTAACTCTTTGCGTTTGGGTGGTTACTTTACTAACCACATTTTCTATAGTCTTTAAAACATAGTTTATTGGCATATATTGCCATTTTGCAAACAATTATATTTTTTGAACTCATCGTTTATGATTTTTTGCAAAACTTTGCCGTCAGGGTGCTCTGGTTATATGAATATATTAATTTGAAAATATTGTAAAAATCAGTTTTTTTAAGAGACTTTCACGCATTCAATAAAAACAGCACAGAGTGTTTATTGTTCATCGAATTCAATGTTACTTTGATATTTCGGTTGTTTGGTCAGAAAATTTAGTCAAAAATATTCGATTTCAAAAAAAATTATACGAAACAAAAATTTGTATAATACTTATTTTTAATGCCAACCGCCACGGTGGTTAGTAAACTAACCACTTCACTCTACAAACAACCTTGGAATGAGGTGGTTTTTTCATGTTTTGATTTATTAAACCCTTCACCTTCATGAGAACTTTGTCATTCCGTTTGTAATTTCCACAATATAATTTTCCGACCCTTTAAAATATATATATTCCCGATCCTTATAGATAGCGGAATCGATTTAGCCATGGCCGTCTGTCTGTTGAAATCAATTTTCTGAAGACCGCAGATATCTTCGGGATCCAAATCTTCAATAATTTGTTCAGACATGCTTTCGAGAAGTTTCCTATTTAAAATCAGTAAAATCCGTCCATAAATAACGGAGATACGAGCAAAAATCCGAGACAACCTCTATTTTTGGCCTATTTTTTATCAATATCTGGATTACTAAGTCATAAATATAGACAATATGGATATCTTATGATAGATATATCAAAGCTCATTGCAACGATGTATATAAGGCTATATAGTACAATGGGTCAAAATCGGGAAAAAATATTTTTTACCCGAATTTTTTTCACAAAAAACATTTTTTTGTCATACATTTTTTTCACTAATAAATTACAAAAAAAAAATTTTAAAAAATTGGAAAAAAATTAAAAAAAAAAATTTTTTTTAAAAAATTAAAAAAAAAAAATTAATTTTATTTTAAAGTATAAATTGGTGAAGGGTATATAAGATTCGGCACAGCCGAATATAGATCTCTTACTTTGTATAATAGACTAGCCTTGATTAAAGTAAAAATGTAAATGTTTTGATTTAATTTTAATTTTTTCCTATTATATTCTCAATAAATCCCAATGTAGTGATTAAAAAAATTCTGAAATTTGTTTTAAAAATTTGAAAATTAAATTTGTCATACCTGCGACAAAATGACATATACAAGTAAATATGGATATATGTAAAGTAAAAATTAGCTTTTATTTTAATTATTCTTAAAATATGTAAATTTTGTTCCTACATTTCTTGTTCTAGTGGCCTGGGGATTTTTAATAATTTTAACATTTTTTGTATTTTATATCTCATTAGAACGACAATTACGTATACATTTCTATTATTTTCAATTAAATTGCAAAAGTAATTAATGGCAAAATTTTTACACAAATTGCAAACTCAGCGGACTTGCGGCACGTGAAAAATCAAACTTTTGTTTGTTAAAGACCACCCTTTTATTAGGGCTTCTCAGTTACAAGCCATATATGACAACTAGTTAGGTAACTGAGAGCCAAAAACCTAAAGGCCTAATTAGTTTGTACGTTCCGTAACGGATCAGCTGTTCTGTTTTTAGCTTATGGGAAGTTGTATATGTCGTTAGTTTTTCTGTAATGTTGCCGTTCTGTTGCGGATGAATCTATTGAAAACAGAATTCTGTCCGCAACGTTAAGTGACAGCTACAACTGTTATCATATGCAGACAAAAATGCTAACAATATGAAGGCAGTGGTGCCAATATTTTTTGAAAGGCAAATATTTATTATTTGCAAAAGAATAAAAAATATAATATTTTCAAAAAAAACATTGAACATTTTATAAAATATATGTAAATTTGTACTGATGTATGTAAAAAATTTAGTTTAAATTCAATCTTGCAAATGAAATCATTCTAAAAATCTTCACAATAATATGTTGACGGTCTAAATACAACAAACACTAAAAATAGTAACAAAATCATCAAGTTGGTTTTTATTTCAACAGCTGATACGTTCTTACGGAAAAACTAACTACAAAATGACAGGCTACAGAACGGCACAGAACAGAAACGTTACAGAACGCAAAGACTAATGGAGCCTTAAGTCTGTTGTCAAAAGCCTAATTCATGAGAATGTATTGCATGTATTTTATTATCACCCGTATGTGTGAAAAGAGAGTAATTTTTCCATTGAAATTACTCTCTCCTTCCGTTCTATGCGTTTATTCAATGTTACAAGCTACAATAGAATTTGTCAAGCTAAAAAATATTGTTACTTCGGAATCAATACATCTTTGATGATACGGTTCTGAATTAGTTATTTTATAATGATTTGTGCTTGAAATTGTCTGCATAAGTGTTCTTAAATACATATTTTTTCACAAGATTATGATTTAAAGAACATTTATTATTTCTTTAAACGCTTTTATAAAAAACGTTTTGAAATACTTATATTTATTGTTCTATGGCTTATCGATTTTTGAATACATAAAATAGTCATTTTATTCGTCGCAAATCATTATCAATACACTATATCCAACAGTTCGAAAGTATTAATTCCTAATTCTATTCTTGAAATAAATAAAAGTTTCCGTTAACGAATTAATTCATAGGCTTAATACCTTTGTACATCATTCCTTTAAGAATTCATTATTTATGGAATTAATTCCATAATGAATCATTCAAATTGTCTTTAAATCCAGTACAAAATAGCTTTCATCATAAATATCTAGACAAACTTAGGCTTCCAACGCATACTTCACACAATGGGATATATAATAGTTAGGTCGCCAAAGATTGATTTTGTTTGTTTTAAATGTCTTTAAATAAAGTAAAATTAAAATTGTCAAAAGGGGGATGTATTAATACTTTCTCAAGTAATTTTTTTTTTAATCAAGCTGGTTTTCTCCGTATGTCAAGATAGTTCGCTAATCGAATCTGGTAACCCTACCTTTAAATAACATCTAAAAGAAAAGTTTTTTGCTTTTACAATTGATGAGAATTAATTCAACAATTTATTTACACTATTTCAATTTGCAACGCATCGTACATATGTTCTTTAAAAGTTCGGGTTAATAAATACATTACAGCCAGAAGTGATTAAAAATATTTAATGCATATAAATTAGAGTTTCCAAAAAACCGAACAATTTCAAAACCGGGACTTGAATATTTTGGACCTTGAAACACGAAATTAAGCATAATGTTACTATTTCTTTATTGTAAATGTATTTTTTGAATATTTTTAATAATTTATTTTGTATTTTCTATAATAATGGACACAGAAATATGAAATTAGACATTCATGATGCTGAGTAGGAATACAAAATGTGGGTCTTTATGGTACTGTTTTTATTCTAATAATACGTTTATAATGAGGTAGAATCCACATTATAATGAATCAATAAACTAGAAACATGTTTTCCTGAATTGGTATTAATTTACAAAGGGAGACTTAATAGTACTATTTCTTTCTTTTATTGGAGTATCGGATATTTTAAAATAACTATGACTTTGTTACAAATTTTTTTTTTTTTTTTTTTTTTTTTTTTTTTGAAATTAAAAAAATAAACACTCATTTGAAGTTTAATTGTCAGGAAATACATTGTGTCATGCTTTATTAACAGGTTTCCTTGCCTAGCCTGCGAAATTCTAATACAATTTAAAAAATTTAAACAAATCTATATTGGATGAAAAAGTTTGTTTCTCATTTCTAAATTTTGAATTTTTCAATTGAAAATAGATGAAAAGTAAAAACCGAAGAATAATTTACGGTTTAGTTTTCGGTTTTAAGCCTTGAAAAACCGCGGTTTCGGGTTAAACCGAATTGGAAACTCTAATATAAATTATTATGAATTCCATAAGACATCACAAAGAAACATTGATCTTTGGTTTTGATCATATTCGGTAAACACAAACTCTTTAGAGTCATTTGGACATTTCCATTTTTATTTCTTTTAATTTCGAAAAGCTCCCGATTTTATTCGCGATTTTGATTTTTAAAAAAATTTTAAAAAATTGAGGTATTCTGTATCTTTAAATATGATGTTAATTTTTTGTGTTCTCCACATAAAATTTTAATTTTTTTCATTACTATTAATATTTTATTTTTATATTTAATATCAACACTTTTTTTCTCCATACAAAAAAAAAAAAAAAAAAACATTTATTTCACATACAAATTTTAGTTTGGTTGTTTAGTCTATTTAACACTGCTTAAGATTATTTGAACTTATTTTAAATTAAAGATGACATAACAATTTTCCAAAAGGCATCTTAAATCAAAAAAATCGGGTTCATAAAATACGAGTATTTAATGTTACCGCTCATGTAAATTTTCTTAATTTTGTGAATAAAATCGCGAGTTCTCGAAATTTAAAAGAATAAAAATGTGAATGGCAACATCCACAGGATTCCGATTATGTACCTTTTCGTACCCTTTTTAATTTAGCTCTTTATAGTTTCTAAAATGTGTATTAGAAAAGAAGCTTTTCGAAAGTCGAACTTCAAGTGGGTGAAAATGGGTAAAATGAGGAACTTTTTGTTTATTTTTAATGAATGATCTGCAGACTTCAAGTTTTAAATATCGATATCATAAAATATTAAAAAAATATTCATAAACAACATACAGACGGACGGACTTCGATTAAACGAAGTCCGTCCATCTGGCTGGCTGTCCATGTAAACCTTGTGCGCAAAGTACAGGTCGCAATTTTAAAGATAATTCCATAAAATTTGGCACATGAACTTTTTCTGCCCAAGGTTGAAGGCTATTGAAACTGGGTGAAATCGGTCCATTTTTTTACCTAGCCCCCATACAAATGTCCTCCCGAAATTGGACTTTATCGCTGAAAAATATTTAACTGATATAGGTATCTACACCAGTTTCACTCCAAATAATTTCTAAATATAGGGAATTCATGTCACCTAATTTTATGATGATCGGAAGGCCTGCTTCCGAAAAAACTGTTGGTATAGACATAAAATTCAACAGCAATAACTTTCATATAGATATACATCACACGAATTAATTTCAATCATTACTTATGGTCCATATTAGTCATATAAAGCCCTCTTCCAAAAATCATTCACGAAAATAAATTACTGAAATTTTGAAAGAAAAATATATTTACTCATTTCACTCATTTACTTAGTGGTTTTTTTTACAACGAAATTTGTGTTGTAGCTTTATGAAATCACAAAAATATCTATTTGTGAAGAAATTTTTTCATAAGACAAATTTGAACTTTGAACTACGATAAAAGACAAACCAAATTGATGAGCAACCACAAATTTTGTATGACCATACAACAAATGAGAAAATAAAAATTTGTTTAATAGGTATATCTTGAATTTAAAACCCACATTTATCACTAATGCGTAATTTTTTAGAAATAATAATCCATGAAATATAATCTTCGTCAAGAGTTGTATTGTTCTAAGTTACTAACCAAGAGAAAATATAGTGAAATTCTACACTAATATTTTCACTTCAATTGCAGCACTGATTAATTTAGTTCTCACAAAATGTTTTAAATAAATTTACTACATATTTAGTTATTTAATTTTATTTGACCTTTTTGTTTCACTTTAATATGACACATATTTTGAAATAACAAAAACAAATATTTTCCTGAAGATGCTACACATTGATGTAGCGAAATATTGAAATAAAAATTAAAATATTTTTATAAAAAAGACCTCAAGCTTGAATAATTATCATATTAAAGTAAATTTACTACGTTTATAAATTAAAGTACTTTTTATAAGTCTTAACATAAATAGTTTTTAAGAACAAACTTTTCTAGAATTTTTAAACAAAGTATTTTTGAGCTCTTTTGTCAAATGTGAACTTTGGTTTCGATCCGAATGGACAGCTTCAATTAAAAAAACTCAAATATTTTTTTAAAACATAAAATATTTATTTTTTAGTTTTTTAACGTTAAGTTTATATAGTTAAGATAAATTTACTGAAATTTGTTATTGTTGGTTAAGCTAGTTCTGATGAGCATTTCACTGCACTATGGCAAAATTTCCAAATTTTGCGGCAAAAAGTCGATTTTCCAACATCATATTTTTAAAATTTTTTTATCACGTTCTATTGCCAACATATTGGAAAGAAAAAAAAGATACAAATAATGACAGTTGACAACCCATAATTAGACATGAAATGCTGATAATATATGAATTTATTCTAATTCATTTTATTAATTGTAAAGCAGTATAATTTTTTATTAAATAAATCGTCTTTTTCCAAAATATACTTTCAATAAAATAAATCTTTGAATATGGGCGGCCCACTACAAAAAAAGGGGCATGTACCGCCCATTTTTACTCAAATGGAATATTTTGACAGTAGAAGACTGCATGTCAAATTTGGTGAGACTAGCATGTCAGGAAATAGTTTTTGCTGCTACTTTGGGTTTTTCGGCCACTGGTTATGTAAACTATATCATCAGAAAACCTTTTCCCATTATCCCAAAGCCTTTAGGGAAGCTAAATTTATTACTTAAATAAAACATAGGTATTGAATGAGAATTACAAACACTCAAGTCTTATTTATAAAAATATCAAAGTTGAAAATGTTCTGCCTGAATCTTAATAAATATAGAAAGTACTGAAAACCATTTATTTGTTTTGAAAAATCGGCTAAAATCTCCAGAATTTTAACATTTACAATCGTATTCTCTTCTATATTATATTAGGCCAATTCGCAAATATTAGGCCAAATCTTGTGCAAATGGTCTTGCATCAAATATACAGAAACCATTGCATAAATTTTCAATACAAATGCACAGGATTGTGAATACCGCTATTATTTATCAAGATTTCTCGGATTTTATTCAATCATATTTTTTATATGTACAGGACTTAGTATCCGAGATTAAACAAACATATTTTTAAAACGAATTATTTTTATTTTTTTACTCACAACGAAAGGGTTTATTTGGGGAATATAAAAAGTTTTACGGAAACCGGAAAACCGATTTTCGGTGATATCTCGGCCGTTTATAATTCTCTAAAATCTTTACTTTTTTCAAATATCCCAACAAATATCTGTTAAGTATACAAACGAAACAACTAATTAATTAATTAAAAAAAAAAACAAAAGTTTAGTAAAGGGCACAATAAAGAATAAGATCAACACATGGCAGAAGCGCAATATAAACATGAGGAGGAGCAAGCAGCACCAGCTGTAGCAGCAGCAAGATCAGCAAAACGTTTTTTTTTTTTTTTTTCAAAGCACACAGAGAATAAGAAAAAAGAACCTCAACGCAATACAAAATTGTTTTAATTTTTTTATTCCAATTTTTCTGTTTCTTTTACAATATTCACACACTCGCACATAACACTAAGTGATTAAAACTATTTTTTTTTTTTTCTTAATTTCTGTATTTTTTTTATTTTCAAAACAATTTTTGTTTATTTCAATAACTTAAACAGCACAAATTTAAAATATTTTAATTGATATTAAAACCTTTATTTATTTGTATGTATTTTGTACTTGTATTTGTATATTTTTTTATACACTTTCTTCTTATTAATTAATTCATATTCAGAAATTACTTTTTATTATTATAATTTTTTTTGTTTCTTTGCACTTAAAAGTTTAATTAATAGACGTCAGGTTAAAAACTTAGAACAAAATGCGAAACTTGCACATGAACATTTCGATTGTTTCATTTAATAAAATTTCTTTAATTTAAATAACACGGATGGATATGCGAACGTAATGTTTGTTGTTTTTCTTTATGTATTTTACTTATTTAGTAAGTGAAATAGAACTTAAACCATTATTCTGAATTAATTTTTTTACTTAGTATTTTTTTAATGTAGAACGACCGAAATGAAATTTTTAAACCACTAAACACGGCGAACTCCAATTTACAAATGAAATTTGTTTCACATGCTGAGAGAGCTCCAACTTGGAAAATGTGTGAAATAATAAAAATAAATAAAACAAAAACAAAAACGAACAAAAAATAGAATAGAATTTAGTTCTCCCCTTCTCTCACTGGAGTTTTGTTTTGATTTTATTTTATTTTGCGTGTGTTCGTTCGTTCGTTCTTTAGTATCTTTTGTTGTTGTATTTTTTTTTTTGTTTATGTTACGGTGGGGGTATTATTATTATTTTCATTTTCACCGTTATTCTGACATTTCGCATACAGCTGTTTTAAATGTGTCATCTGAGCGCCACAAATAATATGGGAGCAACAGATAATAAGAGGAAGCATCCATATGCCACTATAACAGAGTTGTTACAGTAGAAATTGTATAGAAAAGTATTGCCAGTACGAATACGTTAATTCTAAATAAATTAACTTCTTATTTCACAAATATATTTTTTTCCACACACTATACAAATGCGTAAAATTTATACAAAAATAGTTGGAATAAATCAGTGTTTGGTGCGTTTTAGGTTGCAACTGTTTGTTATTGCAATAATTTTGACATTGACAGTGAGCGGTATATAAGGAAATTTGTTATGCTAGATTCAAAAAATGCCATGAATAGAACCCAGAACAATTTTATTTCATCTGGCGTCCACTTTTTGTTGGGTTTTTCTCTTTTTAATATTTATTTAGAGTTGTCGGCTCCATAGCATGAATTTTGTTTGACGATTTTGTTTTTTTTTTTAAAAAATTCTCAAAATAAATGGCAAGGTAACCAAAATGCCAGGGTATCCCACTCCATTTAAGTAAGTCCCTAGTCGACCTATATCTTCATATAGGAAGCTGGTACTCCACCAGTACCGAGGAGTTTTAATGGTCTCCACCAGGGTTTGTCCAAATTAAAAGAAACGCGGTTGATATAAACGACGTGGAACAGGAACCGTTCTACGAAGCCTTACATCACACACGCGTCAGAGTGAGACGCAAAATTGTCGGAGACAAAAAAACGAAAACGGGCCTGACTGCACTTAAAAAATAATTACAATGACGCCCGAGTTGTTAATCAACCCAGACTTACTTTGCGACTGTTGACGCTTTTGTTTGAAAATGTCAGCTGTTCGAGTATTAGTGATGCAAACGCTATGGAGCCGACAACTCTAAATAAAAAATTAAAAAGAGAAAAATCCATCAAAAAGTGGACTTCAGATTAAATAAAAATCAAACACGATCTTCTATGAAATACTGCAGACCAATTAAATTTGAATTTAAAAAGTAAACTTATGAATCCATTAAAAATAAGTCAATGCAACATTACAGTCATTCGAATTAGAGATTGACGTCCAGACAATTGAAGTAAGCTAACAATTAGTGCTAACTATGATAGATTGAAAAGTAGGCCAGGCTTTGATTGACGCAAAGGCTTCATCCAGCTGCATTATATGTCAAACCACTTCAAGCCACTTAAACCAAGTCCCGGAAAAATCCTCAGATAATACTGATGCATATGAATTTGGATTATCACCGCTACATACAATAATAAGAAGTATTCGAAGTCAATGGAAAATAGAACATCGAAACTATAGAACAAAATATGAAATAGGCTATTTTACAACCGAATGAGTAATAATTATAACTTTATTTTATTGTTATTTAACCAAAAAATATAATACATATTAAAAAACTTTTAGTTATTATAAAAAAAAATGTTTGTCCTTAATGTTATTTAAATAAAAAACAAAATTGTAATTTTCTAGAATTGATAAAGTGGGAAATTATCCTGGGTATTATTAAAATGTGTTTTTATCAGTTTATAACTTTTTTTTATAAGTAAAGCTGATTTGAAAAACATCAAATCCTCACTTTCATAGTAAATGCTATAAAAAATGTTTAGCTTTATATCACATACATAGGACATGAAAATGAAGAGCTGTCCGAAATGGATGGTTTTAAATGTATCCGAGGAATAATCGTTAAAAGGAATTTGTGATCGACTTACTTTTATAAAACTTGTCTGTGCTACAAACTTGTCACTGCAGTCTTTGCTGGAACTATTTTATGTATTGGCTAAAAATTTGCGAAATGACTTTTATCCCTATCTCCAATGTATCCTGGATATATTAATATGTTTGCTCAATACCCACGATGCTGATGAATTAGAGTGGACTTTTAGGGCCGTTTCTCATTAGGTGATTATCTTTTTCCCAACTGCATGTTAAAGAAATTTGGTTTTCTTATTAACCCGACCTCATCTCTTTATCTTACAGATAAATACAATCAGCTGACTGCTGTTCATAGTTTTTATGTGATTGTGTTTTTGTAAACGAAATTAAAAAGATTTTATAAAAAAAATTTAATCGAGGAATTAACATTAATTTGATGGAGGATGAACTCGAAGAACATGAGTTCCAAGTGAGTGCTGAAAGAGTTTATTATGCCAGGCCTATCTACCTTGCTGACATGGAAGATAATGCATTTTTCAAAAGATTCCGGCTGTCGATGGCCACATTAAACAGCTGATTTATGTATACATGTTGTCACTTGAAGGCAGTGTTCCCAACTTTCACATCTATTTTAAGAGGTATTGCCAACTGAAAATAATGTTTTTTGTCGGTATATTGAGAAAACCAAAATTGTTAACGGACAGTTTATCGACCTAATAAATTTATGTCGAGATTTAGTAACAGGCAGTTTGTCGATACATTGAGAAAACGGGTCTTAGTGTGCTTGGCTAAAAGGACGAGAGACGATATGAAGAACATGTTAGCAATTTTGCCGTTGAACGTTTTATTTATTGCTCGGGATGTGCGTGACTATGGCAAAATCCTAGAGTTTATGTTGGAAACTATAGAGCGTGAACAAGTTCATAGTGTGCAGGGCTGTGGACGTTTATTGTTCGATATAATGCGCGGCGTAAAAGGACGATTCCATTGCCGGAGACATTTTGCAGTTTATTTTCGAATCTTCGGTGGAGGATTAGAAGATAAAAACACAACAGAGCCAGCTGTTGAATAATATATCGTTCATCATACCAAGTCTCTGACAATTGTCCCAATGAAGTTGTCTTTCTTAAATGTTATGAGGAGATTAGACAAACCTGAGTTGTAAATTCGTAAAATTCCGCAGCTGTGTTATTTAGTTACCGATATAACCAGAATCAAGCATAAACAAAATCATTCCGCTAACGATACTCATCAATTGAAAACCTTGACCAAAATTGTGTTGCTGCTCAATGCCTTGGATAAAGGCACAATAATATTGTTACGAATGTGCAATTACGATTTAAGTTTAACGGTCTGTAACGACTGCCAGCAGCATTCATCATATTTGGGGGCACGTCCATCAGTAGCATGCGGTTGTTGGCATTGTTTGTAAGTATGGCAACACTAAATGTTTGGGCTGCTGGCAATGACATCGAAGGCTCTGCAATTCGAATGTACTAGTATGTCCGTTAAGAGCATTGTAGAAGATTCCCGATAGATGGCGCGTGTATAAATAGTGGCAGAGGTGGCAGTCGTGAGTTGAGTTGATCATAGGCGCTGTTAGAGTTAACATCAACTGTCTTGTACATTTAAGCTTGTACGTTATAGAGTGTGTATGCATTTCTGCGAATTGATAAACGTGTATAAAGACACTGAGTGAATATTTGAACTGTTGTTGTTGTACATTTTAAATAAATAAAGAGTTGTTACAATTTTAAAATACTAAACGGCTTTTATTTGCAATCAAAAGTATCCGGTTTATTTAAAGGAAATAAACCCACGTTTTTAAAAGGTAAAAACGTAACAATATTTTGAATAAAATATGTTTTATTTTTTTTCATGTTTTCAATAAAACTTTATTTTATGGTAGCTTTATTTTACGCATAAACTTCAAATCTCCTTTATTGTCAAATGCTTAATAAGGTTAACATAAAGAGAAAATGAAACTACCTTGTTATCTTATATTTAGCCTTAAATTTCTCAACAACTGCTTTTTTAGAGTTTTGGTCAATGAAAAACGATTCTGAGCCACTGTGCGACGCCAGCATTGGACAGTCACAAAGCTCGTGCTTAGAGGTTTTCATCGCAAAATTAGTACCTTATTTAGAACCAATTTTTGTGACTATCAAGCCAATTGTACTGTTTACTAACCATGCATGTGTAAACGCCAGGTAATACATCAAATAGATTCACTTCGCTCTACAAATATAGAGCAATACCAAAGTACATGCTTAGATGTTTCGTAGTGTTTCTCGCAATATCTCGATTGTTTCGTCTCAATATTGCCGAAATCAAATTAATTGTATATAAGACCACAATGTTCAGAAAACAGTCCCGTAACTACTTTACCTCTTTTCGAGTGATAGTAGCTTCTGCGATTTACCACTGAACATACACGCAGAGAAAAATATAGTTGTACATGTTTACTGTAACCATTTCAAAATTTTTACAAGTTTTTTAACAAGTGGTTATTATTCTGATTCTAACTTTTATCGCAATTTTATATATTTTTTCGATATTAAAAACATTCTATAATGATTTGATTTTGATTTATATATAGCACTCGTTCAATAATTTTGGGTAAAAAACAACATAACGCTATCTGCAGATAATGAACAAATAATATGGATATGCAGCAGAATACAAGAATTGTTGGATTTTCTTAATATTGCGGAATTTTCGCTAAAGAAAACTTTCTTAAGCATTAAGAAAACAGTTTTTTGTCTCTCCTGAATACTTAAAAGTTTTTGAGTTAATACAGTATTGTTGAACGAGTGCGATATGAGCCATTTAGTATACTTTTAGTTTATATATTGAAGTTCCAACAAAAATTAAATTTTAGAAAGTTATTATTATGAATATTAGGAATATGTCATTGACAGGTTTTATATAAAATTTAATTTTTCTCAGAATTGCCCCTATTAACATGAAGTCTGGTTGTATGCATGTTAACTAATAGTTTTACTGACAGTTTTCATACAAATATAATTTTAATCGACACACAGTGCGGCCAAAAGTCGAAAAATGTAGAAAATGATCCACAAATTGGTAAAACACGTGTGAAGGCCTTATTCAAACTGAAATTATGAAGGGCATTTGAGGCAAGGGACCTTACTTACTATGAACATTTTATATATCCTAGGGCATTCCTTTCATCAACACAATGACAAAAAAACCCCAACTAAAAATGCTACTTTTGTCTATTTTTGAAAAAAATATATTTTTTACAAGTTAAAAAAATGGAAACCGGGAATTGAAAATTATTTAAATTTGCTGCATAATAAATCCATATTTTTGTTTGTAATTCGAAATCAGTTCGATTAAAAGTGCGTGGTCTAAACTTTGTAGGGAAAAAGCCTCTAAATTCGGCATGTACCAGTTGTCGACATTTTTGAGTTAAAAGTTTAATAAATAAGAATAACGATATTTTTTTTACAAAAGTAAGATTTAACTTTAATTTAACATACACTCTTTTATTTTTATGTAATGTTTATATCAATAGGTGCGGTAGTGCCTGATTTTTAACAATTTTTTTAGTGGCAAGGCCAACTAAAACATATTAGTAACCATATAAATTTAAGTAATAATTTTACCAAAGAGGTTTTAACTGATAAAACTTTGTTTAAATATTACCTCCAATGTGAAAGTTTTCACAAAAAATTATTTTGTTGTGTTATATTAATAGATGCCGACATTAAGAACAAAAAATTGTATGGTAATTTTGTATATAAAGCTTAAATTTTACAAATTTGTTTATTACTTACCCCTCTTGACAATATATTTGAAGAAAATTTTAATTGAGTATCTTAAGAACTGCCGAGTATTGGAGATAAAGCATCCTGAATTCGACTGCAGCTTTTTATTTGACTGGAGATCGTAAAACAGAGTAATATTTTGAGATTTAGAATAGAATTCCAAGTATGGACATACCAGGTAAAAGATTCATGCGCCAATATCCTGAAAAGGCCTTTAAAAATTATCTATGCGAAATAAGATTCTGATCAACCATACAGGACAGATAATACGGCCGTGTTCCTGAACAGTGTTATCTGATTCCGAAGTAACCCATTAAAAAGTGAGGAATAACTAAACATGGTTCAATCAATTGTGAATGAAGAGCAGCGAGCCACACCATTTTTAAGTGGTCGACCCGGAAAGAAATGGTATAAACAGGGTTTTGAAACGGTTCTCTCTAAAATAAACATGTAAGATACTCTAAAAAACATTCCCTATTAATACAGACAAAATTGATTACACTAAATCAGTTGGTGTTGTTAGTAGGTGATCGGTTTGAAAAAAACTTAAACGGTTTTGGATCTAGCTATTGAAATAGTCAACCCAATAGCTCCTAATATACATGAACGTAGAATTGATTCCGATGACATTATTGAAGAGATCAGTAACTTAATAAGAAATTATCAAACTATTGAAATTTTGAGTAACATTACCATAGAGTCAGACAAGTTCATAATTAATAAGGAAAACTGAAAATAAGGTAGTATCGTCAACGTTAGCTGCAGAAAATCACAATGAAACGTTGAAACCTGTTCACTACTGCTCATTTCCAACTACATCAACAAATAATTATTACGATACTTCGTTTCAGCCTTTTAACCGTTCAAGTCTAATAACCAACCGATACTTACGATACTTCCTTTAACCAACCGCTTCCAACGAATATAGTCTGTCCTTCTCCAAGCTCATCAGTTAGTTAAAAATTCCTAAAGAAAGCCAACCATTTCACCAAAATTTGAAAAAACAATTATATTTCCCAAAAACATCTACTTCCTCAAAGCTCGCTTTAAATCCAAAGGTCCCTAGTGCTATATCTGCTCTTGCATGGAGGATCCATATATTGCTGAAGAAAGAAAACTGCGACGTCAACAAAGTAGTTAAAACGAGTTTGGGGCACATGTGAAGAAGATTTGGTCACAGATCCTGAGGATGATGGTCTAAAAAACGTGAGCAAATATTATAGCCCACAGTGGTTTAAGATCAAATGCATTCATTTTTCTTTTTTATTAGTATTTACATATTTAAATGGCTGAGATTTTAAATAAAAAATAACTTATTTTAAGAGTTTATTCTTATCTTAACCCTAAGTTTCCACGTAGCAATTTTTATTGCTAAGCATAAGCAAAAACGTCGGCAGAACAACAGCACAACAATTGTTAATTGCTTTAGGTGGAGAAAACGTTCGTCACAAATACAAAATTTTCAATGCGAGAAGTTGTATGAAAAACTGGTGGGTATTTTGCTTAAATTTAGTGTTGAAGGATTTTTTAGTGTTGAAGGATTTTTTCCGACGGCAATTGCCGTCTACACATCGCAAATTTTATGGACGCAATCAAATTCGACAATTACGGCAATAAATATTGCTACGTGGTCATAAAATGCCGATCTTGGGAGAACGTGGCACAAATCAAGCTTTTTCAAGAAAGTAAATTGCTAAAATTTAGCAAATGGTGCAATTACCCTGTACTTTTGAGTTTTTTATCCAATTTTAAATTTAGATATTTCCTATAGATATCAATGCTTTTCTGCATTTTTTTTTTTTTTGTGCATATTCAAACTTGCCCTTTGACTCTGAGAACAACTTTATTTCCGATAAATGCATATAAACGCACACGAACACACTGTTAGTTAACCCAGCAGTTCTAGAAGACAGTACCGAACTAGTGATTTATCCATCATTTAGGGTGGGAACTAGTTACTTCAATAGCTACGTGTCTAGTTATTTGAACACTTGATGTCCTAAGCAGGGGGTCAATTGACCCTCTTTGAGTAGTCAACGCATTGGATTCACATACTGGTTAAAGAGCATCAGTTACCTTACTAGCTACCTAACTGGTAACTTGATAAACTACATAACTAGTTATTTTAACATTTACGGGTGCTAATTGACCTCAAATATGATAGGCAGTCCAATAAACGATAGCTTGTAAACAACCCTTTCTTCGACAACTCTCCAATGGATTTCTTTTGGTGGGTAAAATAACTACTTCCTAAAGAGCAGTACAAAATAAACAATTAAAGTGACTTCACTATAGGTTACTAAGACACTATTAACTTCATGCTATGTTACATGGGATATCAGTATACTTAAGCAAAAAATAAAAATTAACTGTATGAGAATTATATCAACACAATTTGTATAAAACCAGTTTGAACGATTTACTCACAAAACGTTTAAAGTGTCTACACTTCAGATTACTTAGATACACTTAAGTGACAATTGTCTTCACGCTAGATTATCTGGGATGTATAAAGTAACCAATTGTCTCTCTGCACTACAAAGAGCACATACGTGTCAAATGACCAAAATATGTGACGATTACAGTCTATAAGGGTACATTGACTACTTGCTTAACTGCTGGGAAATTACCTTTAATTAATTATCAATTTGTTAAGAATAGCAAACAATAAATCTTTGTATTTATTTATTTTTTTGGTAAAAATATTGGTAATTTTTTATTAGAACTTTACACTAATTTATCATGACCGGATTAAGTAATAACAATTTTTTTTATTTATACATGTGAATATTATTGTTAAATTTTAAAAAATAAAAGCGCACTTTCTACTTAACACCAGTTAAATCCGCAAAGAACTAAATTGCATTTGAAATTCATTGCAGTTGTAGTTGTCATGAATTGAGAACGAAGTTTGGAAACTTTCAAACTCTCACTCACAAACAGAGAACATGCGCTCTTTGCTTTTCACTAAACAACACATACATATATAGACAAAAGCAACAATGTGCTTTTTTTAAATGGAAATGTGCAAGGATTGCATTAAAATCATTTCGTTTTTGTTTTATTATGTAAAAAAATGTTATTGTGTGTTTTTATTTTTTTTTTTTTGATGTTGTTTTCTAGACAAACACCTCTGAGGGCAGGAAAACAGAAATAGAAAGTGAAACTATGCACATCCGTTCAAGTATCCTTGAGACTTTCTTTATATTCTTTGTTTTTGTATTTATACAATTAGTAAGCTCGGAAGTTCTCATTTCCGTTTGCACCAAATTTCATTAAAATGAAAAAAACAAAAAAAAACAAACAAAAAGAGTCAAGTGAAGTGAAAATGCAAATGTATTTAAGTACAAACGAGGACGAGTAGGAAAATGTGTTTGTGTGTCAGTGATGTCCTTAATTTCCATATATGCATTTGGTTGGCTGATTTTAACGCAACAACAAAAATAACAAGAACATAAAGCACATGATATTTTAAAAGCACGTGCAGAGTCTTTGCGTTTTCACTTTCACTCCTCTTTCGCTCTGTTTCCCTTTCAACGTATTATTTTTTTATTTACAATGGAAATACATAAAAACAAAAGTAAAACTTTAAATATACCATGACCTATCTTAACCGGAATTTGAGTTGTTAAAAGAAAGTTGGTAAATAAATTACAATTACTATTGTATTCATTTCAAACATTTTCCGATTTGTAATAGATTAAAATATTTGAATGATCACCATGTTCCAGTATTCTTGAATTATACATATAATTATTAATTAGAATATAATTCATAAATCTTATAGATTTTACAATTTTTTAAAACTTTGAAGTCGTTTTTTTTCAATTTTTTAATTTAGACCAATTGTTTGATATAATTATCCAATTCACAATCGGTGTCAAAGTAATTTTTCGAAATAAAAACAAAACATTAATAAAAAAAATTACGACATACAAGTATACAACGCTACGACGCACAGTGCACAGAATGGACAAAAGTAGAAGGAGCTTTCGTAGAGATATAAAATTTGGTACACAAGTAACCTTTTGCATTGTTAAAGAAAATACAAATTTTCAGCAAAATCGGATGAAGGACTTTCCTACCTCCCATATATCCTGAATATTAAAAATTACATTTTAGCTAAAAAAATGTCTAACACATTTTCAGTTATCTTTCGAATTAAGGTCTTTAATTGTGTGCCAAATTTAATTTTAAGGACAATGACTCTTTTTGCTTCCATATATGCCTAACTTATGTAAAATTAGTTTGACGATTTTATACAAATATAAATACAATTTTTTTAATATTCTTTTGAAAATCGATCAAGTCTAAATGTTTTAAAACAACCATTTTATGTTTCAAAACATATATTTTTTAAGAGGTTCAACGACCTGCAATGCACCAATATTACTCAAATGTTGTCAAACAACATCATCACTTATTAGTTACAAATTAATATTATTATTATCAAGAACAATTATATTATAAAAAAATTCCAAAATATTAGCGTTATTTTTTTAAATAGACAATTAAAATCCAGTTGCGTTATAGTAAATATTACAAACAATACTTAGCAACTCCAATAAAATTGTACATGAAGGAAATTTTTACTTTTTTACACAAATTTGTTGTTATTTTGTAACAAATTGCATTGCAATTGCATTACCTAATGATTTACTTAGTTAAAATGTTTTTGTATAATAGCCAATATTTCAAGATTTATCAAAGAGTCTGAAACATAAAAAATATCATTGATCATCCATTAACACTAGAGCGTTTTATCTTCTATAAAAAATTTTGCGCATATTTTCTTTCTTATGTTCTAGCTGAAAATCATTAAAAAATAAAAAAAATTCTAAGGAAAGTTTCAAAGATTTTTTAATAACATAAAAATATTTATGAAAATTTAAATATATTTTTCAATCCTCCTAGATTTTATTTGAAAACAAAAACTATGAAAAAAAATCACACTATTTGAGACATTATTTATTAATGGCATGAATTGAAATCAATTCATTCTATTTAAGTTTAAACTTTTTTCTATGTACTGAATACATTGTCTACACCATTTCCAATTGTATTTCAGAAGTTTCCAATTGTATTTCAGAAAATTCCAATTGAATTTCAGAAATTTCCAATTATATTTCAGAAATTTCCAATTGAATTTCAGAAGTTTCAATTTATATTTCAGAAGATTCCGATTGAATTTCAGAAATTTCCAATTATATTTCAGAATTTTCTAATTATATTTCAGAATATTCCAATTATATTTCAGAAGTTTCCATTTATATTTCAGAACTTTCTAATTGTATTTCAGAATTTTCTAATTGTATTTCAGAAATTTCCATTTGTATTTCATAAGTTTTAATTTATACTTAAAATGTTTCTAATTGTATTTCAGAAATTTCCAATTGTATTTCAGAATTTTCCAATTGTATTTCAGAAATGTCCATTTGTATTTCAGAAAATTCTAATAGCAATTCCAATGGAAATTTCAGAAATATAAATAGAAAATTCTGAAATATAATTAGAAATTTATGAAATTCAATTGGAAATTTCTGAAATATAATTAGAAATTTCTGAAATTCAATTGGAATTTTCTGAAATACAATTGGAAACTTCTGAAATACAATTGGAAATGGTGTAATTGTATTTCAGAAATTTCCAATTGTATTTCAGAAATTCCTATTTGTATTTCAGAATTTTCTATTTGTATTTCAGAAATTTCCATTGGAATTGCTATTAGAATTTTCTGAAATACAAATGGACATTTCTGAAATACAATTGGAAATTTCTGAAATACAATTAGAAAATTCTGAAATACAATTAGAAAGTTCTGAAATATAAAAGGAAACTTCTGAAATATAATTGGAATATTCTGAAATATAAATGGAAACTTCTGAAATATAATTGGAAATTTCTGAAATTGAATTAGAAAATTCTGAAATATAATTGGAAATTTCTGAAATTGAATTGGAATTTTCTGAAATATAATTAGAAATTTCTGAAATTCAATTGGAAATTTCTGAAATACAATTAGAAACTTCTGAAATACAATTGGAAATGGTGTAGTTTGTAAAATAAAAAAAAAACATTGGTGATTTTTTTTTAAAGTTTTTTTTTTACTTTTTGTTTTTTATTTATGAATTCTTAGTATAGTACACAGAAAAAAGTTTCAACATAAATAGTATCATTTGATTTCATTGATTTCAATTCATAACATTTATAAAAATGTTCTTAAATAGTATGATTTTTTTCATATTTTATGTTTTCAAATAAAATGTAGAATGCTTGGAAAATATTATTACAATTTCTTTTATATTTTTATGTTGTTCAAAAATGTTTGAAATTTTCCTTGGAATTTTTTTTATTATACCCTACACCACCATAGTGGGGAGGGTATATTGGATTTGTGCAGATGTTTGTAACGCCCAAAAATATTAGTCTAACACCCACCTTAAAGTATACCGATCGACTTAGAATCACTTTCTGAGTCGATTAAACGATGTCCGTCCGTCCGTCCGTCCGTCCGTCTGGCTGGCTGGCTGGTTGTCCATGTAAACCTTGTGCGCAGAGTACAGGTCGCAATCTTGAAGATATTTCGAAAAAATTTGGTACATATCATTTTTTCTGCCCAAGGACCAAGCCTATTGAAACTGGATGAAATCGGTCCATTATTTCACCTAGCCCCCATACAAATGTCCTCCCGAAATTGGACTTTATCGGTCATAAATGTTTAATTTATATATGTATCTACACAAGTTCTTCTCCAAATAAGTTTTATATATACAGAATTCATGTCACCAAATTTTATTACGATCGGTCCATAATTAGTCATAGCTCCCATAGAAGGCCTGCTTCCGATAATCACTTTAACGAGCACAAATCTCTTAAAAATGTTGGTATACACATAAAATGCAACATAAATAACTTTCATATAGACATTAATCACTCCACTTAATTTCATGGTGATCGGTCCATAATTGGTCATAGCTCCCATATAAGGCCCACTTACGAAAATCGCTCACGAATATAAATTATTGAAATTTTGAAAGAAAAATGGTTTTGCTCATTTACTTAGTGTAGGGTATTATATGGTCGGGTTTGACCGACCATACTTTCTTACTTGTTTTTTCTTGATTTTCAGCTACAAAAAGAGAAAATATGCGCGAAATTGACTGAATTTTGTTAAGAGGATGAAATGCTTTAATGTTTATGTATGTTTTATCATGAATAATGATAATTTTTAAGTTTCAGATATTGGTAATACATTTTAAAATATTGGCCAATATATGGCTATTATGCAAACATTTTTGATATATTTTATTAGATAATACAATTATAATGGAATTTATTATAAAATAGCATACAATTTACGCAAAAAAGCAACAAATTTCCGTTATGTACAATTTTATAATATTTATGAACATGTTCTTATTCTGAATGAATAAAGTTTAGGAAAAAAAAGTCATGTTCGATTAATAATATTTATTACAAAATTCATTCCAATTATGAATTTTTTTTTCTGTGTAGTAACAAAAAGGAAAATAAAGTAAACAAATCATAAAATCATTTATTTTTACTTCTCAAGTTTGAAGTGAATCGCATTGTAGAATGGTTAGCAATAATCTTTTCCAAATTTCTATCTAATTTCAAAAGTATATATGCGGGACGTGTAGTGCTAAAAAATACTTTTATAAGGTCGTCATGACGCGTTAGCGTAAAAGTGGCCTAGTCCTCAATTTTTCACATTCGAACTTACCAACGAAAAATTTTTTAAAACTTGCTAACATTTAACTGTTTCACCAATCAACAACAGATAGGTTGCAAAAGTTGTTTTTGCATTATTTTTTCAGCTAAAATTTTGGTAGAATAGGCTGACAGCTGCAGTCAATAAAACGTTACATTTATTCTGAGATTGGAAAATGAGCAAATGCAGCAAGACAGGGCATCAACATGGATGTGGAAATGTATAAGAATGTTATTATAAACGCCAACTATTAGGCCGTATCAAAAAATATCTCCTAACACTTTCTAATAATCTCGTTCTTAAGGTCAGAAAACTAATGCTACTAGAAATCATTAAGCTAATTACTTAATGTCAATTAAAATATTTGTCTTCTCGAGACAAAAACATTAATGTATCATGCTTTAAGATCCGTTTGGAAATGCCAAAGATATAACAAACAATTTAAAAAGACGACCCTTTAAAATTTCAAAAATATTTTGAATAACTCTCCGCATTCCACTTCAAATAAAAAATAGTGGTTGATCAGTTAAAAAGCTATAAGTTAAATTAAATTAGTAAGTAACATGTGTTTTGGAACTTTCTACAAAAATGACACTTAAGAAAAACAGGCATTGGTAAAAACACAATCAAATCATAGAAGATCAAGGAAAGAACAGCTGCGCAACGCGAATCACGTCTTCAGGAAAATCGACACCAGCAACAGCATATCGAAAGACTAGAAGCCAATAGCTCCCGAATGGCTCGATCAAGAGCCAAAATCGAAACAATCGATTTAAAGTTGGCGGCATTTCATTAATATACTGATGATGACTACAGGAGTCACAAGGACGTACTGATTGACGCAATCAACAAACTGAGCTTTGAATGTATTTCCAAATTTGTTTTACCTAGTCCTTTTTTGTATAACAGAGGAACATCGATATTGCCTAAACTAATTTCTGTCGCTGTTCGGAATTCAACTTATGAGTTTCTATATCTAGTGTACATTATTCGTATTGGCACATATTTATACCATTATTTGTTAAACTATCTATATTTGCGAACAATTTGAAAACCTTCATAAAGTCAACTCCCAAGAATAGTACACGACTCAGAGTAGGAACTAAATAGAAGTTGATATTATGTGACATACCACGAAACGCAACTTTGACTCTTACCTGACCGACTATAGGGTGTTCGGTTCCATCCTAGTTGAAAATCGTGGATTGTTAGAACGGTCTTTTGTATGAAATCAATACAATTACGATTTCCTGATCATTTATAACAATCCAAGTATAAATACGTATACTTTTTAATTCTCTGAGTGGAGGCTCAGGACTTTTGCCCTTTCCCCTCTTCACTAGTTTACCGTGGCTCCCAAGTTCGAGACGGATTCCCGGTCCGGTTTCCCTGACACCTACGACATTTCGGGGTAACTACATTGTCCATTCCACATTTAAAGAAAAAAATTCTGCTTGTGGAAGGACAGTCAAAAAACCCGTGACCAGTAAAGGCATCACTTCTTCTTCCCGCGTAACCTGGATCTCATTAACTCGATCAAAATTGGGACGCTGCTAATAACTCTGCCTCTGATTAGCCAACAAGTTTTCTGCCCGAATTTATGCCCCACTTGGACAAATTTACTCGTTCGTGGTTTTTAAAACCATTAGACATTGGCCAAGCATAATTAGGAGTTGGTACAAAAATATGTTGCTGTTGTATTGTAACAAAAACAAAAAACATTAACTACTCAATTTTATGTATGTATATCAAACAAAAAAAACTAAAATTTTGTAAAAATTAGTGAATTCACTTACCCCGCATTTACACATGCAAGTAGAATGATGAAAGGATACGTGTTATTATTGAAAATGTCGAAAAATACATCGAAATGCCTACAAGTAGCTTGAGTGTTTACACATGCAAGTAAAAGTTCATTTTGTAAATGGTAGCGAAAGAGAATGATGTCGTCTAAAAGCCACAAATATAAGAAAATTACAGCGAATTAAATAAATAAACCTTTGTACTATCAGCATTTGCTATTTTAAAGTCCATTTGCGGCTTGGAACCAAATTTTGATATATTAATTAAATACAATAAAGTGTTACCATAATTTTCAAATACAAACATTTCTGGGGTGTTAACAATTTTTTTTTTATAAAAACTTATGAAATTGGTGTTTTTTACGAAAATAATACACATTAATTGCCACGACTGATTACATTGCAGTATTTTGAAGTTCCCTAAAGAATCCCTGATAATGTGCTGTTCGAACGGTAAAGTTGTTCTGCCACCAATTATTTAGCCGCTTCTAAGTTACATTTCCGGCGCCACTCTGATTTCCAAGCACTTCCTTCAAAATATCTAAAAGTACAACTTATGCTTTCAAATGACGTCCTTCGGGGCAACTCAAATCGTAAACAACGTCGGCTTTATTCTCACTTTTAAAGTTCAAGACCAAATGTACCACAGAATTGGACCATTGCTCCCGCTTCCCAATGATGATGTGAAGATCCTACAAATTTATTTCTCTGCCTATCAACGATACAGCCGAAACATTCTCAAAACAATTGTTGGACATCGAAAATGAGAAATTCCAATTGATCCAAATGCAAATGAATATTCAAGCCGTTGTCGACATGGTATTCCCAAGTCCTACAACCAACAACAAAAAATCGGATTGGCTGTGGGATCGTGCAATTTTGACACCAAAAAATTATGATGTCAACAAGATCAATGAGCAAATTCAATTGAAACTGCCTGGCGAAACAATCAAATACAAAGCGATTGACACAGCAATGAATGAAGAACAAGCCGTCAATTAACCTACTAAATTTTGAAATACATTGGAACAAGCTGAACTGCCACCACATGTATTATCATTAAAGTTTCGATCACCGATAATGTTTCTCCGCAACTTAAACTCGCCAAAATTATGCAACGGAACAAGATTGACCATCAAAAAATGTTCACCAAATTTAATTGAGGCAACAATCATCCGTGGGAGATTCAATACCGAAGACGTACTGCATACCGATGATTTCCAAAGACTAACCATTTGACTAACCATTTGAAAAATTGATAGAATACTTTTTTCTAAAATATGGGAAAAATTTTAGCTGATTTTTTTTAGAAAATTAAAATTTTTAAAATGCAATTTGGTTTATGAATCGTTTTCGATGAAATTTTAAACTTATGTATTGTTACGTTTTTACCTTTTAAAAACGGGGTTAATTTCCTTTAAATAAACCGGATACTTTTGATTGCAAATAAAAAGCAGTTTTAGTAGTTTAAAATTGTAACAACTCTTTATTTATTTAGAATGTACAACAACAACAGAATTAAATAGTCACTCAGAGTCTTTACACACGTATATCAATTCGCAGAAATACACACACACACTTTATAACGTACAAGTATACACGTACAAGACAGTTGATGTTAACTCTAACAGTGCCAATGATTAACTCAACTCACGACTGCCAGCTCTGCCACTATTTATACACGCGCCATCTATCGGGAATCGTATACAATGCTCTTAACGGACATACTAGTACATTCTAGGGTTCTATAGTTGAAACAAAAAGTCGACTTTTCGAACTTTCGACTTTTTTAGATTTTTAAAAAGTCGACTTTTCGAACTTTCTACCTTTGGTAATTTATGCAAAGTCGACTTTTCGAACTTTCGACTTTTTAGTTAAATCGACTTTTCGACTATTTTCGACTTTCCGACTATTTTCGACTTTTTTCAACTTTTTACAATTTCTTGTAAAAAATACATGGTTTCTGCATTTATTGATGCTCCTTCTGTAATGTTTAGCAATAAAAATTATATGTATTAAGGCGATAATAAATTAAATGATATTATCACTTTTGATTTTAATAGTTACATTTAAATTTATACATTTCTAATTTGGTATGTTTATTATCAAATATTTTCCTAAAAGTTTCTGTAACTCGAGTATATACGGTATGTCTAAACACTTTTTAAAATGCTCTTTCTACACAAAATATTTATATAAAATATTTTGTGTAGAAAGAGCATTTTTTTAAAAACATTTACTTATTATTTATTTTGCACACCTAGAAAAAATTAAAGTGTATCAAATTGCAATAACATAAAATTATTATGTTATTCTGTGCATATTTTGTTTTAGTATAATGTTGCAATTACAAATTTTTTTAACAATGTTAAAAGTCGACTTTTTTCGACTTTTATCGACTATTAGAATTTGTTCGACTTTTGTGACCCATAATTGGTCAAACAATTTTTTGCACCGAATTTTTTTTAACCAAAAAAAATTTTTTTGTAAAATTTTTTTCAAAAATAAATTTAAAAATTAATAAGAACTTTTAAAAAGAATTCGTTTGCCTTAAATTTTTTCGCTAATAAATTTAAAAAAAATTTAAGGCAAACGAATTCTTTTTAAAAGTTTTTATTCATTTTTAAATTTATTTTTGAAAAAAAATTTTACAAAAAAAATTTTTTTTTGGTGAAAAAAAATTCGGTGCAAAAACTTGTTTGACCAATTATGGGTCCGACTTCCTATGATTATTGAACTCTTGCAATTTTTGACTATTTTAAATTAATATTTAATCCAGGCGATCTGAATACAATAAAAAACTGACTAATTGAACCTTTTAAATACAATTTATTAACGGAAGTTTGTAGTGCTGTTAAACACAATCATAAATCCAGATCTGGCAACCTTATGAGAAAGTCAACATTGTTAAATTTATTGTTACGAATTTTTACAACGCTGCCTTCATTTTTCCACTCAAATTCTGCGCAAAAAAAATAGAACTTTATTGCGGGGTAATTTCACAAATAATTTTATAGCAAAAGAATACACAGTTTAAACTATATTTTGAATTAAAAAAGCGCAGTATTGTAAATTTAAATAAACATTACACCATAAAACCTATTTCTGCAATAAAAAATTTGAATTTCAAACATTGAAGGCAAACAAATAAGCAAGGAGGAAAAAATCAATAAAATTCCCTACATTAGGAATTCGCAAGCAAATGTGAAACAAACACAGCATCATTCATCACACAAAGGATCAAAAACAACAAAAGCAAATCTGGCGCATAAAAAAACAATAAAATGTCAGACGAAGATTCCATGTCTGAGGGCTTTTCTGCCAGTGAAGACGAATGGAAGCCAAACAAAGATGTAAAGGGTGGCGAGTCATCGGATGATGATGATAGTGACTTTGAAGGATCGCCTCTGGCTGAAGCTGCAAGTGGTGGCAGTGGCACAAGTGCAGGAAGAAAAAGGTAACATCTTTACACATTTAATTATAATTTCTCTTTCAATTTATTTTGTTTTAAAGAGGTGAGCCAAAAGCTCGCAGTGCTGCCAAACAAACATCGTCGAAGAAACGCACTGGTTTATCATTGCGTGCCAAACTTTATAATAAATATAGGCCACCACCCAAAACATTTTCACCACCCGGTAGTGCAGTGGGTAAGAATTCTCCATCAGCATCTACGTCACGCATGAATTCAAAAAACGCCACGGCGCCCAATGAAAGCAATAGTATCAAACGTATAACTAATGACGACGAAGATTCAGGTTCCAACAGCGATTCCAGCATCGATAACTACTTAGTTAATCCAGAAGATTTGGACATTCAGTCTAGTTTTTTCAATACAGAAGCTAAGCCAACGAAAAGGCCGTCAGTCTCACCCGTTCCAGTATTTGACTGTAATGCTGGTCTAGCGAATCTTTCCGACTCTGCTTCAGATGATGAGCAAAAAAATGAAAAGACTTTTGACTTTAACAATTTGCTGGAATACGCCAAAAGTCTGGAACGCGTTAAGGAGAGCGTCGCCAAACACAATGCTGAAGAGTCTAGTAAAAAATCGTCAGCCTCCACAAATATTGATACTTTAGATGTATATGCCGTGCTTGCATTGGGCGAAAAACAAAATCGTTCGCACAACGATGGAGAAGATGAAGATGATGAAGACGATGAAGTTGTCGGCAACGATCCACGTCGTGGCAAAACTCAACCTTCAAAACTAAACAAAACCAAATCTACACGTATTAAACGACATACGAAAACACGTCCTACATCCACTGTGGCAGCTAACGATACCGACGATTCTGATTGGGAAGAAGTTGCAGGTAGGAAACGCAAGTAGACATTTGTAATTTACGTATTTTAAACAAATTTGTTTAGTGGTGATGTGGTTTAAAGTGTATCCCCATTTATGTTTATGTAGTTGTTGTATATTGCCAAAAATCTTAATTTTAATTTGTGATGTAAACTGGTTGATGCTAGAACTGTTTTTTTTAAATTCTAAAAGTCTCATTGTGCGCTTCCACTGGTTTAAAATTTAATTGTGAGACTGCGTAGAAATTTAACTCAAATTACATGCTGTTATCAAAACAAAAAAAGCAAAAAATTAAAATTCCAATAATAAAACTCATAATTGCAAATAATATTAAGTGTAAATGAAAATGTGAGTTAAAAATGTGAAAAAAAAGAAAAAAAAAATAATTAAGAAATGTATATAGAATCATGTATTGAAAACAAATTATAATTTCTAATTAGAAACTATTATATTTTTGGTTCCATTTATTGTTTACATTTCTTGATCATTCATACAACGTTTTATATCAATTATTACAATAGGTCTTCGAGACTACAAAAAAAAAAAAAACGAACTCGTATTTATGATTTCGAAATTTTAAAAACGAAAAAAACTTGTCCGCTTATAACAAGTGTCGAAACTCAAAGTCCTCGAATTCGTATTTACTGTTTTTTTAATCCAAGGTATTTCAAACATATTCCATATCTCAAATTTTCTTGGGTATTTTTTATTTACGACGAAATTACACTATTTAGACAAAATACTTGCCTCCTAAGTGAACCTCACTTCGGCATACGCATTAAGAAAATAATTTATATTAAATTTTTTTTTTCTAGGATTAGTGATCCATGAAATATATAAAAAATATAATTTAAATATTACTTAAAACAGATATGATAAACCAATAAATACATATTTGAAGGCAGTGTTAGAAAAGTTAAAATTCCATTTAATACATTTGATAAACTGGGGGTAAACGAGTAAAATTAGTGATGTAATGGAAGATTCCAAAAGTTTACTTCAAGGTGATAAAAAGTGAATATATTGTTTAACGTTATATTATTTTGGCTGAAATATCTCACATATCTTCTGGTGCTTTAGATTCGCCAATTGGTGATTATAGATATTCGGAAGATGGCATAAATATTCCTGCTTCAAATGGGTTCACATACCACCGAGTTCCTCTTAAATTAGCATTTCTCGCTCGCCTCGAATCTATGGAATCACATACCACCACTAAGGCTTTGTGGTTGATAAACTTTGCTTCTGCTTTGGATTTATCGAAAGAATTTGACACGGTTGAAACAAGGTGTCGAAACACTGGATGGCAGGCAAGAGTTTGTTTAATTCATAGTTACCGTAATATAAAAATGTAAATGCCTCACGGAGGAGTATTCTCATCTGCTTGAAATGTCAAATAAATTCAGGCGTATTTCTATGGCACAAAGACCGAAAATTGTAGGTCTAATCTTCAACAGGAAATAAACTTCTAAAAGTTGCTAATACGGACCTCTTTTCTGACGCTCAAAGGCAAAGAAATGCAGATTTCAAAAAATCCTGCACTACAATTCTCATGATGAGTAGAGCTGGATTCTGTCTATCAAATAACGAGTTGTTGACCGATAGGTGGCATATATCCAGACAAGTCACCCAAACCATAAAATGTTGATAAAAAATTGCAGCATCTTGATATTGCATCATAGGCCAAAAATCGGCCTAATATCAATATTCGGTAAAAATTTGGCCGAATCGAACATAATGTTCGGTTTCGGTGTGAAATAAACGGTTTCGGTCCAAACTTAAAAATAACCCATTCAAGCCCTTTAAACTCCGGCGTAATTAAGATCCGGTGGTTGGAGCAATATTCTTAACAGTTAACGTTAACTAATTAACCCGGCTCTTTATCTTGATTACCTTCAAGATAATACAGTACATCTCTTTTGCTGTGTGAAGAGGTTCACAAACATGTCCAGCATTGACCAATGATTAAGACCGTCTGATGTGGAACGAGTTCTACAGCACCCATTACCAACCAATACAATAATTAAAATTTGTAATATCTTTAAGGGAATATATAGATATATTTAAAGGGGTGCGTACTATAAGATATACACTTCCATATGATCCATTGTGATACATTTTAGAAATAGGACTGTAATGTGATATCAAAAGAAATAAAGAGAAAACCTGGTCTAAACCGTATTAGAAATACTCGTTTTATATTAAAGAAGTTTCGTCTTCTTTGGTAAATTTTTGTTATAAATAATATATGAAAAGCAACCATTATCTTATGAGGAGTGATATTGAAAAATTCTTAACATACAGTATCAGTCATAGCTAAAGCACCCCTTCAGTGAATTTTTTTCATACTATATTTTTTTTTTTTATAAAAATAAAGTTTTATATTTCTATTATGTATTATTTTAAATTGTTAATATATTTACTATTGATAAACAAATACTTTTAAAGTTAATCTTTCTATAAGAGGTAACTTTAAATCAAAAAATATTTAAAGCTAGAAAATAAACCGGTCAAAACTAAAGCACCCCTTCATGGATATAATATAAAATTTGTTTAATTTATATTTTGTTGCAAATCCTTTGGTTTGGATGACACAAGCACATCTCTTAGGCATAGAAGATAATAAGTTTTTTATGGTGTCTTGCGATATTCCTTCCCAGGCTATAATAACGGCGTGAAATAAATCGTGAAAACTGCTGATCCTTATTTCGGCAATTTTAACGATTTATATTCATATTAACAATCTCCCACAAGTTCGCAATAGGATTGAAATCGGGAGATTGAACAGGCCAATGAAGAACTTGAATCTTATTGCTCTGCAGCCAAGTATTACGAACTTTGGAGGTGTGCATAGGATCGTTATCCTGTTGGAACCTCCCTATAAGTGGAATCTCTTCAGTGGCATAAGGCAACATTACATCTTTTCATATATCACGGTACATGTTCTTAGCTGATATAAACGGTGTTTTTGCTGGTCGTCGGCTGAATAATCCTACTTATACTGCTCTTCTACGGATTGCTCTTTCGCTAACGCATAATCTTAAACTTGTTCTTACTTGACTAGCTGATGCTGTAGGATCTTTTAGTATAGCTCATTTGATCAAGGAATCATTATATCGTGTGGTTTTACGCGGGCGGCCTGCAGAATGTCCCGGTGAAATACGACCATTCTGCAAAAACTTTGGAATCAGCCTGGAAATAACTGATCTGTTAATTGAATATTTTTTACTCAATTCATGCCGTGATAAGCCCGCCTTCCAGTCTTCAATAACTTTAATTTTAAATTCACTGGAGTACTTGTTTCTTGCCATCCATAGTTTTTTCACAAAAAACTGTATAAAACTTAAATTATACAGACTACGCCTTCCTTTATTTATATCTTCTGGAATTTTTAAATGCATCCGTTGTGAATCCCGTTAACTGACATTACAAATATGCAGAAAAATAGTAAAATGTTTAAACATCTTATAAGGGGGTGCTTTTGTTTTGACCGTCCCATTTTGTATTTTTCTATGTTTTATCATTTGAAATCAACTGTTCCTAAAATTATCCTGTACTAAACGAACATTATACGAATATTAACAATATAAGTTAATAAAATATATACAAAATACATCCCAAGAAACCTTTTTTATCAAAAAAAATTATGATATGAATAAATTCATGGAGGGGGTGCTTTAGTTATGACCGATACTGTACATATGTGTTAATAAAAACGAAACCACTAAACTTACAGTTTTGATTTTTTTTATTTGACTGAAATTTTTATTACAATTTACAAAAAAATATATTTTTGTAGTTTTAATCACTAGTGTTTTTATAGTGCTTTCTGTCACTTTGCTCGAACAGGTAGTCTATCTCCGTTTAAAATCTACCATACTTTTGGCCACTTTTTTTGTGCTCTTCAATTCTCTTTTAACAAGAGTCCAATATCTCTCCACTGGCCTTAGCTCCGGGCAGTTTGGAGGATTTGCCTCTTGGTACAAATACCACATTATTGTTATTGTACCACTCAAGGGCTTATTTACCATAGTGACAGGATGCCAAGTCAGGCCAAAAATAAGTGGACACATTATGAAGTCTTATGAATGGAAGCAACCTTTTTTGTAAACATTCCTTGATGTAAATTTCGGTATTTATAGAGCCCGTTGTAACAAATGAGCATCAGCAACATAAAAAAATTTACCCAGAAGCTGCGAAAAATCTGCCAGAACATACGTTCATCATCCATTATGCAGCAAGAATATTTTTTTATAAAACTTGACTTCGATTTCCGTGCTCTGTTTTTGGCCTCTAAATTTTTAGTAGCGTTCCTGTCAGGAACTTTTTGAGCCTTTTATGTTTTTGAACCTGCATTGGCTTTAACTTTTTGTATCAAATAGTCCGAGCACTGAGCTAACCGGGCTGCTTTCCTACCGGATGTGTTGGGAGCAAAAGCTTTCTATTTTGTTGGCTTAACAAACATCATGTGAACCATTCCTTCTACCTGAACCAGGTTTTCTATCAACGGACAAGTTCTCGCGGTACTGTTGAATTACATTGGAAACAGTTTCACGGCAGACCTTTGATTGTTTGGCCAACTTTTTATAGGACCAAGTTGGGTTTTGTTTAAAATATTTAATAATTTTAGTACGCACTTTTTTCTGGTCACACATTTTAATCAGATTAACAACAAATGAACATAATAACTAACATGCTTTGCAAAGGTAACTTGATAAAAAATAAAATAATACTTGAGTTAAAAGTTTTAATAAAAAACGTGTTAAGAATTTTTCGATCTCAGTCCTTACTATTTCTTTAAAACAAGTCTTGCTTTACTTTAATATTTTTTTTAAGTTTAATTTATTAGAGAAAAAAACTTTAGGGCAAACAATTTTTTTTAATTTATTTTTTTTTCTTAATTTTTAATTTTTTTTTAAAGCTTTAAAGCCTTATTCATAATTAATTTTTGAATTTATCAAAGGTTTATAAAACAGATTTTGTATAGAAATTTTGTTTTATAAACCTTTTACAAATTTAAAATTTGATTATGAATATGGGGGTTAATATTTTATTTTATTGAACAACATTTTCCCGATGCATTGACATTTAGAACTATTAATTTTGATTTTCCAATCATTATAAAAATGTTTAACAATTTGAAGATGTTTAGAGACTTCTCTTAGAGCAATAATGAGGGTTACAATATTAAATTGTTTATTACCTGCACAAAAAATAATAAAACTAAAAACTGTAAAAGTAAAAAAGGTTAATGTGGACTAGAGTTTTGTATTTTCTAAATTTTGGCCACAATATATATGGATATTAAAAATTAGGAAATGTATTCTCTAATTGTTTTTGTAATTGAAAATTGTATGTGAAAATATTGTAAGGAACCAAAAAACCAGCATTAAATAAGTGGAAGGTAATGTGAACTAGTATTTACTACATAAAATTCATGAACCAGCTAAAACCATTTTTAAAAGTATTAATTTTACAATATCTATTTATTAATACAAACTTAAAAGACGCGTTCTTGGTTAACATTGTTGGCTTACAATGTCCATAGTTATTTGTCGGGTAATTTGAACCAGTAGTACAATCAACTAATTTAAGTGGTCAACATTATATGAACTTAGGTTAAAATATTATTTTTACCTACTAATCTAAATGTGCTTAAATACTTACCAAATATATGCAAAACTATGTGTCCACTTTAACTACATAAAACAATCAAACATTAAATTCCACTATGTAACTGTACCAAATTTTGTTTGTTACTTGGGACGAAAAAAAAAGTTGATCACGCGGATTATCTTTCAATACAAGAATAAAAAGGCAACATATCAATTACTCATGAAAGCACATGTGCAATTGTCGTTTCAAACAAACTGTAAAATGTTTTCAAAATTTTCTGAAAAAAGACACAGTTCCACATTGGACGCATAGTCCACAATATCCGAAGTTACTCTAAGCATTTCAAATCAGTCAGTCGAAGTTGGCCCACCCTGTAGTTTTATAGCCATTATTTATTTAATTTACTTCGGCGGCTTTTCAATGCAGTACCGTCGAAGGAGGGCGCTGTGATAAATAATAGTTATAGTAAACTAATAATTTTGTTGATGGGCATGATTAATGATCAAACGCGATAACCAATTAAGCCACAGAAATAAATAGTACATTTGAAAAGTTTCGGTTTGTTTCGGATTAGACCTAATAATGATTTCTTGACCAAATATTCGGTCGGACTCTAATAAACACACATAAATAATTTGCATGTTCTACTCAATTTTTCACTAAAGCATCAAAATAGTGCAATTTTTTGTTAATTTTGAATTCAGTTCCTTTTGATTATAGTATTATTATATGTATGTTTTAGTTTATTAAAAATTTATTTTCGATCCTATTGAAAAATGATTTTTCCAAAAGAGTTATGTTAAAAAGTCTATGACAGGCACAATTTTCCAGTCTTATTCCTATGGGTAATTCCACATTAATCAACCCAAAAATAGAGTTTCACATTGTTTCTGCCGTTAAATTTGTTTTAAATTTAAATTCATGTATTATTCTACTCTTAAATTCTATTTATGGCGTATAAACCAAGCTGATATCGTTCATAGTTTATAGCCTTCTAAAGTTGGACATCAGGCATATTCTTGTGAAAAAATAGTTTATGATTGAATAATTTGATCAAATTTGGTGTCGTCTGAAACAATCCAGTTTTATATTTTGTTTTATCAATGCATTATATTCAATATATTTAATTGAAATTAGATTATTATTTCCAAGTATATTACATATATACTCATATATATTAGGGTGGGTCAAATTCTAGGGGGCAACAAATGTACAAAGGAGCATCCCGATTCTTGTCATATGGGTCATTCTAAGAAACTTTGCCGTAGAAACCATAGCACAAAAATTATTTTCGAGCCCCCGGTAAAATCTATTCAGAAGACACCACGCTTGTTAAAATCGAAATAATTTTTTATGGGGCAAACTTTTGAATGATTTTGCAAAATTTACGATAATGAGAATCGTCTGAAAAATCAATAGCCTAATTTGTATATCAAGTTGATGATTCTAAGCAATTATTTTCTATTAATCTGCTTCATAAGCTAAATGCGGGTTGGTTATTTATTAAAAGGAAAATCGATGTTTCTGTTATTAAGTCCTTTACAAAATTCTGTGATTCGTAATATAGAATTGATATTTTCAAAAAAAACGTTGCCAACTTTACTATTTTTTCTGCCTTTTTATACGAAGTTTCTAAGAAAACATGGTCTATAAAGATCTAAATGTATTTTAAACTTCAAATAGAGCTTCTCTTTTATAAATATTGATAGGTTTTTATATTTCAATTTGTTATTGTAGTAATCATATTAATTTAAATGGTTTCATTTCATAAAACTATATACAATGGTTGTGATATATTGTTTTTATTTAATTATTTTTAACCATACATTTAAGGGTTTCTTAAACATTATAATTAATTTGGTTACAGTAGATAATGCTGTTAAATTTATTTATATTTTTATTTACGTTTTCCATAATTATAACAAATAATTTAAAGCTTGAATTTTAACTTTGCATGAACATTTTATAATAATCATTTTCTAAAAATACATATTCATTGTGTTAATGATGTGGTAATAGTTATATGTATATCGTCACCTGAAATGCAAATAACGTAACATAATTTAACAGGGTTTAAAGGTATGCACTAAAAGCTTTTGCACAAAATGCCAAAAACTCTGATATGAACTTTATTTCTCCTATGTATTATTTAAACAGAATGACAAACACATTACCGAATTTTGATTTTCCCTTTCCCATCATTATCAATCGAACATTAAATTTTCTTATTCATGTTGTTACGTTGTTTTACATTTTATATGACGATATAGGCATAATAATAATAATATATACTAATATATGAGTTATATATAATCCTAGTCATGTTTCTTGTTTTAACTTACAACAATATCTGAGGTTTTCAAATATTTAAATCTATATTTAAAATTTAACGAAAAAGTGGAAATGATAATTAGAATACAAATTTGATTTACAAAAGATCATGTTTCCATAATACTACTCACAATTGTTATTCTTAATTATCTCCACTCTTCAAACTTTTATTTTTTTATCTCAATAAGTTTAATCCAAATGTTTTTTAAAAAAAACTTTTTTTTAAATTTTTAACCTTAAATTAAGAATTTAATTACAATACCTAAGAAACCACAAATATTGTTGTAAAAAATTATAAAAAAAAAAATAAATCAAATCAAAATAAAAATATAATTTTATTTTATTAAAAACAAAAGCTAGAGAACTGAATTAAAAACGAATTTACTTTAAACATTGTATTCACATTAAATACGAAATATACATAACAAAATACATAGTATATTAATTAACTGAAGTAAAAGTAAATAAATTGTTAAAAACAATAATTAATATTCTAAATTTACTTGTAATACTCTAGTACATGCAAAATACAAACATACAAATGAAATATTATCATTATTATTATTGTTAGTTTAGTTTAGTTTATTAATATAAATTTAAATGAAAAAGACATGCTATTAAATGTTAAACTCCCCTACATAAGTATGAATTAAATACATTAGCGGATTTTAATTAATGTTACTCATGCAATCAATGATCGTTATGTAGTTATCTGCTCATAATAGTAAGCACTTCAGCATATTCAACTTAATAAGAAATTAAAATACAAATTTAAATAAAACATAATATGAATAAGTTACGAATTTAAAAATTAGATATATTCAAAGCAGTCTTTCACATTGTTCTACGACGTATGGTAATAAAATATATATGTATGGGCATTTCCGTCGCCGAAAATAAAAATGTTCATAAACAAATAGGTTTTTCTAACATTATTTTAAAAAAAAATTTCAAAATTTTTATAATAAAATTATGAAAATGTATTTTTTGTCGCCGGGATTTAGACAATTCGTATTCATTAAAAAATAATAATTTTAAAATATAATTTTACTTAAATTGCTTGTATTGTGATTTCTTTTAATATTACATTAATCCAAAATATATTTACTGATATATACATAAAATAATATTATAAATACAAAGTTTTTTGTAATTTATGAAATTTTGAATTTGACTAATTGGAATTACAAACATGACGGAAAAATGTGTCGCATTGCGAATGTCACGTGACAAATATAAACTAAAGTATGTAAAATTAAAACCAAGGCAAAGATTTTAACAAATCATGTCTCAATTAAAGGCTACATTAATACATATTAACTAAAAACATTTCTTTAATAAATTATTTTCCAATTCGCTCATTTTGAATTTTGAATTTTTCAAGAGGCAGACGAAAACCAGTTTTTTTTTCTTGTTCAGGATACTATTTTTATTACATATATTGGAAATAATATATATCGTGAAATGAAAAAAACCCGTAGAAATGCCCATAGGTATGTTTTAGCTGTTTGTCAAACACTGAATAAAATAAAGATGTAGATTCACTATTATCGTGGTAAAGAAACAGGGGGCTTACTCCCTAATTCGATTCGAAAGGAAATCCTTTCGAATTGCAATGTATTTAGCACACATTTTCGAACATTTCCGTTTTCGGATTGAGTTACGCGGTAACCCCCCAGTTTGTGTATAATCTTTAATCTAGTACGAAACTGACGTAGGCGTAAAACACATACGCCAACCGCGATAAAGGTGATTAATGACTTAAAAATAAACGATTTTTTTTAATTTTTTTAAGATTTTCATTGAAACATTTGTACAATACATATAAATTTATTCAAAGCTATGACCTTTTCCCATCATTCTGGCAACATATGGATTCCGAACCAAAAAAAATGCACATCTTTTGAGGCCATGAACGAATCATCGATAGCATAATTACCGACCTGCAAAATAGTCTTTCAAGGTCGCTCGGCTTCAATTCGTATGCTACCAAATTTTCCTGCTTTTGGGTGAATCCTGCTGCTCGCAAACATTTTCAAATTGCTGCTTGAGTAGCTCCCAATGAAAGCTCTTGTTGAGTTTTACAACAATCTTCATGGAGTAATGCTTTCAATTTATGGTCTTCAAAATTATTTTAGCTGGCATGGGCGATCTTCGTCTTCCATGTCGTTGAAACCGATGGAACACATTCACCATAAGCTTTGGTGAGCAATTTTCTTTAAGCAAGAAAAGCATATGACGATGCGTTGGTACAAAATTCGACATTTTCAAAGTTAAAAAAAATATATGTTATTTAAACTATAAAATACAAAATGACATATAAGTTATTAAAAACAAAAACCGCGATCAAAAGATACGGCATCCATTTTAAATCCCGAATTTTTAAGACATACACCCAATAAAATCATGTAGTCTATTTGTGTTCACTTTTGAAATCTTCAAATTTATATGCGCCAAAAGGAAAATTGTATACTTTTCGGGAATTCTGAGAGAAACACAGAAAATATAAATAATATACTAAATATAAAATATTTACACAATTTTTTTATATTTTTATATAAAAATTACCAACAACTGCTTTGAATTGGCTTTATGTATAACAAATATATATAATACAGCATAAAAAAATATGTTTATCAAAAAAAAAATAAAGCAATTCGACAAAACAATAGCAGATTAGTTATAACAAAAAGATGTACTTATTATTATGAGCTTTAATGTACACATCATAGTCTACGAGAATCTATAAAGGGTAGTCACTGTTGTTGGATGCATTTTATAAAATGTTGTTCTAAAGTCAGTTTTAAATATCTTAGAAGAATATTTTGATTACTCCTGTTAAAAAACTATTAATACCATAAATGTATTGCTATAATGCCAAACTCAAAAAGACTTAATACATTTTTTAAAAATGTCTTAAAATAAATATTAATAAAAAAAAAGAAGCGCAAAATGTCGGAATGTTATTAAAAATCTAAGTTTTATATATATTTTTGCTAATACATTTGAGTGTTACCAGCTAGTTACTTGATGATTAAACCTGCTATAATATGCTAAAAAACGACTTTTACCGATGCTGCTGTTTTACGGTGCTGGACCAAGAACTGTAAATTTTGCTTTAACGCCAAACTTTATTTTCAAAAAAGTGGTTTAATTCCTGAAAATGCATAAAATTTATTTCATGTTTGGCTTAACAGCCTGCTAAACCAGGTTTAACTAACAAATAAAATACCAGCATTGGGTATTGTATTTGAACATGTTTTATCATTTAAACTCATGTGAAACAAATTTTTTAATGAAAAAACAATTTTTTTAACATTTTGACGTTAGTGAAAAAATCAGATAGTTGGCATAGCTCTGTATTATTGATAGTGAAATACTAAATAAACAAAATAGCAAAAAGATTAAGCCATATTCTTAGAAAATAAAACAATTAAAAAAAGAAAACTTTATTTGACAAACCTTTATAGATCAAAAATAAGTCATTGTTATTGTGTTGTTGCTATTAAAATCTAAAATAAAAAAATCAAAATATAAAAACTTAAATGTAATTAATGAAATAAATATAAAATATAAATGAAAACATAAATTAATTATTTAAAAGCACTAACTCAACCAACACTTGCTGAAGAAAATACAAAAAAAAAAAAAAAACAAAAACAAAGAAACATAATAAAACACTAAAATAAATGTTATTTGAAATGCAATAAACAAAAAATAACTGTGTTTTGGCTTTTTTACTTACTAATTTTATCAATTAAAACACGTTGCTTTTTAAAAGTATGTAGTTGCTTTAATCTTTTAACCCTTAAATGCACGTTTCAAATACATTAATTATACTATTGGTGGTTATTTAGAAAATTTAATTTTTTTTACACAAAATCGTTTTTATTTTTTTTTTTTTTTTTTTTGTTGATTTTAATTAGAATAACATTGTAGGTAAATGTTTTATTTAGAATAGTGACATTTTCTGAATGTATGCATTTAAGGGTTAATGCTGGAATAAGAGGTTGGTAATGAAAATTTTAAATAATTTTTAACATTAATGAAGAATTTCCTAGGACTCAAAAATATTTCCTAGCGTTAGAAATAATTATTTTGTAACTTCAAGGTGTTTTGAAATGTTAACTAACTTACAATTCTTTCTTTAGTCAATACTTACGATAGTTTTAGGGAGGGCAGTTCTTTTGTATTTAGTCTAGTAAATTTTTGTTCAATTATTTAAAAAAATTAAATGTTATTGGTCATTTTTTATCTACAATGTATTTATACTCCGCATTATATATTTGTTGAAAAGACCTGCCCCCACATAAAAAAACCATTTCTCGAAATTATGTATTTTTTGCAATAGTTTACCATTTTTAATTAACATTTTCTGGAAATTTTCTAACTGTGTTTTACTTCTCTTTTAAACACAGTCAGTCACTCTTCAGATTGTCTTGTGCTAAAAAACTGTCAGTCTTTAAGATTAAATTGAACGAAATTTGATTTTGGTCAATAGATTATTTATTCCAAAAACCATTAATGACATTCCTACAAGTATTTGTGGTTTCTATGTGCATAATTACTTAAAATGCTAATAATTAACAAAACATTCCTAAGATAGCCGGTTCCATGCACCGGGGTATCCCCTTCGGCTAGGACTATCAAACAACACACTATATGCATCGTTGGCGAAACAAATCGATGTATTCACTTTCTGTACTTGAGTATTTTTATGATTAACTGTACAACCTGGCAAGATCACTTAATTAACTGCTTCTTGAGTTGTGGTCTGCATGTGCTAACTGAAAACACTGTTGTATCCGTCTTTACACCCTACACCACCATAATGGTTAGGATATTTGCATTTATGCTGATATTTGTAATACCCAAAAATCTTAGTCCAACACTCACCTCAGAATCACTTTCTGAGTCGATTTAACGATGTTCGTCCATCTGACTGGCTGTGCGCAAAAACCGGTTGAAAGCGGTCTATTATTTCACATAACGCCCATTGAAATGTACTTCCGAAATAAGAATTTTTTGTCATAAATGTCTAATGTATATAGATACAAAGGCAGGTCTACCTCCCATAACGTCCTGACGGAATATTAATGCAGATGTTAAAGCATAATCATAAATCTGCCTGTGAGTACCAGATACTGTTCAGGTTTGCTAAATTAGTGTCTGAAAGCTTAATTAAGAAAGTCTGATATACATTCTATTTTTTTTTATTTGTTTATTTATTTAAAATTTCTACTTAAAATAGAGACGAGACACTTGGATTTGTCAAACAAAAATACAACAAATCATATGTCTAATACAACAACAAAATACATTGACTAGCATGTATTTTGTTGTTGCAAATTAGGTTAGTTTAGTTAAGTTTTTGGCAACAGACTTAGGTTTTTGACAATTACGTCTCGTCTCTATGTTACCCTATGTCTAAAGCCACAAACAGTTTTTAATATTGATACGGTAAGTATCACCATTTAAAAATGTCTGCATCATGTTGAGCGTATGTTAGATTTATGAAGATCTTTATTATGTTAGAAGTGTGAAACCAATAAAAATATTGTTTTATGGAAGCGATTTTTATACAGTTAATTGGGAGATACATATGTCTCCTTTTTACATGACAGGTGACTAGTTGAAATATTTGAAACATATTTTACAATGGGTAACAGTTTTCCGCTATCATTTGAATTAACTATTTTACTTTGAATACATTGCAGATCATTATTTATACGAATTCAAGTAAGATTATGTCACACTGTGCAAATACTTACATGAAATAGTTTTATTCATTTTTAAGCTCATCGATTACGATTATTGTGAGCTAGATTGACAATATTTTAACAACAGAAGTGGCACATTAACCAAAATAGAGTAAGTCATATTATTCATCTTTAAATTTGTATATGTATTTGCAGATACTTCAGAATGTATTGATACCACGGCAACATCGAGCGATATTTCACAAATTGGCAATCTTGAAATACACGTAGAGTTGCCATCTCGCAATCGTGAGAAGAAAACAAAGACCCAACAGGATATTGAAATGGCTTTTAAGCGTAGATTAAATCGCGATATTAAGGAACGACAAGTTTTCCTGCACAAAGCCAGTTTGTTGTGTCATTTTGGTCGTATATTTTTTTACAATCGTTTGCTTAATGACACAACCTTAATGCAAAACGCTTTGAAACTTTTGCCCAGTAAGTCCGCTTATCCACCTGAGCAAGGAACTGAAATAAAATACTTCCAGTCAATGGTAACTTGGTTTAAGAGTGCGATAAAATTAAAAACACAGAATTTATATCCAGAAAAGTCAGCGGCCAAAACAAAAGCTAAAGCACACATCGAACTTTTGAAACAAATTGAGAAAAAAGAAGCTCGTAGTAAACAGGACATGATTTTTATATTCATTATTCTACTGCGTGGTATGGGACTGCAATGTCGTTTGATTGTAAATATGCAACCGTTGCCTCTAAAACCACCTCAATCAGATTTGTTAACCATTAAAATCAAAAAAGATGATGAAAGTCATGACAAAAATGCCTCAGTATCTTCTAAAAATATCAAAAAATTGGACCAAGATTCAGATAATAGAACTGATACGGAACCGAAGCCATCTTCGTCCAAAGTGAAAGTTACCAAACAGGAGAGCCTAGAAAGTGAACTCAAAAAAGAAGCAGCTAAAAAGATTTCAAAAAATCCACTTAATAAAAGTGATTCAAAAGAGAAAACCTCAAATAAGAATCCACTTAATAAAAGTGATTCAAAAGAGAAAAACTCAAATAAGGATTACTATTCCTCAGATAATTCCAATACGGAAAGGCAGCAACAAGCTAAATCTAAAACAAATAAGAAAACCAAACAAATTGCCACTACAGCGAGGGGCGATGGCAGGATAGAAGCAAAATTAAAACCTGAAAGCAAATCGGTGAATTCCAAAGAAATGGAAAATCGCGAAAATAATAAAGACAATAAAACCGAATATTGTGACAAAAATGTAAAACATACTAAAAAAGAGAAAGCTAATGAAATTAATGTTAAACATATCGATAAAAAGACAAAAACATCATCATCGTGTGCAAAGCCACCTAAGCATACTGATAAAGAACAGAAAAATGTGAATGAGGTTGAAGTTAAAATGACTAAAATTACTACTAAGAGTCGCGTAGTTTCAGAAAATAAAGTTTCAGAGTCTTCATCACAAGACATCAATAATGAGAAAAATAACATTCCTGAAGATCTGGAATGTTCCCAGAAAGAAAATAAAACGAAATCTATTAGTAAATCTACTTTGTCTCGCTTGAAGCGAACCAAAGCAAACGATAGCAATAATACCCAAGAAGAGAATCCTAAGAAGAAACCTACTATTGAGGCCGGCTCTTTGGTCATACCAAAAATTGTTGTACAAGCTGGAAAACATCAAAATCCTACAACTGAACAACCAACTACCTCAAGACAAACGCGAAGCACACGGTCTCGTAGCAAATCTCCTCAAGCTCACATATCTACTGCTTTTCTAACTCAAGGCTCACACTACAAAGAGAAATTTCCTGGTATTATTCCACAAAATACAAATGTTAAAAACACAAAGATCCGTGGCAAAAGTCCCATTAATAAAGCAAAAATTTCAAGTGATTTTTTAAAAAATCCTCAACTTGGAAACATTCAAAAACGTGTCCTTCGTTCACGACAAAAGACAAATGAAGAGCCTCTAGAGAATACAAAATCTATGCACGTGGAAATACCCCAACTAGATGGCGCTAATGATAATGATGCCGATTGTGAGAATGATGTTTCGAAATCCAAAAAGAAACGTCGTGCAAACATTAAAAAAATAATGGTTCAACGAAGTACAGAAAATTCTGATGAAGATTTTGAACCGTCACCACCGAAGAAACCAAAAACTGCTCCCGCTTTAGCTAAACAAGATCGTCGAGTACTCTCATCGGATGATGAAAATGATAAAGTTGACAGTGCAGAGAAGGCAAAACGTAAACAAATCGCAGGCGATATGTGGATTGAAGTTTGGTCTGATGTAGAAGAACAGTGGGTTTGTGTCGATATCTTTAAAGGAAAAATACATTGCGTCGATACAATAAGGGTAAGTTTAATTCTATTTCATATTTTATTCAAGACTTTCGCAGTAAAATATCAAAATGTAAAAGTGAAAGAAATTGTTAATGAGAATTTTTTGCTCTGTTGCCGGTACCAAGGTCGCGACTATTGGGACATAAAAAACTGGTTTTAATTTTTTGGAAGCATAGAACGTTGAAATTTACCTAAAAAATAGTTCTACTTCGAAGGGCTCGGGACAACACAGTAATATCAAATTTTGGTGTTTAAAGTCCAAATTCAAATCCTAAACTCAACCTACACTACTTTTGTACCCATTTTATACAAATCGGATTATCCGCTTAGAAGTTTCAGATGTATTTCCACTTTTTTTTCGACATTTCTCTATTGTGCGGCAGTTTTTCAACTACACCATTTTTAATTGAAACATTATGTATATCGATGGCTTAATATAGAAAGGTCGTATCTCAACTTTTAGTTACTTTACAGGAGATGGAAAAAACTGAATAAAATCTGAAAGGGAAAAATAAACAACTAAAAATTTGTAATATATCGAAATATACTTTTAGAAAAGTTGTTTGTTTTAATATAAACCAAAAAATATGCATTCAACATTAAATGAGTTAGCGCTTTTTGTTTCAAACTATTACTGAAATGAGTAAGGGGTTTTTTTGAAATTTCGTTACGATATCTCCAATAAAGTTCCTAAACCGCTGTGATATCCCTTACAACAAGATTTTGTAACCCAAAGTTGTCATAATTTCACCTATCTATACTACGAAATTTCATAAATACACTATTTATGAAATTTGACCTAAAAATTAAAAAAATATCCGCAGAAACATAAAATAATTACTATGAATAGCTCAATGCCCAAAAATTATACAATACTAGTAAATAGTAGTTTTAAACTAATAACACTGTGCTAGTTGAAAAAACTGTCAAGCGGGGCATCCGGTGGGACAAACTAATTCTGGTACGCTGAATTCAGTGGTGCTAACCGTTTTTTTTTTTTTTTTTTTTTTTTGAATTCACCTCTTGACAGAAAAAAAGTGTCAATTTCGTGCACAGTGTAATTGTTCTTCTGAGAAAACGATGGATATATGTATTAATTCTGATATCATGGGATTAATAATTGTTTAACGCCATAATCTTTAGAATCTGATCGTGCTGTAAAGTAATAAATGACTGTTTCGGTTCTCATACAAATCGAAATTACAATTATCAAAATTTGAATATTTTTGATACAATTAATGAAAAATCTCTAAACTTTATTGAAGCAAAATGTTTTGAAATTAAAATTTTGAAATGCTGATAGAGGAATTAAATTATTAAAAATTATTAAAATATAACAAAAATTGCATTATTAGTAAAATATGCAAAAATATACCCTAACAAATGGATGTAATTTTACAGCAAAATATGTGATTCTGATAGATAATTAGACTTCTTGGTATTTGGACGTTCGAGAAAAAAACAAGACAATAAAATAATTAACTAAACAAGGAATATACCTAATGCTATTATCTCAAGCCAGTTCCTTGAGTAATGTCAGTTGAGGAATCATCTAACGTCCTCGCAACCGAGTTAGGTATGGCTTTAAAATAGTGTATTACTATAATTATCCTAGATAAAAATTCAACTAAAATTAACATCCGTTTAAAATTATTATCGGAATTATACAAAATATCATTTAATATAGAATTTATTTTCTTTTTCGTTTAGAAATCAGCATCGCCCTCTTTGGCGTATGTGTTCGCATTTCAAAATGATTTAAGTATTAAAGATGTTACTGCAAGATATTGTCCGAACTGGACTACCGTTGTACGTAAATCTAGAGTAGATAAAGCCTGGTTAGACACAGCTATTTGCAAGTATTTGGGACATCGTACTAAGCGTGACATAAATGAAGATCAGGAATTGCGTCGAATTCATGAAGAGAAACCAATGCCAACTACTATTAGTGACTACAAAAATCATCCGTTTTATGCACTGGAACGTCATCTACTAAAATACGAGGCACTATACCCACCAAATGCCCCTGCACTCGGCTACATTCGCGGAGAAGCGGTTTATTCCAGGGATTGTGTCCACAATTTGCACTCCCGTGAAGTATGGCTGAAGCAAGCCAGAACCGTAAAATTAGGTGAAAAACCATACAAAATTGTGAAGGCCCGGCCCAAATGGGATAGAGTAAGTGTGTCTTCATAAATAAATATACATAAACATTACTTATTTAAACTTTTTTTTAAAAGATTACCCAAACTGTCATAAAAGATCAGCCACTAGAAATATTTGGTTACTGGCAGACTCAAGATTATGAACCCCCAACGGCTGAAAATGGCTTAGTACCACGTAATGCATACGGTAATGTTGAGTTATTCAAACCGACTATGTTGCCAAAGAAAACCAAACACATTCGTTGTAAGTATAACTAAATGACAATTTAATAATGTCTTATCCATGATTAAATAATAAATATTTATTTTTTTCCATTTGATATTAATTTATCTGCAGTGCCTGGTCTTAATCGAATTTGTAAAAAACTCGGCATCGATTGTGCCAATGCTGTAGTGGGTTTTGATTTTCATCAGGGCTCTTGTCATCCCACCTATGATGGTTTTATTGTTTGCGAAGAATACGAAGATCAAGTTGTTGCTGCCTGGCATCAAGATCAAGAGGAACAGGAAGTCAAAGAACAAGAAAAATATGAGGCTCGTGTTTATGGCAATTGGAAAAAACTCATTCGTGGTCTTCTCATCCGTGAACGTCTAAAAATAAAATACAATTTTTAAAACAGAAATCATTCAATAAATTGGGTGTAGCGTTTTAAGCTACAGTCGCACAGTATACATTTAAATATAAATATACACCTAATAAACACACATCAATTTCAATTTATATTCACTTTGTTATTCCAGTAACTGTTTCTGTTTCTGTTTTTTTATCTTTAATGTCATATTTTTTATTTCCATTCATCTTATACAATATATATATTTTTTATTTTTTTTCTTTACCAAAATTCGGCAACTTTAAATAATTTTCTGGCGCGAATAAAAACTCCAGTTAAAAAAAAATGTATGTATTTTTTTGGGTTTTAATCCATTGGGTCAACATAATCAAAATTTCTACATGTCATTGCATTAGCCATAGAGAAACAACAAGAGCGGAAACTAGAAAAAAAAAACTCAAAGTTGTTTTTGTTTTCACATAGTTTTATTTACTAATACATTCTCACCACTTGGGTTTTTAACAACTGAGTTAGGTCTTTGACAGAGAGTTTCCGCTCTATGTATATTTCTCTATGGCATAAGCTTTTGCAACAGAAAACTAAATGATACGGTGATTACAAAAATTTGAGACATCACTGCCTACAATTGTCATTAAAAAACGTTTGACATAAAGCAAACTTATAAGCAAATGGAAGAAGATTACACCAAATATGCTACACATAAAATAACATATTACCGTATGCGTCTGGCGTATAAGTAACTCATTGGGAGCTACTCAAGCAGCAATTTTTACTGTTACGAATTTGTAATAGCGATTTGAATTTAACGGTCTGTAACGACTGCCTGCGGCATTCATCATGTTTGTTAACACGTCCAACAGTAGAGGCTTCTGCTTATCAACAGTGTTGATGGCATGCGGTTGTTAGAATTGTTTATAAGTATGGCAACACTAAATGTTTAAGCCGCTAAGAGCATTGTAGAAGATTCACGAAAGATGGCGTGTGTATAAATAGTGGCATAGGTTGCAGTCGTGAGTTGAGTTTATCATAGGCGCTGTTAGAGTTAACATCAACTGTCTTGTACACTTAAGTTTGTACATTATAAAGTGTGTGTGCATTTTTGCGAATTGATAAACGTGTAAATAGACGCTGAGTGACTATTTGAACTGTTGTTGTTGTTCATTTTAAATAAATGAAGAGTTATTACAATTTTAACTACTAAACGGCTTTTATTTGGAATCAAAAGTATCCGGTTTATTTAAAGAAAATAAACCAACGTTTTAAAAAGGTTAAAACGTAACAATTGGTGTCAGAAGTGGGATTGCAAAATAAAAAGCATGAAGTTTGAGGAACTAAAAGTTGAACAACTCAAGAAAGAATTGAGTTGGAGCTGCCGACAGCAGGAAATAAAGCAGAATTGCAAAAGAGGCTGATTGATGAATTCAAGCGGCGTGATATTGACATCGGTACTTACGAATTTGAGTACAAAGAACAAACTGAGATATGTACCCGTGCAACAACGAGCAACATTGACTTAAACACAATGTTTGCCGCCATGATGGAGAAAATGAACGAATATTCGAAACAGCTTGCGGAGTTTAAAACAGAAGTTTAAGATATTTTTAAAGTAAACAACGAGAAGCTGTTAGCTGAAGTTAAAGAAACTTCCAGAGTAAACAACGAGAAACTTCGTGCTGAGGTTAGAAAGTGGCCATGAGATGAGATGTGAAAAGTGGCCATGTAACAATGGTGGCCCTCGTTGAACAGTGCAACGACGAAATGGTTCCTATTGGAGTGCTTGTTCTTTCCCGAGGTGAAAAGGTCATCAGGCCGGGTTCCAGGTTGGATGAATGTGCTTCAGCAGAGGCAGTGAAAAATTGTGAGGAAGATACTGCCAATGAATTTGCCAAAGAAATGCATGAATTCGTTCGGAGACGAATTGAAATGACCAACGACCAAATGATTCCGATATTCAATATCGAAATTTGTTATGATGGCATTCGATACGATTTTCTACTAGAAAGCTAAGAAGCATTCGATATTTATTTATGTCGATAGTCAAACGGCATTGAATAGCCATGTAGTCAACTCCAAGATTGTTGGGGAATGTAGGATAGTTCTGCGAGGGAAATGGACCTGTATGCTGTGGTTAGTGCTGGATACCGGGAAACTGTAACGTACAGCATAAGATTACGGATGAACTTACTACGCAATGTTGCGTACTGGGTTTGAAGATGACGGAAGGGACGTTAAACCCACGATTTTTGATTACGGGTCACTGCGTAATAAGAGCTAGAATAATGTGACGATTATGGATGGCAACCGAACATCAGTTGCGTTGTCAGTTGCCTAACCTTTAAGTATTTTTGACTATAACCACAATTTAAAACTTATTAGAACATAGCTATTAATTACAAAAATAATATGTTATAAAATTTTAGTTAAATCGTTAAATAATTAAATTTATTATTGATTTTTAAAAGCGAATTTGAAATAAGGTTTGTTGAGGAGTTTTATACATTTTACTTACTCACTAGTTTATCGTATTCGTGTATATAATGAATTTCTTCTTAAATTTTATTTTGAATTAGAATTTCCGTTTTACATAATTTACACATACATTTTATAATAAATTCTTATATAAAGTAAGTGAGGAGGAATTCTCATGGAGATTTTTCTTTTTGTTCTCGTCTTGCATAGTTCTTTCCAATAAATATTATAATTGTGTGTTTAAGAAACATTATTAAGTTAAAGAGTTAAAGCTTAATCTTAAATATATGTGTGTTGTTTTTATATTAAATAGAGGAATAAATACATTAAAATGAGATACAAAACTTTTAAAAACGAACACAAATATTACAATACTAAACTAATTAAATATATATATAGAAACAATCTGAAAAGAATATCTCAATTTTAAGTACACATGTAAATGAAAAATTCGTAATTGTTATTTGAATATAAAATCAAATCAAAAAAAAAATTGTTGTTTAATCTCAAAACTTAGATTGAAAAACACACAGGCTTTTTACATATTCAAAAAATCTTTGGTGTTTTTATTTGGTCATTCATAATAATTCCACCTGGAATGTCTTATGATGACTTGGTAAAAAATAATGATGGTGATGTGGTTGAATTCGTGGCAGAGGTCGTACTGAGAGGATGATTATAATTGTTTTTGGAATGTTTTTGATGTTGAGTGGTGGATGCGGTGGCATTTCGATTAACATCATTTGTTGAATTACATGGGCTAGTTGTTTGCTGTTCCTGCTTTGGCTGCTGTTGTTTTTGTTGTTGTTGTTGAGGATTGTATGTGGATTGATTTTTCAAATAATCGATATACATGCGTCTGGCTTGATTTAAAACTCTGGTTACATCGTGTTTGCGCACCATTTTGTCAAAATGCATAGCAATTTCATTGTAATCCATGTTACTTTTCATAATGGTATTACGATGTTGCAACAGGAGAGTGAGACATAAGAACATTAAAAATGGATTCCCTCCACCAAATTCTGATGGAGGTGGTAGCCGGGGCGTGGAAGTATTCGTGCTGGTATTGGAGAATTGTGCGGCTTTGCTCGAAAAAGTAACTTCTTCTTCGGCAGCTGTTGTTGCCATTTCATCTATTGCTGTTGCGTCTGGAGTATCTGTTGATGATATTGGCACCAATATTTCCGGCAGGGATGTAGAATTTGTAGCAATATTATATAAATTGCTGCAACTACTACTATTTCCAACACCACTGGTCTTCTCTGTTGCCGATAATATTTCGTCCCTCAGCAGACTTTCATCCAAAAATGGATTTAATTTTAAAACATCCACCACATCGTTTTTTGTTTGCTCTTCGCGTTCAATGTTGTCATCTCGTATATTTAAATTACTATCAATCTCTCCATTCAGTAAGTGCTTGGAGTTGGTTTCTGCAATTTTGGCCGTCATCTTTCTATCACGTTGACGTCGTCTCATAATGAGTTCACTGACTTCGGGACAAGTAATTATTTCATTTTCCTTTAAATCTTCCACCATGTCCAGTGAATCTTTACCCAGTTTTTCGTATTCAATTTCACTACCTGTCGAATCCTTCTTACCATCCTCCTCATCCGTCATTGCAATTAAATCTCCAAATAATTGACGGTCTAAATTTTCGGCTTCCAAACGCAGTTCACGTGTGATGGCTGTTGTCATGGGGTAGTAATCCAAGTCTTGACTGTCATCTGGCGTGGTACTAGAATCTCCTTGATCTTGATGTTTGCTGGTTGCATTTGGCGTAGAATGATCTTTTTGGCTTTCAGCTACTGGTGTACGTTCTGGGGTGTGCGTAAGTGAGGAGAGTTGAGAATTGAACTCCAGTTGTAAACTGTTACTACTTAAATTATTTGCTTGCTGTATTGCTGTGGCAGCTGTTGAACAGCTCCAGGTGTTATTTGTTGTATCGGGCAACGATGACGAATCCGAATCTACCGAAGAAGCAAAACTATCTTTCGTTAGTTGTACCAGAGGATGTAGAGTTTGTGTTGGAGAGACTTGATTGTGTGTTGGAGAGGGCGTTTTAGATTTAGTTGCCGCTCTTGATATACCATCAGCAGTTAATATGGTGGCACTAATTTTGTCGGCATTAGCCACACGACTTTTGTTTAATGAAGCAAAATTAAGGAATTCATTGAAATTTTTTACCAGCTTTTGTTGAGATTTTTCGTTGCATTCGTCTAGACTTAGACCTATTAAAAGAAAATAAGAAGACATGAAATTTTTTGCAATATTATATTCCGAATAAATGTTTGATTACCTTTCCTACTTGTGGCCGCAATTTTCTCTTTGAGATCTCTGAAATGTCCGCCGCCTGTGTTGCTTACCCGCTTAACTCCTTCGCTAACATTCGTGGCCAGTTGTTTTGCAATTATATTGCTTACAGAGTTATAGTTGGATAAAATGTTTTTATTTTGTAACTTTGCGATTCCTTTGGGCATTTGAAGATTTTTGTTGTCTGGACTGTTACTTTCACTACTGCTGTCAATGCCACCATCGATATCGGCACTACTACCTCCACCATTACCATATCCTGTGGCTGTAGATGATGTTGTATCATCACCGTGTAGTGACGAAGATGAACTGCTTAGGAATGCTTTAGGAATTAGCTTTTCTTGACTTGCATTCGTTAAGTGATCTTCATCATTATTCTTGAATGGATTGGTATCATGAAAGTTAAAATGATTTGCATCAGAAAAAACGTCATCATCGTCATCAGTATGATCACGATCATTATTAATAGAACCAACTGCGTTTTCTACTCTACCTTCTAGTAGTTGCAGCATTTTCGATTCATCTAGGGATTGATGTGCTTTCGAAGAAGCTCTACGTTGACGTCGTGTAGCGTGGCGTGTTATATTGTCATCCAAACTTTGATTAAGACGTTTTGTCACATCCAATTTGGAATTTAGAACACCACCGCAACCCACATGATTTGTACTAGTACTCAACGAAGAACTTAGCGAATTTAGTGAAGCCGAAGAACTTTGACGCCTTAAAGCACATACCTTTGTGTACGCATTTTCTCTTGGCTTTGCCATTAGGAACGAAGGACTAATGGGCGTTGCGCCATTGGCACACACAACACTCGAGGGCGTTGGAATACCACCTGCTACACCAGTTGACACTGCAGTCTCCTTGTTTGGAACAAACTCTTTTTCAAATAATTTCAATTCCTCACGATCACCAGCAATATTTGTCTCATATTTGAGAGAACTCCATTGTACTTCCAACATACGCAAAGCATCCTCAAATGGAAATTCCCGCTTTAGCTCCAGTAATAACCATCGATAGCAAAATAGTAAATCATCTGCTTGCTGTGCCTTTAAATAATCCCAAAATTCAGCGTCATAATAACTTAAAGCTTCTGTGAGATGGGCAAATTTCTGTGTCATTGCAATGCCATCAAGCATAAAGTTTCCACGCACTCGACTCATAATAGCACAAAAACATATGTACGCCTGAGCTTCGTCGTTCATGGTGACCAGCAAAGGCGATGCAATATCGGACATGCCCTGACAGTAGCTGACGGATGGATGATTAAGAGCATAAGTTGTGAGTATATTGAAAAGCGCTGCTATATTCTGATTGTCATCACTGCCAGCATAGAATGGATGTAAACGATCAGTACGCAAGACATCCTTCTTAACCATGCTTGTTACATATGCCAATTCGCCAGCTACATATCCTAAGAAATTGAAGAATTACAAGATTAAACACTTTTACATACATATTTTACGCTTAATTAATTTTATAAAAAGTTACACTGAATAAACTCTAATGTTTCATTTAAATTGTTATCGTTTCTTAAAATAGCCTATAAAAACTATAAGTTTACATATACCCATCTCAGTATACGAATTTAGTTTTTTTAGCATTCTAACAATTTTATGATGTAACAATAGTTACAAAAAGAATTTTTAATTTCTGGGTATAAGATTTTATTGCTTTTCTGTCTCTGATAAAACATAAAATCCTAATTTTTGGCAAAGTGGGTCGTTATATAGTGTACTTTGGATTTGAAATAAATTTTTTTAGAAACATAAAATCTACTATAATTAATGCTTCAGTTGAAGCATGTTTTGGTGTTGTTGATTGTGTTTGAAACTTGAAATTTTGTAATGGTGATATGGACAGGAAGCCCATTTTGCAAGAAATGTTAAAACCTACTGTTACAAAAATAGGCGTAAGATTCAATTAATTTTATTTCAAACAAAAACATTTCACAATAATGCACCATGGAACGTTCAAATGTGGATTCCTTATACCAAAATACATTTCGTTTAGATTTATACAGGTCCAAATATTTATTGTTGTTTATGATGTTTGGAGAATAAAGTCATCATAACGACTATTTAAAGGTCTTTATATGATTTGAATAAATTTCACCCGAATTTATTGGTCATAAAGTTCCTAAGTACATAGCAGTAATCCCTAAAAACGTCATCACGAGGCTTACGCCTAGGAAGAGCCTCGCCTAAGAACTGCCAATAGACCTTCATAAAGGAAGCCGGAACCACAAAGTATACAGAGGTGTCACGAGACAAAGTATCGTGTCCAACAAAAATAAAACAAATGTAAGTTTGTTATGTATGTATATGATCGTATGCTGCCATGCTCTGCCGCGTATATATTTTTGCTTTGATATGATACAACGTTTGTATTCACTGTTTCAAGAATTATTAGAGTTTTCAAATTATTTTTGTTTTCATCAAAGAATTTTTCTATGTGTGCTATTGAATGTGTGTGAATTTATTTATGGTATGGTGATGCAGTAAGAAATAAAGAAAGAGTATTGCTACAGTTTGTAGTAATATTTCATAAAAGAATAATGAAATAGGGAAATATGTGCATAATTGTTTTTTTAAAATAATAATTGTAATTGAAAGTATGTAATTAGTAAAACAAATACATTGGTGGGATTATATCTACCAAAAATCGGAATTAAAAAACTACAAATTACTGATATTCTTTATTAAATTAGCAATATTATTTCAATCACTTATTTTTAAAAAACAGATTTCTTATGCACTTTTTACTATACAGATACATTAACAGAACAGAACTTATGACAGGTACCACGAGCGACCTATCGTTTTCGCTGTTTTTTGAAAGTGATACAGTTTTTACGATACTTTTAAATTATTAAACAATAAAATCTTACTCCTAAAATTTAGAAATTCCTTTTATATATTGTTAGATCATAAAACAATGAATGTTCTCTTTAACAAATACTTTAGCATCGGAAATTAAAAATAATAAAAAAAATTAACTCTTATTTCCGAAAAATATTAATTAAAACAAAATAAAATTTTATTTTTTTAAATAAAAATTTTAATTTTTATCAGTTTTTTCACTGAAAAATTTTTGATTTAATTCACTGCAAGCAATTCACAAAATGAAATGGTCATTTTACATCATACTGAACTAATGAGCTAAAAGAGCGACCTAGATCATTTGAGTGAGCTGAGTTGAAAAGAACGGTCACTTCACTTCACCCAACTCTAATTTTCATTGATGAGTGCATTATTATGGTAAGTTTCCTCTTAAAAGCTGGTCTGTGTCAGGGTCAGCGTTACAAAAATGGTGATTTCATAGATTATAACGTTATTTTTAGTGTATCACTGGAGGCATTTTTGGAGCTAATATATTTTTAAATTTGTAATCCATATAATATAATATATATCGAGGGCCAATATTCATGTTCAGCATCCAAAAATTAAAAAGAAAAAATGAATTTCAAGAAATTATTCCAAACAAATATTTGAAAATTAATTATTTGAAAAGATATAGGGTTTTGCATTCGGAAAAAATCAATTAAAAAAGCAAAAAAAAAATTGTTATAAAATTCACACGATAGTTGAGGACTGAACATTTTACCATCAAAAAGTAATTTTCGTGAAAATCAAAGATAGAGGGTTTTACATACTGAATGTCACTTTTTCTTTTACAAAGTTAAAATTTACAAAAAATAAAAAATATGTTAAGTACCTATTGCCATATGTATTTATATGAAAATTTTTGAGGAATGCATATGTGATTTGACGTAGTAATCATTTTATTCCGTCATTCCAAGGATTAGAAATATATTTAAACACATATAATAATGATTTACTAAAATTTCACTGGTGTATAAAGATACTTTCAAAATAAAATTTTTAATTTATCATACATCACCAAATTTAATAAAACATACAGAAGAGACACTCCGATATGTTAAACAAAGCAAAATACATTGAATTGCATGTAGATTTTTGACAATTACGTCTACTCTCAATGTTACCCTATGGATTTATGCTTATTGGGTTCCATAATGAATGCTACGTACATATGTATATACATTTATTTTTATAACAATACGACCAAATTAACATCCAATTACTCACCTTGTTTTATAGCCGTCTTCCAAGTTTCACGCAATTTATAATATTGCTCCGATTTACGACGCATATAATCCATACGTTGATGACCATTCATTACATTCGGATAAACATTGAGAATATGTTTCCAAACTACCCGTCGTAGGCTGGGATCTATACCACCAAAAAATATTACTTTACGCAACTCATCGCAACGTTGTATCTGCCCCAAAGCATCGAGAAACATGCGAAACTCATTGTCGGCGAGAGGCGGTCTTGGCGGCAATGCCGCCATTGTCTCCTCATTCAAATTGAATGCCTTTTGTACCATTGAAAACGTTTTCTCCATTTGATTCATAATGATACCAGGTAATTTAGTTTGCATTTGTTGCACATACTTTTGGGAAACTCCCAACGATTGTTGTAAGGGAGATATCAATTCACGGGCTGTTGAGCCAGTGGGTGTAGCTCCGGCACTGTTCGTCACAATCAAAGCCACTGAGGGACTGCTTGCCACATCAGGATCCCATTCTTTAACCTCAGTGAATGGTTTAATATCAATTTGCAGCATTAGACATGGTTCAGTTGAGGTCTGTATAGAAATATTGTGAATCCTTAAAAATGCAGCATCGAGATCCCAGTCCGACAAAACGGCCAAGTAAATCTCATTACCAGCTGGATCATACGCTTTGTATTTAATGGAAAAGTCTGACTTGATATCGAATGCTTTAGCCAATAGGGAGTACAAAACTTCCAGTGAAGTGATTTGTGGATCTACGCTAAATTTTCGCCATTCTGGTGGTAGGTTGGGTTCACATTTCTGTTACGAAATTATTTCAATAGAAACAATCAAAATAAGTCAGTAACCTTGATGTGGTAGCATTGCTATCAATAACTAGGTTTACAATTTCACTTAAATTACCTTCACTTTTACACGTACTGCCTCTCTTGTATGGGCAAATATGCTGTTGGACATTTTGCCGAGGCCAGACTGTACAAGTCTTTTGCAGCCGTTTTCTTCAAGGATTCAAGTTTTAGCTGTTCTTTAGTTTATTGCTTCATGGACATTGATCATTTATTACATAGATAAATTTAGTTGTAATTAATTTTAAACATTTTAAAACGTATTGTTTTTCATGAAATTAAATAGAAAATTTTAAACAAATAACACAAAAGATTTTCCAAACACACACACAAAACCCGAACAGCTGAAAGTCTTTTTGCTCCATCAAAAGTGAAGTGTGTCAAGATAGCAACGATATTTAGCAACGCCGGAAATGAAAATGAAAAATTTTATGGGAATTTACAAAAACGAAAATTAAAATTCCATGGAACGTGGGCAGTGCCACGGGAACAGCTATATGGGAGATGGTAGTATACATGGTATAGATTAAAAAAAGTGTTCCGTGCAACAAATCTGCTCACCCATTCCTGAGAAAATTGCGTTCCTCCAGAGTGGTCAGAAATATATAAAATTTAATATTGCATGGAACGTGGTCAGTGCCACGAGGTTACCTATATTAGAGATGAATGTACACATGGTATAGATTAAAAAAAGTGTTCCGTACAAAAAATCTGCTGGCCCATTTCAGAGAAAATTGAGTTCCTCTAAATTGGTCAGAAAAAAATGGAATTTAATATTCCATGGAACGTGGCCAGTGCCACGAGGTTACCTATATTAGAGATGGAAGTATACATGGTATAGATTAAAAAACGCTTTCCGTGCAAAAAATCTGCTGGCCCATTTCAGAGAAAATTGAGTTCCTCCAAATTGGTCAGAAAAAAATGGAATTTAATATTCCATGGAACGTGGCCAGTGCCACGAGGTTACCTATATTAGAGATGGAAGCATACATGGTATAGATTAAAAAAAGCTTTCCGTGCAAAAAATCTGCTGGCCCATTTCAGAGATAATTGAGTTCCTCCAAATTGGTCAGAAAAAAATGGAATTAAATATTCCATGGAACGTGGTCAGTGCCACGAGGTTACCTATATTAGAGATGAATGTATACATGGTATGGATTAAAAAAAGCTTTCCGTGCAAAAAATCTGCTGGCCCATTTCAGAGAAAATTGAGTTCCTCCAAATTGGTCAGAAAAAAATGGAATTTAATATTCCATGGAACGTGGCCAGTGCCACGAGGTTACCTATATTAGAGATGGAAGCATACATGGTATAGATAAATACATACATTTCAGAGAAAATTGAGTTCCTCCAAAATGGTCAGAAAAAAATGGAATTTAATATTCCATGGAACGTGGCCAGTGCCACGAGGTTACCTATATTAGAGATGGAAGTATACATGGTATAGATTAAAAAACGCTTTCCGTGCAAAAAATCTGCTGGCCCATTTCAGAGAAAATTGAGTTCCTCCAAATTGGTCAGAAAAAAATGGAATTTAATATTCCATGGAACGTGGCCAGTGCCACGAGGTTACCTATATTAGAGATGGAAGTATACATGGCATAGATTAAAAAACGTTTTCCGTGCAAAAAATCTGCTGGCCCATTTCAGAGAAAATTGAGTTCCTCCAAATTGGTCAGAAAAAAATGGAATTTAATATTCCATGGAACGTGGGCAGTGCCACGAGGTTACCTATATTAGAGATGGAAGTATACATGGTATAGATTAAAAAACGCTTTCCGTGCAAAAAATCTGCTGGCCCATTTCAGAGATAATTGAGTTCCTCCAAATTGGTCAGAAAAAAATGGAATTTAATATTCCATGGAACGTGGCCAGTGCCACGAGGTTACCTATATTAGAGATGGAAGTATACATGGTATAGATAAATACATACATTTCAGAGAAAATTGAGTTCCTCCAAAATGGTCAGAAAAAAATGGAATTTAATATTCCATGGAACGTGGGCAGTGCCACGAGGTTACCTATATTATAGATGAATGTATACATGATATAGATTAAAAAAAGCTTTCCGTGCAAAAAATCTGCTGGCCCATTTCAGAGATAATTGAGTTCCTCCAAATTGGTCAGAAAAAAATGGAATTTAATATTCCATGGAACGTGGGCAGTGCCACGAGGTTACCTATATTAGAGATGAATGTATACATGGTATGGATTAAAAAAAGCTTTCCGTGCAAAAAATCTGCTGGCCCATTTCAGAGAAAATTGAGTTCCTCCAAATTGGTCAGAAAAAAATGGAATTTAATATTCCATGGAACGTGGCCAGTGCCACGAGGTTACCTATATTAGAGATGGAAGCATACATGGTATAGATAAATACATACATTTCAGAGAAAATTGAGTTCCTCCAAAATGGTCAGAAAAAAATGGAATTTAATATTCCATGGAACGTGGCCAGTGCCACGAGGTTACCTATATTAGAGATGGAAGTATACATGGTATAGATTAAAAAACGCTTTCCGTGCAAAAAATCTGCTGGCCCATTTCAGAGAAAATTGAGTTCCTCCAAATTGGTCAGAAAAAAATGGAATTTAATATTCCATGGAACGTGGCCAGTGCCACGAGGTTACCTATATTAGAGATGGAAGTATACATGGCATAGATTAAAAAACGTTTTCCGTGCAAAAAATCTGCTGGCCCATTTCAGAGAAAATTGAGTTCCTCTAAATTGGTCAGAAAAAAATGGAATTTAATATTCCATGGAACGTGGGCAGTGCCACGAGGTTACCTATATTATAGATGAATGTATACATGATATAGATTAAAAAAAGCTTTCCGTGCAAAAAATCTGCTGGCCCATTTCAGAGATAATTGAGTTCCTCCAAATTGGTCAGAAAAAAATGGAATTTAATATTCCATGGAACGTGGGCAGTGCCACGAGGTTACCTATATTAGAGATGGAAGTATACATGGTATAGATTAAAAAACGCTTTCCGTGCAAAAAATCTGCTGGCCCATTTCAGAGATAATTGAGTTCCTCCAAATTGGTCAGAAAAAAATGGAATTTAATATTCCATGGAACGTGGTCAGTGCCACGAGGTAACCTATATTAGAGATGGAAGTATACATGGTATAGATAAATACATACATTTCAGAGAAAATTGAGTTCCTCCAAAATGGTCAGAAAAAAATGGAATTTAATATTCCATGGAACGTGGGCAGTGCCACGAGGTTACCTATATTATAGATGAATGTATACATGATATAGATTAAAAAAAGCTTTCCGTGCAAAAAATCTGCTGGCCCATTTCAGAGATAATTGAGTTCCTCCAAATTGGTCAGAAAAAAATGGAATTTAATATTCCATGGAACGTGGGCAGTGCCACGAGGTTACCTATATTAGAGATGGAAGTATACATGGTATAGATTAAAAAACGCTTTCCGTGCAAAAAATCTGCTGGCCCATTTCAGAGATAATTGAGTTCCTCCAAATTGGTCAGAAAAAAATGGAATTTAATATTCCATGGAACGTGGCCAGTGCCACGAGGTTACCTATATTAGAGATGGAAGCATACATGGTATAGATTAAAAAAGCTTTCCGTGCAAAAAATCTGCTGGCCCATTTCAGAGATAATTGAGTTCCTCCAAATTGGTCAGAAAAAAATGGAATTTAATATTCCATGGAACGTGGCCAGTGCCACGAGGTAACCTATATTAGAGATGAAAGTATACATGGTATAGATTAAAAAACGCTTTCCGTGCAAAAAATCTGCTGGCCCATTTCAGAGATAATTGAGTTCCTCCAAATTGGTCAGAAAAAAATGGAATTAAATATTCCATGGAACGTGGTCAGTGCCACGAGGTTACCTATATTAGAGATGAATGTATACATGGTATGGATTAAAAAAAGCTTTCCGTGCAAAAAATCTGCTGGCCCATTTCAGAGAAAATTGAGTTCCTCTAAATTGGTCAGAAAAAAATTAAATGTATTATTCCATGGAACTTGTCCAGTTCCATAGTTTAACCTATATGTAAGCTACATGCTATTAATAATAATCAAACATCCCTGTTTATTTTCCCACCAGAATATATAATGCAACTCTGAGTGTTAGCAAAAATGCTAACATTTTAGCGGGAAAAATATTTTTTAGCTACAATGTTGCAATCTAGCTATTTTTTTATATGAATTTATGAGAAATTTTGGAAATAAATTTAAAAATATTTTTTATCAATGTTAATTTACTATTCTGAAGTTGTTAGTTTAAAACAGCTCTTTTGAATTAAAATTATATTTTCTTAATATTAATTCCAAATTTTCAATTTGTCAAAAATAATTTGTAAAAAAATAATAAAATGTGTTGTTTTATTCATGGAGGAACTCAATTTTCTCTGAAATGGGCCAGCAGATTTTTTGCACGGAAAGCGTTTTTTAATCTATACCATGTATACTTTCATCTCTAATATAGGTAACCTCGTGGCACTGACCACGTTCCATGGAATATTTAATTCCATTTTTTTCTGACCATTTTGGAGGAACTCAATTTTCTTTGAAATGGGCCAGCATATTTTTTGCACGGAAAGCTTTTTTTAATCTATACCATGTATACATTCATCCCTAATATAGGTAACCTAGTGGCACTGGCCACGTTCCATGGAATATTAAATTCCATTTTTTTCTGACCATTTTGGAGGAACTCAATTTGCTCTGAAATGGGCCAGCAGATTATTTGCACGGAAAACTTTTTTTAATCTATACCATGTATGCTTCCATCTTTAATATAGGTGACCCCGTGGCACTGCCCACGTTCCATGGAATATTAAATTCCATTTTTGTCTGACCAATTTGGAGGAACTCAATTTTCTCTGAAATGGGCCAGCAGATTTTTTGCACGGAAAGCTTTTTTTAATCTATACCATGTATGCTTCCATCTCTAATATAGGTTACCTCGTGGCACTCCCCACGTTCCATGGTATGTTAAATACCATTTATTTCTGACCAATTTGGAGGAACTCAATTTTCTCTGAAATGGGCCAGCAGATTTTTTGCACGGAAAGCTTTTTTTAATCTATACCATGTATGCTTCCATCTTTAATATAGGTTACCTCGTGTCACTGGCCACGTTCCATGGAATATTAAATTCCATTTTTTTCTGACCAATTTGGAGGAACTCAATTTTCTCTGAAATGGGCCAGCAGATTTTTTGCACGGAAAGCGTTTTTTAATCTATACCATGTATACTTCCATCTCTAATATAGGTAACCTCGTGGCACTGGCCACGTTCCATGGAATATTAAATTCCATTTTTTTCTGACCAATTCGGAGGAACTCAATTTTCTCTGAAATGGGCCAGCAGATTTTTTGCACGGAAAGCGTTTTTTAATCTATACCATGTATACTTTCATCTCTAATATAGGTAACCTCGTGGCACTGGCCACGTTCCATGGAATATTAAATTCCATTTTTTTCTGACTAATTTAGAGGAACTCAATTTTCTCTGAAATGGGCCAGCAGATTTTTTGCACGGAAAGCGTTTTTTAATCTATACCATGTATACTTTCATCTCTAATATAGGTAACCTCGTGGCACTGACCACGTTCCATGGAATATTTAATTCCATTTTTTTCTGACCATTTTGGAGGAACTCAATTTTCTTTGAAATGGGCCAGCAGATTTTTTGCACGGAAAGCGTTTTTTAATCTATACCATGTATACTTCCATCTCTAATATAGGTTACCTCGTGGCACTGGCCACGTTCCATGGAATATTAAATTCCATTTTTTTCTGACCAATTTAGAGGAACTCAATTTTCTCTGAAATTGGCCAGCAGATTTTTTGCACGGAAAGCGTTTTTTAATCTATACCATGTATACTTTCATCTCTAATATAGGTAACCTCGTGGCACTGGCCACGTTCCATGGAATATTAAATTCCATTTTTTTCTGACCAATTTGGAGGAACTCAATTATCTCTGAAATGGGCCAGCAGATTTTTTGCACGGAAAGCGTTTTTTAATCTATACCATGTATGCTTCCATCTCTAATATAGGTAACCTCGTGGCACTGGCCACGTTCCATGGAATATTAAATTCCATTTTTTTCTGACCAATTTGGAGGAACTCAATTTTCTCTGAAATGGGCCAGCAGATTTTTAGCACGGAAAGCTTTTTTTAATCCATACTATGTATACATTCATCTCTAATATAGGTAACCTCGTGGCACTGACCACGTTCCATGGAATATTTAATTCCATTTTTTTCTGACCATTTTGGAGGAACTCAATTTTCTCTGAAATGGGCCAGCAGATTTTTTGCACGGAAAGTTTTTTTAATCTATACCATGTATACATTCATCCCTAATATAGGTTACCCCGTGGCACTGCCCACGTTCCATGGAATATTAAATTCTATTTTTTTCTGACCAATTTGGAGGAACTCAATTTTCTCTGAAATGGGCCAGCAGATTTTTTGCACGGAAAGCTTTTTTTAATCTATACCATGTATACTTCCATCTCTAATATAGGTAACCTCGTGGCACTGGCCACGTTCCATGGAATATTAAATTCCATTTTTTTCTGACCAATTTGGAGGAACTCAATTATCTCTGAAATGGGCCAGCAGATTTTTGCACGGAAAGCGTTTTTTAATCTATACCATGTATACTTTCATCTCTAATATAGGTTACCTCGTGGCACTGGCCACGTTCCACGGAATGTTAAATTCCATTTTTTTCTGACCAATTTGGAGGAACTCAATTTTCTCTGAAATGGGCCAGCAGATTTTTTGCACGGAAAGCGTTTTTTAATCTATACCATGTATACTTCCATCTCTAATATAGGTAACCTCGTGGCACTGGCCACTTTCCATGGAATATTAAATTCCATTTTTTTCTGACCAATTTTGAGGAACTCAATTATCTCTGAAATGGGCCAGCAGATTTTTTGCACGGAAAGCTTTTTTTAATCTATACCATGTATACTTCCATCTCTAATATAGGTAACCTCGTGGCACTGGCCACTTTCCATGGAATATTAAATTCCATTTTTTTCTGACCAATTTGGAGGAACTCAATTTTCTCTGAAATGGGCCAGCAGATTTTTTGCACGGAAAGCGTTTTTTAATCTATACCATGTATACTTCCATCTCTAATATAGGTAACCTCGTGGCACTGGCCACGTTCCATGGAATATTAAATTCCATTTTTTTCTGACCAATTTAGAGGAACTCAATTTTCTCTGAAATGGGCCAGCAGATTTTTTGCACGGAAAGCGTTTCTTAATCTATACCATGTATGCTTTCATCTCTAATATAGGTAACCTCGTGGCACTGGCCACGTTCCATGGAATATTAAATTCCATTTTTTTCTGACCAATTTAGAGGAACTCAATTTTCTCTGAAATGGGCCAGCAGATTTTTTGCACGGAAAGCGTTTTTTAATCTATACCATGTATACTTTCATCTCTAATATAGGTAACCTCGTGGCACTGGCCACGTTCCATGGAATATTAAATTCCATTTTTTTCTGACCAATTTGGAGGAACTCAATTTTCTCTGAAATGGGCCAGCAGATTTTTTGCACGGAAAGCGTTTTTTAATCTATACCATGTATACTTTCATCTCTAATATAGGTAACCTCGTGGCACTGGCCACGTTCCATGGAATATTAAATTCCATTTTTTTCTGACCATTTTGGAGGAACTCAATTTTCTCTGAAATGTATGTATTTATCTATACCATGTATACTTCCATCTCTAATATAGGTTACCTCGTGGCACTGACCACGTTCCATGGAATATTAAATTCAATTTTTTTCTGACCAATTTAGAGGAACTCAATTTTCTCTGAAATTGGCCAGCAGATTTTTTGCACGGAAGGCGTTTTTTAATCTATACCATGTATACTTTCATCTCTAATATAGGTAACCTCGTGGCACTGGCCACGTTCCATGGAATATTAAATTCCATTTTTTTCTGACCAATTTGGAGGAACTCAATTTTCTCTGAAATGGGCCAGCAGATTTTTTGCACGGAAAGCTTTTTTTAATCCATACTATGTATACATTCATCTCTAATATAGGTAACCTCGTGGCACTGGCCACGTTCCATGGAATATTAAATTCCATTTTTTTCTGACCAATTTGGAGGAACTCAATTTTCTCTGAAATGGGCCAGCAGATTTTTTGCACGGAAAGCTTTTTTTAATCCATACTATGTATACATTCATCTCTAATATAGGTAACCTCGTGGCACTGACCACGTTCCATGGAATATTTAATTCCATTTTTTTCTGACCATTTTGGAGGAACTCAATTTTCTCTGAAATGGGCCAGCAGATTTTTTGCACGGAAAGTTTTTTTTAATCTATACCATGTATACATTCATCCCTAATATAGGTTACCCCGTGGCACTGGCCACGTTCCATGGAATATTAAATTCCATTTTTTTCTGACCAATTCGGAGGAACTCAATTTTCTCTGAAATGGGCCAGCAGATTTTTTGCACGGAAAGCGTTTTTTAATCTATACCATGTATACTTTCATCTCTAATATAGGTAACCTCGTGGCACTGGCCACGTTCCATGGAATATTAAATTCCATTTTTTTCTGACTAATTTAGAGGAACTCAATTTTCTCTGAAATGGGCCAGCAGATTTTTTGCACGGAAAGCGTTTTTTAATCTATACCATGTATACTTTCATCTCTAATATAGGTAACCTCGTGGCACTGACCACGTTCCATGGAATATTTAATTCCATTTTTTTCTGACCATTTTGGAGGAACTCAATTTTCTTTGAAATGGGCCAGCAGATTTTTTGCACGGAAAGCGTTTTTTAATCTATACCATGTATACTTCCATCTCTAATATAGGTTACCTCGTGGCACTGGCCACGTTCCATGGAATATTAAATTCCATTTTTTTCTGACCAATTTAGAGGAACTCAATTTTCTCTGAAATTGGCCAGCAGATTTTTTGCACGGAAAGCGTTTTTTAATCTATACCATGTATACTTTCATCTCTAATATAGGTAACCTCGTGGCACTGGCCACGTTCCATGGAATATTAAATTCCATTTTTTTCTGACCAATTTGGAGGAACTCAATTATCTCTGAAATGGGCCAGCAGATTTTTTGCACGGAAAGCGTTTTTTAATCTATACCATGTATGCTTCCATCTCTAATATAGGTAACCTCGTGGCACTGGCCACGTTCCATGGAATATTAAATTCCATTTTTTTCTGACCAATTTGGAGGAACTCAATTTTCTCTGAAATGGGCCAGCAGATTTTTAGCACGGAAAGCTTTTTTTAATCCATACTATGTATACATTCATCTCTAATATAGGTAACCTCGTGGCACTGACCACGTTCCATGGAATATTTAATTCCATTTTTTTCTGACCATTTTGGAGGAACTCAATTTTCTCTGAAATGGGCCAGCAGATTTTTTGCACGGAAAGTTTTTTTAATCTATACCATGTATACATTCATCCCTAATATAGGTTACCCCGTGGCACTGCCCACGTTCCATGGAATATTAAATTCTATTTTTTTCTGACCAATTTGGAGGAACTCAATTTTCTCTGAAATGGGCCAGCAGATTTTTTGCACGGAAAGCTTTTTTTAATCTATACCATGTATACTTCCATCTCTAATATAGGTAACCTCGTGGCACTGGCCACGTTCCATGGAATATTAAATTCCATTTTTTTCTGACCAATTTGGAGGAACTCAATTATCTCTGAAATGGGCCAGCAGATTTTTGCACGGAAAGCGTTTTTTAATCTATACCATGTATACTTTCATCTCTAATATAGGTTACCTCGTGGCACTGGCCACGTTCCACGGAATGTTAAATTCCATTTTTTTCTGACCAATTTGGAGGAACTCAATTTTCTCTGAAATGGGCCAGCAGATTTTTTGCACGGAAAGCGTTTTTTAATCTATACCATGTATACTTCCATCTCTAATATAGGTAACCTCGTGGCACTGGCCACTTTCCATGGAATATTAAATTCCATTTTTTTCTGACCAATTTTGAGGAACTCAATTATCTCTGAAATGGGCCAGCAGATTTTTTGCACGGAAAGCTTTTTTTAATCTATACCATGTATACTTCCATCTCTAATATAGGTAACCTCGTGGCACTGGCCACTTTCCATGGAATATTAAATTCCATTTTTTTCTGACCAATTTGGAGGAACTCAATTTTCTCTGAAATGGGCCAGCAGATTTTTTGCACGGAAAGCGTTTTTTAATCTATACCATGTATACTTCCATCTCTAATATAGGTAACCTCGTGGCACTGGCCACGTTCCATGGAATATTAAATTCCATTTTTTTCTGACCAATTTAGAGGAACTCAATTTTCTCTGAAATGGGCCAGCAGATTTTTTGCACGGAAAGCGTTTCTTAATCTATACCATGTATGCTTTCATCTCTAATATAGGTAACCTCGTGGCACTGGCCACGTTCCATGGAATATTAAATTCCATTTTTTTCTGACCAATTTAGAGGAACTCAATTTTCTCTGAAATGGGCCAGCAGATTTTTTGCACGGAAAGCGTTTTTTAATCTATACCATGTATACTTTCATCTCTAATATAGGTAACCTCGTGGCACTGGCCACGTTCCATGGAATATTAAATTCCATTTTTTTCTGACCAATTTGGAGGAACTCAATTTTCTCTGAAATGGGCCAGCAGATTTTTTGCACGGAAAGCGTTTTTTAATCTATACCATGTATACTTTCATCTCTAATATAGGTAACCTCGTGGCACTGGCCACGTTCCATGGAATATTAAATTCCATTTTTTTCTGACCATTTTGGAGGAACTCAATTTTCTCTGAAATGTATGTATTTATCTATACCATGTATACTTCCATCTCTAATATAGGTAACCTCGTGGCACTGACCACGTTCCATGGAATATTTAATTCCATTTTTTTCTGACCATTTTGGAGGAACTCAATTTTCTTTGAAATGGGCCAGCATATTTTTTGCACGGAAAGCTTTTTTTAATCTATACCATGTATACATTCATCCCTAATATAGGTAACCTAGTGGCACTGGCCACGTTCCATGGAATATTAAATTCCATTTTTTTCTGACCATTTTGGAGGAACTCAATTTGCTCTGAAATGGGCCAGCAGATTATTTGCACGGAAAACTTTTTTTAATCTATACCATGTATGCTTCCATCTTTAATATAGGTGACCCCGTGGCACTGCCCACGTTCCATGGAATATTAAATTCCATTTTTGTCTGACCAATTTGGAGGAACTCAATTTTCTCTGAAATGGGCCAGCAGATTTTTTGCACGGAAAGCTTTTTTTAATCTATACCATGTATGCTTCCATCTCTAATATAGGTTACCTCGTGGCACTCCCCACGTTCCATGGTATGTTAAATACCATTTATTTCTGACCAATTTGGAGGAACTCAATTTTCTCTGAAATGGGCCAGCAGATTTTTTGCACGGAAAGCTTTTTTTAATCTATACCATGTATGCTTCCATCTTTAATATAGGTTACCTCGTGTCACTGGCCACGTTCCATGGAATATTAAATTCCATTTTTTTCTGACCAATTTGGAGGAACTCAATTTTCTCTGAAATGGGCCAGCAGATTTTTTGCACGGAAAGCGTTTTTTAATCTATACCATGTATACTTCCATCTCTAATATAGGTAACCTCGTGGCACTGGCCACGTTCCATGGAATATTAAATTCCATTTTTTTCTGACCAATTCGGAGGAACTCAATTTTCTCTGAAATGGGCCAGCAGATTTTTTGCACGGAAAGCGTTTTTTAATCTATACCATGTATACTTTCATCTCTAATATAGGTAACCTCGTGGCACTGGCCACGTTCCATGGAATATTAAATTCCATTTTTTTCTGACTAATTTAGAGGAACTCAATTTTCTCTGAAATGGGCCAGCAGATTTTTTGCACGGAAAGCGTTTTTTAATCTATACCATGTATACTTTCATCTCTAATATAGGTAACCTCGTGGCACTGACCACGTTCCATGGAATATTTAATTCCATTTTTTTCTGACCATTTTGGAGGAACTCAATTTTCTTTGAAATGGGCCAGCAGATTTTTTGCACGGAAAGCGTTTTTTAATCTATACCATGTATACTTCCATCTCTAATATAGGTTACCTCGTGGCACTGGCCACGTTCCATGGAATATTAAATTCCATTTTTTTCTGACCAATTTAGAGGAACTCAATTTTCTCTGAAATTGGCCAGCAGATTTTTTGCACGGAAAGCGTTTTTTAATCTATACCATGTATACTTTCATCTCTAATATAGGTAACCTCGTGGCACTGGCCACGTTCCATGGAATATTAAATTCCATTTTTTTCTGACCAATTTGGAGGAACTCAATTATCTCTGAAATGGGCCAGCAGATTTTTTGCACGGAAAGCGTTTTTTAATCTATACCATGTATGCTTCCATCTCTAATATAGGTAACCTCGTGGCACTGGCCACGTTCCATGGAATATTAAATTCCATTTTTTTCTGACCAATTTGGAGGAACTCAATTTTCTCTGAAATGGGCCAGCAGATTTTTAGCACGGAAAGCTTTTTTTAATCCATACTATGTATACATTCATCTCTAATATAGGTAACCTCGTGGCACTGACCACGTTCCATGGAATATTTAATTCCATTTTTTTCTGACCATTTTGGAGGAACTCAATTTTCTCTGAAATGGGCCAGCAGATTTTTTGCACGGAAAGTTTTTTTAATCTATACCATGTATACATTCATCCCTAATATAGGTTACCCCGTGGCACTGCCCACGTTCCATGGAATATTAAATTCTATTTTTTTCTGACCAATTTGGAGGAACTCAATTTTCTCTGAAATGGGCCAGCAGATTTTTTGCACGGAAAGCTTTTTTTAATCTATACCATGTATACTTCCATCTCTAATATAGGTAACCTCGTGGCACTGGCCACGTTCCATGGAATATTAAATTCCATTTTTTTCTGACCAATTTGGAGGAACTCAATTATCTCTGAAATGGGCCAGCAGATTTTTGCACGGAAAGCGTTTTTTAATCTATACCATGTATACTTTCATCTCTAATATAGGTTACCTCGTGGCACTGGCCACGTTCCACGGAATGTTAAATTCCATTTTTTTCTGACCAATTTGGAGGAACTCAATTTTCTCTGAAATGGGCCAGCAGATTTTTTGCACGGAAAGCGTTTTTTAATCTATACCATGTATACTTCCATCTCTAATATAGGTAACCTCGTGGCACTGGCCACTTTCCATGGAATATTAAATTCCATTTTTTTCTGACCAATTTTGAGGAACTCAATTATCTCTGAAATGGGCCAGCAGATTTTTTGCACGGAAAGCTTTTTTTAATCTATACCATGTATACTTCCATCTCTAATATAGGTAACCTCGTGGCACTGGCCACTTTCCATGGAATATTAAATTCCATTTTTTTCTGACCAATTTGGAGGAACTCAATTTTCTCTGAAATGGGCCAGCAGATTTTTTGCACGGAAAGCGTTTTTTAATCTATACCATGTATACTTCCATCTCTAATATAGGTAACCTCGTGGCACTGGCCACGTTCCATGGAATATTAAATTCCATTTTTTTCTGACCAATTTAGAGGAACTCAATTTTCTCTGAAATGGGCCAGCAGATTTTTTGCACGGAAAGCGTTTCTTAATCTATACCATGTATGCTTTCATCTCTAATATAGGTAACCTCGTGGCACTGGCCACGTTCCATGGAATATTAAATTCCATTTTTTTCTGACCAATTTAGAGGAACTCAATTTTCTCTGAAATGGGCCAGCAGATTTTTTGCACGGAAAGCGTTTTTTAATCTATACCATGTATACTTTCATCTCTAATATAGGTAACCTCGTGGCACTGGCCACGTTCCATGGAATATTAAATTCCATTTTTTTCTGACCAATTTGGAGGAACTCAATTTTCTCTGAAATGGGCCAGCAGATTTTTTGCACGGAAAGCGTTTTTTAATCTATACCATGTATACTTTCATCTCTAATATAGGTAACCTCGTGGCACTGGCCACGTTCCATGGAATATTAAATTCCATTTTTTTCTGACCATTTTGGAGGAACTCAATTTTCTCTGAAATGTATGTATTTATCTATACCATGTATACTTCCATCTCTAATATAGGTTACCTCGTGGCACTGACCACGTTCCATGGAATATTAAATTCAATTTTTTTCTGACCAATTTAGAGGAACTCAATTTTCTCTGAAATTGGCCAGCAGATTTTTTGCACGGAAGGCGTTTTTTAATCTATACCATGTATACTTTCATCTCTAATATAGGTAACCTCGTGGCACTGGCCACGTTCCATGGAATATTAAATTCCATTTTTTTCTGACCAATTTGGAGGAACTCAATTTTCTCTGAAATGGGCCAGCAGATTTTTTGCACGGAAAGCTTTTTTTAATCCATACTATGTATACATTCATCTCTAATATAGGTAACCTCGTGGCACTGGCCACGTTCCATGGAATATTAAATTCCATTTTTTTCTGACCAATTTGGAGGAACTCAATTTTCTCTGAAATGGGCCAGCAGATTTTTTGCACGGAAAGCTTTTTTTAATCCATACTATGTATACATTCATCTCTAATATAGGTAACCTCGTGGCACTGACCACGTTCCATGGAATATTTAATTCCATTTTTTTCTGACCATTTTGGAGGAACTCAATTTTCTCTGAAATGGGCCAGCAGATTTTTTGCACGGAAAGTTTTTTTTAATCTATACCATGTATACATTCATCCCTAATATAGGTTACCCCGTGGCACTGCCCACGTTCCATGGAATATTAAATTCTATTTTTTTCTGACCAATTTGGAGGAACTCAATTTTCTCTGAAATGGGCCAGCAGATTTTTTGCACGGAAAGCTTTTTTTAATCTATACCATGTATACTTTCATCTCTAATATAGGTAACCTCGTGGCACTGGCCACGTTCCATGGAATATTAAATTCCATTTTTTTCTGACCAATTTGGAGGAACTCAATTATCTCTGAAATGGGCCAGCAGATTTTTTGCACGGAAAGCGTTTTTTAATCTATACCATGTATACTTTCATCTCTAATATAGGTAACCTCGTGGCACTGGCCACGTTCCACGGAATGTTAAATTCCATTTTTTTCTGACCAATTTGGAGGAACTCAATTTTCTCTGAAATGGGCCAGCAGATTTTTTGCACGGAAAGCGTTTTTTAATCTATACCATGTATACTTTCATCTCTAATATAGGTAACCTCGTGGCACTGACCACGTTCCATGGAATATTAAATTCCATTTTTTTCTGACCAATTTAGAGGAACTCAATTTTCTCTGAAATTGGCCAGCAGATTTTTTGCACGGAAAGCGTTTTTTAATCTATACCATGTATACTTTCATCTCTAATATAGGTAACCTCGTGGCACTGGCCACGTTCCATGGAATATTAAATTCCATTTTTTTCTGACCAATTTGGAGGAACTCAATTTTCTCTGAAATGGGCCAGCAGATTTTTTGCACGGAAAGCTTTTTTTAATCCATACTATGTATACATTCATCTCTAATATAGGTAACCTCGTGGCACTGACCACGTTCCATGGAATATTTAATTCCATTTTTTTCTGACCATTTTGGAGGAACTCAATTTTCTCTGAAATGGGCCAGCAGATTTTTTGCACGGAAAGTTTTTTTTAATCTATACCATGTATACATTCATCCCTAATATAGGTTACCCCGTGGCACTGCCCACGTTCCATGGAATATTAAATTCTATTTTTTTCTGACCAATTTGGAGGAACTCAATTTTCTCTGAAATGGGCCAGCAGATTTTTTGCACGGAAAGCTTTTTTTAATCTATACCATGTATGCTTCCATCTCTAATATAGGTAACCTCGTGGCACTGGCCACGTTCCATGGAATATTAAATTCCATTTTTTTCTGACCAATTTGGAGGAACTCTATTTTCTCTGAAATGGGCCAGCAGATTTTTTGCACGGAAAGCGTTTTTTAATCTATACCATGTATACTTCCATCTCTAATATAGGTAACCTCGTGGCACTGCCCACGTTCCATGGAATATTAAATTCCATTTTTTTCTGACCAATTTGGAGGAACTCAATTTTCTCTGAAATGGGCCAGCAGATTTTTTGCACGGAAAGCGTTTTTTAATCTATACCATGTATACTTCCATCTCTAATATAGGTAACCTCGTGGCACTGGCCACTTTCCATGGAATATTAAATTCCATTTTTTTCTGACCAATTTTGAGGAACTCAATTATCTCTGAAATGGGCCAGCAGATTTTTTGCACGGAACACTTTTTTTAATCTATACCATGTGTACATTCATCTCTAATATAGGTAACCTCGTGGCACTGACCACGTTCCATGCAATATTAATTTTTATATATTTCTGACCACTCTGGAGGAACACAATTTTCTCAGGAATGGGTGAGCAGATTTGTTGCACGGAACACTTTTTTTAATCTATACCATGTATACTACCATCTCCCATATAGCTGTTCCCGTGGCACTGCCCACGTTCCATGGAATTTTAATTTTCGTTTTTGTAAATTCCCATAAAATTTTTCATTTTCATTTCCGGCGTTGCTAAATATCGTTGCTATCTTGACACACTTTCAAAAGTGTCATGTCAAGCTCCGACCAGTGCTGCCACTTGTTGGGTATTTACAAATCATGTTTAGCGTTACCGCTAAAATACCGTTACCAAAATACCATCTCCATTAAAATATCATTACCGAAAAAATCGAAAATGCTGTTACCCTTAATCTATAAATAATTTTTAATTATGAATATATGTACATATTTTTGTAACTGATTTTATTGAAATCTACAATGTAATACAATACTACATATGTAAAATTATTAAAATTTTTTGTAAATTTTATTATTTAAGTCAGGTAAGACGCGCGTCATTGTTAATATTTCTTAAGAGCTCGTTTTCATTTGTGTGTTAAGGTTCGCAAAGTAATGAGAGAACTGTAATTTTCCTCCCAAGCATCCAAAAAGCTTTGTTTGTATACAGAAAGGGAAGATTTATGCGGCTGAATTATATTTTGTTTTATTTAAAAATAAACCACTTTCCTTTCTATTTTTTCAACAATTTTTACTGTACAAAATCGTAATTTTATTTAAATTCAATGTAAATAATTTCGAAAATTTTAAAGTCACACAAAATTGAATAAAAATTTAATATAAAAAAAAAAACGAAAAACTAACTTAAAAATATACATATACATATATCTCTAATATATAAAAATCTCGTGTCACAATGTTTGAACTCATCCGAAACGATTAAACCGATTTTTATGAAATTTTGTATATATATTTGGGAGCTATGAGAATAGGTCATAAAGTATATTTCATACCTCTAGGACATGAGGGTGTCCCTATCCAGAATTTGTATTTACAATTTTTTTGTATTTCATTTACATTTGTATTTCTCTTCATTTGGCATCAATAATACCTAAAATGCCAAATTCACTTAGAATAAATTCGTTATTTTTTATTTAACAACCAAAATATTCACTAGGAATAATTTGTATGGCAGGAGTGGGTCGATTTTTTTCGCGAAAAATCGTATATCAGAAACGCATTCTACGCACAATTCTAAGAAATTTTCCCTAAGAAACCATACGTCTAAAATCAAATCTTATCTTGTTTCGTATTTCTTCCAATGATATTTCAGTATTATTAATGTTTTTTAATAGTTTTTTTTATTGGATAAAAGACGAAATGCGCAAGATAGGATGCAGCGCCCCAACAGTTGTCAATTTCTCTAAGATGATTATAACAGTATCATCCACCAATAAAACAGAAATGGGTAAATCTATACCATCCATTCATACAAGAACATTCCGGCGGCCTTGCTGTACATTAATTGAAGAAACCAATTTTAAGAATCATAATTTGTTTCATACCTACAAAGCTGTTTGTTAGCCTGGACAGAGACAAATTGCAGCTCCCTCATAACTTTGTTAACTTTAACACCCTTAGAGCTAGTTTCTTACTTGTCAGTAAAACGTAGCTTAACATGCTGTTAAACCTGAAACACATTTAGCCGGAATTTAACCGATGATTGTGTTTCTCACTAATGGATTATTTTGTTAGCATTGCCATACTTTTCAGTCAAATCACATGTGCATTAATCAAAAATGTTCATATAAATATGGCAATACTTTCAATTTTATAAGAAAAAACAATCGCGTACATAACTTTTTTTTTGTGAATTTTTACTTTGTAAAAGAAAAAGTGGCATTAAAGTATATACAATGTATATTAAAAATTTTATTGATGTTAAACAAATCAAAGAGCTACTATTTTGAATTTTTTAACTGTTTGTGCTTTGGTATTTTATACTTAGGTTTAACTCGCCAATGATGCTCAGTTAAACCTAGATTATATTCTAAATAAACAATAAGTGAGAAACACAATTTTTAGTTTAACCCAGAAACTAGCTTTTAGTGGTTTAACATTTGGTATAGGTAGGTGGGACAAATTTTGGAAATAAAAGATGTGATGTTATTTAATTTTATGCTTGAATATAAAATTCTTCCAGAAATGTTGCTTTGTTAATAATACAGTGCTAAGATAACGCAGTTCACTACATTTAAATCTGCTTTATCAAAAGGTACATGTATGAACTAAAATTTTCCAGTATTTGGGAACATCTTGAATAAAGGTGTGTATCTTGGCTGAGTAAAATACAGTACACTAACAACTAGAGATGCCAGTCGGTACGGCTTTTTGAAAAACCCGGGTGTTCGATATTTCGGGGTTTTCGGGAATCTAACCCCGAAAATTATAAGAAATTAACGTACATACATATGTCGTTACAATTGAAAGTAACTTTTATATTTAGCAATTCATTTTTATTACACACTAAAGAGCATACATACATATGTATATTAGGGATATAACTATAGACATTTTCTGCAAATATTCAAATTGGCATAGCATAGTCGAATAGAGCATTAAAAAATAGGAAAAACCGCGGTATTATTTTTTCGCGGTTGTTAAGTGTTTACTTTAAATAGCTTCTTAAGAATATTATGGCATCCGCCATTCTAAAAACGAATTTTGGTTCGGACATATGCTGCAAAGCCGTTTACAAATACTTGTATCAAATCTGCAAGTATTTTCCTCTTGTTACTTCAGATTGTTGGGACGATGTTATAGAACAATTCAGACGAATACATCCATTGAACTGAAACATTCGTGCCACGTACTTTAAAAATTCCTTCGAGCCAACCTTAGACTTGTGCAATTGCAATCAACAACTACAGAATTATGGTTTGCAGAAAGTACGGAAAGAGAAAATAATTTGAGAAGCTGGTGCATATTTTTATACTTTAAGAGCATATTTTTAGTTTTTAGTTGCCCTGATAATAACTATGGTAAATTTACTAAAATATAAATTTGTATGTCTGTTTTCGGATATATGCTACCTTTATTTTCATTTCCATGCGAAACATTTTCCAAGATTAAATTCAACTCTTTGGTGTTTTTTTGTTTTTATTATTTATTTTTAAAAAATATTTAATGGAATTAATATTTTACATTATACATACATATTTGTTTACATATACACGTATGTATATAAACAGAAATCAAAACTAATAAAGAAAATTATAAAGATTTTAAATTAATAATAAGTTTATACTATACATACATATATATATGTATATATATATATATGTATGTATATATAACACTAAATTACATATACATACAATACATAGATAAAATATTTTTCATATTACATATCTTATTTTTTATTTTAGTTTTAATTATATTTAATTAAGTATTATACAAAAGTAAAATATAATTTTCATACAATTCGTAATAATCAGTGACTAATGACGGTGATTTAATATACAAAATTATTAAAACTAAAGAGCTTCAGTAATAATTGATATTATTAATAAACATATTATTTATTTATTATAAATTAAAACAAATATTTACATACAAATACAAGATAAATACAAAAATATATTAGGGAACTTCAACTTCTCCTGCATTTCTAGTATTTTGAGTAATTGTAGTGCAAATTTATAAAATAATGAAAAGAAGAAAACAATTTTTAATAATTTAATACAAATAGTTACTTAAAATACAGAAATGCCCGAGATTATGAATTTCACTAAAATTTATTTCAATATTTTATTAGTAATGTAAAGTACTGAATGATTTTTTATTTAAAGTATTTTTATTGTTCTGCTTTCAAACTATTACTTAGTTTTTATTTTGTTTTCTTTTTACACTAACAAATGACTAATATTTATTTGAGGTGTTTGCAAAATTTTTATTTTATTACAACAATTTACTTAAATTAAATAAGAAAACAAGTAATAAAGCGAATATTAGAAATAAGTATTTATTATGTATGTAAAAAATATTTTGTGAAAACATGGAAAGAATTTATGAAACAGAGTTTAACGAAGTAAATTATCTTTTCATTAAAACATAATAACGAATTAAATTGTTTCAGTTTAAGAGCATGCATTATGAATCCACGGTGAATGAAATAACTTATGTCACTTTCAAAATTAACGACGCAAATATAAATAAACATTTTGTTGCATGACACTTGTGAAAAACTAATTTGTGTGACTTGTTTTTGCACCAAACCTTAAATATATTGTACTTTTTGGAAGAAAAAATGTATTTCAAGAGACAGTCTTCGATTTGTTCGATCGTTAAAGCTGTTTATTTCGAGTATGATTGTTTAAATTAAGTACACAAGGAAATTGAAATGATCGATTCGCCACTTGGACTTGCTGCTTAAATAATTTATTTCTCAAATAAGAATATGTTAATAAATTTGTATATTTTAGCCCACGGTACACAGGGGCAATTTCCAAATTTAACAAAAATCGTCATGGCTATAGTATGTATATATTAGTTAGGTTTAAGTTTTAACATTTCATCTTATAGACCAATAGACACAAGGCCACAAAGAAGATCATATGCTAAATTTGAAACGATTTAAATCGGACTATCCTTTTTTTAATTCACCCAGTGTGTGACGGGAAAAACGGAAACGGTTCTGAAAATCTGAACTATTATTTACTTAAATGAGAATTATATTGATTCTTTGTATGACACGGACTAATGAATAAGTAAGTATATACTTATATATTAGCCAATAAATAAGTCATTATTAGACGATCAGTAATAGCTAGTTATGAACATGTTTTTGCTGTTAAATTTGAAACCTTTTTTACGAAAGGCAATGTCCATTATTATCATATTATCCAAACCAGCTTTTGAGGTATCTCATATTTTTAATTAAATTTTATGGCAACAAATATTTACGACAATTATTTAAATATCATATGTATTGATCTTATGAAGTAGAGTATTTGCTGTCATTCCGTAAGTTGCAGAAAAATTAAATCAATAGTTTTTGGGCGAATCTTATAATATCTGAATTTTTTATACATATATTTTCTAAACCGTTTGAATAGCTGTAAAATATTTTTTGAAAAGTAAATTGTCTTTATTCTGTTTTGATGTACGGAATGTTTAAATAAAACTTCTGAAAAAATGGACCAGCTCCTCCTTAACGGTTAATCATAGAAATATTTTGTAAATTAATTAGGTCCTTTGTTCTTATAAATGTGATAAATAATGTAAATATTAATTTTTCTAAATCGAAATTATCCTATATGTATATGAATTCAAATTTATATTTGATCAATCATACTGCTCTTTATGTTAGCCGTTTGATTAATTTCAATGTTTTGGATCCTTGTTGTAATCGACGTATACTCGTACAACTTCTCCCGAATATTTACGCTGGGATGGCATGAAATAAAAATCCGGCGTATCAGCACCACCATTCGCCACTAGACGGGGATCTTCACGCGATCTATCACGATATTGACGTCGCTCATCGTTGGCCGGTTGTCTTTGAGCACTGCGATCGCGACGATCTTGTGTGTAATAGCCGGAAGGTTGCATATTTGATTGTTGTTGATGCTGTTGTCGTGGCAGTGAGTAGGCACGATCAGCATAAGAATTTCTGGAATAACCTGCCGATGGCTGCTGATGATTCTGTTGTGCTTCGCTACGGTCGTTCCGTTCACCACGATCGTAACGATCATAATGGCCATTGCCATTGCCATTGTTTCCGGAATTAGCCGTATTGGCATTTCCATTGCGTTGTTGTGATCGGCCATTTGTACGATATTCTTGCATGTTGGTGATAGCGTTACCATTGCTACGCGTCGCTCCATTGCCACTACCACCATTTGCTGCATTGTCATAATACAATTGCGATTTGCTAGTGGGCGAATGAGACATTTGTAAAGTGGTCTGTTGACTATTCGATGATGGACGTTGATTTCGTGACTTATCTTTGTTGTGTGTTGTTGACGCGGTGCCTGAAGTCATAGTTTTTTCTTCCGTTTCGCCGTATGGATCAAACGCATAATTGGTATTCGATGAGTACTCTTTCCATGGTGAATTTTGAATAAGATTTTCCTGAAAGTTTACAATTAACACGATTAGTTCAGTTTTTTGCACTATATAAACTTGCTAAAAATCCTCAACCAGTCAGCATTTTTCGTACAAAATTTTATTTTAAAAGCAAATTATAATTTATTTTTATTTTTTTTATAAATATTATAATATAATAAATATATAATGATGCGAATTGTCCCAACGATAAGGGCAGATATATTTCTACATTGGACAATCAACACTTTTGTTTTCATTAGATATTTTTATTCGATTTTTTAACAGTCACACATTTACTTGTATTTATGCTATTTTCTTTAGATATTTTAGAATATAAAATGGTGTATATATAATTGAATTAGACGAGGCAGTGAAGAGTTAAAAGACAATAGTTAATAGTAGTAAAGTTAATTACGAATATGGATGAAATGTTTTAAAATATGCAGGATTAGTCAAGTTAAACCAAGTGAAAGTTGAATGAGAAAGGGAGAGAGAGAGAGCGTGAAATGTTATTATGCATGTATTCTTGCTTTAGTCTGTCCTATTTTCCAAATTAAAGAAACTGAGGATCGGAATAATGTGACACTTTACTTAAATATGAATCAAATCGTTGCTGCATCGTCTTTGGTTCTTCAAGGAAATTATAATTTATTATTTTGGTTTCATGTTCATGTGTTTTTCTTTTAGACTAAATTATTTATCTTATAAATTACCCCGACTTGTAGAAGAAAATGCAAACAAAATTCTTGTTTTAAATATTAAATACACATTTTTAATTTATTGAGCTTTATAAGCAACTGGACATGTGCAGGACAGTTTGGTGGCGGAAATGGTGGTAATATGGTACACACATAGAATTCTGACAGAAATTTCGCTATTAAGCGATACCAATCTAGACTGATGGTACAAATATCGGAAATCACACTGGTTCGGGAATTTTCTCTAATGTTCTTGACCTTCGGGAATATCTCAGACTGCCCAACATTAAAACAGGTTTCCTTACGATTCTCTCAGATACATGTACTTAATGAAACTGCAAAGAACAAACCTTAAATTAAAAAATTTCGAATTGGAGTTATATTGTTATGAGAAAACCGATTCTCAATTGGACAAAATTTCATATCTGAGTACTTATAAATCTCAAGTGTTTGTGTTGTTAGTGAACCATTTAGAAAATACCTCCAAAATTATGATAATTATGTATGTATAATAACAAAGAAGTTGCTACAAATGGAATACGCTTAAAATATTTCAATACTTGTTTAGGAACTCGAGATATAACAATATACAGTTAGGGACAAAATTGTTCACAAAAAGTATGATTAAAGATATATCTAGAACATTTTTTTTTACAAACTTAGGTCTGGCAACCCATTTTGTGTTATGTAGTCTGGCACAATGTTGTTTATTGTATGGCAACATTTTTTTGGAGTACCGTTACTTTTTTACTAAAAAGAAATTAAACAACTATATCCACGTGTGTGAACATTTTTGACCCTCAGATCTTTTTCTCAATTTTTAAAAATATAAAAACAAAATTTTTTAATAACATAAGTAAAGGACATTATTTAAAGTTATTTAAATAAAATACTACTCTTTTAAATAATTTATTTAGCCTTTTATAATGGGAAAAGCTAAGACTCCCCTATTAAAACAAAATGTGGCAAAAGACATAATGGAAGGTGTCCTATATCACGAAATCGCTAAAAGATATAATATATCAATAGGGTTAGTGAATAAAATAAAGAATCAGAATAGTTTAAACTCCACGGGAAATAAATATGGTCGTCCAAAAAAACTTTCGCTTGCCGATGCTTGAGAAGCTCGTCGATTGATTGTGTCTGGTGAGGCTAATATAGCTGCTGAGGTCACACAAATACTCAACCATGAGTATAGTTTAAACATAAGTTCCAAAACCCTTCGAAGATGTTTAAAATCCAGTGGCCTAGCGCCACGAACAAAACTTAAAAAACGTTATTTAAACGAACAAAATCGAAAAAAGCGGTTGGCTTTTGTAAAAAAGTACAAGCACTTAACGACAGACGACTGGATGAAGGTAACTTGGTCAGATGACACAAAAATCAACCGTATTGGGTCTGATGGGCGCCAATGGACATGGGTTGATAAAAGAATTGGAGTCCAAGAGCGAAATATTACAAGCACAATGAAATTTGGAGGTGGATCTTTGATGGCTTGGGGCTGTTTTCGTGGAAACCAGTTGGGTGTATAATGTGTGACAAAAATTACATTACAATCCTTGAAAACTCATACATGCCAAGTTTGGATATATAAGTGGTTTAGAACCGGGTCAGGATGACATCTTCATGCAAGACAACGACCCGAAGTACACTGCCGGAATTACTAAAAGGTGGTTTAAAGAAAATGGGAAGAAGAAAAAGCAAGTTATTTATATTTAATATTGGTTGTTTTGTGAACAATTTTGTCCTTAACTGTATGTATAAGGTTTTTAATGCATTTCATTTTCTTTTATGAAAGTTACATTATTTCGCATACAAGTAAATTGGATTTAAGGATATCAAGATTGGCTACCGATTCGAAATTATTTCGGTAACGGTATTTGCTGTTATTTTGATAATGTCATTTTAATGATAATGTTAATTTTATCTTGGATTATTAATATAATGTTTTTATAATTAAAAATAAGTTGACAAAGTTGGTAGTTTATTATATTTAAAATTTGTTTGATCACAATAAACTCAATTATGGAAAAAAAAAATTGGTATTTTTATAATTAAAATTATTTATAAAATATCGGTATTTACGATTATATCGGTAATGATATTACTGTGGTAACGGAAGTTTAAGTTGAAATAAAGGTCTAGAACTAAGTGATAATGACTAACGAGTTGTTCTTCAACTCAGCCCTATTCTTCTAAAAATGATCTTGCAAATAAAACAATAGATGTACTAAATCACATAAAAAAAAACAATTATTAGCAACTTTTTTTTTTAGTAATAAATGGGAAAATAACAATTAAAAAAAAATTAATAAAATAAAATACAAAAAAATAGCATAAAACAAATGCTGACTGATTTGGAATGGAAAAATCATAATTAATCATAAGGACAGAATAAATGTAATAAAAGAGTATTAGAAAAATTAAGAGATATATAGAGAGAAAGAGAGTGTGAAAAAGGGATACAAACATTAAAGGGATATTAAAACATTAACTTAAAGATTAGTAAAGAAATGACAATAAAAATAACAAATAACGGAAAAGTAGTCACAATACAAGATAATTAAATATAGTTTTAATTACCACAATTTTGTATTCGGGAATAATGATTTCTTTAAACACTCACACACATGAAATATTTTGTATGTGATGAACATTTTAAAAATGTATCTACTAGGTACTTCTTGTAAGGAAATTGTTATTTAAGGTTTTTTTTTTTTCAATTTTGTTTTACCATTTTAATAAAAAAAAGTTTTCAAAATTAAAAACTTAAATGAATAAAAATTATTTTTTTGTTTACAGTTAATGATGATGATTCTTTTCTGATCTATTTTTTTTTTTTTATTTCATGGTGTTGGTGGGATTGATTTTTTTTTTGTTTGTTTTTTAATTTTCGGTTTAATTTATAAATCGCTAGAAGGTTGATAGTAGCGTTGATGTTGCCTTTGCTGATATATCCGCCATTCATCGGGTATTACATAAATAAGCTTTAAAATATTTATTGTTTAATATTTCATTTATAATTTTTTACATGTTGGTATGTATAAAACACCAACCAACAATATCAATAATAAATAACATTTTAATAAAGAAAATGATAAACATAAAGTTCACAGTAGCAGAGAACTATTAGAATTAATTATTGCCAGTTTCAGTAAATTCGAACGAACATTTTCTTTATTATTTTATATTTAAAACAACAAATAAATTTGAATGTTTTTGTTGTTTTAAATATAGTGAAACTGGCAATAAGTTTCATATTACAAAATGTAGTAGAATTAATTAAAAAAAAATAGTTTATTGAAATTGGGAATTACTTATTATCGGGAAAAAACTTTTCATAATATTTTTTTCTTAAAAAATAAGTTTTTGCATATTTCACAAGTATTTGCCAAAAATATTTCTCTTTATAAATCTCAACACTACTCAGCAGAGCCGATCGCATGTTTAGTAAATGTGTAACTTCTATGGAGTTATAAGTTTTAAGCACAGACGGCGTTACAGTGGGGCATCTCGACTCTTATAACTTTTGCAAATATGGACCGATGCTTACATTTTGCTAAGAAGGTAAAGTAAAAATATGCTTGGAATACTAAAGCTGATATTAGTATTGCATTTATAGTTTCGGTTTTTGGCTTATAATACAATAGAGTTTCCAATTCGGTTTTAACCGAAACCGAAACCGCGGTTTTCAAGGTCTAAAACCGAAGCCGAAACCGACAATTATTCTTCGGTTTTTACTTTTAATCTGTTTTCAATAGAAAAATTCAAAATTTAGAAATGAGAAACAAACTTTTTCATCCAATTATTCATTCATTATCACTAAAAACAGATCGGTAAAAATATCTTAAGATTTATTTAAATTTTTTAAATTCTTTTACAATAATTGCCTTTCGCAGGCTAGGTAAGGAAACCTGTTAATAAAGCATGACACAACATATTAATCTACGAGTATTTCCTGACTGTTTATTTATTTAATTTCAAAAAAACAATTTTCTAACAAAGTCTTAGTTATTTTCAAATATCCGACAAAAGTATGGAGTACTAGCTGAACCGGTGCGCTTCGCCACCCCAATAGGAAGAAAGAAATAGTACTATTAAGTCTCCCTTTGTAAGTTAATAATAATTCAGGAAAACATGTCTCTAGTTTCATGTTTATTGATTCATTGTAATGTGGATTGTAGCTCATTATATTAGAATAAAAACAGTACCATAAAAACCCACATTTTGTATTCCTACTCAGCATCATGAATGTTTAATTTCATATTTCCGTGTCCATTATTATAGAAAATACAAAAGAAAGGTAAGACTATAATCACCCTTCGTGAATTCTAACTCATTCAGAATCATTTGTCTACAATTAAAGTTAAAAAATATTCAAAAAGTACTACTAGTTAGAAAAAGTATCTGCAATTCCCTTTTTTGTATTCTAACTCAGTCAGGATCATGTGTGTTTAATAGTTTCTGTTACCTCAATATCATTATGCCCTCTATCCTTGATTCTTTCTTTAGTCAGAAGCATATCAGCCAACTATAATGTATATACAATAAGTAAAATAATTTATTATAATAAACTAGATTGACCCGGTGCGCTTCGCTACCCCTGTCGATGTAAAAATCGGTTCAGCCGTTTAGTAATTATTGTTTAAAAACTAAAGGTACCAATTTTACCCGTTTTCCCCCTTTTCATCCCTTTCTGGTCCAAGTATTGAAAAAATTTATAGCCTATTGACGCTTCCAAGTAAGGATCTATCTACGTTCCAAATTTCAATAAAATCGGTTCAGCCGTTTAGGCGTGATGCTCAAACAAACAAACAAACAAACAAACAAACAAATAAACAAACAAACTTACAAAGGCATTTATATATTTATATAGATATAGATAGTACTCACTGTCAAGTTTGAAATTTCAAAGTAATTTCAATATTATAGAAAATTCATTTTGAAGAACGAAAAAGTACTCCTTAGTTTGGTAAGGTTCTTAATTTTTGATATCATGATACAATTGAGCACCCTATTCTTGATTATTTCTTTACTGAGAAGCATATTAGACAACTTTAACTAATTTAATATATTAAAAAGGTACAATTAAAAGAAAAAGTACCAATTTTCCTTTATCCTCGTAAACACTCGTCAAATTTGAACTTTAAATTTGTTTAGTAGTTCCTATATTATCAATTGATTTAATAGTTCATAAATTATCACAAAATCGAACCGAAACCGATCGGTTTTCAATTTTTTAAAACCGAAACCGCGGTTTTGAAATTCTTCGGTTTTTTGGAAACTCTATAATACAACGTGTATTGGGCTGGGTCAAATTGTATGAGCGATCAAAAAGTAAAAAAAAGCAATCTACGGAAAATTCTAAGAAATGTTCCTCAAGAAACCATAAGTCTAAAATTATATCTTGCGCTTTTCATCTATTATCCAATAAAAAACTATTAACAAAAATATATATACGAAATATCATTGAAAAAATACGAAATGCGCAAGACAGGATTTTGATTTTATACCTATGGTTTCTTGGGGAAAATTTCTTCGAATTTTCCTTAGAATGCGTTTCTGCTATACGATTTTTCGTGAAATTGACCCATCCTAATGTGTATGTATATTTCGGATAATTTTAGCAGTTGTCGAAAATTTTTAATTTTTTATCAAAACTAACTTTTAGAGAGTGTAAATAATAAAAGAATATAGAACCTGTCCATAAACACAACCCGAAAACACTTACATTTTTTATAATACATTATTTATTGTATTTTAAAAGATTAATAGTAAAACTATATGATTTAATAAATTTAAAAATAGTTTATGAATAAGTCCTTAAGTCTTTAAAATCGGTTCATATTTATTTTTGAAAGTCAAAACCTCCTATAGTGACAGTCCAGGTTTAAAAAATCTGTACCGCAATTCTGAAACTTTTTAACGCCAAAATTTTGTCGTTAATTAATCAAAATTCGTTAGTTAACAATATTTATCGTTAAGAGATATTCCGAATTAAATTTTACCGATTATTTTCGTTAAAAATAGTCGGTAGATAACGAAATTTGTCGGTAGGTTAACGACAAATAAAATGTTCTAGTTAAGCCATAACGAGAAATCGTTAACTTCAAATAGTGAATATTAAATTCGTTAAAGCAACCGATATTTTTCGTTACTTAACGACATCGGTAGGAAAGTATAAAAAGTTACAGAATTGCGGTACTGACCTGTAGTTTTGAAGTTACACATTTAATAAAATTTATTTTGCTATCGACCCACTAGACTTTTTCCTGTTTAATAAAGAAATGAATTATTAAATTCAGTAATTTCCATATCGAAAGCATATATTTCAAATATGTCAGCTCGAATATTTCAAATTGCTCACTAACTTGTTATGATATTAATTTTAAAGCATAAAAGTTTGTTGGTTTTTACATAAATTTTTATTATTTTACTATTTTTTTCTAAGAAAAAACGTCTGCTCTCTATAAAAAAGAATTAATTTATTATACATTTATCTCACTTCATACAAAATTCGACGTGATGATCACGGATCGCTTAGAAAATTGTATATTCAACAGTGAGTTTTTAGTTTTTCATTTGAACAAAATAAGTTTATAAGTAATATTATATTGTTACGAATGTGCAATGACGATTTGAATTCAACGGTCTGTAACGACTGCCTGCAGCATTCATCATGTTTGATGACACGTCCATCATTGACATTGTTTGTAAGTATGGCAACACTAAATGTTTGCGCTGCTGGCAATGACATCGAAAAGCTCTAGAAATCGAATGTACTAGTATGTCCGTTAAGAACATTGTAGATGATTCCCGATAGATGGCGCGTGTATAAATAGTTGCAGAGCTGACAGTCGTGAGTTGAGTTGATCATTGGCGGTGTTAGAGTTAACATCAACTGTCTTGTACGTGTATACTTGTACGTAATAGAGTGTGTGTGCATTTCTGCGAATTGATATTCGTGTATAAAGACATTGAGTGACTATTTTATTCTGTTGTTGTTGTACATTCTAAATAAATAAAGAGTTGTTACAATTTTAAACTACTAAAACTGCTTTTATTTGCAATCAAAAGTATCCGGTATATTTAAAGGAAATAAACCCACGTTTTTAAAAGGTAAAAACGTAACAATATTATGGATAGTCCTATTCTAATTAAATCGTTTTATTGCTCTCTTACTACCTTTTTTGGAATATAGGCTTTCGGTAGAAATGCTGAATATTTATACAATTCGCTACTACTGTGCAATATAAAATTTGTTTATCTGTAATCAATATGTAACTCCTCAACACCGTAAATACTCAGCAAATAAACAAAATATAATTGAAAACGTACCTTATTTGTCTTATTCTTTTTGGAAGTCTTATAAATTGTACACGAGGCCTGAATTAAAGCTATAAAGACCAAAGCAGCAATTAGACCTAAAACAATGTACAAACGCACTTCTGATAATTCAAAAAATGATAGTTTCGTTTCTTCGGAATTATCCACAGACTTATCTGAAAGATTCAAGTTTTGAATAAATTAATAATATAAAATAAAACTCAGTTGCTGAGAGAACTTACATTCCAGAGCTTGGAAATCTAGAAATTGTGGATCAACTGTAAGTGAGCCCACTTTACCGGATGCTATTTGATCCAATAAAGCCGTTTTAATGATATCTCCATTTTTCATGGCCGTCTCTTTGATGTCGGCTGGTATGGTGTTTGTGGCCAAAGCATGTCCCTTTTCATATTCATCCTTATCGAACATGGCTTGAAGATTGGCAATCATAGATGTAGCACCCTCTCTATAAACAAGAACGTATTATAATGTACAAATGAGTTTGTTAATATTGTCTAAGTGTATATATTACTTTTCAAAACTCAAGATATCAGTCTTGTAATAACCGGGAATGTCGTTGAGGACGCCATTGAAAGAATCTGATATAGTTGCAGCAAGATTTTTGAATTCAACAGTGCCTGGTTTGGGAGCTTCAAACGATTCAGCCAGATTCATAAGTTTAACACCTACAGCGTAAACTAAACGATTGGGAGCTGGTGTCGTTGGAGCATTCAAAATTTGTTCTAGTTCTATGGGCACAAACACAAAAAGTATGTTTAACAATAATGATTTCTGAGTATTATTTATATAACAAAATTACCTTTTCCACAGGATTTAATGCAAACGCGAGTGGGCGATACTACAGGCACTGATTCATGTTTGCGTATTTTCTTATTGACAGCGTTAAAAGCACCACCCAATACTGGGAAGAACAAGTACAAACAGTGATCTTCAGTAAATGATAAATCCTGGAAAAGTTATAAAAATATTATTAGACATTGTTTAAAGACTATATATATTAATTTGTGTATTATAAAACATTTAATGCACACTTAATAATTCAAATGAACAATTTCTATTTATTCAACTCACCTGCTCATCGTTGCTGATGCGTTTTCTGGTAAATTCCAATGTGGTGACACCCTTTTCAATACGTCCCGTAGCATCAACAATATCTTGGCGATCGTCCAACTTTGGCGACGAGTAACCATTAATCCAGGTGTCCATTAAGAAGGGGCGTCCATTACGATCCACCCAGCCAATAATTGAGTCAGTTTGAGACATTTTCTCATCGTTGCTGAAACCAATGCCAGTCCATGTTTGGGTATTAGTGGTCTCAATATGCCAACGCATATCATCACCGCGTCCGATAGTTTCCCATGATGCATAATACTGGCATGTTTGATTTTGAGGGGAACAATTTGAGGGATATTTCCAATGACCAAAGCAGTCGTTATCCAAAACATTACTGTCATCATCATTTTCGCTACTTTTCGTTTTTTCTTTTTCTAAAAATTGGAAAACATTTTTACAAAATGACTTAATTTATCTGATTGTTTTTTACGAAACCTACCGAAGAAATTAATTTGTGTAAATCCTCGTTGCATTTTATGACCGTGATATTTCAGCTCGTCGGGTTGATAAAACTCTTTGACTGTGGCCATTTCAGTTTCAATGCCAGAGGCTGGTACATGAACATAATTGCCAGTTTCTTGACCTTTAGCCCAAATGACATGAGTCAAATCATCGTCCAAAGTGTGATCTGTTGGTTCGGTGGCAACAAGTTTCTTACGGAAGATTATTGTAGTCACACCATCCTTTTCAAAGCCAGTGGCAAGAGTTAAATCGCTCTTACCGCCATAAAATTCATCATGACGTGGTGTCGATCTATCACGTGTATAGTAGTCACCAACTCGACTTGCCATGCCTCGGGCCGAACCAATAACAATATCCGTACAATCCATGGGGTTGAAATCATGAATGGGAGTGTAGGGATTTAATTTATATTTTTTAGAGTCTGTAAAATTAGAAAGATATTTTAAGAACCATTTAAATTGAATAGCGACATATTAAGGTTCAATATCAGTAAAATATTGATGATGCGTGATTTGACCCTTTTTGTGTTATATTAATGGAAAATAGAAATGGAAGAATGGGATAATGTGTAAAGTTAGTAAGTGAATGATAGAGTTTGTATACCTGGCTCTGCTGTTTGAGGAGCAATAGTGTTCTTAGAAGATTTTGGTTCTGGTTCCGATTTGGGTTCAGGTTCAGATTTTGGCTCTGGTTCTGATTTGGGTTCTGGTTCAGATTTGGGTTCCGGTTCCGAAGAAGGTTCAGGTTCTGATTTGGGTTCTGGTTCAGAAGAGGGTTCTGGTTCTGATCGAGGTTCAGGCTCAGGTTCCGATTTTGGTTCTGGCTCTGATGTTGGTTCAGGTTCAGATTTCGGTTCCGGCTCCGAAGTAGGTTCTGGCTCAGATTTTGGTTCTGGCTCTGAGCTGGGTTCTGGTTCAGATTTGGGTTCTGGCTCTGAACTCGGTTCTGGTTCAGATTTTGGCTCAGGTTCTGAGCTTGGTTCTGGCTCGGATTTTGGCTCAGGTTCAGATACGGGTTCAGGCTCTGATTTTGGCTCAGGTTCTGCAGTGGGTTCAGGATTTGACTGTGGCTCATGTTCAGAGTGAGTTACAGATTCGGTTGTATCTATTTAATATTAGTTGAAATAAATTGGAAATATATTGTAGAGTGTAGTTTGTACGGAAAATGTGTAGTGCATAAATAAATCAGTTATTAGTTTTTAAATACTCGTATCTGTTCTGTAAAGAAACCTATACCAATATTAGAAAAATTGTTCACATTATTACCTGATATGTCACGACGTCTGCGGCCAGTGGAAGCACTGACACGATACGAAACACTAGTGGCAACCGAAGTGACACCTTCCATCGCTAAAGGATTTTCATTTTCAGCAACACGTTTTGATTTTGATGTGGGTTCAGGTTCAGATTTTGGTGCTGGTTCAGATGTAGGTTCAGGTTCTGATTTTGGTTCTGGTTCTGATGTTGGTTCTGGTTCAGATTTCGGCTCTGGTTCAGAAGAGGGTTCGGGTTCAGATTTTGGTTCAGGTTCTGAAGAGGGTTCTGGTTCAGATTTGGGTTCAGGCTCTGATGATGGTTCTGGTTCAGATTTTGGTTCAGGTTCCGAAGATGGTTCGGGTTCAGATTTCGGTTCTGGTTCTGAAGAAGGCTCTGGCTCAGCAGATGCTGATCCTTGCAAACTAGTTGTCAAATCTCCAATATCTTTAATTAAGGGGAAATTCTTACATTCTTTAGTCAATGAACGTGGCCTCCAACCGAAACCAACCCATGTAGTACCGTTAACCTTTAAGACAACTTCAATTTCCTTCTGTTCCTCTAACAAACGCCAATGAATTTTATAATCGGGCGACAACTGCTTCATCGAATAGCCGCTCAGGTCAAAATCTGTATTCTTATATGGCGATCTCTTATTGCAACCCACACCGAACCAACCGTAATTGCAATAACATTGTTTACGCGGCAACGATGTGCCCTGTAAATCTATACATTTTCCCTGAATACCACAATCTTGATTGCTGGAACACTCATCTTTGTATTGGCACTGTGGTCCATAGAAATTCTTTTCACATTTACAACGCGAGGGAAAGTATTTACCTTTACCCGAACATGACTCTTTAAATTCCTTACGTTGTTTGATATCAACATCCGCGCATGACCAAAACCGATAACTGCTAGACCATTCGTCGGCCTGACGTAACAAACGCAAAGTACAGTTGTGGCAATCGAAGTCTATTGGCAGTGTAACTTGATATGATTGGGCTCTAAAATAAATAAATAAAAAAATAACAACATTACACAACACTATAACATCGTTTAAAAATAAATAACTCACGTTGCATCAGTTCTGACAAACTCTGAACCATTCACTTGAGGTGTTAAATCTACCAGAGGACGATCGAGTGGATCTAATAGTTGTAAGCGAAAGCCACCCTAAAAAGATAGAAAAAACATTGTATAAGTTAATAATTTAACTGTGGTGATATTGTGGTACTAATACATTTATAAAATTTTAAACTTCGCAAATTTTGATAAATTTTAAAAGAAACGTTCAAATTATGTTCATTTTAAATGCAATATAGAAATTAATTGCTTTAATCCTCTAAAATATATAAAATCTGTTAGAATTTCGCAATGTTTTAAGTAATTTCAAAATTTCTAAAGCAGGATTATGAAATTCTGAAACATACATATAACATCCCTGCAGTTCTAGGAGACAGTCCCGAACTAGTGATTTTACCTATCATTTAGGTTGAAAACTAGATACATAACTAGCTATGTGACTAGTTATTTTAAAACGTGCATGTCCTAAGCATATCCTTTTGGATTACAATCAGACAGTCTAATAGCTGGTCCAAGGTATTCAACGCATTGGATTCACATACCGGTTACTGGTTACTAGATCGGCTACATAGTTAGTTATTTCAACATGTACTGGTGCTAATTTATCTTATATAGTCAGTTTAAACGTCATATCATAGACAGTCCAATAACTGATTGCTTATAAACAAACTTTCCATCGACAAGATTACTTTCTAAAGTGCAGTACAAAATAAACTTACTTAGAAACACTAAAGAAAAAATTGACTTCACGCTAGGTTACATGGGATGTCAGTATACTTAAGCAAGAAAATGAGAATTATATCAACTCACAAAAAAGTGCAGTACGAAACACTCTTAATTTCTTAGCGACAATTGACTTCACGCTAGGTTACTTGGGATGTATAAAATAACCAATTGACATCACTCTGCACTACAAAGAGCACATACGTGTCAAATGACCCAAAATATATAAATTGGGGTCAGCCAAAATGATCAGACATTAGTGACAATTACCGTCTATAAGGGATATATTGACTACTTGTAAAACTGATGGGATACTAGTGTTTATAAAAAACCGACTTTTTAAAAAACCGGTTTGTCGGTTAACCGAAAATTTGCCTTTTTAAAAAAACCGGTTATCCGACATTAAAAGACATTATCTTAAAAGTTTAAACAATACAATATACATAGCTTTAAAAATTGTAGTTTTTAGTAGTCAGGAATGGTTAACATGTAATAACTGTAAATAAGGAAAATATTTATAAAATTTGTCCATTAAATTATACATTTTTTAATTCAATGCTTGGTAATTTGTTTAATTTACTTTCTGATATGAAACAGTAAATGTTCCAAGTCCCACAAAAGGACCTATAAGATGAAAACGTACTCCTTCTTAACTGTGATGATTTGTCTTAAAGACCATAACAAATAAATAATAAAACTGCATTCACAGATTTCAAAAGTATTTAAAACCAATGACTTTTATTAATATTTTTTTATGCATCATTAGTAAGATTTAGCCTAAACTTCTAGAACTATGCGAAATTTAATTTTTAATAGTTTCATTATGTGTAATTGATTCTGAAAAAGTTTTTAAGTAAACTCATCGTCCTATACTATTTAGAATCACTGTAATTCTTAAAAAATTGTATATCAGCAGCTTAGATTACAAATCAGACCAAATGTTTGATAAAATGTAAAATTAAAATAAAAATTCTTCAAAACATGAGCTTTATTGATTTTAGTTCCAAATTTAAAAAATCTTTAACCGAAAACCGAAATATCGAAGAAAAACCGGTTTTTCGGTTAACCGGTTATCCGGTTTATAAACACTATTTGATACACATAACAAATGCATTCTTACGACAAAAGCTTGGAGCCCTCCAAGTGTTTAATTGATTTCATACAATGTAGAACAAGTCTAAAAAAATCAGTATGTTTATATGGAATGTACCTGTTACTATGAACCGATGTGCAATAATTAACTGCATACATATATGAAGTACTTATTTGTCGATCGTGTGTTGGCAACATTCTCTGTGACTATCTATGACTGCATTCGATGTATATACATTAGGGTGAGCCAAAAAAATATTTGTAGATGTTCCCAAATAAATTAAAAGTTTAATGTATTCTGGATTAAAGATACAAATTTCCTTTTTAATAAGGGTCCTCATGTAAACGCTTAATTGTCTCGCAAACTGTGCAATCTGTGCATTTTTACACTCTCGCAAATCAACTGTCAAAAAATGTATGGAAATTCGTTTGCACAACTCCGATAAGTTTGCGCGACAATGTAGACTCGCAAACTTGAATTTATTGTGCATTTGATTAACCAGCTGCTTTTGTTTACTTTTATTTATGAAAAATAAAAATCAAATAAAATATAAATATTTTGTGCATGTGAAAATTGTGTAACTTTGGAACAGAATGATTGGATTAGATGGCAATGTATATGGAAATATTAACCAACAGCTAGAACATGTATATCATCCAAACTATGTATATCATCGTTTGTTCCAAAGATTTAACTTTCATTCAATATTTTTAGAATTTAAATTTATACAATTTGAAAAACTTATTTTTACAGCTTTTGTTGAATTTATTTTTTTTGACATTTTTAACATATATAAATTTTCTGTGTAAACTTGTACAAAATTGAAAAGGTGGGTTCATGAAACACGTCGCACATTTTGCACATTTACACAAATGGGAAACTTAAGCGTCTAAATGAGTACCCTTAATGTTTTTATTAGGGAAACATATTGGTATTATGTAAAATGTCTTTAAAATGCGCTTTCAATAACGTAAATAAAATTAACTCGTAAATTCAAAAATATTCGAACTTCTGTAATTGTTTTCAATTAAATAATTAATTTAAATTAAAAAAAGAAAGGAATATGAAAAAGATCACAAACCCATTAAAAGGGACTTTATTAACCTTGATCCAGCTAAACTTTAATTTTAGTCAAGAACATCGACACATTATATTCCGTCCATAGCAAAGAGGCCACCCTAATATACATATGTATCTACGATGTGTTCGTTATTTATTTATTTTGTTGTTGTTTAATTTGCAGCAATAGTTAGTTGTTGTTGTTTTTGTTTTGTCGAATCATAATAGAATTAACTAAACTGTAAATATTAATGAATGTGAACGAATGAAAGAAGTTTCAAGCGGGTACGTAAAAAAAGAATTTTGCACCATAATCACAGGCATGAAATTGAGTAGTTGCAGGTTACAACACTTTTAAACTTTTTTAAAAAATTCAAAAAAAAAAAAAAAAAATGAAGCTTATAATTAAATAGTAGTAATTGTTAGACAATGGTGGATAGAAATCTAGCACATTAGGATGGATCTTATTTTGCACGTTTTCGATTTTCGATCCCAAGGTTCTCCGACATCTAAAAACCAATGCTGAAAATTTGAGCAAAATCGGATAACTTTAAGAGGTTTTATATTTGATTGGAATTTGAGCAATATTTTCAGAACAAATCCAATTAAATCCCAATAAGAGGTGTACATTTTATTTGATGTTTCGAGCCTAGAGAAACATAGAGCGGACACTAGAAAAAAGCTCAAACAAAAAATTACACAAAAAATTTACACTTACGAGTGTTGTTTTTGTTTTCTCATAGTTTATTTTACTAATACATTCTCAGCACTTAGGGGTTTGACGACTGAATTAGGTCTTTGACAGAAAGTTTCCAATCTATGTGTATTTATCTATGGTTTCGAGTTTTGGGTAAAAAAAAAATAAATTTAAAAAAAATATATAAAATATCATAACTTGAATTTTTGTCTTGAAATGTCGGACATTCCTTTATATGGTTTCTTTATAAATATAATTTCTGCACACATAAAACAGATTCGTTATGATTTGTTGCCAATCGATTTATTTGATTATATCCATTGACTTTTGGTACTAGCAACAATAAAACCGTAGACAATGAAGAATTACGATTTAAATAAACTAATTTTAGTCAACTCGACTAATTGTTTTCAGCCAAAACAGAAACATTTGTGTAATTTAGACTGAATCATTTTATTAACAATAAATTCGATCCTCACAACCAAAAATATTTTCCCTGTGTGAAAAAGACAGAAAAATGTTTATTTAAAACAGGAAAAATTTTAATAAAATTTGTTTGTAAAGAAGAATTTATGTATTCTATTGAACCATAACTTTTCAAAAAATAATAAGAATAAAATAATATAATACATGATTACCTAAAGTTGTAATAGTCTTTACAAATAAATTGTAAATATTTTACATAAAATAGGTTGCTAACTTTTAAATTAGCAACCTATTGAAAGTAGAAAATATATTCCGAATTTAAATAAAATCGCAGTTAATAAGATCCAAAATGGCTCGAATTGCTTTGGAATGATCCATACTAAGGACTGAGATCGAAAAATTTTTAACATACATATATGTTAATAAAAATGAAACCACTAAACTTACAGTTTTGATTTTTTTTTATTTGATTGAAATTATTATTACAATTTACAAAAAAAAAAAAAAAATATTTTTATAGTTCTAATCACTAGTGATGAAATTTTGAACCTTTCTCGGAAACCCTTCCATTATGGTTTTAATAGTGATTTCTGTCACTTTGTTCGTTTAAAATCTACAACACTTTTGGACACCTTTTTAGTGCTCTTCAATTCTCTTTTAACAAGAGCCCAATATCTATCCACTGGACCCAGCTCCAGGCAGTTTGGAGGAATTGCCTGTCTTGGTACATATACCACATTATTGTTCTTGTACCACTCAAGACCTTTCTTACCATAGTGGCAGATGCCAAATCAGGCCAAAAATAAGTGGACACATTAAGAAGTCTTATAAATGGAAACATTATTTTTTGTAAACATTCCTTGATGTAAATATCGGTATTTATAGAGCCCTTTGTAGCAAATGTTTGGCTTTTTTGCCGCAACTGCATATTGCTTGCGATACCAAGAACTTTTTGGGAAATTTTGTCTGCTTTTGGGTCCTAAACTTTTCCTTAACATTCCCTCGAGCATCTGCAACATAAAAAATTGACCCAGAAGCTGCGAAAAATGTTCCATACGTACATTTCGTCATCCATTATGCAGCAGGTACATTTATTGTATAAAATTTGACTTCAATTTCCGTGCTCTGTCTTTGGCTTCAAAATTTTTAGCAGAGTTCCTGTCAGGAATTTTTTTAGCCTTATATGCTTTTAAACCTTCATTGGCTTAAACTTTTCGTACCAAATAGTCCGAGTACTGACCTAATCGGGCTGCTTTCCTACCGGAGGTGTTGGGAGCTCTTTTAAAATTGCTTTCTATTTTTTGGCTTTAGAAACAACATGTGGACCATTCCTTCTACCTGAACCAGATTTTCCATCAACGGACAAGTTCTCGCGGTACTGTTTAATAACATTGGAAAAAGTTTTATAGCAGACCTTTGATTGTTTGGCCAACTTTTTGTAGGATCAAGTTGGGCTTTGTTGAAAATATTTAATAATTTTAGTACGCACTTTTTCTGGTCACTCATTTTAATCAGATTAACAACAAATGAACATAATTGACATTAAACATAATAACTGACATGCTTTACAAAGGTAACTTGATTAAAAAAAAAAATCAAATAATACTTGGGTTAAAAGTTTTAATGAAAAACGTGTGTTAAGAATTTTACGATCTCAGTCCTTATATACAGAAATTTTATAACAATATGAATTAAACCACACATGAATGCCCATATTAAAAACGTCATTTGTTAGAGTTTTTTTTAACAAAACTTAAATAATGAAATTGTTTAATTAAATTGCTAATATAAATAATAATTATAGAAAAAAAAGTCCTCAAGTATTGTTCTTTTCTGTTCCCAAGATTATTAAATCGTTGTAAAACTAAAATCAAACATCATACAAAGACGTGTACTCGCAGTATGAGTTGCTTCCATTATCAGTGATTTTGAAGTGTATTTTAGTTTTTCAGATTGAGTGTCTAGATAAAACTATTTACAATTATTCTGATGCATTCATGTTTATTTTGAAAGTCAATTGCATTTTCATCAGTCGATTGCACAAATCTTTGGTTTTTAGTAGTCAGCGACAAATTCATGGAACAGGTTTTAACTTAAAATTCTTACTAAAATAATTCAATAAAAATGTTTCAAAAGCTGTTAAAATTTGTTATACTAATCCTTACTGTTGCCTGTTTGTACGGCGTACAATCGAAAGAGTGCTTCAGTTGTGAGGGTATAAATTGTTTAAGGACCTCTAAGGTGGAGAATAAAGCATCATGTGTAGATCCAGTGGATAACTGTGTAACGGTGTTTGAAGGATGTATGATAATGTTCATGTTATACATGTTATTTAAATTCATTGACCTTATTTTAAACATTTTGCAGTAACTGTTGTAGCCAGAGGTTGTTATTCAAAATTACCTGAAGAATATCGCAATAAATGTGACAAAATGTCTGATAACGAGTGCCATAAATGCTATAAGAATCTATGTAATGACCGAGGAGCCATATCCTGTCTTCAATGTAACTCCGAAAATGTAAGTCATAAAATATAGCTCTATTTACGACAGATGTTTAACGGCATAATTATCATTTTTTTTTAGAATAAAGATTGCTCCAGTGCGGTTTCAACTCTGGCATCAACTCGTTGCCCCATCTCTACTAGCCCGAATAGTTACTGTTACACTCGTAAGTCGACGGATAATATCGAACGAGGTTGCTTGATAGATTCAACAGAACAATTAAAATGTCTTGGAGACAACTCGTGTGAAATGTGTATACCTGGCAGTGAAGAAGCCTGTAATCGGGAGTCTGCTGATGATATTGTATCTGGCAGTAAACGTGTAACAATTTATAGTGCTTTAATATTGTTGGCATGGTTTATTTTAACACTGTTGTGAAGATAAAACTCAATATACATTTGTATGGTAAAATTTATAAATATAATAAAACATTGGTTATTAATAATATGTAAGTTTCATTTATACTGCTTAGCAAAATGGAAGCACTTTAGAATCGGTCTACTTGGTTTAAAAATACGTTTATGTCACATTTAGCAGAGTCATTGTGAATTATTTTACCTTCCGCATGCCATTTTATTTTATTTTTTTAGTGACTAAATAGTTATATAAACATCCATTAATTAATTTCATTGATATATGTCTTATAAAATTTGACTATCGTGTGTTGAGGACGACTCTGATAAGTATGAAGAGAATGTTCTTGCAACTCTCGGTAATTCGGAATACTGTACCATTTCCGTCTCCTTTTTGTTCTCCAAACTTCTCAACGATTCCATGACAGCTACGAAATGTTGAAAATATTTTATTTCCGAAAAGAATCGTTCATTTCAACGATATCTTTCGGAATTTCAATTGGAGACGTGGTATTTTGTACAATAATGACTATGCCATGGTGAAAATGTTTGAAAACATAATCAGCTGGGGATGAAAACTTTCATTACATTAAAGAAATTTAGTTCCTGACAAATAATCTTGATTTTATAAGAAGTGAAATAATAATAGAAATGTTGAAACTGATTCTTGTAAGAAAGTAGTAAAAGCTATGTATAAGTAACGGGTTCGAGCTAAAGATTTTACAGCTCGCCTTGGCAGTAAAAGCATATTGTCATTCGTTAAAAGAGTTAGGGATAATGCTAGTTCCTAAATTCTGTTTTTATTAAAGGATGACCAAACATTATCTGACCCGGTTTAAGAAGATAACCTTTTGACTGAATTATTCGCAGGTACTTCTTATTTTTCGGAAAGTAATGAACCACATCCCGAGCACGAAATAGTATTATTAACCTGTTAAAAGGATAGCTAATATATAAATACATATCTCTACTGGACCAGGTGTCATACCATCATGGATCATTAGCTAACATTTCCAGTAATTTATACCGTATATCCTGTATTTTGGAAAGTAGCAAATTGCTAAGTATTGCCCGATAACACGATATCATCAACTACTCTATTCCTTATTTTTCTAAATGTAATTCTACATCAAAAATCCAACTCTAACTATTCTTTTGCAGATGAAAACAACCCATTCACCATTCATATTCATTAAATTAAAGATCGAGCATGACAATGAGGAGGCGAAACTTGAATGATTCAATGACTCATAATTATTTTATCATAAATTATGTTGGTTCATTTTAACTGAAAACATAAATTTAAATAATAAAGTGTTAGGGGTCGAATGTATAAATCTCTGTACATGGTGTTTATAATTCGTTCAGACCGAAATTAACTACTACATAACAACAAATTTGGTTATTTATGGCCATTTATTGATTTCTAAAAATATTACCAATACCAATTGTATTATGCTTTTATTATACGAGTACATGCTACAATTTCAAATTCAACTTATCGTTTATTAGTTTATTCTTTATTATACAGTCAGACGTCCACAAAATGTTATTGGAACAATTCGATTGACGTATGACTAGACGGGTGCAAAATACATATTTAATTTATAGTTGGTTTATGGGTTTGTTTGTAACATCTAAAGGCGATTAGCTCTTGTACCGGGGGTGAAATCCACACTATTACAACCGCTGATGTCGCCGGCCAAACAAAGTGAACAATTGGCATCGGCATAGCAAGCAATCTGATCAGTCACAGTGGTTGAGCAGCCGCGTTTGGTAGCACCGTTCTCATATTTAACATAACAGTATGAATTGGGAGCGGTGGGAGAACCACAGCGTTCAGCACTCAGTTTAGAGGCTGAGGAAGCACAATTAGAGTCCTGTTAAAGGGGTTTTAAAATTTTTTCGTATAAAAATTAACTATTTAAATCTCACCTTGCTAGAATCACATTGTATGCAGGCAAACTGAGCTTGGCCCAAATTATTGCAACGATCCGAATTACATTTGTGACACTCCACCGTGTTGGCATCACAACGTTGGCGTAGATATTCGGGTACTTCATAGGAACATCCTTTTTGGATAACATTGACTAGAGATTGCAGTCAAGTGTGAATTTATTTAGAACTTTATATCAAACAATTGAAACTTACATTTGTCAAAGACGGTTACACAATAATCCAGTGGATCTGTACAAGTTTTCGTAGTAGTCACTGAGGTCCGCATGCAATTAATGCCTTGACAGGAATAGCAAGTCTTTGCTTTATTGGCCACCGACAACTGCACGAGACCCAGCAAGACAACAGCCGTTGCAAAAATATTTTTTGAATGCATTTTCTTTTACTATTATTCAATATCAAGTTAACATTAATATTTGTTGCATAGCATGGACACCTTTTTATAGATTCCGTTTGGAAACAACTCAAATGTGAATCATTTAATTGTTCAATTGAGAACTCTTCAAATTATCAATTCAATTGATGCTCAAACGTTTAAGTACGAGTATTTATTTATTATCTATTGTGTAAAACAATATTATTATAAATATGTATGTATGTGCATTTAATTTATTTTATCACATAATTTCAACAAGCATTCAATAAATAAATTTATTTTAACATTTTTTCACATGTGCGAGGTCATATTATATTTAAACATATCGAATTTGTTATATATATGTACCTACATATACATATATTTTTTTTTAAATTGGTTTTTACAATATTCCCCAATATTTCTTATTAAGAACTTATAAATAGTATGGGTACGAGTACTTATTAAGGTGAATTTAGATGGAATCGTATTTCTAATCAAATTAACTTTAAATTATGAACTTTATCATGTGTCAAAGATAAGTTAAGATTACAATAAAAATCTATTTGTTCCAACGAAAATACACTCTGAAACTTTTATCATCTAAATATTTAATATTGCAATAGAATCGGCCTAAAAAGCCCGAAATAATCGGATCTACTTTTTATAAAATCACGAAACCCGGGATTTACATAAATCCAGTTTGGCATACATATGTATGAATAAATACATTTAAATTTTGTAATAAATTTTACTAAATCATTGAACGTTTCTTTGATTTTTTGTTTTAACATTCTGTATTCACACTAATATAGGTGTGACTACAGTTTATGTAAGCATGCAATACATAGTTTTAGAGTTTCCAATTCGGTTTTAACCGAAACCGAAACCGCGGTTTTTCACGGCCTAAAACCGAAATCGAAACTGACAATTATTCTTCGGTTTTCACTTTTAATCTATTTTCACTAGAAAAATTCAAAATTTAGAAATGAGAAACAAACTTTTTCATCCAATTATTCATCCAATATCTAAGATTTTTTTAAATTTTTTAAATTGTATTGCAATAATTGCTTCAGATGATGTAGCAAGCTACCTTTCGCAGGCTAAATAATGCAAAATTTTTGTAACAAAGTCTTAGTTATTTTCAAATATCCGATAAAAGTATGGAGTACTAGCTGACCGGAGCGCTTCGCCATCTCAATTGGAATAAAGAAATAGTACTATTAAGTCTCCCTTTGTAAATTAATACTAATTCAGGAAAACATGTCTCTAGTTTTATGTTTATTGATTCATTGTAATGTGGATTGTAGCTCATTCTAGACGTATTATTAGAATAAAAACAATACCATAAAGACCCACATTTTGTATTCCTACTCAGCAACATGAATGTTTATTTTCATATTTCTGTGTCCATTATTATAGAAAATACAAAAGAAAGGAAAGACTATAATCAACTTTCGTGAATTCTAACTCATTCAGAATCCTTTGTGCCTAATTCTAAAGTTTATTATTATAAAATATTCAAAAAGTACCTTTACAATAAATAAATAGTAACATTAATTATCCGTTTTGAATTCACGTTTCTAGGTCCATCGTTATAAAATATTCAAAAAGTACTACCAGATCGAAAAAGTACCTGCAATTCCTTTTTTTATATTCTAACACAGTCAGGATCATGTGTGTTTAATATCTTGCTTATAGGTTCATTATTATAGAAATTTCCATAATAGTTTCTGTTACCTCAATATCATTATGCCCTCTATCCTTGATTCTTTCTTTACTCAGATGCATATCACCTCACCCATATATAATAAGTTACATAATTTATTATAATGAAAAGTACCATTAGAACAAAATGTAAAAATTTTCCACACTTAAACCACTGTCAAGTTTGAAATTTCAAAGTAATTTCCTGATTCTAGGTTCAATATTATAGAAAATTTATTTTGAAGAACGAATAAGTACTCCTTAGTTCTAGTTCTTAATTTTTGGTATCATAATACAATTGAGTACCCTATTCTTGATTATTTCTTTACCGAGAAGCATATTAGCCAACTTTAACTAATTTAATGTATTAAAAAGGTACCATTAAAAGAAAAAGTACCAATTTTCCTTTATCCTCGTAAACACTCGTCAAATTGGAACTTTAAATTTGTTTAGCAGTTCCTATATTATCAATTGATGTAAGAGTTTATAAATTATCACAAAATCGTACCGAAACCGATCGGTTTTCAATTTTTTAAAACCGAAACCGCGGTTTTGAAATTTTTCGGTTTTTTGGAAACTCTACATAGTTTTAATACATGATCCATATACATTAAATTTTAAATATCAATATCCTAAAAGGCACTTAAGCTCTTCAACAAGATACATTTGGTCAATTTAAATGTATTTTTGGTATCTATTGTTACAAGGCAATATTAAAGTGAAGAAATTTCTAAGAAACATATAGCATGTATTTTTTGAAGGGTAGAACAAAATAATGGTAATTTTGTAAACTTGTCCGTTGATAGAAAACCTGGTTCAGGTAGAAGGAATGGTCCACATGATGTATATTAAGCCAAAAATATAGAAAGCATTTTCTAAAGAGCTCCCAACACATCCGATAGGAAAGCTACCCTGTTAGCACAGTGCTCGGGCTATTTGGTACGAAAAGTTAAAGCCAATTCAGGTACAAAAACACAAAAAAGGCTCAAAAAGTTCCTGACAGGAACGCTGCTAAGAATTTAGAGGCCAAAACCAGAGCACGGAATTGAAATCAAATTTTATAAAAAAAATATTCCTGCTGCATAATGTATGACGAAACGTATGTTCTGGGAGATTTTTCGCAGCTTCCGGGTCAAAATTTTGATGGAATGTTGAAGAAAAGTTTAGGACCCAAAAGCAGACAAAATTTCCCGAAAAGTTCTTGGTATGGCAAGCAATATGCAGTTGCTGCAAAAAAGCCAAACATTTGTTACAAAGTGCTCTATAAATACTGAAATTTACATCAAGGAATGTTTACAAAAAAGGATGCTTCTTAATGTGTCCACTTATTTTTGGCCTGATTTGGCATCTGTCACTGTGGTAAGAAAGGTCTTGATTGGTAAAAGACCAATAATGTGGTATTTGTCCCAAGAGAGGCAAATTCTCCAAACTGCCTGGAGCTAAGGCCAGTGGAGAGATATTGGGCTCTTGTTAAAAGAGAATGGAAGAGCACAAAAAAGTGTGGTATATTTAAAACGAACAAAGTGACTGAAATCACTATAAAAACTATAATGGAAGGGTTTCCGAAAAAGGTTCAAAGTGATTAGAACTATAAAAATATGTTTTGTAAATTGTAATAATAATTTCAATCAAATAAAAAAAATCAAAACTGTAAGTTTAGTGGTTTCATTTTTATTAACATTTTTCGGTCTCAGTCCTTAGATAGTTGTGTATTTTAAAATAATATTGCAAGAAGAGAATACAATTTAAATGATTTGTGCCGTTGGATGTTACAATATTAGTTATATTGTGTGGATTATGAACTTATTTTAATGTTAAACAGAGCTGAGCTTCTAAATTTTGTGAGTCACTTTCAATATATTCTAAATCAGAGCTTGATGACTGTTTAAAATTTAAAAAAAGTGTATTAAAAAGCCTTTTTTTGTACACAGTGTATAGCAACCTAAAAAAGGTGCCAGATGATTATTCTTACCCAGCAAAAAATGGTGCTTCCTCGGAAGCAGAAATGTAAGGCAGAGAGCAGTTGCTACTGCTTCCAATTGTTATGAAAGATTACATGATTTTTGTATGGGATTCCTCGCGTAGAAGCTCTGCTTAAGAAATCCGGAATGTGCATTTACGAGCACATGGAAGAATTGATAATATCATGCCTCCGAGGTGCATACTTTAGGCTGATTTTGTAAAAAATCCAGCAATAAAAGTAGTAATTGCTTGACAAATAGTGCTGCCTTTTTCTAATTTCTGCACCACATACAATATTTGCTGAATGTATGCCTTCCAAAAATCAGTATCGTAAGGCAATAATTGAAGAAGCAATAAAGGAAGCTGTTAAAGATGCAGTAGTCATTTTTATTACTTCCAAATCAAGAATAATTTTTGCTGGGTAGCTAAATATGTTTTCTGACGTCTATCTGTCAAAGTTTGCTTTCATTGGATTATTAATTTAAATATGTTTTTGTTTTAAAAATTGTTTAAAATTAAAACAGTGGAATAGAGAAGTAAATTTCACGTTTTTTTTCGAATAATTCGAAAACCGGTTTGACAACTCTGGTGACAACCACTGGATTATAGCATATCAAACGATTATGTTGTAATATCCTACAGTGTGGAGTTTAAATAATCTAACATAATTTTGTTCCGTGTATAAAACAGTTTGGAGTTTCCAAGTACCTGCGTAAATCTTTGGGGATCTTTAAACTGGATCATATTTCATACAATATATGTACATACATACATACATAGTTTTTATAAAGTTTGATATTTAACTAATCTCTATTTTAGATTAGAATTTCATAAATAACACGTTATTTTATTGCTTTTCTGTCATATTTTCAATGATTTGTAAAATATCTATCTAAATACTTATACTTGATCGTTAATCGCAAAAGTATTGCGTGCAGGTACTTATAATTTCGAAATAAAATCATTATACAAAAATGCCATAGATACATATTTGAAATATAAATAGTTGCCAGGTATTTTCCATTCATAAATAAAAGTTTGTTTTAGTACATATTTAAATCAAGCAAACCATAAAGTAGAAAGTTGAATATTGTCATCTAAAATGCAAAATAACGTAACTTCACTTTTCATGAACTTTTTCCAGGATAAAATGAAAATTGTGTTTATATGGAAAATTAGCTGTAATTAGTTATTATTTTAAAGAATTTTATGATTGCTAAATTAATTTCGACAAAACCAAATATGGATGGTGCTTCGGGACTTCTTATATTTCATAATCTTTTTATTAATCAATCGATAAGGATAAAATTCGCAATAAAAAAATCTAAAATAAGAAACATAGTGTGATTAAATATTCGGTAGGGAAATATTTTATATACTTATGTACATATGTATGTATATTTTTATATTTTTTTTATAACACAAGTACTTGTAAATTTTTGAAATTGTAAACAAAACTATTATGGGTGATTAGGGGAATTAAGCCATAAAAATAAACAAAATAAATTATAAACAATAATTTTGCATGAAAATAACAAACTCATACATTAAGTTTATTAGAAATTTAATAAGAATAAAAAATGTTTTAAAAAATCTTGCATTTAAGAATAATAAAAAAAATACTTTTAAGTTTGGATACGATAACGTTAATATTGTTACGAATGTGCAATGACGATTTGAATTCAACGGTCTGTAACGACTGCCTGCAGCATTCATCATGTTTGAAGGCACGTCCATCATTGACATTGTTTGTAAGTATGGCAACACTAAATGTTTGGGCTGCTGGCAATGACATCGAAAGCTCTAGAAATCGAACATACTAGTTGACCGTTGAGAACAATCTCGACTACTCGGATGAAGATGGCAGTGCGTGTATAAATAGTGGCAGAGGCTGCAGTCGTGAATTGAGTTGATCATTGTCGCTGTTAGAGTTAACATCAACTGTTGTGTACATATACATTATAAATAAATAAAGAGTTGTTACAATTTAAAACTACTAAAACTGCTTTTATTTGCAATCAAAAGTATACGGTTTATTCAAAGGAAATAAACCCACGTTTTTAAAAGGTAAAAACGTTACAATATGACATTTTAATAACCGTTAACGACGAACTAACGCATTTAAATTTATTTAACAGGAGATATGCATTAAATAATCATTCATTCGGTAAACGAAACATTTTTCACTAATTTATTTATATTCATTATCTAAAGTAATCTAAAGTTAAACATGAATTTCTGGAATTGGTTTGACGAAAATTACCCCTTGGCGATTTCCTTTCTAGATTTTAAAATGAGAAATTCTCTACTAATTGATATGGTACATCATAATTCAATATATGTTTATATTGTTCATATCATTTAAATGACTAAATCGTTCAATTGAACTAGTTGGTTAATGAAAAATAGAATGTAGGGTATAAAAAAGGAAGCACTTAACAAATTCATCATACAAAATCAACAAATAAATATTTATTTAAGTAGTAAAGTCAATATTCGATAGATTACAATGCGAATTGATTTTCAAATTGGCTACTCAAAAAATAAACTATGGAAAATTCTATCGATCAAATGATATCCAACTGCACTTACAATCTATCTAATGAAGTACATATTTGTACTATTATACAAAGACACACAATAATTGTAAAAACTAAGTTGAATTTGTCATTATTAGTTTTCTAGAGGCCATAAAATGCAGTCAAACCAAAACAAAACAACTGCACCTTGTATTTTCTGCAGCAAATTCGCTTTGGTGATCCTGCTATTGCTTCACGTACATGTCAGCAGTGTTGCGGCTGAGCGGACATGTCATCAATGTCGTGGTATAAATTGTCTACGAACCACTTATGAGGCCACACAAAAATGTCTCAATGAGTTGGACATCTGTGTAACCGTATTTGATGGACGTGAGTGAAATGAAGTGGAGTAAATTTTCAAACTCACACTAAATGGAAATAACTAAGTATGCGTCTTTTTTTAGAAACTGTATTGGCTCAAGGTTGCCTGGAACAACTTTCAGAAGAATTGCGCAACAAATGTGGCGGTTACGCACAAAGTCAAGACTCTGAGGAAATCAGAGATTGTTTTAAATGTAATGAAAATTTGTGCAACAATTTGGCATCAAGTTCATTTGAGTGTATTCAATGTGATTCTGATAGTGTATGAGTAGATTTTATTTTTATGAATTTCGATCAAATATTAATTTTAGAAATGGTTTATTGTTTGTAGGATGAAAATTGCCGCACCAACCCACTTAGTTTATTACCAACCAGATGTGCAATTTCGCGAACGCCAAATGAATATTGTTACGTTAAACAAGAAGGAAATCGAGTGATTCGAGGTTGTTCCAGCACTATGGAAGAACAAAACACATGTTTATCCAGAGACGATTGTATGATTTGTCAACCCAGTGAATTGAGCGAGTGTAACGCTAATGATATAACACTAGATGGTAGTGGTTCAGGAGACGGTGGTACTGATAATGGTTCGGGTAATGGCGGTTCAGATGAAGGTGAATCTGGTAATGTGGGTGGAGAAGCTGGATCTGAGAATACCGCTGAGCGGATATGTCATCAATGTAGAGGTATAAATTGTTTACGCACCACCTATAAGGCAACACAAAAATGTCTCAATGACTTGGACATCTGTGTAACTGTATTTGATGGACGTAAGTCACATGAAAATTTCAAAACCACCATAGAAGAAAACTAATTTTGAATATTTTTTATTTAGAAACTATACTCGCACAAGGATGTCTGGAACAGCTTTCCGAAGAATTGCGACACAAATGTGATGCTGATACAACAGCTCAAGACTCTTTGGATTTGAGTGAATGTTTCAAGTGTAACGACAATTTATGTAACAATTTGGCATCAAGTTCATTTGAGTGTATTCAGTGTGATTCAGAAAGTGTATGAATAGATTTTGAATTAAATTTTTACAAGTTTATGTTTTCAACATTCTTTCTTTGTAGGATGCAAATTGCCGCAATAACCCACAAAGTTTGGCCCCATCAAGATGTGGAATTTCACGTACTCCAAATGAATATTGTTTTGTTAAACAAGAAGGTGAACGAGTGATTCGAGGCTGTTCTAATACTTTGGAGGATCAAAAATCATGTTTATCAAGCATTGATTGTATGATTTGTCAACCAAGTGAATTGAGTGGTTGTAATGACATGGAGGTAATAACAAATGACAGTGGGTCGGGTAGTGACTCGGGTAATGGAGGTTCAGATGAAGGTGAATCTGGTAATGGTTCGGGTGGAGAAGATGGATCTGGGAATGAGTCAGGTAATACCGCTGAGCGGATATGTCATCAATGTAGAGGTATAAATTGTTTACGCACCACCTATGAGGCAACACAAAAATGTCTCAATGACTTGGATATCTGTGTAACTGTATTTGATGGACGTAAGTCACATGAAAATTTCAAAACCACCATAGAATGAAAATAATTTCGAATGTTTTTATTTAGAAACTATACTCGCACAAGGATGTCTGGAACAGCTTTCCGAAGAATTGCGCCACAAATGTGATGTTGATGCAACAGCTCAAGACTCTTTGGATTTGAGTGAATGTTTCAAGTGTAACGACAATTTATGTAACAATTTGGCATCAAGTTCATTTGAGTGTATTCAATGTGATTCAGAAAGTGTATGAATAGATTTTGAATTCAATATTTATAAGTGTATGTTTTAAACATTCTTTCTTTGTAGGATGCAAATTGCCGCACTAACCCACAAAATTTTACCCCATCAAGATGTGCAATTTCGCGTACTCCAAATGAATATTGTTTTGTTAAACAAGAAGGTGAACGAGTGATTCGAGGTTGTTCTAATACTTTGGAGGAACAAGTATCATGTTTATCAAGCGCAGATTGTATGATTTGTCAACCAAGTGAATTGAGTGGTTGTAATGACATGGAGGTAATAACAAATGACAGTGGGTCGGGTAGTGACTCGGGTAATGGAGGTTCAGATGAAGGTGAATCTGGTAATGGTTCGGGTGGAGAAGATGGATCTGGGAATGAGTCAGGTAATACCGCTGAGCGGATATGTCATCAATGTAGAGGTATAAATTGTTTACGCACCACCTATGAGGCAACACAAAAATGTCTCAATGACTTGGACATCTGTGTAACTGTATTTGATGGACGTAAGTCAAATACAAATTTTAAAACCACCATAGAATGTTAATAATTTCGAATGTTTTTATTTAGAAACTATAATCGCACAAGGATGTCTGGAACAGCTTCCAGAAGAACTGCGCCACAAATGTGATGTTGATACAACAGATCAAGACTCTTTGAAATTGAGTGAATGTTTCAAGTGTAACGACAATTTATGTAACAATTTGGCATCAAGTTCATTTGAGTGTATTCAATGTGATTCAGAAAGTGTATGAATAGATTTTGAATTCAATATTTACAAGTGTATGTTTAAACATTATTTCTTTGTAGGATGCAAATTGCCGCAATAACCCACAAAATTTTACCCCATCAAGATGTGGAATTTCACGTACTCCAAATGAATATTGTTTTGTTAAACAAGAAGGTGAACGAGTAATTCGAGGCTGTTCTAATACTTTGGAGGAACAAGTATCATGTTTATCAAGCGCAGATTGTATGATTTGTCAACCAAGTGAATTGAGTGGTTGTAATGACATGGAGGTATTAACAAATGACAGTGGGTCGGGTAGTGGATCTGGAGATGGATCTGGTAGTGGTTCGGATAATGGCGGTTCAGATCAAGGTGAATCTGGTAGTGGTTCGGGTGGAGAAAATACAGGTGATGGCGGATCAGGAAATAGTGGTTCAGATCAAGGTGAATCTGGTAGTGATTCGGGTGGAGAAAATACAGGTGATGGCGGATCAGGAAATAGTGGTACAGATCAAGGTGAATCTGGTAGTGGTTCGGGTGGAGAAAATACAGGTGATTCCGGAAGTAATGCGGGCGATGGAGGATCTGGGGACGGATCCGCAGATGCAGGTAGTGGTTCAGGAGATGGGGGAACTGGCAATGGTTCTGATGGCAGTGGTACTAGTAGTATAAATTCACATATATTTATTTTTATTATAAATATAATTATTGTCTTCTTCGTATCAAAATAATGCTTCCAATATACTTGTAATATAAATTATATTTAAGAGAAAGGATTTTTAAGCTTGTTTTTGAAAAAAGTAAATTTTTTATAAACACTAATCGTTATAGACAGCGGAGGCGATATAGCCATGTCCGTCTGTCTTTTGAAATCGACATTCCGAAGTCCTTAAATCAATATATCTTGTATAGTTCAACTGAGTTTGCTATTTAAAATCGAGATAATCGGTTCACAAATGGTTGAGATATAACAAACAAAAAACTTAAAATGTTAAATTGAAAATTTTAAATATGCATGGAATTTTATGATTCTTTTGGTGTCAAATTATAACAATTTATATTTATTTTGTACATTTAAACATCTACCCATAGATGAAATTAAATAAAAACAAGTAAGAGAGCTATATTCGGCTGTGCCGAATCTTATATACCCTACACCAAATTATACTTTAAAATAAAATTAAAAAAAAAAATTTTTAATTTCTTAAAATTTTTTTTTTTAATTTTAAATTTTTTTTTTTTTCAAAATTGTTTTTTAAAAGTTTTTTCCAATTTTTAATTTTTTTTTTTTAAACTTAATTTTGTATCGTAGAATATTAGTGGAAACTCCGTTTTGAAATATCAGTTCAAGATAAAGAGATATATGGCAGTATATATCAAAGCTTATTACCTTGACTTTTGGAAACATATGACACTAAACTAACATGTATTATAGATATTTCAAAGTGACTTAGTAATCGAGATATAGATAATAAAATAGGCCAAAAATAGAGGTTGTCTCGGATTTTTTCTCATATCTCCATTATTTATGGACGGATTTTGCTGATTTTAAATAGGAAACTTCTCGAAAGCATGTCTGACAGAATTATTGAGGATTTGGATCCCGAAGATATCTGGGGTCTTCAGAAAATTGATTTCAACAGACAGACGGACAGACAGACAGACAGACAGACAGACAGACGGACATGGCTAAATCGACTCCGGTATCTATAAGGATTCAGAATATATATACTTTATAGGGTCGGAAAATTATATTGTGGAAATTACAAACAGAATGACAAATTTATATATACACTTCTCACCAAGGGTGAATAAAATCGCCATTATTTCGAATTTGAAAATAATAAAAATTTAGATGTCCATAGGACTCCAAAGAGTATGTGTTTAATGAATATAGTATAAATCGGATGACACAAACGTAATGACAAACTTATATTTATATTCAGTTAACAATCATGTTGAAAGGTGTAAAATAACGTTTACAAATTTTGGAATAACATTTTAACATACATATTTTTACATAAACAATAAAATTGGTTTTAATTCCATGAGTAATTTCATTCGTATCATAAAAACCATCAATATTGTGTCTAATTTACGTAATGTGTTTATATTTAACTTTATGCCATCCTATTTAAATTTTGTGGGCTCTAATAAGACCGAAACCGGTCGAATTTACAATGATGAAAACCGGTCAACCGGTTTTCATCATTGTAAATTCTTGTAAATTTTTGGATTGTAGAATATTAGTGGAAACTCCGTTTTAAAATATCACTTCAAGATGAAGAGATATATGGCAGTATATATCAAAGCTTATTACCTTGACTTTTGGAAACATATGACACTAAACTAACATGTATTATATGTGAAAGCTCATTATTATCATGCATTTATTATTGGAAAATATTCTTAAAAAAATTCAAAATATGACCTAAAAATTTAAAAACATTTGCACTTATATTTTTGTGCATATGTGGATTGATCAATATCCAAAAATTACACAACATAGTTCCCAACTGTTAAAATTTTAAAATTAGAATTGTTCGTCTGAGAAAACGATTAATATATTAATTATAATATCTTGTTATTAAAACTTGTTTAACGCCATAATCTTTAGAGCCTCCATCATGCGAATCTTTCCTGTAACGAAATCTCTTCTAAATCGAAATTACAATAAGGGTCCTCATGTAAATGCTTAAATGCCTCGCAAACTATGCAATCTGTGCATTTTTACACTCTCGCAAATGAACTGTCAAAAAATGTATGGAAATTCGTTTGCACAACTCCGATAAGTTTGCGCGACAATTTAGACTCTCAAACTTGAATTTATTGTGCATTTGATTAATCAGCTGCTTTTGTTTACTTTTATTTATGAAAAATAAAATATTAATATTTTGTGCATGTGAAAATTGTGTAACTTTGGAACAGAATGAGTGGACTGAATGGCAATGTGTATGAAAACATTAACCAACAGCTAGAACATAAACAAAATCTTCCAAATTATGTATATCATCGTTTGTTTCAAAGATTTAACTTTCATTCAACATTTTTATAATTTAAATTTATACAATTTGAAAAACTTTTTTTGACAGCTTTTGTTGAATTTATTTTTATTTGACATTTTTAACAAATATAAATTTTCTGTGTAAACTTGCACAAAATTGAAAAGGTGGGTTCATGAAACATGTCGCGCAAATTAGCACATTTACACAAATGGGAAACTTAAATGAGTACCCTTAATGAAACAAATTTTAATGTTTTTTTAACAATTACCCCCATATTCATAAACAATTTTTAAATTTATTATATGTTTATAAAAAAACATGCCCACACAAAATTTTATAAATTTTAAAGCTATTTATGAATAAGGCCTTTAATGAATTTTTAATTCTTTAAAAAAACTTTTTTGAAGGAAAATTTTTTGAATTAATAATTTTCAATTACTAATAGAAAGATGAAGAATACTTACTAATTACTAAAATTTAATAACGTACGTGACATACCGTACGTGACAGATTTTTCTCCTATAGTAAAACAATATATCATCATACTACCTGCTAATTGATAGCTCTACTTTCGCCACAATCTTAGCCTAAAACACACCAATTAAATTAAAAAATTAAATGTAGTCAGTTTAAACTATTATTTTTGCTCTAAGATCTAAATACTTTCACATAGTAACATTTTAGTGTTTTTTCCTATTCAAATCATCTTGAAAAAAAGTTTCAAGGGTTTTTGTTTTTCAGTCGTGGTAGTCATTCTCGTGGAATTCCCCATATGCAAAAATATGCACTAACAAATCGATGCCATTTTACAGCTAAATATGTATGTGATTCGGATAGATAATTTATCTACATGGTATAATCACATTTCGTTTCTTAGATATTTTTAATTTCGTACTCTAAAATAAATGTTTAACTAAACCTAAAATTTTCTTTTATTATTTCAAAATTAAAATTTTTGTTTTTAATTGTTGTAAAAATTATTATTATTATTTATGTGCATTCATTGAATGATAATTATTTGATAACACCACGAACTTCAAGGTAATTATTTCTGGATTAACCGACTAACATTTATTGATTTTGTAAATACATACATTTGGTCAATTCACAAGGTCTCTTATCAGTCATATTGTCATAATGTCCTAATACTTATATCACGATTCGGCGGCTCGGCTTAACCGACTCTTAGGCATTCGGCGTTGGTCTCTGCTGTTTCGTTACGACAACACAATAAACATAGCATAGAAGGTAGTATTATTTTAGGACATTTTTTGCTTGAAAAGTAATAAAAACCATTGTGATATTAGGACATTATGACATGATAAGAGACCTTGTGAATTAACCTATTATTACATAAAATGTACTAAATATGGATATGATATTTATAGCCATTTTATTATATTTTTACTTTGATCGATTTTACCCAAAATTATTTTAGGTAAATTTGCAATATTGGTTTGTGATTATACAATTGCTTTGATAATATATGTCTCTTGTTTATTATTACAGAACTCGAGAAATTGTCTTTTGTTGGCACGATGGGGCTATTTATAGATTTTTATAGACAGATAATACCATGCAATTTTGCACACATTGTTCCCATGATAAAAGGACAAGCTCTATTGTGCTAGGAATCAGTCCATGATTTCTCCTAGCCACCATATACAGTTTTTACCGGATTGTGGCTCTCTGGTACATAAATGCCTACAGAATAGCAATATTCTGTAGGCATGTATGGTTCATATTTGACCATAGCTCCCATATAAATTCCACTTTCTGAAATCATTTAAATAAGAATAAATCTCTTATAAATATCGTTATCAGGTTAAAATTCAACATAAATTATCCTAATAGACAATAATATCAGCATACAGACTTTTATAGAGATGAGCCCATAATTGGTCATAGCTCTCACATAAGGACCACTTTCGAAAGAATGTATTAACCTACAGAAATATCTTATATAGATTTTGAATAAAATTTTACACAGATATGAGATATGTATGCAAAAATCTAACTGCTGGATTTTATGAATATCGGTCCAAATTTAAAATCACTTAAAAATTCATAATATTTATAAACATTGCTGTCAAGTTGAAATTCGACACTAATAATCGTCATATATATACAGTATTGGCCATAACTAAAGCGCCCCCTTAATGGATTTTTTCATATCATAATTTTTTTTGATAAAAAAAAGTTTTTTTGGGATGTATTTTGTATATATTTTATTAACTTATATTGTTAATGTTCATTTAGGAAAGGATAATCTTATGAACAATTAATTTAAAATGATAAAACAGAAAAATAAAAAACACGACGGATAAAACAAAAGCACCCCCTTATAAGATGTTTAAAATTTTATTATTTTTCTGCATATTTGCAATGTCAGTTAACGGGACACACAACGGATGCATTTAAAAATTCCAGAAGATAAAAACAAAGGAAGGAGTACTCTGTATAACTTAAGTTCCATACAGTTTATTGTGAAAAAACAATGGATGGCAAGGAACAAGTACTCCAGTGAATTTAAAATTAAATTTATTGAAGACTGGAAGCCGGGCTTATCACGGCATAAATTGAATAAACAACATTCAATTAACAGATCAGTTATTTCCAGGCTGGTTCATGTGCCGTGATATATTCAAAGATGTAATGTTGTCTTATGCCAGTGAAGAGATTCCACTTATAGGGAGCTTCCAATAGGATAACGATCCTAAGCACACCTCCAAAGTTTGTAAGACTTAGATACAGAGCAATAAGATTCAAGTTCTTCATTGGCCTGCTCCATCTCCCGATTTCAATCCTATTGCGAACTTGTGGGAGATTGATAATATGAAAATAAATCATGAAAATTGCCGAAATAAGGTTCAGCAATTTTCAAGATTTATTATAGCCTGGGAAGGAATATCGCAAGACACCATAAAAAACTTAATATATTCTATGCCTAAGAGATATGTTTATGTCATCCAAAACAAAGGATTTGCAATAAAATATTTTTATAAAAAAATTGTATTTTATATTGATGAAGGGGTGCTTTAGTTTTGTCCGTTTTATTTTCTAGCTTTAAATATTTTTTGATTTTGTAGAAAGATTAACATAATGGAAATTTAAAAAAATATAATATGAAAAAATTTCACTGAGGGGGTGCTCCAGTTATGGCCGATACTGTACATACTGAGTAAGTAAACAGTACAACGTGATATATGTCAGAGATACAGCATTTCCGATTCAAATTCTAAGGAATAAAACGTCAGAATTACATTTGTTGCGTTTTTTATTATTAAATGTATATATGAATACACGTAGAAATCTATATTTTGGTTCAGTTAACTGATATTAGTCATGTCAGTGCAATTGCTGAAGAAAACAAAACGTTTATGCAGTATAAGGTTTTTCCTTTTATCAAAATTATTAATATTTTTTTTTATTTTTTATTGCTTTTGATTTCATTTATGATTTAGTCTTATCATTCGATGTGTAACTACTAAACAAGTTTATTAGCTTGATTGGCCAATTGAATGTACGAGTAAAATATTAATTCAAATAAACAAGAATATGATTGTAGTATGTACGTATTGACCGAGTATCAGTATTAAAATGTCAAATCTATAAGTACACTTTTATATTTAGTACAGTTACTCACAGTGAAAAAGGTACACCTTAAACATTTTTTTTTTAAATAAACAAAATACATCAAGCAATAAAGTCGTCTAAAATATGATCGCAGACTGAAAATGACTTCGATTTTTTGGATTTAAATATGTAATTTTTTTAATCAGAACTTTGTGGAGAATTATGTAATTTAATTTTATTTATTTTTATATTTTATTAGCTTAACAAAGTAACAATATTTAATATTAATTTTTCTTAAATTCAACATTATTTTAAAATATAACTTTTGTTTTTTCCGTACCATAAGAAATATTTAAAAAATACTTTCAAAACTTTTTCCAAAACATGCATTCAAATAATTGAAACATTAGCTTATTTTAAAATAAAATAATAAACCACAATTTTAAACCATGTTTGCAATTTGTTTTATGGTAAAAAATTAAAAATAATACCCGACATTATGGATTTGCGTTTTAGATTTATGAATTGATTTCAATAAATTTTGTTGGAGGTCACGGAAAATTTTTACCGTTTTTTTATATTTAATGTTTGAAATCGATTGTTGTCTTGGCAATTGTAACTAACTCTGAACTGGATCATGATCCATGTTACTGTAATAAGAGCTTTAACAAAACTTAAATGATAATCTGTTGTAGTGGGCCATTTTCAATGTGAGTAACTGTGATTGTAGTACATACGAAAAACCTAACAAATATTGAAGCACCAAACAAAATAATTATAGTTAACTATTTCATAGCTTTAAAAACAAATTCGGATAACAGAAGTTAACATAAGATTATCTGATCTGGGATTTCCCCCGATTTCAATAGTTTCTTTTTTTAAATTAATTCGAAATTGCAAGTACATACAAAATATTGATCGATGGTGAGTTAATAATTTACATAACTATTGGGAGGAAATCATTCTACGAAGAATGCTATGCAAATTTGCCGTAGAAACCATATATGATTCTTAAATGGAGTTTAAACTTGTGTAAATTCAAAAATACGGTTTAATTGTAAGGGATTTATGAGCGTTTAGCTGATTTTCATGCTAGGAGCTATGTCCGGTTATTGACTGTTAAATTTTGTGAGGATACATATATTATATATTTCAGACATTTATGGTCGATAAATTTTAGATTCGGGACGTCATTTGTATTCCAGTTTCAATTTTGTTTGTCCAATTTCGTTTTATTGTCTTCCAATTTGCGACCTGAAGATTATGGTTTCAATCCCAAATCTAGCTGGACAAAATTATAAAAATGTGTGTCTGCAGAATAAAGCTAAATATATTTTGTATAATAGCTAATAATAGTAATGTTGATTACTGCATCGCAAAACCTTTTTTCGATAGGCATTTCCATATTATGATTCCGAATAGGGATTTATGGCATAGCGGACTCTTTCCCCCTGATGATGTCATACGGATATACACTGACGGCTCTAATAGGGGAAACAGGGTCGGTGGAGGTTTCCATATTGAAAACTTTGGGATTAAATCCTTCTTTAGGCTACCTGACTTCCGTACTGCTCTTCAGGCGGAAATTACTGCCATTAAACGTGCATCCAACTGGCTGAGGTATTATCGAATATCTGGTGATATATGTATATTTACTGACAGCAAGGCTGCCGTTAACGGAATAGCGGGTGTCCTAACGACATCTAGATTAACCGAGGAATGCCGGGTATCCCTAAATGAGATAGCGAGACATTCTAGGATAACGCTTATATGGGTCCCTGGACACGATGGAAATCAGGGTAATTGTATAGCAGATGTATTGGCCAAAAGGGGTGCGATGATGAATGATGAGGCAATCGACCCCTTTTCTGGTATTTTCCTTGTTAAATGCAAGATGGCTGTTCAGCAGATACTATATGAGACTGCACAAAACAGGTGTACTAATGAACCTTCCTTTGCTACAACGAGGTCGACCTGGCTCGTATATGATGCCAGCAGGAGGAATCTACTTGTGAATTACCGTCGCAAATAAGGCTAATTCACAGTGGTCCAAATGCTCAATCTAGCCGGAAAAAAATCATTTTTTTAAATGCTTCAAAAGCAAATTTTTTGTATGGTAATATGTTGACAAGTGTCCATAGAACATAACAGCATATTTTTTGTTCTTTAAATAGCTACAATAGCATTGATACATTGTTTCAAAAACAAGTAATTGCTTCTTTGTTAAAAAATTAATATCCCAAGTGACATTTAACAGTGCAAGGGAAATTGTCGTCAAAAAAGAATAAGAACAATTAAAAAAAAATTTGGTGGTGTAATTAATATAACAAAGGTAAGAGTAATAAAAATTACTGTTTAAATTTTTCAGAAAATATGTTTTGTTTAGAAAAAAATAAATTATGTACATCTGTGTTTTAAATGTGAAATTTTTGTTCAATGTCCAAATTCTATTAGAATTTCAAATGGTAATTTAACAGAGTTAAGCTTAAGTTTTTGTATTGTCGTCATCTGTATAGACTTGTCTTTCTAATCTTTAAAAAATTAGCTGCCACTTTGTGCTTCAACGATTTTTATTTCATTTAGAGTTTAACATGTCCATTACAAGAAAGGAGCAGTATTTTTATTTTTAAGGTTGACGTGGCATTTCGCGCACTTTTTCCACACATACAGGAAGACGTTGTGAAAATTTCAGGGAAATCGGTCCAGCCGTTTCGCCGTCTATAGGGTTCAAACAAACCCACAAAGAAAATTTTTTTTTCTCATATTGTTAATATTGATGAAATCTATAAACGTACCAAGTTTCATGTCGGTACGGCTTTTCAAAAGCGAGTTATGACTTTTTTCCGGCTAGATTGAGCATTTGGGCCACTGTGTAATTGTCTCCTTTATTACAGGACACTGTTTAATTGGGGTACATGCTAGAAGAATGGGCCTACGGTACAATGATTACTGTAGAAGCTGCTATAATGAAGAAGAGGAAAAGACTGTGTATCACCTTTTCTGTCAATGCCCGTCTCTGACAAACCTGAGGGAACGCATCCTCGGATCTCTATTCCTATCATGCTTGGATGAACTATCAAGTATGAATCTTAGACGAATCTACTCCTTCATCCGGAAATCTGGCTGGTTTAACCTGGAGGCAACGGAAGTATTGTAAATACCCTGCTGTCTACCCCTTGGGTATCACAATGGGATCAGATTTGAATGGATCCAAGTGAGCTGCTTGAGGAGCGGCTGCCCATAGAACCTAATCTGACTTATAATAGCTAAAAACTTACTTTCATACAACGTAAAACTGATTTTTTAATTAGTCGTTTATTTTTACTAGAGAAGCGAGCAAAGTTCAACAAATATCATATGTATTGGTGTTTAAAAATTTTATATTGTGGTTTCAAAATGTATGCTCAACTAAATAGTTCATGTGTTTAAGCATATATATGTAATTTTTATTTAATATATATTAAATTATTGTCCTGTTTAATTCTTTTAAAATTGGGTCTCATATAAAAAATATTTTAAAACTTTTTTATATTTAAACCTTTGGGTTTTGGGGGCGAGAATTTCTTTTTTCACCCGCCTGAATGTGCGTCTTATCAAGACCCTAGTTTAAGTAATACAGAGACTTTTTAACTTTTACAAACATCAGCAAAATTCTATTTTATTTCCAAAATATCTTTCTAATAAAATATGGCTGCAAATATTTTTAAAAACTGGACTTGATTGATACCTTGATACTAAGAGAATTTGAAATAAATATCAAACATGTAATTATTACACAAAGTGTTGTTTAATGAAAATATAAATTAAGAGATAGTACAGTTAATAGATAATAGTTAATACTTATACTATAAACACATACATTTAGTCAAGATGATATGACTAAAAACATATTCACATTGTGACGATTTATGACGTAAGTATTCCTGGTTTCAACAATTTTATTTGGAATATACTATATATACATTTTCATATTTTATTTATTTCTACAAAAAAAATAAAAAAATATTGGAAACAAAATTGCAAAGTACCTTGAACACCTTGAAGTACCTTGATATTGAACACTTTTAAAAGTATTAATAACACTAACGGTTTTTGTAAATTTAGAAATTATTCATCAATATTTATTATCAAATGTCGTCCTACAGTACAATTTAAACTTTACTGGCGTCAAGATCATTAACTTTTTGGTTGTAAAAATTTAAAACTTTCAAATAAACTTAATCTTTATCTTTATCTATTAAAAATAAAGTTCAATCTAATCAAAATATCATTTCGATAAGAAATTCTACAATAAAAATAAAATAAGAATATATTGGTCATTTTACTTTGTTAATTGCAAAAAAATTAAATATAAAAAAAAAAATCGTGTAACAGGACCTACAAAAATAATTTAAAAAAAAACCAAGTCTCTATGAATATTAATCACCAACATAAAAATACAACATAAATATCGAAACATTTCTTGTAAAATATATACAAAATCAATTGTCGTAAATAATCAAGTAAACTTAAAACATTCTAAATTCGACCATCATTGGTAAACGGCAAAGGTTTGAATGAATCGATGGATGGATGGTTGGTTGGTTGATTGGATTTGTTATCGCCCAAAGAATTTACACATACAAAGTTCTTTTTTTAATCGCGTATGAACTAATAATTTCACAGCGATAAATATTTTGTTGCTGTTTGGCTGTTAGTGTATTATGAAAAACGAATCTATAAAAGGCCGTTTACTAAAGTGGTACAAATCAGTTGGCCAAATTTTTTTGGACGCGTTTAAACAGCAATTTTTTAGGGCAAAATGTTGCCCCGAAAATTTCTAATCGGAATCACGTTAGGATTCCTAGTGTTATGTGTTAATAGTGCAATCGGTAGGTGAAATTGAAAAAAAAAAAAGAAAATATATCAAAAGGATATTTAAGTGACTTCAAAGCAAACAAGTTCTACTACATATATACATAAATATTTGTAATAAAAATGGATTAAGTTATTTAAGCTAATCATTTATGGGTTAACTGCTTATCAAAAGGATTAATAAACGTGGCTGTTATGTAATGGACCTAATACCTAAAAAATAAGTTTCATCGAATTGAATTTTGTGTTGGATCGATCTATTAACAAAAAATTATGAAATTAAAATTTTCCAATTTTTACACATGAGTGAATACATTTTGAAAATTTAAATAATACTTTAATTATCCTTAAAGGATTTCAATATTTTGTACTTAAAGTAAAGCTGTGCGAGAAACTAAAATGGCTGCAGAACTGACGTTTTTATTTTATCAAGTTCAGTTAATTAGAGCCTATTTAGCCAAATAATTTGTTGCAAAACATCGGTGTTTCAATTCATTATTGTTGTAGCATTTTATAAATATTGCTTAATATCAACAAAAGTTCTAAAAGTTTATCTTGGTTTTAATAATTCTCTGTAATCAATAAACTTATACTTAGTTATCCTGTGGGAAATTGGTGTAAATTTAGATAAATTTATTCGTTCAGTGATTTGTTTATTTATGTAAAAAAAAGGTTCTGAATTACCGCAGTCGTGATCAAACATGCTTTCGTAAAATAGTTTCGATATTGAAATTATAATAAAAAGTACTAGATTTCTTGCTTGAAGAAAAAGTGAAAACTCGTCAAGCTTAAATACTTAATAAGGTAATTCTCCGCGCCTTATTTTCTTTCCATCATATTTGTATTTCTGAGAGTTAATCCTACAATATGTATAGAAGTTTTGTCTTTAGTTGCCAATATGTGAACACCTATTTTTAACAAATAGTTAGTATATGTTATAAAAACATAGCTACATAATTCAGAATTATAGAAGCTTTTAGACAAAAAATTAACATAATAAATTTAAAATAATCACAGTTGGGACCAAAACTATAGACTCTGAAATTAGTTTTATATAATATAGCAACTAATCACCATGTTATTTATATAAAATATTTTTTTTATGCAGGACACCTATTTTTACTACTTAAAGCTAAATTGCACTACGATAATTTAAAATTGAAACTGAATTGCAAAAAGTTCCTACTGATATCACTGTGCGACAATTTTTTTTTGTCATTTCCCTCAGCCTCAATAATTCTAATGCAAAATTAAAGTAGATTAGAGAACAAAGAAACCGCTGAAAGAATTTGTAAAGTCGGTAAAAATTCTATTTTGATGGACTCTAGAAGTTTGCTTATTAACAATAACTCTTTAATGTCATTAAGTATTAATGCAAGACGTCTTCAAGAAAATGTCTACTAGGAAATAATGGAATTATGTAGATACTAATAATTTCAATTACAACTCATATAGTATCGGCCATAACTAAAGCACCCCCTCAGTGAATTTTTTTTATATTATATTTTTTGGTATAAAAACAATGTTTTAAATTTGTATTATGTATTATTTTCAATTGTTAATATATTTACTATTCATAAACAAATATTTTTAAAGTTAATCTTTCTAAGAGGTAACATTAAATCAAAAGATATTTAAATCTGAAAAATAAAACGGACAAAACTAAAGCACCCCTTCATGGATCAAATATAAAAAAAATTTAATTTATATTTTGTTGCAAGTCCTTTGTTTTAGATGACACAAGCACATCTCTTAGACCTAGAAGATATTAAGTTTTTCATGGTGTCTTGCGATATTCCTTCCCAGGCTATAATAACGCCTTGAAATTAATCGTGAAAACTGCCGATCCATATTTCTGCAATTTTCACGATTTATTTTCATATTATCAATCTCCCATAAGTTCTCAATAGGATTGAGATCGGGAGATTGTGCAGGCCAATGAAGAACATCAATCTTATTGCTATGTTGCCAAGTCTTACAAACTTTGGCGGTGTGCTTAGGGTCGTTATCCTGTTGGAACCTCCCCATAAGTGAAATCTCTTCACTGGCATTAGGCAACATTACATCTTTCCATATATCACGGTACATGAACTGATCCATTACATTGCAAACACCCCCCCCCCCCCCCCATTTTAATTGTTCCTTTGCAATACTTAATATTCCGTCTTTCTCCTTTTCATCTGCGTACACGCCTTATTCCATCGGAACTTTTTAATTTGTATTTGGATTCGTCAGAGAACAGTACTGTCTTCCATTTTTGGACACTCTAGTCGATGTGGGCTTTGGCCAACTCCAGTCTAGCTTTCTTGTTCTTAGCTGATATAAACGGTTTTTTGCTGGTCATCGGCTGAATAATCGTGATTCTACTGCTCTTCTACGGATTGTTCTTTCGCTAACGCATAATCATAAACTTGTTCTTACTTGACTAGTTGATGCTGTAGGATCTTTTAGTATTGCTCCTTTGATCAAGGAATCATTATATCGTGTGAATTTACGCGGAAGTCCTCCAGAATGCCCCGGTGATATACGACCAGTCTGCAAAAACTTTGGAATCAGCCTGGAAATAACTGATCTGTTAATTGAATATTCATGCCGTGATAAGCCCGGCTTCCATTTAATTTTAAATTCACTGGAGTACTTGTTCCTTGCCATCCATTGTTTTTTTTTCACAATAAACTGTATAGAACTTAAATTATACAGACTACGCCTTCCTTTATTTTTATCTTCTGGAATTTTTAAATGCATCCGTTTTGATTCCCGTTAACTGACATTGCAAATATGTAGTAGCATAGTCAAATTTTGAAACATCTTATTAGGGGGTGCTTTTGTTTTGTCCGTCGCGTTTTGTGTTTTTGTATGTTTTATCACTTTTATTTAATTGTTCATAAAATTATCCTTTCCTAAATGAACACAATATGAACATTAACAATATTAGTTAATAAAATATACACAAAATACATCCCAAAAAAACCTTTTTTATCCAACAAAATTATGATATAAAAAAATACATTGAGGGGGTGCTTTAGTTATGGCCAATACCGTATAAATATCTACGTGACAAATCGTTTTAAGACCTATTTTTTGCCTAATTCTCTTCTTACAACTACGCGATTTCTCAATTAAAGTTGGAAAATATATATTTAGTCATATATTGGTAGAAAAACAATCGTATGAAATCTTATCTTCATTATTTTATTATTGTTATGTTTTGTTAAAAGATACTAGTAGTTCGTAAGAAATTTGTGTTATAAATATTAAAAATTTATTAATATGAATTTATATTTTGGTGTCATAAAATTAGGCACGTGTGATCAAACTATAAATTATTAAGTATTGTTTCTGAAGTAAATAATTTTAGTAGCAACCTATTTTATAATACATATTGCGATGATAAGCATAACTGGAATTTTCGCCAGTTCTTTATTACAAAAGATATTTATGATTAAAATCCACAAATTTTTAACGCTGAAATTAAAATATTGATGTTAGAATTTTATTGATATCAATATAAAAAAATAATAATAATGTTGGGAAATTCTCCACTTTTGGCACATCGGAAGACAACCGCTCTTTTCACAACATTTTGCAACAAATCTTTGCTTATTTTATCAATGCAGCGCCGAAAGTCATCTTTGTGGTTTGATATAGTCCAGCAGTATTAATTTACAAGAATGAAGAGGCCAATCGAGAAATTAAGCGACCTTACATCTTTGGATGTAAAGGATTTTTCAAGGACTGTTTGAGGGTTTCCTTACATATCTACCTATGATGGAGATGAAGGAAATAATAATACTTTTTTGGACTATGATTTAATTCGTACAATAATAATGATCTTAATGATAACTTTATTCGTTCAGCATTCTTAATAAAAGTGAGCTAATAACCAAGGCATATTTAATGTTGGCTAATAACATTAATGTAATTGGATTAAAGTATTAGTTCCAGTTTATCAGATACACATACAATTGTATTTATTTGATTACAATTAGGTATATACATATATATGCACGAGTACAAGTATACCCAGCGGGAAAAAGCTGTAGTAAAGTTTTAGATACAAGAACACTCAGCCGCATTACAAAATCAAAGTAAGGAGACCTGCAAGGTAGTGGCGAATAGCATGTCTACATATGTACTCCTAATGAAGGCCTGAAAAGGAAAGCCTAATTGGACCTTATTTTGTAATGCAGCTTAGAATATTTTATAATGTGTAAATATGTCATTTAGAAGGCCATCAAATTGAAGCCCTAGCTATTTTTCCTGCTGGGTATATACATACGTACTATGATTTTATATGCGAGTGAGTGTGAACTTCTATTACTATCAGATTAGAAAAGATTATTGTTATTACTGTTGTTTTAAGTGTGTAGATAGTTACCTTTAAATCGTTTAAATGTACTTAATATCTCAAAATTTGATATTTATTTACACAAACACATACACACACACACACCATTCACACTTTTCTGATAATAATATAGATTGATGTCCAATTTATAATTATTGCCATTATTACTCCGAAATCATTTAGTTATTACTTTATAAATTGTTAAACATGTATACGATACTACTTATTGTATTTAGCTAATCACACATTCTATATCAGTGGTCGTATAATGATACGACATTTACTAATGTTGCCAAATACAAATACCAATAAAACTAAGTAATTCAGTACTCATTCATAATCAGTGCGTTAACAAGACTATTAAATGTACAAATGATATGAGATATCGATGCCAATAGAAAAAATAGACCAACTATTTTTAAACCTTCAAAAAAAGATATGAGGCCTCGCATATACATACATATAAAAATAAAGATTTGATATAAGCATGACTCTTGCAAAATTGAAAAACTGATAAAGCAAATATCTACTCGTACGAGTATTAGAAACTAAGCTATTATGTAGATTTGGTTTTTGAAATTTTGGAATATCCCAATATGTACTAACTATTTTCTAATTTTATTCCTCAATTATAGTCAAGGCTGATACACACTCCTGTTATCGATGTGAGGGCGAAGATTGTGAAGACCCCGTAATTGCAGAGTGTACAACGGCAAATGAAAATGACAAATGTTTTATTCGCTTCGAAGCGGGTAGCAATGATGTAGTACAAATGGGCTGTCTTACGGATTTCATTGAGGAAAGCGAAGTTGTGGAGTTGATTAAAAGCAAAACTCTGTATGTCTGCCATGGTACTAATTGCAATGACTTTGCAATATTACCAAATCCCAACCAGTGCACAGAATGTTCATCGGATAATGAGGAAGCGTGCGCCACTAAGCCCACAACCATAACTAAGCAGCTGTCGTGTAACATCATTCCCTACACCCAGTGTTATCAACGTATTAACGGTGGCGTTACAGAACGTGGTTGTTTGTCGGACTTGGAGGGGGACGAGTTTTACAAGTGTTTAACTGGTGAAGATAACAAATGTAAGGTTTGCGAAGGCAAAGGCTGTAACGAAGAAGTAAGTGAACTGAAAGCTTTTCTCCATTTTATTTATTCTATAAACATGTATTTGTTATTAGGTTATTCCCAGTGATCGTATGAGATGTCATCGTTGTAGTTCAGAAACTGATGCAAGCTGCCACAGTGCCCCGGCTGCATTATCAGTTTGCCCAACTTACAGTGAAAAAGACGCCTGTGTAGCTCTTTATGAAAATGGCATCACCAAGCGCGGCTGCAAAACCGAGTTTGTATGCAACGGTCAATCGAAAAATTGTCAATATTGCACGAGTGATGGTTGTAATACCGCCAACATTAAGAGACGTTATGAAGACCTATACGCTATTTTCCAAGATGTCCCTTTAAATTGCAACACATGCAAGGGAGATGATTGTGAGCCAGGTAAATCTCTTAATCCCAACAAATGTGAAGGTGATCCGTATCAAGACTGTATGACTGTTTTCGATGCCAGTGGCAAAGTCATTCGTCGTGGTTGTGAATTTGTCGTTCTGGCTGAACAACAGTCCCACTGCGATTTACATCCTGAATTGTGCTTTAAGTGCAAGGCTAATGGCTGCAACGACATGACCGATCCCTCAACATATCAGGAATGCTTAGCCTGTGACTCTGCAGAAAATCCCGACTGTTTGTTCAATCCTAGTGCTGTAACTACAACACGCAAATGTACACTTGGCTGTGTAGCTTCTCTCTATCCTCGTAAATCCAATCCGAAAGTACTTGATTTTGTGCGAACATGTTTCGAGGACATTGAGCCCGACAACCAAGAATCTTGCAAAGCCGAAAATAACTGCGTTAAATGTTTGGATGACAAATGTAACACTGAAGTTTTGCCTGTCGAGGGACGTCTGTCATGTTTGCATTGTGAAGGCGACGATTGTGATGTCCCCAAGTCAAAACAATGCGTCGGCTACAATCCTAATGACATGTGCTATATGTATTTTGATAATGTGACCTTAAGCGCCGTGCGTATGGGTTGTCGCAGTGATGTTGATGATGATCAATTAAGAGCAGAAATTAAGCAATATTTCATTTGCGATGGAGATGATTGCAATGATTTTAAGAATCTACCTGAGGCCAAATTCTGTGCCGCCTGTGATTCAGAAAATGACGTTAATTGTGCTGTTGATCCATCAAAAATAACGGTTCAAGATAGATGTGGTAATCTCCCATACACTCAGTGCTTTACTCGTATACGTGATGGTAAGTACGATCCCCGAAATGAATGAGATTTTTACAATATAAATTTAAATAAATAATGTATTGTTTTTCAGATGGTCATACCGAACGTGGTTGTTTGTCAAAGTTGCCCACCGACGTCTTCATTAGTTGTCATGATGGTCTTCCAAATTCAAAATGTAGAATTTGCACCGACCACAATTGTAACAATAAAATTTATCCATCTAATCGTCAAAGATGTTACCGCTGCAATTCGTCCACTGATGCCAATTGCGAAGATGAACCTAATGTCGTACAGCCTTGTCCCCTATACCAGGCACAAGATGCTTGTGTGGTCCAGTGGATCAATGGTGTTACAAACCGTGACTGTGCTTCTGAAATAACCTGTGAAGGTTTGGGTCGTAAAAACTGTCGCAAATGCTCGGAAGATGCCTGCAATAAATTGAACTTAGCTAATGAAGATATTGGTGATGCAGGTTTGTTCACGGACTTGCCCCTCAATTGTTACCAATGCAATAGCACCGAGGAATGTAATTCATCAGAAGTTGCACTCGGAATTTGTACTGGCAATATTAAACAAACATGCACTACAGTCTTCAATGAAAGTGGTGAAGTTGTTGCCCGTGGATGCAGCGATAGCATGGAGAACGCTTGTTTAGCTGAAGGAAATTTGTGTATTGATTGCAAATCAAATGATTGCAATGTCGCCAAAACCGAGAATGATTATATTGATTGTGTATTCTGTGATGCAAAAAATAGCGATGATTGCATATTCAATGTTGATGCCGTTAAAAGAACTCGTAAGTGTTACAAGGGTTGCATGACAGCACTTTATCCACGTACCAAGGATGAACATCCCGTTTATGAGCTAACACGTACTTGCTTGGATGACAAGGATTTGGATGATCGTAACAAATGTGAGTCTTCTCAAGATGCTAACTGCAAATCTTGCTCAGATGAAAAATGCAACAAAGATGATTTGGGTTCACGAAAGTCGTGCTATCAGTGTAAGGGCGATGAATGTCAAGTACCCAAGACTCAGACATGTCGTGCTGTAATGGACAATGACCAATGTTTCCTGCAATGGGATGAAAGTGGTGCACTTATTGAGATGGGATGCAAGAGCAAATATGATCCCGCTGAAGTAGATCTTTTGGTTAAGGAAAAATATTTGTGGTTGTGTGACGAGGATAATTGCAACCATATTGAGGACACTCCAAAATCACAAACATGTGTTCTTTGCAATTCTCGGACAGATTCTAATTGTGCCATCAAACCAAATGACGTTAAAGCATCAACAACATGCGGTAAAGCACCTTATACTCAGTGTTACAGTCGTGTATTGGAAAGTAAGTTGACATATGAAATGAAATGTACAATACCAATAGTATGCTTATATATCTTATTAAATTTTAGATGGACATACCGAACGTGGTTGTTTGTCCAACCTAGAAGGTGAGGAATTCGTCGATTGTCTTTACAATAGAAACAGTACCAAGTGTTTAAGCTGCAAAGGAGACAATTGCAACAAAGAGGTAAGTTTTTATTATTAAGCAATACATGAATTGTTTCACCATTAAACATTTTTTGTTAGACATACCCAAGCAATCGTTTGTCTTGCCATGTCTGTTCCTCGACTTCTTCTGCTTCATGTGAATACAATCCAGATAACTCACAAGTATGTCTTTTGTATGCTCCGGAAGATAAATGTGTGTCATCAATAGACGTTAATGGTAATACTGTACGAGGTTGCAGCTCACAAGTAAGTTGCGATGCATCAAACCCCACCATTTGTCAAGAATGCGAAGGAGATGCCTGCAACGTGGCCAACTTAAAACGAAAATCTGATGGTAAACCCGGCCAATGGCAATCTTTGCCTTTGACCTGTATGACATGTAACAACGTTGAAGACTGCACCGCTGGATCTAGTCAACAAGTATGTTCCAGCTCGGAATATTGTATGACTGTATTCGATACCAACGGTAAAGTTGTCAAACGTGGCTGCAGTGATGATGTTGAAAAGGATCAGGGAACTTATTGCGATTTAAATTCGACTAACTGCTTCAACTGTAATTCGAATTTATGCAACAAGGCCACCAGCTTGAACAATTATATTGATTGTGTTTACTGTTACTCCGAAACTAACCCAGATTGTGCTCTGAATCCATCAGCTGTAAAAAACCGTCGTAAATGCAATGGCAATTGCATGACAGCCCTTTATCCCGCTGCTAATAATTCTTCGTTTGAACTTGTACGTACTTGCCTCGATGACAAGGATACTGTAGACCAGACTGCTTGTTCCAGCGGAAGTTCAACGGAATGCAAATCCTGCTCCGGCTCTGCCTGTAACACTCATAAACTACCTGAAAATCGTTTGTCATGCTATCACTGCCAAGGAGAAGATTGCGAGGACGCTCCGAAATCAGAATGTTTGAAATATAAACCTGATGATCAATGCTTCATACTTTTCAACAATGTTAGTGACATTACTCAAATGGGTTGTGTTAGTGACTTAGAAGACGACTTTGTAACCAACAATCTTCACGTCCTGTTCATCTGCAGCACAGGTGATAATTGCAATAGTTACGAAAACATTCCCACCCCCACCTTATGTGCCCTGTGTAACTCTAATGATGACGAGGACTGTGCTTCCAATCCCTCAAATGTTCCAAATGTTGCAACATGTTCAGCATTGCCTAACACTCAGTGTTATAGTAAAATAAATAAAGGTAATATACTCACAGTTATACTACGAACATTTTCTCAACTTTAGAATAATTTCAGATGGATCAACTGCACGTGGTTGTGTAAATAGTTTAACTCAAACTCAAATAAACGGCTGTCTTGGCGGCACTGATGGCGACTGCAGTGTTTGTGCAGGTGACAGATGTAATATAGAGGTAAGTGTTAGAGTGTTTGCGGAATGTGAGAGAGTTTTTAATTTCTATTTCTAACTCGTTAAACGTATTTATCTCTAAAGATTTTCCCGGCTAATCGTCGTAGTTGCCAACGTTGCAACAGCAAAGATGATCCCGAATGTGAAAATTCACCAGATTTTGCTTCCGTTTGCCCTGTATACTCCAATACACAATATTGTGCCACAAAATTGGTTAATGGCCACACCTACCGTGGCTGCAGTACCGAATTCCAGTGTGACGACAGTGATAAACAGTACTGTCGATTGTGCCATGGCTCAGATAATTGCAACGTGGTTGATTTAGCTAGCACCAACATTGGCTATCCTGGTAATTGGCAAGGAGTTCCAATTAACTGTTATACATGCAAAAACGAAGAATGTCAAGATAGCAAGCAGGTTCTAATTCAGGCCTGTCGCAATAACAACAGACAAAATTGTGCTACAGTATTTGCGGCAAATGGTACTGTCGTCGAACGTGGTTGTTCAGACTTGATTTATGCCGGTGAAAATGCAAACTACTGTGATGAAAATCCTGGAAATTGTAAATTCTGCAAATCCAGTGGATGTAATTTGGCAAATAGCTTGGCTGATTTTGATGACTGTTTGTTCTGTGAGGGCGCTGATAATTCCGAATGTATTTTCAACCCCGAAAATATTAAACGCACCCGTTCATGTCACAAGGGATGTATGACTGGTCTGTATCCACGTAAATATGAAGAAAATCCAGCCTATGAATTGGCCAGAGGCTGCTTGGATGATTTGGACTTGGATGATCGTGAAGATTGTAAGGCCGGCACAAAACCTTACTGTCATGTTTGTGAGGGTAGTTCTTGCAATACTGCAAAAATACCAGAACGCAGACTCAAGTGTAATGTTTGCAATGGTCCCGATTGTGATGAACCAAAGAGTGCTGAATGTACAGCATTCCGTGAGAATGATAAATGCTTCACATTGTTTGCTAATGAAAACGATGTGCAACGCATGGGCTGTACCAGCGATTTGGACAACTCTGACTTGGTTACGTTTGAGCGTCAACTGCTAGTATGCGATGGTGATAACTGCAATACATTTGAAAGTTTCCCTACACCAATATCTTGTAGATGGTGTAACTCTCTAGATAATCCTGAATGTGCTTCAAAGCCCACAACAAGTACAGCCACCGTTTGTCACCTTTTACCTCATACCGAATGCTTTACGCGCATCGATAAGGGTAAGAGAAATTTACCCAACAAAATTTCATTTTTATTATCTTCACTTTTTTTTTGTTTTTTCTACAGAAGGTGTCACTCATCGTGGTTGTTTGTCTGATGTTAATGATGATGTGTTTGTCGATTGCTCTAGCGGAAATAGCACTACCTGTGAGGTGTGTACCACAAATAATTGCAATGTTGAGATTTTCCCAGAAGGACGCAGAAGTTGTATCCAATGCGATTCAGCTGTCTTCCCTGGTTGTGAAGACAATGCCAAGGATTTTGGCAGCGTCTGTTCTCTGTACGTGGAAAATGATAGTTGTGTGACCAAATTGGAAGGTGAACGCACCATTCGAGGTTGCGCTTCTGAAATGACTTGTGATACTAGTGGTCGCGATACTTGTCGAATCTGTAACCAAACCGATAACTGCAATACTGTTAATCTATTGCCAGGCTACGTGGGTGAACCAGGCAAGTGGCAAGAATTGCCACTTAATTGCTACCACTGTGAAGGCGCAGAATGTACTAATGGAAATGGTCAACTTGCCAAATGTGAAGGCAACAATTTACAAACCTGTATGACCGTATTCAATGCGGAAGGCACTGTGGTGAAACGTGGTTGCAGTGATGCTGTCATCAGCACAGAATCCGACTATTGTGATGAGAACACTGATAAGTGTTTTGCATGCAAATCGAATGATTGCAACAATGCCAAGAGTTTAGATGATTACGTTGACTGCTACTTCTGTGATTCTTCAGATAGCAGCAGCTGCTCTATTAGTTTTGATGCATACAAGACCAAGACACGTAAGTGTCAAAAAAGCTGTATGGTGGCCTTATACCCTCGTACCAGTGCAAATGATCCATCCTATGAACTAGAACGCACTTGTTTGGATGATTTGGATTTAGATGACCGTGAAGAATGTTCAAACGGTGAAAAGGAGTTGTGCAAAGCATGTAATGGTCCTCGTTGCAATACCATGAATGTACCCGACGAACGCTTTGAATGCTACAAGTGCGTTGATGATGAATGCGAAGATATGAAAATACAACAATGCAGCTCATATCATGCCAACGACCAATGTTATGTATTGTTCAACAACGAAAGTTCTATTGTTGGCATGGGATGTCGCAGTGAATTTGAAATGGATACTGTTAATGAGCTGGTTAAACAAAAGCTGTTGCTCTTGTGCAATGAAAAGAATTGTAATGCACCCGAAAGCCTGCCCACACCCAAACTATGCTCCGTTTGTAATTCTGCCCAGAACCCTCTGTGTGCAACAAATCCAAATTTGGTGGGCAACATTGAACGTTGTGCGTCTTTGCCATTTACTGAATGTTTCACGCGTGTTAATAGCAGTAAGTAGTATAACAATGTGTTATATAGAGTAAATTCATTGGTTTTTCCTTCTAGATGGACACACCGAACGTGGTTGCTTGGGAGCTCTTGAAGATGATGCTTTCTACGGTTGCCTAATGAATACTGATGGCTTATGTGAAACATGTGTCGGAGACAAATGCAATGAAATTGATGTATTCCCAGCCGATCGCAGGAAGTGTCAACAGTGTAATTCTGCAATTGATCCAAACTGTTCTTCTGCACCCAACAACAATAAAGTTTGTGAAATTTACCAGGAGAATGATCAATGTGTAACAAATTTACGTGATGGTATCACGACTCGTGGCTGTGGATCAAATATGAAATGCGACAATGTAAACGATGCTCGTACATGTCGCGTTTGTGAAGGTGATGGCTGTAATACCATAAACTTGGAAAAGATAACTGAGGATGGAGTTCCCGGTAGATGGCAAGATATTCCCATCACTTGCTACACTTGCAAAGGTGAAGAGGAATGTACCTCTAAGGGCTATTTCCGTTCATGTGTAAACAATCCCATACAAAACTGTATGACTGTATTCAATTCAGAGGGCAAGGTAGTTCAGCGAGGATGCAGTGATTCTGTGGAAGCAGACAATCAATCATATTGTGAAGCAAATGAGGAAAAATGTTTGCGCTGCAACTCGAATGGTTGTAATCAAGCCACCAGTTTGGGAGAATATGTCGAGTGCTTACATTGCGACTCTGATGCTAATGGCAATTGCATTTCGAATATCTCGGGCATTACAAAGACCCGCAAGTGCTACAAATACTGTATGACCGCCTTATATCCCCGCTTCAAAGAGGAAAATCCATCATATGGTCTATCTAGATCATGCTACGATGACATGGATCTCGATGACCGCGAGCTTTGTGTGGCTGGCAACAAGGAACATTGCAAAACATGCAATACAGCAAAGTGTAATATCATCGATATGCCACAAAAACGTCACAGTTGTTACATTTGTGAAGGTGATGACTGTCAAGATCCAAAGACTCAAGAATGTCCCACATACCGTCCAGATGATAAATGCTATACGCGTTTTGATGAAAAGAATGCCGTTGTAGCATTTGGTTGTCGCAGTCAATTCAGCAACGCTGAAGCTGATTATTTGTTGAAGCAAAAACGCCTTCATCTCTGTGATGGCGAAAATTGCAATACCTTTGATAATATTCCCGCTTCTCAAACATGTGCTCTTTGCAACTCTCGTACTGATAGCAACTGCGCAGTGAATCCTACCGCTGTTACTGGACAAACCACATGTGCGCTTTTACCATTCACAGAATGCTATTCACGTGTATTAGAGGACGGTGCAACGGAACGCGGTTGCTTGTCCAATTTGTACGACGATGAATTTGTGGGTTGCTTAAATGGCACATCGACAACATGTAAATCGTGCAAAGGAAATAACTGCAATAAGAATGTTTTCCCCGATTCCCGTCTCAAGTGTCATGTTTGCGATTCCAGTGCTGATCCCAACTGTGAAGCTAGTCCCAACAGTTTGAGCATCTGTTCAACCTATGATTCTCAGGACACTTGTGTAACCTCATTCCGCAACGATATAACTTACCGTGGTTGCAGTTCAAGTTTAGTTTGTGATGCTACAAATCCAAGAACCTGCGCCAAATGTAACGATGAAGGTTGCAACACGGTAAACTTGGCCAAGAAACAAGATGACAATTTCGGTAAATGGCAAGATTTACCATTGACTTGTCTCAGCTGCTCGGGCAGTGATTGCAATTCAGCAGAAACTACCGAGTCTCTGACCTGCGAGTTGAATAACGAACAAGATTGTATGACAGTATTCGATGTCAGTGGCAAAGTAATTCGTCGCGGTTGCGCAGACGTTGTCGAAAGTGAATATTGCTCTGAAAATGAAGAAAATTGCTACAGCTGTAAGTCGAATAATTGTAACACCGCAACTTCGAAATCTGATTTTGTAGAATGTATATACTGCAACTCTCACAAAGATCAGGAGTGTGTTTCGAATCCACTAAGCTCGACTCATAAGACAAGAAACTGCCAAGGTGGTTGTATGACCGCACTCTTCCCCTCGGATAGTTCGGCTAATCCAGCCTATGACCTGATTCGTACCTGCCTCAACGACAAAGAAGTGTCTGATCAAAACACTTGCTCGGTGGGCAAAGATGGAAAATGTTCAGCATGCACTGGCAACAAATGTAACACAAACAATGTCCCAGAAAATCGTCTATCCTGTTTTACATGTCAAGGAGAAACATGCGAAGAACCTAAGACCAACGTATGTCCATTATACAAGGAGAACGATCAATGCTTTATTAGATTCGATGATACGAACAGTGTTTCTGAAATGGGATGTATCAGTTCGTTCCGTAATCAAGATTTTGAGAGCATCATAAAAACTAAACGGGTGCATGTATGCTCAGGAACTAACTGTAATACCATGGACAAAATACCCAGTGCACAATCATGTGCCGTCTGTGATTCTACAGAGGACGTATCTTGTGCTGTAAATCCCATCGAAATTGGTACATTCAACACCTGCAGTATGTTGCCATACACTAGCTGTTACAGCAAATTAACAAAGAGTAAGTACCACACGTATACTGTTTGAGTGTTTCTAAACTAATTTTCTATTTCTCTGAGTAGGTGGCACAACAGAAAGAGGTTGTGTGACCGACTTACCGGATGATGATTTTGTTGCTTGTATTCTTGGTAACGACAAGAATTGTGGTGTCTGCAATGAAAATGGTTGCAACAGAGAGGTAAACATGCCAAATATTTCTATTTGAATTACAGAGTGTGACAGTGAATTGTCTATTTTTATGTTTACAGATATTCCCAGTAGATCGCCAGCAATGCTTTACTTGTAACTCTGAAGAAGAGTCCAACTGTGACTCTTTCCCCGTGACCAAGATGGCTTGTCCTATTGTAAGTGATAGTGAGTCATGTGTGAGTGCTTTGAGTGGCAATGTTACAATTCGTGGCTGCAAATCCTCAATTTACTGCGATGCCAACGATAGCGCCACTTGTCGTTCGTGCTTTGGTAGTGAATGTAATTCCATTGATTTGTTGAATAAACAAGATGACGGTTACCACGGTGTCTGGCAAGATCTTCCACTTAAGTGTCACACGTGCGAAGGTGAACACTGCTTGTATTCGTTGGGACCAACAGTTACCTGTTCCAGTCGCAACATCAATCAGGATTGTATGACAGTTTTCGACGAGCTGGGACGCGTTGAACGACGTGGTTGTTCTGATGATGTTGAGGATTACAAGGATTTATATTGTAGACAACATCCCGAACGTTGCTTTAGATGTAAGTCCAATGAGTGTAACTTCGCTTGGAGTACCGATGAATATGTTGAATGTTCGTTCTGTGATTCTGTCAATGAACCACTCTGTGTACATAATCCCGACTACAATGGCTTCAAGTCCAGAAAATGTTACAAGAACTGTATGGTTGCCATGAAAGATCAACAAGTCATTCGCTCATGTTTGGACGACAAAGAAATGTGGGTACAAAACCAATGTCAACAAAGTGGTTCCAACGAATGTGCCGCCTGTTCAGGAGACGACTGTAATAAATTCGTATTCCCCCATGATCGTCTCAAGTGCCATGTCTGTACCGGCTCATTATGCTCCAGCAGTGTGGGACAATATTGTGAGCTTTACGAAAACAACGATTATTGCTTTGCAAAATACGAAAATGGCTTGGTAAATCTAATGGGTTGTGCCTCTTCTCAAAATGCCAGCGACATTGCCGACTGGTCTGCTCAGAAAAAATTGTACACGTGTGAAGGCAATGATTGTAATGAATTGTCGCGCTTACCCAAAGCCGGAGTTTGTGTATCGTGTGATTCCAGCAAAACTCACAATTGTGCACAAAATCCTTTAGAAGTCTCAACTACCGAAACTTGTGCGGCTCCAAATGACAAATGTGTCACACGAATTGATGCCCAACGTCACACAGTCAGAGGATGCTTAAGCAACTTGAATGCTAATGAACAAGCTTGCGAGTCCCTTGGCACTTGTGCCGTTTGCACCGGAGAAAAGTGTAATAATCAGGTAATCTCAACCCCATCCATATCATAATATTCATATTTAACTCGGCTTTCTCTTAATTTTTCTTTACACATCTAGATATATCCAGCTAATCGTCGCGAATGTCACATTTGCAATTCAGTGGCGGATAAAAATTGTTCACAGAATCCATCGAGTCTGAAGGTATGTCCAATCTATGATGCCAACGACAAGTGTGTGTCCTCTCTTGATGACGAAGGATTATTAAGACGTGGTTGTGCCTCCGAAATGCAATGCGACAACAACGACAGCAACTATTGCGATGTCTGTAATACAAACGGCTGTAACACTATCGAACTCAAGGGCTCCGCCAACGTGGCCACCAACAGTCTATTCCTAACACTACTGCTGGCATTAGTATCGGTTTTAGTGTTGAAATATTGAATTCACTATTAAATCATACATTGCAAGAGACCTCAAATCACTCATCAATTATTGACCCGTACAATTGATCAAACAAACTAGCTGTAGTATTACTTAGTACTATTTAAGTTCAAGAACTCAATTGTCCCTGTTTATACTTATATATACATTTATACCCATACATTCATATATTATTATATAATATATACATACATACATATTCTCTTTTCGCAACATGTGCTCTATCGCGAGGATTTATTTCTGTTATTAATTAAGTAATTAATGTAATTATATGTACATATTTAGATTTGTTTAGACACAAAAGTATATAATTGCAAGTATATAAATAAAAACGACATATACATTTTTTTTAATTGAAAAAAATTTGAACTTAATTGGGTAATACATGAAAAGTCATTATGTTCAGATGACAAGTTGTGTTTCACGAAATTATATACATATTTTGTGGAAAATATTATCTTTTAATATTTAATAATTCTACTTACTTTGTGTGGATACGCCAAGTGCCATGTTACATTAAACTTGGAACCAGATAATAATGATGTACGAATCGATCCTAAAACATAAAAAATATAACATTAGAAATGTTTAGCATTATATATCATATATATTTAAAAACAAGTAAAAGAGCTATATTCGGCTGTGCCGAATCTTATATACCCTTCAACAAATTATACTTTAAAATAAAATTTAAAATTTTTTTTTATTTTTTTTTTTTTCAAAATAGTTTTTTAAAAGTTTTTTTCAATTTTTAAAAAAAATATTTTTTTTATTTATTAGTGAAAAAAATTTATGACAAAATAATGTTTTTGTGAAAAAAAATTCGTGTTAAAAAATATTTTTCCTGATTTTGACCCATTGTAAGTCCAACTTTGTACAGCCTTATATATATCGTTGCAATGGACTTTGAAATATCTATCATTAGATATTCATATTGTCTATATTTATGTCGAGATATAGATCAAAAATAGAGGTTGTCTCGGATTTTTGTTCATATCTCCGTTATTTATGGAAGGATTTTGCTGATTTTAAATAGGAAGCTTTTCGAAAGCATATCTGACAGAATTATTGAGGATTTGGATCCCGAAGATATCTGGGGTCTTCAGAAAATTGATTTCAACAGTCAGACAGACGGACACGGCTAAATCGACTACGCTATCTATAAGGATTCAGAATATATATACTTTATAGGGTCGAAAAATTATATTGTGGAAATTACAAACGGAATGACAAATTTATATATACCCTTCTCACGAAGGTGAAGGGTATAAAAATATACTGTAGTAGTAGTAATTACTTTATTTCGAAATATAAAATATTATTGTAGTAAATTCTGCTATTTTTTACGTAAGTATTGAGGTAAAATTAATTTTACCTCAATTATTTAATTATTTCAGACAAAAGTTGAATACAAAAATTATTTGCAAAGCTATGTGTACATAACTCAAGATCTCAATGATTTGATAGATGATTACGTACCGCCTGATCAGGACGCAAGTTTAGATCATAACCGCAAACGAGAGAGTGCGGAAAATGGTGACAAATACTGAATTGAGAGCGTCTATTTGTCAGGTGTAAATTAATCCCGGTGAGGACAGTATATAACCTTGTTCGTACATTGGGAGATGGAAGTATTATCAGCAACAAATGTTACAAATAGTTAAATTGATCTTTTTTTTTTAATACAAAAATACTCGTTTAATATATTGTTTATAATTTTCTTAAATTTAAAAATAATTAATATTAAAAGAAATAATTTTGTGTAAAGATAAATTTGTTGTATAATTTTTCGGTGATTGAATAAAATGCTAATAAAAATGTTCCTATTTTTACAAAATATGCTCCCCTGTTCACGTCTACATCGATTCAAAAATAAATTTGAAGTCAGTTCTTATCGTATTAAAAATTTTATTACAAATTTAAAACAATTAAGCTGCATTTTTGTAAACCCATTTTGATATATTAAGATATTGCAAAAAAGACTTTTACATGTTAGTTAGGATATATATGAAGATTAATATGAAAGGGGTAAAATATGAAGATTTCTTTATAACAGAGTTACGAGCTGTACACAGTTTTGCAAACCAGAATTAGTCGAATTTGACACCCTGTATCTCACCTTGTGTGCTAACAGAGTGATCAGGATGATTTAATATACTGAAAGCCTATGTCATCCTGTACTATTCGTTCGTACATAATTTTGCAATCGGACCAGTAGTCTAGAGAATACAGATTTATTACCAAAAATTTTCAACAACATCCCCCGTTTTTCACTTTACAATTCTAGCAAATAACATTTTTAAAGCTTAATAACTCCATTGATACACTTATTTTACAGCTGATATTAAATATACAACCATGTTAGTTTTTTTTCATTATACCCTACACCACCATAGTGGGGAGGGTATAATGGATTTGTGCAGATGTTTGTAACGCCCAAAAATATTAGTCTAACACCCACCTTAAAGTATACCGATCGACTCAGAATCACTTTCTGAGTCGATTAAACGATGTCCGTCCGTCCGTCCGTCCGTCTGGCTGGCTGGCTGGTTGGCTGGCTGTCCATGTAAAGCTTGTGCGCAGAGTACAGGTCGCAATTTTAAAGACATTTCGATAAAATTTGGTACATATAATTTTTTCTGCCCAAGGACGATCCCTATTGAAACTGGCTGAAATCGGTCCATTATTTGACCTAGCCCCCATACAAATGTCCTCCCGAAAGTGGATTTTATCCGTCACAAATGTTTAATTTATATAGGTATCTACACAAGTTTTTATCCAAAGAAGTTTTATATATAGGGAATTCAGTTCACCAAATTTTATTATGATCGGTCCATAATTGGTCATAGCTCCCATATAAGGCCTGCTTCCGATAATCACTTTAACGAGCATAAATCTCCTACAAATGTTGGTATACACATAAAATTCAACATAAATAACTTTCATATAAACATTAATCACGTGACCAAATTTCGTGGTGATCGGTCCATAATTTGTCATAGCTCCCATATAAGGCCCACTTCCGAAAATCGCTCACAAACATAAATTATTGAAATTTTGAAAGAAAAATTGTTTTTGCTCATTTACTTAGTGTAGGGTATTATCTGGTCGGGCTTGACCGACCATACTTTCTTACTTGTTTTTTCTATAAAACCGTTCTAATTCTGCAATGATTCTTCGTCATCTGCACCTGTGATCTACATAAATTCTTGTGTCTACCAATTCATAGTCAAACGGTTTTATTTCAAAAATATATCTAGACCAAATTCAAGAGCAATTTGCAAAACAGTATAATTTTAGTTATTACAAGATAATTATATCTCTCACAGATACCAGTCTACATACATACATGTGTCTGTATTAAAGTGTGTTTGTGTATTGGAATTTGTGTTAAAAAGATTGTTAAGTTTTAATAGTTTGAAAGTATTAAATATCAAATAGTTTCTGACTTCAGTTTTGTTTACTCACAAAAAAAATACACATTTTTAATCGTACAAATCAGAAAATATCAACGTCTTACGTGTTTCTACATCTAAAGTATTTATAAACAACCAAGCGAATTTCGATACATAGTACATATTTGTAGTTATAAGTAGATACATGCATGTTTACATGACGTCTTTAATTGTGGTTTTGTATTTAGACAAGGTCAATGAAAACTAGTTATAAATATGTTCTTTCCATTTTGCACATTCATAGAATGTATTTTCTTTCTCTTTAGATTTCGGAAATCTAAAGAGAAATGACTGATTCACCCAAGAATGGCAATTCGAATGATTGTGTATCTCAATTTGTAATAGTCTTTATTTCTGCAGTCCTGGGCTTCTTTTGACAGCTCTTCAATTGGTAAGTATTGATATTCAATCTGATTTTTTCCATGAACCAAAATTGTGTGTACCGTGGGTTTAAGTTTTTTCACAGGATACATTACACATGCTACGTATTTTACAGTTTTTTTCTTCTTGCAAGATCTGGCAGCCAAATTTACTTAAATTAGTTAAAGTATGGAAAAACGAATGGTGTGTATATAAGGGTGTTTGAAAAACTGTGCCTGCTAATGTAAAAAAACAGCAAAAGCATTATTTCTTGGATTTAAAAATAAATAAACACACGTTAAAATCAAAAATTTAATAATCTATTGTAAACTTTAGCAAAAATTTGTCTTGCTAAATTATTGTTGCTTTTGTACACTTGAATAACCGAACTCTCATAAAACTATAATAAGATGAACCCTTCCTGCCGCTAGATAATTTTAAGTTTATTAAATTTGTTTTACAAATTAGTGTTTTTGTAAAAGTGCCGAGAGAGACCGAGATTCACTAAAAATAATAAATATATATAAAAACGTTTGAATAAAAACGTTTGAATATTAATACCTATTAGCTTAATATAAATAGGAAGGCAATGTGTTGTTACCTCAACAAGTTTAATCTGTAATTTCAGATTTTATTTATTTATTGTATGTATATATAAGGACTGAGATCGAAAAATTCTTAACATACGTTTTTCATTAAAACTTTTAACCCAAGTATTATTTGATTTTTGTTTTGATCAAGTTACCTTTGTAAAGCATGTCAGTTATTATGTTTAATGTCAATTATGTTCATTTGTTGTTAGTTTGATTAAAATGAGTGACCAGAAAAAATTGCTTACTAAAATTATTAAATACTAGCTTGACCCGGTGCGCTTCGCTACCCCTGTCGTAGTAAAAATCGATTCAGCCGTTTAGTAATAATTGTTTAAGAACTAAAAGTACCAATTTTACCAGTTTTCCTCCCTGTTTATCCCTTTCTGGTAAAAGTATTAACAAAAGTTATAGCCTATTGACGCTTCCAAGTTAGGATCTATATACGTTCCAAATTTCAATAAAATCGATTTAGCCGTTTAGGCGTGATGCTCAAACAAACAAACAAACTTACAAAGACATTTATATATTTCTATGGATTTTCAACAAAAATCAACTTGGTCCTATAAAAAGTTGGCCAAACAATCAAAGGTCTGCCGTCAAACTGTTTCCAATGTTATTCAACAGTACCGGGAGAACTTGTACGTTGATAGAAAACCTGGTTCAGGTAGAAGAAATGGTTCACATGATGTTTATTAAGCCAACAAAATAGAAAGCATTTTCAAAAGAGCTCCCAACACATCCGGTAGGAAAGCAGCCCGGTTAGGTCAGTACTCGGAATATTTGGTACGAAAAGTTAAAGGCAATGCAGGTTTAAAAGCGTTCAAGGTTAAAAATGTTCCTAACAGGAACTCTACTAAAAATTTAGAGGCCAAAGACAGAGCACGGATATTGAAGTCAAATTTTATAAAAAAAATTCCTGCTGTATAATGGATGACGAAACGTATGTTCTGGGAGATTTTTCGCAGCTTCCCGGTCAAAATTTTGATGTTGCTGATGCTCGAGGGAATGTTGAAGAAAAGTTTAGGACCAAAAAGCAGACAAAATTTCCCAAAAAGTTCTTGGTATGGCAGCTGCGGCAAAAAAGCCAAACATTTGTTACAAAGTGCTCTATAATTACTGAAATTTACATCAAGGAATGTTTACAAAAAATATGTTTCCATTCATAAGACTTCTTAGTGTGTCCATTTATTTTTGGCCTGATTTGGCACCCAGTCACTATGGTAAGAAAGGTCATGAGTGGTAAAAGAACAATAATGTGGTATTTGTACCAAGGGAGGCAAATCCTCCAAACTGCCCGGAGCTAAGACCAGTGGAGAGATATTGGGCTCTTTTTAAAAGAGAATTGAAGAGCACAAAAAAGGTGTCCAAAAGTGTGGTAGATTTTAAACGGAGATGGACAACCTGTTCGAACAAAGTGACATAAAGCACTATAAAGACCATAATGGAAGGGTTTTCGAAAAAGGTTCAAAATTTCATCATTAGTGATTAGAACTATAAAAATATTTTTTATTTTTTTTGTAAATTGTAACAATAATTTCAATCAAATAATAAAAAAAATGAAACTGTAAGTTTAGTGGTTTCATTTTTATTATTAACATATATGTATGTTAAAAATTTTTCGATCTCAGTCCTTATGGTAAAATTTTAGATATAGTGGCAAAATGGAGGGATAGTATCCACGACTGTCGTATTTTTAATGAATCGATAGTAAACGAGAGATTTGAAAACAACGTGTTTAGAGACAGCACTACGATTGAAGTGACACATAAGAATTATAGTGTTACCATCACAGAATTAAAAAAAAAAACGTTAAAACACTGTCTACTTAAAATCCGGATTATGAATATAAATTTTTAACAAAACTATTTTAGGCTTAAAATGTGTTTCAACTAAATTGTATTTTAAACCTTAGAATTTTGTTAATTAGTATTTATATAATGCCAATGAGGTAAAAATACAAGCATCTTCGGATTGTATTACAAAAACTCTATAACTCTCAAATACTATTTTCTACCAGCAGGAAAATTGTTAAATTATGAATGTAATTTTAACCATTTTTGCAAAATTGATCAATACCAGTACTCAATTTGTTCCATATTTGGCATAAAATGTTATTGTGCCCGTTCCACAGAAGATAATACAGTGGTAACTAAACCAAAGAAGAAATCCAGAAATGGTATAGAAAAAGAACGGAACTTATAATAGATATACCAAAAGCTGGTTTCAGTAATACAAACTAAAATTATCCTGGAAGCGATGTCTACCGGTAACATAATTCATTCAATGAAATTCGAGGAATTCTGCTAAGATAGTGCAAGAATGCATGTAGATCTTAACGGTTGGCATCCAATGACCCCTACTTTTCACAAAATCCATTTGCATGGCTCAACAGTAATAAAACATGCCATTTTCACTATAGACCAGCTATCGGACGAGGCTTCATAGGCCCGTAATAAGCACTGCCGTGCATACCGACAAGATTATGTGCAGTGTAATCAAGATGTCCTAAATAGGCTGCTTCTCACATCGGCAAGGAAAAGCCAACCCTTCTTAATTGAAATCATTGCGCTATAGCCAACTTAAGCCTATTTACATATATTTTCGGCGACAATGAACGGCTCTAGTGCTGTCAACATAATGAGAAATATGAAATAAATGAGAGCTTAAAAATATTTTATTTTATTTAACAAAAAAGAACATCAAAAACATTAAATATTATAAATGCATTAACAATCAAGGGGTCGTGGACCTTGTACTTCGTATAAGGGCAACGGATGACTCAACCGTCGGAGGGTTAAACAAATAAATTGATTTGTTTTTAAATTTTTACGCCATATAAATACATAAGTATAAGTACAAACAGCTGTTCTTGTCTGCTGGTTAAGATGTTGCTGTCGTTTTTATTATAATTAGGTAGCTGAATACAAGGCGACGAATGCTACCAATGATATTTCTAGTCGTGTAGCAGTATAATCTGTAGTCTGTCTGGTTCATTAATTAGTTTGTACGTTCCGTAGCGAATCAGCTGTTTTGTTTTTAGCTTATGGAAAGTTGAATAAGACGTTAGTTTTCTGCGACGATGACGCACAGATGGATTTTGGTGTCAAAAACACTATTTTTTGACCACTCAATTTTAAAAATGAAATGATGCAGTTTCGTAGAGAAGTATTTAAAGATGAAATGTGCACTTATAGTTTTAAGAAGAATAGTATTTTATTTTAAAAAATTTAAGTAAAGTCCATGCAAGTAAAAATTTACTTATATTTTCACACAATTCAGTGGTTTATGTATGTATAATTTTTGCTGATAATACCGTTTACCTTTAACAAATTTTAAAAATATACACCCACAGAAAAAATGAACACATCCGTATACAATTTGACACCATTCGGTGTCAATAGTGCATCAACCCCGTATGTGCACAAATCGTACACGAACGGTGTCAATTTGACAACGAAGAAATGACACCACACCGTTGCAGATTTGACACCATACGTTGTCAATTTGTCACCATGCTGTTGTCGATTTGTCACCATAACGTTGTCGTTTTGATACCGTCCGTTGTTGATTTAACACCACCCTTTTTTAATTTGGAATCGTTTAATCCCTTCCCTTTCCAAATTTACCATAATATTTATGGAGATTAAAATAAAACATAAAATACCTTATTTTTCATTTATTTATTATAAACACATTTATAAAATCATGTTAGAATACTCGTATGTAAACAAATTGTGAATGGCTATTGTTTTCTGGCACTGTTGTACTTCCATATAGTCCCTTTATTCAGCTATCTTCACATTGATCTTATTGGTTTCACTGCTTTTATTTTGTTCACTTTTTGTTCACAAAATCTAATTTATACTTTTGCGTTCTAAATGACAAACAATTAGTGATAATTACCATTACGTTCGTCGTAATAAAAAGCAACTGGCTTGTTATTCACGGTGAGATGAGTCTTCGCATAATTTGACAACGTTCTGTTGTCGAAGAAAAGTGACATTTTGCAACGTCGTTTTTCCCTCAGTGTAGCATTTATCCTTAAATAAATTAAAACAAATATGGGGTTATCATAAACCGTTAAGAAGATATGCCCAAATCTATAAGCCTCTCAAAAATTATTTTTCCCTCTAGCTGTTTTAATAAAATGAAAGGTGGGAGTGTCTGATTTCAATTAAAAAAAAAACTATTTCACGGAAATTTTCGGAACAGTATGAAGACTTAACATTTTTTGTCGAAAGATAAACGAAATATCAAAAAATGCTTAACTTTGTTTGTTTAATAATCATATTCTAAATCTGGGATTCACATATTGTGCTGGTCAAATCATACAGAATAGTTAAGATTTGTTTTTATGAAAAAAAAATGTATGCATTAATGCAGGTGCATATTTAAATTTTTTTTGTTATTTTTGTTTTTACAAAAAACACTCATTGCTTTTTTTAGTTTTAGCAAGTCTTCTTTTTTAATTTTCCACACGCACACATCCAAATACCAGAAAATACATATGTACAAAATGGTTCATTATTTTGTAGGGAATAGTAACAACGATTGCATACGAATTACAAAGAAAAGAGAAATAACAATACAGTACAGTGGATCCGAACGTAAAAATATGGGTAATAAATATGTATCCAAATCGAAAATGTGCTTTTGGTATAACAGTTACATTTAATAGAAACATGATTATCAAATACAGTCAGTATCGGTTCATAACATGATTTTGTTAGCCCCCTCAAAATAAACATTGGTTTGTTTTAGAATATTTCTGAAAATATTTTGGGTCTAGTAATAACCGTTCATGAGCTGGATCATTTTCAAAAAATCATTTCCCAAAACTACATACGAGTATAATACGGCCATTAGGGCAATAAATTATTAACATTTTTTGCAATTATCAAAATCGCCCTAGTCTGGAAATAATTTTTTTCTTTTTTTTTTACCCAAAAAACGCTAATAGTTGTTTTTTATCAATATATCAACCTGGCTCAAATCTATATTTAAAATTTGTGGTAACGGTTAAGAACCCGATGTTTTACTATAAAAAAAAAAATTTGAGATAATTTGTGAATTTATATGTGGAACATTTCTGTCTTTTAATAATTAAATATCATTTTTCAACTAGTATCTATCAGTGGTTAGTAGCATGTGGAATTTTTACACTTAGAAATAGATTTTAAAATTTATATATGTAGAAATTACGGGCATTGGAGATGACCGAGTGTTGATTAAAATAGGTTTTTTGATTTGATCATAGTAGAGTTTTCAAAAAACCGAAGAATTTCAAAACCTCGGTTTCGGTTTTAAAAAATTGAAAAGCGATCGGTTTCGGTTCGGTTTTGTGATAATTTATTAACTATTAAATCAGTTGATAATATAGGAACTGCTAAACAAATTTAAAGTTCAAATTTGTACTTTTTCTTTTAATGGTACCTTTTTAATATATTAAATTAGTTAAAGTTGGCTAAAATGCTTCTTAGTAAAGAAATAATCAATAATAGGGTGCTTAATTGTATTATAATACTAAAAATGGAGATCTAAGGAATACTTTTTCGTTCTACAAAATGAATTTTCTATAATATTGAACCTAGAATCAGGAAATTACTTTGAAATTTCGAACTTGACAGTGGTTTAAGTGTGGAAAATTTTTACGTTTTCTTCTAATGGTACTTTTTATTATAATAAATTATTTTACTTATTGTATATACATAATAGTTGGCTGATATGCTTCTGAGTAAAGAAAGAATCAAGGATAGAGGGCATACTATTATTAAAATTTCTATAATAATGAACCTATAAGCAGGATATTAAACACACATGATCCTGACTGAGTTAGAATATAAAAAAGGGAATTGCAGGTACTTTTTCGAACTAGTAGTACTTTTTGAATATTTTATAACGATGGACCTGGAATCGCGAATTCAAAACGGATAATTAATGTTACTATTTCTTTATTCTAAAGGTACTTTTTGAATATTTTATAATAATGAACCTTAAATTTAGGCACAAATGATTCTGAATGAATTAGAATTCACGAAAGGTGATTATAGTCTTACCTTTCTTTTGTATTTTTTATAATAATGGACACAGAAGTATGAAATTAAACATTCATGATGCTGAGTAGGAATACAAAATGTGGGTCTTTATGGTATTGTTTTTATTCTACACAGAGAAAACAGATTCGTGCTCACAACCGAATTTAGCGCCAATCGAATTTTGTCGGTTCTATGTACTATCGTTCCATTCGGTTGGAATGACTGAATATATTAGTATATACAATATTCCTTTGCTGAATTAATGGTACTCACAACTGTTTTAAAAAATTAATTCGGTGAAGGTCACCAATACTGGAAGTTGGAGCAACTAATACAATTTTCAACAAGATATATTTTTTTCATTTTATTTAGCAAGGAAAATGATACATACAGAACAGAATAGAGAGAACAAATATGTACAAACAAAATACTATCCATTAAATTGTATATTATAAGTTAAGGTTGGATTTGTCTTGAATCTGAAATTAGTCTTGCATCTACATTTAGGATTGACTGGTAAAACTGGAGTTATATAATCATATCAGGCAGCACATCATATCAATGGTAAGCTTATCAAGGATTCTTGTATTTGTCTAACAGTTATTACAAATATGTTTATTCTAATAGTGGATGTAGAACCAGAATTTCTGCCGTGGCACCTATAAATATACATATTTTAAAAACTCTCTTTAGTGCAAATATTTTTGGATGGATGTTACTTACATATTCTTACATGTAACACAATCATATCTCCAACTGTCCAAAGCACTACTACCGTTTAATATTCATTAACCAACATCTTTTGTGTTTCTGTTGTGTATGTTCTTTAAAATATTTTCTATATGTTTTATTTTGAATTTATTTTCTTAAAAAATGTCAAAAAATCTAAAACTTCTATTGATTGTGAACACCGAATTGAAATTATTTTATATTTTAATAACCAATTATATATTACTATAACCGAAAGCCTTAAATGAAAGTTAGTAAAAACACAAACCACATCAATTAATTACTTTTTCAGTTGTTGGAACCTCAATTCGATTGTTATTGAGGTTTTATTATTCCAACAATTAGAAATCTTTTAAGTATATCGAATTTCAATAATTACAATCAAGTTTCTGTCAAGCTTATTAAATATTTAGAATCACAACTGAATTCCGATCGATCTTTTTTCTGTGTGTAATAATACGTCTAGAATGAGCTACAATCCACATTACAATGAATCAATAAATATGAAACTAGAGACGTGGGCGATTAGTTAGTGCTATTTCTTTATTCCAATTGAGGTGGCGAAGCGCACCGATCAGCTAGTACTCTATGCTTTTATCGGATATTTGAAAACAACTAAGACTTTGTTACAAAAATTTTGCATTATTTTGCCTGCGAAATGTAGCCTGCTACATCATCTGAAGCAATTATTGTAATACAATTAAAAAAATTTAAACAAATCTTAAGATATTTTTACCGATCTGTGTTTAGAGATATTGGATGAAAAAGTTTGTTTCTCATTTCATAATTTTTAATTTTTCTAGTGAAAATAGATTAGAAGTGAAAACCGAAGAATAATTGTCGGTTTCGGTTTTAGGCCTTGAAAAACTAGATCATAGTATTAGTGTTGGGTTGTTCATGATTAATGAATAATGAATGTGAAATGATCAGTGTGAAGTTCATCAATCTTCTTGTTCTTTTTATTTCCTTTGATATTACACAGAGAAAACAGATTCGTGATGGCAACCGAATTTGTTGCCAATCGAATGATTCGGTTGCACACATAGAATTTTTCGGTTCTATCAACAGAAAATTAGTTGCTTAAGAAGAATGTTGGTTGACGCAACTAAACTTTTGTTAGCCCTTCTAAAATTTGATAGCCACAACTGTAAAATTCGGTTACTAAGGTAGAATCATTCGATTGGCAACAAATTCGGTTGCCATCACGAATCTGTTTTCTCTGTGTACTTTTGAAGATGTTAAACCTATGTACTTATATTCGAACCTTCATATTTAAACTATACCCCTGAAGTGGAGAAAACAAAAATCAATAATATTAAAACAAGCTTTTAATTAACATTTAAGTTATCTGTTCGTAGTCATCTGTTCATTTTGTGGACTGTCTGCAAAAACGAAAACAGCGCAAACAATAATTAACCACATAAGTAGTTTAGTCAAACACCATTAGAATTAAAATTAATTCATTCAAAGACCACTTATTTATACATTTTGTGAATTTAAGAGGTGAAGTCTCTCTGAATGCTTTATTTACGCATATACTTTTTATGCTGTATATTTTAATTTTACATTGTTTTCATTAGGATCAGGGAATTAGTGAGGAAATTTCAAAAAAATGTGGAAATAAGCGAAAAGTCCAATTTTAATAAAACTTCCCATGGTTATAGAAGAGGTATATTCCAGTTTAAATTTTGAATTAAGACCTTATAGAATATACGGGAGCGGGGTCTTAAGGCCTATATACAAAATTTAAAACGATATCAAATATTTGTTTTTGATTCGATACGAAATATTGTACTACTTATACATATATCGAATCTAACAAATTTATAGATATTCTCTCAAGGTTAAAAGGCAACGGTAACGCTATTTTGCTTATATCATGATTAATAAAGTTCACAAAAATTAACATTTAAAGTCTCTATATTTCAATAAAATCAAGTATTGAAATCAAAAATTTGTATTTTCATAGTTTTAAATTATTTACAGAATAGCGGTAACGATATTTAGAGGTAACGGTATTTACTATTACATATATCGGTAACGGTCATTGCAGTGATCTGCAAGGGTATTTTAGGTTTAACGGTAGCTTAGCGGTTATCTCTCATAGCTAACGATATATCTGCATTTTAAAATTCATATTCTATTGTTTTGACCTACCATATTCTGTTTTTACAGATTTATTTCCACTTTTTTTCGAAATTTCCGCACTGTACATTGCAATGTTGGAATGGAATGTTGTTGTAACTGCATTTTTCATTTTCGTTTTCATTTTGCTTTAGATACATATGTACGTGAGTGTAGATATACATACATACGTATATATACTTATATATCTATGTTTTGGTTTTTCTGTTATTGTTGTTATGTACAGATGCATGCTGTTGCTGTTTTTGTATAAATTTTGTTGTTTCTTTTTATTGTTGATTTTTCCTCCAGATAACCTCATGACCAAGTAATAATGATGTCGTTCGTGGTATTGATGCAACAGGTAAATTATGCATTACGAATTGCTTCTTGTCTACTGCAGAGAAAAACAAATATTTATATTGACAGACGGACGGATATGCGGTGAGGTGGGGTGAGGATTTGTTGTTGTTATATTATTATTTTTTGTTTTTGTTTTTTCTATAAATTATTAAGTATGCTTTTAAATTAAGTTTTATTGGAAAGTGGCACTCCTTTCGCTTTTAGTTGCTTCTTATTTTTCTTCTTCTGTTAAAGTGCAACCACGACTTACAGCCGTAACCCATACAAACGTACCGTTAATTTAATCGATTATTTATCAAGACACAATATGTTTGGATGTTGATTCTTTAGTCGGCATATCAATGGAGTGTTTCTTTTATTTTCAAAGTAATTTACAGGTGGCCTGGTAGTAATTTTTTATTTTGCTTTTTAGTTGTAACGTTATTGTTAATTGTATTTAATTAAAATCTAGTGAGAGTTTTTCGGATTGATTTATAATGAAATTCGATAAAGGTGTCGCTTCTAAGTAGTTCGCATTAATAAATTATAGGGGCAACTTAAAAATATATAGAAAATCCTTTATCGAATACTTAATATCGAAATTAAGTATACGACATCATGTATTTGTGAATGTATGTATGGTACCCCACGTTAGTGTTGTCAAATATCCCGTTTTTCGCGGGATCATTCCGCTTTTAGTTATTAAATCATAATCCTAATTGATTTTGAATTAAATAACTACACTCAGGGATTATAATAGAAAAACAAGTAAGAGAGCTATATTCGGCTGTGCCGAATCTTATATACCCTTCACCAAATTATACTTTAAAATTAAATTAAAAAAAAAATTTTTTTAAATTTTTTTTTTCGAAATTGTTTTCAAGTTTTTTCCAATTTTTTTTTTTTTTTTTAAATTTGTTTAATTTAAAATTAAATTTTTTTTAATTTATTAGTGAAATAAATTTATGACAAAAAAAGTTTTTTGTGAGAATAAAAATTCGGGTTAAAAAATATTTTTCCCGATTTTGACCCATTGTAGGTCCATCGTTATATACATCGTTGCAATGGACTTTGAAATATCTATCATTAGATATCATATATATATTGTCTATATTTATGACTTTTAAGACAAAAATAGTGGTTGTCTCGCATTGTTCCGTTATTTATGGCCGGATTTGCTGATTTTAAATAAGAAACTTCTCGAAAGCATGTCTGACAGGATTATTGAAGATTTGGATCCCGAAGATATCTGGGGTCTTCAGAAAATTCATTTCAACAGACAGACGGACATGGCTAAATCGACTCCGCTATATGTAAGGATCCAGAATATACAGTATTGGCCATAACTAAAGCACCCCCTCAATGGATTTTTTCATATAATAATTTTATGGATAAAAAAGGTTTTTTTTTGGGATGTATTTTGTATATATTTTATTAATTTATATTGTTAATGTTCATATTGTGTTCATTCAGGAAAGGATAATTTTATGAACAACTAATTTAAAATGATAAAACATACAAAAACACAAAACGCGACGGACAAAACAAAAGCACCCCCTTATAAGATGTTTAAAAATTTGACTGTTTTTCCGCATATTTGCAATGTCAGTTAACGGGACTCACAACGGATGCATTTAAAAATTCCAGAAGATAAAAATAAAGGAAGGCGTAGCCTGTATAATTTAAGTTTTCTACAGTTTATTGTGAAAAAACAATGGATGGCAAGGAACAAGTACTCCAATGAATTTAAAATTAAATTTATTGAAGACTGGAAGCCGGGCTTATCACGACATGAATTGAGTAAACAATATTCAATTAACAGATCAGTTATTTCCCGGCTGATTCCAAAGTTTTTGCCGTATATCACCGGGGTATATCCCCCGCGTAAAGCCACACGATATGATGATTCCTTGATCAAAAGAGCAATACAAAACGATCCTACAGCATTAGCTAGTCAAGTAAAAACAAGTTTAAGATTATGCGTTAGCGAAAGAACAATCCGTAGAAGAGCAGTAGAAGCACAATTATTCAGCCGATGACCAGCAAAAAACCGTTTATATCAGCTAAGAACAAGAAAGCTAGACTGGAGTTGGCCAAAGCCCACATCGACTAGAGTGTCCAAAAATGGAAGACAGTACTGTTCTCTGACGAATCCAAATACAAATTAAAAAGTTCTTATGGAATAAGGCGTGTACGCAGACGAAAAGTAGAAAGACTGAATCCTAAGTATTGCAAAGGAACAATTAAACATAGAGGGGACAATGTAATGGTCTGGGGTTGCTTTTCTGGTAAGGAATTAGGCCAATTCATAATATGAATTTAAATCGTGAAAATTGCAGAAATAAGGATCAGCAGTTTCACGATTAATTTCAAGGCGTTATTATATCCTGGGAAGGAATATCGCAAATTTCCATTTTGGCGTGAAATTAAGTGTAAATGATGTTAAATTTCAGAGAATATAAAAAATTGCAACAAAAAAAAGTAAAAATATTGAATTAAAACAACTTCTTCTAAAATATTCAATAATAAGGCCTTGCTAAATGTTGTAACCCAATTCAAAGGCGTCCATATTTTTTAATATTTCAATGGGTTTCAGGGAAATTTGCATTTATCAATTATTACACGCGAAAGAAATTGTTTTTTTTTATATATTTCATTTATTACATAAAATTGTACATTTTTACACTCGTACGATTAGTTTTGATTTCCTAAACGCACAAAAAAATCAAAAAAAAGCAGTCGTGAAATTTAAGTTAAAACTACAAAAACGAGAAAAAAAAACCAAATCAAAACATTAGCAATGTTGTAATGTTACTTCCATATTTTCAATGGAATAAGTGAAAGTTTTTTGTTTTCGCATTTCACTTGCTCTACAGCATCTGCACCAGCATCACTAAATCACCATTATCGTCTTCATAATCATTGTATTATTACGAGGCCTGTTTTTTCTTTGGCCACTTTAGCGACTACGAAACGCGTAAGTTGTATAAAATAAGGAAAAAATATTGCAACATGTTGCAAATGCCATTACAATAATACAATGCAATGCAATGCACTGCACTGACTGCATCGATCGCACTGAACTGCACTACTAACCAAAAGACAACAAACATACAGTTATTCGGTCGTTAAAGTAACGTTTGTTCATGCTGTTGTAGTTGTTGTTTGACTGCATCGCCGCACAGCATTAAAGTGCGTATGGAAGGATTGTAGAAATTGCGCAGATGGATGGATGGTTGGATAGACGGATGAACGACACGCCTTCATTGTGCTATGAATGTGTTATTCCATGTCCGCTAACGAGTTGAACTGCCCGTTTTCTTTATTACGTGTCTTTCTTACGTGCGTAAGTACGACGAGTAACTATTTACTAAAATTTACTCGTATGCAAGCAAGTACTTGCGTAAAATAACATGTTTGAATGTTTTGACTGTAGTTAAATAGTTTTTTTTCTTTAATTAAAACATCAAAATTACTACTATTTCAATTGAGAAGTGGGTTAAATGTGCAAAATTATGGTGATATTAAATATAATGTCGCTATCATTAAGTTTTATGCGTACGTACGATTTTAGGAATGTAATTTAAAAGTCTCTTGTACACATTCAGACACGTAATATGTTAAAGATCGTATACGATGAAATACCTAGGTAAATAGATATGTATGTACATTTGATGCCACAAATAAAACGACAAACCACAATCAAAAAAGTTAGTTACATTTAGTGTTTATGAACTTGTTGGGATTATGACAACCTTGCGATTATGTAGACTTTTAATTATCTAAACATGTTTGTTTTGTTTTTAAGATTTTATATTCAAGATGTACAACAAATTTGTTTTATTTTTCATTTATATTATAGTACTTAATCGTATTTCGCTCTAATTGCATTTGATCTTAAACTAGGAAGAAAAATTATTTAGTCAGAGCTATTTTATATGACAAAAGTCTTTTAGGATATCATATAATTTCTGAATAAAACAAGTAAGAGAGCTAAATTCGGCTGTACCGAGTCTTATATACCCTTCACCAAATTATACTTTAAAATAAAATTTAAAATTTTTTTTTTTTCAAAATTGTTTTTAAAAGTTTTTTCCAATTTTAAAAATTTTTTTTTTTAATTTATTAGTGAAAAAATTTGACAGAAGAATGTTTATTGTGAAAAAAAAAATTCGGGTTACAAATTTTTTTTCCCGATTTTGACCCATTGTAGGTCCAACTTTGTATAGCCTTATATACTTCAACGATGTATATAAGGCTATATGGACTTTGAAATATCTATCATTAGATATCCATATTGTCTATATTTATGGACGGATTTTGCTGATTTTAAATAGGAAACTTCTCGAAAGCATGTCTGACAGAATTATTGAGGATTTGGATCCCGAAGATATCTGGGGCCTTCTGAAAATTGATTTCAACAGACAGACGGACAGACAGAGAGATGGACATGGCTAAATCGACTCCGCTATCTATAAGGATCCAGAATATATATACTTTATAGGGTCGGAAAATTATATTGTGGAAATTACAAACGGAATGACAAATTTATATATACCCTTCTTACGAAGGTGAAGGGTATAATTATTGTCATATTTATATACAGCATTATGATACAATAATATATGTATTACAAGTTAGCTTTAAAAATGTTATCCATTTTTAAATTTTGAACAATAAAAATAACTTTTAAGCAAAATAATGCAATTTTAAAGAAAATAATGCAATTGTAGGAATTATATTTATCTGGCAAAAGGGTAAAAATTAAAAAACACAGTTTCCATTTTTTGGTTTATCAAATATACATATGATTTTTGTTCTTTTGGGATCGTTAACAATGTAACGAATTATGAGGTTATTAAGCTACGTACACACGGTTGTCAGATTTTACAATGTAGCCAGATCTGGCAGTATGCTCGCAATGTACTGCCAATGAAATATTATAAGCAAAAGGTTAATTGTCAGTTTAGGCGATTGTAAGAAAACCTTACAATTTCATTGTCAGACAATTGTCAAACAATAAATTTATATGCCAACAAAAATTGTCAGTTCACACGGTTGCTTTACTTTTGTTTATTTTAAATACATATGCACAGTGTTCCCAATAGAAATAATTTATCTGACAATGATGCCATTGTCAGATGCATAAACATCGCACATATGACAATAAAAAATTTCTGACAATGATCTGGCAATGGCAACATAAGGTGTTTACACTATTGTCAGATGTCTGACAATAGTATTGTCTTACAATGTACTGACAATACTTTTTCTGACAACGTTGTAAGACAAAAATTGTAAGTTCACACGGTTGTTAGACATTTTCGCACATTTTTCTGACAATATTGTACAATCTGACAACCGTGTGTACGTAGCTTTAGTAAACTTTAATAAATGGAAAAAATAAATAGAAAACGCTATTAAACATCAAGAGAGGAGACATTTAAAAAAATGCTCTAAATGAACGATTAATTTTTTTATATCTCCTTATTTGATTAGCAAATTATCTCCTTAAATATTTTTGACAAATACAAACCTACATACTGTTAAATTATTCTAGTTAGCTAACCTATTTTAATATAAATTTAAAAACAAAAATATTTATGTATATGATTATTTAGCTAATATATTCTTAAATTTTGTAATTAGCTAACCTTCGTGGTTTGAATACGTATTTTCTGAATAAGAATTCGGGGTTGAATGATGAAAATTAATCAATTGTAATTGTGACCACTGTCCTTGTCTATAAATCATATGAAGTCATCGTAAATAATTTAAATCAATTTCGAAAAAGTATGATTTTTATTATTTGTTTTAGGAGGCCAATTTTATTGGAAAAAATTAAAATAAACGATGAATTTTTAACACTCAATGCTGTTGTTGCTGGTGTAATTGTAGCTGCTAACAATTATTTTATTTACTACAATTTTGTCTAGTTTTTACTGTAGTTGTTGTTGGTCTTTTTTTAATTTATGATTTTTTTTCTTTTGTTTTTCGCACAATTATGAAAAAATATTGTATAATTTATAGTTTATGCTTTAAACAAACCAAGATGATGGCATGGAATGATAATGAAGTTACAAATGAATGAAGTTGCGCAAGGCCTCAAATAAATAATTTAAAAATAAAACTGAATTTAAAAAAAAAAAATTACAAATCAATTGAATGAAAATATGTGTTTAAAACTATGTTTAGTTACTAATATTCGGTATATTTGTATCTTATATTAATTGAAATATTTGGTCAATTCACAAGGTCTCTTATCAGTCATATTGTCATAGTGTCCTAATATATCACGACTCGGCGGCTCGGCTTAACCGACTCTTAGGCATTCGGTGTTGGTCGCTGCTGGTTCGTTACGATAACACAATAAACATAGCATAGAAAGTAGTATTATTTTAGGACACTTTTTGCTTGAAACCATTGTGAAATATTAGGACATTATGACAATATGACATGATAAGACATCTTGTGAATTGACCAATTGTATAAATAATATCAAACAAAAAGAAAAACAATTTGACTGCATAATTTGTAGGAAATTAACATCAAGTTGTTAATAGTTATTGGCCAAAAATATGCAATTAACATTTTTTAAGCGGCACTATATAGTAACGAGTATTTAACGGTGGTTAAAGATAAAAAAAAAAACACAAGAAATACAACGCAAAGATTATATTAATTTATTAAGTGATTAAACAACAAATACAACATTTGCCGTTATTGAAGCCAATAAAATAGATACAAAATATTTATAATGAGTACATACATTAAGGGGGCCCAAAAAACAGGTGTCGACGTTCCCGACTAAAGAGTAGGTTTACAAACACTTTTCTTATATACAATTTCTCAAATTTGTTTTCTGCAACAAGACGTGCACAGTGTGATTGATCGTAAAAAAGTGGCAATAAATCTAAATCTTCTAAACAACTGGTCTGATTGCAAAATGATTTAATTTGTGACCAAACAGTTAGAGTACAAGCGTGTCAAAGTAGACTTGTAAATTGCAAGAATATGAAAAGATTTCAATCAATGAAACGTAAAGAAATTCCTGCTTATTTCAACAAGTTATCTCTTATAGTTTAAATGATATTTTAGTCCAAATATTTTTATAAAAATATTCTCGTAAAATAATCAAATTCACAATTTCGAAATGAGTTTGAAAAATGGCTAAATTTTGAAAAATATCGAGCTTAATTGTTTTTACTATTTCTCAAAGGTTTAAAAAATATATATATAATATTTTTACATATTTGATAAGAACTGACTTCAAAAATGACTATTAGGAAATTTTTAAGACGATACAGACATGGCCAGATCTCTTATTTAATGCCTGATCTCGAAAAACATTTTTAAAAAGAGAATACTTACAAACAGCAAATTAATTATCGACCGATCTTGTCATTTTCAAATGTATAGGTAAAAATGCTATGCCGAATCTTATATATCCTTCACCAAATTATACTTTAAAATAAAATTAAAAAAAAAAAAAAAATTTGTAATTTTTTCGAAATTAGTTTTTAAAATTTTTTTTTTTAAAAATTTTTTTATTTAAAAATTAATTTTTTTTAATTTGCTAGTGAAAAAAATTGTAGACAAAAAATTTTCTTTAGTGAAAAAAAAAAAAAAAATTTTAAATTTTTTTTTTTCGAAATTAGTTTTTAAAATTTTTTTCCAATTTTTTTTTTTTAAAAATTTTTTATTTTAAAAATTATTTTTTTTTAATTTGATAGTGAAAAAAATTGTAGACAAACAATTTTTTTTGTGAAAAAAAAATTCGGGTTAAAATATATTTTTCCCGATTTTGACCCATTGTAGGTCCAACTTACTATAGCTTTACATACATCGTTGCAATGGACTTTGAAATATCTATCATTAGATATTCATATTGTGAATATTTATGACTTAGAAATCGAAATATAGATCAAAAATATGCCAAAAATAGAGGTTGTCTCGGATTTTTGCTCATATCTCCGTTATTTATGGACGGATTTGGCTGATTTTAAATAGGAAACTTCTGGAAAGCATGTGTGACAGAATTATTGAAGATTTGGATCCCGAAGATATCTGGGGTCTTCAGAAAATTGATTTCATCAGACAGACAGACGGACATGGCAAAATCGACTCCGCTCTCTATAAGGATCCTTCTCACGAAGGGTATAAAAAGAGGATGTTTTTTGAAAAATATTTGGACATTAATTATTGAAGATATTTGCGAAAAACAAAATAAAGTTAAGGTAAAAATATTAGACAATTGTTTACATCTAGAATGAACGAATCAAAGTAACGTTCAAAGTCAATGGAATCTGTCTTAAAAGAATATATAATTGGCATTACTATACTTTAATCCAACACACGACTTTCCGGAATATGTCTTTAACCCCACCTATACGCTTGTTAAATATTTATACATACTATATGTGTGTACGATTTATGTACCAAAATACATATTTTCAAGAGACAATCGCCAGATGCTGTTAATAAAAACCAAAAAAAAAGAAACAAAAATGTTTCTATTCCACCTTCTGGTGATTGATACTGGTACATTTTGTGTTTGAGCACTGAAATGTATCACCTGAATACATGTTGTAAATGTTGCAGTTGTTTGAAACCAGTTTGTTTAAACACATGAACGCGAGTACGAATGCACTTCTTATACAAGGTCAAAAAATCTTTTTCTATTCAGATGGATTTTTTAAACAAGAAACTCTATTTTAATCTGCCATGAATGCAATTTAACAAACTAAAAACACTTGAATTAGTTTCAACTTTTTTTACAGCATTTTTACTATTCTTTTTGTAGAGTTTGTAGTCTTGTTACTGTTACAGTTTGTTTTTCCTGCTGGTGGTGCATACAACACAAAACGAAAAACCCGTTAAATTTCCCACGACTTTTTTCTGCAACTAGTAAAAAAATACAAAAAAAAAAAAAGAATTAAATCAAACCAAAATACAACCAACAAATTCATTTATTTCTTATTTTTGTTGCTGACTCCAGTTGAAATAGAAAGAAATATTTATTGAATGCGGTGCATAATTTTAACCCAGTTATAATCAGCCAACAATAAAAAATAAAATTAAGAAAGAAAAAAATAATCAAGCTTTAATTCAATTACCAAAGTCTGGCATGGAAAATACGAACTACATTTACAGTAAGAAGGCATAAACGTGACCAACTTGAAATGAAATTCTATTTTTATAATGATTTATTTAATTGTGTCAAGCATTTGGGGAACAACTTAGCTTGAACATATTTTTTCTCAAGTTTTGGTGAAATATTAAATGTTAATATTCAGAACTCTAAATATCTAATGGAAATTTGGTTACATTAAGCTTAATATAACTATAAATATATCCCTAATTCTACTTTTATAGTAATATTAAGTTCAGAAAATACTAAATAAAAGTAATAAACTATTTTTATACCTTAAAAGTTTAGATAAAAGTTTGTCCTCCGTCTGTAATTTCTACAATATTCATTTGCAACCTTATAAAGTATGTATATAAATATACTATCTATCCTTATAGCTAAGGGAGCCGATTTAGTGAGGTCCATCTGTTGGTTGAAATATGATCTCCAATATATTTTAGATATAGTCATGAAAATCAGTCAAATCGGCCATAAAATGGCTAAGCAAAACCCCAAGACTATCTAGAAACAAATTAACTTTTGGAAGTTCCCCAATAAAGTGTAGAACTAAAAACACTCAAAACAATATATATAAACGAAACCCTGTTCTTTAAAAACATGTTTTTGCGGATCTATAAGAAGATTTCATATCCTATTCATATGAGGGCGGGTCAATAAGTCCGATGAAACACAAGTTTTTGGATTAAAAATCATTTTATTTTCAAACATAGTCTCTTTTGAGCTCTAATATTTTGTTTTACGTTTCTCCAATTATTATATCCCTTTCAAAAACTAAGATTTATCGAGGTCATCAAAATAGGTAATTGTTTGTGAGATGATTTCATTGTTGGAGTTAAATCCCTTTCCGCCGAGCCATTTCTTCAGGTTTGGAAACAAGAAATGGTCATTCTGGAAAAAAGTCCAGAGAATAGGGACGATGAGGGAGCAATTCGTAGCCGAATTCATGGATTTTTGCCATGTGAGATGCATATGGTATCCACAATCTCTCGTACTTTCAATCTCTGATCGGCCAACACAATATCGTAAATTTTTCAATTGTTTCGGGAGTAGAGACCTCAACTGGGCATTCAGAACGATTGGCATCTTCCATGTTTGTACGGACACAAGGAAATTCAGTAAACCACATTTTTACCATTGAAATTGATGGTGCAGAGTTCCTATAGTATTTATCAAGATTAGCCTTGGTTTGAATGATGTTTTTTTTTCGCAAAAAATAATGCCTAATGAGCACACAAAATTCACTTCACAATGCAGTAGTCCCCTATCAATGGCTGTCAAACACAAACTAAATGACGCGGCGTGTTCAAATTGTGAGAGGAGTCAACTGACAGATGCCTGTTAGCAGTAAAAGTGTTACCCTTTCAGTTAATTGGCATTAAATTCAAAAAGTCACGAACCTATTGACCCACCATCGTATTCTTAGCTATAGCAAAGTGTTACACAAAAATTTTCAATAACATCTAAAAAATCTTGAAAAAAACTAATATTAGTAAACATCAAGCCAAAGAAACATATCCCAGCAGTTAAGCAAGTACCCAGCAGTTCTAGGAGACAGTACTGAACTAGTGATTTTACCCATCATTTAGGGTGGGAACTAGTTACTTTAATAGCTACGTGACTAGTTTTTTTTTTTTTTTCTTAAGTATACTGATATCCCATGTAACATAGCATGAAGTCAATAGTAACTTTAGTGTCTCTTAGTAACCTATAGTGAAGACACTTTAAACGTTTATTTTGTACTGCACTTTAGAAAGTTGTTATTTTACCCACCAGAAGCAATCCTTTGGTTAGTTGTCAAAGAAAGGTTTGTTTACAAGCAATCGTTTATTTGAGGTCTATTTGAGGTCAATTAGCACTCGGTCATGTTAAAATAACTTGTTATGTAGCTGATCAAGTTACCAGTTAGGTAGCTAGTAAGGTAACTGACGTTATTTAACCAGTATGTGAATCCAATGCGTTGACTACTTTGGACCAGCTATTAGACAGTTTCATTGTAGTTAAAATAACTAGTCACGTAGCTACTGAAGTAACTAGTTCCCACCCTAAATTAAGGGGTAAAATCACTAGTTCGTGACTGTCTCCTAGAACTGCTGGGATACTATGATGACCGAGCATGTGTACAAATGGTTCAAATGTGATAGTAGTTAGATCATTGATAGACTAAAGTATTCAGTCGCTGTTACAATGATATTAAACTTTGCTTGTCGCCAGAGGCATAAATCCTTGCAATAAAGTAATCTAAACAGAATGCATAGACAGTATATGAGAATATCAGGAGGAAGTGGTGGAGAAAAAAATGAAGTGATGAAGTAGAAAAAAGAATCGTAATGGGCCTTAATGCAGCTATGAACGATGATTTCTTATAAGAACCCGTGTCATCATTATAATGAACAATCAATGTGTAATTAGTTATAAACAACCAATTCTTAGATGTACTTTAAAACCACAATATTGGCCAAAGAATGGTTCAAAGTAATACTAAGGATATTCTTGAAAAGGATACTAATTTTTGTTTACTTCAGCTGGACTATAAGTTTATTCTACAGGATACAAAAATGATCTACTCAACACGCTCTTTCAGAATTATTGAATCGATATTCTGTTCCTAAAATGCTGTTGGACAGTGTTATCGTTTAAGTGTGAAAAGTACTCAATCAGATTTATTTTATTAATATTTTGTAGAGAAAGTTTTAAACTTTCTTTGATATTTATTAAAAAAGTTTTAATATTTATTTAAACATTATTGGTTTCTTAATTTTCTCAGTTTTCCGTTTCATTCAATGGTAAAATGATCATATATAGTGATTAATTTAAGTGAAAAATGAATGAAAGTAAATAAATGAAATGAAAATCTTACCTTTGGGCATACCACAGGGTCCTTTGGTACGTGAGTTATCCAAAAAATCTAAATCGTATTTGCGTGCAGGTGGATACGTAAGCGCCACATGTGCTGAGGTAAATTGTAAAAGGCAGCTTAAATACAAAATGGAAACAACCAAAAGCGTTGACCAATTCGTTGGCCAATTTGGTTGGTATTTATGATGGTGTTTGTGTTCACGGTGTGGCCATAATTGTTGGCCAATGTGTTTTCTATTATTTACAGCCATATTTTTATTTTTATTATTATTATTTTGTTTTTTTCTTTTTTAATTTTAACGGCAGAGTACGAGTACAAAGCACATACAACTAACCGACTGCAATAACACCTTTAAGGTAAAACTTTTTGGTATGATTCCGTTGAGTTGAGTTTGGTTTGGTATTTTATTTATTTGCTTATATATATATATATTTTTTAAATTTTGCACGTTTCAATAAATATTTACTATAATTATTATTTATTTAATTTTGTTTTTCGTTGGATTGTTATTTTTAACAAATTACGATTTATATTTCATTTATATATAAATTTTTTCAAATAATTTATTTCAGATTTTGCAATATTCTCCACATTGAAATGAAATGTTGTGCATTTGTGCCATTTAAATCAAATCACTTAATATTGTTGTAATTTTTCTATTTATTATATATTTTTTCAATTAACATATTTATGTATTTTTGTTGTATGTTTTTAAATTGTTGATTAAAAACCCATTAGCACCGGTATATCAAAAATTCTGAAATCAAAAGAGACAAATTTTATTTTAATGTATTTATAAACAGAAGATATTATTATGAATATAGCCATTTAAGAGGTTACAAATATATTGATATGATTAAAATAACTAAAAAAAGTGAACAAGTTTTACAATAACATGTGTTAAATTATTAAATAAATTCATGAACATTTTCATAAGTTATTCCGAAATTAGTACTAGAACGATTACAACTAGAAACACTTCAGATTATTTAATACCATCCAATAACTTCTAGAATCCCTTGTGTGGAACATTATTGTAATTATTAAATAATTCTACAAAGTTTTATTGGGACTAGTTATTTAGAAGTAAGTAGTTAAATATTGGTTTTAGTCTAATTATATAGAACTCAAACTAATTCCGAAAGAAGTTCATTGAACCAATTAACAAACTTTTATTTGTCAAACAATTTAAATTGAAAATGCAATTTAAAATTGTTTTCAAGAGAATTTAGATAGGTGACTTCAAAGGCGAATTCAGGCAAATTGGAGCGAATTCATTAATTTAGTATATATAGAGTTAGACTTTAACTATACAAAGAATATTAAACCCCATAAAAAAAAATGATTGAATACGCACCAATTTGCTTGAAGTCAGTCACTCGTATAAATTCGGCTTGATTGTATTCAGCAATATGAAAATCAATAATGAAAATGAAATAGCTTTTGTCGGATTTGTTTGGATTCATATCTAATACATGAACGAATATTTATCCAATAATTTTTCAACAGGATTTTATATTAATGCTCTCTTTATGTAAGTGTGCCAAGTGTGACTATTTCGAAAAAAGAAATATTGATAGAACCGTCGTTAAGGATGTTAGTTATTTAGGGCTTTCGTAGAACTATACCATTTTAATTTGAAATTGAAAAAATACAAATTAAAATTAATGTTGCGAAATGACAAATTGAAATTAAAAAAAAAACAATTTGAAATTGAGAAATTCAATTTAATATTGAGAGAAATTCAATTGAAATTCAGAAATCGAAATTAATATTCAGAAAATGAAAATTGAAATTCAGAAAATACAAATTGATGTTGAGAAAACCTAAATCTATATTGAGAAATAATAAATTTTTATTCTCTTTAAATTTCATATTTTATAAGAAAACCATGGCAGAACTAACAAGGTACAATTACTAGAAAGTATGTTCTCAATTATACATTCCCTATAACGTCAAACAAAAGAAAATTCGAAAAAACAAAACAAAATGTCTAAGACAAAAATAAAATAATTTGTGGTTTTATTAAAAGATATCTATATATTTGCTTCTTTCGTGAAATATTTAATACAAATTAAAATTTGTCCAAATAAATATGTTTTGGTTTTAATATAACGTGAAAACATTGAGAAAACAAAATGAAAAGTGACGAGAGTAAAAGCGTTGTTTGACGTTGCAGGGGTAAATATTGATAACTCTCCCTAATAATTGTACCTGGTTGGTTCTACCATGTAAGAAAACAATATTTAAAAATTGTCATACAAATTTTTAATTTCTCAATTTCAACTTGTGTTTGCTTAATATTAATTTCGATTTCTCAATTTCTGTGGGATTTTTAACCAATATTAAATTGGATTTCTGAATTTCAATTTATCATTCTCAATATTAATGTTCAATTCTGAATTTCAATTTATTATTTCTCAATATAAATTTGGATTTTCTCAATTTCACTTGAAAAGGTGTAGTTCCGTGAGTGACAATTTCAAGTAAAAATCAATTATTCAAATACCGTTCCAAAGAAAGGGTAATTGATTCGCAACAATTCAGTAGAGCTTATTCCACAATTGACAATTTCAAACAAAACAAGTTCGGCTATACCGAATCTTATATACCCTTCACCAAATTATACTTTAAAATAAAATTTAAAAAAAAATGTTTTTAATTTTTTTAAAATTTTTTTAAAAAGTTTTTTCCAATTTAAAAAAAAAAAAATTTGAATTTATTAGTGAAAAAAATTGATGACAAAAGAATATTTTTTGTGAAAAAAAATTCGGGTTAAAAATATTTTTCCCGATTTTGACCCATTGTAGGTCCAACTTACTATAGCCTTATATACATCATTGCAATGGACTTTGAAATATCTTTCGTTAGATATCCATATTGTCTATATTTATGACTTAGTCAACGAGATATAGATCAAAAATAGGCCAAAAATAGAGGTTGTCTCGGATTTTTGCTCATATCTCCGTTATTTATGGACGGATTTTGCTGATTTTAAATAGGAAACTTCTCGAAAGCATTTCTGACAGAATTATTGAAGATTTGGATCCCAAAGATATCTGGGGTCTTCAGAAAATTGATTTCAACAGACGGACAGACAGACAGACAGGCGGACAGATAGACGGACATGGCTAAATCGACTCCGCTATCTATAAGGATTCAGAATATATATACATTATAGGGTCGGAAAATTATATTGTGGAAATTACAAACGGAATGACAAATTTATATATAACCTTCTTACGAAGGTGAAGGCTATAAAAATGGTATCAACATTAAACTAAACAGAGTATTAGCTATATTTATGTGTTTTAGAACTAATTGTGGAACTAACTATTACCCCAAGTCAAGGCAAAGTTATCTGAGATGAAGCACAAATAATTTTGTTCTGATCATTTCTTCTTTTGACAATTATTTTGAAGTTTAGGTATTACAAAATTAGAAGTTTAGGTTTTACAAAATTACTACAGTCCGATCGAAACAGTTTTTTTCTGGCCGATACAGAACCGGTACTGGGGTGGGTACTCCAATTTTCAAAATAATTCAATCATCTTAATTCCATCATGAACAGAAAATGGATTTTTTAACAGTTTTTCAAAATAGTTTTTAAATATCTTCAATACTATAAAACTTTTAATCTTTTAAAATTTGGACTCAAACTATTTGTTTTATCCAGTTTTATTTAGAAAATTGTCAGAAATCTCAATATACAATTTAAATAAAGTTTTAAACCACATACAATAATATACTATTGATTTTCATTGGATAGTTTAGAAAAATCTTGAAATTTATATATTCGATTCATAGTAATAAATAGAGTTTCCAAAAAACCGAAGAATTTCAAAACCGCGGTTTCGGTTTTCAAAAATTGATAACCGATCGGTTTCGGTTCGGTTTTGTAATAATTTATTAACTATTAAATCAGTTGATAATATAGGAACTGCTAAACAAATTTAAAGTTCAAATTTGACGAGTGTTCAAGAGGATAAAAGAAAATTGGTACTTTTTCTTTTAATGGTACCTTTTTAATATATTAAACTAGCTTGACCCGGTGCGCTTCGCTACCCCTGTCGATGTAAAAATCGGTTCAGCCGTTTAGTAATTATTGTTTAAAAACTAAAGTACCAATTTTACCCGTTTTTATCGCATTCTGGTCCAAGTATTGAAAAAATGTATAGCCTATTGACGCTTCCAAGTAAGGATCTATCTACGTTCCAAATTTCAATAAAATCGATTCAGCCGTTTAGGCGTGATGCTCAAACAAACAAACAAACAAACAAACAAATAAATAAACAAACAAACTTACAAAGACATTTATATAATATATTAAAATTAAATTAGTTAAAGTTGGCTGATATGCTTCTCAGTAAAGAAAAAATCAAGAATAGGGTGCTCAATTGTATTATGATACCAAAACTGGAGAACTCAACCAAACTAAAGAGTAGTTTTTTATTCCTCAAAATTAATTTTCTATAATAATGAACCTATAAGCAGAATATTAAACACACATGATCCTGACTGAGTTAGAATATAAAAAAAGGGAATTGCAGGTACTTTTTCGAACTAGTAGTACTTTTTGAATATTTTATAACGATGGACCTAGAAACGCGAATTCAAAACGGATAATTAATGTTACTATTTATTTATTGTAAAGGTACTTATTGAATATTTTATAATAATAAACCTTAAAATTATGCACAAATGATTCTGAATGAGTTAGAATTCACGAAAGGTGATTATAGTCTTACCTTTCTTTTGTATTTTCTATAATAATGAACATAGAAATATGAAATTAAACATTCATGATGCTGAGTAGGAATACAAAATGTTGGTCTTTATGGTACTGTTTTTATTCTAATAATACGTCTATAATGAGCTACAATCCACATTACAAAAATGAAACTAGAGAAATGTTTTCTTGAATTAGTATTAATTTAAAAAGGGAGACTTAATAGTACCATTTCGTTATTCCAATTGAGGTGGCGAAGCGCAACGGGTTAGATAGTACTCCATACTTTTATCGGATATTTGAAAATAACTAAGACTTTGTTACAAAAATTTTGCATTATATAGCCTGCGAAAGGTAGCCTGCTACATCATCTGAAGCAATTATTGCAATACAATTTAAAAAATTTAAACAAATCTTAAGATATTTTTTCCGATCTGTGTTTAGAGATATTGGATGAATAATTGGATGAAAAAGTTTGTTTCTCATTTCTAAATTTTGAATTTTTCTAGTGAAAATACATTGAAAACCGAAGAATAATTGTCGGTTTCGGTTTAAGGCCTTGAAAAACCGCGGTTTCGGTTTCGGTTAAAACCGAATTGGAAACTCTAATAATAAACGTTACAAAATTCTAAATTGTATCCATTCTTGAGATGGCAACCTTCTGTCCTTTGTAGAGCAGCCTGTTTTTCATATTTCTTCATATAATATTCTGAAAGCCTTAATGCTCTTCTAATCAACCTGTTATTTATGTTATGTACCATTTATTTGTTTGATAGGCCTCACCACTCAATGTCTTAGTTCCATTTTCTCAATATCAGGTTATTTTTTATCGTGTCTGACAGTACCGACAGTTCTCATACAAAAATTATATTAATTGGAGGTATGTATATCGTTACTAAAAACGATAACCAGAGAAAAATGGCACTTAACACTTTATACAACAATTTTTGCTTTTAGAAACATCATTAATTTATATTTCTTTTTGCATGTTCCATTAGTTAGATCCCAAAAAAGTGTTTGTGTTTTAATAACATGTGACACGTTCGTAATGTACAAACATTGTACGTATGTATGTATGATTGAGAAGATGTTGACGATACAAGCAGAGGGAAAATCTTAAACTGTGTGTAAAATTTACGTAACATGTATTATTACATGATGATCTATTAACATACTTTTTTTATAATTAATTATGAGAAATTTACAAAAATACAGGTTTTTCATCATTATTGTTTTGTTTTGTTTATATTTACACAAATATTTGTATTGTACATTAGGATGGCCCCCATTTTCGAATTTCCCAACTAAAATGAAAGCTTAGTTTGGGGTATCCTAATAAACATACATATATAAGTATTTATAAGTGTATCAGTAACGTTAATTTAAACAAAATTTTAAATCCAAATATATGATTACATCAACACTTTTTCTCTTAACTGTATACAATATTCAGTTTTTATTAGACATATATAAGTAATCGACAGAAATAACCACAATTACTATTGTAAGAAGTAAAAACTAATTGATGATTTGTTAACAATTTTTTCATAATATATACACTACATACGAGTATCCTATTATACGTGGTACATACATACAATGTACCTACTTCAATAATAAAACAACAACATTAATAATAATATTACTTTTGAAAATACTCTCAAGATACGTTGTAAGTACTATACTATAGGTATACATCTATAATACGTACGATCAAGTAGTTATTGATAATTGAATTGAAGAAAGTAAAGTGTATGTGTCATTTCAGTTGTACTTCTTCTACTCATTCATTTTACTTGATATTTACGCCGTCATCCATTTGAGTAATATGTCTGTATTTCAGATCAATAAAGACAAAACAAAAACAAATTTAGGAAAAAATACAAGTCAATGTATTTTCAAAATGTTTGTCATCACTAGTGAAGTTTCTCAATCAAAATCATTAAATTGTAGAAAATGTAGCTGAGTTTAATGACCACACTTGAAAAACCCTGTAGGAATATCTAAGGCCTAAAGTTGAAAATACATATCTTTCACATGAATTCTGTATATATTTTCCAGATGCATCTGAACATTTTAGTCTTACAGACAAAAATCGCAGTGTCGTAACTCTTGGAATATTAAAGGAAAAACAAAACAGCAGTCAAGCTAAAACAAGTAGATCTCGAAGTAAAAAGCAGTGCCCGTAGAGATAAACGACTATGGACTAATGGCTCGCCAAGAAGCTGTCGAAAGCTCTGTTCAACTCATAACATCAAACTCAATATCAGCACAACTCCTAAAATCGTTGTAAAAAAAGTCCTGAAAGTAACAACATCTCCACAGAGATCCTCAATAATACATCCCAAACGAGTGTATAACTGCTATCTCCTGTTATTAAATTAATCTGGTCATTAGAAAGAATTCCAGACAATCTTAAGGAATATTAAAATTAAGCAAGAAAGATGATTTGAGAAATCGAAACATCTTGCGTGGAATTACATTACTTAGCGTGATTACAAGGTTCCGACGCACTTTATAAACTAAAGGATATGGGATAATATTGTTACGAATTTGCAATAGCGATTTGAATTTAACGGTCTGTAACGACTGCCTACAGCATTCATCATGTTTATAAACACGTCCATCAGAAGTAGAATGCATGCGGTTATTAGCATTGTTTGTAAGTATGGCAACACTAAATTGTTGAAGCTACGAACATTAACATCGAATGCTCTAGAATTCGAACATAAGAGATTCGACCGTTATGAACAATATGGACTACTCGAATGAAAGAGCAGGCTACCAAACCCTTTACTAAGGCTTGCTCTTGCGGAAGATTAAGGTACTGGAGTTCGACTGGGGAGTCTGATATCACCACTACCTTTAATTATAATATTATTTATCTAGTTCATTCATCACTCGATGGTGAAATAACTAAAGGATCTTGAGTACGCCGATGATATACATATGCCTCTTCTCCCACAGCTACACTGATATGTCAAGAAAACTCTATAAACTCACAAGTATCAACAAAAGCCGGACTGAAAATAACAACGACAAAACAAAGCATTTAGAAATTCATTCTGAAAACGTAAAACCTATCCTGATAAACGATGAAATTTTGGAAGATGTCGACTCATTCTACTATTTCTTTCATTATTAGAAAATAATATTTTTAGCTTAACATGTTATGTTTTAGACCTAAAATATCTTGACAATAATGGCTGTATGATAACCCTACCTATGTATATAATACAGAAATACATAGCAGGGGAGGAGAGAGGAATGTCAATGAAAAAAAAACAAAATTGATCTCTTTTTACACATACAGTATAACATCCCAGCAGTTCTAGGATACAGTCCCGAACTAATGATTTTACCCATCATTTAGGTTGGGAACTAGTTACTTCAATAGCTACGTGACTAGTTATTTTAACACGTGCTTGTCCTAAGTGGGGGGTTAATTGATCCTTATTGACTACAATGAAACTGTCTAATAGCTGGTCCAAAGTAGTCAACGCATTGGATTCACATACTGGTAAAAAAAAGTCTTACTTGCTACCTTAGTGGTGACTTGATCAGCTTCATAAATAGTTATTTTAACATGACCAAGTGCTAATTGACCTCAAATAGTCAGCTAAAAGACATATCATAGGCAGTCCAATAAATGATAGCATGAAAACAAACATTTCTTCGATAACTCTCCAATGGATTGCTTCTGATGGGTTAAATAACTAATTTCTAAAGTGCAGTACAAAATAAACGTTTAAAGTGACTTCACTATAGGTTACTAAGAGACACTAAAGTGACTATTGTCTTCCTGCTGTGTTACATGGCTGATACATAAGCAAAAATAAAAAGTAACTGTATGAGAATTGTATCAACACAATTTGTATAAAACCAGTTTGAACGAATTATCACAAAACACGTTTAAAGTGACTATACTCCAGATTACTTAGAGACACTTAAGTGACAATTGTCTTCACGCTAGATTACCCTGGATGTATAAAGTAACCAATTGTCTAATCTCTGCACTACAAAGAGCACATACGTGTCAAATGACCAAAATATATAAATTGGAGTCAGCCAAGTGGTAAGACATTTGTGACGATTACTGTCTATAAGGGATACATTGACTATATGCTTAACTGCTGGGATAATACATGGTAATACATTCTCATGAATAAGGTTTTTGATGACAGACACAGGTTTTTGCCTCTATGTCCAAAAAATGCATCATGAATGCATTTCTTTAAACAAAAAAATATTTTTTAATAATGTAGTCTAAAGAGGAATGCATCTAAAATCAATAAAATTCGACGTCAGGTTCATAAAATACGAGCATTTAAAGTTACAGCAAATGTAAATTTTCTTGATTTTTACAAAAATTTAAATCGTGAGTTTCTCGAAATTTAAAAGAATAAAAACAAAACATGTCTAAAGGACTCCAAAGAGTATGTGTTTAAAGTACATATATCGTAAAAATCGGAAGACCCAAGGTCAAAAACTTGTGTGTTTTCTGTGCTCTTTGGTATACACATTTTTATTGCATCAATTTTCTATTCAAGTATTAATTTTATATTAGATTCTATTTGTCATAATAATTTTTAGTGAACCACAACCATAATTCGGCCAATATTGACATAAATATTGCTATTATGTATACAACATAAGCGTCATGAGTACAGAAATTGAAATATTTCATTAATGACGGTGCTTGATCACTAATGTTGTATTAAAATGATCAAAACAAAAGAAAACAAAAATATATTTAAATATTGAAAACCCCACTCAACCGCCAATCACATTAAGAAGTGTGAGAACAATTGTTATTTTAACAGCTACCGAATGATTTTGTTCACAAATATTTTTTGTTAAAAAAATATTTTGAAATCCTCTTAGAAATATCAAAATAATATTTATTTTCATATCAAAGTCAAAGTGTCAATAAATCTAAGAGATCTACAAGACAATAGACTAAAAGCATTAAACCAAGTGTTTGTTAAAAAGATAATAATGAACTAGGTGTAGGTTTTTCTTACCCACTAACGATTTCATTTCTTTACAAAACACAAAAACATTCCATAAAAAAAACCCAAAACTTTTAAAAGCCTTTAGCAAACACCTGATTTTAAATCTACAATTATTATTGTTTGATTCCTTATTTTGTTCAAACACCGGAATGAAGGGGTGCAAATTGAAAAATATTTTAAAAAATGCACAATAGAACGTGTTTAATGGCAGAGTATTGTAAAGTGGAGCAAATGTTATTATTATTACTTATTATTACTATGCATAATAGAGTTTCATTTTATGGTTTTTGTTGTTGTTGTTTATTTAAAACAATGTTGCATGTTATTTTTTTAATTTTTGTCTTGACTACCGCACACAAATATCTAAATAAGACTCGCCTTGGATTGCCTTACTTACTTACACCTTGCATTTTCGGTTTCAAATAAATATTTTCAAAAGAAAAACTCTTTTTTAACACAGGCATAATTATTTATGGTTTTCGATGTGAATTTTTTCTTAAATTTTTTGGGTTAATGGTGGCGTTACATGTTTTTAGCATAGCATAGCATAGCATAGCATACCAGTAGTTTTTGATTTTTGACAATTATATTTTATTAAGAGATTTGAAAAGATTGTATTAAATGGTGTTGCTTGAACAGGTTTAAAAGTTGGTAGACAACCACGGAGGATATTGTAATAAATGGGTCTGGAAATTAACAGATTATAAGATAACTATAAACGTGTATATTTATGAAATAAATAAATATAAGACAAAAAAGTTACTATTTGCATTATCGAACCTAATAAATTCAGGAAGATTAATTAAAATTATATAAATGATGAATTATATTTAGGGACTGCCTTATGGAGCCCCTAATTTCGAAATGTTTGCCATATGGAGCAGTGTCTAGTCTATCTTTCATTAAAATCTCTACAAAATTTATGTTTGAAATAATTAACACCATCCTACACCAAACATATGCAATCCTGTTGTTTGGACAGTATAGAATTCGGAAATCTTATATATAAATAGGCCACACGTTTTTTTGTGGTACACTTTTAAGTAGAGTTTCCAATTCAGTTTTAACCGAAACCGCGGTTTTTCAAGGCCTAAAACCGAAACCGGCAATTATTCTTCGGTTTTCACTTTTAATCTATTTCCACTAGAAAAAAAAACAAAATTTATAAATGAAAAGCAAACTTTTTCATCCAATTATTCATCCAATATCTCCAAACATAGATCGGTAAAAATATCTTAGTTATTTTCAAATATCCGATAAAAGTATGGAGTACCAGCTGACCGGTGCGCTTCGCCACCTCAATTGGAATAAAGAAATAGTACTATTAAAACTCCCTTTGTAAATTAATACTAATTCAGGAAAACATGTCACTAGTTTCATGTTCATTGTAATGTGGATTGTAGCTCATTCTAGACGTATTATTAGAATAAAAACAGTACCATAAAGACCCACATTATGTATTCCTACTCAGCATCATGAATGTTTAATTTCATATTTCTGTGTCCATTATTATAGAAATTACAAAAGAAAGGTAAGACTATAATCGCCTTTCCTGAATTCTAACTCATTCAGAATCATTTGTGCCTAATTTTAAGGTTTATTATTATAAAATATTCAAGAAGTACCTTTAAAATAAAGAAATAGTAACATTAATTATCCGTTTTGAATTCGTGTTTCTAGGTCCATCGTTATAAAATATTCCAAAAGTACTACCAGTTCGAAAAAGTACCTGCAATTCCCTTTTTTATATTCTAACTCAGTCAGGATCATGTGTGTTCAATATCCTGCTTATAGGTTCATTATTATAGAAATTTCAAAAATAGTTTCTGTTACCTCAATATCATTATGACCTCTATCCTTGATTCTTTCTTTACTCAGAAGCATATCAGCCAACTATTATGTATATACAATAAGTAAAATAATTTATTACAATAAAAAGTACCATTAAAAGAAAAAGTAAAAAATTTTCCACACTTAAACCACTGTCAAGTTTGAAATTTCAAAGTAATTTTCTGATTCTAGGTTCGATATTATAGAAAATTCATTTTGAATAACGAAAAGGTACTCCTTAGTTTGGTTTAGTTCTCCATGTTTGGTATCATAATACAATTGATCACCCTATTTTTGATTATTTCTTTACTGAGAAGCATATCAGCCAACTTTAACTAATTTAATATATTAAAAAGGTACCATTAAAAGAAAAAGTACCAATTTTCCTTTATCCTCGTAAACACTCTTCAAATTTGAACTTTATATTTGTTTAGCAGTTCCTATATTATCCACTGATTTAATAGTTAATAAATTATTACAAAACCGAACCGAAACCGATCGGTTTTCAATTTTTTAAAACCGAAACCGAGGTTTTGAAATTCTTCGGTTTTTTGGAAACTCTACTTTTAAGTATGTTATTGTTCACCAATATTGATGAAACACATATGGTTTAAAAGGTTCTTTTCTCTAGATATGCACAATATAAAAAATTGTTTCAAAATTATTTTTATAAAAGTGGCAAATATAGTGAAACAACGATAGATATATTTCAGGAGAAATTTTTCTGTTTAAAAGGTGCAACTTATATCTCTCAAACAAAAGAAACAATTTTAAAAATAGTTTCAAAATACCATATAAAAGTGGCAAATATAGTGAAACAACGATAGATATATTTCAGGAGAAATTTTTCTGTTTAAAAGGTGCAACTTATATCTCTCAAACAAAAGAAACAATTTTAAAAATAGTTTCAAAATACCATATTTATGATGTTTTTAATTTGTAACATTAAGAATACCGTCATTTCACTAAAACAAAGTGATCGAGAAAAATCACTCCAATAAAGCAGAATTGCAACATGAGAACTCTTTCATAGTTTTCTGTTCACTTTTGTACCACTATGTAATTTGTAATTTTAGCAATATTATTTATTTTGTTAATTGTTTGGCGTTAAAATAATTTGTCATCGAATTGTTTAAACAAAATTTCTATTTCAAAATTTAATTGAATGATTTTCTCGTAACACTTCAAAACAAATGAATCACTGCACAACACCATGGAGCGCCAGTAATTAGCTCTGCTTTAACTAAAGATAGACGGACTACAAATGTACAAATGTATTTCATAATGTCACTCTCGCTTGGCATGACACTGATCCAAATGCCAACACTAGTACACTTTTTTTGTTAAAATTTAATATATTTGTACAATATACTCTATACATTGCATTTAAAAACGAAAAATATTTTTAATATATTTTTTCAGAGGTATAAAAGAATTATTGCCTTAAATGAAATGAAATGTAATGTACAATGCAGAAAATTTACAAAATTTAAACAAAAATATGTCAAAACCTCTCACCGAAGAACCAGTCACATAATAAGTTCTGTGTGAGTTCTCTTTTCCCTAAACTATTGAATATTTACACACTTGATGTATAAATAAATTAAATTGCGAATTACTTAAATGGTGGGCCTAATTGTATGGACAATCAAACTTCTTCACATCATCATATAATGCGTATTGCTTCCTCTATAATGTAAATCCCGACCTATGAAGTCAAGATGCCAAAGAATACCAGCAGTTCTGCATTGACAACTAAAGAATGTAACCCTTGGTTGAAAATAATTTATATATTTTTGAGTCATTTGACAAGTATGCTCCTTGTATTGCAGAGAGAAGTCAAATTTTTATACATCCCAGGTTATCTAGTGTGAAGTCTATCATGTTGTAGTCACTTTAAACATGTTTTAAACTTCACTTTAGAAAGTAGTCATTTTACTCTGCAGAAATAGTATATTGAAGAGCAAATTGTCTCGAAGTGTCCTTTTGTAATGCAGAGTTTAGTCTTTGTAATTTATTGAGGGCCTAAAGCATGCACATATTAAAATATCTAGAAACAGAGATATTTTATGTTTTATATTATCTGTATGGACTAAATAAAAAATCGTAAAAATGAGATGAATTATCAAATTAGACAACTAACTAGTGCTTTTGAAATGCAAAGATAAAAGAGAAACTAATTCAAGTTGAGTTCAATTCACTAAAATCTTAATTCAGAATTAAAAATACTGTTACGATTTTGCAATAGTGATTTGAATTTAACGGTCTGTAACGACTGCCTGCAGCATTCATCATGTTTATAAGCACGTCCATCAGCAGAAGCTTCTACTTATCAACAATGTTGATAGCATGCGGTTATTAGCATTGTTTATAAGTATGGCAACACTAAATGTTTTAGCTGGTAACATTGACATCGAAAGCTCTAGAATTCGAACATACTAGTTTGTCCGTTAAGAGCATTGTAGAAGATTCCAGAAAGATGGCGTGTGTATAAATAGTGGCAGAGGTAGCAGTCGTGAGTTGAGTTTATCAAAGGCGTTGTTAGAATTAACATCAACTGTCTTGTACATTTAAGCTTGTACGTAATAGAGTTTGTGTGCATTTCTGCGAATTGATAAACGTGTATAAAGACACTGAGTGACTATTTGAACTGTTGTTGTTGTACATTTTAAATAAATAAAGAGTTGTTACAATTTTAAACAACTAAAACTGATTTTATTTGCAATCAAAAGTATCCGGTTTATTTAAAGGAAGGTTAAGAAGTAATAATACTAATTATTTTGATTTTGTTTTAATAGAATACAACATTAATTCCATTAGGATATTTGATAATTCATATCTAATGTAAATTGAATGAAAATAGTTTTTCTTCTTTCAATTTGTTTTTATTCATTTGCAAAATGAATTAAAAAACATTTACTAAAAGGTTTTTACAGACAACAAATGGAATTGTTAAAATATAAATTTGATTTTGAAAATTAAATTAAATTGTGTAAAAATTGTGGATTTAAATGTTTTAATACTCTGCATTCTGACTAATAAAACTAAAATCAGACAACTACAAAAATACCAGTAATTTAACAACTAATGATGTTGAGCAACAAGGTTGTTCGTTTAGACGTTTGTTTGTCAGATGGTTTTTTATTTACTCTTATTTAATATTAATATGGAAGTAAAGTTTAATTAACTTTTTTTAATTTTTAACGACACTTACTTAAAAACAAACACTCAAGAGTGAAAACAATCATCGAAATAGCCATCAGTGTGAGATACAAAGTGTGTTTTTTATTTAATAATAAAAGTGATGTCAAGCTTAATAGATACTCGAACACAAAACACTCAAACAAACAGCGAGTGCCACAATTTAGTGGAAGGAAGGTACAACCAATTTTAAATTATTATTTTATATTTTCATAGAAGACTTTTATAGGTAAAAAAGTTTAGAAAAACACCTGTAATTGCACATGTATCTGCCATGAATTAATTAAATACTGAATTACATTAGCAATTGTCTATCTTATATATATAACCATATAATTGTTTTTGGTTTAGACGTTTTGTATTAAACTTAGTAATGCTGTCGAACCACATATAATTATATTTGGAATGAAATATTTGTGAAATAATTTCGCAAAAGCAGTACGCACTGTTCTTATTGTGAAAAACATGTGAAATATATCTGGCAACCTTATTTTCCAACTGCAACAAGTAGCTAACAACATTTTTTTCAACTACGAAATAATATGAGCAGCACTTCTTTCGCACGAAATTAAAACCAACATCTGATCAAGGACCCCGGACCTATTGAAATGCCACTGCCACACAAGCGGTCAATAATATATTTTTATTCATTTCATTAAAAAAAAAGCACTGAATATTACTTATTATCACAATGTCCTAATGTATTATGATAGTTTAAACAAATTGTTGTTGTGCTTCAAACAAAAAAAGTGTTATTTTATGACAAAACGGTTCAAAAAGTCTTATTAATTTAGAACTTTTTTGTTTGAAACACAATCAAAATTTGTTTAAACTATAATAATATTGTTACGTTTCAACATTTTTAAAACCTTGGTTTATTCCCTCTAAATAAACCGGATAATTTTGATTGCAAATAAAAGCAGATTTAGTAGTTTAAAATTTGTAACAACTCTTCATTTATTTAAAATGTACTACAACTACAGTTCAAATAGTCACACAGTGTCTATTTACACGTTTATCAATTTGCAGAAATGCACACATACTTTATAATGTATAAACTTAAATGTACAGGCGTCTATGATAAACTCAACTCACAACTGCAACCTCTGCCACTATTTATACACGCGTCATCAATCGGGAATCTTCTACAATGCTCTTAACGGACAAACTAGTATGTTCGAATTCTAGTGCTTTCGATGTCAATGTTAGCAGCTTAAACATTTTGTGTTGCCATACTTATAAACAATGTTAATAGCCACATGCTATCAATATTGTTGATAAGTAGAAGCTTCTACTGATGAACTTGTTTATAAACATGATGAATGCTGCAGGCAGTCGTTACAGACTGTTAAATTCAAATCGCTATTGCAAATTCGTAACAATATATTAGGGCATTATGACAATATGACCAAATAGCAGACCGTTTGAATCACCCAATTATATTAAATTTTTATTTTATATTAAGCTTTCAGAAAACATATGGTTTTTGTTTACCCATGTAAAACAATGTTCCATACTTTCAAGCAATAAAAGCTACAAACTTTGCAAAATCGCGAGATAGACTACATTCATACAAATATGAAAAGAGTACTAGGCATAAGAGTATAAGAATTGATATTTTATACATATTATTGTTTAAGTGATTCACAGTAATCGTACAGTGGATCGCACTGCGCACCATAACTTTTAAACTACAACTAAAATTTGGATTTCCTTTTGAAGATATATAGAAGTATATATAATTATTGCTTTTAATCGGTTAAAGAATAAAAGTTTCCCAAAAAACCAACCATTTTAAAATTCATCAAAAAATATATGGACATAAACATGTTTTTTTTATATTTAAATCTTCAAATTTCGACTTTTTTGAAGGGACCCCGCTATTTGGGATAAAGTTTGTCAGGCGCCTGCTATTGTGTTAAGTTTGAAAACTTTCTTGAATAATCTTGTATGTGCTCCAGCAAAATATGATAGTATACAAGTATTTACGCATACAAAAATGTATTTAAATAATTTCTGAACTCTATCACTGCAGTAAGTTGCCACAACTCTTCCACAGTGTTTTATATCTATATTACATCATTTAAGCTTGTTAAAATTGGTGGAACAAAAGTTGAAAATTTTGTGAAATTTTCATGTGGTCCATAAAATTTTATCATTTTAAGATTTCCACGGCCACCTCTGTCAATAATATTTGATAGGCAAACAAAAACTCAATTTACGCAATAAACCAGTTTTATATTTATAGCCCAGTTGATGTATCTCGTGAAAAACTGTATTTTTAAACAAATCAACGCTAATTCTTTCAGTTTTTAAAGCGACCATACTATGTTGTTAATAAGAGCACATCATTTGCATAATTATGTATTACTTTCCGTCAAATTTAGCACCTTTAAACTTTCTACCGGATGATACTCCATATCAGCTGAGCAGTTCATTTATACAAGTCTAAATCCAACAGTTTAAATTTGTGGTACAAAAAGTTAAAATAAAGAAAAAATTCTCGTTCGTTTCAATTGCTTTTTTATATTTTACAAACTTTGGAATATAACTACTAAAGGGCTAGTCCTTGGATTCTGAAATTTCGTAATTTTAGTTGCTAGTAGTGTCATTGGCACAAAATTATATGCTATTTTGTCATAATCATATATTTTATTGGCAAAAAAAAAATGTACAAAATCAGCCAAATCGGTTATAATTTGCAGATGTGGTCTAGTGTATCATAGTTACTATTTAAACAGAGTTCGTGTTTTGTAATAATGTTTCAATCGGTCTAGTAGTTTAGTATTATTTGCTCACTTTAAAATCGGAAGCACTTTGTGTTGTTTTGTTTTTGATAGATTTTTCAAATGAATTTGTGTTGAAAACTTACCATAGACCATATTTTAGTTTAAAACTAATTAATTAATTACATGAGTGTCCACATTGAAACTTTTCACAAACATAGATGAGTTTAGTTATCAGATATTTTGTATAAGAATTTTAAAGAAGTCGGTTCTTGAGATATATGCTTTTGAACTGTGTAACCCAAGTTTTAACCTTTAAGTTATTGAAAGAAAACAATTGTATTTGTATTATTTCAATATCTCTAAACTGAATTGCAAATTAAAATTGCACTTTGTTTAGTTTAAAAGTTATGGGCAATTATATTTGTACACTTTTATAAAGTTTTAAAGTTTTTTTTTCTAATATTCAAGACGCATATTTCTGGACCGGATCTCCAGTTAAAAAGCCCATGGTTTCATTAACACTTTGAATATTAATACCGGTGATACATTTTTTTTAAATCGCATATTCGTTCTGGGAGGGATGTTTTTCTTAAAGGATTTTGCTTAAAAATCTGCAAAAGTATTGAGTACATATTTGTGTATTCAGTAATCAATACTGTCTATTAATTCCTGAACTCAATATCAAAAAGTAATTACTCAATACTATCTGTGTTGAATTCTTCCAAATAATAAGGAAATATGTGATATTCTTTTCTGTATAAGGAAATTTTGAAATATTAAGTACATCATTGAAAAGCATTGAGTAGCACCGTTACAAGCTTTTTGAGTAATACAGTTTTTGTAATAAATTTTTTTAATTGACAACTATTTTTTCATTTAGATTACTAAACGAGTTAGAGATTATATCCGCCCGCTAATGGCCTTCTTGTTTTTGAAGGGTTTATTACTTTTTTCTGACAGATCCATGTCTCTAAATTTAGTAACATTATCGGTATTAAACCCGATATATTGATATATCATACATGTTCGAAAGAAATTTGGGGAAATTACAAACCCAGTGACAAACTTGTATATAACCTTAGCGATCATGGTGAAGAGTATACACACAATTGATTAAAAATTGCACTATTTTGTTCTAACGATTTTTTTTTTTTACATTTTACAATTTTTTTTTGTCTAAATTATCTGGCAACTGTGTATATTTGCAAGAATTACTACTAAAATACAATACAATACAAACAAAAAATTGAATTACAAATATTTTGTAGAGTTTACAATAAATCATGAATTGTTTATCGATACTCCTGAAATCCCACTGTGTGAAGAAATATTTAAAATTAAACACTCTTATTAGGAACTGTTCGATTAAATCTTTGGTTTAACAACCAACCGGTTTGCAAATGCTGAACCAAACTATAAAAAAAAAAAACAATAAACCAAACACAAACATGAAATACCTTAGAAGCAAAATATTTCAAACGTTTTCTATGATTGTGCAGAAAACTTTAGCCAAAAGAAACAAACATAAAACCAACCAGTAACACACACACACATCCATAATATACAAAAATACTTCAGTTTATGGTTTTTGTTGTTGGTTGTTGTTGCGGTTGTTTCTATTTCAGTTTTGAAAAACAATTTTGTTTTTGGCATACCATCATCTATCTATCTATATATCCATGGGTTACAAACTTGAGAAAGAAAATTACAACAAAAACAACAACAAGAGCACAGCAGCCAACAAAAATTCAAAACAAAATACAAATTCAAAATACTCAAACACTATTTAATACTATTGTTGTAGTCAGTACTACACTGGTCGTACACAACACGTACTGCGCTACAACACAACCATGAATGAGCATTGGACAACTTTAAAATTTTATTTCGTTTTTTTTTTTTTAAGACAAAATAGTTACAAACAAAAAATAATAATAAATAAAAGATACAAACCAGTTCGGCAACATTCTTTCAATAATGTGCGAGTTGAAATTTTTTAACTTTAAAAAAACACGGTTTTTTGTATTTATATTATATTTTAACGAACTTTAAAGGAAGGTATTCATTTTAAATAATTTCTCGATGTATTATTGATTTGTAACAGATTCATACATGCATAAATCATAATTGTCCTTTTGTGAAGAGAAAAAGGATTTCTTGAAAACTTTTATCAAAAATAAAATTTGTTTTAATTCTCTGCTTCTGAATATATTTATCGTTACTTTAATACGTGAATGCCCTAACTCGTGTTTTTTTTTTTTTTTTTTTTTTTTGTAAACCCAGATTTTCGTTTACAGTGCACTCGCGGTAACGTGAACACCGTCTAACGCGAACAACGCCTAACGTGAACAAGCTTTTGTTTACATTGACTACTCTGTAACGTGAACAAACTCAGAAAGCTCTATAACGTGAACAATTTTTTTCACTGCATTTGTTTTCTAAGCATGTAGACAACACTGAAATACATACATTAAATTCGATTTTTAAAGTTTAAGGAATCCCCTTGTATTAAAAATGTGTTTGTATCCTCTAAATTAATATTTTTTGTTTGTAATTTTATTTGCTATGTAATTTTATTTCAAAGTATATTTTATCGTGATCTCGTTTTGTTTTGTAATGCATTTTAATCAATAATTTTTGTTTTATTTCTTAATAATGAAAATAATAATAAAAGAATTTCACGTTTAAGTGTGTAAAACACAGGTTTCTATTATAAAATTTTATATTTTTTCCATGAAATTTGACAATCGATAACGTGAACAATTTCACTAACATGAACTCCCTTGGTTTTAATTAGTTCACGTTACCGCGAGTGCACTGTATTTTGATAAATGGTCCGCTAATAGGAACTTTCTACATTAAGATAATGGTATGTAATTATTGTTAACTTATTTCGAAAGGAAACAGAAACAGATCTTAGAGTTATTCGGTTTTAACCGAAACCGCGGTTTTTCAAGGCCTAAAACCGAAACCGACAATTCCTTTTTTATATTCTAACTCAGTCAGGATCATGTGTGTTTAATATCCTGCTTATAGCTTCATTATTATAGAAATTTCAATAATAGTTTCTGTTACCTCAATATCATTATGACCTCTATCCTTGATTCTTTCCTTACTCAGAAGCATATTAGACAAATATTATATATATACAATAAGTAAAATAATTTTTATAATAAAAAGTACCATTAGAAGTAAAAGGAAAAATTTTCCACACTTAAACCACTGTCAAGTTTGAAATTTCAAAGTAATTTCCTAATTCTAGGTTCAATATTATAGAAAATTCATTTTTGGTATCATAATACAATTGAGCAGCCTATTTTTGATTATTTCTTTACTGAGAAGCATATTAGCCAACTTTAACTAATTTAATATATTAAAAAGGTACCATTAAAAGAAAAAGTACCAATTTTCCTTTATCCTCGTAAACACTCGTCAAATTTGAACTTTAAATTTGTTTAGCAGTTCCTATATTATCCACAGATTTAATAGTTAATAAATTATCACAAAACCGAACCGAAACCGATCGGTTTTCAATTTTTTAAAACCGAAACCGCGGTTTTGAAATTCTTCGGATTTTTGGAAACTCTAGAAAATATGCTTTAAAAAAAAACCCAAAATGTGACGTAAAAAAAATATAAATTTTTATTTATCTGAAGAAACATAAAATAATTAACTATGGAACGATCAATGTCCAAAAATTTGATAACAGACATCCCAGCAATTAGTCTTTGGAAGTTTTAATGTAATAATTGTCCTTATGAGAAAAATATGGATATATTAATTATAATCTCTTGGGATTAATTCCCGTTTAACACCTCCATCATGTGACTTACATTTTAAAACCATAAAAATAGTGGTCGTGCTGTAAGGTGGCATCCAACCATGATTATCATTGTGAATTAAATGTCCGTGAAGAGCATTAACAAACTCTCTTATAGGTCGAAATAACAAGGAAAAAATAATTTTAATAATTTTTTGATACTTATTTTAAAAAAGTTCTGTGATTTTTTAAATAAAAATGTATTGAAATGGTTATTTTGAATTGATGTTAGAGAAATTGCTTGTTTATCGATATCGAAAAAATTATGTGAAGAACATTAGTATGAAAACAACACAGTTTTAATTATTAAGACTATTTATACGCATTTCTTAAATGCTATTTCTATAAAAAAAAATCGCAAAAAAAACTTTTTGTCAAGACATTCTATTGTCCATCAACAAGAAAAACAAGTAAGAGAGCTGAATCTTATATACCCTTCACCAAATTATACTTAACAAAAAGTTAAATATTTGTTTAAGTAAACAAAATCTAAAAAAAACAAATTTTTTAATTTATCAGCAAAAAAATTTTAGGGCGAACTATTTTTTTTTTTAATTTAAAAAAAAAAAATTAATTTATTTGTAAAAAAAATTTTACAAAAAAAACAAATATTTTTGGGAATAAAAAAATTCGGGGTAAAGAATATTTTTTCCCGATTTTGACCAATTGTAGGTCCGACTTACTTTGGCCTTATATACGCCGTTGCAAAGGTCTTTGAAATATCTATTATTAGATATCCATATTGTCTATATTAATGACTTAGTAATCCAGATATAGATCAAAACTACTTAGGTTAAAAATCGAGGTTGTCCTGGTTTTTTTCTTATATCACAGCCATTTGTGGGCCGATTTTCTCGATTTCAAATAGCAACCGAATTGGATATATTGATTCCAACCGACAGACGGACATGGCTATATCGATAAAAATATTTTGATTGAAAATTGGTAGAATAATTAGATATGAAAAAGTATGCTGTAACAAATCGATGGCATTTTATAGCAAAATGTGTGATTTTGTGCGACAAAAAAATACTTGGGAAGAGATACTATTCTTCTGGTATTTTCGAGTACAACAAGAATCTATTTTTCGCACCATTATGCACTTACAGTTTTGAATCTTTTTTGTTTGATTAAAATTATTGTTACAATTTACAAAAAAAAAAAAATATTTTTATAGTTCCATAATGGGTTTTATAGCGTTTTATGTCACTTTGTTCGAACAGGTTGTCCATTTCCGTTTAAAAACTACCACACCTTTTTTGTGCTCTTCAATTCTCTTTTAACAAGAGTCCAATAACTCTCCACTGGCTTTAGCTCCAGGCAGTTTGGAGGACTTGCCTCTCTTGGTACAAATATCAAATTCTTGTTCTTCTACCACTCAAGACCTTTCTTACTATAGTGACAGGGTGCCAAATCAGGCCAAAAATAAGTGGACACATTAAGAAGTCTTATGAATGGAAGCATCCTTTTTTGTAAACATTCCTTGATGTAAACTTCGGTATTTATAGAGCCCTTTGTAACAAATGTTTGGCTTTTTCGCCGCAACTACATATTGCTTGCCATACCAAGAACTTTTGTCTGCTTTTGAATCCTAAACTTTTCTTCAACATTCCCTCGAGCATCAACTTAAAAAAATTGACCCAGAAGCTGCGAAAAATTTTCTATACGTACATTTCTTCATCCATTATGCAGCAGTTATATTTTTTGTATAAAATTTGACTTCAATTTCCGTGCTCTGTCTTTGGCCTCTAAATTTTTAGCAAAGTTCCTGTCAGGAACTTTTTGAACCTTGTATGCTTTTAAACCTTCATTGGCTTTAACTTTTCGTACCAAATAGTCCGAGTACTGACCTAAACGGGCTGCTTTCCTACTGAAGGTGTTGGGAGCTCTTTTGAAAATGCTTTCTATTTTTTTTTTTGGCTTTAGAAACATCATGTGGACCATTCCTTCTACCTGAACCAGGTTTTATATTAACGGACAAGTTCTCTTGGTACTGTTTAATAACATTGGAAACAGTTTGATAGCAGACCTTTGATTGTTTGACCAACTTTTTGTAGGACCAAGTTGGGTTTTGTTGAAAATATTTAATAATTTTAGTACGCACTTTTTTCTGGTCACTCATTTTAATCATATTAACAACAAATTAATATAATTGACATTAAATATAATAACTGACATGTTCTACAAAGGTAACTTGTTCAAAAAAAATCCAAAAAAATTATACTTGGGTTAAAAGTTTTAATGAAAAACGTGTGTTAAGAATTTTACGATCTCAGTTCTTATATGTTTGCTGGAGAAATGTACACAGATTTCTCAAGGTTTCTCAAGCAATTGGGACAATATCAATAAATTTCCAAATAGTTAAATCATTTGAATCATTCAAGGCACTGGAATTTAATGTTTTTGATTTGTTTTTGTATTTCTTGCATATTTTAAAAACAAGTGTTGTTGGTGGTTGTGTTGTTATTAATGATTTCTTTTATGTTATATTTTCTAAAACAAATCTAATAGTTTGCCAGCAAGTGTTCTTATTTATATGCATGTATATATACATGTATTTAGTATATTTACTACACTTTACTATTACATTTTACATACTATTGCTTCAATTACATACAATGAAATTCTACTGAAATCCATAATATTTTTTTTTTTTATTTAACGTTAATTAGTTATAGGTCAGTGTACATTAATTAAATTTATACTTATATTATTTCTAATTTTATATAAGTTGGTCGAAAGTTGATTTTGCCATTTGCGTGTTAATTAATTATTAAAACAGCTAAAGGAGCAAAACAAATGTTCAATATTTTATTTACTACTCCCCATAAATACCTATTTAGTATTTTGAAAAAAAAATTGCTACTTATTCGTACTTACTTATTTACTACATACTCACTGTAGCTAAATACGGCAACAAAACCAGCAACTACTACAAATATGTATAACGTAACGCATGTATGTATTCATTCATTCATACGTGCATTAATTTAATTAAATATTTAATTATTGCAACCAACATTTATAACTTTATATTTACATACACACACATGCATATAAGTACATACATACATATGTATGTATGTATTAAGTTTCATCGTTATACGTCGCAACTTAATAACGAGCAATGAATTGATTTTAATAATCATGAATAATTAAAAAAATTAAACATGTAGAAATTGAAATATGTATTTAGGCATTTTTTAATACAAAAATGCTTTTAATTACTATTTATATAAATAGATAACTGTGCAAAATTGTTTCGCTTTTACACAACAAATCGTATGATTCATAAGAAACAAGGTTCAGTGGGTTAAATTAGATAGTGATAACAAATGCTGAAAGTTCTTCATCACCTATTTTGCTTCAAAATACAGTTGACATAATAAAATAACTTTATTTTAGATTTTTGCATTTTTGGCAAATATTTTATTAGCTCTCAAACTCATTTCCCATTGGCGAAAAAAGTTAAATTCCTACATTTATGTATATTATTTCAAGCTCCAAAATAGCAATATTTGTAGAAAGCTAAACTAAGATTGAGCCAATTTATCAATGATTTATCGGCACCCGCTATTCCAATTATTAATGTTGAACAATTAAAACAAACAACAAAGATTCATAAATTATTGACTAAATTGAAAAAATTTTAATTGTTTTTATTCAACTTTTTTAATACGACAAAAAAAATTCTGGTTTCAAAAGTTAGACTGTAAATCTTAAAATTGAATTTAACACATGTTTTAATAACTTGTTGTTGACACGCTTAAATTTATTAACTTTCTTTTCAAAATCTATAGATTTTGTTATCAGAAAAACAATAAAAACATATAAAAGGGTGATTAGAAAGTTTGATAGAGTTCACTATCGGAATCTTAACTTAAGAGAAACAACACACATACAGTCTTAATGAAATTTTTAATAATACTTCGTACATGCATATTGTTGACAAGTCTTAAAAAAAAGCAAGTGCAAAACCAAGTGCAAACAACACCAAAGCAACTACGAAAATTTAGTAGATCTAGTGCGATCACATGATATACTCGGTGTAATATATACATTTTATAAATACCTATATTTTAAGACCATATTTTATGAAGATCGGTCCATAATTAATCATAGCTCTCTAATATATTTAAATACTAAAATCAATATTCATTAAACGGTAAAATTGTGAAGCAAAGACGAAGCTTGCTATCTCATAAAGCATACAGAATATGCATTTCACGGTCGGACTATTGGTATATCTTAAAAATGGTGGTGTACCAATATTTCTAGGTGTTACAAACATTAACATAAACGAATTTTACTCTCCCAACTACGACTAGGAGTTATACGTGTGTAAAATTCACCCTGAAATCTTTGTTGGGAAATTTCGGAAATATAATAAATAGCACAGGGCAACAAAATCGAAAAAATGTTTGAGGCTTTTTAAAATACTACATATGTAATTTCAATTGGCTCTGTAGTTTCAGAGTTATAATAACAAATTGGAACAAAAAATATATTTTTTACGTGAAAAAAAATCATGAAAAATCGAAAACGGCGGATATTGTTCAGATTTATGGCTTTATTGCAAAGCCTTATGTAATAGCAACGAAATGAGATATCGATCATAAAAATCGATGGATTATTTTCGAATTTATTCACAATTAAGTGAATTCGCCTATTTTCACAAAATATTAGTTATTTGTTTGATATACATAAAATTAAGTAGTTAATATTCTTCTATTTAATTATTGAATTTTGAAATCACTTTCCCCATGCTATGTACAAATTTTCACATATATATATTGCGTTTCAATTGGCTCAATAGTTTCAGAGTTATAATAACAAATTGGAGCAAAAAATATATTTTTTACGTGAAAATAGCAGTTTTTTTGTTTAAAAAATCATGAAAAATCGAAAACGGCAGATATTGTTCAGATTTATGCACTTATCGCAAAGCCTTATGTAATAGGAACAAAATGAGATATCGATCATAAAAATCGATGGATTCTTTTCGAATTTATTCACAATTAAGTGAATTCGCTCATTTTCACAAAATTTTAGTTATTTGTTTGATATACATAAAATTAAGTAGTAATGTTCTTTTTTTTAATTATTAAAGTTTGAAAACATTATCCCCATGCTATGTATAAATTTTCACATATATATTGCGTTTCAATTGGCTCAGTAGTTTCAGAGTTATAATAAGAAATTGAAACAAAAAATATATTTTTTACGTGAAAATAGCAATTTTTTTGTTTTAAAAAAATCGTGAAAAATCGAAGACGGCAGATATTGTTCAGATTTATGGCTTTATCACAAACCCACATGCAATAAGAACAAAATGAGATATCGATCATAAAAATCGATGGATTGTTTTCGAATTTATTCACTATTAAGTGAATTCGCTCATGTTCACATAATTTTAGTTTTATGTTTGATATACATAAAATTAAGTAGTTAATGTTCTGCTTTTTAATTATTAAATTTTGAAAATGTTTTCCATGCTATGTACAAATTTTCGCATATATATTGCGTTTCAATTGGCTCAGTAGTTTCAGAGTTATAATAACAAATTAAAGCAAAAAATATATTTTTTACGTGAAAATAGCAATTTTTTTGATTTAAAAAAAATCATGAAAAATCGAAAACGGCAGATATTGTTCAGATTTATGGCTTTATTGCAAAGTCTTATGTAATAGGAACAAAATGAGATATCGATCATAAAAATCGATGGATTCTTTTCGAATTTATTCACAATTAAGTGAATTCGCCTATTTTCACAAAATTTTAGTTTTTTGTTTGATATACATAAAATTTAGTAGATAATGTTCTGCTTTTTAATTATTAAATTTTGAAAACATTTTCCCCATGCTATGTACAAATTTTCACATATATATTGCGCTTCAATTGGCTCAATAGTTTCAGAGTTATAATAACAAATTGAAGCAAAAAATATATATTTTACGTGAAAATACCTATTTTTTTGTTTTAAAAAAAATCATGAAAAATCGAAAACGGCAGATATTGTTCAGGTTTATGGCTTTATTGCAAAGCCTTATGTAATAGAAACAAAATAAGATATCGATCATAAAAATCGATAGATTCTTTTCGAATTTATTCACAATTATGTGAATTCGCTCATTTTCACAAAATTTTAGTTATTTGTTTGATATACATACAATTTAGTAGTTAATGTTCTTCTTTTTAATTATTAAATTTTGAAAACATTTTCCCCATGCTATGTACAAATTATCACATATATATTGCGTTTCGATTGGCTCAGTAGTTTCAGAGTTATAATAAGAAATTGAAACAAAAAATATATTTTTTACGTGAAAATAGCAATTTTTTGTTTTAAAAAAAAAATTGAAAAATCGAAAACGGCAGATATTGTTCAGATTTACAGCTTTATCGCAAAGCCTTATGTAATAGGAACAAAATGAGATATCGATCATAAAAATCGATGGATTCTTTTCGAATTTATTCACAATTATGTGAATTCGCCCATTTTCACAAAATTGTATATGCTCTAACTAAACTGTAATTCATTTAATTATAGTCAAGCAATTGAATTATAGTTGTATTACACTTTAAATCAGTTGAAAAGTATTTAATTTTTTTGGAGTCAAATTGTAACAAAATGTTGAAGTGTTTGAATTTTTTTTTTTTTTTTTGAATTGGTAAATATGTTTGGTAACAAAAATATATACTATATGAATATTTATCACCGTCTTTTGAACTTTATGACGTCTAACTGAAAATTTTATAACTTTTGTATGGAAATTGATTTTAAAAACATTTTTGTTATTGTTAAAATGTAGAAGTACTGTTTTAGTTTGAATGTGAACCAAATGGTAGCATAGTTTGTGGAAAAGTAAATTTTTAACAGATATGAGGTGAATATTTCACTAGCCCATAGGGAAACACAAATTTATAACAAATTAAAGGAAGTTAAATTAAATAATTAAAATCTACGTAACTGAAATATTACAGTGTTGTTGTTGATTTTTATATTTTTTTTTTTTTTTTTTTTTGATTTAATTTGTAAATTCTCATCAAAGACTGGAATTAAATTTTTCTCACCATCGGAAAATTTTAAAATAAAATATAATTTACACTCATATCATCAATGTATGGAGCTGACGAAAAGCATTGTTCACAGTCAACGAAAAATTATCAATAATGTAGTGTGATTAGTATTATGTACTTAATAGTTCAATTCAATGAGCTCTCATTTTAGTTCATAGTTCAAAAATGAACTACATAGGAAGCTTTTCAAATTCAATCGCCCTTTCTGACTTTTGAACTACCCATTTGTAGGAGAACAAGAAGCGAGTGATTATTTGATAGATAATAATATAAATATTTAAACATTTCTTATAATAAAAGTGCTAAAGTGCTCATTTGGTTTTTAATTTATATCAAAGACCCTTATTTCTTCGACATTCTGTTAGAATTCGTATTAAAAGGAACTGGAATAACAACGAAAACATGCATTTAGTTCAGAGCGTTCATATGGATTATTTTAGTTCATAGTTCAATATTGACCTAAGTGAGCAAACGATTTGAACTAGTTCATTCAGTTCAAATAATTGAAACGTTCAATTGAACTAGTTCGTTCATGAACTACCCAAGTCTATTTTCAAGGCAGAAAGCTCCCAAAATATCAAATAAATATAAATATATACTACTGTATTTTCCATACTTGAGCTAAATATTAATCTAAATTCGAACTCTGTCACCAGCAATGTCAAACGTTAGGGGACCTGTCGCGCGGTACCTACCAATTGTTTCATCAATGCATTATATTTTTAGACCATTTTGCGGACCCCTGGAAATTTGTGAGGGACCCTCATTTGGGAACCGTTGCTCTTACAAATATACATACATACATCCGTACACACAAACACTACAATATATAAAATGTATGTATGTTTGGTTTTTTTTTTTTTGTATAATTTTTATGTGCATAATGAAAATCAACAGTGATGTAACAATTAAAAAATGTTTATGCGTTTGAAGTTGCTTTGTTTGCAAAATTGCTGATTGTTCATTTTGGTTGTAACGTTTTTCTTTTCTTCTTCATTTTGGCTTTGTGTAGACATTGGAAATATTGTGTGAGGTTATTAAGTATAGTGTTCAGGTCATTATAGCAACCGTTAAATAAAAGTAACAACTACATAACTTGCTAAACATAGTAAAAATAATAATTAATATCGTCACTGTAGCTCCCTAAACAGTCGAAACATTTTCAGTATTGAAATAGCCGTTAGTTACCCATTCACTATACATATGCATATATTCAAAATAATAAGTAATTTATTAAAATCTGTCCTAAGTTAATTATTTCAAAACTAAGGATGCAGATCACCTGTTTATAATGGAATATAAAGATATGTATATCGGATGTTCTGGTTTGCAAAATATATATGGTAGTATTGTTAATGTCACTAAATAGGGATTCAGAATATGTTTAAACCAGCAAAATTTCATTTCAGGGCTTATTTAAGTCAGCGCTAAAAATATCAGGTGTAGGGTATAAAAACAATATTTATTTAAGTAAAATCAACTAAATTTATTTAGATCAAATTTATCTATGCGCACACTCAAATGTGCAGTCAATCAAAGTGCTTAACCCAGCAGTTCTGAGTGACTGATCCGAACTACGGATTCTACCTATAATTTAGGGTCACCACTAGTTAACGGAAGCTCAAATAGTCAGTTCAAAAAATATGCTTACCATTTTTTGAGAAAGGCCTCCTCGTCCAAAACATTTATTTTATGGCATGCTGATCTCAAATATGTCAAAAATCGTAGAGTTTCCAAAAAACCGAAGAATTTCAAAACCACGATTTCGGTTTTTAAAAATTTAAAACCGTTCGGTTTCGGTTCGGTTTTGCGATAATTTATTAACTATTAAATCAGTTGATAATATAGGAGCTGCAAAACAAATTTTAAGTTCAAATTTGACGAGTGTTTACGAGGATAAAGCATAACTGATACTTTTTCTTTTAATGGTACCTTTTTAATACATTAAATTAGTTAAAGTTGGCTAATATGCTTCTTAGTAAAGAAATAATCAAGAATAGGATGCTTAATTGTATTATGATACCAAAAATGGAGAACTAATCCAAACTAAGGAGTACTTCTTCGTTCTTCAAAATGAATTTTTTATAATATTGAAGCTAGAATCAGGAAATTACTTTGAAATTTCAAACTTGACAGTGGTTTAAGTGTGGACAATTTTTACTTTTTCTTCTGATGGTACTTTTAATTATAATAAATTATTTTACTTATTGTATATACATAATAGTTGGCTTATATGCTTCTGAGTAAAGAAAGAATCAAGGATAGAGGGTGTAATGATATTGAGGTAACAGAAACTATTATTGAAATTTCTATAATAATGAATCTATAAGTGGAAATTAAACACACATGATCCTGACTGAGTTAGAATATAAAAAAGGGAACTGGAGGTACTTTTTCGAACTAGTAGTACTTTTTGAATATTTTATAACAATGGACCTAGAAAGGCGAATTCAAAACGGATAATTAATGTTACTAATTCTTTATTGTAAAGGTACTTTTTGAATATTTTATAATAACAAACCTTAAAATCATTAGAATGAGTTAGAATTCACGAAAGGTGATCCTTTGTATTTTCTATAATAATGGACACAGAAATATGATGCTGAGTAGAAATACAAAATGTGGGTCTTTATGGTACGGTTTTAATTATAATAATACGTCTAGAATAAGCTACAATCCACATTACAATGAATCAATAAACATGAAACTAGAGACATGTTTTCCTGAATTAGTATTCATTTACAAAGGGAGACTTAATACTACTATTTCTTTATTCAAATTGAGGTGGCGAAGCGCACCGCGAAAGGTAGACTGCTACATCATCTAAAGCAATTATTGTAATACAATTTAAAAAATTTAAACAAATCTTAAGATATTTTTACCGATCTGTGTTTAAAGATATTGGATGAATAATTGGATGAAAAAGTTTGTTTCTCATTTCTAAATTTTGAATTTTTCTAGTGAAAATAGATTAAAAGTGAAAACCGAAGAATAATTGTCGGTTTCGGTTTTAGGCCTTGAAAAACCGCGGTTTCGGTTTCGGTTAAAACCGAATTGGAAACTCTAAAAAATCGTATGGTAAGTTTTCGAGATACATATTTTCCCTTTTTAGTTCTTACTAAAACCCCTATTTTTCAGCAGTTTTAACCCAAGAACGTTTAATTTACTTTAATATTTAACTATGTTTGAGTAAGGAATTGCAAAATATTAAAATTTTTTCAGTTTAAAACCAGTCGTATTTATCGCAGCTAATATATTTAAGTTTTTTTTTTTTGTACTGCATAAACTAGAAAATTTTGCTGTTAATGTTTTGTATAAAAGTTGAAAATATCTCGAAAAATTAAAAAACTTACTTATTAGTGAATATATAACCAGTACCGCAATTCTGTAACTTTTTATACTTTCCTACCGATGTCGTTAAGTAACGAAAAATATCGGTTGCTTTAACGAATTTAATATTCACTATTTGAAGTTAACGATTTCTCGTTATGACTTAACTAGAACATTTTATTTGTCGTTAACCTACTGACAACTAACTAACGAATTTTGATTACTTAACGACAAAATTTTGTCGTTAAAAAGTTACAGAATTGCGGTAAAGACATCGTGATAATAGGGGTAATAATTAATTAATATACATATAAACTGTAAGTAATACTAGTAAAAAATTGTGTTGTTTGATAGTCAATGAGTAGAGTATCTAGTCTTTAACCCGCCAATGGTGACGCAAATTTGAATTTGATCAATGGTGACGCCGGTCTCATGGAAAAATAGTTCACTTTTTTAAAATTTATGCTCTTTGACAATAAAAAAGAGATGTTTAATCAATTTAAGATCTTTTACTTCAATATAAAAATTCACAAAATTGTTTAAAAACAATAACGGAGAATAAAGTTATTCGATTATTTTAACACACCCGGTTTCACAGACATATAGGTCACCATTGGCGGGTTAAACAGAAAAATGTAATTAAACTTTGGAAATAACTAGAGGCTGTTCTAACAAGGGACAGTAAAATGATAATACACCTAGCATTGTATACTTTATAGTAAACAAGTAAGAGAGATATATTCGGCTGTGCCGAATCTTATATACCACTCACCAAATTATACTTTAAAACAAAATTAAAAAAAAAATTAATTTTTCGAATTGTTTTTTCCAATTTTTTTTAAAAAAAATTTTTTTAATTTAAATTTTTTTTTTTAATTTATTAGTGAAAAAAAATTATGAGAAAAAAATGTTTTTTGTGAAAAAAAATTCGGGTTAAAAAATATTTTTCTCGATTTTGACCCACTGTAGGTCCAACTTACTATAGCCTCATATACATCGTTGCAATGGACTTTGAAATATGTATCATTAGATATCAGACGGACAGACAGACGGACATGTCATCGACTCCGCTATCTATAAGGATTCAGAATATATATACTTTATAGGGTCGGAAAATTATATTGTGGAAATTACAAACGGAATGACAAGCTTATATATACCCTTCTCACGAAGGTGAATGGTATAATAAATTGGCTTATCCCTAAAGTGGAATGAAAATATAAAAATATTTAACATACTTCACTTCAGATTACAAAGGGATACTAAGTGACAACAGAATCTCCAATAGATTACTTATGGTAAGTAAAATAACTACTTTCTAAAGTTCAGTACAAAATAAGCGTTTAAAGTGATTTCACCCTATATTACTTAGAGATACTAAAGTGGCAATTGACTTCACGCTAGATTACCTGGGATGTATAAAGTAACCAATTGTAAATCACATACGTGTCAAACGACACAAAATATATAAATTTGTGTCAGTGATCAGACATTAGTGAAATTCACTGCTTATAAAACTGCAGGGATATTTTGCTGCAAAAATTAAACAGCTACAACACCAACATAAATACCTCTGTAACTGTAACACACAAAATATTTGTAAATGGCAACAGCAACCATACGTTGCAAATTACTGTATAAAAACAAAAACTATTTAACTATTTATTTTAAAAATGTGCAACAATCAATATGTGTGTGCAATATGTACATAAGTTACAACGAGTAACTTGCAACATACAAATTTATTAATACTATTTTTTAATTTCTTGTTTGTTTTTGGGGAGGGCTATTTATGTATGTTCCAAAGTAGTGTAGAGTAGAAAATCAAAATGAAAAAGTAGCATTTAGTATACATACATATGTACTTAGTTATATAATTGCATTAAATTCGTATGTTCAGAAATAAAAACAAACGGACATATACGTATGTACAAGTATTTAAGTATACGATCTTGTAAAGGAACAAGTACATGACCACTAATGTATTAAGTAAATACAAATATAACATACAAAAGCTCCATGTACATGCAATTTACATACAAATCTCCTTTTACGCCACTAATTTTGTCATACTTAAGACGTGTATTTATTGTTAACGGGGTTAGGATCTTGTAAAAGCTAAAATTGTAAGAACAGTATTAGTTGTACTTAAATACTCGTACAATGTTGCGTTTGTAAACTATTTACTACGGAGGGCGATCGAATTTACTGAAGTGTAAATATGAGTACAAACGCATTCCAGTAGTAAATACATATGGATTTACAATTACGTAAAGATTATTTTTATTTTCTCTTATAGATCAAATACTTAAACTTTGGCTTATGAAGAAGCACTTTAAAGAAATAATTCTACAAATATGTATTAAACCCTCTAATGAATAATAAAATGATGCTTTAATATTCTGTCATTATTTATTCTTATATCTGAATAATGTGTATTTTGTTCAAAAATCTTATAGAATTATTCTTTATAAAGAAAACAGAAGGAAAAAATTAATTTTTTGGGGAAACTATTGGTCAATTCACAATATCAGTCATATTGTCATAATGTCTTAATATATCACGACTCGGTGGCTCGTCTTAATCGCCCCTTAGGCATTCGGCGTTGGTCTCTGCTGCTTCGTTACGATAACACAATAAACATAGCATATAAAGTAGTATTATTTTAGAACATTTTTTGTTTGAAAAGCAATAAAAACCATTGTAAAATATTAGGACATTATGACAATATAACATGATAAGAGACCTTGTGAATTGACCATATAAATCTATCTTCTATATATATAAATATGAAATGATCCATGTACGTAATGGCATCACGTGAGAACGGCTGGTGCGATCTGGCTGATTTTTTTTATTCGATTCGAAATTTTCTAGGAGATTCAATAATTCGGAAATTAAAATTTTTATATATTGCCTCCTTTTCAATTTTCATTTTTCTTAATAAGATACATTTTTTGGAGAAACTTAAAGAACTAACATTAGTAAATAGCTACCACTGGCCCATAACGTGCACCAAACAGAGAGTTTTTCTGGATGTAATGGTGGTTCAACAATGGCTTGAGGATTATCATCGCTCCAAATGCAACAATTCTGTTTGACATAGCCATTTAACCAAAAGTAGGCTTAATCACTCAATAAATTTTTCATATGAAGTGTGTGTGAAAATTTGATCTCCAGGTTACAACATGTATGCGCTAGCCGCGGCGGCCACATGTTCGAAATCAAGTTTAAACATTCTATTGAAAACTATACTGAAGATTTTCTTTATCAAATACACAGGAATTTCTATAGAAAACTCTTTTGACAGAGCAGAAAATCATTTTGAGTCTAAAGTAATTTCGTCCTGTAAAATTAGATTGAATGTATCAAATGAGTCGCAGTAATATGTTTTTTAATCTAAAATAATCTACAAAATATTTAAATAAGTCCACAAACCGTCAATTCGTTTTTATTTAAAAAATTGAAGGGTGTTGAAAACCAAATAGAAAAATTATTGAAAAAATTGCAGATATGATTGTTCTTCTTTTGTTAACATTTTAAAATAACTAAAGGCCATGCTTTCAAATAGTTTTTTAAAGAAATATCACAAAACATGTCGTCATGAAAAACCTACAGATCAAGTATCTTCTTTTGTCCGGGTTCAAAATGTTTTCAGCAATTTTATTCCGCATACTCTATTTAAACAATTACAATCACATGCCACAAGAATAAAACTACAAGAAACAAATATACATGAATAAAATAAATAAATTTCGGGAAACACTAATTCCAGAAAACTATAAATATAAATTTATCATTGCGTTTGGAATTTCTACAATATAATTTTCCGACCCTATAAAGTATATATATTCTGGATCCTTATAGATAGCGGAGTCGATTTAGCCGTGTCCGTCTGACTGTCTGTCTGTTGAAATCAATTTTCTGAAGACCCCAGATATCTTCGGGATCCAAATCTTCAATAATTCTGTCACACATGCTTTCGAGAAGTTTCCTATTTAAAATCAGCCAAAATCCGTCCATAAATAACGGAGATATGAGCAAAAATCCGAGACAACCTCTATTTTTTGCCTATTTTTGATCTATATCTCGATTACTAAGTCATAAATATAGACAATATGGATATCTAATGATAGATATTTCAAAGTCCATTACAACGATGTATGTACAACGATGTAGGTACGTTGTACCTACAATGGGTCAAAATCGGGAATAATATTTTTTAACCCGAATTTCACAAAAAAACATTTTTTTGTCATACATTTTTGTCACTAATAAATTATTGGAAAAAACAATTTCGAAAAAAAAAAAAATTTTTAATTTTTTAAAAAAATAAATTTTTTAATTTTATTTTAAAGTATAATTAGCTCTCTTACTTGTTTTTTTTTTTTTTTTTTTTTTTTTTTTTTCATTAAATCAGAAAATCTCTAGTAACAGGCTATTGCACTTTCAAGAACATTATTTTCTTAATATCATAAATTTATTTTATTTACTTCATTTACTTAAGAAATTACCATTTATTTACAGTCCCTAAAGTCTTACAAAACATTTTTTTGAATTCGTGCTCAGCACATTTCACAACGAATTTGTCATAACTACTCGTAGATACTTAAAAACTAAGTAATGCATTAAATAATTCGTTAAAGAATTCGTTAAGCTGAAAGAAGTCAACCAAATCATTGAAATCCACATTTTGCTATCATCAATAATAAAAACAAACAATCTTTAGTTGCAGAAACTAAACTTTAATTTTATATCAAACAAATGTTTATTAACAACAAATACTTATGTATATTGTGCAAACATCCTAAACAGAGTGGTTAGTCCAAAGATTAACAAAAATACAATTTTCCCATTTAGCTGACCACAAAATACATACTGAAAACGTTCGTACGAATGCATTTATGTGTGTTTAGATAGATGTGTATATAGGTTTAAATTTCATGTAAGTTAAATACTACAAATACAATAATATTATTGTTATTTATTTCTTTGTTTATATTTTCCTATTTTTCATTTCACGTATGTATTACTTTAATATTTGATTTCACACTTCCACTCATCTTCTTTTCTCTTTCTGCTATTTTCAGTTTCTTTGGTTGGCTTTCATTTATTATTAAAATTGTATTTCAATTTTAATATTTTTTTTCTTTTAATATTTCGAATTTCTTTTGTATTTTTTGAATTGTTTTGTACTCGTACGGTTAAGTAGTGTATGGTTGTTAAATTATTACAGCGAAAGGTTTAGAGCAACAAAACGATCATGGTCAATAGATGTGTGTTCAAAGTGAAAAACATATTACAACAACTGAAACATTTATAGATACATACACACAAACATATATACTAATATATAGTAAAAATACATTAAGTATAATTTAGAAACTAAGCGCGAAAATTATGATCGGTTAAGCACAACCAGCTGAGACTTATACAGATGAACAAAATGTTATTTTTTTACAAAAACTGCTCTTACATACCAAGAGCCGAATTGCTACTGCACCTGATGTAAAATAAATCATTGAAAGCTCATTTAAACCCATTTAGGAAAATCTCAACTATGTATAATCTAATTAATAGTAAATGTCAATTTACTGTAGTTAGTTAGGCTGTAGGCCTAATTTTATCAAACGAAATGTTTTGAATCGTTGTAAATTTGTATGATGATTACTAAGAAAGGGTTTGAAATTTGTTTTTTTTTTTTTAAATCATGACAATCTAAAAAATTTATGCTATAAAATCGTGTTATTCTTTGTCAGTGTTGCAAAAGTTCGGGTGGTACTGCTACAGTGAGTTGGACATCTTTAGTCGAGTGTGAGAGATGATTTTCTGAAACTAATATCCAATTGTCAAAAAGTACGCCAAGGCATTTTAAATAAGCCCTAATCAGTTCCTTTACATATCATGTATAGGAATATGTTTTTAGTGTGTAAACTGCTTTAATTTGCACGCAACAGAAATATGCTGGAGGCTTTTCGGAGGGTTAATTAAGATCCGTGGGCAGGCATTCTTCAAGCTGTTCACTTGGATTCATCCAAACCTAATCCCATTATGATATACAAGAGGCAAACAGCAGGTCCAAGCAAACGCAGAAAAAAAATATAGTTGTGCATTGTTACTGTAACCATTTCAACATTTGTGCATGTTTACTGTAACCATTTCAACATTTTTAACAATATTATAGTCACAGTAACTATTTATATGATTGTGGTAACAATAATATGGTTAATTTCACATGATTGTATCAACCATATATATGGTTACAGTAAACATGTATATGTTTGTGACAACCATTTATATGATGAATAATTTTATCATATGTTGTTCTCAGATTATGATATCCATAAGCCGAGAGCAACATAATATGGTAAGATCTTCATCATATAAGTGGTTGTCACAAACATATACATGTTTACTGTAACCATATATATGGTTGATACAATCATGTGAATCGTAAATTAAACATATTATTGCTACCAGAATCATATAAATAGTTACTGTGACTATATTATTGTTAAAAATGTTGAAATGGTTACAGTAAACATGCACAAATGTTGAAATGGTTACAGTAACAATGCACAACTATATTTTTTTTCTGCGTGCAAGTATGGGTCCCCAAATATGTATTTGCTTCCTAATAGTAGCTTCATCCAGACACCGTATTCTTTAAAATTATGAAAACCTTTACAATAGTCGATAAACTGTGGACCCCAGTTTCATTACATGAGTTCTTATAATGCAGTGTCCTGTAATATTAACTATTACAGGACACTTAGCCTTATCTGCTTACGACGGAATCCAAAAAGTAGATTCGTTCTACCATCATATATGGGACAAGTCGACATCTCAATTGCGCAGGTAGATTCAATGTAAATACTAGCTAATTAGAGAAATCCCAAACATTTTCTGTTTGACTAACGATTTGGAGCCTTTTTGTTTACTAATATACCAACCAATATATTTTTTGGAATCACAAAAATTAACACCTCAATCACATCTATCTCCGAACATAAGGACTGAGATCGTAACACACGTTTTTCATTAAAACTTTTAACCCAAGTATTATTTGATTTTTTTATCAAGTTACCTTTGTAAAGCATGTCAGTTATTATGTTTAATGTAAATTATGTTCATTTGTTGTTAATCTGATTAAAATGAGTGACCAGAAAAAAGTGCGCACTAAAATTATTAAATATTTTCAACAAAACCCAACTTGGTCCTACAAAAGTTTGTCAAACAATCAAAGGTCTGCTATCAAACTGTTTCCAATGTACCTGGAGAACTTGTCCGTTGATATAAAACCTGGTTCAGGTAGAAGGAATGGTCCACATGATGTTTCTAAAGCCAAAAAAATAGAAAGCATTTTCAAAAGAGCTCCCAACACCTCCGGTATGAAAGCTGCCCGTTTTGGTCAGTACTCGGACTATTTGGTATGAAAAGTTAAGTCAATGCAGGTTTAAAAACATACAAGGCTCAAAATGTTCCTGACAGGAACTCTGCTAAAAATTTAAAGGCCAAAGACAGAGCAAGGAAATTAAAGTCAAATTTTATAAAAAAAAATATTCCTGCTGCATAATGGATGACGAAATGTACGTATGGAAAATTTTTCGCAGCTTCTGGGTCAATTTTTTTATGTTGCAGATGCTCGAGGGAATGTTGGAGAAAAGTTTTGGACCCAAAAGCGGACAAAATTTCCCAAAAAGTTCTTTGTATGGCAAGCAATATGCAGTTGCGGCAAAAAAGTCAAACATTTGTTACTAAGGGCTCTATAAATACCGAAATTTACATCAAGGAATGTTTACAAAAAAAGATGTTTCCATTCATAAGACTTCTTAAGGTGCCCATTTATTTTGGCGTGATTTGGCATCCTGTCACTATGGTAAGAAAGGTCTTGAGTGGTAAAAGAACAATAATGTGGTATTTATACCAGGAGAAGCCAATCCTCAAAACCACTTGCAGCTAAGGCCAGTGGAGAGATATTGGGCTCTTGTTAAAAGAGAATTGAAGAACACAAAAATGGTGTCCAAAAGTGTGGTAGACTATAAACGGAGATGGACACCCTGTTCGAACAAAGTGACATAAAGCACTATAAAAACCATACAAAATTTCATAATTAGTGATTAAAACTATAAAAATATTTTTTTTTTTGTAAATTGTAACAATAATGTATGTTAAAAAATTTTTGATCTCAGTCCTTATGTAAAATTAAACTTTCAAACTATGACGGATGGTACATGAATGATAAACGAAAACAAATGTTGCGAACGTGACAAAATCAATTACGCTGTTTTCAAACTAATCGGTGTTGGCAGATGAGCCCCTATGGCGAATGGTCACCTTTCTACCCTACTTCTTATGCGTTTACAAAATTTCAATAGAGCCTATTAGCGAATGAAGAGTTATTTTCTTAGATTTGATCTTAGTAATGGCATGTTGTCATATAGAGATGCGCTAATTTTCAAACTAAGTAATATCTGTTAAAAATTCTGAATATTAGATTTAAATGAGATATTTTGTTAAAAATAGGCTCATATTTGTATCAATTGATAATTTGCATTTCACCGAATTATTGATATCTTCCAACTTATTTCATTGAAGTTTCGATTATGCCTAGCTTACTGAAAAAATTTTCAACATAAAAAATTACAAGTGAAACGCGTTTTACTGGCTTTGCATTTCGGAGATAATGTACTGTTCATAATTATAGATTGGTAAAACAATAGAATGTTAAACTAATAAAACAAATCTATCGGATTTGAAACAGCTTCATCTGTTAACTAAAAAAAAGCCAATATTTTCATAGAATATGTAAGTATGTATCTAAAATATATATCTTTATGGAATATTAGAGAGTTGGGTATTCTAAAATGTGGGTTATTGTAGAATATCACCGATTTTCGAACAAGATTCGGCATTTTTTAAATGTCCCCTTTCTAAAGTATTTTAGATGCATTAATTTGTTTTAGATATCATTTATTCATATATAACTAAATTAACTTTGAATTGTTGGGTAGGAAACAAATAAAAAATGAAATTAACAAATATACACATCATTTCCACATACAAATTATGGTGGCACGCACAACACGAGGTGTTAAAATACATTTTGTTATTTCTACAAGTGCAAGTATAAATATTAGCTGTTGCCAACATCAACATCATTAACAATATTTATCACTCGTTTATTAATAAGTTATGCAGATAAATATTTGTATCGATTGCATACTTTTATACGGTGCTTCATTTTCATCATTGCCACAATTACATTTGTGTGATTTGTATCTGTATCTAATCGATACTAGGTGTAGTGGCAGTTGTTGTTGTGGTTGTTACAGTACGCACGCACGCACACATTAAATTAAGTTGCTTAATTTTAATCTAAACTCTACTATCAAGTGAAAGTTGGCATTGATTTTTTCTGTTTTTTTTTTTTTTTTAAATAAATTTTATTTGAAATCAAATCGCATTTGTTGGATAATTGTGCGTGAGTTTATTTTATGGAAGTGATGTGATGTGTGTCCGTCAGACTGTTTTATTATTTTTTTTTTTTACTTTGATTTCTTAAATATGGGTGCGTGTTTACTTTAAAGTTTTTTTTTACATAATTAAACATTTAAAAATGTTTGTTAATTTAATTATGGATTTTTGGCATTAGAAAAAAGTTAAATTCAAAAAAATTGGAATATAAATGAATATTATAATTTGCTTAAATATTCTAATTGCTTAATTTTGATCAACGACATTCCAGAATTTAGTTTTATAAGTGCTATTTCAATATTTATACTCGTACATACTCGTGCCATAAATCATAAATTATTCAATATTTAAATTATTATTTTAAATATAAAAAACCGTAAAAAATTCTTCTTTAAAGTGAGCAAATATATCCTGAAGCAATGTTTTTCTGCACACAAACAAAAATATTTCTATTTTTTCCATCAAATTTCAGGAGAGTTTCAAGATCGGAAACTCTCCTGTCAAAAGTCTAACTCAGCTTGCAAAATTCAACTTGCTAAGAATATATTAATAAAAAAAACTATGTGAAAACAAAAACAACACTCGTAAGTGTGAATATATCGAGTAATTTTTTGGTTTGAGTTTTTTTTTTCTAGTTTCCGTTCTATGTATATTTCTCTATGACATAAACCATAGAGAAATACACATAGAGCGGAAACTAGAAAAAAAAACTCAAACAAATAAATACACAAAATACGAGTGTTGTTTTTGTTTTCACATAGATTTTTTACTAATACATTCTCACCACATAGGGTTTTGACAACGGAGTTTGGTTTTTGACAGGAAGGTTTCCGATCCATGTATATTTATCTATGACTTCAACTTCTAATAAATAAAAAAAATTAAATTAAATACCAATTCTAATTTTCAAAACTTACATACGTATAATGTGATATGCTTTAAGATGTCTAATTTAAACAAGGTATTTGTTGCTGTTTCTGTCGTTTTTATAACGATGGATTTTAAAATCATGTTCTTCTAAAAAATGCTGCTCCTGGCTTAACCCGACAAATGTTAAAACAAATATTTATTTTCAAATTTGAATAATGTGTTTTTCGTGATTTTCGGAAGTGGGCCTTAAATGGGATATGACTAATTATGCACCGATCGTCATGAACTTCGGTCCCGTTATTTAAGTATATACTTATGAGACTTATTTGTGTTCAAATTTATTTTGGACTTTTAAGAGATTTAAGATATTTCTGAAGAAGTCGAAGATGTTGTCAATTATGGATTGACAAGTTCTTCATAATGCTTTATTGCGATTTCTTTTTATATAAAACTTATTTGTATAGGAATTTGTGTGGATATATATAAATTAGAAATTTATGACCAATAATGTCCTATTCCGGGAGAACATTTGTATGTAAGTGAAATAATGGACCGACTTCAACCAGTATCAATAAGCATCGACCTTAGGCCGCAAAAACAACGAATGCGTCAAGTTTTATCGAAATATCTTAAAAACTGCGACCTGTACTTTGCGCACAATGTTTACATGGACATTAACTCAGAAAATGATTCTGTGTCGTTCGGGATACCTTTAGATGGTATAAAATTTTTGGGCGTTTCAAACATCACTACAAACGCAATATACAATATTGCACAGATCCCCTCAATTCAAATCGAAGCTTAAAGATTGTATAAAAAGACTTAAAAAGCTCTTGGATTTTCGAAAAATGGAATCGTTGAATAAATATCTAGAAAGCCTGGACGCAACCCGCAATCGGATTACTCATTATGGCGAGCCACAAAAAGTCTTAAAAGACCTGTCATATGTAAGCCCCCCTTGCGAAATTCAAGTGGCGGTTGGGCAAGAAATGATACTGAAAAAGGGAATATGTTTGTTAATCATTTGAAACAAGTATTTACCCCGAACACATCAAATGAAACTATTGAATTTCCACCTGTTATACCCCATTTTGGAGCAGCCGTACCCCTACGTTTTGAGATTCGAGAGATCGAAAAAGCTATTGTTGATTTAAACTCCAAGAAAGCACCTGGTATTCACAAAATCAGCAACAAGATGCTTATGGAGCTACCCCGGATAGCAATAAAAATAATTCTTTTTATTTTTAATGCTATATCACGCCTTGAATATTATCCTCCAGAATGGAAGGTTTCACTGGTTACCATGATACCTAAGCCGGTAAAAGATCACACAAAAGTAGAATCATATAGACCAATCAGCCTATTGTCTAATATATCAAAGCTATTTGAGAAGATACTCATGAACAAGTTGTACCCGATGTTAATTGAAAACAATTGTATTCCGAATCATCAATTTGGATTTAGAAGAAAACACAGTACTATCGAACAAACGCATAGACTTGTAAATATCGTAAGAAAAGCGTTTGGGGAAAAGAAATATTGACATTTCTCAAGCGTTTGATAAAGTATGGCATGATGGTTTAATATACAAACTGAGTCAAAATTTACCCGCAAACACACATAAGCTATTGAAAAGCTATTTAACTGGTCGAACATTTAAGGTTAAAGAAGGAGACTTTTTAAGTAGTCCCCAACCCATTGAAGCTGGAGTTCCCCAAGGCAGTATCCTGGGACCCTTTTTATATTTGATATATTCGTCTGATATGCCAACTAACAATCGCACGCATACATCAACATTTGCAGATGATACTGCTATTCTAAGCATTCATGAAAACCCTGAAGAAGCGTCTCGTTACTTACAAAATCACATATTTGAATTAGAAAAATGGTTAAAACAATGGAAAATTAAAGTCAACGAGCAAAAATGTACACATATAACATTTACATTACGTAGAGAATCATGCCCCCCCATTCATATCAATAACCAAACAATAATCCAACAATCGGAAGTTAAATACCTCGGAATACATCTCGATCGTCGTCTTACATGGAAAAGCCATATAGATGCAAAGTTAACTCAAATGAAATTGAAATCAATTCAAATTAATTGGCTCATTGGCAGAAACTCAACTTAGTTTAGATTGTAAACTTCTACTTTATAACATGATCATAAAACCGATATGGTGTTATGGCATACAGCTATGGGGCACGGCCTCAGCGTCAAATGTAGAAAAAATCCAAAGACGCCAAAACGAGTTTTTAAGAATGATCACACACAATGATCCCTTGGTATATCAAAAACGCGAATATACACAAAGATCTAAACGTGCCCCTTGTAAAAACTGAGATCAATAAAATGTGGAAAAATATTTAAAAAAAACTTGAAATTCACCCAAACCCACTGGCCCGCAACATATTAGATAACCGTGGCCACACTCGATTAAGAAGGAGGGACACAGCAGACCTAATCCAAAGACTAGAAGAAAGAATGCCTATTTAATCAAAGCAACAATGAATAAACAATTTTTCGTCCGGCACTGTCTGGACTAATTAAATTATAATTATTAGATATAAGATTTGAAATACTTGTTGTTAGTTCATTAAATAATGAAGATACAATAAATAAAAAAATAAAATTTAAAAAAAAAATATACTATATCCACTATGGTGGTGTAGGGTATAAAAATGACGACTAAAGGAGAGTTTAAACAGGACTTTATAATATTATTTACAGAAACGTGACAACATTTTTGATTTTAACTGCGTAATTATCTAATTGTTGAATGTTTATATTTAATGAAATCATTTGAATTCTCGTCAAATAATTGCAGTATTTAATAATTATTCTTTTTATTTAATATTCTATACATTGCACTGTGGTTCCAATCACACATCTAAATGGAAAAAGTTAAAAAAAAAAACGATTTTGCAAATTTTTTATCAGCCTCTTTTTAAGGCCAAAGTTCTTTAAAAATCCTCTGGACAACAAAATTTATTAACTTGAACTGATTTTTGCTGTTATATATAGAATTCTGTTACATTTATAGAGAAGTTCGTTTTTTGTTGTAGTTATAAGAGATATTCCTTAATTTAATTCGACAACTACTTAAACTAAAGTATTCTAACCATGTTTATCCAGCTAGATGTGAATTTCGAACCACTGTGTCCGCAAAATATTTACAATTTTTTTTATAATCACAAAATTCCCCTTCCCAGTGTGTTGTAGAAAATATACAATAAATTTCTCAAGAAAAAATATTGCAGTATTTATGTAGGATTTAATGATTTCATAATAAATTTAATAAAGTAATTATATTAGATATAATATAGATGAATAACTTATTTAGTAAATTAAATAAAAACAAGTAAGAGTGCTATATTCGGCTATGCCGAATCTTAAATACCCTTCACCTTTGTTGTGGATGCATTAATTGCCCACTTTCAGCGTATAAGTAGAATCCTAAATATATCAAGAATACTTTTAAAAATTTTACATTTAATTGCATGTCTGACAGAATTATTGAAGATTTGGATCCCGAAGATAGCTGGGGTCTTCAGAAAATTGATTTCAACAGACAGACAGACAGACGGACATGGCTTAATCGACTCCGCTATCTATAAGGATCCAGAATATATATACTTTATAGGGTCGGAAAATTATATTGTGGAAATTACAAACGGAATGACAAACTTATATATACCCTGCTCACGAAGGTGAAGGGTATAACAAACAATAATTGTGAAATTTAGAACCCACAAATATCCAGTTATCTATTTGCGGGTATAAGTTTTTGTCATGTTCGAGTCATCCGTCATACAAAAAGAATTAATGAAACACAAATTAGGGCCGATTTACCACATTTTTGTAATTTTTGTATTTGTGATCATGGCATTTGAACAGGAAATATAGTTCATTTTATTATAATTTCGCTATCGGACCAATTTCTTTATCGAGCGAATATAATCTAACATTTACAAATTAATAATTCTTCATAGTACACAAAATTTAAACAAATACATCTCGCAAACGAAATAAAAAATAATAAATTTGTGTGTCTTTAATAAACCAAAGATAGTTATTTGTATATCGATCGTTTTAGGTTCATCAGGTTCTAACACTTTTTTATACTTGTTTTTCATTCAGTCAGGCATGTGAAATGTTTAAACGCAAATAAAACTGTCATGCTATTAAGCACTTTTTAAAATCCCAATGGCTACCACATACTTATTTAATCAATGAATTTTTACAAACTAGTTAACAAATACATTCGAAATGTCACAACTTTCAAATTAATTAATAATAACTAAAAATATTTTATTACAATTTAATTGCGCACATTAAAAAGAGATAAAAAAATTATATAAATAAATAAGTAGAAAACTAACTGAGAGGAAACAAATCAGGTATTAGTCCACGCCAACACAATTGGATTTGCGGCATTTAAACTTGTTGCAAATAAACAGTGACGTGCCTTCTGACAAACGTCTTGCGAGATCAACCATTAATATAATAAACATTAGACCTGACCTTAAAATATAAATTTTTATTTAGGGTTATAATTATTGTCTAATATTATTTAATATCTAAAAGTTTCTGATACGAAATTTAAGGCTAATCACATACAGAGAACCCGTACTAGAAGTGACATTTTTATCACAATATTAAACATAAATATTGAATTAAAGATAGCCAAGTCTTTTTATAATTTATTGATAACTTCAAGCATATATTACAATTATTTTAAAAATATTCTATAATTACAAAACTTGAGCAAAAATTATACAAAAATTTAGAGCCTGGGCCACGATGTCGAAAGTAAACTTAAGCGAAAGAAAGTCAGTCACTCACTTTCATTCGAAACAGTGGCCCACTATCTTATGACTTATCGTTCGCTTTGCTTTACATTTCAAACGTAATCCAAATATAATTAAATTGCCATATCTGTCATTCCAGAAAACAATCAACAATATATTGAAAACAATTATTTGACCCAAAATAATATAACTAAGCAGTGGTGTAGTGAGTACAAAAGATTGTTAGTTCAACACGTGGATGCGACTTATTTTTTTTATTTTGTGAATACATAATTCTATAAATAACTTTAATAAAGGATTACTTTGGGACATCTCGAACACAAATAAGTACTTTTTCTAGTAGAAAAATAAGTAGTATTTTCGTCAAATTCTACTTATTTTTCTACAACTACTAGTACTAGATTCTTGCACAGACGACAATAAATAAAAAGTGAATGAATTTGACATTTCAGTTCGTACAAATATCAGAAAATGTAAATAGTGAGCTGCGATTTTGTATTGGGTTGCTTACGTTACCCAGCAGTTCTAGGATACAGTCCCGAACTAGTGATTTTACCCATCATTTAGGGTGGGAACTAGTTACTTCGATAGCTACGTGGCTAGTTATTTTAACACGTGCACGTCCTAAGCAGGGGGTCAATTGACCCTTATTGACTACAATGAGACTGTCTAATAGCTGGTCCAAAGCAGTCAACGCATTGGATTCACATACTGGTTAAATATCGTCAGTTACCTTACTAGCTACCTAACTGGTAACTTGATAAACTACATAACTAGTTATTTTAACATGTACGAGTGATAATTAAAAGACATATCATAGGTAGTCCAATAAACGATAGCTTGTAAACAAAACTTTCTTCGACAACTCTCCAATGGATTGCTTCTGGTGTGTAAAATAACTTCTTTCTAAAGTGCAGTACAAAATAAACGTTAAAAGTGACTTCACTATAGGTTACTAAGAGACACTAAAGTGACTATTACGTGGGATGTATGAGAATTATATCAACACAATTTGTATAAAACCAGTTTGAACAAATTATCACACAACACGTTTAAAGTGACTACACTCCAGATAACTTAGAGACACTTAAGTGACAATTGTCTTCACGCTAGATTACTTGGGATGTATAAAATAACAAATTGTCTTATCTCTGCACTACAAAGAGCACATACGGGTCAAATGAAAAAAATATATAAATTGGAGTCAGCCAAGTAATAAGTAATAAGACGATTACTGTCTATAAGGGATACATTGACTACATGCTTAACAGCTAAGTATCATTCGTATTTGATTTTTTTCTACTAAGAATATAAGTGAGCCACAAAACAGATGTTTGTCGTTTAAAACGACAACTTTTAAGATCGTGGGCCAGGCTGTTAATTTGATTCCCTAAATTATAAAACTATTAATCGATTTAAAGTAGAGGTTGACATTATCATATTACCTTGAATGTTTCTCAGTTAGTTTTATATATTAGATTAAAAATACAAAGAAAAAATTATTCGTTAAGGCAGATCTAATGTACATTTATATGCATATTTAGAAATAATTGTAAAATTTATTAATAATCAAACGACAGAGTCAAGATGCTCAAGATTTATATTTTTTGTTTGCTTCATGATCCCAGCCAACACAAAGCCAAACGTTTGTAATATGATGGCTTTAGCTAAGTATGGCAACCGTTACCGCTAAGCTAGCATTGCCGAAATAGCTGCAATTACCGTTACCGATATAAACGTACATATCGTTACCGTTATTCTTTAATTCAATAATTGAGTTTATTGAAATTTACAAAATATAAAATGTCATATTCGAGTATGTAGCTATTACCCTCATATAGCTTATTTTTCATTTCAGTAAACTATAACAATCCTTTAAGGCAGACCGAAATCACCTTTCAATTAAAATACCGTTACCGATATAACAGCAAATACCGTTACCAAAATAATCAAAATTACCGCTAACGTTTCGTATCGTTAGCCAATCCTGCGTTTAACATTTGAGAAGTGTTTGATTTCAAATTATTCTCAAATTGAGATGAAACATTAGTGTTTACTGGGAATGTATTTGGTTGTGTAAGTGTTTTCGTTTTGTATTCAACAACTGTATTGAATATTTATTTAAATTATTCTAATGTTTTCTACAAAACACTGTTGCCGTTTGCCTAAAGACAATTTTACACAAATGTATCAACATCCAAAATCAAATTATCAAATTTTATTATAAAAAATGTAAACCGTCTAAAAACATTTTCGGAAAATTCCGCATAATAATATTTGGTAAATATTTGATGTAAATATGAAAACTTTTATAATAAACAATTTTAACACTTACGTACTTAGCAACCTTAACGCTATTATACAATTTTTAATTATACTCGAAATCTTATCTACCTATGTCCGAAAAATGAAATTTTTCGAAGAGCCCGAAAACATGTTTTCTAAAAAAAAGTCTGTTTTTGATACTCTATTTCCAATTCGGTTTTAACCGAAACCGCGGTTTTTCAAGGCCTAAAACCGAAACCGACAATTATTCTTCAGTTTTCACTTTTAATCTATTTTCACTAGAAAAATTCAAAATTTAGAAATGAGAAACAAACTTTTTCATCCAATTTTTCATCCAATATTTCTTAAAAATATCTTAAGATTTGTTTAAATTTTTCAAATTGTATTATAATAATTGCTTCAGATGATGTAGCAGGCTACCTTTCGCCGGCTAAAACATTTTTGTAGCAAAGTCTTAGTTATTTTCAAATATCCGACCTCAATTGGAATAAAGAAATAGTACTATTAATAAAAAGTCATTGCAAAACTAAGAAAAAGTAACCCAGGTACTAATAATTTCATAGGCACACATTTAAAATAATTTCAGTTAGAGTTTCCAATTCGATTTTAACCGAAACCGAAACAGCGGTTTTTTAAGGCCTAAAACCGAAACCGACAATTATTCGTCGGTTTTCACTTTAAATCTATTTTCACTAAAAAAATTAAAAATTTAGAAATGAGAAACAAACTTTTTCATCCAATTATTCATCCAATATCTCTAAACACAGATTATCTTACGATATCTTAAGATTTGTTTAAATTTTTTAAACTGTATTACAATAATTGCTTCAGATGATGTAGCAGGCTAAATAATGCAAAATTTTTGTAACAAAGTCTTAGTTATTTTCAAATATCCGATAAAAGTATGGTGCGCATCGCCACCTCAATTGGAATAAAGAAATAGTACTATTAAGTTTCCCTTTGTAAATTAATACTAATTCAAGAAAACATGTCTCTAGTTTCATGTTTATTGATTCATTGTAATGTGGATTGTAGCTCATTCAAAACGTATTATTAAAATAAAAACAGTACCATAAAGACCCACATTTTGTATTCCTACTCAGCATCATGAATGTTTAATTTCATATTTCTGTGTCCATTATTATAGAAAATACAAAAGAAAGGTAAGACTATAATCACCTTTCGTTAATTCTAACTCATTCAGAATCATTTGTGCCTAATTTAAAGGTTTATTATTATAAAATATTCAAAAAGTACCTTTACAATAAAGAAATAGTAATATTAATTATCCGTTTTGAATTCGGGTTTCTAGGTCCATTGTTATGAAATATACAATACTACTAGTTCGAAAAAGTACCTGCAATTCATTTTTTTATATTCTAACTCAGTCAGGATCATGTGTGTTCAATATCCTGCTTACAGGTTTATTATTATAGAAATTTCAATAAAAGTTTCTGTTACCTCAATATCATTATGCCCTCTATCGTTGATTCTTTCTTTACTCAGAAGCATATATCAGCCAACTATTATGTATATGCAATAAGTAAAATAATTTAATATAATAAAAAGTACCATTAGAAGAAAAAGTAACAACTTTCCACACTTAAATCACTGTCAAGTTTGAAATTTCAAAGTAATTTCCTGATTCTAGGTTCAATATTATAGAAAATTCATTTTGAAGAACGAAAAAGTACTCCTTAGTTTGGCTTAGTATCATAATACAATTGAGCACCCTATTCTTGATTATTTCTTTACTGGGAGGTATATTAGCCAACTTTAACTAATTTAATATATTAAAAAGGTACCATTAAATGAAAAAGTACCAATTTTACTTTATCCTCGTAAACACTCGTCCAATTTGAACTTTAAATTTATTTAGCAGTTCTTATATTATCAACTGATTTAATAATTAATAAATTATCACAAAACCGAAACGAAACCGATCGGTTTTCAATTTTTTAAAACCGAAACCGCTGTTTTGAAATACTTCGGTTTTTTGGAAACTCTACCTGAGAGTGTATATTTTTAAAATTGTTTAAGTTTTAATTTTTTTTTTAGTAGGAAATCTTATTGATTTTATACAATACTGTTTTCCGTATAATACTGCATTAGTTGCTATAGATAAGTCAAAATGAGGAATATTAATAGTTTTACCAGAAGTCATTGCAAAACTAAGAAAAAGTAACCCAGGTACTAATAATTTCATAGGCACACATTTAAAATAATTTCAGTGCATTAAAACAATTTAATTTATATTTAATTTTTCTTAATTAGTCCCGAAATCTATAAATAAAAACACAATTAAACATTTTTAAAAAATAAAATTTTTACTCAAAATATGAATCAGTAATATAAAATCTGTCTAAACACTTAAAATCCCCAAAAATGGGATAAATTGCATTTAACACCCCCTCCAAACGTAATTCTCTACACAAATTAACAATGAAATCCGCAATTTGGGAAGTAATCCCCTCGTCCAACTGAGTATCTGATGGCAATCTTGGAAAATAAAAGAGAATTGTTCTCGCACGGGGCGGCAAAATTAAATTATAAATATATTCAAAAATCTGGAAATTCCCGAACATATTTGTGATGAATATAAAAATAACAATACAACAAAAAAAAAAAAAAAAACACTAAATACGAGTAATAAAAACTTTGCATTTACGTTTCGGTTTTGTTGTTGTCATTCTAACAACTTGTTTCAAATACCAGTTTCAATGATGAATAAAGAAAAAAAACCACAACAGAATCAAAATTTTACTGGTGTATAAATAAAATGCTATTCATATAGATATTTTATTAAATCTTTAAACGTAAAACAAAAAATAAAAACAAAACTGTGTTTATTGTCAGTATTGATTTAGCCATTTTTCAAATTCTCAATCTCAACTCTTTGCAGTGTTTGTTTGAATTAAATCATGTTTATTGGCATCAGTTAAAGACAGACAGCTGCTGCATTTTTGAAATATTTTTATGACTAATAAAAAATATTGCCACTTTTTAAGATGTATATATATATAACTAACTAACTAGATAGATATATGTATATGTATGTACTTTGTAAATGTTTGAGTATGAATGAGTGAGTGAGTAGTGGTGTTGTTATTAAACCAAATTCAAGCGAGGAAACAATGAAATTTCATACCACTATGCATGCTGCACACTGTGTTGGTTGGTGGTGGCTCAAGGTTAAATGATCTACAGAGCATTAGTAATAAAGTAAGTAACCATCATAAATACAACAAGCAACATTAGCAAAGTATTCACGACAAGTATTCTCTGGTACTTGTTTGTATTTTTAAGATCGTTAGCAATGAATAATGTGTTAAATATTGTCAGTTCTTCAAGTGTGGTATGTTGAAATAATTATTATTATTATTGTTGTTGTAGTCTTTATTGTTAAGACAACCTCTACACAGTAATTAAATAATTTATTTATTTCATTAAAGATGCTGTTAAAGATGAGTCTATTACTAATAAATATGTACATTTTTATGCATTTTCAACGACTTATTTGAATAAATTTGTAATTTATTATTCATTATTCATACGGAATGCTGAATGGTGTATATATGCATATGTGTTTAGGTAAATAAATACTCACGATTAATTAAATATGGTATGCTTACTTTTTGTACCTGTAATCAGAATTTAAAAATACATAATTATTAATAAAATAAACACATTTAATTGAAAAATTATAAAAATAATTTAATTACTTTTTATTTAAGTTTCTAACTAGAATTTATAACAATTCAACTTAATATATGGAAATGGTGTGATCTTTGATATATAATTGTTTAAGAACTGTTAGAAAGAAGAATGAAAGTCTTCAAATATTTTGTTTAATCATTAAAAACATGTTAATAATATGTTAAATTAAAATGAAATGTAGTCACAAAGTGTAATTTTTATTAAAATTTCATTAAAATCGAAGACAAATAATTCGAAAATGACATTTTGAAAATCCATTTAATTTTAAGTTTTGAAATAATATGTAATATATTTTCAGACCTCAAAAACATTTATTTACACATAGCCTCAAAATAGAGTAAATACCTGTAGTCCGACTTAAATCTTTTTTTTTTCCAGAACCGAATCTAATTTTCAGGCCAATATCCAACAAATCGAAACCTTAAAATTTTAATCGATGGATAGATTTTAGGATTTTCATTATCTTAAAAAAAAATCAAATAATTTGTGGTATTTACTCACTTTTGAGGCTGTGTGTATATGTATATGTTGGTTAAATTTAATTTTGCAATTTCAACAATTAAGAATGTTATTATATTCGGCAATTCCGTGCACCGGGAATTTTATATAAAAGCATGCTTCATGCAAGTTTATCATATATATTTTTTTTTTTTTTTGGAAAAAGTTAGTTAGCAAATAACTATTTTTGCCTTATTTGGTAGCTATGTATCTTCGTCTTAGAATTTTATAAGAACCCAGAATATACTACATATGGCAAAATCTATACAGTCAAGGAAAAAAGTCTATATACACCCTACGATTCTGAAGTGTTAGAGAATTAGTGGCAAATACTGAAAAAGATGTTATAGCAATGTTTAAGGTATTTATAATTAAGAATATTTTAAGTAAAAAAGAACATGAAAAAAATATAACATATAAATTATTGGGGAAAAACATAATAATTAGTGGGAAAAAAGTCTACATACAACGTGGCGTCTTCTAACGTCAAATAGAATATTGTTACGAATGTGCAATAGCTATTTGAATTTAACGGTCCGCAACGACTGCCTGCAACATTCATCATGTTTATAAACACGTCCATCAGTAGAAGCTTCTTCTTATGAACAATGTTGATAGCATGCGGTTATTATCATTGTTTGTAAGTATGGCAACACTGTATGTTTAAACTGCAAACATTAACATCGAAAGCTCTAGAATTCGAATGTACTAGTATGTCCGTTAAGAGCATTGTAGAAGATTCCCAATAGATGGCGCGTGTATAAATAGTGGCAGAAGTGTCAGTCGTGAGTGGAGTTGATCATTGTCGCTGTTAGAGTTAACATCAACTGTCTTGTACGTGTATACTTGTACATTATAGAGTGTGTGTGTGTATTTCTGTGAATTGATAAACGTGTATAAAGACACTGAGTGAATATTTGAACTGTTGTTGGTGTACATTTAAATAAATAAAGAGTTGTTACAAATTTTAAACTACTAAAACTGCTTTTTATTTGCAATCAAAAGTATCCGTTTTTAAAAGGTAAAAACGTAACAATATTGAAAACAAAGAAAAGGAAATAACAGTTAACTTTGTTGATTTATTTAAATTTACAAGCATTACAATTGTTTATGTGGACAAATTGATAATTAAAGAATTTTTTTTAAATTTTAATCCTTGAAAATGGAAAATCGAAAAGAGATTCACATTTCAGTTCGAAATATGGTAATAAATCTCCGAAAGGAAAATAAATCTTATGGTAAAATTGCTAAGATAACAAAATTAAGTCGGGCTACTGTACAGATGATCATGATAAAATTAGAATAATAGCAATAGCACCGAAAATAAGCCACGATCTGGTAGACCAAAGTAGCTTTCGAGACGTGATGTTACCAATATTTTGAAACTAGTGAACCAGGATCCGAATATAAGCGCCCCAAAATTATCAGAACACATCGAAAAATGTTGCTATAAAATTTTTACTCCACGAACAGTAATAAACGTTTTACATGACAACGGATTTAATAGCAGAACAGCACGCAAAAAGCAAATAAATTCAGCGAAGAATCGTAAACTTCGTCTTGAGTTTGCTAAAGCTCATAAAGACAAGGGTATGGATTTTTGGAATCATGTTCTAATTACCGACGAAAGTAAATATAATATTTTCGGAAATGATGGCGTATCCAAAGTTTGGAGAAAACCAAACACTGTACTTGATCCAAAGAATATTATACCTACAGTCAAATATGGTGGAGGCAACGTTATGGTTTGGGGTGCCATGACGTCATCTGGAGTGGGTCGTTTGGTTTTTGTCGAGGGTAACATGGACCGCTATAAATATAAAACATATTGGAACTAAATCTTAAAGCATCTGTTGATAGCTAGGGCCTGGAAAATCAATGGATTTTCCAGCAAGATAACGACCCCAAGACAGCAACATTCACCACCACAGTCACCAGATTTAAACCCAATAGAGCACATACGGTACGTTTTGCAAAAATTTGTGCGGAAATATGAAATTAGTAGCCGTAAAACATTTAAAACCGCTCTTATTCAAGCATGGACCGAAATAACACCCTCTATTACAGAGAATTTGGTGAAATCAATGACCAGTCGTCTTCAAGCTGTTATTGATGCCCAAGGTAAATATTAAGAGTTAATTTTTTTTTTTTTAAATTTTATATAAAATTTTTAAATAATAGTTATTTTTTTTGTAGCTGTATGTAGACTTTTTTCCTATAAATATTTAATGTTTTTGTTATATAAATGAATTACTTTTTTATTTTATAAATAAACTTATTTATTAATGCCTTAAATATTGACATAAACATTTTTTTAATTTTCTTCACAAACTCTCTAAAACACCTAAATCAAACGGTGTATGTCGACTTTTTTCCTTGACTGTATATCCTCCATCATTTTGGTGGTGGATATAATGAATAAGGCTAAGGACTTAACACTTAAACAGCATATGACAATGCAAGTGGGGCAATTCTGTTTTGTTGGAGTCCATAGAGTACGGAAATACTTGTAGTTTTTATACCCTTCACCATGAGTGGAACGTTATATATCGATATATCCATGTCCGTCTGTTTATTGAAATCAACGTTCCGTAGCACCAAAATACCTTACATACATTATTCATATATCAATATATGGGGAATTCTTCCGGCTCGGCTACTCGGAAAAAACCGAGACAACCTCGATTTTTGGCCTATTTTTGATCTTTATCTGGATTACTAAGTCATTAATATAGGTAACATGGGTATCTAATGATAGATATTTCAAAGTCCATTACAACGATGTATATAAGTATTAGTATATAGTAAATTGGACCTACAATGGGTCAAAATCGTTAAAAATAGATTTTAACCCGAATTTTTTTTTCACCAAAAAAATTTTTGTCATAAATTAATTTTAACAAAAAAAATTTATAAAAAAAAAAATTTAAACTAAATTAGTATGTATAAAACTTAAAAAATAAAAAACAATTTCGAAAAAAAAAAAATTTTAAATTAATTTTTTAAATTTTGTTTACCTAAAGATATTTAAAATTTTTATTTTAAAGTATAATTTGGTAAAGGGTATAAAAGATCCTCATATCCGAATATAGCTCTCTTACTTGTTCTCAATCACTTTGTTTCAAAAAATAAAGGTATTTTTAATGTAACAAATTTAAAACATCATAAATATGTTCTTTTGAAATTAATGTTTAAATAGTTCATTTTGTTTGAAAGATATGAGTTTTACCATTTAAACAGTAGTTTAAAGTCAGGATACACCCCAACTAAAGTAAATTACTATTAGCTAAACTCGATTTAGCATAACTGATTTCGTTTTTGATTGGTTTTTATATACATATTTTGGAATGGCACTTTAGTAAGCTTTTTCACAAAAATAAGAAAAAACTATTTTTTTTTGGCTCACAATTTACTGATAGCGTGAAGAAAATTAAAATTTATTGAAGCTCTGTACAATTTTATGTGGATACCAAAATTTTTAAGAGATTTATGCTCGTTAAAGCGATTTTTGGAAGCGGGCGTTGTATGGGAGCTATGATTAGTAATAGACCGATCATCATAAAATTAGATAACATAACTTCCTTATTTGGAAACATTTAGGAAGGATTACAAGGCAACAAAGTGGTGCACATTTTCTGTTTTTGATCCGATTTGAAGAATAGTCAAACTTTATGTGTTTAAGAAACTTGTGTCGCCCATGCGAACGACCTATGTAACCTAACTTAGTGCGGCCCTGATTATAATTTTAAATTGATTTTTAGTTATTTATTTTTTTAATTTAAAATTATTTATAGAATAGCGATAACGTTAATTACAATTGTTTCGATAACGGTAGTCGAGTTGAAAGGGTATTTTAGTGGTAACGGTAGCTTAACGGTAACGTTAGTTAACCTTTAAAAATCTAAAAACTTAAATAATTTTGTAGCATCGTGTACTAAATTTCACTATGTATATAATAAATAATATGATGTTTTCATTAAAATTAATTAACAGTTTTTATAAAAAAAAAAAATAATGTCTGGTCAACGCCCAAAATTCAATAAGCTTTTAAACAAAATTTATTACTAAACGTATGAATAAGCAAAATTCCTAAGAATCTGCAAAAAGATTATTTTTCAGCCAAATTAAATGCTATGAGTGAACAAAAACCACAACAACAATGCCAATTAAATTATTATTCCATTAGAATTATAAAAGCAAATCAAAAATCTATTAACTAACATTAATTTTTAACTCATTACCAAAAATAAATAAATGTTTTCCTTTTCAAAATAAATAAATATTCAAAACAAGAAATCAAATCAAACAAAATATTGTAATTTTCATTGAAATTATTAAAAAACAATAACGAAATAACAATCATAAAAATTAATAAAAAAAAATATACAAACAAACTGCATATATTCAAATATTTTCTATATTTACACTTAAAGTATTAACACAGTATGAATTTATTTATACAAATTTAAGGTCATTTAGATTTAAAGGTAAAATTTAGATTTAAAAAAAAAACGCTTGACAGCATCTATTACAGGTTGATATGAAAATATATTTCAAGTTTATTTACATACATTGAATTTGTTTATTATTATTAATATTATTTTTATTAATACTTTTTCAGATTTGTTGTATAATTTTACATGCATCTACTTAAGATACATGTACAGATTTTTGTCTACTCAAACACACACATACAAACATGCAGATACAGCAGATACATTCATGTTTTTTTGTTTTTGTGTTTGTTTTTGTAGCTTATTTATCTTTTTTGTTTTAATTTTTATTAAACTTGATCATAGACATTTGAGAGAGTGGTTTTTTTAAAATTCAATATTACATTAACAAGTTGGTGGTGTTGTTGTTGTAATTGTTGTGGTTGTATACCTTCTAAATTTTATTTATAAACCATAACAAACTGTACTGAGACAACCTAACAACCAACCAACCAACCAGCCAGCCATCCATCCATCCAGCCACTTAGTCAGACAGATAGATAGACACACGGACAGACAAACGTACCGGAATGATGGCAAAGTATTTTGAAATTTAATATTTAATGTTTATTTTAATATAATAAATATTATCATCAGGTGTGTGTGTATGTTTGTTTGTCTGTTTTTTTAAATTAATTATAATACTACTTAATAAACGAAAATGAAACAAAAAAAATTTTGTAATCGTTAATTAAATTTAAAAATTAATCTTATAAAATTAACAAGACAAAGACATTCAATCCTGTTATGGTAATAATGAATGAAAAAATATGAGACACATAAATACTAGGGATTAGGATTGTCATTCAAATAATCGAGAAAACAAAATAAATTTTCTACGAATAAATAACGTTTTCCAGTTTAGAATTAAAACAAGTAAGAGTGCTAAATTCGGCTATGCCGAATCTTATATACCCTTCAGTTTTTTTGTGAATGCATTAATTGCCCACTTTCAACGTATAGCATCCTAAATATATCAAGAAAACTTTTAAAAATTTTACATTTAATTGCTGACAAACAGATTATATTATAGAAGTTACAAACGAAATGACAATCTTATATACACCCTTCTCACGAAGGTGAAGAGTGTAAAAACAACAACGTCAAACGAAACGAAACACCAAAAAAACAAAATACGCAAAGCAATGAAACCAACACACATCCAAACATACGTTTTGTTGCTTTTATGTCAAAGCATGCAATAAATTGTCTTTTTTTATGAAATTTTCAGAGGACGTTTCAGATTTTTGCTATATCTCCGTTATTGATGAACGGATTTTGCTGATTTTAAATAGGAAACTTCTCGAAAGCATGTCTGACAGAATTATTGAAGATTTGAATTCCGAAGATATCTGGGGTCTTCAGAAAATTGATTTCAACAGACAGAAGGACGGACAGACAGACAGACAGACAGACAGACAGACAGACAGACAGACAGACAGACAGACAGACAGACAGACAGACAGAATGCATTTGAATAATTAAAGAAAAAATCTGAAATTTTGTAAGAAAATAGTTTATACATTAATTTGTCATAAATTACGGATAAAATCTCAAGATCGCAACAATATCAAACTTGAACCTGTTGAAATCGCTTCATGATTTCATGTACTCGAATATAAATGCCCCCTCGGAACTGAACTGAAATGCTCATTCAGTAGCAGATTGTTTTTTATTTGTATGATAAACAAATTATTTGAAATTTTCTGGTCTAGCCTTATTCATAATCAATTTTTAAATTTATTACAAGTTTATAAAACAAATTTTGTGTGGAAATTCTGTTTTATAAAACTTTTATAAAATTAAAAATTGATTATGAATAAGGGGGTTAGTCAATTATTCGAATAATATTTGTAATTCATTCGATCTTTGGAATAATCGAGAAAAATTAAAAAATTAATCGATTTAAAAAAACTGTGATCTTCTGTTCGATCCCAATTAAACTCAAATAATTGACAACTCCACTAGGGATGCAATTTTCATTTAATATTTTTTGATTTTTAATGAATTTCTGTCGAATTATTGTGCAATTCACATGCGCAAAATAGAACCTAAATCGGATAACACTAAGCTTTGAAGTTAAAGTTACATTTTTAGAAAAAAATCTAAAAAAGATAATTTTAGGCGAATAAGAGTTTAAAGTTAGTTAACTTTATATTTTGAATTTCTTACAAAGCATTCGATAAATTTTTTTGATTCGTGTCAGTTTTTTTATAATTATTTTACCAAAATTGTACTTTGGTCTTTTAAGGCATCTGATACGATTGTGTCGTGTTTTATGCAAAGTGAAAACAATTAGCGACTTAAAACAGTCCATGTAATTAGTGTGAATCTATTGAAGAGTTAATTGTCACTTACGTTAGTAAAGGTTTTAATTTCCTGACCTTTTTGATTGAATATTCTCGGGTACCAAAAAGGGGATAAAATCGGGAAAATATATTCTAATATTAAAATAATTTCTAATATTAAGCCAATTCTGATCATTTTTTTGTACATTCATACAAAAATTAACTAACAGGGTGTTATTTGGAACTCAAGTGAATAGATGTATATTGGACCAAATCCGGGTAAACAGTTTGGTACTTTTTTTTAAACATATTTTTTCTTGGGCACATTAAAACAGATTTCAATCGTTTAAGACATGTCTGTAGCATAAACAATTTTGGCCAAATGGAGTATTTTTAAATTTCAAGCTTTAGGGGTGTTCAAGGAGGAAGAGGGAAATTGGTACTTTTCTCCAAATGGTACTTTTTTAATATTTTAAATTATTTCACTTATCGACATTAAAGTTAGCTAATATGCATCTGAGTGAAGTTAGTGTTAGGAATAGGGGATAATATTTAGGTACCAAAATGTGAGAACTGACCTATAGGTACTTTTTATGTTCTTCTAATGGGACTTTTTTTAAATTTTATAACAATGGACTTAGAAACATGAAATTAAGAATATATAGTCCTAAGTGATTGAGAATTCTAGGGGGGACTTTTTGGTATTTTTTCTTTCGAATGGTACTTTTTGTAATTTCTTCACCAATGAACCTAGAAACATGAAATAAAGGTTTTATGGACCCGAGTGAGTAGCAAACTACAAGTGGATGCTTTTTGGTAATTTTTCTATATTCTAATGGGACTTTTTGAATTTTCTATAATAATGGACCTAGAAATATGAAATTAAGCGTATATGGTCCAAGTGAGTGAAGACTTAAAAACATGAAATTAAGCATACATGGTTCTAAGTCAGTGAGAATTTTAGGTGGAGATTTTTAGGTACTTTGTTTTTATTCGAATGGTACTTTTTGTAATTTCTTCACCAATGAACATAGAAACATGAAATAAAGCTTATATGGACCCGAGTGATTGGGAATCCACAAGTGGCTGTTTTTTGGTACTTTTTATAAATTGCAATGGTACTTTTTGGATTTTCAATAACAATGGACTTAGAAACATGAAATTAAGCATATATGGTCCTGGGTGAGTGAGAATTCTAGGGGGAGACTTTTTGGTACCTTTTCTTTATTCGAAATGGTTTTTGTAATTTCTTCACAAATGAACCTAGAAACATGAAATAAAGGTTATATAGACCCGAGTGAGTGAGAAACTACAACTGGGTGCTTTTTGGTACATTTTCTATATTCTAATGGTACTTTTTTCAAATTTCTATAACAATGGACTTAGAAACATGAAATTAAGCATATATGGTCCTAAGTGAGTTAGAATTCTAGGGAGAAACTTTTTAGTACTTTTTCTTTAGTCTAATGGTACTTTTTTAAAATTGCTATAAACATGAAATTAAGCATATATGGTCCTAAGTGAGTTAGAATTCTTAGAGTTTCCAAAAAACCGAAGAAGTTCAAAACCGTGGTTTTGGTATTAAAAAATTGAAAACCGATCGGTTTTGGTTTTTTTTTCGGTTTTGTGATAATTTGTTAGATATTAAGTGTTATAGAAGCAAAATCAATTGATAATATATGAAATGCTATACAAATTTAAAATTCAAACTTGACGGATGTTTAAGAGGATTATGGAAAATTTATTTGTATATATAAAGCTTATATATATATTAAAGTTGGCTAACTAATATGCTTTTCGGTAAAGAAATAATCAAGAATAAGGGGCTAAATAGTATTATGATACCAAAAAAGGAGAACTTTACCAAACTAAGGAGTACTTTTTCCTTCTTCAAAACGGTGCTTGAACCTAGAATCAGGAAATTACTTTGATTTCAAACTTGACGAGGGTTCAAGTGTGGAAAATTGGTACATTTTCTTCTAATAGTACTTTTTATTGTATTATAGAAAGAAAGTCATTAAGCCATCTATATGACATTGAGGCACACATGATTCTGAATGAGTTAGAATTCACAAAAGGTGGCATTAGTGGTACCTTTCTTTAGCATTTTCTATAATAATGGACTCAGAATCATGATGCTGAGTGGGAATACAAAATGTGGATCTTTATGGTACTTTTCTTATTCTAATAATACGTTTCGAATAAGCTAGAATCCACATTACAATGAATCAATAAACATGAAAGAAGAGACATGTTATCCTGAATTAATATTAATTCACAAAGGGAGACTTAATAGTACTATTTCTTTCTTCCAATTGGGGTGGCGAAGCGCACCGGGTCAGCTAGTATTAACATATAGCTAACATCAGATCGAAGAGGAAATATTTGAACTAGATTGAACTTTTTTACAGAACTTTGAATATTTTTGGACAATCACGAGAATTCAAATATGGCATTGAACACACCAATATTTCATATATGTATTTCCTTTGCAAGAAATATAAATTAAACTATAAAAACCTTAAAAAGAATGGCCCATAATCATAGTCAAAAATAAAGTATATTTTAAGAGAAATAAAGTCGTCTTTACTTAAGGGTGGACTTTAGGTCTACCATTGACAAGTTAAAGTATACTTCTGACGTTAAAGTCGACTGTAAATATAAAACTAGCTCAAGTTGTTTTTAACTCATTTAACAACAGCATCAGCTGTTCTTCGCCATGTAAAAAGTTCGACAAAAAGTCAAAAATGTTTAAGTTGCTAGATATGGGCAGAGACTTTGCAATTATTGAATATTGATTCAATAAAATTAGTACCAAAATAGAATACATTTGATATTAATCTTTCCTGTTCTATTTTTCCACCAGAAACTTTTTTCTTTAGCTTCCCGGTTACATTTATTGTTTGTTTTTTTTTTTTCAGCTGTTCAGCGATGCCACTTAACTATATTTTGTTGTATATTGTATGAAAACATTTTCTACATTAAAGGTGACACCCAGTTAAAGTCGGTTCAATTTAAAACATACTTTAATTTTGACTATAGTTAGAAAATAATAAAAAGCGGGTTTTTATTTTAAAGTTGTTTTTAAAAAGAACCGACTTTATTGTTTGACTATGATTATGGGCCAATATTTTTATCCCTTGATCCAGCTTACCAAAGATTGATGACAGGACAAACATTTTGAGAAATGGTCTCTTCATTTTAGTTGGAAACATCTACACTTTATTTTTCCTCCATACACACGTGGCCAGCCTAATGTACCTATCTGTATGAACATTACGAAGAATTTTACAATGAATCAGTCAGAGTCTTCCTTTCAAGTCATTTTTACAAAAACATAAAATGGAAGTATGACTACACACATCTCTTAATTTCATATTTAGCATAGTTACATTCAAATGAAGTATGTTTTATATATAATTTATATTAACTTGACCTCTATGCAATGGAATTTTTCAAAATAATTTCATCCAGTTTGAGACGTCTGAATATTTTTGATATTTTGCACATTGATTTCCTTGTGCTTACTAATATACAAAATCATTGAAATACAGTTACATATATTTACCCATAAAAGGGTAATAAATTTGAAAGCCATTAAGCAATCTGTTTTATGAATAAACATATTTTAAATTAAACATATACATATGTTTAATTTTTGTACCAATTTAAACAATAAATCTCTGCCTACCAATAGCACAGATGATTATAATTTCAATTTGTATAACACTTCATGTAAATGTACCTTAAGTCTTTTGTTTTTATTTGATTTTAAATAGAAATTCAAAACACATTTATGACGATTGCTTAAAAATACAAAATTATAGCAACACGTCAATGTCATATGCAGTCGTATCTTAAATATCAAACACCGATTTCTAGGCTAATTTAGAAATTTACATGCCAAACATCACACGAAAATACAGACAAACAACAAACAAACAAATAAAATATTTGAAAAATAAAAGTATTACATAAATTCAAAAGTAATGACAACATTTCAATTGAAAAATGCACAAATTACACAAATTCCTTCAAACTAAAATTGAATAAATTTTAGCCATAACAACGCCAGCACTCGAATATGTACATGCATAGAAAAAATTAAATGGAATTGTGTACTTAATTACGAGTAAACAGAAAAATTCAAATTAAACAACAAATATTCATTTAATGGTTGGCAATATTTTGATTTGTGTTGTTATGCTAAAATAAATACTTAAAATATTTATTAAATATTTAAGTAATAAATTATTATTAATCACAATAAGATAGAAAGTAATAAATATTATGGAATGACATCATTTATCCACTTTTTATAAGAAATTTTAAATAGAGAAATAGAGAATTCAACACAAATAAAATAAATAAAAAAAAATATCACATTCACTTACACATTCACAAATGAAATAAAATAAATATTTAAATGATGTGTTATTTTGCCAACGTTATCTCTAATCTGACCGTTTGTTTTGACAAGAACGAATAACACTGGGCTACAATTATTCTGCGCAATGGAATTTATTAGTAAATTTTGTGAAAAATGTTTGCATTTTGCTGTCTTAAACTCCAATATAACTTTTTCAAATTACAAATCCAGCAGTCACTCATGGCAAAATCATAATTGAGCATAAAATCCCATACAGAGAAAACAGATTCGTTGTTGCAACCAAATTATGTCAGTTACCCGAACTATCTCATAATTCTATTGGCACTCGTAACCGTTTTCAAATACAATTCGTTAAAGGTAGAGTTTCCAATTCGGTTTTAACCGAAACCGCGGTTTTTCAAGGCCTAAAACCGAAACCGACAATTATTCTTCGGTTTTAATTTTTAATCTATTTCCACTAGAAAAATTAAAAATTTAAAAATAAGAAACAAACTTTTTCATCCAATTATTCATCCAATATCTCTAAACACAGATCGGTAAAAATATCTTAAGATTTCTTTAAATTTTTTAAATTGTATTACAATAATTACTTCAGATGATGTAGCAGGCTTCAGATGATGTCGCAGGCAAAATAATGCAAAATGTTTGTAACAAGGTCTTAGTTATTTTCAAATATCCGATAAAAGTATGGAGTACCAGCTGACCGGAGCGCTTCGCCACCTCAATTGGAATAAAGAAATAGTACTATTAAGTCTCCCTTTGTGAATTAATATTAATCTAGGAAAACATGTCTCTAGTTTCATGTTTATTGACTCATTGTAATATGGATTCTAGCTCATTCTAAAAGTATTATTAGAATAAAAACAGCTCCATAAAGACCCACACTTTGTATTCCTACTCAGCATCATGAATGTTAAATATCATATTTCTGTGTACATTATTATAGAAAATACAAAAGAAAGGTAAGACTATAATCACCAATTGTGAATTCTAACTCATTCAGAATCATTTGTGCATAATTTTCTTTTTTAAGGTTTATTATTATAAAATATTCAAAAAGTACCTTTACAATAAAGAAATAGTAACATTAATTATCCGTTTTGAATTCAGGTTTCTAGGTCCATCGTTCTAAAATATTCAAAAAGTACTATTAGTTGGAAAAAGTACCTGCAGTTCCCTTTTTTATATTCTAACTCAGTCAGGATCATGTGTGTTTAATATCCTGTTTATAGGTTCATTATTATAGAAATTTCAATAAAAGTTTCTGTTACCAGCCAACTATTATGTATATACAATAAGTAAAATAATTTATTATAATAAAAAGTACCATTAGAAGAAAAAGTAAAAATTGTCTACCTTAAACCACTGTCTAGTTTGAAATTTCAAAGTAATTTCCTGATTCTAGGTTCAATATTATAGAAAATTCATTTTGAAGAACGAAGAAGTACTCCTTAGTTTGGTTTAGTTCTCCATTTTTAGTATCATAATACAATTGAACACCCTATTCTTGATTATTTCTTTACTGAGAAGCATATTAGCCAACTTTAACTAATTTAATATATTAAAAAGGTACCATTAAAAGAAAAAGTACCAATTTTCCTTTATCCTCATAAACACTCGTCAAATTTGAACTTTAAATTTGTTTAGCAGTTCCTATATTATCAACTGATTTAATAGTTAATAAATTATCACAAAACCGAACCGAAACCGATCGGTTTTCAATTTTTTAAAACCGAAACCGCGGTTTTGAAATTCTTCGGTTTTTTGCAAACTCTAGTTAAAAGGGAGTGACACTATTGTGAATTAGATCCAAAATAATAAGATTTTGTTTTTAATATAGTTTATTTAATTTACACACAATGAAACAAAGGATATATAAATTAAAATTGTTTTAAGCATGATGTGATTTAAATCCACCATTTTAAATTGATGTACTCGTTTTTTTTCAGGATTTTCATAAAAACACGATGATTTGATCACAACCAGTTCAATAGGCGACAACCACCAATAGCAGAACTTCAATAGAAAACTGTTTAATTTTTTTTCGGTACTAAATAGTTCATTAGTACCATATACGATTTTTGTTCTTACTAAAACACCTAAATAATATTAAAAAGTCGTTATTAGAACACACATATATTTTAGGAAATAAATTAATCAATTTGATCCAAAACAAACGACTTCGTAACATTTGCAACTGCGGAATAGAATGGCAATATAATCAAATCTGGCCACCTCAATAACTATTGCTCCAACTTCAGTGCCGATACTATTTGCTGTTGAATATGCTTCAAAAACACAATCGAACTGTATTATCTGCACAGATAGTAGTCTATCAGTGATCCAAGCTGTAAAAAATTCTCTCTATGATTCGCCTTTAATAAACCATATAAGAAACATCTGTATACAGAACCGTAATAAAATAAAACTAATGTGGGTTCCATCCCACGTTAGCATCACTGGTAACGAATATGCTGATTTAGCAAGAACTGAAGCTATTCGATGACCATTGCTGATGTTTTCCACATGGGAATCTAGAGATATAATCAATGCTATATGAAGACATTTAAAAAATAAAACAAGTAAGAGAGCTATATTCGGCTATGCCGAATCTTATATACCCTTCACCAAATTATACTTTAAAATAAAATTAAAAAAATTTTTATTTAAAAATTTTTTTTTTTTCGAAATTGTTTTTATGTTTCTTCCATTTTTTTAAAAAAAAATTTTTTAATTTATTAGTGAAAAAAATTTATGACAAAAAAATGTTTTTTGTGAAAAAAAATTCGGGTTAAAACATATTTTTACCGATTTTGACCCATTGTAGGTCCAACTTACTTTAGCCTTATATACATCGTTTCAATGAACTTTGAAATATCTATCATTAGATATCCATATTGTCTATATTTATGGCTTAGTAATCGAGATGTAGATCAAAAATAGAGGTTGTCTCGGATTTTTGCTCATATCTCCGTTATTTATGGACGGATTTTCCTGACATACAGACAGATGGACACGGCTAAATCGACCCCGCTATCTATAAGGATCCAGAATATATATACTTTATAGGATCGGAAAATTATATTGTGGAAATTAAAAACGGAATGACAAACTTATATATACCCTTCTCATGAAGGTGAAGGGTATAAAAATTGAAAAATGGTCAAGCTACCAGCATAATTATAAAGACTCATGTCTTCATCCTTCAGGAAAAAAACCAATATTCCCAAAACATTCCTCTAAAAGAGAAACGTCTACAATTGTGTACATACCTGCAACACACAACTCAATGCAACCCATATTTAAGACGAATGCCCAGCATACAACGCCCCCAGAACATTCATCTTTGGTTCTCAACTATCAACAGATCTCTAAAAAAATATTAGTGATATTAACATAAATTTAATTTACAAATTCGTAGTTGAAATTAATGTTTATAATAAAATTTAAGTATTTTAACATATCGGAGCCGAAAGTCAGCGTAGCTAGTGCTTCTTGCTCTTAGATTAGTTACAATAATTTAATTATGTAATTAATATGAAATAAAAAAAATATATATTTTTTGTTTCTTAATTTATTTTGTTATTTCTTCACGAATGTCAAGAAAACCTACCATTTCATTCCATTATATTGCATTGGGTTTCTTCTATAATAACCGAATTTTTAAATTACAAACCCTAATAATATTTTTCGAATAAATAAAAAATCATATTAGTATAGACACAAACCAAAATTTTACAGTTATTGCAACAGTAATTCAATTACAATAAAGATTTTACAGTTCCAAACACAAAAAATCTATTAAATATATTGTTATTTAATGATTACAATAGAATCTTGATTGCCTTAATTAAATTTTATTAACTACAACCGATTTTCAACCATTCTGTTTTCTGTGAGTGGATGAAAATAACATGGTGAAGTAATTTCACTGTGGAAAAAGATAAGTAGAAATATTATATATCAATATGTAGGAAATTGTATCTTTTTTTCAAAAATGTATACAATTTTTAGCAAATAAAAATTCATAGAAGATTTTTGCAAAAATAAAGAATACAAAATTTAGCTGATTTTTTGTTTTAAATTTTTTAAAATAAAATAAAATTTTTGTTTTTGAATCATTTTTAATAAAATTTTACAATTTATAGAAGGTGGGGAAGAAAAATTTCCTCTGCAAAATATTTAAGAACATAATGAGGCATACCAAAGCGGTTTTAATTTTTTAAAAGCAGCTAAGCGATTTGACAAAATTTGACCTAAAGTTGATATTTACATTGCACTTATAAGCCCAGCGGATTTTGAAAGAAACTGGAGAAAGACACAGACTACTCAAGGTTAAATATACAGTTTCTTCTGTTGATATTCAACTAAGTTACTGGCTTATAAGTTTTAAGTGCATAAATGTACGAAAAAACGGTAACCTACGATTTTGGAGGTGTTTGGCAAATTTCAAAAAGTGATTATTGTTATACTGCATAATACCTACCACGAAAATAGTATGAATCACATCCCAAGTATTTTTTTTTTCCCTAGTTCGGAGAAGTCATAATAAGTAATAAACACCCAGCAGTTCTATTAGACAGTCCCGAACTAGTGATTTTACCCATCATTTAGGATGGGAACTAGTTACTTCAATAGCTACATGACCCAATGAGACTGTCTAATAGCTGGTGCGAAGTAGTCAATGCATTGGATTCACATACTGGTTGAATAGCGTCAGTTACCTTACTAGCTACCTAACTGGTAACTTGATCAGCTACATTACAAGTTATTTCAACATGTACGGGTTAATTGACCTCAAATAGTCAACTAAAAATACATATCATAGGCAGTCCAATAAACGATAGCTTCTAAACAAACCTTTCTTCGACAACTCTCCAATGGATTGCTTCTGGTGTGTAAAATAAATTACTTTCTAAACTGCAGTATAAAATAAACGTTTAATGTGATTTCACTATAGGTTACTAAGAGACACTAAAGTGACTATTGACTTCATGTTATGTTACATGGGATATCATTATATATAAGCAAAAATAAAAGTAAACTATATGAGAATTATATCAACACAATTTGTATAAAACTAGTTTGAACAAATTACTCATAAAACGTTTAAAGTGGCTACATTCCAGATTACTTAGAGACACTTAAGTGACAATTGTCTTCTCGCTAGATTACCTGGCATATATAAAGTAACCAATTGTCTTCTCTCTGCACTACAAAGAGCACATACGTGTCAAATGACCAAATTACTGTCGATTACTGTCTATAAGTGATACATTTACTACTTGCTTAACTGCTGGGTAATTTCTCATATATCATACATTCATCATTGATATGTGTTTATACAAATTATTTTCTAATCGACCCACTGTAAAAAAATAAAGCTTTGATTTTTGGTCATTAATCAACATTTGGTTTGTTTATTTGTCATGTTGTTTATGGTTGTTTCAAATAAACAAGCCAGCAGCTACATCTCAAGTTGTTACCAACAAAAACAGATTTTTGTTTAGTAATTTCAGTCAGTCAGGTGGTTAAACTTGGCTGTAGAATTTAAAATTGTTTTTTCTCCGTTCGTTGCAATACATCTGTATCTGACTCATAATGAGGTTTATTATTTTTTTTTTTTTTTTTTTTGCACAAATTAAATTCAAAAACAAAAATGAAAATAAATTCACTAACAATTACTTAGGCAATTATAAAATAGTGTGTAAGAAATAAAAAACATTCTAATTTTGTGGCTTTTTGCTCACATGTTTTTTTACTATGTCAGAGCCAGATTAAAACAGTATGTAGCTTCTTTTGCAAATAAAAAAGAACATACATACATAAGAGTATTTTAAAATTATTATCATGGAATTCTAATGGGGATAAATAAAAATTCAGCTGTAATAAATATTAATAAAAAATATCATGAATTCCACCAAAAAGTTCAGAAACCACATAAGTTTTGACCTTCAGTCATCCGATTTTTAATTTTTTGTACAAATCAAGACAATTTAAATGTATTTTTAAGAAAATATTTGCTCTCAAATAATGCAATTTCAGATGCACTAGTGTTAAATTTACTAAACAGCCAACATAAAATTTGTATGTATATGACAGGAAGTCCTACTATGTATTTATTTAGAATTTTATTTATTAATATTAATTAAATGCAAAATTAGAAAAATATATAAAAACTTATATGGAGAACATTAGTTATTAAAACAAGTAAGAGAGCTATATTCGGCTGTGCCGAATCTTATATACCCTTCACCAAATTATAATTTAAAATTAAAATTAAAAAAAATTTTTTTAAAATTTTTTTTTTTTAAAATAGTTTTTTAAAAGTTTTGTCCAATTTTTAAAAAAAAAAAATTTTTAATTTATTAGTGAAAAAAATTTATGACAAAAGAAAGTTTTTTGTGAAAAAAAAATTCGGGTTAAAAAATATTTTTCCCGATTTTGGCCCATTGTAGGTCCAATTTTGTATAGCCTTGTATACATCGTTGCAATGGACTTTGAAATATTTATAATTAGATATCCATATTGTCTATATTTATGACTTAGTAATCGAGATATAGATAAAAAATAGGCCAAAAATATAGGTTGTCTCGGATTTTTGCTCATATCTCCGTTTTTTATAAACGGATTTTGCTGATTTGAAATAGGAAACTTTTCGGAAGCATGTCTGACAGAATTATTGAGGATTTGGATCCCGAAGATATCTGGGGTCTTTAGAAAATTGATTTCAACAGACAGACAGACGGACAGACACACAGACGGACATGGCTAAATCGACTCCGCTATCTATAAGGATTCAGAATATATATACTTTATGGGGTCAGAAAATTATATTGTGGAAATTACAAACGGAATGAAAAATTTATATATACCCTTCTCACGAAGGTGAAGGGTATAATTATAGTTCTTCTTGAACTATCTACGGAATTTGTTACATAATTTAATGGGATAAATATAAATCTCACTTTTGCTAAATAATTGTATTTAAACAATATTACTATCATTAAAACGTTCGTAAATATCTACAAAGTTTTTGAATATTTTTTTTTTCAATATTTCTTATTTGTCACAACTTTACAAATATACATATATACAAATACATAAGCATTTAAATAAATTATTTAGTTTTTTTTTCTATTACGTAATTAAAAATTTTGCAAACATTTTCCGGGTATAAAAATTTTATAATTTCTACGAAATCATGATTCAATGGTCATATTTTCACTTTTCAAACCTTTAATTCCAAACAAAAATGCGTGTAAAAATACTGTAAACTAAAGAAAACAACAAATAGCATTCTTGGTGCGCTGCCAACTCCATAAAATATCAAATTTATAATTCCAAACACATACAGAATTCTTGTGCGCTTACAAAACTGCCTGCCTAGCTGACTGATTGTACCGTCATACTCGTAAAAGGAATATTATTACTTTTTTGTTATATTGTTTTTTGTTTTGTATTAAATGTTAAATTTTTGTTATAAACGTCTTGTCAGTCAATATTTTGACTTTTCGACACGAGTTAAGTTGTAGGAGTTGAATATAAAAGATACTACTCACACTCTCGAACGCACAACTAATATGCTTAAAGTTGGATCGAAAATCCAATGTGAGTAGTTTGATACAGTCGTTGTAGGTACGGTGGTACGTGTGTGTTTATTAAGCAAATATGAATTTTAAATAAGATACCAAATATAGAAGAACAAGAAGAAGGAATATGGCTTTAAACAAAAACTAATAATAACTACAACAACTACAACATTAACTGAAATACAAGTTAATACAAACTCATATATGAAAACAAAAAAATTGCAAAGGAACCCGAATTTCAGATCAACTACACCATGTTCAATTTAGGAATTAATTTTTGGCAAGGATTTGACATATGGGCAATTCCACGAAAATGACTACCACGACTGAAAATACAAAAAACTTTTTTCAATATGATTTGAATAGAAGAAAACACTGAAATGTTACGATGTGAAAGTATTTAGAGCTTATTACAACATTTTAAGTGCAAAAATAATAGTTTAAACTGAATGGCCCATAATCATAGTCAAAAATAAAGTATATTTTAAGAGAAATTAAGTCGTCTTTACTTAAGAGTGACTTTAGGTCTACCATAGACAAGTTAAAGTATACTTCTAACGTTAAAGTCGACTGTAAATATAAAACTAGCAGAAGTTTTTTTTAACTCGACAAAAAGTCAAAAATGTTTAAGTTGCAAGATATTGGCAGAGATTTTGCAATTATTGAATATTGAATCAATAAAATTAGTACCAAAATAGAATACATTTGATATTAATCCTTCCTTTTCTATGTTTCCACCACAAACTGTTTTTTTTCTTTAGCTTCCCGGTTACATTTATTGTTTGTCACTTTTTGTTTTTTTTTTTTAATTTCTAAGTCAGCTGTTCAGCTGCCACTTGTCTATATTTTGTTGTATATTGTATGAAAAGATTTTCTACATTTGAGGTGACACCCAGTTATAGTCGGTTCAATTTAAAACATACTTTAATTTTGACTATAGTTGGGAAATAATAAAAAGCGGGTTTTTATTTTAAAGTAGTTTTTAAAAAGAACCGACTTTATTGTTTGACTATGATTATAGGCCATTATATTTAATTTTTTAATTTAATTGGTATGTTTTAGCATGTCGTATGAAATTAATTTGACTCTGATTGTTTTTTTGCTATTATGAAATTGTTTATTGAAACCGAATATATATTTTCTATTTATTTTTTTAGTTTTTGTATACATATATTTACAGAATATACATTGTTTTGCTATAAGAGAAAAATCTGTCACGTACGGTATGTCACGTACGATATTAAATTGTATTTATTATAAAATCATCCAGAGATTGTTTTTATTTAAATATGACGGATTGTAAAGGAAAAATATTTGGTTTAGTGTAAGAAATTCAAAGAACACATAACGCCTCTCACGATTCGCAAATTTTCGCATATTCCTACATGTACCTCAAAATGACTTCCGTTTTATGTACGATATACCCTTATTTCGCTCGATATTTTGTACAACAATGTGTCGAAAGAACTTATTATTTTTTTAAAATATAGTACCCTCTGAATGGAACATAAAGACTAAATTTTTTTTCATATACTCTTATTTGTACAAAATCTATTCCACTCTATAGGCTTACAAATGTCACGTACAATGACATGGAATTGCCCATATGATAGCAAGTATTATAAAGATCAGTATTAAGAAAAAATTGCATCAGAGTTCTCATTTTAAAGCTATGTAGGTAAAATCAACAGGAAACACCTCGATATAAATCTATCTATCTATATAAATATATAAATGTCTTTGTAAGTTTGTTTGTTTGAGCATCACGCCTAAACGACTGAACCGATTTTATTGAAATTTGGAACGTAGATAGATCCTTACTTGAAAGCGTCAATAGGCTATAATTTTTAATACTTGGTCTAGAAAGGGATAAACAGAGGGAAATCGATTTTGTTTATAAAATCCTTACAAATCCGCACCGGGTCAAGCTAGTATTTTATAATTGTATTGGACCGGAGTTCTTTATTAGCTTTCTCTGATACAAATTAAAATTATTGTTGGTATACCCCAAGAGCCCAAACATATGAAGGCTCTTTGTGCTGCCTTCTAACTACATGTTTGTGTTTATCGTGCCTAATGCTATGATTTCTGATTTCTTAAACAAAAATAATTCCTTAGATGCGTTGTTTTTCTGTTAGCCTATTTGTTAATATCACTGTTCTCAACAATACAAAGTAGAATTTAACACACTTCGGTCTTGTGCTCAAGACCTCCAGTTAGTTACATCAGGTTTCATCAGATCTTCTTAGACATTCCGCCGTAGTCTGGGTCGTACTCTTTTATGTAGTCCCTCGCAATCGGCTACAAAGATTCTTAGTGTCCGAGATTTTGTATCTATTCGTACAATTATTCAATTCTGTGTCGTTGTCTTCTTTATCTACATCAGCATATTGAACAGGTTTATCACTTTGCCTGAGGCCTCGTTTCGTATATAATGGTTTGAAGAGATCCTTCCCTATGATAACTAATGATTTTGTGCCCTTCAGCGTCATTCTGCACAGGTGTACTAATTTTGCGGGAATGTAAAGCCATGGATTTGATCGTATCAACCTGTCAAAGACAGCTTTATAACACATATTTACAATGATTTTGGTCCCTCCAAAACTAAAACGGATTTTAAGTATATTTGATATTCTGATTCTAACTGTATACTTATTTTTTCAATGCTACGTGTATTTTTTGAGAAATTTCAGCGGCTTATTCAAGGCCTTAATATCTATCTTAAAGTCATTTAAATGCGTGTTTCTTACTAAGCCTGTTATAGGGTTTTTAATCTTTTTGACAAATGTAACAAAACACATTTCGGTCATTACGACAACTTTTTCGCAATGAGGATTTGTTTGTATAAATGTATATATAAGATTACGAAACGGGCACACGAATTTACTTATGGCAGCCAATATTGCAAAATTAAGATAGATTCTAAGCTACGCGTAAGAAAAACGGTATCTCGGCACCAACATGTTTTTTTTTTATTTCTTGACTTGTGTTATTTAATGTATTTATTGCATGGAAATGTTACAGTAGAGAAAACAAGATATTTAAACCAAAATGTTTTCATCGGTGGCTCTAAAATGCTAAAAGGGACAGAATGTGGTGTATTCTGCAAGCAGCTAAAATTGGAGAAATCCTAGTGTTTAAACACGGAAACAGATTGAACAGCATATTATTAAACGTTGCTGGGTGCTAGGCCATAAAAACATTCTAGGTAACGCGAGAGTCCTACACCCGGAAGTTAAGGAATTTGATATTTTCCTGTATTATCCGAAATATTACAGCGTATTAATCAAACAGCAAGAAGTGAGTGGATAAATCGTTGGATAAAAGTTGAAAAAAACAATGAAATATAAATGTTTGTCTAAGTGAAACTTTTAACGTTATTGGTTTAACGCTAATGTTGAATAAAACTTTTAAAGTTCTGCTCCGATGTGTACAAATTTTGAAACATTTAATATTTATAAAATCAGTCAAATAATACTGAGAAAAGCAAAAAAATACTTATGTATTTGGTTGATTTTGAATAGCTTATTAAAGCTTATTTGCTCCAACTTCGTCTGCTATTTGATTCCATGCGTTGTAATAGTTTTTTAAATAAATGAGTAAGTATAATCAACGATCAAATACTTTTAATGTCCTGTCTTCTTAAATATGATTAATTTGAATAAAAAGACACAAATTTATTAGTCAACTAAATAAATGGGTTTGGCGATTCATTCTTTAAAAAAAAACAAGATCTTGAAGAATCTGTACGAAATTTTGTTCGTATATTGTTTTGAAAAATGCGTCAACGCCTTGTTTTAAAGAATCTTTAAATAATTCAGTTACCAACAATTATCTTGAATAGTCATATGTAGAATATACGTATGAGTTTGAATCATATGTGTGTATGCTATGCCGAAGTAGGGTGTGGGTTATAAAAAGAAATTATGTAGGCTGGCAGGCATGGATAAACATTTTCAACAAACAAAAACTGTATAAACATATCGTTACCCTTATATAGAAAGGCCCTAACTCGTGTTTTTTTTTTTGTAAGCCCAGATTTTTGTTTATTTTGATAAATGGTCGGCGCATATATCATATTTAGCCAAAAAATCTCGACTTAAAAAAACACTAGTTAGAACCTTTCTATATTAAGGTAACGATATGTGTATAAGTACTAGGGTATCTATTCGAATAATCCACCAATTTATTGCAAATAAGAAACTGGAAATATTTACTCAAAAAAGCGTAACCACTTGTTTTAGCACAAATTTGTTTGATGTTGTTTACTCTTACAAGGGTTTTGTAAGATCAAATAGCATCGAATAAAATAAAATGAAATATTTGTTTTAAATCATCCTAAAATAAAATAAGTTTTTGAAATAGATAAAAGAATTCAAATATATTTTATTTAGTGGTTGCATCTTTTTCGTCAAACATTTGCCATGTGTTAACCTACCTTTAGTAAAACATTTTAATTATTCCAATAATTGGATTAATTTAATAACGTAATCGAATCATTCGAACAAGTTAAAATCTCTTTTTCGAATCATTCGAAAAAGTAAAAATCTCATTTTCGAATTATTCGTTTTATTCAAACAAAATAAAAATCGAATTATTTGGATACTCTAGTATGTAAAATATACAGGCAGGTATAAGTAGATACTTTTAGATCGATAGATAGAAATTATGGATGGTTGTTTGAACGGATGGATGACACAACATACAAAGGCATAGAAAAAATCAATATCAACCAAGTGATTGACTTCTTCGATCTTCCAACTAAAAACTTATTTTCTTGTCTGTTCAAACGAAAATCGTTGGTTTAGGTCGTGTCGTGTCGTGTCTTTATAGATATAAAATATCTATCAATGTACCTCATCTGCACGTGGGTTCGTATGTGTATATAACGTAATAGTGGTAATAATAATATTTTTAAATACATCTTCATGTTTGAAATTTCAAACACGCAAAACGGATGCATATCAAGGTGTTTGTTTATAACTTTGCTGTTCAGTTTGAATAAATTTTCGATTGTTGTTTTGTTAATTCTAGATTCTCTCTCTACACACAACAACATTCTGTGTGGGTGAACGAACAACAATAATGAAGAAAATAACAAAAATACAATACAAAAACAACTTACTTCAAACAATTCACTTTTGTTGTGAAAATTATTGTTGATTTGATTTTTCCTTTCATACGAAAACTAAAAAAAAAAAAAGCAAAATCCGTCAATATTCACACTTGTTTAGATCCAAATCTTTAGGATGAATGCTGCTTGTTGTTGAATGTTGATTAGGGAATTGCTGTTCTTATGCTTGATCGATTTATGGATTCACTATTGCTATTTTTTATTTGTGTATTGTATATTTTTTAAGGTTTCGTTCGTTCTTTCTTTCTAAAGATCTTATCACTGTGTTTTGTATTTTTTGAAATTTTCTACTATTTTTGCAACATTTGTTTTATTACTTATTCTTTTTATTATTGCTTGCTTTTTTCTCTATTACTTTTTTTGAAATTCTTTATTATTATTTTTTAATACCAAAATAGTCGTCATTGAAACTCTTTTTATTGTTATTGAATATTTTTAGCAACGCGAAAAACCACAATTATCTCTGGAGTAATAATGTTCGGTTAGTTGGTTGGGTTAGTTAGAAAGACCTGTCTCCCAACTTGCAATCACTTTAAGACACTACTCACTCACACTCAAACCAAGTTTCACTGGTTCAATTTCAATTCCACTATAATATTCCAATAGCGATGTCAACACATTTGTTTAAATTTTATTTTATGTTTCTCTTTATTTACGTTTCGTTTTATCTTTTTGTATTTGTGTGCCTTTTCTTGTCAAAACACTACTTCACTGTCGAACATCTAAAACCCGACTAAAAGTGTGTTGGCTTTTGGTTTTAGACTTTGGCTTAACTGGTTCAGACTAAAAGCAAAACAACACAATCGAACGAACGAACTCTGGCTGAGACAAACACTGAGCTTTAGTTGCTCCATTCAGCAACGACGACTTGTCTTAAAGATGGAGAAAACAACAAATGTATGGAAAACCAGTCAGTCAGCCAGCCACTCTGTCAAAAGTGTTTAAACCAGTGTTACCGCAGTTGACGTATCATTTTACACAGCAAAAATCTTACCTTCATATTCACAAACAATTTTTAAATATATCAAAGGTTTACTAAACAAATTATGTACCTCATAAAAAAGTCCGTTTAAGTAGAGTTTCCAAAAAACCGAAGAATTTCAAAACCGCGGTTTCGGTTTTGAAAAATTGAAAACCGATCGGTTTCGGTTCGGTTTTGTGAGAATTTATTGACTATTAAATCAGTTGATAATATAGGAACTGCTAAACAAATTATAAGTTCAAATTTTACGAGTGTTTACGAGGATAAAGGAAAATTGGTACATTTTCTTTTAATGGTACCTTTTTAATATATTAAATTAGTTAAAGTTGGCTAATATGCTTCTCAGTAAAGAAATAATCAAGAATAGGGTGCTCAATTGTATTATGATACCAAAAATGGAGAACTAGAATGGAGGATAACTTTTTCGTTCTTCAAAATGAATTTTCTATAATATTGTACCTAGAATCACGAAATTACTTTGAAATTTCAAACTTGACAGTGGTTTAAGTGTGGAAAATTTTTACTTTTTCTTCTAATGGTACTTTTTATTATAATAAATTATTTTACTTATTGTATATACATAATAGTTGGCTGATATGCTTCTGAGTAAAGAAAGAATCCAGGATAGAGGGTATAATGATATTGAGGTAACAGAAACTATTATTAAAATTTCTATAATAATGAACCTATAAGCAGGATATTAAACACAAAGGATCCTGACTGAGTTAGAATATAGAAAAGGAAATTGCAGGTACTTTTTCGAACTATTAGTACTTTTTGAATATTTTATAACTATGGACCTAGAAACGCGAATTCAAAACGGATAATTAATGTTACTATTTCTTTATTGTAAAGGTACTTTTTGAATATTTTATAATAATAAACCTTAAAATTAGGCACAAATGATTCTGAATTAGAATTCACGAATTCTATAATAATGGACACAGAAATATGACATTAAACATTCATGATGCTGTGTTGGAATACAAAATGTGGGTCTTTATGGTATTGTTTTTATTCTAATAATACGTCTATAATGAGCTACAATCCACATTACAATGAATCAATAAATTTGAAACTAGAGACATGTTTTTCTAAATTAGTATTAATTTACAAAGGGAGACATAATAGTTCTATTTATTTATTCCAATTGAGGTGGCGAAGCGCACCGATCAGCTAGTACTCCATACTTTTATAGGATATTTAAAAATAACTAAGACTTTGTTACAAAAATGTTGCATTATTTAGCTTTCGAAAGGTAACCTGATACATCATCTGAAGCAATTATTGTAATACAATTAAAAAAATTTAAACAAATCTTAAGACATTTTTACCGATCTGTGTTTAGAGATATTGGATGAATAATTGGATGAAAAAGTTTGTTTCTCATTTCCCGTTTTTGACTCATGCTCGGTCCGAATTATTATGCAAAGGTCTTTGAAACGTATATCATTAGATAACCATATTGTCTATATAAATGACTTAGTAATCCAGATATACATCAAAAACAGGTAAAAATTCGAGTCGTAGTTTTTAGCTCATATCTCAGCCATTTGGTGACCGAGTTTGCCGAATTGAAATAGCAACCGAAATGTGGAAATTACAAACGGCATGACAAACTTATATATACTTTTCGTACCAAATAGTCCGAACACTGAGCTAACCGGGCTGCTTTCCTACCGGATGTGTTGGGAGCTCTTTTGAAAATGCAAATGAAATGAAAAATAAAGTCAAGTTAAAAATCCAAAATTTCAAACTTAAATATCTTTTAAAGTATAACCACAGAGTATACAGAGGCGTCACGAGACAGAAAATAATCTCGTTTTCTATTCGTCTCTTTCTTTATAAACTGCCCTTTTCATTGTTTTGTTTTGGTTATTTGTTTGTTTTGATTACATTACTTTGTCTACCATATTCGCGTTGTATATAGCGTTTTGCTTTAACACATCACTGATATTGTAGCACAAAATATTTGCTATCCTTTTTTAAGAGAACTGCCCTATTATCTGATTTTGAGTTTTTGAAACGTCAACTTTGACACCTCTGTATACTTTGTGGTATAACTAGAGGTTGTCAACTTTGACACGCTGTATATCATCTTATATTCTTACGAAGTGGTAACAAATTTCATTTTTTAAAACCTTATATACTCCAATATGATTTGTTTTTACATCGTTTTACAATCGGACCTGATGTTTAGATAAGACAGATTTATTACCATTTTTTTACGATCGACTCCATTGTGCCGCATTTGAACGAAAATACCAAGGTTTTTGGAGCCTTCATATGCTACAAGACTATTGTTGGACAATTAAGGGAGAGAAAAGAAAATATTTATAAAAAACTAGCTTGACCCGGTGCGCTTCGCTACCCCTGTCGATGTAAAAATCGATTCAGCCGTTTAGTAATTATTGTTTAAAAACTAAAGGTACCAATTTTACCAGTTTTTCCCCCTTTTTATCCCTTTCTGGTCCAAGTATTGAAAAAATTTATAGCCTATTGACGCTTCCAAGTAAGGATCTATCTACGTTCCAAATTTCAATAAAATCGGTTCAGCCGTTTAGGCGTGATGCTCAAACAAACAAACAAACAAACAAACAAACAAACAAACAAATAAACAAACAAACTTACAAAGACATTTATATATTTACTAGCTTGACCCGGTGCGCTTCGCTACCCCTGTCGTAGTCTATGTTGGAAATTTCAATAAAATCGTTTCGGCCGTTTAGTATTTATTGTTTAAGAACTAAAGGTACCAATTTTACCGGTTTTCCCCCTGTTTACCCCTTCCTGGTCTAAGTATTGAAAAAAGTTATAGCCTATTGACGCTTCCAAGTAAGGATCTATCTACGTTCCAAATTTCAATAAAATCGGTTCAGCCGTTTAGGCGTGATCCTCAAACAAACAAACAAACAAACAAACAAACAAACAAACAAACAAACAAACTTACAAAGACATTTATATATTTATATAGATATAGATTATATATATATAGATTAATTAACATTGTTCAATTTTAGGTTTTTGTTTTATGTATTAAAATTTTGACGTCGTGTAGTATTTTCGGCCTAAAACAACAAATAAATATATGATTCACATCATGAACAAAAAACTTGTAAACTGGTGTAATTAATAAAAACAAGTAGGAATCTTATATACATACCCATTACCAATATAATACGAGCAAGCACTTTTATGCACTAGAACATATCAATAGTAAAATTTGCTTTCCATAAATCATGCATTTAAATGTTATTGGAAACAAAATATGTATAAATAATGGTAAGTCCGAAGTTTTCAATATACGAGTATATATTAATAATCCTATCCAGACGGATAGGAATAGCTAAATCGTCTTAGAATTATATGTATTAATTTCAAAATAATCAAAAAAAACCTTCTCCTGTAAAGTTTGTGATTTGTCGCTTACGATAATTTGGCGCTAAGGGCTCGATATTATATATGAATATACTTTTGTAGGTCTACTGAATGACAAATGGGTATAATAATGAACATTAGATATACTAATTTATGTTGTTACTAGTCTAAAAGCCTGTTCAAGTAGAGATGACCTCACTTTCCTGACCGAAATTAAAACGTATGGGGAGTTTCGTCACTTTTATGTCTTACAAGTGGTAACATAAGGTAAAGATTTTTTTTTTTTTTTGGGTAGATTACATTGATATAATTAAGTTATATACGAAGTCCTTATATTCTGTTTCATTTCCAATACCTTTAAATAAATAAAAGATTTAAAAAACGAAATATCTCCGAAATACAAGTATATTTACGATAATTTAAATTCAGGAGCCGAATTACCGCGTTCAATATCGACTAAAATTTATCGAAATTTTGTTATTTGAGATTATGTCAATATCGAGCAACAAATGTAGTAAGTAGATTTTATTATAATTTTGACATCGAAATTGTTTTTCGAATTCGGTCCCAGGAAAGCTTAACCAATCTTAAAACTATTATTTTACTATATTAATTATCTCTATTGTATGTTATTTATAATACGTGTGTACTAGGGTGTGTTAATTGAACAAATACAGTTAGGGACAAAATTGTTCACAAAAAGTAGATTAAAGATATATCTAGAAAATTTATTTTTACAAACTTAGGTCTGGCAACCCATTTTGTATTATGTAGTCTGGCACAATGTTGTTTATTGTATGGCAACATTTTTTTTGGAGTACCGTTACTTTTTTTACTAAAAAGAAATTAAATAACTATATCCACGTGTGTGAACATTTTTGATCCTCAGATCTTTTTCTCAATTTTTAAAAAATATAAAAACAAAAAAACAAAATTTTTTAATAACGTTTTTTTTAATAAATTACTACTCTTTTAAATAATTTATTTAGCCTTTTATAAAGTGAAAAGCTAAGACTCCCTTATTGAAACAAAATGTGCCAAAAGACATAATGGAAGGTGTCCCATAACGCGAAATCCCTAAAAAAAAATATAATATATCAATAGGGTTAGTGAATAAAATAAAGAATCAGAATAGTTTAAACTCCACGGGAAATAAATATGGTCGTCCAAAAAACCTTTCGCTTGCCGATGCACGAGAAGCTCGTCGATTGATTATGTCTGGTGAGGCTAATAGAGCTGTTAAGATCACACAAATACTCAACCAAGAGTATAGTTTAAACATAAGTTCCAAAACCGTTCGAAGATGTTTAAAATCCAGCGTCCTAGCGCCAAGAACAAAACTTAAAAAACCTTATTTAAGCGAACAAAATCGAAAAATGCGGTTGGCTTTTGCAAAAAAGTACGAGCATTTTAAGACAGACGACTGGATGAAGGTAACTTGGTCAGATAAGACAAAAATCAACCGTATTGGGTTTGATGGGCGCCAATGGATATGAGTTGATAAAAGAATTGGAGTCCAAGAGCGAAATATTACAAGCACAATTAAATTTGGAGGTAGATCTTTGATGGCTTGGGGCTGTTTTCTTGGAAACCAGTTGGGTGTACTACGCCGAATAACTGGCAGAATGTGTGCCAAAGATTACATTACAATCCTTGAAGACTCATACATGCCAAGTTTGGACATATTTGGTTTAGTGCCGGGTCAGGATGACATCTTCATGCAAGACAACGACTCGAAGCACACTGCCGGAATTACTAAAAAGTGGTTTGAAGAAAATGGGATTAAACTTTTAGATTGGCAACCCCAGTCTCCGGATTTAAATCCAATTAAACATCTTTGTTCAATATTGAAAAGGAAAATATTGGCTAAAAAAGACCCAGCGGAAACCACCAATGAACTTTGGGAGCGTTCTATAGAGGCGTGGGTAAATATTAACCCACAGGTACAAATAAATCTTGTAAATAGTAAGCCAAAACGAATAAAAGCTGTTAAAACTGCAAGAGGGGGACACACGAAATATTAATATCCAAAAACGTAACAATTTTCGTCAAAAATTTTCAAAATTTTAAAAGTGAATTTAATATTTTTTGTTAGTTTTATCTTTTTTTTATTAAAGCATAATGTAAAGATTAAAATCAATTTAAAAAATTTCAATAAAAACAATGAAGAAGAAAAAGCAAGTTATTTATATTTAATATTGGTTGTTTTGTGAACAATTTTGTCCCTAACTGTACGTATAGCGATTCGTGTTCTATGGGTCAATCCGAAAAACTTTGTCTACAAACAATTGCTTTAGTTCTCAAATTATATTTGCATCAAGGACGTAATCAAATTCCTACAATTAAGAAATTTATACGGCTTTCATATAGAAAATGAATTGGCCCGGGAGCATTTTGCAGGCAAGGTGATACGAGGTTTTAAAAACATCGACACAGGTTATAAGTGCGGCCATATATTAAGATTTTTTAAAGTTATTATTCAACTTACAGGAATATTTACCCATTTCCCTCCATCTGAACGTGTGTTATATCCATAAATTTTTGTCTCTCCATTCGACACAGCCAAATATAATATTTTAAATAGGTTTTTGTATAAAATATATGTGTTAGCTAATTTTTATATAGAATAATTTATACATAGAATTTAGTAGCGGCCTTCTACAAAATACTTTTTTTTGTAGAAGAACGAATTTAATATTCCTTACTAGTTAGCGAAATAAACTGTTTTTTGTTTTTCTCTACTGAAAACTTGTGTTTTCTAAGATAGAGGGTTTTGAATATAGTCCCTCGATATTCTGTTGTCCACAAGTTTATTAGGAAATTTTTAGTTCTTACAAGTTAGTTTTAATATTAATATTGCAATTCGGGTACTCTGGTACAAACTTCAAAGCTCTGGCTGAATTTCTTAACTCATTTTAACAATGTGGTAGTTGAAGCTCTCGCTGGATTATGATTTTAAAGTGTTTGATACAATAAATTTATTGCAGTTTTATTTGTTGTACAGGTGTTGCGTTGTTTGTTGTATCATACTTGTTGAATAAAGTAAACAAACATGTTTTTATTAGAACTTAAGAGATCTGAAATTGTTATTGAAAAAAACTCTCAAAAACAATATTTTTAAACTCAGAGAATGTATTTAAAATTTGAGTAAGATTTGAACAAATCTATTTTTACAAATCTAATGTCAATTAGTCCCTTAACTCTGTTTGTATTTTATTTTTCAGATAAGAATATCTAAAAAAGTAAATTAACCGATAATTATATTCAGAAATTAATACTCCATCAGAATACTTTTTCAATTAGTGTCGTTCATTTATATTTAGTGACAAAATGATGTAAGAAATTTGTAAGAAGTATGGATATCAATTGAAATAGACTGCATCACACAGTGGTTTAGAAACTTTTTTTTGGAAATAATTCAGTATTTGACACGGTTGGAGCTGAGGTATTTTCGAGTTGATTTGCATTCGTTTAGCTTCCTAGCGCTCAAAGTCGGGACTAAATTTAAAATATAAATAGTCCTTAAATAGATCGCAGTTTATCTCTATTAGTTGAAGAGATATTTAGGTTTATTGAATTATTTTTTTAATTTTGCTTGATGTTTACAGAAGGTCGAATTAATTTTTAAATATCACCTATATTGGTGATAAAATTCTTAATAAAATAAAAACTTTCTATCAGTTATATTTTTCCCATAAAAAGTTAAAAAGCATCCAAAATTGGAACATGTAATAATAAAAAGGGCCGTATTTTTTAAGATTTTTCCCAAAGCACCGATCCTCGAAAATTATCTATATTTGTATAACCCTATATGTTACTTAAATACATACACAGTTTTTTTTAATATCACACGGTAAATAACGTCACAGTAGGCACTTTTCTAAAAAAAATTCAGTTTTTGGAACACATTTTCCCCGTTTTAGGAAAATATCAAAAATTATAATGCCATTGATTTAAGGACATATGAATCTATATTAGTTCCAAATTTTGTTATGATATCTTTAACCTATAAAATTTTACATTAATTCAAATTTTATATTTTTCTTCTTGGGAAATCATGGATGTCCTGTCAATACAAAATCAATGTTAATTTTCTTCGCCCATCGCTATCATTAATAACAATCAATTTGTATACCATATACCACTATAGCGAGGATGGTCTGATAGTCTTTGTGATCAAAGTAAAGTTCGAAATATTAATTAAACGTAGATACGCTCTTATATAAAGCCCACTTAAAATAAAATTTATCGACATATGTAAATCTCTTAAATAAGTTTCGTTTCCTGTTCATAATCATATCACCGACTTATTACTAGACATATGACCAACATTATTAAAGTCCCACTGTATTATACGTGTTGAAATATATATATAAAACACTAATATCGTTCGTTGGTAATTGCATCAGTTGAGAAAGGCTGGACCGACTTTTTTTATGGAAAGAAAAATTGACCACGCCCGCTTTACAGCAACTTTTTTCGATTTATCTAAAATCGGAAAATGGCTGCACCGACATGGCAAATTTTTTTTTTTAAATATTCGTAGTAATCCAATTAAAGTTTTTACTGAAAGAAAAATTATATACTCCGAAATGCCCAAATATTATACTTGGAATCGATCGTCAAAGAAATTTCAACGGCGGAAACAAGGAAATCCAGTTCCAGGTTTCCCTCTGATATGTTTTTAAATAATTTGTATAAATAAAATCATATATTCACTGTTAAAATTTAAGAATTCTGATGTGTTAAATTCTCTCGCAAGTATGTTGAATTCACATATCACAAGTACGTGTGAAGAGAGTAATTATTGTTACTCTCAGCTTACTCTCAGTTGCGCCTCTAGTTGTACCCTATGCATTTTACCCCCATTTATTTTCCACCGACGCATTAGGTCGCTTTTACACAGTCCATCCAAAAAACGATGACTATTTCTATTTTCGTTTGCTATTAGTCAACGTTCGTGGCCCAACATCATTCCAAGATTTGCGAACTATAAATGGTGAATTGTGTGGCACGCTTGCGATTGTTATGAAAGTTATGAAAGATGAAACTGGAGAGATTTTTGTTTGACGCTTCTTTTGGAACTGGAAAAACATTTTTGATCGCGTAGATTTTGGCAACGATACTCTCGCAGAATGATATTGCACTTGCTTCATCAGGAATTGCAGCAACGTTATTGGAAATGTGCGATGGCCAAAGTTTTGCAGCAAAGCAAACTGATCGTTTGGGATAAGTGTACAATGGCGCATAAAAAGTCTTTGGAGGCATTAGACAAAACGTTGCAAGATTTACGAAACAATCAAAGCCGGTTTGGTGGTGTGATGATTCTGTTGGCTGGTGATTTTCGGTAAACATTGCCAGTGATTCCACGATCAACGCCTGTCTATGAACTTAATGCAGGTCGTCCGTTTTGTGGAAAAACGTCAAAAACTCAAATTGACTGTAAACTTGAGCGTCGAACTGCAAAACGATCAATCTGGAGAAGTATTTTCCAAACTATTGCTGGACATTGGCAACGTCAAAATCCTGGTTGACATCTCGACCAGCTGCATTCAATTTCCCGCCGCATTCTTCCAGTTCACCGAATCAAAATCCGAACTCATCCGAAACGTGTTTCCAAACATTGCACAAAATTACAAAAATCATGATTTGATGAGCGAACGTGCTATATTCGCTGCGAAAAACAAACATTGATGTCGACGAATTGAATTTCAACATTCAAAGTGAAATTGCTGTAGAATTAATGACGTACAAATCGGTGGATCCGTCTTCCCAAGATGATGTCGTCAGCTATCTAACCGAGATTACCACCTTACAATCTCCATAATGTTACGAAACATAAACCAACCACGTCTTTGTAATGGCAGGATCCCAATGGCTCCGACGTACATGCCATTCGATTTTATATGCTTGCAGTTTCCGGTACGGCTTGCATTCGCAATGACAATTAACAAATCTCAAGGGCAGTCATTGCGCCTGTTCCCGTGTCAGAACGCCATCAGTGTTATTTGTTTACGAGCCAGACAACAAAACAAAAAATGTCGTGTATGATTTTTTTAATATTTCTCAACTTTGATGGAAAATAAAAAACTTTAAATTTCTATATTTGCCATATTTTTAAAATAAGTTCTTTGATTATTCCTTTACCTATGCAAAATGTCCAGCTGCCCTTCCTTGTATTAGATATACCTTTTATTACGAATTGTAAGCAATATTTTACAAATAAATTGAAAAAGAAAATAGTTTTTAAATCTTTTCTGGAATATTAAACAAAAAATTAAAAAAAAAACTCCAAATCTTTTCTGGAATAATTTTAAATCACAAAAAGAAACATAAAAAATCAAAAATTCCCATGATATTGAACTTTGCTAACCCTTAAGTATGTACCTAAACGGCGTAGAAGCCTTTTCAAACACTCATTGAATGGTTGATCAAGCAACGAAAAAACTCAAATGGGGCTACTGTGCGTTGGTTTAGAAACGTTTTTTTTTTAATAATTCGTTATAGCACGAATTACTTGAGATATTGTTACGAAATTTCACACAGTTGGAGCTGAGATATTTGCAGTTGTTCAGCTTCCTAGCGCTAATGGGGACCAGTTGCCCCTCAAAGTTGGTCACCTTGGGAGCAATTTTTTTTTAAATCTCCAAAAATCCATTGATGATCGGAATGAGATGAAATTTAAAATATAAATAGTGGTTAAGAAGATCTACAACAAATATGCTTATATGTGTAGGTTATCTCAATTAGTTGAAGAGATATTTATATTAATTTGTTTTTATATTTGCTCGATCTTTTTTTGGTGATAAAATTCTAAATAAAATAAAAAACCATGATAACAGTTATCTTGTCCCTATGTAAAGTTAAACGCATCTAAAGTTGGAACATGTAAAAAGTGACGTATTTTTTACTTTTTTTCCAAAAAATTTTCTTCGGCACTATATACAATGTTTATATTAAGTTAACTTTGGCTCACTTAAGCGGACACAACACCCCCCAGACCTATTTAAACTTGGCCAATTTTTAAAAACAATTTTAAGTTTGAGTAAAAAATTCTAAAAAGGCAAAGCACCGATCCTCGAAGAAGCTTCATATTTGTATAGGGTATATGCTTCTTAAATGTCTACAAAGTTGTTTTATTATCACACGGTAAATAACGTCACAGTAGGCACTTTTCTAAAAAAACGCAGTTTTTAGAACACATTTTCCCGTTTAGGAATTTTGGTATTTGAAATTAAAAAAGGTCTAAGATTATAATGCCGTTGATTTAAGGATAATTGAGTCAATATTAATTCCAAATTTTGTTATGATACCTTTAACCGTTAAAATTTTACATTAATTCAAATTTTATATTTTTCTTCATGGAAAATCACCATGTTATAATTTTTCAAGTTTCTAAAGTAAATGACGTTCCAAAAATTTCTAAAATTATTTAATTTTACTAACATATCAATCCTCATGTCCTAGGGTTTTCAACTCCTTATATAAAAAGCCTTTTATTACTCCTCAGAAGTTCCACAAACCTTGCCCCCTATGGAAAATTTGTACATTTTTTCATATATTTCATGCAAAATGTGTATATGTACTTAAATTTGAGACCCGAGGTGACCAACTTTTAGGGGCAACGCAGTGGCCCCCATTAGCGCTAGGAAGCTAAACAACTGCAACTACAATATCTCAAATAGTTCCCGAGATACCGAATTATTTCCAAAAAAAAAACTTTTCTAAACCAATGTGCGCCGGTGTTAACACCACCATGAGGTTAGGCAGTCATGACAGCTCTTTTAGCGCCTCAAAAAAATGTTGAACAAAAACAACAATCGTATGTGTGATTACTTTGAGTAGTATTTTTTTGTTTGAGTTTTTTGTCTAGTTTCCGCTCCATATGCTTTTTTCTAAGATTCAACCGTAAATTTTTACGTTATTATTATTTATATAAAAGTAATAATATGTAACATACTTTTAGGATCTAAGAAAATATAATTAAATTTTAAATTTATCAAAGCAGTGGTATGAGCCACAATTTTTTGTTCCATTATTTAAGCATGCATTTTAGAAATATTGAAAAATTGTACATTTATTTGTTCCTTAAAATTTTATTTAAATCTTTGTTAATCAGAACACCATATTCACTATTGATTTGTTGGATTTGTTGGTATTGGTAATTTTAAGAGAAAACATGCTGTAGATATAACATAAAAAATAATACATAGGTATGTAGTTTGAAATTCTAGGAGTACGAATTGAATTATCCGAAGTAACGTAGTAAGTTAAAAATAGAAAACCATCGAATTTCTGGAGAAGATCCTTTATTTATAGATGGAAAAGAAATTATTGAAGTCGAGTCAATAAAGTTTTTGGAAGTTATCCTGCAAAATAATTTAACATGGAATCATCATTTTGAAGAACAAAATTATTAACTTTCACATACTAACATTTTAGTGTTTTCTCCTATTGAAATCATCTTAAAAAAGTGTCAAGGGATTTTGTTTTTTTAGTCGTGGTAGTCATTCTCGTGGAATTGCCCAAATGGTTTTTATTGTTTACAACTGTAAACTTTTGTTGCAGTCGTAAGGCAACTAGTGAATTATTTTAAAGACGATAGCTACAAAATTAACAGCTTATTTATAATTCAGTGCACCACTGCTTTATTTTTTGTTTGTTTTTACTTTAATAAATAATAACCTTACAAAATTCCAAAGTAATTAAGATTTAAACATTTATTTTACGAAAAATATATGAGGAGCCGCAGATCAAAAGGTACTTTTACCAATTTTTTGACAAATTGGTTTTTTGGTATTTTTATAATATTTGGGTTGAAATCTTCTAGAAACAATCAAGTTAGCAAAATTGTTTTACTAAAGGTAGGGTCACACATGGCAAATATTTGACGAAAAAGACGTAACCACTAAATAAAATATATTTTAATTCTTTTATTTATTTCCAAAACGTATCTAATTTAGGATGACTTAAAAGAAATATTTAATTTTATTTTATTTGATGCTGTTTGATCTTACAAAACACTCGTAAGAGTAAACAACGGCAATCAAATTTGTGCTAAAAAGTGGTTACACTTTTTTGAGTAAATATTTGCCGTGTGTGACCCAACGTTAAGTAAATGGGTTCTAAACAAAATTGTGCTTTTTTATTTTTTTTCAACAACACTAATATAAAACGACAAAAATAATATATATCATCTCAATGTGTAATTTGTTTACATATTAGATCATTTAGTCCAAATATTATCGTTTAAAAAACGTACAGGCAAATCCCGGTATAACGAACGATATGTTGTCAGGCCCTTTCGTTAAATTGAAAAATTCGTTATATCGAGATATTTTTTTAATTAAGTGTATTTTTATTAGATAAACAAACAAACATTCCAATCATTTATATCATCTCTAGTAAAAGATATATAAAATAAAGAATGAGGCTTACGTTCGGAAAAACTGAACTTAAAAGTCGATAACTACGTCTCATGCTAACTATTTCATCCCTCTGCAATAATTGCGCTAATGGGATATCATCCTCCTCGTCGAAATAATCAGTGTTTGGCTGTAAAATTTTATGCCAACAGTTGGCCAATATATCCGGTTTAAAATTTTTCCAGGCAAGACTTATCATTAACGTTGCATCATATAGATTCAGACTTTTTAGGAAGATTGTAATGTCCTCAGCGCCTGATGAAACAATTTTGGACAATAAACTGTTTCTATATTGCAATTTAACTAAACGTATGGCGTTTTGATCCATAGGTTGGATGAGCGGTGTGACATTCGGAGGCATGAATATCGTAAAATTTGTCCATCTATAATAGTTTTTACTAATTGTTCTTCGGGAGGGTGGCTTGGTGCATTATCCAGGAAATAAAGCCTTCAACCTGTAAATAATTAAAATAAAAGCTCATAATGAATGAAGGTAATGAAAGAAATCATGCTAACCTCAGGGACAAACATTTCAAAAAACCAAATTTTGAAGATTCCAGAATTCATCCACGCTTTATTTGTGTGAAGATAATTTATAGGCAACACTTTGTTACGAAACGAGCGGGCTTCTTTGCCTTTCCAAGAAGAAGAGGTTTAATTTTTTTTGTTCCAGATGCATTAGCGCAAAGTAAAACGGTTACTCTATCCTTCGATAGCTTTCTTCCTGGTGCAGTATTTTCTCCGGCGTGAACAAACGTTTTATCTGGTAGCATTTTCCAAAAGAGACCAGTTTCGTCAGCATTGAAAATAACATCAAGTGTTAGATTGTGCTCAACTATAATTTCATGCTATTTTTTTGAAGGGCTCTACTAAATCAACTCGGGATGATAACTTCTCTCCAGATTTTTTAAGAAGTCTTACACCGAATCTTTTTTTGTATCTACACAGCCAACCATCACTTGCATGGAATCCACCATTATAAAGCCTTTTTTGTATTTCTATAGCTTTGGTTTTTAAAGCAATTCCACTAACTGGAATGTGTTTTTTCCTCTGGTCGAGAAACCAAAAATACAGCTCCTTTTCTATCAGGGGGAATTCACCATTCTTTAGTGATCGATGATTTTTTGAACCATTTTTGGTAGCTTCTAAATTCGATAAAGGCTTTGTTTTCATTTTCTTCAAAGTACATATTGAGGATTTTGGTATTCCGTATTTCATGGAAACTTCATTAAGGCTTGTTCACCTTTCTCACATTCATCTAAAATTTTTACTTTTTCTATCAATGAAATTCTTTTGCAGTTTCCCATATTTAATTCACGTGAACACTTGCACACTTAAAAACACAATAGAAAAGATGACATCACGTATTATTAAAGAGAGTAACTATTGAAAAAGTAACGGTACTGCAACGACTTATTTTATTTTCTTGTTTTTACATTCTTTACTACTTTTGTTTTTTATGCTCTCTGTTTGTTATATTGAGCGTACAATTTTCAAAATGTTCGCTAAATAAGGCTGTCAATGTTAAAAATTTGGTCATTTGTTTGTGTTTTCTCTCCATTCGTTATATCGAGCATACAATATTTGAAACGTTCGTTATATAAGGTTGTTAATGTTAGGAATTTGGCCGTGCGTTAAATCGGATTTTCGTTAAAGTGAGATTCGTTATACCGGGATTTGCCTGTACTTTATTAATTTTTAAAAAAAAAACTTATTTTTTTTTCTTGTTTTACCAAAAGGTTCTTTTTCCAATATAAAAGTGGTTTTATATCAAACATCCTTTACATTTATTGTGGTGACTTATGGCAGTTAGATATATCTATTGATAAGTAAGAAACTAGTTACCATTTCCGGGTTCGTGCTGTTTTTAAGGGGGCGAAATAAATAAATCTCAATTTCCCAAAAATTTTATTTTTATGTATATTTTATCTATGGTTTAGGGTTCTATAGTTGAAACAAAAAGTCGACTTTTCGATCTTTCGACTTTTGGAAATTTATGAAAAGTCGACTTTTCGAACTTTCGACTTTTTAGTTAAATCGACTTTCCGACTATTTTCGACTTTTTTTACCTTTTTACCATTTTTTGTAAAAAATACATGGTTTCTGCATTTATTGATGCGCCTTGTGTAATGTTTAGCAATAAAAATTAAATGTATTAAATAATATTATCACTTTTGTTTCTAATATGTAGATAGATTTAAATTTACAAAATAGTAAACAAATTTACATTACTAATTTGGCATGTTTATTATTAAAAGTTTCCTAAAAGTTTCTGTATTTTGATGTCTAAGAACTTTTAGTTTTTATATAAATATTTTGTGTAGAAAGAGCATTTTTTTATGAACATTTACTAATTATTTATTTTTGCATACACTAGAAAATATATAAATGTACCAAATTGTAATAACATAAAATTATTATGTTATTCTGTGCATATTTTGTTTTAGTATAATGTTGCAATTAAAAATATTTTTAACAATCTTAAAAGTCGACTTTTATCGACTATTCGACTTTTTTCGACTTTTATCGAGTTTTTTTCGACTTTATCGACTATTCGACTTTTGTGATAACTAATCGAATGTTCGACTTTTTTCTGACCAAAAAGTCGACTTAGACTTTTCGACTTTTTCAGCAAAAAGTCGATTGTTCGAACAATCGACTTATAGAACCCTACTATGGTTAGCAGCTTAAACATTTAGTGTTGCTATACTTTCAAACAATGACCAACTCAAATCTTTTATTCAATGTTGTATGTTCCACAGCTATGTTAATAATACCAACAGATAATTTAAAAGTAGTTGAGGCACATTAGGAAACTTTAAACAAGCTGTTAAAACCGTTATACTTGAATTCAAGTACAATTTCGTAACAATATTTTCTATAATTATTATGTACTTGCATTTCTTTGTTAAAGTCAAAGTATACCAAGTAGTCCGACTCCCAATACCGTGTGAATTCAACACCTTTGTGAGAGTTGTAAACAGTGTTTACTAAACTCATCAAAAGTCTCGAAATTTGAATTGTAAAAGGCACCTACACTATCAAAATAGTGTGCCGGAAAAATAAAATAATTTTTTTTTATTGCATATTTCTTTTATTACTTTAATTTTTTCTTGTTTCTAAACATGTTGCCGTTATTGCAATTAATGTTGTATCCGATATTGACGTTTATAAATACACTTTTAGTGAAAATAAAAATGAAATAGAATTCCCGCTATTGATGTTAACACCACAAAATCTAAAATAGAATGCAGATTGACGGGTTATCAATCAAGTTTACATCAAATTACACGTACACGAAAGTGAGATCACGCATTTTGATAGTGTATGGTGCCTTTAAATTGTTGATTAAATATAGCTCAATTCACGTTAATTCATTAACACACATAATTTTATAATTTTTTTCAACACATTTTCAAAACACGTCCAATTTGCACAAACTAAAATATATATATTTTTTTTTGACATTAGTTAGGTACTGCTGTCAAAGAGTCGCACTACTTGTTATACTTTGGTTAAAGTATTCTTGTTATGTTCTCATTATATTTTTTTATAATTTGTTTTTTATTGAAAGTTTTTGTCAATAGTTTTCCTTCAGATTGTTAATGACTATATAAACGATGCAATCTTCTATAAATACCATTATAAGCCAAATCTGTATCTTATTGTTTTCTAGTATGTAAAAATGTTTTGGGTTGCCGTTTCGGGTTTTTATAACCAAAATTGTTTATTTTTGCTGTTGTGTAGATGTGTATTATTTTTTATTTTGGTTACTTTTTTCAAAATTTTAGTAAACAAATTTGGCTGCATCATATTGAATTTTTTGTTTTAATATTAAATAATTTTGAAGAGCTGAACAGGGAAAAATCGCACATTTCTACATCATTATAAATTATATCAAATAAGTAATAAAACTGCATTAAGAGATTTTAAAAATATTTTAAATATAAAAGTTTTTCGTCCCTCCTGTAATATTTCTGAAAAGAAACTTAGCACGTTTGTACACTAAGCTATCAAATGATTAATAAAATAAAATTTTGGGAACAAAACACACTAATGAGGTCAACTTTATTGAAAGAAGGTACATAAGTACATCGAATTCAATTTAATGTTTGGTAAAATCATCATTAAGTTTTTAATGAGTTAGATTTATCTTATTAATTTTAATTTTTAATAGTTTTATTATGTGCAATTGATTCTGAAAAGGTATTTAAGTATACTCATCGTCCTCTACTATTTAGAATCATTGTAAATCTTAAAAATGTGTACATTCACACCTTTTTTGGGGCATCTAATAATTAATCAGTCATTAACAATTTTTGTTTACGTTAAATCGAAAAAACTACTTTTTGTTTAAACTATAGAACCCTAGTGTGTTGAATTTGAAGCCTGCATTATCAACTATGCTACCACGGTACTACCAAAGGTGAAAATACCTGCATTACCTTAAACCGCATTATTTTTAAGAGTTGTATTTTTGTGTATTAACAAATAGTAGCATACAAGGCGAATTTATACATGCATGACGTACCCAAGGCGAATCTAATAAGGTGACTAGGGTTCTATAGTTGAAACAAAAAGTCGACTTTTCGAACTTTCGATTTTTAAAAAGTCGACTTTTCGAACTTTCGACTTTTGGTAATTTATGAAAAGTCGACTTTTCGACTTTTTAGTTAAATCGACTTTTTTCGACTTTTCGACTTTTTCGACTATTTTCGACTTTTTTCCACTTTTTACCATTTTTTGTAAAAAATACATGGTTTCTGCATTTATTGATGCGCCTTGTGTTAATTTTAGCAATAAAAATTAAATGTATTAAGGCGATAATATATTATATGTAGAAAGAGTATTTTTGTATGAACATTTACTTATTATTTATTTTTGCATACACTAGAAAAAATGTAAGTGTACCAAATTGCAATAACATAAAATTATTATGTTATTCTGTGCATATTTTGTTTTAGTATAATGTTGCAATTAAAAATTTTTTAACAATCTTAAAAGTCGACTTTTTTCGACTATTCGACTTTTGTGATAACTAATCGAATGTTCGACTTTTTTGTGACCAAAAAGTCGACTTAGACTTTTCGACTTTTTTCAGCAAAAAGTCGATTGTTCGAACAATCGAACAATCGACTTATAGAACCCTAAAGGTGACCTCACGAGCACAGCTGACTTTTATTTTTGAATTCGCCGGCATCGTTAAACTGTCAAAATTGCTTATTTGTTTACAATTGTTAGCTGTCATAAAATAATAATTTTAGTTTTTAGTTTGTGAAATTTTTGTTTTTGCACAATAATGAATTAAAATGATTAATTTGTCACTAGAAAATTAAAGAATTATTGAATAAATCAATTTAGCTCAGTTTTAATTTGGCAGCCTTTGGCCGGACGCACATCTTTAATACTTAAAAATTTCATTGCTCATCTGATACTAAAGCGAAATTATAACCCATTTCCCTTAATCGGAGGTCGGCATTGTCAGGACGTAATGATAATCGAAATTCTGCTCTACTAGTAAACATGCGATATGGCTCATTCGTTCCAAGACTGGTTAAATCATCTATGAGAACGCCAATATAACCCTCCATTCGACTTACAGTTAATTGTCGGGGTTCATTATTGTGATCAAACTGCTTCGTCTTGACTGCAGCATTAGCACCGGTTATAATACCTTGAGCCGCCGCCTCTTCATATCCCGTTGCACCATTCAATTGTCCAGCAAAGATTATTAACTGTCTTTGTTTCTAAACTTGTATATAGTTCTCTTGGATCTATAAAATCATATTCTACGCCATATCCGGGTTGCACAACTTTGGCTTTCTCCAGTCCATGTATGGAATTAACAAGTTCAACTTGTTGTTCGTAAGGTAGGGTAGACCCTGCGGATAAATTAAATCACTATTGAAACCTTCTGGTTCCAACCATATTTGATGTTGCTTTTCAACAAATGGTAATACTTTTGATTCTATAGATCAATGATGCCCAAGCCCTATACTCTTGGTGCTCATTTGTTTTTGTAAATGCTCTTAGCTATAGGCTGTGTGTTTCTATACTCAATAGAACACTCAGGCACTAGTAATATGAAATACACAAACAACTTTGTCTTGTTGGTTTTTTTGTCGTTCTTCAATGTACACACGCAAGTGGAAAACAACAACACTTTCGTATGCTTTGCTGGTAAACATTGACGACAGCGATCATCAACGTAGATTTTGTTTTTGTTTATCGTATGGTATTGTTTCAAAAAGTGTGTATTTTTTTCTTTATTCTTTGTATGTTTTGGTTTTTACAACAAAAAAAATTGCATAAAAATTAGTTTTCTTTAAATGTATTGGTATTTGCTCTTCCATAAGGAACTTTTGGGCACCTCTGCTATAGATGGACAATAACGAGGCCCGGTGACTTCTTCGGAAACATGACGATTCAAGTCTGTGTGGAGTGCCAGTTTTGTACTGACAGCCTTTGGCCGGACGCAAATCTTTAATACTTAAAAATTTCATTGAAATATACAGAAGCTTGGATTGAATGCAGTACAAAGCTGTCGAAAATTAAAAACATCTTGCTAATGACACGTAAAATGCATAGGTTTTTTATTTATTGGCAATAACTTTGATCTTCTATAGGCGGCCTTTGGCCGGTGCACATACATACAAGAATTATATGGTAGTTTTTTATATTTAAAACAACATCCAAATATCGAAATTCTACAGCATCATGTGAATTATATGAAGTACAAGTTGTTCAATGACTCGCAAATGTAAAAATGACTGGTTTTTCATCTAAACTATTACAAATTACAAAATATTAATTATTTTTAAAATAAAGTTTTTGTTTACAATTTGTATTTATTACCAGCTGACTTTGACATTTTGCCGATTTTTTCCAATAACAAAAAGCATGTTGTTTTTGCCTTGTTGTATTTGTTGCCGTGGCGCTTTCTCCTTATTAGATTCGCCTTGGACGTACCTATATCTCGAATTCATGTTATAAATTTAGATATCATATGAAAGAAAATTCAAAGACCTTTCCAAAGATGGGAATATCAAGTATCAGACTTTATTAATTTTAAAAAGTCTTTTGTATAGATTTAATCAAGGCGAATTCATATAAGTTGTACTCTTCAGCCTAGCTGATCATCAGCCATTTTACCCCAACTGTCAAAATTTGTTTTTATGTTGTTTACTTTTAAGTGCGCGCCATATATTTATGTGTACTTGTTTGTTTTTAATGCGTCCTGTTGTTTTATATTCAATTTCTTCTGTTTCTCCACGCGTTTGAACTCTTCATCGAACATTTTAACATCCTCCACATGAAATGAAGCAATAAATAAAAATAAATATAAATCTTACACTGGTTTGTTGTTAAATTCCAGTTTAATATTGAATTCGCCTTACTTTAGAGACAGCTGTTATTCAAACATCATTAAATAGTGCTGCAAAATACCTTTCATATGATATATAATATGGTACAGTATTGTGAACCAAATATTTAATTTTTAATCTATATGAAGGAATACACATGATACATATATCGAAAAAGTATCTTTTCGGTAAACCCCTGAGAAGAGAGTTCCTGGATCCAGCTACTGGCAAACTTTGACAGCTCAAACAAAATAAACAAAAACAAAGTGGTTGTTTATGTTGTACTTGTTGTAGAATCGACACCGAATTTATAGAAGGTGACGACAGAACTACAATAAGTACTTTGTTTTTGTTAAAAGATTCGTGAACTGTCATGCATTATATACACATTGAAGACAGCAGGATACACGAAACTTTAGAAACTTTATTTGATATAAATATTGTTGTAATTATGCTTCCAAAAATACGGTGAATGGTGAAAGTGAGAACTGGAATAGCCCTGAATATAATGAATACGAAGTTCTATGTAGTTTATGACATTTTTAGTTGAATTTTCATAACTAATCTGTATTACAAACATGACGGAAAAATATGTCGCGTGACAAATCATACTAAAGATTGTAAAACAAAATCCTATGCAAACATTTCAATAAGAGAACTCTCAATTTATAGCTACATTATTAAATTAATGAATTCCATTAACAAATTATGTTTCAATTTGCTGATTTTTACGTTTTTATAAAGGCAGTGAAGTTCTATTTTTTCGTTCTGGATACCATGCTTATTTCTATTATATTGGAAACAACTTACCGACAAAACCTAGTGTTACGAATAATTATCGAAAAATTCAAATAAGTAAAAAAAATATTATTTTTTTTTATTATTATTATTTCTTTATTTTTTTTCACTCAAAAGCGTACGAATGCCACGTTCGGATTAATCAACCTTAGAATAAGCCAGTTAAAGTGCTTCTTTGACTGAGACAAATCATATATATCCTTAATTTGTATGTACATACTTTTTTAAAAATAAAATTGTTGAATATTGAATATATAAAATTCTTTGTAATTTTGATGCGTGCGTTGACTCTGGCAACACTGAATAGTACACTTAAATACAACTCTATAAATGTCAACCAAAGTAAAATCATATTTGAAAATTTAACGTCAGTTGATAGTTGTCACTTGTCGCGTTTGGTTTATATATTTTGGAATAATCGGATGAAAAGCGCGTTCAGATTATTGCAACATTTAAAAAAAAAACTTATATAAATTTTGGTTCCCTATATATTGAATTCGTCATTTATATTTTAAACTCAAAGCAGTCAATTACAAGTGGCAAAAATAAATACATATTAGTAACAATACTGTATTAGAATTTGTTAATACAGCGAAATTCTAATTGGAAAAATTCCCAAGTGATAAAGAAAGCGGCAAAAAAATTTTTTTTTTGTTTTTGAAAAATTGCCAACACACATAATTTAAGTTATGCGAATTCTATAGAAATTGTTGAATAGAAAGAAAAAATACATGTATTAAACAAGAGAAAACGAATAAGTAAATTACAAAAAAGCAGCTAAAAATAAAAACCAAACAATAAAGGATTTTTCTTTCCATGCACGTCACTAGTTGCGTTGTATGTTTTGTGATACATATTCTTGTGCAAAATTTGTTAAATAATAGATTGTAGTTGTTGTGAACTGCTACATAAAGAAAGAAAATAGAGAAGAATAATATAAAGAACCAAAGATAAATAAATTGTTTTATTTTTTTTGCAAAGTCTATATATAAATAACGGATTTTTGCAAAAATTGTTATTCCTAAAAGTTTTGTTACAAATCAAAGAAAAGTTACAACGTGAATGTCTTCCGCAAGTAATCAAAGACAAAAAGCTTCCTCACAGTATCCCACGTATCAGCCGATACCACAAACTGTTGGCAGTAGCATGGATAATCCAGCCATGACTCGCAGCACAAGCAGTGCGGGTGAAGTTAGTACGGACGAATCTTTAGATCGTATCGCTGCCGGCATTCTACCCTCCACTTATTCATCACAACAACTTATGCCTCAATGGGACAGCGACAGTGCAGAAGATGCTGAAAGATTGCGCGGTGGAACAACACCATCAACGAACTGTGCGCCAGTAACAGTCCGCAGTATCACACGCAGTCAATGGTTTACAGTCGGAGTATTATGTTTTGTTAATTTAATTAACTACATGGATCGTTTCACAATAGCTGGTAAGTTTGGATAGAAAATATTTGCATGTAGATATTGCTTGATTCGATTATAGATTGATTAAGCAGCAGAATTAATGCAAATAAATTATTTGTTTTATAACACAGACTTGTTTATTGAACATTGCCTTATTAAAGCGATTGCGGAACAAATCTAAATTATGATTGACCATTAATTGATAGTGATAGATACTTATTGAAAAAAATGTACGTACAGAACTACTGGTCAAACCAATTCGGATTCACAAAGATTTTTAAATAGCGGAAATTCTTAATATCTACTTAAATAATGTTTCAATTGAAAAAATTTCGTAATACCCTTCTCGTTAATATAAAAAACAAATATTTGTATTTTGTGTAAAATTCCCAATATGTTTGCTAAACATGAACAATTTCAATAAAACAGCAATTCCGGAGTTTGTATTTATACACAGAAAAAAGTTTTAACGTAAATGGTATGTCTTGATTTCTTTGATTTCAATTCATAACATTTCTTAAATAGTATGATTTTTTCATATAAAATCTAGGAGCATAGAATAGACACATAGAACGGAAGGAGAGAGAAATATCAATGGAAAAAATTACTCTATTTTCACACATATGGGTGATACAATAACAAAATACATGGCAATACATTCTCATGAATTAGATCATTATGTTTTTGAAATTTTCCTTTGCAAATTAGAAAATATGCGAGAAATTGACTACATTTTTTGAAGCAGATGAAATGCTTCAATATTAATGCATACTTAATTATGATATTAATGATATTTTTACGTTTCAGATTTTGTTGATTCTTCTTGAATGATTGGTCGTAAAAGGAATATTTTACAAAAATATTTGAATTAAATCATTACGTGATGCAATTTATAATAAAATATCAACAAATTTATGTAAAAAAAAGCAAACATTTCCGTCATGTACAATTTTATAATATTCTGAATGAAAAATTCATAAAAAATTCATTACAATTATGAATTTCTTTTTTCTGTGTATGTATATCATTTAAATCAAATGCATTTGTGTCTGAATGTAATAGAAACATCGTGAAACTTTTCATGCTTTTCATATTTTTGTACATGCCTACATATCTAAAAGTTTTTAGGACTAATATTTTCATTCACAAATACAACTCGTATTTTTATTTATTCATTGTATGCAGAGAACGTTTATATATATCTTTTTGTATTTTAAAAGAAAAAATAAACTAAAATGGGTCAATGTTAGCAAAAAATAAAAAATAACACAAAATCAGCAATAATTTGTGAAATATGATTGTTTTTTTTTATAAATAATAATCATATTCAAGGTTAAATATATTTATACCTATGTAACATACATTTTTTTGATATATGTAAAAATTTGATATAGGTAGATCATATAAATACGTAAAGTAAAACTACTAATTATACAATTACGGGTGGTATCTCTAATTTCACCCAAAATTTGTTTCACCAAAAACTTTTTTTAAACAAAAATTGTGTTCAATCTTTATCCTAAAATATACTCTGGTGAATGGTATATTAGATTCGGCATATGCCAATATAGCTCTTTTCCTTGTTTTAATATAAAAAAAAACTTCGAATACAAATGTTTTCGTTTAGCACCGTCTAGTAAATATATATTTTTTAATAAAAATGTAAAAAAATATATTTAATTTTTTTATTCATAAATGATAATTTCATACTTGATAATTATATAGAATTCTTATTAATATACGAAAACAAGTACTAACCTTTTTTATATCTAGTCATCAAGTACTGGCAATTAAAATCGTATGATGTTTGCTTATTTGTTGGTTGGTTTTGCATACACATACAATCGTCCACATACAAACCTATATACATATGTACCTATTATAGTAAATAAACAAATTTATGTGTAATTATACTAGATATTCGATTTTACACTTAATCACTGAAACTCAATTAAAGTATAATTTTATGAATTTCGTATTTAAAATACCTATGACAAGAAAATGATTCACCCACCACTAATCAATAAAAACAGCAGAGTAGGTGGTTATTGAAATGACACTACAATTTCAATATAAAGGAAAAAAAGTTAAACCTGGTATATACATATTTGGGGGATTCAAACGGTCTGCTATTAGGTCATATTGTCATAATATCCTAATATATTATGATAGTTAAAACAAATTTTCTATCTAATGATAGAAATTTCTAAAATCTTTTAAACGACATGTATAATGCCAACACTGGATCATATATAATTCTCTTACTTATTTTTTCGATGATTTTTATGAAATCGGTATTATCAATTTACAGAAGTCTCGTAATTTTGTATTTATAGTTTTACACAATATTTTCCTGGGTAAATATTATTATAATTATCTGTAATATATAAGTAAAATTGAAAAATAAATACTGTAATAATATGGTCACAATTATATAAATTTGTTTTTTATTTTTTACTTAAAATACCGACAAAGTATACTCTTTCAATAAGTTGTGGTAAATATTTACAATGGTCGTTGTAAACAAAAATATTGACAAATTAAAAAAACAAATTACATTATATATAATTTTGTAGATGTAATATTCTTCAATGATTTCATTTAATTAAGACGAATATTACGAATTGAACTTTGTGCTATATGTTGTCAATATTCTATTCTATTTAAAAAAAATATTTATTATTTATTTTGAAAGAATTTGCTTACATACGCGGTTATACCTAAACAAATTTTCAAAGTAAAACATATGATTAATATACAATTTAAATGTTCATTTATTTTTTAATAAATAAAGCAAAACTCATATGATATGCTTTCACGAGATAATTTAACACCTCACGTATCTAAACAAACTGTTATTAGTTACAAACTACTACTTAAGTATTAAAGAGTCTTGTTTTTTTTTAATATTTTAAAAAAAAAAAATTATTGAAATTTCAATTCAAACTGTTTGTGTTAATTGTTTGTATAAATATGCATTTATCTTTCATTCATGAAATGACTAAGGAGTCGTTTAAATTATTCATTTATCTTTTATGTATTTATTTTGTTTAAAGACTTTATATTCAAATCATCTTTTTAATAACGGAAGTTGAAAAACTACGGAAATAATTCGAAAATTAAAAACTAAACAGATATACACACAGACACAAAACAGATACAGAATATTGAAGCTAAAAGTACTTGACATAGTCAGGGCAATTCGTCTAAGCAACCTTTAACAAAATGTTTTATTAGAAAACTAACAAAGATAAATTTTTGTTTTATAAAATATAATGAAATGCGGGTTACGACCTATTAATAATTTAATTTACTTAAATGGTGACACGCGTAACCTTATAAATTTTCATTTTGAGGGTGTTTAAATTTGTTTAGTTTAAAAATTATTATCGATTGGCTTGAAGTAGTCATTTATAGTTTAGGAAATATAATTGTAATTTTAATTAATACTCCCCATGAGACCTAGACTTTATTAGTAGTATAACTAATCCCCCATATTATAAATTATTTAACTTATCTCACAATTTGTCATGTGGGAAATTTCGTTTTATTAACTTTTTTATAATTGTAACACAATTTTTAATATAAATCTTGCAAATAATAAAAAAAGAAAGAAATTATTGTAGAATATTTTATAAAAATATTGTGTAAAACCAAGTAATAACGTCTATTACGATTATCTATAATGACAATTTAGTCATAAAACAAAAAGATTTACCTTTTTGGGATTTTTTATTTTTATAAATTGAATTGGAATTAAGCAATTGATTAGATATATTCGAAAACTTGAAGCTATTACACCATAAAATAATTTAAAATTTGCCAGCAAATCTATATAACTCTAAAAATTGGAGTTTTTATTAAAATTACTGACAATATTTTAATTTCACATAAACTCGAGATCACAAAATAATATTTTTATATTGAATATCCGTTCCGAAACAGATGTTCAACTCAGCGACAGCTATATCAACCAGAAATATTTCCCAAGTAAAAAACAAACATTATGTCAACATTGTAAGTTAATGATTATTTGGCATTATCATTTCAATAATATAAATACATGGCAAATTTGCAACTCAATATATTGTGAAGATGTTGGTCAATACCGCAACGACGATGTGCTAAATTTACTTTTTTTTTTGTCTGGTTAGCTCCAGTGAATAATAGCTTATTGTTGTTTGATAATATAAAAATCGGAAACAACTGATATTTTACACAAAAATACGAAATGGTCCATGAATAAGAAGTACACACGAACTTACATATTGTATATTTTGAGTGTATATTGGTAGAAAACCTCCCCTTTGATAAAATGTTTAAAAATAATTGAGATAAACAAAATATTTGCAAAAGAAATGTAGCAAATATTTATGCCAAAATTGTGCAGTAGAAATTCACGAGATTTATTTTTAGTTTAAATGATAAATACAAACAAACAACAAGCCTCATAATATAAACAAAAACATCACGCCACTTTTATCAGCTTTTTATATTGAAACACAATTTTACTACATTGAAAACAGTCAGTAAATACCATACATTATTCTGTATATTTTTTACATCATTTTGTGACTCATAATCTGAACACAATTTTTTATGCATAAAATCGTACAAAAACAATAATCATTTTCTAAACAAAACTGATTATGGCCAATTGGCTAGGATTCTGTATCTGAATAAAAAAATAAAAATAAAGAAAATAAAATTTTTTTTTTATTTGGAATTTGAAAGATAAATTATCATGTCGTTTAAAATCTTTATCATCACCAAAAAAAAAAACCCGCATGCTTACGTACATTCGTGCTATATAATGAAATATGACGTAGCTATTTGACTACTTTAGTAGCTGATGTCTTAAAAATTAGTTTAACAACAACAATTAGTATTACAGTGATAAGAAAACATAATTTAAATCCTAGAATATACATAAATAAAATAAAGCCAGATAGATATTCATTCATTTTTAACTCTAATACAAAAAAATAGTTTGTTTATAAACAACAATTTAGTAAATAAACATCAAAACAAGCAAATGTGTGAAATCTTGTCACGAGATTTAGTGACTGAAAGTGTTGTTGTCAAGCCTATGCTAAACTCGAGTCAAAACAAATCTTGTTTATGGTTTTTGCAGATGATTGTACGCTATGGTGTGATTTTACCTACCCACCCATTTATTCGTCATTGAAAATTCTTTTCATATGATTGTATTGATCGATTACAAATTAATTGATATTTAATGGAATTTTAAGTACGAAAATACCAATTAGTTTTTGTTATACACATATTTATCTTAACGATTAAAATGTAATACAGAAATTAAATTTATGCATTTAAAAATTTCTTTTGAAATTGATAAAATGTTTTCAAAAACTACAGCCATTTAAAGAAAAGAAAGAAAAATAAAACATTTCTGCGATAAGCGCAACGAACTGATGAAATTTCAAGGTCTGATTTGTGGGGTTTTTAAAAGACACATTAACATGTGATTATTAGCACACGATGGTTATATTATACATACATGTATTGTATCTATGTTTATGATGCAAAACAAAACGAAACAAAAAATATTAAATAATCTTTAAAAATTATAAAATTTGGCAAAGACAATTTATAATTTGTTGAAATAATTAAAATATTGTCAGCGGTTTTCATTGTTTGTGTTTTGTTGTAATGTTTTTGATAGAGTTTCTATTAGTATTCCCTGATGGGTCCTATACTTTTATGAAGAAAATGTAGATAATGGAATTTTGAAATATTATAACTAAAATCAGAGGACTTATTTGTTATTGTAAAAATTAAAGGAAAACTAATAGATATTTAAACTGTCCCAAAAAATTTGTCTGTCGAAGATGAAGGCTAGACATTCAAAAAAGGTCCATTTGTTTATTTCGGATTAGAGCAAATACTGATTTTATGTACAATTTGGATATTATTCACTAGTCCGCTGCAAGGTAACTGAAAGCTGAATATAATATTTGTATTACAACATTAAAATGCTCTGTTTAATTTTATATTAGGGTCAGTCAATGCTGGCCTTTTGGTCAAATAATTTGTTCGCTTCGTTTTCGGATTCAAAATAACGATTTTGCTTGTAATCTAGTTTTGAATAATAACGACAAATATAAGGAAACCAACCCCCTTTTTAATAGAACTGCAAAATATTTTTCAAGATGAACTAATACATAATTTTTCATTAATTGATTTTGAGTTTTTGCTGCGAAATATTTCGTAGCACCTTAACTTAAAAAAAAGTGATATAATAAAGTTTCACAATAATAAATCAATTAAAAATTACGATAAGCCCTTCTCTAGTATATTTTCCATTCAATTGTTTTAAAAAAATTTCATGTCATTTTTATTTTATTTTATTATGTTTAAAATTTAATGTTGTATATCAGACACTTAGTAGTACATCTAGTATCCATGCTACTGTATAGAGTTAAAGTTTTGCAATCTCTTTTATACCAAATTGGAGAAAAACAAAAACATTTCAGTTGTCCATTCACCGATTCAAAATTGTGTGCAGTTTGCTTTTTAACTTTTTAATGCAATAAACATATTTTGTAATTTTTTTTTTTAGACCATCTGTGTTTATTATTTTGTTGTAGTACTACTTATGCATAGAGTAAAACAAACCAACCAACAAACAAATAAAAATTTATACTTTCTCTTTAGTTGTAAAATACTTGTACATTCACTGGAAATACATAGTAGTAGACAAGTATTTAATAAAAAAAATGTATTTGTTTATCACTACTTAAAAGTAACATTGTTTACATATATTTTTATATATTTTCTTTTTAATAAATAGAATTAAATTTATGTGTGTCAGTCAATGTTACTTCTTCCTATTAATTAAAAAATTATTGTTGGTCATCGCTTAGTAATTTTTTTTAATGAATTCTTGAATTGTTTAATTGACAAACAAAATCAGTTCATTAGAAACATCAGTTTTTTTTTTTTTTTTAAATGAATGAATGAAGACATTAATTTTGTATAGCGCTTCATTTCTATTTTGATATCGCATGATACTTGTTTATTTAATTAAAATTTGAATTTATTCAATTTCAGTTGTACGAGTCATTTTACTTCCTTAAATAAAAACAACACCAAACAATAGTATGTAGCTAGTATTTCTTTTTTTATTTCACTTTTTCTTTCTATGCCAATGACCGCATTTATATCGATTTTAAGACTTTGCCACATAAATTTACAACAATATGCAACACAATGTTATTTTAAACATTCGTGTATTGCAATTTTTTCAAACAAATTTAAAGTTGACTTTTTTCTCACATCTATTTAAATCAGACAAATTAAATTTTTTTGAACAATTTGACCACCACAATTATACAACTGCATTCACCTTTAAACGTGTGTGTGTGTGCAGTGAACTACTTTATATATAAATGTACCATTAAACAAATATTTTATATAAATTTCTTTAAGTTCAAGAGAATAACTAAAATTTACCACATAAAAAATAAAATGTAGGTTATTATTTATTACTATTATAGGTATAACATAATTTCGTTTTTCTTAAGGGCCTGATTCAGAAACATGACCGGAAAAGAATTTTAAAAGTTTTCATAAGAAACACAAAAGTACCATAATACAATTTCATCATCTAAACAAAAATTCTATTAGATTTTCAAATAATACAAATTATTTTTTGATATACGGTCGATATTCATACATTTTTTTAAAACATTTCAAAAACTTTTATTTGCCTTATTTGTATTTATATGAAAATATAATACAGTGCACTCGCGGTAACGTGAACACCGTCTAACGTGAACAAGCTTTTGCTTACATTGAATACTCCGTAACGGGAACAAACTCAGAAAGCTCTATAACGTGAACAATTTTTTTCACTCCATTTGTTTTCTAATCATGTGGACAACATATATTAAATTCAAGTTTTTAAGTTTTGAGAATCCCCTTTTAAAAAAAAATGTGTTTGTATCCTCTAAATTAATTTTTTTTAATGGCATGAATGAGTAATTTATTTCAATGTATACTTTCTCGTGATCTCGCATTTTAATAAATAATTTTGTAATGAAAATAATAAAAGAATTACACATTCAAACGTGTAAACCACAGGTTTATATTATAAAATTTTATATTTTTCCATGAAATTCGACAGTCGCTAACGTGAACAATTTCACTAACATGAACTCCCTTGGTTTTAATTAGTTCACGTTACTATTACACATTCAAACGTGTAAACCACAGGTTTATATTATAAAATGTTATATTTTTCCATGAAATTCGACAGTCGCTAACGTGAACAATTTCACTAATATGAACTCCCTTGGTTTTAATTAGTTCACGTTACCGCGAGTGCACTGTAAATACAAATAAGGCAAATAATAAATGTTAAACATTTTTAAAAAATAAATAAAATTTGCAGAAAAGTGTCAACAATTAACAAAAAAATATTTTGAATTCTACCGTGTAAACATGAAATGTATTTTTCAAAATGATTTCCTGAATTAAATAATATTTTTAATTTGAAAAGTATTAATACACAGTATTGTCATCTGTAAATACCTTAAGTGGTATTATATTTGTTTGCCATTATTTGTCTTTCTCAATTTATTTTTTATCAATTTCATTACCAAACACTTGACTTTGGTTTGATATATATTGTGAAACTTTATCAAATTTAAATCAGAGAATCATAATCATTAAATTTTTTTAGAATTAACAAAATCTGAAGAAGCTAAAAAATATCGATCAGAAAAACTAATTTGAAACTGAAATTTTTTTACCAAAAAATTTTTCCACAAATAAACTTAAATGAAATAATTTTTCTTTTAAAGATTATAAAATTAGCACTCCTACAAATGAATTTGATTTTTGATTACGAAATTAAACTGTACAAATATTCAGCAAAACAAATTAGTGCTTAAAAGTTCCCACGACCATTGGATCTTCGCTTCGGAATGACCTGAGTTTTACTCGTCCAAAGATTGTCAACTAAGCGACGTTTTTACCCAGAAAAGAACATTCTTAAACAGTGGAAATGTTACAACAACAACAGAGCTAAAAACTATTGTAAAATTTAATTATTTACATGTTTTTATACTTAAGTTTATTATTTGTTCTACTAAAACAAATCATACGAGTGTACATGCATATGTATGTATTTCAAAATACATATTCAAATCACAATAAAAGTTTTCAACAACTTTGAAATTAACCCAACAATCTGCAACCTTCAAAATATCTACAAAATTTGACATATTGCAAGGAAAAATATAAACACAAAACAAATGTGGAAAATACAAAAAAAAAAAATAGCACTATTTTTGGCAGAAAGAAAATAAAACACAAAAGTAACAAAAGAAAAAAAAAATGATTTCAAAGTACTTAAATGAAAGAGAAATAAAATATAGTAATAGTGAATGAAATCGGCCAAAAACTTGCATTTGTAAATAATTAAAATCAATTAATAAATCAACTTAAAATTATATCAGACTATAAAATACTCTACAACTATTGTATTTTTAAGAAAATAACATTATGGATCCCAAATGTACATATTAGCCTAAAAACAATATTTTGGGGTCAGGGTGAGTGTAATAGTTTAATCGAATTATCTTGAAAATTAGAACTTTTTAGATTGACACAAAATATCTAATTAAGGCTATTGGTCCAAATGTATAGTTGTAGGGTATACATATAAATGTTATTAGACATACACCGACATACTTTTTGTTTGATATTGCAAAAACAAATACCACAGCCTTAGCAAAAAAAGTTAACAAAAATATTTTTGTTGGTTTATAACACGATGATCTACACGAATTGGCATAAACACGTCAAAAAAAATATATATATTTAATGCAATCAAACTACATTTACGAATTTCAAACAAGTATGTACGTGGAGAGCAATTTAGACACACGCAAACACTCTCACAGTGAATATGAAGAAGACGCAGTATGGCGTGTTGAATGTATTTTTGGCTGAATGTTGATTCATTAAACTGTTTTTTTTTTATTTTATTATTATTTTCTGTTCACAGTCATTGTTTAGTACAACATTTCTGGGTCTGTTGTACTGAGTTTCTTTTGGTTTTTAATGAAAAATTTATCGTATGATTTTTTTTTCAACCAATCAGCGTTCGATGCCGTTTGCAAAAATGACGTAACGCCAACACGACGACTACATACAATATTTGTACGTAGCCAGAGCCATAGAGTATACACCAAGAGTTGAAACTCGAAAGATATTGAACCAAAAAAAATGTGTGTTGTGTTGTTGGTTTTAAGCTTTTTCATACTAACACATTCTTTGACTAGAGTTTTTGTCGACTGAATTTCATATCTAGTTTATAATCTAGGGCCAGAGTCACTCACTATATGCTCGTAAATGTCAATAGAAAGCCGAAATGGTAGAGAGAAATAACAAAACTACTCGTATGAGTCGGCTGAATATAATTTTGTTTTCAGTTTACCCCGTCTTTTAATAAGGTACAAAATATTGATATTATAAAATGCGATAAAAAATAAACGGTGTTCATACCAAGGCTGTCAGATAAATTATGTATATGAAAAATGGTTATATTAAGTTTTAAATATTTATAATACCCTTCACCTTCGTGAGAAGGGTATATATAAATTTGTCATTCCGTTTGTAATTTCCACAATATAATTTTCCGACCCTATAAAGTATTTATATTCTGGATCCTTATAGATAGCGGAGTCGATTAAGCCATGTCCGTCTGTCTTTCTGTTGAAATCAATTTTCTGAAGGCCCCAGATATCTTTGGGATCCAAATCTTCAATAATTCTGTTTGACATGCTTTCGAGAAGTTTCCTATTTAAAATCAGCAAAATCCGTCCATAAATAACGGAGATATGACCAAAAATCCGAGACAACCTCTATTTTGGTTGCTAGATATTTCAAAGTCCATTGCAACGATGTATATAAGGCTATAGTAAAATGGACCTACAATGGGTTAAAATCGGGAAAAATTTTTTTACCCGAATTTTTTTCACAAAAAACTCTTTTTTCACTAATAAATTTAAAAAAAAAAATTTAATTAAAAAAAAATTAAAAAAAAAAATTGGAAAAAACTTTAAAAAAATAAGAATTTTTAAAATTTTTTTTTTATTTTTTTTTCCAAGGATTAACTATTAACCCTGAAATTTACTCAACGAATTATTTTTATTTTTTAAATTTTATTATTCATCATTATAATATGTTTCTAAATTTAAAAATTTCAACTCTATAATTGATTGTTTCGGGGAAATTATTTAAGGGTATCCAGAAAGGAATAACTTATAATGAAAAATTAATACAAAGTTAAATAAAACCGATTAAAATTCAACAAATATATACCTACGATTTTAAGAAGAAACAGTGATTGTAATTTTTTGTAAAATTACTTTGAAATACATATGTACTTGTTTTTTATTAAATCTTCCTTGACTATTTTTTCGATAATACCTATTTTTTAAACTATTTGTTTTAATAAAAGTCTTTTGTTAGTATTGCATAAATGAAAATTGTGCTAAAATATGTATATAACATAACATCAAGTAACTGTCTTTATAAAATTTGTTTAAACTCAGTTTAATATTTTTGAGTTAAAAAATCTGCAAATCTGGTAGGTCTGGTTCATATGTACTATATACATTAGCTTTGACCCAAAAAAATGTGGATTTTCCAAACTAAAATAAAAGTTTAATTCATTCTAAGATACCGTTCCTTAATAGGTATATTTGTCCTGAGTTCAGTTTTTGTATAAATGGATAAAAGTTGCTTTTTTTAAGTCTTTAGTTTTTTTTATTTAATATTTTACAGACGCCAGGACAAATATTTTGAGAAATATTTTCCTCATTTTAGTTGGGAACATCGACTTCTTACTTTTCCTCCGTACAAATGGGGCCTCCCTAATACATGTACATATTGAAATTTGTTTTGTTTCTCCAAGCGAAGAAGTATTAAACAAGCGAAGAAGTATTAAACAAAACAGAAAAAGCCAGAGAACGAACACGAGTAACTTAACGAATACGTCGTATAACGTGAATGACATTGGGTGAAGGCTTGGCGTTATTTACAATATCAGACAGTTCTTGCCCCCTCAGCCAACTTAGTTCCACTATTTTTATTTATTCTTTGGCAAAAGCAATACACACATCTACATATGTATGTACTAAGTAGATATTGCCAACGTTGCAAAAATACGTGTTTATTCACAAAATAAACAAACTGAGCGTCCGAGAGCAAATGAGGTAAATAAAGAGAACCACTATACACAAGCCTAGAAGTGCGGATGTACTTACTAATTAATATTCTGACAACTGAATGACTCTCTCAGTTTTGAACGAATCTCGTTTCATGAGATTTTCAAGGAGAACAAACAGCGGAAATTTTCTGTTGTTTTCTTGCCGGCATTAGCGCGAAGAGAAGGTTTGCAAAATTATTACCAATATAAGCCAATATGTTATTAACATAATAATTAAGTTGACTAGTCATCACCCCATCCTATCCCAGCCAGACAAGTTGATAGACAAAAGTCATAAAATACAACACAACACAGAGTGAGTGAAACGAATAAAACAAAAACAAAACCTGTTTACAAAAAGCCGGTTGAAATATTTAGCACAAAAAGGGAAAAGAAACAGAACACTGCAAAAATAAAAAGAATTCCAAATACAAATTCATTATACTACATAAAGCGTTCTGTATCCACACAAACATTCGACAAACGTTCCATACATTTAAACATTAATAAGTTGGATTACGTTCAACTGCTTGTCGACTGAATCACTTTGTTAAAGCTCATATTTATAAATTATTATAAACATTTTCGACTTTGTATTAAAAATATATAAAGGTACTAATTGCTAGTAGTAAAACAAACACGTATGAATTTAATTAAATTCGGCCTTGCTGTGTAATTACATTTTGTTTAGATTGTGGAGCTTTAATATGCTCGATTGCGTCTAAGGCATCCGTTGGGCATATTGCGAAATAATTATTGTCAATTTCACGATCTCGATATTAAATTCCTTCAAAAAACAAGAGGGAATTTTCTAGTTTACCAAACGATATAGGCGAAGTTGTAGAATGTAATGTAAAAGATTAAGTTTACGGAATAATGATTGTAAAATTCTAGATCTCGATATTAAATTACTACCAAATTCAAGCAGGTATTATCTTATATTCTGGTTAATGTGATGATAAATGCAATGTTATATAATGTTATGTGAACGATTCTTTCGATTTAATCCTTTTAATTAACATTGCTATAATTAACCAAAACTGAGTACAAACACCTTTTCCACATAATAAATACGCATTTGTGTAATATCCAAAACAGATAAAGACATTCGTTGCAATGTAATCCAAAACATCGAATAATATTTTTGGCGTCAGCGTAGAGTCGTGCTTTTGTTTTTTATGTGTTATGTTGGTATACAATTTTTGAAAACGCTGTGTTGTCAATCTAGGTTCATGTTTATATTTTTCGTAATTTGTGTTGGCATAGTATAATTTCTATTTTCAGTCTGTGATTGTATTTTTAGTAATTCAGTATTATTTTATAATATTGTTATTGTGTAGGGTATTATCAGGTTTGCAAGTCAGTTTTCTTCTTGTTTTTAAAACTTTTATATGGAATATACTAGAATACTAAGAAATATAAACACTTCTTGAAATGCCGCTAAAAAGAGTAGAGTAGAAAGAAAAATTCCATAATTCTACAGTACTTCTTTTACATATGGGGCATTTCACGTCAAGTGAACCAACTTTTGAAATCGATGTCTTCCGATCGGGATGAAATTTGCACCAATGTTAGTTCTATTGGATAGTAATTCAGACACAATTTTTCAACAAGATCGGTCAAGAACTCTCTGAGTTATAGGAGGTCAAAATTTGACATTTTGGCCAAACAGGTGTTTTTTCTTATCCATATAACTTATTACCAATTGTTCTTAGCAAAATGTGTCCCAAATAGTTTAGATAGCTATTTATTCAATCTTTGGAAAAAAAAAATTAAAAAAATTAAATAAAATATTTTTGACTTTTTTTTAAAAAAATCAAAAACATTTTTGACTTTTTTTTCAAAATGGGCCCTTTTTATTTTTTTTTTTTTATTTTTTTTAAGAAAGCTTAGGTCTTTTCCTAAGCGACCTATATGGTCGCTTAGTGGGATGCGAGTGGGATATCTATCAAAAAAAATATTTTGTAACTCAAGATATGAAATTTTTTGACTTTTTTTGCAAAATCAAAAACTTTGTTGACTTTTTTTAAAAAAATGGACCCATTTTTTAATTTTTTTTTTGCTCAGAAGAAAGCTTATGTGTTTTCCTTTAACACCTTTTTTGTCGCTTAGTGGGATGCGAGTGGGATATCTATCAAAAAAATGTTTTGTAACTCAAGACATAAAATTTTTTACTTTTTTTTTTTGCAAAATCAAAAACTTTTTTGACTTTTTTTCCAAAATGGACCCTTTTTTATTTCTTTATTTTTTTCTCAAAAGAAAGCTTAGGTCTTTTCCTTTAAAACCTTTATGGTCGCTTAGTGGGATGCGAGTGGGATAACTATAAAAATAAATGTTTTGTAACTCAAGACAAAGGTTTTTAAATTGATTTTTTTCATATTTTCATATTTCAAACCTTACAAAAAAACCACTACAACTGACCGATAATAGCCACTGGAGGGGTGCAATGTGAGGCCGACCGCTATTAATTTTCCGCCCCCAAAATTTGTCTGAGTTTTGCATCTTGCGGCTTTTTTATTCAATCCTATAGGTAGTTTTAAGCGCAATAATTTATATTCGTGAGCGATTTTTGGAAGTGGACCTTATATGGGAGCTATGTCAAATTATGGACCGATCATCATGAAATTAGGTGGTGTTATTAATGTCTATATGAAAGTTATTTATGTTGCATTTTATGTGTATACCAACATTTTTAGGAGATTTATGCTCGTTAAAGTGATTATCGGAAGCAGGCCTTATATGGGAGCTATGACTAATTATGGACGGATCATAATAAAATTTGGTGACATGAATTCGGTATATATAAAACTTATTTGGAGAAAAACTTGTGTAGATACCTATATAAATTAAACATTTGTGACCGATAAAGTCAACTTTCAGGAGGACATTTGTATGGGGGCTAGGTGAAATAATGGACCGATTTCAGCCAGTTTTAATAGGCTTGGCCCTTGGGCCGAACAAATTATATGTACCAAATTTTATCGAAATATCTTCAAAATTGCGACCTGTACTCCGCGCGCAAGGTTTACATGGACAACCAGCCAGCCAGACGGACGGACGGACATCGTTTAGTCGACTCAGAAAGCGATTCTGAGTCGATAGGTATACTTTAAGGTGGGCTAGACTAATATTTTTGGGTATTACAAACATCAGCAAAAATTTAATATACCCTCGCCACTATGGTGGTGTAGGGTATAAAAAGTGATTTTTATTCCTGAGGTTAACATATTATGGGTATTACAGTATCGAGGCTATGAAATTTTAGTTAGGTTGTTACATACCATCGGAAAGCCTAATGTGTCTAGTTTCTCCGCGTAAGTTTAATTTTTAAGGTTTACACACAAATATGAAAAAAATCAAAATAGTGCATATCCTAAAAATTTAAAAACCTTTGTCTTGAGTTACAAAATATTTATTTTGATATATATCCCACTCGCATCCCACTAAGCGACCAAAAAGGTTTTAAAGGAAATGACCTAAGCTTTCTTTTGAGAAAAAAATAAAGAAATAAAAAATGGTCCATTTTGGAAAAAAAGTCAAAAAAGTTTTTGATTTTGCAAAAAAAAAAAAAGTAAAAAATTTTATGTCTTGAGTTACAAAACATTTTTTTGATAGATATCCCACTCGCATCCCACTAAGCGACAAAAAAGGTGTTAAAGGAAAACACATAAGCTTTCTTCTGAGCAAAAAAAAAAAATTAAAAAATGGGTCCATTTTTTTAAAAAAAAGTCAACAAAGTTTTTGATTTTGCAAAAAAAGTCAAAAAATTTCATATCTTGAGTTACAAAATATTTTTTTTGATAGATATCCCACTCGCATCCCACTAAGCGACCATATAGGTCGCTTAGGAAAAGACCTAAGCTTTCTTAAAAAAAATAAAAAAAAATAATAAAAAGGGCCCATTTTGAAAAAAAAGTCAAAAATGTTTTTGATTTTTTAAAAAAAAAGTCAAAAATATTTTATTTATTTTTTTTAATTTTTTTTTTCCAAAGATTGCATAAATAGCTATCTAAACTATTTGGGACAAATTTTGCTAAGAACAATAGGTAATAAGTTATATGGATAAGAAAAAACACCTGTTTGGCCAAAATGTCAAATTTTGACCTCCTATAACTCAGAGAGTTCTTGACCGATCTTGTTGAAAAATTGTGTCCGAATTACTATCCAATAGAACTAACATTGGTGCAAATTTCATCCCGATCGGAAGACATCGATTTCAAAAGTTGGTTCACTTGACGTGAAATGCCCCATATACATATTTCTCATAAAACCTGTTAAAAAAGTTGAAATTTTGCTGACGTAAATATGAAATTAGTCATTTGAAAGTTTTGTGATGTGATGTTCGAATTAAAAATACATATTACATATATATTTTATAAAATAAAACAAAACAGATTATATTAAATTAATAAACAAAAAAAAAAAAAAAAAAAAAAAAAAACTACACGAATAACTTTTATGCAACATTAGGTCAACAATTTATTTTATTTGTTTTTGGGGATTTCATCAGAATTGAATTTAATTTTAAAACCATAATTTGAAAAAATTTATAAAGACATACCAAAACTAGTTTCTTGCTAAGAAAATGTAAATGCAGACAGGTGAAATGTAATACATACTACTAAACATTCATCACCATCACCCTAATCATCTACAGTGTTTGTTTAACAATAGCAAATAATTTCCATTATAAGGTGACCAGCTGGCAATCATTTTTGTTTATTAAAGAAAAAACAGATAATCGTCTCGCATAGAAAGGAATATTTTTTAAGTTTTTTTTTTTAATTTTCTGAAAATTACACAAAGGCCTTTTTATAAGACATGGACATATCGCACTAGTTCCTCTAAAGGGAGTCAACTCAAAATTTTTCAATTTTAACTTTTTGCAAGAAATCGATGTACAGTGGTCATTTGATCTACTCTTTCGCCAAAAAATACAGCTGTATATGTCTTCTACTTTCATTGTAATGTATTAAAAAAAAAAAAACAGTTTTTTGCCTCTACTGAAAATTTCTAAATTTTGAGTTGACTCCCTTTAGAGGAACTAGTGCGATATGTTGTTGAAATTAGCATTTGACAATGAAGTTTTAAATAATTTGACAAGTTAATTCATTATTTTTAATTCAATTTATTTGAATTTTAATTCATTGAATTCTTCCAAAACAATTAGTCATTTAAATATTTAGTAAATTTCCAAATATTGTTATTGTTATTGTTTTTTTTATATTTAATTTTCTAAAAATTACACATAGGCCTTTTTATAAGACATGGACATATGTTGTTGAAATTAGCATTTGACAATAAAGTTTTAAATAATTGGACAAGTTAATTCATTATTTTTAATTCAAATTATTTGAATTTTAATTCATTGAGTTCTTCCAGAACAATTAGTCATTTAAATATTTAGTAAATTTCCAAATATTGTTATTGTTTTTTTTTTATTTCGCTTTAAACTTATTTGGTTTTAGGAATCACATTTGCACTTTATAATTAATTACACTTTTGTTTTGCTTTGCATAATATATTCGTATTTATTCAAGGCGAGCTTACTTTGTTGTTCATTCTTTTAATTAAAATAAACTTAATACGTTTTACAGGAAACAAATAAAAGAACCCGAAATATTTACAAATTTGCAGCATTTAACGCGTAATATTAATAATTAACTTTGAAAAGGTATTTTTAATGAGACAAATTATATATATTCCCATGATCTGGTGATGAAATGGTTCGATTTTGGTGAATCATGCATGATTTTTACATAGACCTGTCAGTGTATATAATGTATTTATGCGAGTATGTATATATGTGCCTCTCAATTTTCCACCATTCACCCCATAAATCCTTTCCCAAAATCTAATTCTTTAGCTTTATTCAAAGCATTTTATTTAAATAGAATTCATTCATTATTGAAATAATTCATAACAGAATTCATTCAACTTTAGAATTTATTAATTCAAATCTAATACAAATTGAATAAAAAATTATTTTCTTCATTCACTTACAAAATGAATTGATAAAGAATTTCTAAAGCCTTTTTGTAATAGATTTAAATTGAAGAGAAATTGAATTATTTAATACATTTTTAAAGCTATTTTGTAAAGGATATGAATTAATGAAAAATTGAAGGATACAACACCCACCTGAGTTTCAATACTGTGCTGAGGATCACGATCACTGTTTGGGTTAATTAAGCGATGTACTTCCGCCCATTTCGCTTTAAAATATTTAAAGTATTGATATTGATTTTAAATTTGACACATAATTTTGTTATGCACAGAAGTCGTGCTACTAAATTTAATGATGATTGGTGCGTAATATGTCGTCGTAGTTCCCATGTAGCGCCCACTTCGGACAGCTAATAAATGTTTTAAAAGTTCTGGTAATGACACATATTTTCAAACACTTTATTATTGTCAAATTTATTCAAATTTAGGAAGGAATTGTAATGGCGTGAACATTACATTTATTTTGCACTACTTCCATATTACAAATATTGTAGAAAAATCGTTTGCAACTATTCAACAATGAATAGTGTAACCTCATGATCATCAAAATTGTTCGAAGGAGAAATGGAGACCAACATATGATTCTGAATCGTTACTAAAAGAGTAGTTTAAGAACTAGTGCATTGTAGAATAGGTTGTAAATTAATCTTGCAATATATATGTCAACTGATTGAAAATAATGTTTTATATATAATTTGTTTTGCAAGAAAATTTGTATCACATATTTTGCCCTTTACATAATATTTACATATAATATAATAATACATTAAGCACTATAATAATAATAATAATAATAATAATAATAATAGTAAAACTGAGCATAAATTTATTAATTGTTCTTGTTTCTTGCAGGTGTTTTGGAAGACATACAAGTTGATTTCAATATCGGTGATGACGATGGTGGCCTACTACAGACAGTATTTGTTTTATCCTACATGGTATGTGCACCCATATTTGGCTATTTAGGTGATCGTTACTCAAGGCGATGGATAATGGCTATAGGTGTACTGTTGTGGTCAACCACCACATTGGTGGGCTCGTTTATGAACAGTTTTGGCTGGTTTATAACATTCCGGGCGCTGGTGGGAATTGGCGAAGCTTCATATAGTACCATAGCGCCAACAATCATTTCAGATTTGTTTGTTCACGATTTACGTTCAAAAATGTTGGCAGTATTCTATTTTGCCATACCAGTCGGTTCAGGTTTTGGGTAAGTAAACAAACAAACAAACAATCAACTAATTCTGATAATAATACTATAAAGGTTATGACATGTACTCTCAGTACTGTTATCTCTAGCAGACATTATTATTTTATTGTTCAGTTTTCAATTGTATTTATGTGGAATTTAAATTATTTTATTTTATTTTAGTTTTTTTTTTTTTTTTTTTTAAATACACAAAATCTTTGCACGTGTTACTTTTTGAAAACGTGAGAATATGTGTATATATAAATCGCGTGTTTCATTATATTAGTTTATGGAACTATTCCATTTTAGTTTTCGTTTAAATTTCAATTAAATATCAAAATAACAACTACATCACAACGACAATGTCAAAATAATCAGTTCAATATAAATTTAATTATACATTATTGACCATCAATTGACCTGTGTTACGAATGGATGGATGCATATGTATGTATGTACAGTTATTTATTCAATCAAATTTAAATCTAAATCAATTAGACAATTTTACTCTTAAATTTATTTTCACCACAAAAACTGTAATTTTTCATTTAATTTGATTATGTGAGTGTGTAATTATGATTCAATTCTAAATTAATGTTGTTGTTTTGCCGATATTAATAAAAATAAAATTTTGTCTCATGTGTTTTTGCTTTTATATTGAATTCTGAACTTTTTAACCTCCATAAATTGTGTAGTAAGAGTAACATTTTAAGATCATCATTTTTAAAACATTCACATTTACTTTTGTTTGTCTTTATAATTAATAGTATTAGCGACTTGGAGTTTAAACAATAATACACATTAAATGCTAGTGCACTTTACACTTTTATAGTATCTAAAAAAATAACAAATATTTTAATAATTGTATCGTTAACATTACAGTTACATTGTGGGTTCGGAAACAGCCCATTTGGCCGGTAATTGGCGTTGGGCTTTACGTGTTACGCCTATTTTGGGAATTGCTGCTGTGATATTTATTTGGCTGATCAAGGATCCAGAACGTGGTGAAAGTGAAGGATCTCATAATTTGGCCACCACCACCTACGGACAGGATGTAAAATATTTAATGAAAAATAAGTCTTTTATGTTGTCAACGGCTGGTTTTACATGTGTAGCTTTTGTGGCTGGAGCTTTGGCGTGGTGGGCACCCAAATTCATCTATCTCGGTCTTAAAATGCAACCCGGCAATGAGAATCTAATTCAAAATGAGTAAGTTATCCAACAAATTCTTCTTCGAACATTCATATCTCGTACCAAACGAGATTTATATCTATAATATTGAAAAAAAAATTTATTTTTATTACAAAAACAAAAAAAAAATGTTAGCGTGTCGTACAAGTTTGGCATGATTACCATGTTAGCAGGGCTAATTGGTGTACCCTTGGGCTCAATGTTAGCTCAACGTTTACGCGTACGAATTGAGAATTGTGATCCCTACATATGTGCGGCTGGACTCTTGATATCGGCTCCCATGGCGTATATGGCCATAGTGTTGCCTCAGACCAGCTCAACGTTATGTTTCCTGTTTATTTTCGGTTCTCAAGTGGCATTGAATTTATGTTGGTCTATTGTGGCAGATATATTGTTGGTAAGATTTGAAATACATAAATTTGTTTACATATATTGAGGAAAAAGAGCTGCTGCGCTACTGTGTCAAATACTCAAATTACCATCACTTTTTCTCAACTAGAGTTTCTGCTTGTACGAACGCTAATTTAAAACTATATTTTCCAATAATTTGTTTGTTTGTTTTCTTAACTAAAATATCTAAAATAATTAATTTTCTATTTTCTTTTTCCCAATGAATAATTGTACAAACAAACATTTATGCACATTGTTAAATCGGTATTGTCATAATAGTGTATCATTCAAATTCGGCGCCATAACAATGGTAGCTGGTATAATTGGCGTACCTTTAGGCTCAATTTTATCACAAAAAATGGCTAAACGTTTTCCCACCGCCGATCCTTTAATCTGTGCATTTGGTTTGATATTCAGTGTGCCCCTATTGACGGGTGCCATGATCATTGTCACTCAGAATAGTGTCTCCACATATGTTCTAATATTTTTGGGACAATTATCGTTAAATATGAATTGGGCAATTGTTGCTGACATTTTGCTGGTAAGATATTGTTTTTTGTTTTGATTTCTTTCACTCTTTTTATTATATCAACTCAATCACGTACATGTTGTTTAAATTGTATTTTTTTTTTTTTGGAAAAGTATAATTTTTACTGTTTTAATTAACATTGATGCAATAATTTAATAGATGTGTATTACTATATATAAAAATATTAAAGAGCAAATTATTTATTTTATTCTATTGTATTGGGTGTATGACTTAAAAATACGGGATTTACAATAGATGGCGTATCTTTTGAACGCGGTTTTTGTTTTTAATAACATTTTGAAGGATACATATCTGTCATTTATTCTCACGAACCAAAAAAAAAAAACTTTGTGTAAAAAACTTTTGCTTCGAAAATTTCGAATTTTGTACCAAGGAAGGAAGACAAAGGTCGTCCATGAAGACCATTAATTGGAGGTATTGCTTCATGAAGATTTTTGTAAAACTCAAGAGCTTGCAAAATCATTGGGAGCTACTCAAGCAGCAATTTAAAAACGTTTGCGAGGATCAATATTCATCCAAAAGCAGCGAAATTGGGTACCATACGAATTGAAGCCGAGAGACCTTGAAAGACGATTTTGCATGTCCGAAATACTGCTTGAATGCTATAAAAGAAACTAATTTTTGCACTGCTTTATAGTCCAGACCGTTGCCCATTCCGACTGCTATTTGTTTGTATCTATGCAGAACGCTCACTCTGGGATAGGCTCCACTTTGGACCAGATTGGCTTGATTCGTTCTTGGCCTCATATGATGAGCAGTTCTTTTGGCTCGGAATCCATATGTTGCCAGAAAGATGGGCTTAAAATGGCCAAATCTTAAAAAAAAATCGCGCATTTTTAAGTCATACAACCATACGTACATATGTATATATCATGTTCATTTACATTTGATTTCCTAGAAATTTGAGTTGATTATTGTGTTACATTATTTTTTGAAAAGGTTTGTAATGTACATATACTTAGTTTTATAAACAAATATATAATTTCCATAATAGTTTTTCTTTTTGTAAATGATATTTACAATCTATATTTATATTAAAATATATTTTTTTCGTTCTGCAATGTAAAAAGCTGAATTAAATTAATAATTTTATAAAATTAAAAATTTTGAATTATTTGCTCTTTAATTTTTTTTAGTTAATCTGTAATAATTTTTGGTGTTTGTAGAAATTCATTACTGTATTTATAGCACTTTTCTTATTTTTGTTTGGTTTATTGTAATTATTTAAAGTTTCTTTCCTTCTTTATTGTTCTGTAAATGGTAAATGGTGTTGGTAAATATGTAACTAAACTCTTTCAAAAAATTTAACAAAACACAAATTACACAAACGTAAAACCGCACACAACCCCGAAACACTCATACACACACACACTCACTGTTTTAATATATCGTTAGCTGAAATGCAACAAATTATAACCGTGTTTTTTAAGATATTGTAAAACATTTTTTCAAAAGCCATATTTTGTCAAATTTTCCGAATCTTTTGATTGGAAATGAAATGATTAATATATTACTACTACAGCATATGTGATGCCAAAAATGTTTTAATTTTTAAATTTGTAATTACATGCTTACGATTTTGCATTAAAACTAACGATATGTTTAAAAAAATATTGTTGCACAAGATAAAACACAATGTAATACCACAAACAAGACTTGTATATGTAGTAACCCAGTAAACAAAGAGTTTAATAGAAAGACAAAATATATACTTTCTGTTTTAGTTAATCTACATTTTACTAATATTCAATCATGGTAGGTTGTTGAAAATTATTCAAGATAAAAACTTCGATTTACCTAGAAAGTATATATAAAGTATCCGAAATTCGTTGACCATTTCGAATAGAAATGATTTTAAAAGAACTAACACTTCGAAACAAGGTGTTTTTGCTTCGTAAAGCTTTGCTTTATCTTTAGCTTAATGTGTAAACGTTATAATTCCTTATTTGCAAATTTTACAGGAGATGCAAAAAACGTTATAAAATCCTTTTTTTATATTTTTTAAATCTGTCAATGCAGTTTTATTACGCACAAGTTTGATGCTATTATATATTTAATAACGTGCTTATACTCAATTCCATATGACTGAGACTATAGTTTTACAATGACATGCTAAGTTTGCATAACACAAAATTGTATACCACAGTATAACAAGGAGAAAAACGTCGTTTTAGCAAACATTCTATTTAATTTTTCTTATGTTTTGCATTAAAATCTCAATTTTAATACAAATTCTGGATCCTTATATATAGGATATCCACAGATATCCTACGAACTAAGAATAACTATATGAATATATTGATACTACATTCTTGAGAATTTTTGATATTGAAAACAAAGCCGAATATAGCAATATACTGTGTTTGTATTTGAGAAATGTTTAAGATTTTAATATCAAATATTAAAAACGAAATTTTACAAATGTAACAAATTTAAGTTTGCTGGGTTTTAGCACACACCCTCTTTTCTATGTTTGTTGGGGTTTATATGTGTGTCGCAAACATACACTCATTCATATGTTTAAAACATAGTAAGATATTTTGTAATTGCAATAAATATGCATATTATATTCTTTGCTACGTCATACAATAATTTTACAAAATTATTTTTATGAGATTTCTCCTTCCCTTCCATTACTAAAGCCCCACAAGATTACTTTCGTGTCATTTTCTTATTTATTTGCATTCTTTCAAGTCGAATACCACCACACCCCATCGACAATTTAATCAAAAATATTTAAGTATGTAATGTGTTTTATTACATTACGCCTGCCAGCTTATTAAACATTTCATTCATTTCCTACAAAATAGTACTCAATTACTCTCCAGGGATATTACACCCAACTTGGTTTTATCCTATTTGAAAAAGGACAACACATAAGGGGGATGTTTATGCAGGAAGAAAACGGTACACTTGCGTTTGTGTAAACACTTACATCGCAAATAAGGTTATTAACGAAAATTATGATAAATTTGATGTTAAAAGGAATATTTTATGTAAACATAAATTATCCCCTTTAAACACCTTTCCACAATAACATTCTCCCCTCTCAATAAGAATTTTAATCAAATTTTTGGAATTCATGCATAATAATAATTCTATGGCTTAGGGTATTTTTTGATCGATTAAGTCAAAAAGGAATTATGCACAATAATAGAACTTTAAAGAAATTTATTTTTGTTTGTATGGTTTAAATGCTTTGTTGCAATTATTTTACTATTTAAATTAAGTAATTTTCTAAATAAAAAAGCAATTTCTTCTTTTTCGCCACCCACAACCTGTTTTCATGTTTTGCGTTGAAATACGCACAAGCAAATAATAATTTTATTGCTATTATTCATTCTCATGTATTCTGCAAACAAATTTCAACTTTTTATTTACGTATGGACATATGTTTACTTTAATTTGTTATTGTCTTTGGAAAGCTTTCAAGAAAACTCAATTAGAATTGCAATTGTTTATTTTTTAAGTTTCGCATTTTCTTTTGTGTGATGTATAAACATCTATATACTAACATTTTCAAGTGTGTGAGGAACACTTGTTATTTGACAATTTTTCGAATTTGAAATATTATCAACAAAAACAAAAACATCTGATTGCCGTTTATGTTTTTCTGACGTAGCTTTTGGCGTCTCATGATAATTTTTCTAATCGCTTGTATTATTTTTAACTCATTCATGTTAATTGCCAACAGAAAAAAAACACACACACACACAATAAATATATTAATCGTATTATCTAATGTTTAGCGAATTTTTCCGATTGACATATATAAATATATACTACTATTTTTCTTTTCGGATTTTCCTTTTAATTTTTAATTACTTTTAGTCAACTGGCAACAAAATCAAACACAAATTAATAGCAATACCTATACTTTATTTAAATATATATGTATCTAATCATTACATAAACACTCGCTATTAATTGATCTATTTAACAGCAATAATTGCATGAAAATAGATGTGGGGTGATGTGAATTATATAAAATAAAGATTCCATTGACTTTTTAGTGCTAATGCGTTGCCATACAAACTTGTTGCAAACGAAATTATTATATGTAATTTTCTTTTAATTTCTCGAATTAATCGAGAATAACAGGTGATTTTGTTAATAACGTTAAAGTGTTAATTCCATTATAAACTTTTTCTCAATTAAACGTCAACAATTTATAACACAATTTTATACAAATAACTAAAAGCACACACATTAAGATATTTCCAATTCTTGAGATTTTTTTAGATTTTTTCAAGGTTTGTTAATTTATTTTTACAAAATTGGGTAAATATCTTTAGAATTTAGTTTTACCCGAATACAAACCTCAATGACCAAATCAAAACCATTTCACATGCTAGAGCAACAAGTATGTAAATTCCATTTAAATCGAAAGTTAATGGTTGCTCTAACTCAATTTTCATGGCCATAACTTGGCAATTTCTCAAGTTATTGAACTTTAAACATCAACTGCTGATATTTGTTGTGAAAATAGAGCACCAGAGAAGAAATATTAAGAGATTGTATGCTTCATAACAAACGTTTTGATAGGCGACCCCGTATCGAACTTAAAAAATCGTTTAGGACATAGGATTTCATATACCCCAAAAATAAAAACGTCTTATTAAGAACTCAATAATGAAAACGTATTTCAACACTACCCTTCCATATTGTAAACATTTTGGGTGTGTATGTGCGTGCGTTTTTGTAAAGGAAATAGTTACATGTCCGTTTTTAAAACCCTGAAACCAACACCATTTCTTTAAAAATTATTACATTTAAATAACAGTGAGAAGAAGTTGTCTATGCTATCTTTCCTTCCTACTGGGTATACAAGTTTAGTTGTTGTTATTTTAACAGTAGAAATTATCATAACAAAAAGAAATATAAATTAAACAACACTTTAAACGCTTAATAACAAAAAACCTAAATACAATTGATAAAAGAATGTATTTTGTTTTTATTTATGTTTTAAAATACGATTAATGAATATTAATATAAACTTAAAAGTAAAAGTAAAAAGCAGAAACAACACAACAATTGGCCTTAATTCATATAAATGCCTAAACGTATGCTATAGAAAACAAACAGAAAATTTTGTTTTTAGTACTTCGTCAGCGTACTCTTAGTACCGTAAAGAAAAAGTAATGGTAATTTTGTGGTAACAGTTGTTGCTCCCTCTCTTTCTCTCCTATTATTTTATTGTTGTTTATGTTTATCTGTCTGTACTGTTACCGAGAACAGAATCTAAAAAAAATTGTTCCAGTTTAACAGATGTGTGCTTTTTTGTCTGTATTTGTCGTGTTGTGTTTTTATGCTTAAGTGGCTCCATCTCCTAAATGCTTTTTGTACTAATATGTTGTGGTTTATTTGTTGCTTGATAAAAATGGGTGCATGTTTAAGAAAATGTTCTAAAGCTTTTTATTTTGTGCACAGTAGTTAAATGTTGTCAACTTGCAGAACTTTTGAAGAGCATAAAATTAATACATTTTCGATTTTCTTTGTTTTCTTTATTTTAGTATGTGGTCGTTCCTACACGTAGATCAACGGCTGAAGCATTCCAAATATTAATATCACATGCTTTGGGTGATGCTGGTAGTCCGTACTTAGTTGGAGTGGTAAGTTTAAAATACATACAGTGGTGGCCATGAGGTTAGCACACTAGCTACTTGCTATTTTTAAACGCAAATATTTCCTATATTTCTTAATTTTTTTATGATATCTTTTGCATGTGTGTTACTTGTCCTTCTAAGATCACGTCCCATCATGTCCAGCATTATTCCTTTATATATATTTTGCGTTTTTCTATCCAGAATAGAATAACCTCAAAAAAACACTGGACAGTATTTTAGCACAAAATAAAAAAGTTTATTCATATTAAAAAAGTAACAAAACAAAAAAAACTTATTTCACTAAAAACTTAGTACTTAGTTGGATACCCTTTATTTTTGATCACAGCTGCTAGTCTCCTTGGCATACTTTCTACAAGGGCCATACAGCGATCCACTGAAATATCATTCCAAGCTTTTTCTACTTCTTTCCATAAATCGGCCAAATTTTTAGGCTTTTCTCTTATTACATGCTGCTCCACATCATTCCAAAGGTTCTCAATAGGATTGAGATCCGGAGATTGGGCTGGCCATTTTAACACGTCGATATTGTTCGATTCCAAGCAACACCTCACTAAGCGTGAGGTGTGTTTTGGATCATTATCTTGCATAAATCGCCACCTAAGTGGCATGTTGTCCTCTGCATAAGGTATCATTGTATTTAGAAGTATATTCTGGTATACATACTGGTCCATACGAGTATCAATCTTTTTTATAGGACCAACACCATACCCAGAAAATGCTGCCCACACCATCACATTACCCCCACCGTGTTTTATTGTTTTACTGGTGTACTTTGGATTATGTTGCATGTTCGGAGGACGCCATACATACCTCTTACCATCCGATCCGAATCTACAAAATTTAGATTCATCACTCCAAAGGACATTTTTCCAAAAAATTAACGGCTTTTCCAAATGCTCACGAGCAAAGGACAACCGAGCTTGTATGTTCTTTTTTGAAACATGTGGCTTATGCTGAGAAATGCATCCACGTAAATTTTTTTCATTAAGTCTTCTTCTTATCGTTCTGCTGGACACGTTGATACCATATTTTCCTGAAATTTCTCTCTGGATTACGGTGGAGCTCTTAACAGGATCTTCGACAGAGGCTATGTATATTAAAGAGTCCTCTTTACGTGAAGTTTTTCTGGGCCGAGGAGCCTGTGTAACATTTTTAGATGTTTTATATTTCTGAATATGTCTTAATGCATTATAAACCATCTTCCTGGAGCATTCCAAAGTATAAGCAATCTCACTTATACTTGTTCCTCTCGAGTTCATTTGTTGAATAATCTTTCGTTGTTCCTCTGTACACCATTTTTTTTTAGCCATATCTAAATAATGTTTATTAAGTCAGTTTGTCTTCCTCATTGATTAAATAATACCTAAACTTACCAATTAATATTTATACCCTCAAAAAACTTTTAAAAAATTTAATTATACTTATATGTGCTAAAATTGTGTCCAGCTTATTTTACATATTACTGCACTAAAATGCAAATTTGAAAGAGAATAGCGATAGAATGCAAAAAAAAAGTAACGGGACTTATTGATCACACCATAAACAACACTAATTACCAAAAACTTTAGTTTATAATTGCAATGAAATTAAATAATTTGCTTTAGAAAACAGCAAGTATGAAGTGTGCTAACCTCATGGCCACCACTGTACCTATGTTTAAATATTGTAACTAAAACTTGTTTCTATAAAATAAGTTAATGATTAGATATGGGGAGATATTTTCTTGAATTTTCGGTTCAGCAGTTGTTGAGAAATTTATGGCTAAAATTGAACTTTTAATTTTTTTTTATAACATTTAGTATGAAAATGCGAATTTTTTGTTTTTTGAATGAGCTTTACTTATAAAAACAATTGTAAGCTGATACAAAAACATTTTAATAATAACCAGGATAATTTTGTGAACAGGTTCCCACTTTATCAATTCTAGAATCGGTTGCTTTTGGAAAAAAAAGATGTTTTTAATGTTTATTTTGTTTTTTATTTAAATAATATTAAGGACAAACATTTTTTATAATAACACAGTTTTTTAATGTTTATTTTATTTTTTAATTCAATAATTATTATTAATTCGGTTGGAAAATATCTTGCAAATATTCCATATTTAGTTCTATATTATTTCTGTCCTCTAGCAGCCCTTTTGCTTCTTCATCTAAGTCCAGATCTTCTACTTTCCATTGACTTCGACTGCTAGAGATTAGCGGATCTTACGTTGCCAGTAATATATTAAATAGATCTTCATTTGTAGAATTTCGTGATAGTTTTCTATTAATATGATTATCGATTTTATTCACTTAATTGCTAAATAAAAAGCTGTTAGTATGTATATAGAAAAAAAAAATAGCTCTACAATGAGAAGCATGCTATTCGAACTCCTAAGGTGCCGAGAAGTTCGCATATAACGTACTATTTTCTATGTGCATTTACTATTTGTTCATACAAATTTATTCGTTTGCACGCCTTGAACAAAGTAGCTATAACCGAAATCCGAAAAAAGTCTAAAAATATGGACTAATGCTTATAGAGTTGTATTTTTCAGTACAATAAGGAAATAAAATTTAATGATTTTTAGTGAAAAAGTACAACTGTGTTTATGATATATGAATTTTTAATAGAGCTTTAAAAAGTATTGAGTAGTCAAAAGTACCAAAAGTACATATTTTACAACTATTCTGTAATATATATAATTGAAAATTTCTGAATAATGACGTAATAACATTTTCCAAGCTTTTTTTTTTAATACTTAACATTTTTAGTTAATAATATATTTCATTTTTATTTATTTTTAGCTTTCTGAAGCAATTAAAAAACATTTACGCACAACTGCCCATAGAGCTTCGGAGTTAGTGAGCAGTGGTAGCTTAGAAAGTTTATCTTTAACACTGGGAGAAGTTTTCAATTCAACAACAACCACAACAGAGCCAACAGCAATGATGGTGCCCACAACAACTCTGTCAATGCAGTCACAAAGCTTGGGTTTAGTAGAGGTAAGGAACAAGTCAATATTACTGTAATTCGAAATTCTTATGGACGAATTTTTAATTTAATTCACAATCATATTACTTGATCTCTTAACCATACCATTTAAGCATTCACTGAGAATTAATTCAAAGAACTAATTCCTTAGTACAGCATTGAATTAATTCTTTATTGAATCATTCAATTTTTACTTTAATTTATATCCTTTAAAAATTAACTTTAGAATTATTTTTGCTTAATTTTGTAAATAATTAAAAACAAACAAATTGAAATTGAATGGGAAATAGTGTGTTCTAATTTAGAATAATTGAATGAAACTAAATCACTCTCATTTTTAAAAACTATTTTCAAATTTATCAAAGGTTTATAAAACAAAATTTTGTATGGACATTTTGTTTTATTAACCTAAACCTTTCATAAATTTAAAAATATGAGGATTAGTTTTCTTTAAATGGTTTTATGGAATGAATTGCTAATTTGGTCAAATTGGTCAAATTGAAATTAATCAATTCGAAACTCTGTCAGAAACAGAGATTTACTATATCGCTTTTCTTTAAATAAATATTTTTTTCTATTTTTTTTGCAGGATACTGATCTAATTAAATTTGAGGCTTTACAATATTCTCTTTTCTCGACAAGTTTCGTTGAGGTTATTGGTGGTATTTTCTTCCTTATAACTGCCGCTTTTATTATTAAGGACAAGAAAAATGCTACTCAAGCTATTCGTGGTAAGTTAATTTTTATTTTTTTTTTTTTAATATTTTATTTAATGGGTGTAATTTTATTTTTTTCAAAATTGTTTAATTTAATTTGTTCTTTAGTTTTCGAATTAAAAAAGATTATTATTACAAATGATACCAATAAAATTGAATCGGACGATTCATCATCTTGTTCTGAAAAAACTGAAATTTAATAGTTCTATTTTCAAGACCTTTAGGTGGGTTACTTTGCTCCTGTTTGAAAATGTTCAAGTTGTTGTTTTTTTTATCCCATTTTTATTAATTCCACTAACAAAATTTTATTTAAAAAAAATCTATGGCTAATTAATTTAACCGCAAATATATGTTTATGATGGCATGAATAACAATAACTAATGTTATGAATAAAATATGTATTTTAAATTCGTTGTTTGTACAATAAGGCTATGCAAAATTTAAAACAATTTGAATTATTGAATTCGTTGAGCAAAAGTAACTTTTTGTTTTAATCATAAAATATACTCCCGTCTGTTCCAAAAATCTTAAATCTCCATCCTACTCTAGTTTTACATAAACTATGTTCTATGTTAATAGCTAAAAGAACAATTTGAAAAATAACTTATCGACAGACTGTTATAAAAGTAGTCATAATTTTTATGGTCCCTGGTTTTATAAAAACTACTGTTCGCCCAGTGGCCGAAATTCGACCAAAATAATTATTGTTTCGAAAAATTGTTTCTGCTATTATTCATTGTATATTTGAGGCTATATACTTTTACACTACAGTTGCGAACAAGATAATAGCAGTACCACAAAATTTTGAAATATTTTTCACTGTGTTTGACATGCAGAAGAAAGTGGACGTCGAATACATTGCCTACAGCCTGAACTTTCAAATAAAACAAGTTTAGATCCGTCAGTTCACCAAATATTGCGATATTTGCTTGCAAACTAGTCGGCATTCAGCGTACTCTATCCAAACGAGTATCACTATGTATTTTTGTTAATAGTGGATTTTTCCTTGGACTTCATTCTGTGAAGTTTTTTTCTAGAAGTCATATCCTTAAAGTCATATCAATAACTTCTAAATTTAATTCGGATTTTATTTGTTTGGCAGATTAAATGGATTGCATTTGATGATTCTGACGATATTTTGATCGTCCTGAGGTGCAGTTTTCCGTTTGCAGTCCCTATTTTCTATCTTTTTCTTTCTATTTAATAGCGTTTTATATAGAGTTAAATATAAGGAAAATATATTAATATCTTCTTGACTTTAAAATTAATTTTCTCTAAGCAATGGTTCAATGTATGGCGCGACTCACTATAACAGGAATTATAAAAAAAGAACTATATTTAACATTAAATACACAATAAATTCAACATACTAAATTATACTTTTACTATTAATATAACTTTTGTTTTTTAAACAAAAATAACAAAAAATAGCTATTATTTTCTGAGCAATAAATAAAACTCAAAAAATAATTATTTAAAAGCAATTCTTAAATAAAACTTACAACCGTAAAGTCCCGAAAAATCGAAAAAATTTGAAAATTTTTTGGGATGATTGGTCCAAAACTGACCATAGCTCCTACATAAGGTGTTATCCGGAAATTCGTTCTCTTAAATCTGGAGAACAGTATTTTTTTTTTTTTTTGGTAATTGGCAATAGCTCCCATATAATCCAAAAATCACTAAAATGCCCATACATGTAGTTCCTATATATGTGGTCAACTTCCTACAAAATATAAATACATATATAGATACAAAATTTTCCACTAAAAAATTCCACTCACACTTTAAATTACACATGAATATTTTGTTAAAATAAAGTTATATAAAGATCAAATATTTTTTTTAAAGTATTGAAATAAACCTAACATCTACATCAACTTTACATTCTTGCATGTTTTAAAATTTAGTTAAAATATAAGTTATATATACTCCACGCCTATAACTATAATCCAAATCCAAATAATTCGATTTTTCTTTTGTTCGAATACATTTTTAAAATTAATCGAATTATTATTAATACCAAGTTATTTATTCGTCAAGTCATACGTCACTTATATACATTTTAAAATCATGTTCTTCGTTTATTTCATCAATGTCACTGTTGAAACATTTTTTATTAGTAGTATTTTAACGAAAAAGTTATCTCTAACTGTCAATTTTGTCAATATTTCACATTAAGGGCGTCTTATCTGTACCCTACAATTTCTGCTTCTATATAAATTCCAGGATAACATTTATTTTTAATTGTTTTTGAAAAAAAAACTTGTTTTTGATTCTACTACAAATTGTATGTGAAAACATATGTAAACCGTGATTTGGGTCTAATCCATAAAAGATAAATAGAATTTTGCATATGAAAAAACAATGGCGAAGATCAGATAAAAATAATTCATATCAATCTAGAGTTTCCAATTCGGTTTTAACCGAAACCGAGGTTTATCAAGGCCTAAAACCGAAACCGACAATTATTCTTCGGTTTTTACTTCTAATCTATTTTCAGTAGAAAAATTCAAAATTTAGAAATGAGATACTTTATCATCCAATTATTCATCCAATATCTCTTAAAACAGATCGATAAAAATATTTTAAAATTTGTTTAAATTGTATTACAATAATTGCTTCAGATGATGTAGCAGGCTACCTTTCGCAAGCTAGGCAAGGAAACCTGTTAATAAAGCATAACACAACAAATTTTTCTACGAGTATTTCCTGAAAATTAAACTTCGAATGGCTGTTTATTTAAAATTTTTGTAACAAAGACTTATTTATTTTCAAATATCCGATAAAAGTATGGACTACTAGCTGAGCCGGTGCGCTTCCCCACCCCAATTGGAAGAAATAAATATTACTACTCTCTTTGTGAATTAATGATAATTCAGGAAAACATGTCTCTAGTTTCATGTTTATTGATTCTTTGTAATGTGCATTCTAGCTCATTCTAAACGTATTATTAGAATAAAAACAGTACCATAAATACCCACATTTTGTATTCCTACTCAGCATCATGAGTAGGAATACCCATTATTATAGAACATAATTTTAATTTTAAGGATTATTATTATAAAATATTCATAATAAAGAATTAGTAACATTAATTATCCTTTTTGAATTCGCATTCACTAAACCCTTAATACTTAATTTCGTGTTTCAAGATCCATCGTTATTAAATATTCAAGTCCCTTTATTCAAGTTCCTTTTTTATATTCTAACTCAGTCAGGATCATGTGTGTTTAATATCCTGCTTATAGGTTCATTATTATTATTGAAATTTCAATAATAGTTTTTGTTACCTCAATATCATTATGCCCTCTATCCTTGAATCTTTCTTTACTCAGAAGCATATCAGCCAACTAAGTATTATGTATACATATAAGTAAAATAATTTAATATACTAAAAAGTACCATTAGAAGAAAAACCGAACCGAAACCGCAGTTTTGAAATTCTTCGGTTTTTTGGAAACTCTATATTTATTTATGTTATAGAAAACCAATTAATATTTAAGTACATACATACATTCTTGTTAAAATTAGTTTATTAAAACAAATGTTGCTGCTTTAGCTTTGATTTTTACTAAATTATTAAAACAAAAGCATGTTGATTTATTTTCCTTTTATTTTTAAACATTTTTTTGTATTTCTTTATCTTTGCAGAAGGCCATCAAGCTGTGCCAGTAACTCCTGTTGACATCAATGAAATTTCATAAATTTCAGTTTGACAACAAAATACACTTTGAATTGTAATTCAAAAGAAAGAAATAATTTTATCATATTCAAGTGTACATTTAATCGGCAAATGTATGCTAGAATATTGATATGGACTGATGATAATATTTTATATACAATTATATATAAATAGATTTAAAGATAACAAAAACAACATCATTAACTATTGATTAAGTTACAATTTCATTGTTTAAAACATATTGTTTCTACTCATCTTGTGCTGCATCAAATGGGATACTTAAAAAACAAAAAACATGAATGCGTATGAATTTTTATTGTAAATTATTAAGAAATGAAATGTAAATGCTTTAGAAATCCTATAATGATTAGATAACATATTGAGCTTTAACTGGTAGATAAAGTTAGAAACACAAATGTTCGAGTGTGCCTCAGGTGCATGTTCCTAAAATGCAACAAAAACCTATGGTTAGGATTGGAAAGAGAAAAGTAATGAATACATTTATTCAATGAATACATTTAATCATTACTCAAATATCTCTTATTTTTATTTTAATTTATCTCAATTTAAGTTAATTATTTTTTACAACTCTAAATATAGTATTTTTTATTTTTATTGTTATTTTATAAATGTCTTGTTTTTTCCCCCTTCTGTTTTATTATCTTTTAGTATTGATTAAAAATATTTGCCTGGCAACAGATACAGCCGTTTTTAACTGTAATTCAGAAAATAATTTAGAAATTAACAAAACAAAAACACTAATTGAATTTAATATTGAAACAGTTAAGGCTGATGAGTAATTTTTCAAATGAACTGCTTTTGTTTGGAACAAAACTATACAGAAAATGTATTTTCGAACTTCTGGTATTCCATGAAACATGAAACTTATATAGTTTTAGTTTATAATCCCATTGGGTTTACTGGTTACTTAATAATATTTGTAGACATTTTAACATTTTGTTTTATTTTTCGAATTACTTTTTGAAATGGATTTGTAAAAATATTTGTATTTAATAGTAGTAGTTAGGAAAGGGCAATTTTTTTTTAATTCTTTAGTTTTTAATTTGTTTATATTTTGAACAGCACTTCACCAATAAATACTAGGCACATTTCAAAACTTCATAAAACATTTACTTACACCCACTAACCAGCCACTCAATCACCGACTTACCGCCAATCATGTTTTTTTATACATACAACTATAGTTTAATGAGAAATTTTATAAATACATAAAATCAATATTATTATGTAGTTAGTTCATAATTAATGGCTTAAGAAAATGGAAATAAATGAAATACTTTTTAATTAAAAAAGAAAAATTAAAAATAAAATGAAAGAAAACTAAACAATAAAGTAAAGCAATTTGATAATAGATGAAAAGAAAATCATATAAATACTTATTATAACTCTGCCTTAAGGTACTACATTTTGTTTTCATTTATTTGATTTGATTTAATACATTTGCACATAAAAAGTCATTAGTTTTAAGATCATTTATACCTCCTTTCCTTGTTTTTCTAATGTATTTTTCATACATACACATACGTATATACAAACTTTTGTTAATTACTTATTAAAATTTTATTTATTTAAACACGTTAATTGGTTAATTGGCATCCATGAAATTGAATGATGAAAACAAAAAGACTGTAGACTATTTTCGAAAATTGTAAAAATTAGAATGTGTAAAATTAAGAAAGAACCCCATGAAATCAATACCATTAAACAAATAAGTACATATTTTAGAATAAATACAAGATTATGATAATATTTAGCTATATTTATCTACTTACAAGATTTCCGTTTTATTTTCATGAATAATAAAATAAAACTCTTATTAAAAGTGAAAAATAAAATTGTTTTTTATTCCCAAAAAAAAAAAATAATAAAATATCATGAAAAAAGCAAAAAAAAAAGCTACGAAAAAGCACATAAATATTATCAAAAATGCAAAAAAGGAACAACATATTAACTCCTGAAAGACAAGTTGGAGCAAATACAACTCCATATTTTCTTGATAATCAATTATGATGACTGCACAAATTTAGCACTCTAATGGCTAAATCTCCTATGATAATTTCAATACCAAAACGAAATTGAAAATCTCCAGACAGATTTGGTTGGAGACACTTGCAAACATAACAACTTGTTCAATTTTTATATTCATTCTTATTTTGACTTTTAAAATACAACTTTCTATTTCAATATTTTATTAAAATATAATTTGTATCAATACAAACCCCAACAGAAATTAACAAAAGCCTTTAAAGGCAATAAAATGTAATTTACTGATCTTCATGTAAATGTTTTTTCATGGTGATGTTTTAAAAACTTGCGCAGACTATCTTTAAGTAATTATTCACCTATAGACACACATGCCTCCAGATTCATTATTGAATACATAATAAAGCCCAGGGGTTAGATGCATTATCCATAACAATATGCCGATTACTTTTCTGAAATTTTAAGTAAGCTTTTATACCCTCCACCAACATAAGTGGTGAAAGAGGGTATATATAAGTTTGTCATTCCGAGTATAACATTGAGAAATATTCATCTGACACCCAACAAAGTATATATATTATTGATCCTTATGAAATTCTAAGTCGATTGAGCAATGTCCGTCTGTCTGTCTGCCTATTTGTGTAAAACACTCTCACGTCCAAAATACATAAGCAAAATTAATTAAATGTATACCAAAATGTTTATAATTTTTCTAAGCAGTTTGGTATTGCAAATCAGCAAAATCGAATTGGTAGAACCAGTGTTATGGATCAAAATGTAAGACAACCTCCAAAAATGTTGACAATTTTCACATGATTTTTGTGACTTTGGGTAAATTCATTGCAGAAAATACCATGAAATTTTGCACTTAATATTTATATGATAAAAGGACAAATTCTGTTGAAAATGGAAAGAATCGGTCCATAATTCCTCGTAGCCCCCATACAAATTTCTTCCCGAAATATGGTGTAATGGTATATAAATCTCCAAAGAATTGCAGTATCCATACAAAATTCAGCACAACTAAGTTTTGTGCAAACAGAAATCGCGAGAACATTTTTTTTTTTATTTGGGTCGGGCACTATTTGTCCATAGCCCCCATATAAAGTTTACTTCCGAAAATCATTTAAATACACTTAAATATCTTATATATATCGGTATCAGGTTGAAATTCAACTTGCATAATCCCCATACACATGAAAATCGCTGTAGGGAACATCATGAAGATCGGCCCATAATTTTGTATAGCTCCCATATAAGGACCACTTCCAAAAAAACACATTAATTTTCATAAATATCTGAAAAATATCGTTATAATACCCATAAAACTCTTGTAAATAATATTATGGAGAAAAAGATCAAGCAAAATAGGCCACAAATACATAGAAATCACGTTAAAATATTTAATTATATCTTCCAAATAAGTCGCACATCTGAAAAATACGTTAACGCATATATACACTCATATCGGTTAAAAATGTAACAGATATAAGTTTCAAGTAGATTTGGTGACTATGGGTTCATAATTATATATATAAGGCTCACATCCGGAAAACTCATTAGAACAGAACAAAAATATTCTTTTGTAGTTTTAGTAAATATATTTCTTTACCCTTTTTTATACTCTTTTACTTCACTTGTGGTGAATAAGGAAAATGTTGAGCCAATCGGTAATGTTAAACAATTATTAAGTATATAAATTGTTAAACAGTACATTTTATTCCTATTATAAAATTATAGACTCTGTTGGAAATGGTAGGAATATGTAGTTATTTCAATTATAAATTGCTGAATTATTTTTATTATTATTTTATACATTTGAAATAAAATATCTTCTGCGTAACTAGTTTTTTATATTTTAAATAAACTTTTATTTTGTTTAAAAAAAGTGGCTTTATTGAAGAAAGTACATAATTTGTATATAGTCCAAAATGTGTATTATAGCAGGATTCATCTATAATCCATAAAGTGGCTGAAAAAGATATTCGGTTTATTCGCTTATAGTCCACAAAAATTGTGTCATTCACCATGAGCGGCAAGGGTATATACTTATAAGTTTGTCATTCCGTTTGTAATTTCTACAATTTTCATTTGTGACCCCATAAAGTATATGAGGCATTTAATGTCAAGTGAACCAACTTTTGAAATCGATGTCTTCCGATTGGGATTTGCACGATAGTTAGTTCTATTGAATAGTAATTCAGACACAATTTTTCAAAAACAGCGGTCGAGAACTTTCTGAGTTAGAGGGGGTCAAAATTTGACATTTTGGTCAAGCAGGTGTTTTTTCTCATCCATGTAACTTATTACCTATTGTTCTTAGCAAAATGTGTCCCAAATAGTTTAGATAGCTATTTCATCAATGTTTCGGAAAAAAAAAGTAATAAAAAATTTTTGTAATTTGTTTTCCAAAATCAAAAACTTTTTTGACTTTCAAAAGAAAGCTTAGACATTTTCCTTGAATATCTACTTGGTCGCTTAGTGGGATATCTATCAAAATAAATGTTTTGTAACTCAAAACATAAAATTTTTTACCTTTTTCGCAAAATTAAAAAACTTTGTTGACTTTTTTTTCAAAATGGGCCCTTTTTTAAAATTTTTTTTTTTGCTCAAAAAAATGCTTAGTTCCATTCCATTAAGAGGTTTTTAGTCGCTTAGTGGGATACGAGTGGGATATCTATCAAAATAAATATTTTGTAACTCATAACATACAATTTTTTACTTTTTTTTTCAAAATCTAAATTTTTTTCCAAAATGGGCCCCGATTTTTTTTTCACAAAAAACATTCTTTTGTCATAAATTTTTTTCACTAATAAATTAAAAAAAAAAAATTAATAATTAAAAAAAAAAATTTTTTAAATTTTATTTTATTTTAAAGTATAGTTTGGTGAAGGGTATATAAGATTCGGCACAGCTGAATATAGCTCTCTTACTTATAAATTTTTTTTTTTTTGCTCAAAAGAAAGCTTTGGTCCATTGCTTTGAGAGGTTTTTGGTCGCTTAGTGGGATGCGAGTGGGATATCGATCAAATTAATATTTTGTAACCCAAGTCATAAAATTTTTGAGTTTTTTTGCAAAATCCTAAATGAGCCCTTTTTATACCCTTCACCTTCGTGAGAAGGGTATATATAAATTTGTCATTCCGTTTGTAATTTCCACAATATAATTTTCCGACCCTATAAAGTATATATATTCTGGATCCTTATAGATAGCGGAGTCGATTAAGCCATGTTCGTCCGTCTGTCTGTCTGTCTGTTGAAATCAATTTTCTGAAGACCCCAGATGTCTTCGGGATCCAAATCTTCAATAATTCTGTCAGACATCCTTTCGAGAATTTTCCTATTTAAAATCAGCAAAATCCGTCCATAAATAACGGAGATATGAGCAAAAATCCGAGACAACCTCTGAAAATTTCATCAAAAAAAGACAATTTATTGCATGCTTTGACAAAAAAGCAACAAAACGTATGTGTGTTGGTTTTTTTTTGGTGTTTCACAAAAAAGCAAGAAAACGTGCATATGTTTAGATGTTTGTTGGGTTCATTATTTTGTTTTTGTATATATGTATGTTTGGATGTGAGTTGGTTTCACAGCTTTGCGTATTTTGTTTTTTTTTTTTGGTGTTTCGTTTCGTTTGGCGTTGTTGTTTTTGAGAAGGGTATATATAAGTGTTATCGCTGGCTGCGATGGTCGTCCATAAGGGGCGAATTTAACAACACCAAATAAGAATTCAAAAAATGTTTAATAATTTGCAGTTCGATGCGTGTGCATATGTGCGTGTGTGCGTTTATTTCGCAGTGCTTTTCCCTTATGAACTGACTTTACTTTAAATTATTATTTAATTTGGACCACTAGTTATTTATGTGTATAACACATTAAAAATAACGGTACCAACTTAACGAAACAAAAGCACTGCAGTGAGATCAATGTAAAAAGGAACAACAACTAGTACATAAGCTTCACTAACAAATAGGTAAATAAGACAAATAAACAAAACATTAAGGCGGCTCACAGGACGCCATATAAATTCAAATAAATATTTTAAATGAACTACAAATTATACAATGACAAATTATAAAATAATAAAGACGAATAAATAAAAACAAATAATAAAATTTATGCTCGATTATGAGCCATTCGGCGACATTCCCACCCCCGTGGATCGGCTACGATTCACTACTCCAAATCAAGAACAGCAAGCTTTGAAACAGGGCGCTTTAATATTCCTGTACTGGTACGTACGTCAGCACGACGAATAACACCATCACTGCCAGGAAACACATTTACGACACGACCTCTCTTCCAATCTCGACGGGAAACAGCTGGATCACAAATTAGTACAAGATCTCCCGGGGCCACAGGCTTCGTATATTCGCACCATTTGGACCGTCTTGTAAGTGTGGGCAAATATTCCACAATCCATCTTTTCCAAAAATGATCTCGTAGCTGTCGAGCAATTCGCCACTGCTTCTTCAGTACCACTGGCTTTGTAATCTCAATACCTTCTGGCGTTTGAGCCGTATTTGCAGAACCCAACAAGAAATGATTAGGCGTCAATGGTTCTTCCTCTTCAGGACTGACAGGCAAGTGAGTCAATGGGCGAGAGTTCACGATGTTTTCGGCTTCAATTAAAAAACTTTGCAAGGTGTGCTCTTTTGGGGCGACTTCTTTTAGGGTTACTCTTAAAACCTTCTTAACACATTGAACCATTCGCTCCCATATACCACCTTCTGCAGGATTATGTGGACAATTAAGCTGCCATTCAATGCCCCTTGTAGATAACTCATCTTCAATTTTAACCAGATCAAATACTTCATCAAATCGCTGGGCTTCTTGGTTAACTCCAACAAAATTCTTTCCGTTGTCACTCCGAATCTTCAACGGGGTGCCACGACGATTTATAAAATTCCGTATAGCCAAAATACACGAATCAGTAGAGAGATCATAGGCCACTTCTAAATGTACTGCTCTGATTGTAAGGCACGTAAACAAGGCAACCCAACGTTTTTCATGACGTCTACCAACAGTTACATTTATTGGGCCAAAATAGTCAACACCAGTATAAGTAAATGGCCGGACATATGGAGTTAGTCTATCACTTGGCAACGATCCCATAAAGGGAGCTACTGGAACGGCACGACGAATTTTACAAATGTTGCAATTTGATGTGGTCTTACTCAACAGTTTACGTAGTCGTGGAATCCAGAACCTTTTCCTTATTTCGCCTATGGTAGCCTCAAAATTTTGATGTCTCATTTTATTATGCACATGGGCAACAAATAGTTGTGTAAAGCGGTGACAGGGCGACAAAATAATGGGATGCCTGGCATCTAAAGGCAACCAACTCGCAGCATCAATACGACCGCTCACTCGAAGTAAATTATTTTCATCAAAATAAGGCGAAAGGGAAAATAACTCGTTGTCCTTTTTTAAAGAACCACCAGATTTTAAAACGTTTATTTCACAGGCGAAACACTCTTCTTGGGTCAGACGACACAGACTAGTTTCAGCAACCCTTAACTCTTCAGCACACAGGCATCTCGAACCATTACATTTATCATATTTTCGGCAGCGATTGATAAATCTCAAAACCCAAGCCATTGTTCGTTTAAGCCTGAGAAATGAAGAAAAACGATTAAAATCAATAACTAAATTTGTACTAACCACCATGACAAATTTTGGGCGCAGTTCTTCTTCACACAAATCATCAGATTTCTCAGAATTCTTATTCGGCCAGTCAGCTTCGTTCTCATACAAAAATTGAGGCCCTTGGAACCAACGTATTTCAATGGAAAAATCAACTTCATTTTTAGCTCTTGTAATATCATCGGCAACATTGAGATCTGTAGGCAACCATCTCCAATCAGTTGGGCGTGTCGAATCAAGTATTTCGGTAATTCGATGGGCAACAAATGGTTTATATCTCCTGCTCTCAGAACCAATCCAACTAATGACGGTTGTAGAGTCACTCCAACAGATTCGACGAGAAACTTTGAGTTCATGTTCCTTCATTATAGTGTCCATCAATCGGGTCCCCAAAACGGCGGCTTGTAGTTCTAATCTAGGAATGGTCATACATTTCAATGGGGCACATTTCGACTTGGCAGATATAAACGACACTCCTATTTGTCCATCAGATGTTGTATATCTCCAATAGGCCACTGCACCGAAGGCATCCTCACTGGCATCAACAAAAATATGCAGCTCTAACTCCAAGGGCAAACCATTTCCAAAATAAAATCGTGGAACCTTTACATGGTCAACATTTCTTAGCTCTTGGCGCCATTTATTCCACATCGCTTGTAATGACGCAGGCAACATCTCGTCCCAAAGTACGCTATGTCTCCAGACTTCTCTCATCAAAAGTTTGGCAGTTATCATAAAATGGCACAAAAAACCAAGTGGATCAAAAATGGACATTACGACACATAATAACTCACGCTTTGTGGGACACCTTTTACCAAGGATGACGTCGGAATTCACACGATGGAATTTCAAAACAAATTTGAACGCGTCGTCATTTGGATCCCAAAACATGCCAAGTACCTTTTCAGTTGAACCGTCCAACTCATTTAAGCCACCTGAGAAACTAACCTGATGATTTGAACAGCCTTCTAGAGCCACGACCACCTCCGATGAATTCGATGTAAAATTACGCATTTCAAAACCAGCAGCTTTATGTATTTCACGAACTTGTATGGCTATTTCAATGGCTTTTGACAGATTTACAAAACTGTCTACAAAGTCATCTACGTAATGATGGTCCAAAATTGACATCACGGCTCTAGGGAAACGATCTCGATGCTCCATTGCATTAGTTTCCTTCACATAATGGGCAATACAGGGCGAACAGGCAGCTCCAAACGTCATCACAAGCATCTCATACACTTCCGGTGGACCACTATCATCATCTCGCCACAAGAACCTCTGCGAACACCTATCTTCCTCAGCAACAACAACTTGATGAAACATTTCCTTTATGTCCCCACAAACAGCTACGGAACCGATTCTAAAATTAAATAGAACTGATGGCAACGGTTTGTACTGCTGAGGGCCTTTCAATAACTTTGAATTCAGTGAGACACCTTCCACCTTTGCTGCTGCATCGAACACCATACGAATCTTCCCTGGCTTATTAGGGTTTACGACACCAAAGTGGGGCAAGTACCACGTTCTCGGATGAAATGTATCAACTTCACTCAATGATAATTTACGTACATACCGCTTCTTCAAATATTCACTCATTATTTGTTTATAAGCTGCACCAAATTCAGGACTATTTTTCATTTTTCTTTCCATTCCAAAAAATCTATTAAGGGCCATGGAATAGCTATCCGGCAGGACTACGTCATCATTGCACCATAGTAGTCTGGATTCAAATCTTCCGGCAACCCTCTTCGTCGAATTTCTCAATATCTCTCGTGCACGTAAATCATCTCTTGACTCAATCACTGGTAGAGCCTTAACACCAAAATTTTCAGTTTCAAAATAATTTGCCACCAAATTATTTAAATTATCCAACTGTGTTGTCAGCAAACAAGTTTGTGTTCCAGGGCGACCTCCTTTTACGTTCCCAAAAACAACCCATCCAAGAGGAGTATTGGCAGCATATGGACCAGCATCTTCCAAAGGGACTATTTCATCGGGCAATCCTAAATGGCAATGGTCTAAACCAATTAGTACCTTTGGAGCCACACATTCATATGAGCTTAAAGGCACACCATGATTCTTTACTAAATCCGCATTAAAACTCTGAATAGGCAATTTCAAATTCGAGACACCATACACATTTTTCAAAGCATATTTCCTCTTCTTATTAACACCGCTCACATGAAGATCCACCACCATAACTGGTTCTTGTGCCGATTTACCACCATACCATCTCAAATTCAATTGACTTTCTCGACCATGCAGTCCAAGCTGTCTCACTAAAGAGCTATCCATCATCGTGACCGAAGAACCTTCATCTAGGAGTGCATAAGTTTCAATAGCACAATTTGGTCCATAAAGAACCACTGGGAGCACTCTGAACAACAAATCACTTTTTTCACTAACACTGGAAACACAACTAAGCACTGGCTCGACTGTTGAAGCTCTCTCTGTTGGCGGCACATTTACGGATCGTTCACTTGGTTCATTAGGTTTAGTTTCATGCAGTAATTTATTGTGATTTCTTTGGCACTTTTCCATGGGACACTGCTTACGTCGACGACAATCTTTACTTGAATGGCCACCAGTAAGACACGAAAAACATAACTTCAATCTCTTCACTTCACTCCATCTATTAGGCACACTCAATTCTAAAAATTTCTTACAATCAAATATTTTATGTGGGCCAACACAATAAAAACATTTTAACTGACGTTCTGGGCCATCAGAAGCATATAAAACCACTTTCCGTTTTGGATCACTGCTAGATCTATTGCCACTTGAACTACTTATTTGCACACTTCTTACCAAATTTGCAACACGCTGGAGCCAGGTGCTAAAATCCAAAATAGTCGGCAACTGAGGTAAAGTTGAAGCAAACTGGGCCCAATCCAAACGTTTGCTCAGTGGAAGCTTCAGGACTAACTCCTCCATGAGTGTTGGATTTGACAAATGTTGATAACCATTGGCAGATTCCAAAAATGCTGCTAAATTTCTGACCTTAATGGAATATGGCACCAATTTATCGATTGCGTTTTCTGCTATGGGCTGAAATTCCTTCATCTGTTGCAATTGGCATCGAATAAGCAACTCTGGGCGACCATATTGTAGCTTTAATTGCTCTATTACTGTTGGCACATTATTTGGGTGGATGAGCAACGACTTCACGCACTCTCTGGCTTCACCTTTCAAAGCCTTCTGCAATCTCAAACAATTTTCAAAATTATTGTATGAATATGCCGCTGTCGAATGTTCAAGGGCAGACAAAAACATTGGCCAGTCCTCAGGAGTACCACAAAATTCGGGCAGATCATAAAGTTTGCGTTGTACTGGCATGGGCACTGTAGCAGGGGAAACAAAAACAGGCTGAGATGTCATCAACTGGTCTGACTGACTAACATAGGAATATGGCGTTGGATTCCGGCGATCAACCATGTCCTCAGGGCCACTGCTAATACTTTGGATGACTGGCGCCTTATGTCCAATAACATTCGGCGTATTTAAATTTTGATTTGCTCTTAAAGCACGTTGAGCGTTTGCCAATTGAGCTTGCAGGATGTCAATTTGTCGTTGCAGGTTTTCATTATCAGACGATATAGTTTGTGGTGGCTGGGTTCTCACATTAGGACCGGGCACTAACGGCGGCAGACTAAAGGGCTCTTCACTTGTTGAACTGAAAATGTTTTGCGTTGATACAGCAGGTGTCGGTTCTCTAGAGGCACTAGTTGTTCTAGTTCCGAGGGCAACAGGACTGACATTTTGTACCGACGGCATTTGAGAAACATTTTCTGCATTATCTGTTCCGGCAGGCGTGGAACTTTTCACATTTTGGCTCGTTGCTGTCTGCAAACGAGAGCTTTTTCTAGCTGGCGACCGTTGCATCATGAATCACAAATGTTTTCAATGGGCACAAATTCACAAATATTAAACAGCAACACACTCCAAATATTTTACAAAAAAATTAATTTGTTTCGGCAGGACAGGTTACAATTTCACACAAATTCAGCTTAATAAAAGTTTTACTCGTTCCGGCGTGTAAGGAACCACAAAAATTTCATACTTTTAATTTAAGCACTTGTACCGGCAGGCATGGAACGACTTCACAATTATTTATATTTGTTCCGGCAGCTTGGAACCACAAATTTACATAAAGTACAAGTTAAATGTTCCGGCAGGCATGGAACGACTTCACAATTATTTATATTTGTTCCGGCAGCTTGGAACCACAAATTCACATAAAGTTCAAGTTAAATGTTCCGGCAGGCAAGGAACCACAAATCCAATAAAATTTGTTCCGACGGGCAAGGAACCACAAGTTCGCTCAAAAATGCGAAATAAAATTTGTTATCGCTGGCTGCGATGGTCGTCCATAAGGGGCGAATTTAACAACACCAAATAAGAATTCAAAAAATGTTTAATAATTTGCAGTTCGATGCGTGTGCATATGTGCGTGTGTGCGTTTATTTCGCAGTGCTTTTCCCTTATGAACTGACTTTACTTTAAATTATTATTTAATTTGGACCACTAGTTATTTATGTGTATAACACATTAAAAATAACGGTACCAACTTAACGAAACAAAAGCACTGCAGTGAGATCAATGTAAAAAGGAACAACAACTAGTACATAAGCTTCACTAACAAATAGGTAAATAAGACAAATAAACAAAACATTAAGGCGGCTCACAGGACGCCATATAAATTCAAATAAATATTTTAAATGAACTACAAATTATACAATGACAAATTATAAAATAATAAAGACGAATAAATAAAAACAAATAATAAAATTTATGCTCGATTATGAGCCATTCGGCGACAATAAGATTGTTGTTTCGTTTGTAACTTCTACAATATAGCAATAGCAATTAAATGTAAAATTTTAATATATTTTGATATATTTAGGATGATATACGCTGAAAATAGGCAAGTAATGCATCCACAATAAAGGTGAAGGGTATATAAGATTCGGCATAGGCGAATATAGCACTCTTACTTGTTTAATTTTTTTTTTTTTGCTCAAAAGAAAGCTTAGGTCCATTCCTTTAAGTGCTTTTCGGTCTCTTAGTCGGATGCGAGTGGGATATATATCAAGATAAATTTTTTACACAAAAATTGTATATCTTGAGTTACAAAATAAATAAAATATATCCCACTCGAATCCCACTAAAAGGCCAAAAAGTTCTTAAAGGAATAGATCTAAGCTTTCTTTTGAGTAAAACAAAAATTTCAAAAAAAAGGGCCCATTTTGGAAAAAAATTTAGATTTTGCAAAAAAAGTCAAAAAATGTATGTCTTGAGATACAAAATATTTATTTTGATAGATATCCCAGTAAGCGACCAAAAACTTCTTAAAGGAATGGATCCAAGCTTTCTCTTGAGCAAAAAAAAATTTTTGAAAAGGGCCCATTTTGAAAAAAAAGTCAACAAAGTTTGTATGTTTTGAGTTACAAAACATTTATTTTAAAATATATCCAACTAAGCGACCAAATAGATATTCAAGGAAAATATCGAAGCTTTCTTTTGAGAAAAAAGGGCCCATTTTGAAAAAAATCAAAAGTTTTTGATTTTGGAAAAAAAAAAAATTACAAAAATTTTTTATTCTAATTTTTTTTCCGAAAGATTGATGAAATAGCTATCTAATTTATTTCGGATTCATTTTGCTAAGAACAATAGGTAATAAGTTACATGGATGAGAAAAAACACCTGCTTGACCAAAGTGTCAAATTTTGACCCCTAACTCAGAAAGTTCTCGACCGATCTTGTTGAAAAATTGTTTCTGAATTACTATCCAACAGAACTAACTATGGTGCAAATTTCATCCCAATCGGAAGACATCGATTTCAAAACTTGGTTCACTTGGCATGAAATGCCCCATATATATTCTGGATCGTTATAGATAACGATGTCGATATAGCGATGTCCCTCTGTATGTTGAAATCCCAGCCCCCAAATAACTTACAAACATAATTGATACATTAATATATCGGGAATTCTTCCGGATCGGCCCACAAATGGCTGAGATATAAGGAAAAACCCGGGCCAACCTCGATTGTTGGCCTATTTCTGATCTATATCTGTATTACCAAGTCATTAATATAGACAATACGGATATCAAATGATAGATATTTCAAAGTTCATTGCAACGATGTATATAAGGCTATAGTAATTTGGACCTACAATGGGTCAAAATCGGGAAATATATATTTACTTAAAAAAAAAATATCGTACTAAATCAATATTGATTGATGTCCTTAGCAAATGACTTCCTCTAAACTATTTGCTTTTAATTATAAATCAGACTTCACCTTTTTGATTTTTGTATATCTCATGTACACAATTATGGACACAAATAATTTAATCCGAAAAATCAAAAATTTAAGACCCATATATTTATACTATATATATTTATTTACAAGTAAACATACACAAAGTACAGCTTAAAACATTGATTACAATTCCATGTACTCTGAAACTTTTCTGTGGGGTTGTTGTTTATGTAATTGTGCACATTTACGAATCGTGTAAACTTGTCCGGTTCAATGAAAGCCCTTAATAAAAATAAGTTTACGACGCAATTATCGGCAAATGAGGCGTATTTGCAACGCATTTATGATTATAAGTAGTATGTTCTTAAAACGCACATGTGATACAATTCTGTTCCTAGCATAACTACAAAATCGTTTCAAATATTTTTTTAAAAAATTATTTACAAAGTTAATACATTTTAAATGTTTTTAATTAGGGTATACAATGAATGTATACTATATACATTACTATAGACATATGTATGTATATTAAATAAACAATATGTAAACAATTATTTGTGTGTAACATTAGCCGAAGTGGTTTCTTTTGTAAACATTTGTCGTATACTGTGTTTTGGTCAAGCACACAACACTTTCGAATCATATTTCTACACAAACAAGGACTTTACTTTTGAATAAAATATGATATATGGCTCATAAATAAAAAATGTTTAAGTGGGGACTAAAAAACTTTATTTTTAAATTATTTGAATTTAATAGTTACACTGTGGTGCAACAGTGAAGCAATGTTTATAACGGTTTTAGAAGATTGTAAATAGATTTTCGGAGCATTTAAGACATTTTAAACTGTTTTTGGTTTCACACATATTTAAGTGGTTACTCTTAATATTCTTCTTATAATTTTAGAATTTTCTTCCTTATAATAACTTTGGATTAAACATTTTTACAAAATGATACGTATTTTTATTGGTTTATTTTCCTACAGCAATATCTGGAAGTTTATGCATCCTTTTGTAAAAATTAGTTTGAAATTTAAATATTTTTACTACAGTAAAATGTTGGTCCTGGGTAAGAATTTCGTAATTTTGTATAGTTTAGCATTGAATTATGTTTATTGACAATTTTTGTTATTTTTTCTTAGGAACAATTTTTTAAAATAATAAAACATTTTTACGTTGGTGCAAACCTTAATGTAAAAATATCAGACAAGAAGAATATGTAAATAGAAGTCTTGTTTTAAGTTAACGAAGAGTACAAACTTAATAATATCTGAAATGCTCCGAAAATCTATTGCCAGTATGTATTCTAAAACCTTTATAAACATTTCCTCACATTTGCACAGTTTCTAATTAACAAAATGGACTCATTTGTTTCAGTAACAAATCGGTACTATACATCGTTTTTGATTACGATCATCAAAATACCCATTATACTGTTGTTATCCCCGAAATATCCTTCAGGTTCCTATTCAATAATTGAATACTGGATTTTTCATTATATGCGGTCCACAAAAAAATTATATTTTTCTTTATATTGTATTAGAAAAAGGCTTGATAGCAAATACTCAAATTATAGGGGAAACAAACAAAGAAATATATCACATCAATCCATACATAGGACTTTTGAGTTGGTATTGAAATTTCATCGGCATGACTATAATCACAGATTAAATAGTATGGATATGCAACATGACAGTTGTCAATAGTTTAATATCGACGTTCTACAACAATTTTTCAAAGCGAGAAATAAACATAATTTTCAATAGGCAACGAGTGTCCCTCTTATCAAACCACTATTGCCATATTACTTGTGTCTAAAACTGAGAACAACTTGTAAACATATTAAAAAAGGTCATTGTCACGCAAAGAAAAATGGAAATTATTATTTAAAGTGTGTAATTTCTTCTTATGATTACAAAGAAAGTGTTTTTTTCAACAATTCTAAGAAAGTGTCCAAGGGTTTGTGTATTTTTGATATTTTATGATTCTGTACCTGTGCTAAAAAATGCATGTTTGTTATTCCAATTCTTTTTAATAAACTGTAAACAGTTATGAGAGGTATTACTTTAATACTATGGTAGAATAATAATACCAGGTAGATTTAATAGGAGGCACAATAAAACAACTGACAATTATGTTTAATTTTGTTATCGTTTTATAAACTGCATTCTCAAACGTATATTTGAAACACACCTATATACAGTATCTATATTATGTATATAACAATTAATGAATGCAGACTAAACCACTGGACCGATCCTCTGGAAGGAACAATCGGCAATCTATATATATAAAAGAGTAACGTTACTGACTGACTGACTGATTCATCATCGCTAATTAAGATACAAAAAACTTACAATATCATGTTACTCCATTTAAAAAATAAGCTGACAGGTGTCCGGTACTTTTTCAAAATTCGGACTTTTTAGGGGAGAAAACGGGTAAAAACTGTATTTTGGTACTTTTCTGGCACCATATGTATCTTTGAAACCAATAAACATACAAACAAATTTAAAATCATATTCTTTACTTATAAAAAAATAACAAATATAAGTTTGGTACTTTTTGGAAATTTGAACCCTTAAGGGATAAAAATTGTGTTTATTTTTGGTACTTTTTTCAAAAATTATATTTTTCTACAAATTGATAAAGATATATAAATATTTTATTTTAAGCTCCCACCATGATACAGAAATTTATTTGGATACAATTTTAACACCACAATGGGGATAGAAAAGGTACCAAAAAGGGGGTAAAAACGGAAAAATACATTTTATTTAACATTTTCAGACAATTTTGATAAATTTTTAACATTGGTTCCTGGATTCATGCAAAAATTAACTAACAGAGTCCTATTTGGAACTCGACTGAAAAGATGTATATTTGTCCAAATCCGGGAAAACAGTTTGGTACTTTTTTTAAAACTTATTTTTCTTGAGCACATTAACACAGATTTTAATCGTTTGAGGCGTGTCTTTAAGCATAAACAATTTTGGCAAAATGGAATATTTTTAAATTTCAAACTTAAGGGGTGTTCAAGGAGGAAAAGGGGATTTGGTACATTTTTCCTAATGGTACTTTTTTTAATATTTTAAATTATTTCACTTATCGACATTAAAGTTAGCTGATATGTATCTGAGTGAAGTTAGAGTTAGGAGTAGGGGATAATATTTAGGTACCAAAATGTGAGAACTGAAATATAGGTACTTTTTTGTTCTTCTAATAGTACTTTTTGAATTTTCTTTAATAATGGGCCTAGAAACATGAAATTAGGCATACATGGTAAGAAGGGAGTGAGAATTTTTGGGGGAAACTTTATTGCAGTTTTTCTATATTAGAGTGGTACTTGTGGTACTTTTTCTTCATTCTAATGGTACTTTTTGCATTTTCTGTAATAATGGACCTAGAAACATAAAATTAAGCATATATGGTAATAAGTGAGTGAGGGTAGACTTTTTGGTACTTTTTCTTTATTCGAATGGTACTTTTTGTAATTTCTTCACGAATGAACCTATAAACATGAAATAAAGGTTATATGGACCCGAATGAATGGGAAACCACAAGTGGGGGCTTTTAGGTACTTTTTCTATATTCTAATGGTACTTTTTGATTTTTTTGTAATAATGGACATAGAAATACGAAATTAGGCATATATGGTCCTAAGTCAGCAAAAATTCAATTGGATACTTCATGGTACCTATTCTTTATGCTAATGGTACTTTTTTGAATTTTCTATAGCAATGGACTTAGAAACATGAAATTAAGCATATATGGTCCTAAGTGAGTGAGAATTCTAGGGGAACTTTTTGGTACTTTTTCTTTATTCGGATGGTACTTTTTGTAATTTCTTCACCAATGAACCTAGAAACATGAAACAAAGCTTATATGGAACCGAGTGAGTGGAAATCCACAAGTGCCTGCCTTTTGGTACTTTTTCTTTATTCTAATAGTACTTTTTTAAATTTTCTATTACTATATTGTCCTGAGTGAGAATTCCATGGGGAGACTTTTTGGTACTTTCTCTTTAATCGAATGGTACTTTTTGGAATTTCTTCAACAATGAACATAGAATCATGAAATAAAGCCTATATGGACCCGAGTGAATGTTAATCCACAAGTGGCTGCCTTTTTGGTAATTTTTCTATATTCTAATGGTACTTTTTGATTTTTTTGTAATGGACATAGAAACACGAAATGAAACGTATATGGTTCTAAGTTAGTGAGAATTCAAGCGGACATTTCATGGTACTTTTTCTTTATTCTAAAAGTACTTTTTGGAATTTTCTATAGCAATGGACTTAGAAACATGAAATTAAGCATATATGGTCCTAAGTGAGTGAGAATTCTAGAGGGAGACTTTTTGGTACTTTTTCTTTATTCGAATGGTACTTTTTGTAATTTCTTCACCAATGAACCTAGAAACATGAAGTAAAGCTTATATGGACTCGAATGAGTGGGAAACCACAAGTGGGGGCTTTTTGGTACTTTTTCTATATTCTAATGGTACTTTTTGATTTTTTTGTTATAATGGACATAGAAGTACGAAATTATGCGTATATGGTAATAAGTGAGTGAAAATTCAAGCAGACACTTCATGGTACTTTTTCTTTATTCTTATGGTACTTTTTTGACTTTTCTATAGAAATTGACTTAGAAACATGGAATTAAGCATATATGGTCCTGGGTGAGTGAGAATTCTAGGGAGAGACTTTTTTGTTCTTTTTCTTTATTCGAATGGTACTTTTTGTAATTTCTTCACCAATGAACCTAGAAACATGAAATAAAGCTTATATGAACCCGAGTGAGTGGAAATCCACAAGTGGCTGCCTTTTGGTACTTTTTCTGTTTTCTAATGGTACTTTTTGAATTTTTTGTAATAATGGACATTTAAATATGAAATTAAGCGTATATGGTACTAAGTAAGTGAAAAATCAAGGGGATACTTCGTGATACCTTTTCTTTATTATAATGGTACTTTTTTAAATTTCCTAAGTGAATGATAATTCTAGGGGGAGACTTTTTGGTACTTTATTCTAATGTCACTTTTTGTATTTTCTTCACCAATGAACATGATATAACGCTTATATAGACCTAAGCGAAAAATCTACAAGTGGGGACATTATGGTACTTTTTCTTCATTCTAATGGTACTTTTTAAATTTTCTATAATAATGAACCTAGAAACATAAAATTAACATATATGGTCATAAGGGAGTGAGAATTTAAGGGGGAGTCTTTATGGTACTTTTTCTATATTTAAATAGTACTTTTTGTATCTTCTTCACCAATGAACTTAGAATTGTGAAATAAAGCTTATATGAACCCGACCGATTGTGAATCCACAAGTGGGGGCTTTATGCTACTTTTTCTATATTATAAAGGTACTTTTTGAATTTTCTCTAATAATGGATTCAGAAATACCAAATTAACTGCATATTGTTCTAAGTGAGTGGAAATTCAGAGAGAATACTTGGTATTTTTTCTTTATTCTAATGGTACTTTTTAAATTTTCTATAATAAATCTAGAAACATGAACATAATATTATATGGACTCGAGCGAGTAGGATTCTATAACTGGGAACATTATGGCGCTTTTTCATTATTCTAATGGTATATTTTGAATTTTCTATAATAATGGACCTAGAAATATAAAATATATGCTCCTCAGCGAGTAAAAATTAAATTGGAGACATTATGGTACATTTTCTTTGTTGTAATAGTACTTTTTAAATACATTTATAGTAAAGTTTCCAAAAAGAATTTCAAGAAGAATTTCAAAATAGCGGTTTCGGTTTTAAAAAATTTAAGTGGGTTTCGGTTCGGTTTTGTGATAATTTATTAAATACTAGCTTGACCCGGTGCGCTTCGCTACCCCTGTCGTAGTCTATGTTGGAAATTTCAATAAAATCGTTTTGGCCGTTTAGTATTTATTGTTTAAGAACTAAAGGTACCAATTTGACCGGTTTTCCCCCTGTTTACCCCTTTCTGGTCCAAGTATTGAAAAAAGTTCCAAATTTCAATAAAATCGATTCAGCCGTTTAGGCGTGATGCTCAAACAAACAAATTTACAAAGACATTTATATATTTATATAGATATAGATTTATATAGATTAAGGCCCGTTTTCTCAATGTATCGACAAACTGCCTGTTACTAAATGTCGACATAAATTTATTAGGCCGACAAACTGTCCGTTAACAATTTTGGTTTTCTCAATATACCGACAAAAAACGTTATTTTCAGTTGGCAATACCACTCAAAATAGATGTGAAAGTTGGGAACCCTGCCTTCAAGTGACAACATGTTTACATAAATCAGCTGTTTAATGTGGCCATCGAAAGCCGGAATCTTTTGAAAAATGCATTATCCTCCATGTCTGCCAAGTAGTTAGGGCTGGCATGATAAACTCTTTCAGCATTCACTTGGAACTCATGTTATTTGAGTTCGTCCTCCATCAAATTAATGTTATTAAACTTTTTTTTATAAAATCTATTTAATTTCGTTTACAAAAACACAAACACATAAAAACTATGAACAGCAGTCAGCTGTTATTTATTTATCTGTACGATAAATAAATAATTGGCAGATGAGGTCGGGTTAGCTTTGCGATAGAATAGAAGCAAATGAGACATTGAGAAAACCAAATTTCTTTAATCTGCAGTTTTTCGTTGGGAAAAAAGATAATCACCTAATGAGAAAACGGCCCTAAGTGTTATAGAAACAAAATCAGTTGATAATATAGGAAATGCTATACAAATTTTAAATTCAGACTTAACGGGTGTTCAAGAGGATAAATTAAAATTGGTACTTTTTTTAATGGTACTTTTTTAATATATTAAATTAGTTAGCTTAAATACATTATGGTAGGCTAATATACTTCTCACTAAAGAAATATGCAAGAATAGGGTGCTCAATTGTATTATGATACCAAAAACTGTGAACTAAACCAAACTAAGAAGTATTTTTTCGTTCTCCAAATAGTACTTTTTAAATTTTCTAATATATTGAACTTAGAATAAGGAAATTACTTTGATTTAAAACTTGACGGTGATTCAAGTGTGGAAAATTGGTACTTTTTCCTCTAATGATACTTTTTATTATATTAAATTATTTTACTGATATGCTTCTGAGTAAAGAAAGAAAGTCACTAAGCCATCTAAATGTCATTGAGGATACAAAAATAATTTGTATTTTTTCGTTCTTCGAATGGTATATGATCCTGACCGAATTAGAATCTAAAAAAGGGACTCACAGGTACTTTTTTCCAACTAATAATATTTTTTGACTATTTTATAAAATTAAACCTAAAAATTCAAAATTAAGCACACATGATTCGGAATGAGTTAGAATTCAGAAAAGGTGACTTTAGTGGTACATTTCTTTAGCATTTTCTATAAAAATGATCATGTGTGGGCTTATAAAATGTGGGTCTAAATGGTACTTTTTTATTATAATAATACGTTTCGAATGTGCTAGAAGCCACAATACAATGATTCAATAAACATGAATCTAGAGGCATGTTATCCTGAATTAGCATTAAGTCACAAAGGAAGACTTAATAGTACTATTTCTTTCATCCAATTGGGGTGGCGAAGCGCACCGGGTTAAATGCTAGTTATGGAATATTTATTGAACTATGATTGTAAAAACCGAAAAACTTCGCAGGATTTACTTCGGTACCATTGATAGCATAATTGGATAATACAAAGTAAATAGTTTTTTTTCGAATATCTTCCGAACTATAATTGTGACAGTCTTCAAACTTTATACGAATCAATTTCTTATCACTGCATGAAGTTTAATTAAAAATGGGACGGATCGAACAGGGGGAGCGGCACCTCCAATACAAAGTAAATCTTGAGAACTATAATTGTGGAAGTCTTAAAATTTTGCCTGACAGTACCCTTTTCATTTTAAATAGTTTGGCTGGAAATTCGCGATATTGGATTAATGGACGTGACACCTCTCATATAAAGTATAATAATTTCGAATATATGGAGATAACCATATGTATGAATCAATTTCATATAACTGTACGGAGTTTATCTAAAAATGGTTGGGATCGGAACAGTGGGTGTTGCACGTCCCATACAAAGGACATAATCAATTTTGAATATTTGGATAGCTAGAATTGCGAGATTCTTCAAACTTTGTCTGAATTTTTTTATTATTAGTGGACATTTTACCTCACATATAAAATAAATATCAAATATCTGATGAACTGTATTAGAGAAATCCGTAAAGCTTTGAAGGATTTATTTCGTTGGCTAAAATGTGCTGGATTGGATTAGTTATTTTCGAATATTTGGAGAACAATAATTGTCAAAATGGGCAAGATCTCTGCAGGACCTCTATTCCTAAGAAAATTTTAATTTCGTTAAACTCATTACATTTTTTTATAACATTCTTTCATATTTTTTTATTTTACTACGATAGCGGTAGCGAAGCAGACCGTGTTAAGCTAGTAGAATCATTATTTGAAATTAAAATCAATGAATATGCATATATTTAGGTCACATTTTTATCAGTTGTATACATAGAAGTTGTCTTTAGTTATGCGGATGATAAAATAATTTTTTTTTTAAAGTCAAAGTATGTAATTTTGACAATTTTTTTTTACAGACGATTGAAGTGAGATTGAATCTTCAAAAATCCAGTGGATGACCACCATATCTTAATTTTTGTGTTTCTTTTTTTCATTTGTCATGTGATACAACATATTGTTACGTCTTATCCTTTTTAAAACGTTGGTTTATTTCCTTTAAATAAATCGGATACTTTTGATTGCAAATAAAAACAGTTTTAGTAGTTTAAAATTTATAACAACTCTTTATTTATTTAAAATCTACAACAACAACAGTCTAAATAGTCACTCAGTGTCTATTTACACGTTTATCAATTCGCAGAAATGCACACACACTTTATAATGTACAATCTTAAATGTACAAGACAGTTGATGTTAACTCTAACAACGCCTATGATAAACTCACTTACTACTCCAACCTCTGCCACTATTTATACACGCGCCATCTATCTTGAAACTTCTACAATGCTTTAGAGCTTTCAATGTCAATGTTAGCAGCTTAAACATTTACAGCAGTATGCATAACAAATTTCAAGAGCTTTATAAACCAATTATAAGCAAATTTTCATAAAGTTGTATTCATAAACGATTAATAGCTCAAAATACATTTGATAAACCTTTAATAAGTGTACAAATTTTAAAGTTCGTTCGACCCATCTTTAAACCTTCTATAAAGTATTCTTTTTACATTTTATCTTGAAAAAATGAATTTTAAAGATAATTCCTTATAAATTTGCAATAATAGATGATACTGTTGCAATTGATAAACATAATTTTAACTCCGCTGGGAAATATAGTCCACTTTAATAATATAAGATTTTGTTCCATATTTCTCCGGCAGTGAACTACATGAGGTTCGCAAGTGAGTTTTATTGCCATTTTTGTAATTTATTGTTAACCTGTAACGGCATGTAGTACCTAACGGTCTAATTCATAATAACTTAAAACAGCTTTATAAGTCGTTAATAAGAAAAAAATCAAAAAACTGTATTCATAAACGTTTAATAGTCTTATAATGCTCGTAACTTCAACAAATAGATATCTACGGTGTAAAATACCAAGCAGATAAATTTACCTAAAAGGTAACTTGACATTAATTTTAAATCAATATCTACGGGTAAAAATTACCAAATATTTTTACTCCATAAGTAACTAAGCACTGATAGATATCAATTTATTGAAATTACGGGCATAAGTCTGTTATAAACCATATAATATTTATTGTAGCTTCAACACTACTATAAACCAACTTTAAGGTATTCTTTTTACATTTTATCTGGAAAAAGGGAATTTCAAAGATAATTTTTTATAAATTTGCAATAATAGACGATACTATTGCAATTGACAAACGTAATTTTAACTCCGCTGGGGAATATGTTCCAATATAATAATATATAATTTTGTTTCACTTGAGGTTCTCAAGTGAGTTTGATTGCCATTTTTGTCATTTTCTTTTAACCTGTAACGAAATGTAGTAATAAAATGTGAAAACATTGTGGAAGGAGGTCCACACAATCTAATATACCCATTCCGGAATTAAAATTCTCTGTTTCCTTATATAAATTCATTAAATTTTGTTAAAAATAAACAAAATGACAAAAATAAATTAATAAAACAAATTATAAAACAGTGATGTTTATTTTATTACAGAATATTCGACATTCGAATACTTTTAATAATAATTGAAATAAAATATATAAAAACGTTTGTATATTAATACATTTCAGCTTAATATAAATTTACTAGAATCAGATATACATTTTTTATCGAAAAATTAGTTTTTATCTTCAACAAGTAAGAGAGCTACATTCGGCTGTGCCGAATCTTATATACCCTTCACCAAATTATACTCTAAAATAAAATTAAAAAAAAAAAATTTTTTAAATATTTTTTTTCAAATTGTTTTTTAAAAGTTTTTTCCAATTTTTTAAAAAATTTTTTTTTAATTTATTAGTGAAAAAAATTTATGACAAAAAAATGTTTTCTGTAAAAAAATTCGGGTTAACAAATATTTTTACCGATTTTGACCCATTGTAGGTCCAACTTTGTATAGCATTATATACATCGTTGCAATGAATTTTGAAATATCTATCATTAGATATCCATATCTATATATATAAAAGTCAATGTGTGTTTGTATGTATATTTGTTTGTTTGTCTGTTTGTTTGTTTGGACTTTATAGACGGCTAAACGGCTGAACCGATTTTCATGAAATCTTCACAATGTCTTCCCGTATCTCTGGAAGGAACTATAGGCTACTTTTTATTTTGAAATTTTACGTGTGCGATGTGCCACGCCCATTTATACAACATTACCTCCTATTTCAAGTCAAAAACAAAATGCGTATATTTCAAAAAGTATATCAGCTAGAGTTCCCAAATTTTGTACAAAGAACTTTAGTTTCAATATAAATATTTTGGACAAAAATGGGCAGACCAGCAATAGTGGGCGTGGCACCTCCCATAATAAGTAAATACTAAAATCTGAATGTCAGGAAAACTATAACACCTAGAGTTCCTTAATTTTTTGGATAAAAACGGGCGGTTCAGCAATAGTGGGCGTGACACCAACCATATGAAGTAAATACTAATATCCTAATATCTGGGAAACTATAACAGCTAAAATACCCAAATTTAGAACAAGTAACTTTAGATTTAATATAAATATTTTGGACAAAAATGGGTGGACCTGCAAAAGTGGGCGTGGTGCCTTCCATATGAATTAAATACCAAAATTTGCATATCATGGAAACTATAAAAGCTAGAGTTTCCAAATTTTCCACAAGTTACATTAGTTTCAACATGAATATTTTGGCCAAAAATGGGTGGACCAGCAAAAGTGGGCGGGTCACCTCCCATATGTAGTAAATACTAAAATCTGCGTATGAAGGAAACTATAACAGATAGAGTTTACAAATTTTGTACAAGTAATTTAAGTTTCAGAAGAAATATTTTGGACGAAAATGAGCGGACCAGCAATTGTGGGCATGTCACCTCTTATATGCAGTAAATACTAAAATCTGCATATCAGGGAAAGTATACATGTTACAGATTCCAAATTTTGTACAAGTAACTTTAGCTTCAATATGAATATTATGACCAAAAATAGGCGGACCAGCAAACGTGGGCGTGTCACTTCCCATATGTAGTATACACTAAAATCTGCGTATCAAGGAAACTATATCAGTTAGAGTTTCCAAATTTTGTACAAGTAATTTTAGTTTCAATAGAAATATTTTTGACAAAAAACTGCATATCTGGAAAACTATAACAGATATAGTCCTCATATTAAGTATCAATATTTTGGAATTTGACAGATCGAAAATAATGGAACTTCACCTAATATTGGAAAAAATTTAATACATAACTATACTATCAATATTAATATTTAAATTCCTATATCTTGAAAACTGCAATAACTGAAGTACTAACATTTTGAAAGAATAACTTTACTATCAATATTGTCTGTGCGATGCTAAATGGCTGGACTGATTTTTATGAAATTTTTACGTCTTCCTGTATGTCTGCAATAAACTATGAGATACTTTTTTCTTCGAAAAAATTAATTAAAAAAATATATCTTAGATAGATTATTCGTACCCAAATTGTATATGAACAACATTTAAATCCATATAAAAATTAATGTGTCGTGTAACTACAACATCTGAAGTCTTCAAATTTTGTCGGAGTTACTGTAGTAAGTATTCATACTAGGACCTTACATACGTGTAAGTGCTGAAAAAAACTAAGAATAAATTTATTTAAATACATACATACCTACATAAAGGAAATATAATTGATGACTTTATTATGTTATTGTTTAGTTTAAAAAGTCGGTAAATAAGGATAATAGTTAGATTTTTATTAAAAATAAACTGTAATATGTTTAATGTATCATATTAATATACCAAGTAGTAAAATGTGTACTACCTATTGTTAACATCAATGCAAAAAACTCTACAAAATTTTATGACCTCCGATCACCGCGAACAAAATTATGTCTTAAAGTTTAACTACCTGTAATGATTTTGACCTGAATGGAATTACCTTTGTTATTTGTTATTTTAGTCGAATCTATGATTCTAAATAACAAATATTTATGACATCCAACCACCGCGATTATTTCATAAAGTTTAACTACCTGTAATGATTTAGACCTGTATCGATATTTGTTACCTAATTTACTTTAAATAAAGGAAATAAATATAACACACATTTCATTTTTGAATTTAGTTGATTCTAAATAAGTTACACGTTTTTTGACTGAATATTAACATTTTCAAAATGCCACCAAAAAAACATCACTGTCCAAACACACCAAACATGCCCAATTTTTGCAAACCCAGAGAGCTAATGAAACTTCGGAAGAGCGTGAAGCTAGGCTCAGAACTGAAAGCAGTCGAGCTTCAACCTCTAGAGCTGCGGAGACATTTCAAGAGCACAACGAGCGTATTGGAAGAGAAAGGTAGCGGTTATCAACATCAAGAGCAGCAGAGACGCCAGCAGAACACGATGATCGTCTTCAAAGTCAGCGAAATCGGACATCATCAGCACGAGCAGCAGAGACGCCACCAGAACGCGATGGTCGCCTTCAAAGTCAGCGAACTCGAACATTAGCAGCACGAGCAACAGAGACGCCATCAGAACGCGAAGGGCGCGTTGAAAATCTTCGATATCGTGCTACAACAGCGCGAGCAGCAGAAACGCCATTAGCACGAGAAGGACGTCTTGAAGTTCTTCGACAACATACTACAACAGTACGAGCTATGGAAACAGAAGACCGGCGTGAATCACGCATAGAAGACCAGCGGATTCGAACCTCATCAAGAAGGGCAAATGAGAGGAGAGAGCAACAAGATTTACGACGCAGCCAAAATCGCAATAGAATGGTGGTTAATCGCCGGAATATTGCTGATGAATACGAACGCATTGCATTTAATTACAGATCTAATATGAATTATTCCGAAGGTATCCCAAGGCATTAGAATAAGAATTATTTAATAAGAAAAAATTTTAATGTCACCATTTTATTACGATAAGTTTAACAAGTAAGAAATAAATAGTTCATTAATTTATTATTTTTAAATTGTACATATAGACTGAATATATTGTACATCAAAAAAATAGAATAAGAAATAATATTAAAGAAACAATGTATATTTTAATTACTAAATAAATATTTTTTTTAAACCTTTACTTAATATGCATTTTACTTCGAGGGGGTAGCGAAGCGCACCGGGTATTAGCTAGTTGTCTATATTTATGACTTAGTAATCGAGATGTACATACAAAAATATTTATTCCGTTATTTATGGTCAGATTTTGCTGATTTAAAATACGAAACTTTTCAAAAGCATGTCTGACAGAATTATTGAGGATTTGGATCGCGAAGATATCTGGGGTCTCCAGAAAATTGATTTCAACAGACGGACGGACATGGCTAAATCGACTCAGCTATCTATAAGGATTCAGAATATATATACTTTATAGGGTCGGAAAATATCGATTTTATATATGCAAATTAAGTAAAACATAGAAGTGGCTATAAGTCGGTAAATAGTGGTCCAAATGGAAAAGGGGCGATCATCTGTGATCACTTACATTTTCAACCCAAAATCGATTTTATATATGAAAATAAAGTAAAATATAAAAGTGGCTATAAGTCGGTAAATAGTGGTCCAAATGGAAAAAGGACGATCATCTGTAATCACTTGCATTTTCAACCCAAAATCGATTTTGTATATGAAAATGAAGCAAAACACAAAAGTGGCTATAAGTCGGTAAATAGTGGTCCAAATGGAAAAAGGACGATCATCTGTGATCACTTGCATTTTCAACCCAAAATCGATTTTATATATGAAAATGAAGCAAAACACAAAAGTGGCTATAAGTCGGTAAATAGTGGTCCAAATGGAAAAAGGACGATCATCTGTGATCACTTGCATTTTCAACCCAAAATCGATTTTATATATGAAAATGAAGCAAAACACAAAAGTGGCTATAAGTCGGTAAATAGTGGTCCAAATGGAAAAAGGACGATCATCTGTGATCACTTACATTTTCATTTCGATTATATATATAAAAATAAAGTAAAACACAAAAGTGGCTATAAGTCGGTAAATAGTGGTCCAAATGGAAAAAGGACGATCATCTGTGATCACTTGCATTTTCAACCCAAAATCGATTTTAGATATGAAAATAAAGTAAAACACAAAAGTGGCTATAAGTCGGTAAATAGTGGTCCAAATGGAAAAGGGACGATCATCTGTGATCACTTACATTTTCAACCCAAGATCGATTTTATATATGAAAATAAAGTAAAATAGAAAGTGGCTATAAGTCGGTAAATAGTGGTCCAAATGGAAAAAGGACGATCATCTGTTATCACTTATATTTTCAACCCAAAATCGATTTTATATATGAAAATGAAGTAAAACACAAAGGTAAGGCCACAAGTCGGTAAATAGTGGTCCAAATGGAAAAAGGACGATCATCTGTGATCACTTACATTTTCAACCCAAAATCGATTTTATATATGAAAATGAAGTAAAACACAAAGGTGGAAACAAGTCGGTAAATAGTGGTCCAAATGGAAAAAGGACGATCATCTGTGATCACTTGCATTTTCAACCCAAAATCGATTTTATATATGAAAATGAAGTAAAACATAAAAGTGGCCATAAGTCGGTAAATAGTGGTCCAAATGGAAAAAGGACGATCATCTGTGATCACTAACATTTTCAACCCAAAATCGATTTTATATATGAAAATGAAGTAAAACATAAAAGTGGCCATAAGTCAGTAAATAGTGGTCCAAATGGAAAAAGGACGATCATCTGTGATCACTTACATTTTCAACCCAAAATCGATTTTATATATGAAAATAAAGTAAAATATAAAAGTGGCCATAAGTCGGTAAATAGTGGTCCAAATGGAAAAAGGACGATCATCTGTGAACACTTGCATTTTCAACCCAAAATCGATTTTATATATGAAAATTAAGTAAAACATGAAAGTGGCCATAAGTGTGTAAATAGTGGTCCAAATGGAAAAAGGACGATCATCTGTGATCACTTACATTTTCAACCCAAAATCGATTTTATATATGAAAATTAAGTAATACATGAAAGTGGCCATAAGTGTGTAAATAGTGGTCCAAATGGAAAAAGGACGATCATCTGTGATCACTTACATTTTCAACCCAAAATCGATTTTATATAAGAAAATTAAGTAAAACATAGAAGTGGCTGTAAGTCGGTAAATAGTGGTCCAAATGGAAAAAGGACGATCATCTGTGATCACTTGAATTTTCAACCCAAAATCGATTTTATATATGAAAATTAAGTAAAACATGAAAGTGGCCATAAGTGTGTAAATAGTGGTCCAAATGGAAAAAGGAGGATCATCTGTGATCACTTACATTTTCAACCCAAAATCGATTTTATATAAGAAAATTAAGTAAAACATAGAAGTGGCTGTAAGTCGGTAAATAGTGGTCCAAATGGAAAAAGGACGATCATCTGTGATCACTTGAATTTTCAACCCAAAATCGATTTTATATAAGAAAATTAAGTAAAACATAGAAGTGGCTGTAAGTCGGTAAATAGTGGTCCAAATGGAGAAGGGACGATCATCTGTGATCACTTGCATTTTCAACCCAAAATCGATTTTATATATGAAAATGAAGTAATACATAAAAGTGGCCATAAGTCGGTAAATAGTAGTCCAAATGGAAAAAGGACGATCATCTGTGATCACTTGCATTTTCAACCCAAAATCGATTTTATATATGAAAATGAAGTAAAACAAAAGTGGCTATAAGTCGGTAAATAGTGGTCCAAATGGAAAAGGGACGATCATCTGTGATCACTTACATTTTCAACCCAAAATCGATTTTATATAAGAAAATTAAGTAAAACATAGAAGTGGCTATAAGTCGGTAAATAGTGGTCCAAATGGAAAAAGGACGAACATCTGTGATCACTTGCATTTTCAACCCAAAATCGATTTTATATATGAAAATAAAGTAAAACACAAAAGTGGCTATAAGTCGGTAAATAGTGGTCCAAATGGAAAAGGGACGATCATCTGTGATCACTTGCATTTTCAACCCAAAATCGATTTTACATATGAAAATAAAGTAAAATAGAAAAGTGGCTATAAGTCGGTAAATAGTGGTCCAAATGGAAAAAGGACGATCATCTGTTATCACTTATATTTTCAACCCAAAATCGATTTTATATATGAAAATGAAGTAAAACATAAAAGTGGCTATAAGTCGGTAAATAGTGGTCCAAATGGAAAAAGGACGATCATCTGTGATCACTTACATTTTCATTTCGATTATATATATGAAAATGAAGTAAAACATAAAAGTGGCCATAAGTCGGTAAATAGTGGTCCAAATGGAAAAAGGATCATCTGTGATCACTTACATTTTCAACCCAAAATCGATTTTATATATAAAAGTGGCTATAAGTCGGTAAATAGTGGTCCAAATGGAAAAAGGACGATCATCTGTGATCACTTACATTTTCAACCCAAAATAGATTTTTTATATGAAAATAAAGTAAAATATAAAAGTGGCCATAAGTCGGTAAATAGTGGTCCAAATGGAAAAAGGACGATCATCTGTGAACACTTGCATTTTCAACCCAAAATCGATTTTGTATATGAAAATGAAGCAAAACACAAAAGTGGCTATAAGTCGGTAAATAGTGGTCCAAATGGAAAAAGGACGATCATCTGTGATCACTTGCATTTTCAACCCAAAATCGATTTTATATATGAAAATGAAGCAAAACACAAAAGTGGCTATAAGTCGGTAAATAGTGGTCCAAATGGAAAAAGGACGATCATCTGTGATCACTTGCATTTTCAACCCAAAATCGATTTTATATATGAAAATGAAGCAAAACACAAAAGTGGCTATAAGTCGGTAAATAGTGGTCCAAATGGAAAAAGGACGATCATCTGTGATCACTTACATTTTCATTTCGATTATATATATAAAAATAAAGTAAAACACAAAAGTGGCTATAAGTCGGTAAATAGTGGTCCAAATGGAAAAAGGACGATCATCTGTGATCACTTGCATTTTCAACCCAAAATCGATTTTAGATATGAAAATGAAGTAATACATAAAAGTGGCCATAAGTCGGTAAATAGTGGTACAAATGGAAAAAGGACGATCATCTGTGATCACTTGCATTTTCAACCCAAAATCGAAAATGAAGCAAAACACAAAAGTGGCTATAAGTCGGTAAATAGTGGTCCAAATGGAAAAAGGACGATCATCTGTGATCACTTGCATTTTCAACCCAAAATCGATTTTAGATATGAAAATAAAGTAAAACACAAAAGTGGCTATAAGTCGGTAAATAGTGGTCCAAATGGAAAAGGGACGATCATCTGTGATCACTTACATTTTCAACCCAAGATCGATTTTATATATGAAAATAAAGTAAAATAGAAAGTGGCTATAAGTCGGTAAATAGTGGTCCAAATGGAAAAAGGACGATCATCTGTTATCACTTATATTTTCAACCCAAAATCGATTTTATATATGAAAATGAAGTAAAACACAAAGGTAAGGCCACAAGTCGGTAAATAGTGGTCCAAATGGAAAAGGGACGATCATCTGTGATCACTTACATTTTCAACCCAAAATCGATTTTATATAAGAAAATTAAGTAAAACATAGAAGTGGCTATAAGTCGGTAAATAGTGGTCCAAATGGAAAAAGGACGAACATCTGTGATCACTTGCATTTTCAACCCAAAATCGATTTTATATATGAAAATAAAGTAAAACACAAAAGTGGCTATAAGTCGGTAAATAGTGGTCCAAATGGAAAAGGGACGATCATCTGTGATCACTTGCATTTTCAACCCAAAATCGATTTTACATATGAAAATAAAGTAAAATAGAAAAGTGGCTATAAGTCGGTAAATAGTGGTCCAAATGGAAAAAGGACGATCATCTGTTATCACTTATATTTTCAACCCAAAATCGATTTTATATATGAAAATGAAGTAAAACATAAAAGTGGCTATAAGTCGGTAAATAGTGGTCCAAATGGAAAAAGGACGATCATCTGTGATCACTTACATTTTCATTTCGATTATATATATGAAAATGAAGTAAAACATAAAAGTGGCCATAAGTCGGTAAATAGTGGTCCAAATGGAAAAAGGATCATCTGTGATCACTTACATTTTCAACCCAAAATCGATTTTATATATAAAAGTGGCTATAAGTCGGTAAATAGTGGTCCAAATGGAAAAAGGACGATCATCTGTGATCACTTACATTTTCAACCCAAAATAGATTTTTTATATGAAAATAAAGTAAAATATAAAAGTGGCCATAAGTCGGTAAATAGTGGTCCAAATGGAAAAAGGACGAACATCTGTGATCACTTGCATTTTCAACCCAAAATCGATTTTAGATATGAAAATGAAGTAATACATAAAAGTGGCCATAAGTCGGTAAATAGTGGTCCAAATGGAGAAGGGACGATCATCTGTGGTCACTTGCATTTTCAACCCAAAATCGATTTTATATAAGAAAATTAAGTAAAACATAGAAGTGGCTGTAAGTCGGTAAATAGTGGTCCAAATGGAAAAAGGACGATCATCTGTGATCACTTACATTTTCAACCCAAAATCGATTTTATATATGAAAATAAAGTAAAATAGAAAAGTGGCTATAAGTCGGTAAATAGTGGTCCAAATGGAAAAGGGACGATCATCTGTGATCACTTACATTTTCAACCCAAAATCGATTTTATATATAAAAATAAAGTAAAATATAAAAGTGACTATAAGTCGGTAAATAGTGGTCCAAATGGAAAAGGGACGATCATCTGTGATCACTTACATTTTCAACCCAAAATCGATTTTATATATGAAAGTGAAGTAAAACACAAAAGTGGCTATAAGTCGGTAATTAGTGGTCCAAATGAAAAAGGGGCGATCATCTGTGATCACTTACATTTTCAACCCAAAATCGATTTTATATAAGAAAATTAAGTAAAACATAGAAGTGGCTGTAAGTCGGTAAATAGTGGTCCAAATGGAAAAGGGACGATCATCTGTGATCACTTACATTTTCAACCCAAAATCGATTTTATATATGAAAATGAAGTAAAACATAAAAGTGGCTGTAAGTCGGTAAATAGTGGTCCAAATGGAAAAAGGACGATCATCTGTGATCACTTGAATTTTCAACCCAAAATCGATTTTATATATGAAAATTATGTAAAACATAAAAGTGGCCATAAGTCGGTAAATAGTGGTCCAAATGGAGAAGGGACGATCATCTGTGATCACTTGCATTTTCAACCCAAAATCGATTTTAGATATGAAAATGAAGTAATACATAAAAGTGGCCATAAGTCGGTAAATAGTGATCCAAATGGAAAAAGGACGATCATCTGTGATCACTTGCATTTTCAACCCAAAATCGATTTTATATATGAAAATGAAGCAAAACACAAAAGTGGCTATAAGTCGGTAAATAGTGGTCCAAATGGAAAAAGGACGATCATCTGTGATCACTTGCATTTTCAACCCAAAATAGATTTTATATATGAAAATGAAGTAAAACATAAAAGTGGCCATAAGTCGGTAAATAGTGGTCCAAATGGAAAAAGGACGATCATCTGTGATCACTTACATTTTCAACCCAAAATCGATTTTATATATGAAAATGAAGTAAAACATAAAAGTGGCCATAAGTCGGTAAATAGTGGTCCAAATGGAAAAAGGACGATCATCTGTGATCACTTACATTTTCAACCCAAAATCGATTTTATATATGAAAATGAAGTAAAACATAAAAGTGGCCATAAGTCGGTAAATAGTGGTCCAAATGGAAAAAGGACGATCATCTGTGATCACTTGCATTTTCAACCCAAAATTGATTTTATATATGAAAATGAAGTAAAACATAAAAGTGGCTATAAGTCGGTAAATAGTGGTCCAAATGGAAAAAGGACGATCATCTGTGATCACTTACATTTTCAACCCAAAATAGATTTTTTATATGAAAATAAAGTAAAATATAAAAGTGGCCATAAGTCGGTAAATAGTGGTCCAAATGGAGAAGGGACGATCATCTGTGATCACTTGCATTTTCAACCCAAAATCGATTTTATATATGAAAATGAAGTAAAACATAAAAGTGGCCATAAGTCGGTAAATAGTGATCCAAATGGAAAAAGGACGATCATCTGTGATCACTTGCATTTTCAACCCAAAATCGATTTTATATATGAAAATTAAGTAAAACATGAAAGTGGCCATAAGTGTGTAAATAGTGGTCCAAATGGAAAAAGGACGATCATCTGTGATCACTTACATTTTCAACCCAAAATCGATTTTATATAAGAAAATTAAGTAAAACATAGAAGTGGCTGTAAGTCGGTAAATAGTGGTCCAAATGGAAAAAGGACGATCATCTGTGATCACTTGCATTTTCAACCCAAAATCGATTTTAGATATGAAAATGAAGTAAAATAGAAAAGTGGCTGTAAGTCGGTAAATAGTGGTCCAAATGGAAAAAGGACGATCATCTGTGATCACTTGAATTTTCAACCCAAAATCGATTTTATATATGAAAATTATGTAAAACATAAAAGTGGCCATAAGTCGGTAAATAGTGGTCCAAATGGAGAAGGGACGATCATCTGTGATCACTTGCATTTTCAACCCAAAATCGATTTTAGATATGAAAATGAAGTAATACATAAAAGTGGCCATAAGTCGGTAAATAGTGGTCCAAATGGAAAAAGGACGATCATCTGTGATCACTTGCATTTTCAACCCAAAATCGATTTTATATATGAAAATGAAGCAAAACACAAAAGTGGCTATAAGTCGGTAAATAGTGGTCCAAATGGAAAAAGGACGATCATCTGTGATCACTTGCATTTTCAACCCAAAATCGATTTTAGATATGAAAATGAAGTAAAACACAAAAGTGGCTATAAGTTGGTAAATAGTGGTCCAAATGGAAAAAGGACGATCATCTGTGATCACTTGCATTTTCAACCCAAAATCGATTTTATATAAGAAAATTAAGTAAAACATAGAAGTGGCTGTAAGTCGGTAAATAGTGGTCCAAATGGAAAAAGGACGATCATCTGTGATCACTTGAATTTTCAACCCAAAATCGATTTTATATATGAAAATGAAGTAATACACAAAAGTGGCTATATGTCGATAAATAGTGGTCCAAATGGAAAAAGGACGATCATCTGTGATCACTTGCATTTTCAACCCAAAATCGATTTTAGATATGAAAATGAAGTAAAACACAAAAGTGGCTATAAATCGGTAAATAGTGGTCCAAATGGAAAAAGGACGATCATCTGTGATCACTTACATTTTCAACCCAAAATCGATTTTATATAAGAAAATTAAGTAAAACATAGAAGTGGCTGTAAGTCGGTAAATAGTGGTCCAAATGGAAAAAGGACGATCATCTGTGATCACTTGAATTTTCAACCCAAAATCGATTTTATATATGAAAATGAAGTAAAACACAAAAGTGGCTATAAATCGGTAAATAGTGGTCCAAATGGAAAAAGGACGATCATCTGTTATCACTTATATTTTCAACCCAAAATCGATTTTATATATGAAAATTAAGTAAAACATAAAAGTGGCCATAAGTCGGTAAATAGTGGTCCAAATGAAAAAGGGACGATCATCTGTGATCACTTACATTTTCATTTCGATTATATATATGAAAATAAAGTAAAACACAAAAGTGGCTATAAGTCGGTAAATAGTGGTCCAAATGGAAAAAGGACGATCATCTGTGATCACTTGAATTTTCAACCCAAGATCGATTTTATATATGAAAATGAAGTAATACATAAAAGTGGCCATAAGTCGGTAAATAGTGGTCCAAATGGAAAAAGGACGATCATCTGTGATCACTTGCATTTTCAACCCAAAATCGATTTTATATATGAAAATTAAGTAAAACATGAAATTGGCCATAAGTGTGTAAATAGTGGTCCAAATGGAAAAGGGACGATCATCTGTGATCACTTGAATTTTCAACCCAAAATCGATTTTATATATGAAAATTAAGTAAAACATAAAAGTGGCCATAAGTCGGTAAATAGTGGTCCAAATGGAGAAGGGACGATCATCTGTGATCACTTGCATTTTCAACCCAAAATCGATTTTATATATAAAAGTGGCTATAAGTCGGTAAATAGTGGTCCAAATGGAAAAGAGACGATCATCTGTGATCACTTACATTTTCAACCCAAAATCGATTTTATATATGAAAATAAAGTAAAATAGAAAAGTGGCTATAAGTCGGTAAATAGTGGTCCAAATGGAAAAAGGACGATCATCTGTGATCACTTGCATTTTCAACCCAAAATCGATTTTAGATATGAAAATGAAGTAAAACACAAAAGTGGCTATAAGTCGGTAAATAGTGGTCCAAATGGAAAAAGGACGATCATCTGTGATCACTTGCATTTTCAACCCAAAATCGATTTTATATATGAAAATAAAGTAAAACACAAAAGTGGCTATAAGTCGGTAAATAGTGGTCCAAATGGAAAAAGGACGATCATCTGTGATCACTTGAATTTTCAACCCAAAATCGATTTTATATATGAAAATTATGTAAAACATAAAAGTGGCCATAAGTCGGTAAATAGTGGTCCAAATGGAGAAGGGACGACCATCTGTGATCACTTGCATTTTCAACCCAAAATCGATTTTAGATATGAAAATGAAGTAATACATAAAAGTGGCCATAAGTCGGTAAATAGTGGTCCAAATGGAAAAAGGACGATCATCTGTGATCACTTGCATTTTCAACCCAAAATCGATTTTATATATGAAAATGAAGCAAAACACAAAAGTGGCTATAAGTCGGTAAATAGTGGTCCAAATGGAAAAAGGACGATCATCTGTGATCACTTGCATTTTCAACCCAAAATCGATTTTAGATATGAAAATGAAGTAAAACACAAAAGTGGCTATAAGTTGGTAAATAGTGGTCCAAATGGAAAAAGGACGATCATCTGTGATCACTTGCATTTTCAACCCAAAATCGATTTTATATATGAAAATGAAGCAAAACACAAAAGTGGCTATAAGTCGGTAAATAGTGGTCCAAATGGAAAAAGGACGATCATCTGTGATCACTTGCATTTTCAACCCAAAATCGATTTTAGATATGAAAATGAAGTAAAACACAAAAGTGGCTATAAATCGGTAAATAGTGGCCCAAATGGAAAAAGGACGATCATCTGTGATCACTTACATTTTCAACCCAAAATCGATTTTATATAAGAAAATTAAGTAAAACATAAAAGTGGCCATAAGTCGGTAAATAGTGGTCCAAATGGAAAAAGGACGATCATCTGTGATCACTTGAATTTTCAACCCAAAATCGATTTTATATATGAAAATGAAGTAAAACACAAAAGTGGCTATAAATCGGTAAATAGTGGTCCAAATGGAAAAAGGACGATCATCTGTGATCACTTGCATTTTCAACCCAAAATAGATTTTATATATGAAAATTAAGTAAAACATAAAAGTGGCCATAAGTCGGCAAATAGTGGTCCAAATGAAAAAGGGACGATCATCTGTGATCACTTACATTTTCATTTCGATTATATATATGAAAATAAAGTAAAACACAAAAGTGGCTATAAGTCGGTAAATAGTGGTCCAAATGGAAAAAGGACGATCATCTGTGATCACTTGAATTTTCAACCCAAGATCGATTTTATATATGAAAATGAAGTAATACATAAAAGTGGCCATAAGTCGGTAAATAGTGGTCCAAATGGAAAAAGGACGATCATCTGTGATCACTTGCATTTTCAACCCAAAATCGATTTTATATATGAAAATTAAGTAAAACATGAAATTGGCCATAAGTGTGTAAATAGTGGTCCAAATGGAAAAGGGACGATCATCTGTGATCACTTGAATTTTCAACCCAAAATCGATTTTATATATGAAAATTAAGTAAAACATAAAAGTGGCCATAAGTCGGTAAATAGTGGTCCAAATGGAGAAGGGACGATCATCTGTGATCACTTGAATTTTCAACCCAAAATCGATTTTATATATGAAAATAAAGTAAAATAGAAAAGTGGCTATAAGTCGGTAAATAGTGGTCCAAATGGAAAAAGGACGATCATCTGTGATCACTTGCATTTTCAACCCAAAATCGATTTTAGATATGAAAATGGCAAAACACAAAAGTGGCTATAAGTCGGTAAATAGTGGTCCAAATGGAAAAAGGACGATCATCTGTGATCACTTGCATTTTCAACCCAAAATCGATTTTAGATATGAAAATGAAGTAAAACACAAAAGTGGCTATAAGTCGGTAAATAGTGGTCCAAATGGAAAAAGGACGATCATCTGTGATCACTTGCATTTTCAACCCAAAATCGATTTTATATATGAAAATAAAGTAAAACACAAAAGTGGCTATAAGTCGGTAAATAGTGGTCCAAATGGAAAAGGGACGATCATCTGTGATCACTTGCATTTTCAACCCAAAATCGACTTTATATATGAAAATGAAGTAAAATAGAAAAGTGGCTATAAGTCGGTAAATAGTGGTCCAAATAAAAAAAGGACGATCATCTGTGATCACTTATATTTTCAACCCAAAATCGATTTTATATATGAAAATGAAGTAAAACACATATGTGGCTATAAGTCGGTAAATAGTGGTCCAAATGGAAAAAGGACGATCATCTGTGATCACTTGCATTTTCAACCCAAAATCGATTTTATATATGAAAATGAAGTAAAACACAAAAGTGGCTATAAGTCGGTAAATAGTGGTCCAAATGGAAAAAGGACGATCATCTGTGATTATTTGCATTTTCAACCCAAAATCGATTTTATATATGAAAATGAAGTAAAACATGAAAGTGGCCATAAGTGTGTAAATAGTGGTCCAAATGGAAAAAGGACGATCATCTGTGACATTTTCAACCCAAAATCGATTTTATATAAGAAAATTAAGTAAAACATAGAAGTGGCTGTAAGTCGGTAAATAGTGGTCCAAATGGAAAAAGGACGATCATCTGTGATCACTTGCATTTTCAACCCAAAATCGATTTTAGATATGAAAATGAAGTAAAATAGAAAAGTGGCTGTAGGTCGGTAAATAGTGGTCCAAATGGAAAAAGGACGATCATCTGTGATCACTTGAATTTTCAACCCAAAATCGATTTTATATATGAAAATTATGTAAAACATAAAAGTGGCCATAAGTCGGTAAATAGTGGTCCAAATGGAGAAGGGACGATCATCTGTGATCACTTGCATTTTCAACCCAAAATCGATTTTAGATATGAAAATGAAGTAATACATAAAAGTGGCCATAAGTCGGTAAATAGTGGTCCAAATGGAAAAAGGACGATCATCTGTGATCACTTGCATTTTCAACCCAAAATCGATTTTATATATGAAAATGAAGCAAAACACAAAAGTGGCTATAAGTCGGTAAATAGTGGTCCAAATGGAAAAAGGAAGATCATCTGTGATCACTTGCATTTTCAACCCAAAATCGATTTTAGATATGAAAATGAAGTAAAACACAAAAGTGGCTATAAGTCGGTAAATAGTGGTCCAAATGGAAAAAGGACGATCATCTGTGATCACTTGCATTTTCAACCCAAAATCGATTTTATATATGAAAATGAAGTAAAACACAAAAGTGGCTATAAGTCGGTAAATAGTGGTCCAAATGGAAAAAGGACGATCATCTGTGATCACTTGCATTTTCAACCCAAAATAGATTTTATATATGAAAATGAAGTAAAACATAAAAGTGGTCATAAGTCGGTAAATAGTGGTCCAAATGGAAAAAGGACGATCATCTGTGATCACTTACATTTTCAACCCAAAATCGATTTTATATATGAAAATGAAGTAAAACATAAAAGTGGCCATAAGTCGGTAAATAGTGGTCCAAATGGAAAAAGGACGATCATCTGTGATCACTTACATTTTCAACCCAAAATCGATTTTATATATGAAAATGAAGTAAAACATAAAAGTGGCCATAAGTCGGTAAATAGTGGTCCAAATGGAAAAAGGACGATCATCTGTGATCACTTACATTTTCAACCCAAAATCGATTTTATATATGAAAATGAAGTAAAACATAAAAGTGGCCATAAGTCGGTAAATAGTGGTCCAAATGGAAAAAGGACGATCATCTGTGATCACTTGCATTTTCAACCCAAAATTGATTTTATATATGAAAATGAAGTAAAACACAAAAGTGGCTATAAGTCGGTAAATAGTGGTCCAAATGGAAAAAGGACGATCATCTGTGATCACTTGCATTTTCAACCCAAAATCGATTTTAGATATGAAAATGAAGTAAAATAGAAAAGTGGCTGTAAGTCGGTAAATAGTGGTCCAAATGGAAAAAGGACGATCATCTGTGATCACTTGAATTTTCAACCCAAAATCGATTTTATATATGAAAATTATGTAAAACATAAAAGTGGCCATAAGTCGGTAAATAGTGGTCCAAATGGAGAAGGGACGATCATCTGTGATCACTTGCATTTTCAACCCAAAATCGATTTTAGATATGAAAATGAAGTAATACATAAAAGTGGCCATAAGTCGGTAAATAGTGGTCCAAATGGAAAAAGGACGATCATCTGTGATCACTTGCATTTTCAACCCAAAATAGATTTTAGATATGAAAATGAAGTAAAACATAAAAGTGGCCATAAGTCGGTAAATAGTGGTCCAAATGGAAAAAGGACGATCATCTGTGATCACTTGCATTTTCATTTCGAATTTATATATGAAAATAAAGTAAAATATAAAAGTGGCCATAAGTCGGTAAATAGTGGTCCAAATGGAGAAGGGACGATCATCTGTGATCACTTGCATTTTCAACCCAAAATCGATTTTATATACATATGAAAATGAAGTAAAACATAAAAGTGGCCATAAGTCGGTAAATAGTGGTCCAAATGGAAAAAGGACGATCATCTGTGATCACTTACATTTTCAACCCAAAATCGATTTTATATATGAAAATGAAGTAAAACATAAAAGTGGCCATAAGTCGGTAAATAGTGGTCCAAATGGAGAAGGGACGATCATCTGTGAGCACTTGCATTTTCAACCCAAAATCGATTTTAGATATGAAAATGAAGTAATACATAAAAGTGGCCATAAGTCGGTAAATAGTGGTCCAAATGGAAAAAGGACGATCATCTGTGATCACTTGCATTTTCAACCCAAAATCGATTTTAGATATGAAAATGAAGTAAAATAGAAAAGTGGCTGTAAGTCGGTAAATAGTGGTCCAAATGGAAAAAGGACGATCATCTGTGATCACTTGCATTTTCAACCCAAAATCGATTTTAGATATGAAAATGAAGTAATACATAAAAGTGGCCATAAGTGTGTAAATAGTGGTCCAAATGGAAAAAGGACGATCATCTGTGATCACTTACATTTTCAACCCAAAATAGATTTTTTTTATGAAAATAAAGTAAAATATAAAAGTGGCCATAAGTCGGTAAATAGTGGTCCAAATGGAGAAGGGACGATCATCTGTGATCACTTGCATTTTCAACCCAAAATCGATTTTATATATGAAAATAAAGTAAAATAGAAAAGTGGCTATAAGTCGGTAAATAGTGGTCCAAATGGAAAAAGGACGATCATCTGTGATCACTTGCATTTTCAACCCAAAATCGATTTTATATATGAAAATGAAGTAAAACATAAAAGTGGCCATAAGTGTGTAAATAGTGGTCCAAATGGAAAAAGGACGATCATCTGTGATCACTTACATTTTCAACCCAAAATCGATTTTATATAAGAAAATTAAGTAAAACATAAAAGTGGCTGTAAGTCGGTAAATAGTGGTCCAAATGGAAAAAGGACGATCATCTGTGATCACTTACATTTTCAACCCAAAATCGATTTTATATAAGAAAATTAAGTAAAACATAGAAGTGGCTGTAAGTCGGTAAATAGTGGTCCAAATGGAAAAAGGACGATCATCTGTGATCACTTGAATTTTCAACCCAAAATCGATTTTATATATGAAAATGAAGTAATACATAAAAGTGGCCATAAGTCGGTAAATAGTAGTCCAAATGGAAAAAGGACGATCATCTGTGATCACTTGCATTTTCAACCCAAAATCGATTTTATATATGAAAATGAAGTAAAACAAAAGTGGCTATAAGTCGGTAAATAGTGGTCCAAATGGAAAAGGGACGATCATCTGTGATCACTTACATTTTCAACCCAAAATCGATTTTATATAAGAAAATTAAGTAAAACATAGAAGTGGCTATAAGTCGGTAAATAGTGGTCCAAATGGAAAAAGGACGAACATCTGTGATCACTTGCATTTTCAACCCAAAATCGATTTTATATATGAAAATAAAGTAAAACACAAAAGTGGCTATAAGTCGGTAAATAGTGGTCCAAATGGAAAAGGGACGATCATCTGTGATCACTTGCATTTTCAACCCAAAATCGATTTTATATAAGAAAATTAAGTAAAACATAGAAGTGGCTATAAGTCGGTAAATAGTGGTCCAAATGGAAAAAGGACGATCATCTGTTATCACTTATATTTTCAACCCAAAATCGATTTTATATATGAAAATGAAGTAAAACATAAAAGTGGCTATAAGTCGGTAAATAGTGGTCCAAATGGAAAAAGGACGATCATCTGTGATCACTTACATTTTCATTTCGATTATATATATGAAAATGAAGTAAAACATAAAAGTGGCCATAAGTCGGTAAATAGTGGTCCAAATGGAAAAAGGATCATCTGTGATCACTTACATTTTCAACCCAAAATCGATTTTATATATAAAAGTGGCTATAAGTCGGTAAATAGTGGTCCAAATGGAAAAAGGACGATCATCTGTGATCACTTGCATTTTCAACCCAAAATCGATTTTATATATGAAAATGAAGCAAAACACAAAAGTGGCTATAAGTCGGTAAATAGTGGTCCAAATGGAAAAAGGACGATCATCTGTGATCACTTGCATTTTCAACCCAAAATCGATTTTAGATATGAAAATGAAGTAATACATAAAAGTGGCCATAAGTCGGTAAATAGTGGTCCAAATGGAAAAAGGACGATCATCTGTGATCACTTGCATTTTCAACCCAAAATCGATTTTATATATGAAAATGAAGCAAAACATAAAAGTGGCTATAAGTCGGTAAATAGTGGTCCAAATGGAAAAAGGACGATCATCTGTGATCACTTACATTTTCATTTCGATTATATATATGAAAATGAAGTAAAACATAAAAGTGGCCATAAGTCGGTAAATAGTGGTCCAAATGGAAAAAGGATCATCTGTGATCACTTACATTTTCAACCCAAAATCGATTTTATATATAAAAGTGGCTATAAGTCGGTAAATAGTGGTCCAAATGGAAAAAGGACGATCATCTGTGATCACTTGCATTTTCAACCCAAAATCGATTTTATATATGAAAATGAAGCAAAACACAAAAGTGGCTATAAGTCGGTAAATAGTGGTCCAAATGGAAAAAGGACGATCATCTGTGATCACTTGCATTTTCAACCCAAAATCGATTTTATATATGAAAATGAAGTAAAACACAAAAGTGGCTATAAGTCGGTAAATAGTGGTCCAAATGGAAAAAGGACGATCATCTGTGATCACTTGCATTTTCAACCCAAAATAGATTTTATATATGAAAATGAAGTAAAACATAAAAGTGGTCATAAGTCGGTAAATAGTGGTCCAAATGGAAAAAGGACGATCATCTGTGATCACTTACATTTTCAACCCAAAATCGATTTTATATATGAAAATTAAGTAAAACATGAAATTGGCCATAAGTGTGTAAATAGTGGTCCAAATGGAAAAAGGACGATCATCTGTGATCACTTGAATTTTCAACCCAAAATCGATTTTATATAAGAAAATTAAGTAAAACATAGAAGTGGCTGTAAGTCGGTAAATAGAGGTCCAAATGGAGAAGGGACGATCATCTGTGATCACTTGCATTTTCAACCCAAAATCGATTTTAGATATGAAAATGAAGTAATACATAAAAGTGGCCATAAGTCGGTAAATAGTGGTCCAAATGGAAAAAGGACGATCATCTGTGATCACTTACATTTTCAACCCAAAATCGATTTTATATATGAAAATAAAGTAAAATAGAAAAGTGGCTATAAGTCGGTAAATAGTGGTCCAAATGGAAAAGGGACGATCATCTGTGATCACTTACATTTTCAACCCAAAATCGATTTTATATATGAAAGTGAAGTAAAACACAAAAGTGGCTATAAGTCGGTAATTAGTGGTCCAAATGAAAAAGGGGCGATCATCTGTGATCACTTACATTTTCAACCCAAAATCGATTTTATATAAGAAAATTAAGTAAAACATAGAAGTGGCTGTAAGTCGGTAAATAGTGGTCCAAATGGAAAAGGGACGATCATCTGTGATCACTTACATTTTCAACCCAAAATCGATTTTATATATGAAAATGAAGTAAAACATAAAAGTGGCTGTAAGTCGGTAAATAGTGGTCCAAATGGAAAAAGGACGATCATCTGTGATCACTTGAATTTTCAACCCAAAATCGATTTTATATATGAAAATTATGTAAAACATAAAAGTGGCCATAAGTCGGTAAATAGTGGTCCAAATGGAGAAGGGACGATCATCTGTGATCACTTACATTTTCAACCCAAAATCGATTTTATATATAAAAATAAAGTAAAATATAAAAGTGACTATAAGTCGGTAAATAGTGGTCCAAATGGAAAAGGGACGATCATCTGTGATCACTTACATTTTCAACCCAAAATCGATTTTATATATGAAAGTGAAGTAAAACACAAAAGTGGCTATAAGTCGGTAATTAGTGGTCCAAATGAAAAAGGGGCGATCATCTGTGATCACTTACATTTTCAACCCAAAATCGATTTTATATAAGAAAATTAAGTAAAACATAGAAGTGGCTGTAAGTCGGTAAATAGTGGTCCAAATGGAAAAGGGACGATCATCTGTGATCACTTACATTTTCAACCCAAAATCGATTTTATATATGAAAATGAAGTAAAACATAAAAGTGGCTGTAAGTCGGTAAATAGTGGTCCAAATGGAAAAAGGACGATCATCTGTGATCACTTGAATTTTCAACCCAAAATCGATTTTATATATGAAAATTATGTAAAACATAAAAGTGGCCATAAGTCGGTAAATAGTGGTCCAAATGGAGAAGGGACGATCATCTGTGATCACTTGCATTTTCAACCCAAAATCGATTTTAGATATGAAAATGAAGTAATACATAAAAGTGGCCATAAGTCGGTAAATAGTGATCCAAATGGAAAAAGGACGATCATCTGTGATCACTTGCATTTTCAACCCAAAATCGATTTTATATATGAAAATGAAGCAAAACACAAAAGTGGCTATAAATCGGTAAATAGTGGTCCAAATGGAAAAAGGACGATCATCTGTGATCACTTGCATTTTCAACCCAAAATAGATTTTATATATGAAAATGAAGTAAAACATAAAAGTGGCCATAAGTCGGTAAATAGTGGTCCAAATGGAAAAAGGACGATCATCTGTGATCACTTACATTTTCAACCCAAAATCGATTTTATATATGAAAATTAAGTAAAACATAAAAGTGGCCATAAGTCAGTAAATAGTGGTCCAAATGGAAAAAGGACGATCATCTGTGATCACTTACATTTTCAACCCAAAATTGATTTTATATATGAAAATGAAGTAAAACACAAAAGTGGCTATAAGTCGGTAAATAGTGGTCCAAATGGAAAAAGGACGATCATCTGTGATCACTTACATTTTCAACCCAAAATAGATTTTTTATATGAAAATAAAGTAAAATATAAAAGTGGCCATAAGTCGGTAAATAGTGGTCCAAATGGAGAAGGGACGATCATCTGTGATCACTTGCATTTTCAACCCAAAATCGATTTTATATATGAAAATGAAGTAAAACATAAAAGTGGCCATAAGTCGGTAAATAGTGATCCAAATGGAAAAAGGACGATCATCTGTGATCACTTGCATTTTCAACCCAAAATCGATTTTATATATGAAAATTAAGTAAAACATGAAAGTGGCCATAAGTGTGTAAATAGTGGTCCAAATGGAAAAGGGACGATCATCTGTGATCACTTACATTTTCAACCCAAAATCGATTTTATATAAGAAAATTAAGTAAAACATAGAAGTGGCTGTAAGTCGGTAAATAGTGGTCCAAATGGAAAAAGGACGATCATCTGTGATCACTTGCATTTTCAACCCAAAATCGATTTTAGATATGAAAATGAAGTAAAATAGAAAAGTGGCTGTAAGTCGGTAAATAGTGGTCCAAATGGAAAAAGGACGATCATCTGTGATCACTTGAATTTTCAACCCAAAATCGATTTTATATATGAAAATTATGTAAAACATAAAAGTGGCCATAAGTCGGTAAATAGTGGTCCAAATGGAGAAGGGACGATCATCTGTGATCACTTGCATTTTCAACCCAAAATCGATTTTAGATATGAAAATGAAGTAATACATAAAAGTGGCCATAAGTCGGTAAATAGTGGTCCAAATGGAAAAAGGACGATCATCTGTGATCACTTGCATTTTCAACCCAAAATCGATTTTATATATGAAAATGAAGCAAAACACAAAAGTGGCTATAAGTCGGTAAATAGTGGTCCAAATGGAAAAAGGACGATCATCTGTGATCACTTGCATTTTCAACCCAAAATCGATTTTAGATATGAAAATGAAGTAAAACACAAAAGTGGCTATAAGTTGGTAAATAGTGGTCCAAATGGAAAAAGGACGATCATCTGTGATCACTTGCATTTTCAACCCAAAATCGATTTTATATAAGAAAATTAAGTAAAACATAGAAGTGGCTGTAAGTCGGTAAATAGTGGTCCAAATGGAAAAAGGACGATCATCTGTGATCACTTGAATTTTCAACCCAAAATCGATTTTATATATGAAAATGAAGTAATACACAAAAGTGGCTATAAGTCGATAAATAGTGGTCCAAATGGAAAAAGGACGATCATCTGTGATCACTTGCATTTTCAACCCAAAATCGATTTTAGATATGAAAATGAAGTAAAACACAAAAGTGGCTATAAATCGGTAAATAGTGGTCCAAATGGAAAAAGGACGATCATCTGTGATCACTTACATTTTCAACCCAAAATCGATTTTATATAAGAAAATTAAGTAAAACATAGAAGTGGCTGTAAGTCGGTAAATAGTGGTCCAAATGGAAAAAGGACGATCATCTGTGATCACTTGAATTTTCAACCCAAAATCGATTTTATATATGAAAATGAAGTAAAACACAAAAGTGGCTATAAATCGGTAAATAGTGGTCCAAATGGAAAAAGGACGATCATCTGTTATCACTTATATTTTCAACCCAAAATCGATTTTATATATGAAAATGAAGTAAAACATAAAAGTGGCCATAAGTCGGTAAATAGTGGTCCAAATGAAAAAGGGACGATCATCTGTGATCACTTACATTTTCATTTCGATTATATATATGAAAATAAAGTAAAACACAAAAGTGGCTATAAGTCGGTAAATAGTGGTCCAAATGGAAAAAGGACGATCATCTGTGATCACTTGAATTTTCAACCCAAGATCGATTTTATATATGAAAATGAAGTAATACATAAAAGTGGCCATAAGTCGGTAAATAGTGGTCCAAATGGAAAAAGGACGATCATCTGTGATCACTTGCATTTTCAACCCAAAATCGATTTTATATATGAAAATTAAGTAAAACATGAAATTGGCCATAAGTGTGTAAATAGTGGTCCAAATGGAAAAGGGACGATCATCTGTGATCACTTGAATTTTCAACCCAAAATCGATTTTATATATGAAAATTAAGTAAAACATAAAAGTGGCCATAAGTCGGTAAATAGTGGTCCAAATGGAGAAGGGACGATCATCTGTGATCACTTGCATTTTCAACCCAAAATCGATTTTATATATAAAAGTGGCTATAAGTCGGTAAATAGTGGTCCAAATGGAAAAGAGACGATCATCTGTGATCACTTACATTTTCAACCCAAAATCGATTTTATATATGAAAATAAAGTAAAATAGAAAAGTGGCTATAAGTCGGTAAATAGTGGTCCAAATGGAAAAAGGACGATCATCTGTGATCACTTGCATTTTCAACCCAAAATCGATTTTAGATATGAAAATGGCAAAACACAAAAGTGGCTATAAGTCGGTAAATAGTGGTCCAAATGGAAAAAGGACGATCATCTGTGATCACTTGCATTTTCAACCCAAAATCGATTTTATATATGAAAATAAAGTAAAACACAAAAGTGGCTATAAGTCGGTAAATAGTGGTCCAAATGGAAAAGGGACGATCATCTGTGATCACTTGCATTTTCAACCCAAAATCGACTTTATATATGAAAATGAAGTAAAATAGAAAAGTGGCTATAAGTCGGTAAATAGTGGTCCAAATGGAAAAAGGACGATCATCTGTGATCACTTGAATTTTCAACCCATAATCGATTTTATATATGAAAATTATGTAAAACATAAAAGTGGCCATAAGTCGGTAAATAGTGGTCCAAATGGAGAAGGGACGACCATCTGTGATCACTTGCATTTTCAACCCAAAATCGATTTTAGATATGAAAATGAAGTAATACATAAAAGTGGCCATAAGTCGGTAAATAGTGGTCCAAATGGAAAAAGGACGATCATCTGTGATCACTTGCATTTTCAACCCAAAATCGATTTTATATATGAAAATGAAGCAAAACACAAAAGTGGCTATAAGTCGGTAAATAGTGGTCCAAATGGAAAAAGGACGATCATCTGTGATCACTTGCATTTTCAACCCAAAATCGATTTTAGATATGAAAATGAAGTAAAACACAAAAGTGGCTATAAGTTGGTAAATAGTGGTCCAAATGGAAAAAGGACGATCATCTGTGATCACTTGCATTTTCAACCCAAAATCGATTTTATATAAGAAAATTAAGTAAAACATAGAAGTGGCTGTAAGTCGGTAAATAGTGGTCCAAATGGAAAAAGGACGATCATCTGTGATCACTTGAATTTTCAACCCAAAATCGATTTTATATATGAAAATGAAGTAATACACAAAAGTGGCTATAAGTCGGTAAATAGTGGTCCAAATGGAAAAATGACGATCATCTGTGATCACTTGCATTTTCAACCCAAAATCGATTTTAGATATGAAAATGAAGTAAAACACAAAAGTGGCTATAAATCGGTAAATAGTGGTCCAAATGGAAAAAGGACGATCATCTGTGATCACTTACATTTTCAACCCAAAATCGATTTTATATAAGAAAATTAAGTAAAACATAAAAGTGGCCATAAGTCGGTAAATAGTGGTCCAAATGGAAAAAGGACGATCATCTGTGATCACTTGAATTTTCAACCCAAAATCGATTTTATATATGAAAATGAAGTAAAACACAAAAGTGGCTATAAATCGGTAAATAGTGGTCCAAATGGAAAAAGGACGATCATCTGTGATCACTTGCATTTTCAACCCAAAATAGATTTTATATATGAAAATTAAGTAAAACATGAAATTGGCCATAAGTGTGTAAATAGTGGTCCAAATGGAAAAGGGACGATCATCTGTGATCACTTGAATTTTCAACCCAAAATCGATTTTATATATAAAAATTAAGTAAAACATAAAAGTGGCCATAAGTCGGTAAATAGTGGTCCAAATGGAGAAGGGACGATCATCTGTGATCACTTGCATTTTCAACCCAAAATCGATTTTATATATAAAAATTAAGTAAAACATAAAAGTGGCCATAAGTCGGTAAATAGTGGTCCAAATGGAGAAGGGACGATCATCTGTGATCACTTGAATTTTCAACCCAAAATCGATTTTATATATAAAAATTAAGTAAAACACAAAAGTGGCCATAAGTCGGTAAATAGTGGTCCAAATGGAAAAAGGACGATCATCTGTGATCACTTGAATTTTCAACCCAAGATCGATTTTATATATGAAAATGAAGTAATACATAAAAGTGGCCATAAGTCGGTAAATAGTGGTCCAAATGGAAAAAGGACGATCATCTGTGATCACTTGCATTTTCAACCCAAAATCGATTTTATATATGAAAATTAAGTAAAACATGAAATTGGCCATAAGTGTGTAAATAGTGGTCCAAATGGAAAAGGGACGATCATCTGTGATCACTTGAATTTTCAACCCAAAATCGATTTTATATATAAAAATTAAGTAAAACATAAAAGTGGCCATAAGTCGGTAAATAGTGGTCCAAATGGAGAAGGGACGATCATCTGTGATCACTTGCATTTTCAACCCAAAATCGATTTTATATATAAAAGTGGCTATAAGTCGGTAAATAGTGGTCCAAATGGAAAAGAGACGATCATCTGTGATCACTTACATTTTCAACCCAAAATCGATTTTATATATGAAAATAAAGTAAAATAGAAAAGTGGCTATAAGTCGGTAAATAGTGGTCCAAATGGAAAAAGGACGATCATCTGTGATCACTTGCATTTTCAACCCAAAATCGATTTTAGATATGAAAATGAAGCAAAACACAAAAGTGGCTATAAGTCGGTAAATAGTGGTCCAAATGGAAAAAGGACGATCATCTGTGATCACTTGCATTTTCAACCCAAAATCGATTTTAGATATGAAAATGAAGTAAAACACAAAAGTGGCTATAAGTCGGTAAATAGTGGTCCAAATGGAAAAAGGACGATCATCTGTGATCACTTGCATTTTCAACCCAAAATCGATTTTATATATGAAAATAAAGTAAAACACAAAAGTGGCTATAAGTCGGTAAATAGTGGTCCAAATGGAAAAGGGACGATCATCTGTGATCACTTGCATTTTCAACCCAAAATCGACTTTATATATGAAAATGAAGTAAAATAGAAAAGTGGCTATAAGTCGGTAAATAGTGGTCCAAATGGAAAAAGGACGATCATCTGTGATCACTTATATTTTCAACCCAAAATCGATTTTATATATGAAAATGAAGTAAAACACATATGTGGCTATAAGTCGGTAAATAGTGGTCCAAATGGAAAAAGAACGATCATCTGTGATCACTTGCATTTTCAACCCAAAATCGATTTTATATATGAAAATGAAGTAAAACACAAAAGTGGCTATAAGTCGGTAAATAGTGGTCCAAATGGAAAAAGGACGATCATCTGTGATTATTTGCATTTTCAACCCAAAATCGATTTTATATATGAAAATGAAGTAAAACATGAAAGTGGCCATAAGTGTGTAAATAGTGGTCCAAATGGAAAAAGGACGATCATCTGTGACATTTTCAACCCAAAATCGATTTTATATAAGAAAATTAAGTAAAACATAGAAGTGGCTGTAAGTCGGTAAATAGTGGTCCAAATGGAAAAAGGACGATCATCTGTGATCACTTGCATTTTCAACCCAAAATCGATTTTAGATATGAAAATGAAGTAAAATAGAAAAGTGGCTGTAGGTCGGTAAATAGTGGTCCAAATGGAAAAAGGACGATCATCTGTGATCACTTGAATTTTCAACCCAAAATCGATTTTATATATGAAAATTATGTAAAACATAAAAGTGGCCATAAGTCGGTAAATAGTGGTCCAAATGGAGAAGGGACGATCATCTGTGATCACTTGCATTTTCAACCCAAAATCGATTTTAGATATGAAAATGAAGTAATACATAAAAGTGGCCATAAGTCGGTAAATAGTGGTCCAAATGGAAAAAGGACGATCATCTGTGATCACTTACATTTTCAACCCAAAATCGATTTTATATATGAAAATGAAGTAAAACATAAAAGTGGCCATAAGTCGGTAAATAGTGGTCCAAATGGAAAAAGGACGATCATCTGTGATCACTTGCATTTTCAACCCAAAATCGATTTTAGATATGAAAATGAAGTAAAACACAAAAGTGGCTATAAGTCGGTAAATAGTGGTCCAAATGGAAAAAGGACGATCATCTGTGATCACTTGCATTTTCAACCCAAAATCGATTTTATATATGAAAATGAAGTAAAACATAAAAGTGGCCATAAGTCGGTAAATAGTGGTCCAAATGGAAAAAGGACGATCATCTGTGATCACTTACATTTTCAACCCAAAATCGATTTTATATATGAAAATGAAGTAAAACATAAAAGTGGCCATAAGTCGGTAAATAGTGGTCCAAATGGAAAAAGGACGATCATCTGTGATCACTTGCATTTTCAACCCAAAATTGATTTTATATATGAAAATGAAGTAAAACACAAAAGTGGCTATAAGTCGGTAAATAGTGGTCCAAATGGAAAAAGGACGATCATCTGTGATCACTTGCATTTTCAACCCAAAATCGATTTTAGATATGAAAATGAAGTAAAATAGAAAAGTGGCTGTAAGTCGGTAAATAGTGGTCCAAATGGAAAAAGGACGATCATCTGTGATCACTTGAATTTTCAACCCAAAATCGATTTTATATATGAAAATTATGTAAAACATAAAAGTGGCCATAAGTCGGTAAATAGTGGTCCAAATGGAGAAGGGACGATCATCTGTGATCACTTGCATTTTCAACCCAAAATCGATTTTAGATATGAAAATGAAGTAATACATAAAAGTGGCCATAAGTCGGTAAATAGTGGTCCAAATGGAAAAAGGACGATCATCTGTGATCACTTGCATTTTCAACCCAAAATCGATTTTATATATGAAAATGAAGCAAAACACAAAAGTGGCTATAAGTCGGTAAATAGTGGTCCAAATGGAAAAAGGACGATCATCTGTGATCACTTGCATTTTCAACCCAAAATCGATTTTAGATATGAAAATGAAGTAAAACACAAAAGTGGCTATAAGTTGGTAAATAGTGGTCCAAATGGAAAAAGGACGATCATCTGTGATTACTTGCATTTTCAACCCAAAATCGATTTTATATATGAAAATGAAGTAAAACACAAAAGTGGCTATAAGTCGGTAAATAGTGGTCCAAATGGAAAAAGGACGATCATCTGTGATCACTTGCATTTTCAACCCAAAATAGATTTTAGATATGAAAATGAAGTAAAACATAAAAGTGGCCATAAGTCGGTAAATAGTGGTCCAAATGGAAGAAGGACGATCATCTGTGATCACTTGCATTTTCATTTCGAATTTATATATGAAAATAAAGTAAAATATAAAAGTGGCCATAAGTCGGTAAATAGTGGTCCAAATGGAGAAGGGACGATCATCTGTGATCACTTGCATTTTCAACCCAAAATCGATTTTATATACATATGAAAATGAAGTAAAACATAAAAGTGGCCATAAGTCGGTAAATAGTGGTCCAAATGGAAAAAGGACGATCATCTGTGATCACTTACATTTTCAACCCAAAATCGATTTTATATATGAAAATGAAGTAAAACATAAAAGTGGCCATAAGTCGGTAAATAGTGGTCCAAATGGAGAAGGGACGATCATCTGTGATCACTTGCATTTTCAACCCAAAATCGATTTTAGATATGAAAATGAAGTAATACATAAAAGTGGCCATAAGTCGGTAAATAGTGGTCCAAATGGAAAAAGGACGATCATCTGTGATCACTTGCATTTTCAACCCAAAATCGATTTTATATATGAAAATGAAGCAAAACACAAAAGTGGCTATAAGTCGGTAAATAGTGGTCCAAATGGAAAAAGGACGATCATCTGTGATCACTTGCATTTTCAACCCAAAATCGATTTTAGATATGAAAATGAAGTAAAACACAAAAGTGGCTATAAGTTGGTAAATAGTGGTCCAAATGGAAAAAGGACGATCATCTGTGATTACTTGCATTTTCAACCCAAAATCGATTTTATATATGAAAATGAAGTAAAACACAAAAGTGGCTATAAGTCGGTAAATAGTGGTCCAAATGGAAAAAGGACGATCATCTGTGATCACTTGCATTTTCAACCCAAAATAGATTTTAGATATGAAAATGAAGTAAAACATAAAAGTGGCCATAAGTCGGTAAATAGTGGTCCAAATGGAAAAAGGACGATCATCTGTGATCACTTGCATTTTCATTTCGATTATATATATGAAAATAAAGTAAAATATAAAAGTGGCCATAAGTCGGTAAATAGTGGTCCAAATGGAGAAGGGACGATCATCTGTGATCACTTGCATTTTCAACCCAAAATCGATTTTATATATGAAAATGAAGTAAAACATAAAAGTGGCCATAAGTCGGTAAATAGTGGTCCAAATGGAAAAAGGACGATCATCTGTGATCACTTACATTTTCAACCCAAAATCGATTTTATATATGAAAATGAAGTAATACATAAAAGTGGCCATAAGTCGGTAAATAGTGGTCCAAATGGAAAAAGGACGATCATCTGTGATCACTTACATTTTCAACCCAAAATAGATTTTTTATATGAAAATAAAGTAAAATATAAAAGTGGCCATAAGTCGGTAAATAGTGGTCCAAATGGAGAAGGGACGATCATCTGTGATCACTTGCATTTTCAACCCAAAATCGATTTTATATATGAAAATGAAGTAAAACATAAAAGTGGCCATAAGTGTGTAAATAGTGGTCCAAATGGAAAAAGGACGATCATCTGTGATCACTTACATTTTCAACCCAAAATCGATTTTATATAAGAAAATTAAGTAAAACATAGAAGTGGCTGTAAGTCGGTAAATAGTGGTCCAAATGGAAAAAGGACGATCATCTGTGATCACTTGCATTTTCAACCCAAAATCGATTTTAGATATGAAAATGAAGTAAAATAGAAAAGTGGCTGTAAGTCGGTAAATAGTGGTCCAAATGGAAAAAGGACGATCATCTGTGATCACTTGAATTTTCAACCCAAAATCGATTTTATATATGAAAATTATGTAAAACATAAAAGTGGCCATAAGTCGGTAAATAGTGGTCCAAATGGAGAAGGGACGATCATCTGTGATCACTTGCATTTTCAACCCAAAATCGATTTTAGATATGAAAATGAAGTAATACATAAAAGTGGCCATAAGTCGGTAAATAGTGGTCCAAATGGAAAAAAGACGATCATCTGTGATCACTTGCATTTTCAACCCAAAATCGATTTTATATATGAAAATGAAGCAAAACACAAAAGTGGCTATAAGTCGGTAAATAGTGGTCCAAATGGAAAAAGGACGATCATCTGTGATCACTTGCATTTTCAACCCAAAATCGATTTTAGATATGAAAATGAAGTAAAACACAAAAGTGGCTATAAGTTGGTAAATAGTGGTCCAAATGGAAAAAGGACGATCATCTGTGATTACTTGCATTTTCAACCCAAAATCGATTTTATATATGAAAATGAAGTAAAACACAAAAGTGGCTATAAGTCGGTAAATAGTGGTCCAAATGGAAAAAGGACGATCATCTGTGATCACTTGCATTTTCAACCCAAAATAGATTTTAGATATGAAAATGAAGTAAAACATAAAAGTGGCCATAAGTCGGTAAATAGTGGTCCAAATGGAAAAAGGACGATCATCTGTGATCACTTGCATTTTCATTTCGATTATATATATGAAAATAAAGTAAAATATAAAAGTGGCCATAAGTCGGTAAATAGTGGTCCAAATGGAAAAAGGACGATCATCTGTGATCACTTGCATTTTCAACCCAAAATCGATTTTAGATATGAAAATGAAGTAAAATAGAAAAGTGGCTGTAAGTCGGTAAATAGTGGTCCAAATGGAAAAAGGACGATTATCTGTGATCACTTGAATTTTCAACCCAAAATCGATTTTATATATGAAAATTATGTAAAACATAAAAGTGGCCATAAGTCGGTAAATAGTGGTCCAAATGGAGAAGGGACGATCATCTGTGATCACTTGCATTTTCAACCCAAAATCGATTTTATATATGAAAATGAAGTAAAACATAAAAGTGGCCATAAGTCGGTAAATAGTGGTCCAAATGGAAAAAAGACGATCATCTGTGATCACTTGCATTTTCAACCCAAAATCGATTTTATATATGAAAATGAAGTAAAACATAAAAGTGGCCATAAGTCGGTAAATAGTGGTCCAAATGGAAAAAGGACGATCATCTGTGATCACTTACATTTTCAACCCAAAATCGATTTTATATATGAAAATGAAGTAAAACATAAAAGTGGCCATAAGTCGGTAAATAGTGGTCCAAATGGAAAAAGGACGATCATCTGTGATCACTTGCATTTTCAACCCAAAATCGATTTTATATATGAAAATAAAGTAAAACACAAAAGTGGCTATAAGTCGGTAAATAGTGGTCCAAATGGAAAAGGGACGATCATCTGTGATCACTTATATAAGTATATATATATACTCTGTGTCCGATATTCATATCCACGCGATTAGTGCTCACTGATAACTAACCTAATAAACACAAAAATTATTTTGCACAATTGTATGTGGAAAAAATAACAAAACAAAAATTAAAATAAACGAAATTATGCATTTTTTGATTTATAATTCTTATTCATTTCATCTCAAGGCGAATTTATATACTTTTATTTATATATTGTTATTCATCTCATTCCACATTGTAGAACAGAGGTGCGCAAAAGTAAATTCTCTCACCAACACATTCAATTCTTTATTTTGTTCAGTGCACCTACAAACAAACAAATACAAAAACTGAAAAAATAAAGAAAAAGTCATACACCCATACTCATGCGCTTTTTTACTTGTCTCGTTGAGTGGACAACGGCTACTAAATTGTAAGAGCATAAGCAAGGCGAATTTATACAAGGTGGAGTCAGTCAATCAGCTGATAACTTTTTTTTTCGCTTTTTGGTTCTAACAGTTGTCAAAGCTTGTGTTTATATTTAAATATCTACATATTCTAAGCTTATTAACAAAATATTTATTTCTTTACATAAATAAGTAAAGGTCTCACTATTCAATTATCTACACAATGTTAAGTTTTAATACATATTTGTTAAATTTTTAATTTTTGTTTTTTGACATTTGTTAAGACCAATTGTTGTTTTTGTAGAACTGCCACCACCTTGTATGAATTCGCCTTGAGCATAACACGCATACCTAAATTGGAGCGTAAGGCGTTTTTTACTTGTCAAAAATTCTCATGCCCATACAATTTGTATGCAGCATCCCGAAATAACGCGACGGCAACGCTTTGCAATTGGAAAATCCGATTTTGACAGCGCGTTTAATAGTGAAGTTAGTTGCAAAACACAATAAATGTAAACACATACATACAAAAGGAGAAAAAAATATGCAAGAAACACATTTTTTAAACTTTAATATTTAGTTTCTTTGATAAAATTTTAGTTTATAAATCACGAAACAAAAATCAGAAACACCAATACTGCAATGTACTTTATTGTTTAAATAATCCGGGTTGTTATATTATTTGTTTTGATAACCTTCTTTTTATTGTTTGACGTAGCGTTGGCGCTTTTATTTAGGTATGACATTTCAGCGTTAAAGCTAAGCGTAAAGAAACGTTCCGCCTTACGCTTTTATTTAGGTAGGCCAGTAAGAATACGTGTGATTTGATTTTGCACAATTGTGCTATGGGCTGCGCACCAGCGTTACCGTTGGAAAATTTTGAAAAGTCGCATAAAAAGGGGATTCTTGAAGCAAAAGTCGCACAAAAAGGGGATTTTGGCAATAAAAAGGGGCAACACTTTTAAAGGAAAACAAAATTAGATAAAAACTTTTTTATTGAATTTTTTAATGATGTTAATGTACATATAGACAAATTCATTTTCTTTTTTTTTTAATTTTTCCAAATTTTTATAATAACGATTTGGCAAAAAAGACTATGTAATAAATAAAAAAAACTTAAAGAAAATTTTTTATATTGTTACAAATTATTTGTTGTGATTTGTAGCTTTTTTACAAATTTATAAATGTTGATCACAATTTAAAAAAAGCAAATGATAAAAAATTTGTGAACAGCGTATATTTAAAAATAAAATAAAATAAAATATTATTTAAATCACTTTTGGTATTTTCTTTTTTCCATAACTTTGAAAATTAATAGCAAAAAAAAAAAAGGAACACAACAATTATTATTTCTTTATGAGTTCATCACTCGGAATCCAATCTTCTAGGTCCATATCTAACACATTTTGTGCCGAAAGCATGGACTCGCATGAGTCCACTTTTAATCTGTTGGATAATTTATTTTTCATTAACGTAAGTTTTTCAGTAAGTTTTGAAAATACTCGCTCCGCCAATGCACTACTATGTGGCAGAGTAAATACATATGTTACAAATTCATATAAATAATCATTAAACCTCTTTTTTAAACTACCAATTTGATGCCAAAATTCTTCTGAATTTGTAATTTTAAACATAGTATCATATGTTTTGTCATAAATTTTTGATTCTAACATTTTTAATTCTTGTATAAATATATCTGGTTGAGTAATCACATCTTTGTATGTATTCTGAAACTAAATCATTGTAATTAATCTCCTTATTTGAGCTTAGAAAGAATGGATCTATATATTCTAAAACTGAAAGTTTTTTTTATTATTTATATCAATTCTTGTTACAATTTCATTACAAAGCTTTTGGTAAAAATTTAAGATATTTGTTTTTATTTCAATGGTACAACTTTTGATATTTTTTCGATACATAAATCTGCCTCAGCCTCATGTCCAATATATACATTAGTTTTTCTTTATTATGTAAAACATTCATAAAATCTACCTCTTCGATTTTAAAGTTAATAATAAATTCCTTTTTTAAAAAATTTGTAAAAATGTCTAATAAAATATCTTTTGTGCTTGATATAAGATAAATTATTTGCGAAGATTCGCTTTGAAAATTTTTATTAAATTTTAAATATATTTTGGTAGTTGGGGACAAACCTTGTTGAATTTCTAAAAATTTTTTCAAATTGGAAGTATTTTTCTCTTCGAATTGAGCTTGAATAAACAAGTGTTGTAAAACTTCCCACTGCTCTAAAATCCTTGCTACCACATGAAAAAGCAAGAAGCTTTTATATATATATGAAATATTTTTATATACTTAAGTTGATTGTTCCAAAAACGTCATATTAAAGCAAAAAGTTTTTTTTTTTTGAAAAAGGGGAAAAAAGGGTCAAAAATATTAAAAAGTGTCAGATTTAGTTCATTTTAGTAAAGGGGCACAAAAAGTGTCAGCGGTGCTGAAAAAGGGTCAAATTGCGACTTTAGTCGCTCAATGTTGTTGTTGGGTGTGTGTGGTGTTTACGTATAATAGAGATGCTCATATTAAAACTCATTATAAACAACTATCTCTTTATATATACCCTTGCCCCTCAAGGTGAAGGGTATAAAAACAAAATGCGCAAAGAAATAACAAACACACATCCACACAAACGCTTTGTTGTTTTTTTGTCAAAGCATGCAATGAATTGTCTTTTTTGGATGAAATTTTCAGAGGTTGTCTCGGATTTTTGCTCATATCTCCGTTATTTATGGACGGATTTTGCTGATTTTAAATAGCAAAATTCTCGAAAGCATGTCTGATGGAATTATTGAAGATTTGGATCCCGAAGATAACTGGGGTCTTCAGAAAATTGATTTCAACAGACAGACGGACAGACAGACAGACATGGCCTAATCGACTCCGCTATCGATAAGGATCCAGAATATATATACTTTATAGGGTCGGAAAATTATACTATGGAAATTACAAACGGAATGACAAATTTATATACAGTAGTGGTCAAAACATTTGCAACTGAGATCGCATTTTAACTTTTCATTGACCAATTTTCTCCAAATCACATTTCGATACAAACATATATTTTTTTTCATGTCATCATACATTGTTTTTGTTAAAAATATAAAAAAAAAACAAATTCCGTTAAAGTAAAATAACAAAAAATAAATTTTAAAAGATGTATTCAAAATGCAGCTGTTCAAAACATTTGCAACTCTTATTACTCTTAACTATGCTATTAACACTAACGAATGCTGGGAAATAACGGCAATCGCATTTGTTTTATTAATTCGTGATTTCGATCTTTGCATTTTATTAAAAAACTCATCATAATTATTTTACTATAAGAGTTTTAATAAGATATTTGAAGCATTAACATCGTAAGAATTACTTTTGTGAAAAATGGCAGGAAACAAATACAATTCCGATTTCAAGGTCGAATTTTTAAATGACTTTAAAAGTGGACTTTCTCAAAAAGACATTTCCTTAAAATATTTCGTCCCAAAATCAACAATTTGTCGCATTGTTAATAGTGGTAACATCCAACAACTCACAAAGGAGGAAGACCCCGTATTACTACTGTAAGAGTAGACAGAAAAATTAAGAATTTTTTCACGAAATATCCTAGAGCAGTTCCTAGAGAAGTTAAAACCGAACTTTCCATAGATGCCAGTCTTTCCACAATTAAAAAAAGAGCCCGAGAATATGGTCTAAAAAGTTTTAGATGCACTAAAAACCCGTTGTGTCGGAAAAAATAGAAAATCTCGGCTTGAATTTGCCCGCAACCATTTAAATTGGACTCAACTGCAATGGAAAAACATACTATGGTCCGATGAGTCCAAATTCAATCTCCGGGGTTTAGATGGAAGAGCCTATATTCGACGATCAGGAGGCGAAAAGTTTAATCCCAGAAACACAACCGCCACAGTGAAATACGGAAGTGAAAACATTATGGTGTGGGGGTGTTTTTAGGGAAATGGGATTAACCCAGTTCTCCGGATTACTAATACAATGACGGCCACAATATATAGAGACCTTCTAAGCTCAGTTATGCTTCCATATGGAGAATGTGAAATGACACTTTCATGGACATTCCAGCACGATAACGACCCTAAACATACGGCAGGTGTTGTAAAAGTATGGTTGGAGGAAAATAATATTAGTGTCATGTCGTGGCCGCCATAAGCTCCCGACCTCAACCCGATTGAGAACATGTGGATGATTGCAAAACGGAATATTGGTAATAAAGTATTCCGAAATCGTGATGAACTTTTTGCAGAGTTGGAAAAGCAGTGGAAGGAAATTCCCGAAGATTATATTAAAAAGCTAATAGCCTCAATGCCTAAAAGATGTTCCGAGGTAATAATAAATAACGGCTATGCTACAAAATACTGAATAATGAAATCGATTTTTGGATTTGTATAATATTTTCTTTAAGGGTTGCAAATGTTTTGAACACTTGTAGTTAGACTAATTTTGTTAAACTTTATTTTTTTATTGTTGTAAATTTATGAACATTTTTTTTTTGTTTTTGTAAAATAATATGCAATAACTGAATTTTATAAAAAGAAAATAAAAAAAACTTATGCTGAAAGTCTTTGTTAAAAAAATAAAGAATTAGGCAAACTGTGATTTCAGTTGCAAATGTTTTGAACACCACTGTATACCCTTCTCACGAAGGTGAAGGGTATAAAAATGTATTAATACTAAAAACAAATTGCAAGCAACACTAACAACGAAAAAGGGGAAATAACTGAGAAGCATTGCCAGATTAGACAAAAAACAGTACATTACTTATTGTGGCTTTAACAAACGTTTGTGAATAAAATACCTTTATTAAAGGTTTATAAAGCTAAAGTGTTTGTTAACAAATTTGTGTTTTAAATCTACAATAAGGTTTTATTATGAATTAGACCGTTAATATTTATTTTGTTTTCGTCTTTCGTATGTATGTTGTTTGAAAATTCTTAATATAAATTATTTTTCAGTTTGAAGTTTTTTTCAAATGTTTGTGGTTTATTTATTTTATTGGAAGCATGGCAGAACCAACAAGGTACAATTACTAGAACGTATGTTCTCAATTATACATTCCCTATAACGTCAAACAAAAGAAAATTCCAAAAAAAAAAAAAACAAAACGAAATGTCTAAGACAAACAAATTAATTTGTGGTTTTATTAGAAAATATCTATGTATTTGCTTTTTTTCGTGAAATATTTAATAGAAATTAAAATTTTTACAAATGGTTTTAATATAACGTGCAAAACATTGAGAAAACAAAATAAAAAGTGACGAGAGTAAATGCGTTATTTGACGTTGTAGGGGTAAATATTGATAACTCTCCGTAATAATTGTACCTGGTTGGTTCTACCATGATTGGAAGGAAAATGTTTGAAAATTATATTATAATAATATCGTTTTCAATAATAATATATGACATCATAATCGCCCCCATAAGGTAATACCGATTTTGCTATCATATCGTTTTTTGGTTTATTGGGTATACACAATATTTTTTATTTAGGCAGTATATACTTGAATAAATTTATTTACATGCTAAAATTGTATAAACAAATGCATATACATTACGGTTAATTTTAATTTTCACTTTTGCAGTTTTCGATGCTACAAAGGTCTAAAATTGATCTTCGTCATCTAAAAATTTAACGCAGAAAATTTAACAAAATCTAATATACAAATGTAAATAAAAATATTAGAAAACAATTCTCAAAGAAAGAAAATCATCAAGGAAAGAAAAAATAATTAGAAACGATTGATGGGTTTTTATATAAATCCAAAATTAAGTTTAAAATATAAATTTATCGTTTTTTGTATAAAAAACGACGTCCTTTAAAAATATATACTCAAAAATTTATGCTGATTGTTTTATCTTGATTTGAACTACTTATATAAAAAGGACATATGTATATAAATTAATTTCTAGTCATATTCAATACTAATACATATGGGCAATTCCACGAGAATGACAACCGTGACTGAAAAAACAAAAACCCTTGAAACTTTTTTCAATATGATTTGAATAGGAGAAAACACTAACATGTTACTATGTGAAGGTATTTAGAGCTTATTACAACATTTTAAGTGCAAAAATAATAGTTTAAACTGACTTTATTTATTATACCCTCCACCACCACAAGTGGTGAAAGAGGGTATATATAAGTTTGACATTCCGTGTGTAACATTAAGAAATATTCATCTGAGACCCAACAAAGTATATACAGTCACACAGATAATAGTACGTACCCCTTAAAAATTCTTTAATTTTCCAAAAATTGGTGATATTTAAAAAAAGTAAATGAATCAATAATTTTTAAATGAACACAAATATTTATTTCATTATTTAAATTTAAAATTAAAAACTTCAATTTAATAAAAAAAACACAAAAGTCTATTTAATATGACAGATAATTATACGTACTCTAAAAAAGATTAATGTACAAAAAGAATTTCAGGTATATATATTATTTTATTAGTATTTTGTTGGACCTCCTTTTGCCTCAATTACTGCTTTCAATCGATTACTCATTGAAAATACCAGTTTTTTTGTTGTCTCAGACGTTATTTTATTCCACTCATATTCCAAGCCATCTTTAAGTTGTTGTTTGTTTCTATAAGTTTTTTTTCGAATGCGCCGTTCCAATTCATCCCATAAATGCTCTATGGGATTCAGGTCTGGTGATTGGGGAGGCGAATGGAGTTGTTTCGGGACATTATAGAGAAGCCATTCTTTGACAATATGCGAAGTGTGCTTTGGGTCGTTGTCCTGCTGGAAATACCAGGTGCCACTAAGACCCAAAACACTTGCGGAATCTTTCAAACTGCTTTTCAAAATGTCTAAATAAAGAAATCGGTCCATATTTGTTTCCACAAATCGCAGTTTTCCAACTCCATTCGCCGACATGCAGCCCCAAACCATGACCGAACCACCACCGTGCTTAACTGTTGGAATGAGGTTCTTCGGTTGCAGCTCTTCATTAGGTTTGCGCCAAATTTTTTGTTTGCCATCACAACCGAATAAATTGTACTTGCTTTCAGAAATCTGTTGTTTTGTACACATACTTAAGTGCGAAGTCGAGCCGCTTTTTTCTGTTTATTTCGCTTATTAATGGTTTTTTTCTTGGTACGCGGCTATGGAATCCGTTTTTTCGCAAAACACTTCGCACTGTTTCTGAATGAACATTAATATTGTGGTCATTTTCCAAAGTATTTCGAATTTCCACGGCTGTTGTTTTAGGATTTTTACTAACAGCACTTTTTATAAATCGCTCAACTCGTGGGGTAATTTTGGGTGGACGTCCAGTTTTTGGCTTGCTTGCTAGGGATTGAGATTCAGAAAAGTTTTTTATTACGGTCTGCACCGTAGACTTGGCACGTCCAACAATTTGAGCAATTGAACTTAAGGAATTCCCATCTTTCCTCAATTTTAAAATATGTTCACGCATTTCGATACAAATGTCCTTTGTTTTCCTAACCATTTTAACAAAAAAGTAAATTTTTTTTTCTAAAATTACTGCAGTCTTTAAGAATTGCTTACAAACTAAGCTTTTAACACTTTCCGTATAATATTTTTTTTTATTAAATCTACTTATTTTTAAAAAGTACCGTTTCTATTTGGCATCGTACGTATAATTATCTGTGCTGCCATATTAAGTTTTATGTGTAAAAGTACAATAAGCGGAAAGTTAACCGGACTTTTTGTAGTTATTTTTTGACAGTGTTTCGATGCCTTTCAAAAGCAAGCAAAAATATCGATCAGAAATCCAGGGTTATTCTTAAACCGAAATTTTAGAGGGAGTACGTACTTTTATCTGTGTCACTGTATATTATTGATCCTTATGAAATTTTAAGTCGATTGAGCAATGTCCGTCTGTCTGTCTGTCTGTCTGTCTGTGTAAAACACTCTCACGTCCAAAATACATAAGCAAAATTAATGAAACGTATACCAAAATGTTTATAATTTTTCTAAGCATTTTGGTATTGAAAATCAGCTAAATCGAATTGGTAGAACCAGGATTATGGATCAAAATGTAAGACAACCTCCAAAAAATTTGATTATTTTCACATGATTTTTGTGAAATTTAGCACTCATTATTTATATGATAAAAGGACAAATTCTGTTGAAAATGGAAAGAATCGGTCCATAATTTCTCGTAGCCCCCATACAAATTTCGTACCGAAATATGGTGCTATGGTATATAAATGCTAATAGAATTGCAGTATCCATACAAAATTCAACAAAACTATGTTTCGTGCAAACAGAAATCGCGAGACCAATTTTTTTTGGATCGGGCACTATTTGGCCGTAGCCCCCATATAAAGTTTACTTCCGAAAATCACTTCAATACACTTAAATATCTTATATATATCACTATCAGGTTGAAATTCAACTTGCATAATTCCAATGCACATGAAAATCGCTGTAGGGAATTTCATGAAGATCGGCCCATAATTGGTTATAGCTCCCATGTAAGACCACTTTTAAAAAAACACATTCATTTTCATAAATATCTGAAAAATATCGTTATTTTTTTACAAAGATCGGTAGTATTAATTCACAAATGATGCTACTAGATTGTGTGAATATCGGTTCATATTTGACTATAGCTCCCATATAAGGTCAATTTCCGAAAATTACTTAAATTCTAATAAATCTCTTATAAAAGCTTCTATCTGGTTAAAATTTCAAATAAATATTTCCCATATATACGAAAATCGATGTGTTGAATTTTATGAAGATCGGTCGATAATTGGTCATAGCTCTCATATAAGGACCACTTCCAAAAAACACATTAACCTCCATAAATATTTTAAATATATCGATATCGAACTAAAATTGTATACAGATAATTTTTTTGTATCCAAACATTATACTACTGGGTTTTGTGAATATCGGTCCATATTTGACCATAGCACCCATATTAGCTTCATTTCCGATAATCACAATAATACCCATAAAAGCAAAATAGGCCTCAAATACATAAAAATCTCGTTAAAATATTTAATTATATCTTCCAAATAAGTCGCAGATATACGTAAGTTTCAAGTAGATTTGGTGACTTTGGTAAATTCATTAGAACAGAACAAAAATATACTTTTGAAGTTTCACTTAATATATTTGTTTACCCTTTTTTATACTCTTTTACTTCACTTGTAGTGAATGAGGAAAATTTTGAGCCAATCGGTTATGTTAACCAATTATTAAGTATATAAATTGTTAAATAGTACATTTTATTCCTATTATAAAATTATAGACTCTGTTGGAAATGGTTAGATTACGTAGTTATTTCAATTATAAATTGCTGAATTAAATAACATTTTTATACATTTGAAATAAAATATCTTCTGCGTAAACTAGTTTTTCTAACAATATATAAAATACTACTATACTATTTTAAATAAACTTTTATTTTGTTTAAAAAAAGTGTTTTTATTGAAGTATATAATTTGTATATAGTCCAAAATGTGTATTATATCAGGATTCATCCATAATCCATAAAGTGGCTTAAAAAGAAATTCGGTTATAGTCCTAATTCGCTTATAGTCCACAAAAATTGTGCAACTGTATTTGTAGACTATACATGAAAACTACTGTATTACATTAATATTCTACCAATATTCATAATCTAAGTCCCAATAACAAACACTAAATATGGATATTAGAGTGTTTATACCAATGAAATTTCTATAATTTTCATCTAATTTAGGTGGAGGGTATTTAAGATTCGGCATAATCGAATATAGCACTCTATCTTGTTTTACAAATACATTCTCACAAATACATAATTTACCTATGATATTACCTTTCAGCTTTAAAATAAATTTTATTAATTTATTTGAATAACAATATGTTCTAAATATTCGATGAAATTTGAAAAATTAATCAATATCTTAAAAAATATATATATATGAACTTTTATTCGATTAAAATAAAACTCGAATAATTGACAACACTAGTGTAAACACATTGTCGACAGTGGTTATCGTCCCAAATGAAATCAAGCCGAGTTTTATTGTGTTTCTACATAAACTCAGTCAAGTAGCGACGCAGCGTGCGAAGTATGAGCATGTGATTTGTCTGTGTATTGGTTTTGTTTAAGACGATTCGGATAAAAAATCTACTCGTGTTAGTAGCTTCTAAAACATTGAACAAAACGGTTGATACGGGATGACGTATAAATAAAATAAATAATATTGTATCCTTAAATAAAATCTATGCTGTATTATTTAGAAAAGTTAATCAAATTCTACAACTACATAGTGATTATTAAATTCTAAACAAATACATATATACATAAGTATAAGTACATATAATAAATAAACCAAAATGACGAATAACAACTCAAATGTGGATAATTATGTGGACTGTAACAATGGTGTTAAAACATTAAATAAATCAAATAATACTAATAATATTATTCCAACAAATTGGAAAAAAATCGGTGAAGTGTATAGCAATAAACTGGAGCAGCCGGTATTTATATGCTCAATTTGTTTAGAAAATGCTGACTGTATAAATACTGCATATACCACAAGTGATGGGTCAGCATTTTGGTGGCACATAAAACATCAACACATTTCGGTAGAATATGAAACTTTAGACAAAATATTAGAGGAGATACAAAACTTCGCAACAAATGGAGTCTCAATTGGAGAGAGGAACTCTGAAATAGCTGAACCAACAGATTTGAATGTTAACAAAATTGTAAGAGTCTAAAATTAATATTATTTACACAGTGATTAAAAAGTGAACAAAAAAAGAAATCAGCAGGGGTTCTCATGTAACAATTATGTTTTGTTGAAGTCCATATAATACGGAAATACTTATAGGTTTTTTCGATCACTTCGTTTAAATAAAATAACGACTTTCTTTAATTCTTTTAAAACTAATTTTAAAATTGTTTCTTTTGTTTGAATGAGATTTTTAAACAGAAAAAGATTTGTAAAAATCGGTTGGAAAATGGAAAATAAAGCAAAATACTGTCAGCGATATTTAAAAAAAATAAAAGAACACGCAATCATTCATATGAAAAAATCGGAAAAAATGTTATCACAAAAATTAGCATAACTGATTAATTTTTTAATTGATAATTTATTTACGTGTTTTAGATAGCTCTTTAATATACATACATTTTCACTAAAATAAGGAAAACTATTTTTACTGTCACACCATGAGGCGTAAAGAAAATGAAAATTTGTAGTGTTATTATTAGCAGAGCATTCGAAATACATATCAGAGATGTGCATGAATACCATTCAAATGACATATTTTCAATATTTTTTACTATTTCGGAGATTATTATATCAAAATAAGACGAAATTTAGTTCTTGAGCCACGCGCGATAAGTTATTTAAAACAAATTAATGCACTGATTTTGTACTATACATTCAACTTATCATCGAGCTTTTGTGAATACTTTGCATACATATCAAAACACAGTTATAAGTTTTGAGTTATTGTTATCGGCATTTAAAAAATGATTAAGAAAATGGCAATCAATTGTGAAACCGCAACCGCAAACACAACAAATGCTGTGTTTCATTCATATAAGAAAAAAGCCAATCAACTCATGTACATCTCTGATACATATTGAGTAGACCAACTACTTACGTACAGAAAAAATTATATATCATAGAGTGGAACTACCCAGCGGTAAAAATACACATTACGAAGCGCTTATCTAAGCAGTATTTCATAGCAGTGATTGGTTATTCTTTCGCTTATTTTCCCAATTATAATGTGCACAAGCTAGCTTAAGCAACTGTCAAAAATTAGCGAAAAGCCTGTCAAATGCATATGTAAATTAAAAAAGACTACATTTTTTTACCAGATAAATTTTTAGAAAACTGTATAAATTTTGTGAATATTACCTAGGTCAGTAACAATTGAGCTCCGTAGAGGAAACCCTGTTTTATGAAAGCTAGATTTATTTATTTATTATTAGTATTATTTTAGTAAAGATTTTTTCTTACGCTAAAATGGAATTTCAAGTTCTTATGACAAATGTTTTAAGAACTTGAACAGCGCTTTTAATTTTTTGAAAAAGATGATAACCAACATTTTTTAGACAATGTTCCCATCAGATCATATTTCGTTTTCTTTAAAATACACTGACGGCCATTTTCACAATGTACGATTAAAAGTTAACGTGAACTTTAACCGCAAGTTAGGCTAATCTGAATTTCACAATGTACGATTAATTTTTAAGTGACACTATTTAACAACAAAGTTGCTGTTAAATATAACCGAACAAACTTCGCCGGTTAGCATCTTAATTGTAAGAAATATAATAAAATAACATGAAAAAACATGTATACTTTTGTAATATTTATAATTTTTAAAAAAATGTAAACCGCAGAAAAGGAAATTTTGCTCTTCGTGATCCAGATATCACCCTGATATTGCAGTTCAGAAAAAAATACAAACCAAACAACAAATGTGCACTTTTTCTTGTTGGTTTTCAATATTTGTTGTTCTGTTTGTTTCTTGGTATAAATGCGCAATATAGTTATATTAAGTTACATATTTTTATACCCTACACCACCATAGTGAGGAGGGTATAATGGATTTGTGCAGATGTTTATAACGCCCAAAAATATTAGTCTAAGACCCACCTTAAAGTATACCGATCGACTCAGAAAGTGATTCTGAGTCGATTAAACGATGTCCGTCCGTCCGTCTGGCTGAGTACAGGTCACAATTTTGAAGATATTTCTATGCTATGTTTATTGTGTTATCGTAACGAACCAGCAGAGACCAACACCGAATGCCTAAGAGTCAGATAAGCCGAGTCGCCGAGTCGTGATATATTAGGACATTATGACAATATGACTGATAAGATACCTTGTGAATTGACCAATTATACTTTTTTTTGATATAGTTGACATATGTATTCGTTATACGAGTACGTTTGTTTGAAAGTATGCAAAAAAGGTTTTTTAAATATATTGGCCCATAATTATAGTCGAAAATAAAATATATTTTAAGAGAAATAAAGTCATCTTTACTTAAGAGTGGACTTTAGGTCTACCATAGACAAGTTAAAGTATACTTCTGACGTTAAAGTCGACTGTAAATATAAAACTAGCTGAAGTTGTTTTTAACTCATTTAACAACAAAAAGTCAAAAATGTTTAAGTTACAAGATATTGGCAGAGACTTTGCAATTATTGAATATTGAATCAATAAAATTAGTACCAAAATAGAATATATTTGATATTAATCTTTCCTGTTCTATTTTTCCACCACAAACTTTTTTCTTTAGCTTCCCGTTTACATTTATTGTTTGTCACTTTTTGTTTTTTTTAAATTTCTAAGTCAGCTGTTAAGCGATGCCACTTGTCTATATTTTGTTGTATATTGTATGATAAGATTTTCTACATTTGAGGTGACACCCAGTTAAAGTCGGTTCAATTTAAAACATACTCTAATTCTGACTATAGTTGGGAAATAATAAAAAACGGGTTTTTATTTTAAAGTAGTTTTTAAAAAGAACCGACTTTATTGTTTGATTATGATTATGGGCCATTTTATTTAACGTTATGTACATAGATTGTATAAGTAAGAGTAATATGAATATTTTACAACACCATATCAATATTTGTAAAATTTTAAAAACATGTGTTTTTTTGTTTTTGTTCTTTTTAGAATTTCACGTCCCGTATGTTTCAATGTTAAATGTTTATTAGGTTTAATCCTTTTCAAGAAAAACACATGGAGCAGAAACAAAAAAATATTTCCAAAAAAACACACGGTCGAGTGTAGTTGTTGTTTTCATCACAGAGTGGTTTACATCACTTTGTGGTTTACATATTTGGTCAATTCACAAGGGGTCTTATCAGCCATATTGTCATAATGTCCTAATATTTCACAATGGTTTTTATTGCTTTTCATGCAAAAAATGTTCTAAAAATGAAGGCTGACATGTCGAAATGACACACACCGTACCATCCAAAGCAATGTTCTCTCAAGCAAACTGACGCAAGTTCTTTAAATTTTGAGGGGGCCCCAAATTCTGGTATAACCGGCATACCCAAAGACGGCCTTGTCAGCGGATTTAAAATTATGTTTAGCAATTGCAATCATATCGTCTATTATTCCGAATTTATCGTTAAAATTTCTTTAATTTTTAAGATAAAATGTAAAATAATAAATATGAGTAAAAAAAATAAACTTGAAAAATCTTTTTTTTTTTCTTCTAATAGTGCGGTTTTCGTTTGAATGAAAGTAATTAGGTTGTTCTTTTTTAGCTTGATCATTTTGATACCAACATTTAGAAAAGGTCAGGCGAGTTAAATTAAGAGCTAAAAACATTCTACATATTTACATGATAAATGTATAACATAAACAATTAAGCTGTGTATTTTTAAAAAATATATGTATTTTATCATAATTTCAGAAGAAAAATCAGATAAAATTGTTGGAGGAATTTCATGAAAATTTGGTAAAAACTAACGTTATTAAGGAACAGGCTGATTTTGAAAAACAGGCTGAGCAAAATCTCAAAATAGAGCCGTTACTCAATACATCTGATAAAGATGATATCAAGCCAAATATTAAAGTCGAAGAAGCGGATAAATATGCTAGCAAATTTTCAAACTGTAACTACTATTATGATAATGAAACTCATACAATATCAGATGATGATGAGGAAGATGGCGACGACGATGACGATGAAGATGATGAAAATCGTAATCTAAGAGCTCCCGATGACCGCAGAGTAACAGATTATCTCAGACACAATGATTTCATTGAAATATCAGATGATGACGATGAGCAAGATGATGTTGACACTTGTCCAAACTCTCCTACGTTAACAAATGAAGAAACTACAATAAATGAAGTTGTTAATACAATGGATAACAATATGTCAGATGTGATGGAAACAAGCAGCTTTAATCTGTTTGAACAAATGAGATCTAAAGGTATTTACACATTTGCCATATATAAAAAATACTTGTACAGAAAATAATGAATATCGGGAATGAATTTCTACATAAACTGTCTGTATTTAACATTTAAATTTAATCCAAAAACTGTGACTATGAAAATAAAAATATAAATAATTTTCTTCGAGCCTTCTAGCATAGATGACAACTAGATAGGTAACTGAGAGGCTAAAACCAAATAGATGAGTATGTATTGCTTTGTATTTTGTTATTGTATCACACATACATATGTATGTATGTATGTGTGCAAAGAGAGTAATTTGTTTCTTTGAAATTTCTCTCTTCTTCCGTTGTATGATTTCTAGCACAGCATGTCAATTAAAAAATACTCTCTTTTCACACATATGGGTGATAGCATAGAATAATATATCCATAGAAGCGCTACTGAGAGGGAGAAAACCTAAGTCTGTTGTCAAAAACCTAAGTCGTGAGAATGTATTAGTACATAGTTTTGAGGTTGTATTGGTGCCTTTTTAATTTTCACCAGACACACAGAGTTCTATAAAAATGTATAAATTTTAATTTATTTAAATTTTCTTCAATTTTCAATACCAAAAATTGAAACTCTGTTCTATAAATAAAATTCTACCACAGATAAATTTAAGTGTCAAAAATTAATAAAAAATAAATTTGTTCATTTTAGCAAAATAAAAGTGTTTCGGAAATAAAAGTGTCCTGCAAGTATTAAAAACATTTGACAAAAATTGTGTAGAAGTGTAAAAAAGCGGTTCGGTCTATATTTAGTCGGGAAATCGAAGTTAAAATTTGAAGTATTTTGATATGTTTAATTCTCTCATAAGTATGTTGAATTCACATATCACAAGTACGTGTGAAGAGAGTAATTATTGTTACTCTCAGCTTACTCTCAGTTGCGCCTCTAGTTGTACCCTATGGGTGATAGATTAACAAAATACATTGCAATAATAGTTGTCATCTATGTCTTCTAGATTTGTTTCAAATTGAAAAATTATGAAATTTTTTAAATGTTTTTTTTTATACTTATTCACTAAAATCTTAATTCTGAATTATAAAACATCAGCCATTTATTCTATAAATCCATTTCCAACATTTAATTTTCTAGTTTCATTCAAAGGCTTCATTCAAACTAATACAAATTTAATTAAAATATTTGTTCTTTATTCAGTTTTGTTTTTAATAATTTACAAAATGTTTTAAACAAAGTATAACAAGTAGTCCGAATCTCTATTTTTTAAATTACTCTCTCACATATACGGGTTCCGTGTGAATTCAACACACTTGTGAGAGAATTAAACACATCAAAAGTCTCGAAATTTTGACTATAAATTATAGAATAAATAAAGTTTAACACACGTAAATTCACTAACACACATTATTTTATAATTTTTTCCAACACTTACAGCACTTTTTCTTTTCCGAAGCGCGTCCATTTCGCACATACTAAAAAAATATTTTTTTTTTTTATTAATTTTGACATTTTATTTTGTTTGTGGTAGATATTAAAATATAGAACAGAGTTTCAATTTATGGTATTTAAAATAGAATAAAATTCAAATAAATTAAAATTTAAACATTTTTATAGAACTCTGCGTGTCTGGTGAAAATTAAAAAGCCACCAACACATATACATTTTTGTTACTAACACATGTTTAGACTTAGGTACTTTTTCACTAACACATGTTTAGAGTTAGGTACTGCTGTCAAAGAGTCGGACTACTTGTTATACTTTGGTTTTAAACAAATTGACTTAAACCTTTTTGTAATAGATTTGAATGATCCAATAACGAACTAATTCTATAAAGAATAAATTCTCAAAGTACAAAGAATTTAATATATAATGAATTCATTAACGGAATGGTATAAATAATTAATTTGTTCGAACCCTTGGATTGAATTCAATGATTGGCAATTCATATCATTTATGTATAAAATGACTTCTGTATACCTAAATACATATCTAATATATTAACTCAAATTTATTTCAAAACCCCCTTTTTATAGAAATAGTTTTGTCTCGGCCTATGACTTATCCGATGCATTCAATTAACTGTATTCCCACACCAGATATATCTCCTTGTGAATCTCTAACAAATCAACATTGTAATACAAATCTAAAGGCTCCTCAATATAATAAATCCTCTAAAGATACACAATCGAATCAACTCCACCACATGTCCAAACAGAGGGCCAAAAATTTCAGACCATACCAGTGCGATATTTGTGGTACACGAACTATAAATAAAAAAAATATGGAGGATCATCAACAACGAGTTCACAGTTCCTTATCACAAGAATTTGCACATAAGCGGTACCACCAAGTTAAGGGATCATTTCAAAATCACCAAAGTGACTTAGTGCAAAGCAAGAATCTCTATACGCAAAGTAGACCATTTAAATGCAAATCATGTAAGAGAACAACTAAAACCATTAAAAGCATGGAGCGTCATCAGATATTATATCATAGTCCCGATTCACATAAATTCACAACTCAGTGTGGAATTTGTAAGAAAAGTATATTAACAAGCAAATTGAAATATCATATGCTACATCATTCTTCGTCAGGATACAAATGTGATTACTGTGGTGTCGTCTATAAACAAAAACATTATCTTAAAAGACATATCAGTAAGTTTCATGGAGATAGAAATTTTAATTCAGTACCAGAATATCAGTATCAACACCATGCAAATTACAACATACCGCCCAGTATTGCCATTCAAAATGACAAGGACCAAATGGAACAACCATCACTAACGTCATACTCAGTTAATTCCATACCAGCAAATTTAACGTCTGAAGAAGAACTACGATATCAGGAATGTGAACAAATCTGGAAACTTCTTGGCAGTTGTAATAATGTAACAGCACAGCAAGATTCGTGATCATACAAGTACTATTATATTTGTATTAATTTTCCGAATATAATTTGCTTTATTAAATACTAAACATCGCAAAATATAATCGTCATTCAGGTCAATTAGGGACAATTCAATAAAGCTTAAAAACCAAAGCCCCAAGAAAATCAGGAAAGCATATACTTTCAATTCATCTTTAATAAAAATATTTGGTACCAAACAATTGTTATGATAAGTCATTTATCTTCAAGGTGCTTTAGTTCTAATTTATTTAATATATTGCACACAAGATCACTCGACATTCCTTAAATTATGCTGAACGACTTTGAATTATTTTCAGAATCAATTTAAGAATGTAAAGGTAAGGTGAGACTACGCAAATTATTTGACACAAAATGTTTCATGTGTTGGATCAAAACTACATCAAATAATCCATGGCTTGATTTTGTGGTCACACTGTACACATTTATTTGCCATATTTGTTTAATCTAACTACACCGAAATACTATCAAACACACGAAGGGGAAAATATATTTGTCTTGTGGTCATATTTATGGTAATATTTTTTCTAAATAATTATTAAATAAAGCTGTAGAAAAACTTTAATTTCTTTCATCAATAAAATATACATATCTAGAAAGTAAAATACTACTAGATTTTGCTTTATATTTGAAAGAATTGTGAAATTTCAGTACTTTTATTTAAACGTCAAATATTTTATGTTCCTAGTTTAAACAGAAAATATTTTTGCACGGCAAACAAGAAAACAGCTGAATTTGGTCAAACAAATTTATTTGCCGATAAGAAAACTTTTACAAATCCCGAAATTTTTCGGGATTTCGGGATTATAGTTTCAAATCAAAGAACATAAAATTCAACAATAAAAACTGTTTATTTCGTTAATATAAGTATTTAGGTAAAAATATAATATAATGCAATGAATTAAAATAAATTTGACACAAAAGATATTTCATATTTATACTCATGATTCAAATATACAAGGTTGCTCCACTTCTCTCTCACAAAAATATTTTTGAAGTTTATTGGAATTATTTGAAATTTGGTTTTTGTAAACAATAAAAAAGTCTTTGCCACATATGGAAAAAGGGAAATAACTTTTAAGAAATATTTAATTTTAATGTGTAATTTATATTAAAAATTGGTTTCGGCTTCTTGTTTTTGTGTTTTTTCTTTCTTGGAGTCTGTATAAGGGATAGTTTATAATTATTTCAAAAACGAATTTCTTTAGTTAACATTTTTTTTATTGAATTTTTTGTTTTTTGTTTTCTGTTTTATTTTTTTTTTTTTACTTTTAAATAAACAAAAATGGGATTTTAAGAATGAATACGGTAGCACGATTTTTCATAATTCCAATAAACGTCAGAACGTTAATATGGCGACAAAAAGAGAAAGTGAGACTACCTTCTATTTTTGTATCATGTTTATACTCGTATTCTGAACTTTATGACAGTGAGAAATCTATATCAAAACTGAAAATTGTATAACTTTTGTATTGAGTACATACGCTATGTAAAATGATTTTTAAGAAATATATATATTGAAACTAGCGTAGGTACATTACCATTACCAATCGAAAATGTTTGTTTCCTCCCCATATTAACATTTAAAATAAAATATAAAAGTATTGTTTTATATTATAACAAAAAATGTCTGTCTGTTTGTTTAAAACACGATACGGCACGAATACTCTCTGTTGATAAGGTTTGTTTGGTATTGAAAATGCTCCATGATTTCACCTATCCCCCATACAATTGTCTCCCCGGAATACTGTTTGAACAGTCATAAATATGTTGATTATGCGACAATCCTGATAAAATGTTGCGCAAATAAGTTCTAAATACTTTGAAATTATACTGTAAAGTATGGAGAAAACCGGGCAACATTTATCACTAGTCCCCATACAAGATTATAATTGACTAGGGACAAATGTTGCTCGATTTTCTCCAATCTTTGCAGTATAATTTAACAGTACTTAGAACTAATTTGTGCAATAATTAACATCGTGATGAAATTGGACATTGACCCTAATAATTTATATGTGAGTATAATGATATTAACATAAATTTCGATATAAGTCATTCAAAGTTTTAAGAAATTAATCACTCTATCAAATTCCGTACAGTTCGGACCATAACTGATTCAAGTCCCCTTAGAAGGCCAAAACTACATATTGATGGTGGGTATACAGGATTCTGCACGGCCGATTATAACACTCTTGCGTGGTTTATATTCGTATTATTCAATGTATGGAACTGACGAAAAACATCGTTCATAGTCAACGCGAATTTCTTAATAAACTTGTGTATAAGTCTGTCAATGCAAGCGAGACCTGCTGCCCCCTGACTGAAATTAAAAAATCTGGCTCCGTTTGGATTTGAAGCCAGATTAGTATTATAATTATGCTGAAAATTAGCTTTCTAAATATTTTGGGAGCTTCATAAATCTTCCTAAAATATTAAAAATCTCGTAATTTTCCGGGATTTGTTAATCCCGAAAAATCCCGGGATTTGTTTTCAGAAATCCCGATCCCGAAAAATCCCAGGATTTTCGGAATCGGGATTTCGGGATTGGCATCCCTAAATGTGACCAATGTGTGACCACTAAACAGAAAATATTTTCCTCAATTTTGGGTAATTTTTTATTTGATCTTGCAATTCATTTGCAAGATCAAACAGCGTCAAATAACAGCTGTTGCATCATGTGTTATCCCAAAAGTAGTGTTGCTATATCTTAAATTAAAAATCGCTAAGTAATGAAAACAAATCGCGAAAAGAACTCAAGCTTGATCAATTTAATAATATAATTATTAAATGTTTATTTATTAAATTATATTACTATCAACGTATTAAAATTAGTAGGTATAATTGTACTTAAAGTAAATAAAATATCCTAATATAATTAACAATTTTGGAATTTTATTGTATTTATTTGGATTTTGAACTAAAAATCGCATTATTCAAACAAAACGAATATTACTATGATGAACTTTACAATAATAAAATAAGCAAACTGTTAAAAAGAAAAAGTATATTTTTAAAATGTTGAAACCAAAGTATATACAAGTAGTCCTACTCTTTGACAGCAGTACCTAACTATATATTGGACGCAAAACGAAATGAAAGTGTGCTAGAAGTGTAAAATAAAATTCTGTGTGTTAAAGAATTAACGAGAATTGAACTATATTTAATCGAACATTTTTTCTTAAAATTTCGAGACATTTGATGTGTACATTTTTCACAAGGGTGTTGAATTCACACGGTACTCATTTATGTGACAGAGTAATATTGAAAAATAGAGTCGGACTACTATAACAAGTTGAAACTATACTTTTCATTCAGAATGTTCATAAATATTATATTCGCATTTAGAAAAATTAAACAGATCACAATGTTTAAGAATGAATTTTTAATTGCAATCAAATCATAATATTTATGTATGTCAAAACTATTTTCTTTGATTTTAAATTCAATAAATATTCCATACATTTGAGCAATTTTAAATTTTGTAAATAGAAAAACTCCATAATCAAACTATGTTAAATGTATACAAATATAAATCGCATAAAAATGCAAAAATCGCAACATAGTTTTTCTCCCAGTATGTCATTCTAGGCTGAATGACTTTTATGTGAATAAGAAGACTTCATTTATTGATGCCATTTTTTTAGTGAAAATAATTTAAACAACAAATAAACAAGAAATATTGATATGTATTATAGTTAAAGAATAAAAATAATGCAATTTTGTTTTAAATTTAGTACCAAAAATATTTAAATAATCTCCTTTTTAATCCGCCATGTTGAGCCAATAATTTTCTTTGTTTGCTCTATTTGATCAAACAATTATTTGATGAAAGTATTTGATATAGTGTGACCACACGGCAAATATATTTACTGATTAATTTTTGCAGCAGTTTCGTCAAACAAAAAGTGAAAAATTAAATTCACTATATGATAAAAAATTCAATAAAACTTTAATAAAATAATTGTTTTACAATTCGAAATAAGTGCGTTAACCTTAAAAAGATTTGTAAGCTCAAATTATATATTTTTTATGTATTTATGTATATAGCTAGTGCTCACACTATGTTCACATTAAGAAAATATTTTGTTTGCCGACAAATAATTTTATTTGTGGTCAGATTCAGACAATGAAATATTTGACGATAATCATCAAATATTGGCTGTGTCTGACCGTACCTTAAGACTTCCATTGTGTTATACTAAAGTTTGTAATTTTATATAAAAATTTATTATTATTAAGACAAAGACAAGTTTCATTAAAATTTGTTAAGGATCGCTGCATATAGTTTTAGCTTTTTTTTAACCAAACTCAAAATAAATTTATAATTATTATTTAAAACCAAAGAATATGCATTATTGGTGTTTTTTTTTTTTGTCTGGTTGGTAGTGTTTATAAAAACCCATTTTGGAAAAATAGTCAAAATTTTTGATTTTGGAAAAAAAATTACAAATTTTTTATTTTTTTTCCGAAAGATTGAAGAAATAGCTATGTAAACTATCTGGGGCACATTTTGCTAAGAACAATAGGTAATAAGTTACATGGATGAGAAAACACACCTGCTTTGCCAAAATGTCAAATTTTGACCCCCTCTAACTCAGAAAGTTCTCGACCGATTATGTTGAAAAATAGTTAGTTGTCTCAACTACTATCCAATAGAACTTCCTTCATTTCAACAAATGGTTGGCGGATTAAAATGCACTACATGACATTCATTGCCTTTTTCAGAAAAATGTAATACTATTCTAGATCAAATGAATCTGAAACTGTTTTGAATGGACCAGCGAATAGTAAAATATATCATGGAAAACTTATTTATAGACCAAGAAGAAATAAATGAAGATGATAATGGAACTAATTTAGAGAGTGAAGCACAAATGGATTCGGCCTCGAAAGATGAAGAATTTACAGCTTCCATCAACATTAAAAATAGTTCGAACCATATAGTTTTAAATATTTATATTAGTGCCAATAAACATAATGGCAACTCTGAGTTTGTGATTGCAATAAAACTTTATAAACTCATTCTTTTAACCCTGCTGTTAGGTTAAGCCCACTTGGTCCAATTTTTTAATTGTTTCCTCTGTAATTTTTGAACGGTGATATATACTGACTTAGTTTTTTAGCTCACGTGGTCTTTTTATAAGCCAATGCTATATACACAAATTCAAGGATCTGACTTAAAACAGGACTGAGAAAAATAAAAAATTACGAATATAAGGTTAGGAGACCATTTGGTCCATAGTATATTTGCATCGGTTTCCTTTTGATTTTTTTACATTTATTAATAAAAAATTCGTATTTATTTGTTTGTTTTATATGTTTTCTGAAATATAATCAACTTCCGAATCTGAAATATCGGAGTCACTTTCAGCATTGTCGAAAGTAAAACACGTCTGTTTTATAAAACTGCGCACAAAGTGACCCAAGCATTTGCAAATATTTGTGCTTCTTTACAACAAAAATCATCATAGATTAAATATTATATATTTAATCTATGATGATTACAAAAATAATTTTTTTTTTTTAAAATATTCAGATCACATACAGATTAATTTGATCTAGAATAGTTAAAAATTTTTCTGAAAAAGACAATGAATGTCATGTAGTGCATTTTAATCCAAAACATCCATATTTTCTTTATATTTGACCACGCCTATACCGCCCACCATTTGTTGAAATAATGGAAAAAATATATTTTTCCACATTGGTACGCTCAATTACATTCCATTAGTGCAAAAAATGATCAAAAATTACCCAACTTCAAGAGGCCATAAAAATGAAATTTAAAACCACTTGGCAGTTCTGTTTACTTAATGATCTACATTCATTTCCCATTGGAATAGTTGAGGCTGGTTTTTCTTGTTGCACAGTGTAATTTAATGTAAAATATTTATTTAGAAGTTTAGCAAAACTCGATAAGCGACCGGCACAAACTACAGAAGTTTTGATAATAAGAATTGTATAGTAATGTAAAAATATAAAATAAATGTAATATATTAACTACGTAGTTTTGCAAAACTATAGTCAAACCACAGAAGTTTTGATATTAACAATGGTATAGTAGTAAGGCGACCAGATTTTGAAAATGAAAATAGATGACATAAAGAAAAAGTCAAAAATTTATTTGAATTCTGCTTGTATAATATATTCCTAATACATTATGATAGTTTAAACAAATTTTTGTTGTGTTTCAAACAAAAAAGTTTTAAACTAATAAGACTTTTTGAACTATGTCTATTGTTTTGTCATAAAATAACAACAATTTGTTTAAACTATCATAATATATTAGGACTAGAGTTTCCAAAAAACCGAAGAATTTCAGAACCGCAGTTTCGGTTTTAAAAAATTTTAAACCGATCGGGTTTTGTTTTTTTTTTTCGGTTTTATGATAATTTGTTAAATATTAATGTTATAGAAACAATATCTGTTGATAATATAGGAAATTCTACACAAATTTAAAATTCAAACTTGACGGGTTTTCAAGAGGATAAAGGAAAATTTATTTTAATGGTACTCTTTTAATATATGAAATTAGTTAGCTTATATACTGTTACGTTTTTACCTTTTAAAAAACGGGGTTGATTTCCTTTAAATAAACCGGATACTTTTGATTGCAAATAAAAGCCATTTAGTAGTTTAAAATTGTATCAACTCTTTATGTAAATGTACAACAACAACAGTCTAAATATTCAGTGTCTTTATACACGTTAATCAATTTACAGAAATGCACACAAACTTTAAAATGTACAAACTCACATGTAAACTACAGTTGATGTTAACATTAACAGCGACAACTGCAACCTCTGTCAGTATTTATACACACTAGTACATTCGAATTCTAGACCTTTCGATGTTACAAACAATGCTAATAACCGCATGCTATCAACATTGTTGTTAAGTAGAAGCTGTTACTGAAGGACGTGCTTATAAACATGATGAATGTTGCAGGCTGTCGTTACATACCATTAAATTCAAATCGCTATTGCAGATTCGTAACAACACATTAAAGTTGGCTAATAGCTTGTCAGTAATGAAATAATCACGAATAGCGGGCTCAATGGTATTATGATACCAAAAAAAAGAGAACTAAACCAAACTAAGCAGTACTTTTTCGTTCTTCAAAATGGTACTTTTTGAATTTTCTAATATATTATCGTAGAATCAGGAAGTTACTTTGATTTCAAACATGACGGGGGTTCAAATGTGGAAAATTGGTACTTTTTCCTCTAATGGTACTTTTTGAGTAAAAAAAAGTCATTAAGCCATCTATATGACATTGAGGATACAAAAACTATTAGTATATTTTTTCGATTGGTATTTTTTGAAATATCTATAATAATGTACCTATAAGCAGAAAATTAAACACATATGATCCTGACCGAATTAGAATCTAAAAAAGAAACTCACAGGTAATGTTTTCTATCTAATAAAACTTTTCGACTATTTTGTAATAAAAATCTAAAAATTAAAAATGATTCTGAATGAGTTAGAAAAAAGGTGACTTTTGTGGTACCTTTCATACTTTTTTTAAATTAAAGAAATAGACTGAAGTTTAATTATCACTTCAATTCAATAAACTGAAGTTTAATTATCAATTTTTTAAATGATTTTGCGTCATTCTTCATTAACCAGTTTTCTTGCCTGACTTAAGCAATTTGAACAAGTTTTAAACTTTCTGTAAAGGATATATAAGTGTTACCATTTATTTTCAAAGTTCAGTATGAACAGACACTGCACGACATTTTCCATACGATTTGACAGAATAAACTGGTGACCGGCGTGAAAAAAAATTTGTTTTATAAAAACAAAAGTTAATAATGCTTTTAAAAATTAAGATGAAAAAGGATGACAGAAAGAGGACGTATGGTCACCTTAATAGTAGTGCAAAGATGAAATGTAAAAGTTATATATAAAATGTAAAATTAAACCTCAGAATTTGATTATATAAAATATAAAAAAAATGTAAAATAATAAATATGTGGTTTAGATTCGGTTTAATATATGTATTATGATTAGGGGCGGATTTATATGCAAATGCATGTTTTTTCTCAAACACACACTGGTCAACAAAATTTTGTAACAAGAAATGTACTTACTAATTTTGAATTACCTACCCTACCATCATTCGAACACCATATTTATTTTGATTTGATCTGGTGTAGTTTTTGTGTTACAGCCAGTGCTGCAATATGTGAAGATTTTAAATTCTCCTACATGTACAAGCAGAAATAAAATAATAAAAACAAAAATAAAACCTGCTCTAAGTTCCGATCGGTCAGCTACGCCAGAAGCAATCGAAAACGATTCAATAGACACTGACTTTCAAGAAACCTTATCATCTAATAAGTCTAATCCGCAATTTCAAAAAGATCTCAATGATTTGATACTTGACTTAAATTTGTCCAAACAGCAGGCAGAACTTTTGGCCTCTCAATTAAAGGGATGGAATTTATTACAACCCGAAACAAGAATATGTTACTATCGCAATCAGGATGAAGAGCTAAAAGGTTTTTTTCACAAGATACAAATATAACTCTTCAAATATGAAAGCTTCGAGAGCAAGAGCGTACATTATTTTTAAATATTATCTAATAAATGAAAACTAGTTTTATGTTAGGCATGGTGCCAAAATCTTTTATGTATATTAAGATATTACATTATAGTCTTAAGTTTTTCATTCAATATTTTAATAATTATAAGTTTGTTTTGTTTATAAATAAATGAAAAAAGGCTCAATAAAATTAATACTTAATACAAGATGATCAGTTAGTATTATGTAATAATGATTATGGCGTAATGACTGCTTTGGGTATAGAATATAAAGCAGAATAGTGAAGTTTTTTATCAATGGTTAGAAAGTAAACCGAGTAATGCAAAAATTAAAGAAGGCATATTAAAAGAAAAACTTAGTGATTGAGAAAAATCACCCTGGGAATCTTTAATAAAAGTGACTTTAAATTATCTCGGAAATCACCGATGAAGTGACTAAAAAAGCATTGTCACGGAGCTGTTATCTACTTACAAGGATTTAGGCTGTAATATATCGTTGAAAATACATTTCCTACATTCACATTTAGAATTCTTTCCTAATAATTTTGGAGCCGTCAGCGATGAATACGGTGAAAGATTCTACAAATACATTTCTACGATAGAAAATCGGTATCAGGACCAGTGGGGTACATGAATGCTGGCGGACCACTGTCGGACATTATAAAGAGACATTCCTTGAGCAAAATACAAAAGAAAATCATTAACATACATTCACATTTATATTACATTACTAGCTTGACCCGGTGCGCTTCGCTACCCCTGTCGTAGTAAAAAAATAATATGTAAGAATTTTATAAAAAAAATCGGTTTTCCCCCTGTTTATCCCTTTCTGGTCCAAGTATAGAAAAAAGTTATAGTCTATTGATGCTTTCAAGTAAGGATCTATCTACGTTCCAAATTTCAATAAAATTCGCTTCAGCCGTTTAGGCGTGATGCTCAAACAAACAAACAAACAAACTTACAAAGACATTTATATATTTATATAGATATAGATAACAAAATAACGTTATTTTGTTAATAAAAACTGAGATTTTCTTACATAGAATAAAATCAAATTACTAAAGAACTATTCGTATTTAAAATATTCTAATTATATTTCTGTTATCCTTATCCTATTTCCAAGCATAACTAACAAAAGTTTTCTTGTTACATGCAAAAAGTGTTTTTATGTTGACCAGTGTTATCTATCCGAATCATACAATTTGCTTTAAAATGGCATCGATTTGTTGGGGCATATTTTTGCATATTTAATTGATATTGCATATTTTGTCATATTTTACTTCGAAATTAATATTTTTATGCATATTATCCCATTTTTTTTTAATTATACTTTTTTGTCGTAAATGGGCAATATAATGTCTCGACATAAAGTTTTTCGGTTAGTCAACATTTTGCTTCAAACAAGTTTAGAGTTTTTATAAAGTGTCAAAAATTCATTAATCGTATTAAAAACATTCATATTTGTTTTCACTGAAATTTCGATTTATAAGAGATCGTTACCGAACGATTTTGTAACTTCACGTACACAGATACCGCACTTCACAATTATTTATTACAAGCTGAAAATTAAGGATTGATGCTACTTTACAGCACGATCAACATTGTGATGATTATAAAAGACAAGTAGCATAATGGTGGCTCTAAAGAATATGGAGTTAAACAATTTTAATTCCAAGATATTAGGATTAATCAGGGATATTCCTGTTCCCACTTTCACCAATCTTCGTATTTTGGAAGCATAATTACAACAAAATTGTGTAATTTTCTCAGCATTTCTAATTATAAATGTTTACACGTGATTTTTTAACCTAATTATATAATTTTAGAAAGTTTATTTAATATAAATATTGTTGTAATTAGCCAGCAAAAATTTTGTGAATTTTTGTAATGGCAACTAGTTACCACATGTTGCGGGGGGTATCAAATGGCAACATCGCCGGAAAAACAACACAGAAGCAAAACAAAAAAATTTGCGTGGGGGGTAGTTAGGGGAAGCGTCGGGAGAAGGTCAATCACCAGCCTCCATTCCCGCATTTAAATATTTTTATATTTTATGTATAGGGAGGGGCATAATTGTGTATGGAGCCACCACCTCCAGCACATGGAATGACCAAAATTTACGATTCACATGATTGTATCAACCATATATATGGTTACAGTAAACAAGTATATGTTTTGACTATAGTTAGAAAATAATAAAAAGCGGGTTTTTATTTTAAAGTTGTTTTTAAAAAGAACCGATGTTTTTGAAAATCAAAAATACCATCAGATGAATAAAATTATAATTTAGTCCGACTTTGTTATCACACTCAAAAACGGACGTGATCTGATATTATTAAATAAATCTACATCGAGAAAGTGATGAAAACATTGGCCCATAATTATAGTCAAACACTAAAGTCAATTCTTTTTTTAAAACAAGATCTGAACGCTTAATTTGTTGTTTACTCGTAATAGACCAAGCAAAAAACCAATTCTTTCTACTAGCGACCTGAACGTTTTGTTCAGATTTTTAGAATCAACCAAATAATTCTTCGCTGAACACACATTTAGCATAACTGAATGCAAAATTCAGTAAAGTTCTTCATAGATACCGTAAAACGTGCCGTTCAGCATTGTGGAACAGTAAAATAAAACTAAACGCATCGTTCAGTAAATTTGAACGAGACGTGGTAAAAATATTTTTGGCAAATTTTTTTAAAACTTTAATATATTTCAATTGCCGGCTACAGAAGTAACGGGATTCTAAAAAAAACAGTAAGTGTTAGAATTTGACCGAATCTCATTTGTGTGTTGATTATTATAGTGAGTAGTTCATATTTCATATATTGACATCCATACATTAACATTGAGCTTTGTTAGATTAATTAAATTTCTATTGGTGAAGTTAGAAGGTAAGTTGTACAAGGTGGCGCAAAAGTAATCCTCCTATCGGAAAGTGCTATAAATGTTGCGATTGGCCCCTAATGTTAGTTCTGTTTTGACATTTGTGTAGTAAACACATGCGAATACACGTTAATAAACAATGTTACGCTACACTGCTCCAGAACGCGGAATATTGCTGACTATTTATTTGACCAATAATCGGTCGGTGACTTTGGCACAACGTGAATTTCGTCGCAGATTTCCTGGCCGTCCAACGCCTACTGGTAAAACACTGCGACGTTTAGACGCTCTCCTCGAAGAGACTGGCACAACACGAGATGGAGGATTCATCGGACCTTTTTTCTTCGAAGACGTCGCGGGCCAAACGGTTACTGTGAATGGTGAGCGCTACAGAGCAATGTTCAACGAGTTCATTTTGCCGCAACTTGATGAATTGGGATTGGAAAACATGTGGTTCCAACAGGACGGTGCAACGGCACACACTGCACGTGCCACAACCGATATGCTGAAGGATGCATTTCCCGGGCGCCTAATCTCCCGTTTTGGCGATTTGCACTGGCCAGCAAGATCGCCTGATTTTACCGCTCCAGACTTCTTTTTGTGGGGCTTTTTGAAGTCGCGGGTTTATGTCAACAAGCTTAGACTCTTGCAGCTCTTAAAGACAATATCCGTCAAGAATGTGAGGACCTATCGCCGGAAGTTTTGGCCAAAGTGATGGAAAATGACATAAAAAGGGCTCAAATGACAATCAACTGTGGCGGCGGCCATTTACATTACATCGTATTCTCGACTTGATGTAAAAAAAGTTAAAAGACCAAATAAAAATAATCCACAAGAAGAATCAAAGTTTTTCATTTTTTTTTAATTACAGCCAAAAAACATCGGAAGTTTACTTTTGCGCCACCTTGTATATATGTGCATATATATATGTAGTCAATATTTAATAATTGTTTTATATAGAAGCAGGAATCGAGTATGAATTTCGTAGAAGCCTTTTAAGAAGAGGAACTAGACAGTGTGTATTTTAAAAAATTGTGTTACTGAAGGCAGTGTATCTTTTTTGTCATCTGAGTACAGATACAAATTAATAAATAAATGGAAATCGCCATCATTAACCGAAAAATGTTAACACCATCTGATTATAAGGTAATGATCGATGACATATACAGGGAATTTCCTCAGGAAGAGTAAGTTTCGGTGAGTTTTTAGAAATAGTTGTTTATGTAAACATTTATGTATGAATAATGCTTGTAGAATATATTGAATAAATTTTGTTAATATTAAAAAACATTTGAAAATCTTTTATTTAATTTCCTAAACGCAGCTGGTAAAGTAATAAGCTTACGTTCAGTAATGAAGAAATTGAACGCATCGGATAAAAAACTAAATTCTCGTTCAGTATTGCGAAAATTAAACGAATATAGTTAAAACTTGAACGCCCGTTTACTTTTGCACAAGCTGAACTCTATATAGTAAAAAGCTGATCGCACGTTCAACGTAAAGCTGAACGTTTTATTCGGTTTTCTACTACAGGAATTCAGAGTGCAAAAAACCTAATGAATGTTTGTAAACGTTTGTTCAGTTTTTTACTATTTAATTTTTTCTGTGTATATTTTTTATTTGCTTTAAGTTTATCAATTGTCAAAATTTGTGTAGCACTTTATTCACCTCATAAATTTACATAAACACGTACATTATTACCGATCAAACCACAGCTAGTGTAAGTATAAAATTGTATAAACTAAACTTACAGTTCAGTACCATCTAGTGCAATTTGAGTTTTCGAAAATAATGAGTGGATGATTTAACACTGCTGCCTAAAAGTTTTCTACACTTATTTGATTTTAACGTAGTATCACTAGAAATATAGTAATTAGGAGGTGGATTTCCATACATTTTTAAATAAATTTATGCTTCTAAAAATAGGCAAAATATTTCTTAAACAAAACAGTTAGTTAACTTTATTGATACTTCTTTTTTTCATATTTCAAGATTTACAAACATTAAATATTATAAGAAAACTTAAAACTATAACGTATTATTTTAATTACATGAGTATTCTATTGGTAATGTGACTAGCTTATCAAGATTTGAGAAAAATCAATTATATGTAAAATTAATTGTGAAATTTAAAGATTTAGTAGATTTATATCTACTTTTAATAAACTTAATAGTTAGATCTTAAAACTAATTAAAACTAAAAAAAAAATAATGAAATTATACTAAACATAAAAAATTAAAATATTTACCCCCTATGTATTCCGGGAGTTGTGTGTGAATAGAAGTTTGAACCAGGAAAATGATTTAATGGTTGTTGTAAAATTCCAACCGTGGAAAGGTAATTAGTTCGTTTGACAAAAAATCCTGCATTATACTGCCTTCAAAACATGACAGTCTGTCAACAAAACGATTCGTCAATTCGAGAGCATAAAAGGAAATTGGAGATATGTTAGCTTCTTCATAAATAAATTTGATCGAAAATCTTCTATTATTAGTTTTAAAATTTTACTCTATACATATTCGTATAATATGACGTTCACATATTTCCATTTTCCTCATCATTGTTTTTTAGATGCTTACTTACTTTATATAAAAGTAATATAGTGGCCAACGTTTTGTTACTCACACATGTGTGAGTTACTCACACATGTGAGTAGAAAGACTACACAATATTATGTTTTGAGCGTATACGTAATATTTCCATATAATTTGTATGTGGTACTCGGGTGCCCTGTCACCCTCTTAAGTGTGTAAAATATAAAATGATTTACCACTCCCTCCCAAGTCGATACACAAATGTGTTTATTATAAAAAATAAATATAACAAAAAGTTAGGAGTTCTCGGAAAGTTTCAAGCGCCAAGGAATTCTGCATATGAACATAGAAAATTGCAATTAAATTACAAAAAGTTATCCTGTCACACACACAAGGGTCCATTTATCCAAAATATTATCCGATGGCTAAGAGCCTCTAGTTGTCTAAAATTAATGGCGCGGGTTTGATTTTTAACGTAATCTTATTATTTGATAGCAAGATTTGAAAAAGGCTGTGGACCGTTTTGGGTTGTTTGCTGAAAATTTTGCAAATAACTAACATTTCGAGAGTTTTTCAGGAGCACTTAACAATAGAATATGTATACTGTAATTCGGTCAAGCCCGACCAAATATGTAGTACATTTTTCTTTATTTTTTTTTCACGAGTGGTTTTCATCATGGACCGAACTTCATAAAATTAAGACCCATGCTTTCCGTAGATACAAAACATATTTGCGTTGAATTATGGCCATGAAAATAATTCGCGTGATTTTTTTCTATACGAAACGTATTTCTATTGAATTGTATGTGATTACCAACACATTTCAAATTTACAAATTTTGTGCGGATCGATTTATAATTGACCATAGCTCCCATACAAGGCCTTCTTTCGAAAATCACTTTAACGAGTAGGAATCTCAAAAAAATTTTGGTATCCAAATAAAATTTAATAGAAAATAGTTTTATATAGAAGAAAATCACGCGATTAGTATTATGGCGATTAGTCCATAATTGGTCATAGCTCCCATACAAGGCCTTCTTTCGAAAATCACTTTAACGATCATAAATCTTTTAAAATTTTGGTATTCAAATAAAATTTAACTGAAATTTTAAAATCTATCTATATAAATTAGAGTTTCCAAAAAACCGAAAAATTTGAAAACCGCGGTTTCGGTTTTGAAAAATTGAAAACCGATCGGTTTTGGTTCGGTTTTGTGATAATTTATTAACTTTTAAATCAGTTGATAATATAGGAACTGCTAAACATAATTTAAAGTACAAATTTGACGAGTGTTTACGAGGATAAGGAAAATTGGTACTTTTTCTTTTAATGCTACCTATTTAATATATTAAATTAGTAGTTAAAGTTGGCTAATATGCTTCTCAGTAAAGAAATAATCAAGAATAGGGTGCTCAATTGTATTATGATACCAAAAATGGAGAACTATAATATATAATACTGAACCTAGAATCAAGAAATTACTTTGAAATTTCAAACTTGACAGTGGTTTAAGTATGGACAATTTTGACTTTTTCTTCTAATGCTACTTTTTATTATAATAAATTATTTTACTTATTGTATATAAGTAAAGGATAGAGGGCATAATGATATTGAGGTAACATAAACTATTATTGAAATTTCTATAATAATTAAACACACATGGTCCTGACTGAGTTAGAATATAAAAAAGGGAATTCCAGGTACTTTTTCGAACAAGTAGTACTTTTTGAATATTTTATAACGATGGACCTAGAAACGCGAATTCAAAAAGGGGTAATTAATGTTACTATTTCTTTATTGTAAATGTACTTTTTGAATATTTTATAATAATAAACCTTAAAATTAGGCACAAATGATTCTGAATGAGTTAGAATTCACGAAAGGTGATTTTAGTCTTACCTTTCTTTTGTAGTTTGATGCTGAGTAAGAATACTAAATGTGGGTTTTATGGTACTGTTTTTATTCTAATAGAATGAGCTACAATCCACATTACAATGAATCAATAAACATGAAACTAGAGACATGTTTTCCTGAATTAGTATTAATTTACAAAGGGAGACTTAATAGTACTATTTCTTTATTCCGCCGGTCAGCTAGTAGCCCATACTTTTACCGGATATTTGAAAATAACTAAGACTTTTTTACAAAAATTTTCTGAAGCAATTATTGTAATACAATTTAAAAAATTTAAAGAAATCTTAAGATATTTTTACCGATCTGTGTCTAGAGATATTGGATGAAAAAGTTTGTTTCTCTTTTCTAAATTTTGAATTTTTCTAGTGAAAATAGATTAAAAGTGAAAACCGAAGAATAATTGTCGATTTCGGTTTTAGGCCTTGAAAAACCGCGGTTTCGGTTTCGGTTAAAACCGAATTGGAAACTCTAATATAAATATATAAATTTGTTTGTTTGTTTGTTTGTTTGTTTGTTTGTTTGTTTGTTTGTTTGTTTGTTTGTTTGTTTGTTTGTTTGTTTGTTTGTTTGTTTGTTTGTTTGTTTGTTTGTTTGTTTGTTTGTTTGTTTGTTTGTTTGTTTGTTTGTTTGTTTGTTTGAGCATCACGCCTAAACGGCTGAACCGATTTTATTGAAATTTGGAACGTAGATAGATCCTTACTTGGAAGCGTCAATAGGCTATAAATTTTTTCAATACTTCGACTAGAAAGGGATAACAGAGGGGAAAAACGGGTAAAATTGGTACCTTTTGGTTTTTAAACAATAATTACTAAACGGCTGAACCGATTTTTACATCGACAGGGGTAGCGAAGCGCACCGGGTCAAGCTAGTAGTTTTCATATACTTATTGTAGATAATAATCAACCGATATAATTTCATTCTTAAAAATATTGGTATCCAAAAACAATTCAATATAAATAAGTTTCATACAGAAAGAAATCACGTGACCTATTTTCTTGGCGATCGGTTTATAAAACTGTGTGAAATTTTTAGAAATTAAATAACCATATAGGGACACCACTACGTGATAAAATACCAACAAATCGACTCAGAAAATGATTCCGATCGGTATACTTTAAAGTGGGGTTTTAACATATATTTTTGGGCGTTACAAACATCAGCACAAACGCAATATCCGTAATGTACATACACATGTGGTCAAAAAAATAGGTGTGTGTATCACTTAAAAAAAAAAAAAAATACTTCAATAAGGAATATTCCGCATTTTTTATTAAGGAAAACATTTCTAATGGAAATCAAGGATTTTCACTAGCGTAAGTCTATCCTTGGATAATAAAATATGTGTTTTGGGAAAACTTCAAATTTAAACAAAGTTTTGTCGATACATTTGTGGATAAATATTAATACGGACTGTTAATAGCCGGTATATCCGTCATTACTTTATTCAATAACTGTTGTTATCCTCAGCAGGGGCGAAAATACCTTACGATAGGGGTTTACTTTGTAAATACATATTTTCGGAAAATTTTTAAAAATTATTTGTTATAATGAAAAGTGTTTATTTAATTTGTCGCATTTTCTATTGAATTTAGGTCGGGAAATTGACTTGGCTACTAAAGAATTGTAAAGTTCTGCATCCAAATCCACGAACTCTCCAAATTCGTTGAGTCCTTTTAGTCATTATTTTGTTGAAGTCTATATTATGGAGGCATATTATTTTTCACAATGTGGTAGCATAACTGTTTTCAATAAATCCTTGCACACATAACCATCCATTGTGTTTTTAATAACGGGTATTGGACCTATTATATTCAAAGTTAACCAGCCTTATACCATGAGATATCTTGTTTTTGATTTCTTTTTTTGCGAAATTTCAGAATGAATTTTTTTTCGGTTCTTTTCCGCACCATTATCAAATATTTTTTTTTTTAGTTTCGTCCTTCTAAAGGATATTTCGCCTTTTTTGTCGTCTTCTTGTCTACACTATGCTTCAATCACCAAGCCAAACTAATACCTCATATTAAAATTTGCGTGATAATAATTGTTTTAGCTATTCCAATCGCTAATTTTACTTCGAGGAATCTTTTTTGGGCCATTAGGAATGATATTACTTCCCCAGTTACACTTAAAATCCTTTTTTTGTTTTTCTCCACATCTCCTAAAGTTCTGTTTTAGTTAAAATGCTTTTGTAACTAAGTTTTTTTTACCATTCAAAAGATTTGGTCTTGCCACTAAAAATATGACCACAACTTGTGCAAAAAGAGTTTTTATACATTTTAATGTGAAATTTATTCGTAATTAGTATGATTTTAATGAAAATCACACATTTCCACCATAATTTTAAGTTTCCCACCTTAAAAAAAACACACCTATTTTATTGTCCAAGTCTGAAAGAAATTTAAATAAAAAACTTCAGAATTTTGTAAAGGTTATATTTCCGCTAGTGGAAATCCTTGATTTTCATTTTAGAAAAGTTTTCCTGATTGAAAAATGCTAAATATTACTTATTGAAGTAGATTTTGTTGCTCTTTAAAAAAAAAGTAATGCACACAGCTATTTTTTTGACCACATGTGTCAATAAATAAAAATACTGTATGAATAGTTTTTTAATTAGATTAGTTTATTGATATTTTTTCTTATTTTTATTATAATTAAAATAAATATACATGCATAATTAAGTTTTTTTTGTATGTGTTGATCTGTAATCATATACATAAATATATAGTAAATGCTAATATTTTTATTTTTTTTTTAAATAATCACAAATATAGTACGAGTACATAAGTAACAACAACAATATAAAATACAAATACGATTGCGAATACGAATACGACAAACATTATCAAATGTTAATAATATTTTTATTTATTGTAATCTCATTAAAAGTTCGTGTTGAAATTTCGTAAAGTTTGGCTGAGTATATTAAAATTTAAAAACAATTACAAATAAAATCACCGCCGCAATGACCTGATGTGTGGCCCATGCTCTTACAAAAGAGCATACAATTTAAATGGTTTCCGATTTCATCACAGTAAACAAAAATTGGTTTTGATTTTCCCTGAACTTTGGAATTATCATCAAATTGAGTTTGTTCCCCTGTTGAGGAGTAAAATAAAAAATATATGATAATTAAATAACTAGGTAGTAGCATCAAATGAAGTGTTTACTACTACATATTATTTTAAATACATATGAATCATAAAAAGCATATAATAAGTTAATTGTTTAATAGGAATTTGTTGGATCCGGTGAACAGTGCTGACTCCAAGTAAAAATTTAGCATTGCTTGCAATTGACTAAAACCGAAAATAGGCGGCATCTTTTTAATAAATTTAAAACAGAAACACTCCTCAATCCATATAACGTATATAAGTATATTGAAACTTGTGCTCCATTCCATGTAATAGTCCTTGTGTTTATCGAACACTTATCTTTTACAAACATATATATTTATCTATTCGATCAATTCAGATTTTTCAGACACCATGAAAATAAACTTTTTACACAGTCACAGATGATAAGTAAGAACAACATACGTAATACGTATGGTCATTGTGATTGATAAAAACGATGACGTGAATTCTATAGAAAATTTCGTTCAGAAGCTACTGAATTATTAAAACTGCGGGACAACGCTAAATCATCTTAGAAATTGCTTTAAAGGTTAAAAACGTAACAATAGTTTTTGTATTAAAAATAGGAAATGCAAATTCAAATCTAGGGAACCCGAATTAAAAATAAATTGCGTACATTCTTAAAAAATTAAATTTTTTTGTGAGAAAAATAAACAATAATCACCCAGCAGTTAAGCAAGTAGTCAATGTATCCCTTATAGACAGTAATTGTCACAAATGTCTTATAACTTGGCTGACTCCAATTTATATATTTTGACACGTATTTGCTCTTTGTAGTGCCGAGAGAAGACAATTGTTTACTTTATACATCCCAGGTAATCTAGCGTGAAGATCTGGAGTGTAGTCACTTTAAACGTTTTGTGAGTAATTCGTTCAAACTGATTTTATACAAATTGTGTTGATATAATTCTCATACAGTTCGTTTTTATTTTTGCTTATATATACTGATATCCCATGTAACATAGTATGAAGTCAATAGTCACTATAGTGTCTCTTAGTAACCTATAGTGAAGTCACTTTAATCGTTTATTTTGTACTGCAGTTTAGAAAGAAGTTTATTTTACCCACCAGAAGCAATCCATTAGAGAGTTGTCAAAGAAAGGTTTGTCTTTTTAACTGACTATTTGAGGTTAAAAAAACAAACCCGAACATGTTAAAATAACTAGTTATGTAGCTGATCAATTTACCAGTTAGGTAGCTAGTAAGATAACTGACGCTATTTAACCAGTATGTGAAATCCAATGCGATGACTACTTTGGACCAGCTATTAGACAGTCTCATTGTAGTTAAAAAGGGTCCCTTTCTTAGGACAAGCACGTGTTAAAATAACTAGTCACGTAGCTATTGAAGTAACTAGTTGATGGGTAAAATCACTAGTTCGGGACTGTCTCCTAGAACAGCTGGGCAGTTAATGAAAACAATTTGCTTATTGACCACCACCAATGTAAAACTTATCACTATAAATATTTGTCGTATGTATTATAAAATTATTACGATTTGCAATTTAAAAATACCACTATTCAGATGTGTTGGAATATGTCAGCATAGACTGTGCCCCTATACTCACCAAGTATGGGAACCGCTTGACTCAAGCCACAACAATGCGTCATTATTAAACAGATTGTTAAAAATAGTCCTATGATTTTCTGATACATTGTTATGTTTTTATTGTTATTTTTTTAACAACAAACAAATAAGCAATTGATACGGGTAGTATGAGCAGCGCGTATTCTTCTCAACGAGTATGTGTGTATGAATATTAAGCAAAGTTCTATGCTTTCGGTGGATACAAAATAAAAAAAAAAATTTTAAATAATTTAAATTGAGTTTTTCTTTGAGTAGTTGTTCACGCTTTCAATAATCTTTTGAGACTGAGAATGAACAAATCTGCCTGAATCTGAAATAAACTGATTGGTGATGGTTGTTCTGCAGCGTGTGATCTGTGTACAAACTAAGCTTAAAAAAATAACAAAAGTTTGGCGTTTTTTGCTTTTGCAATCAAATTCATCAATAAAATAATAAATACAGTATGTACATATGTACAGTATGGTGCAAAAATGTTCCAATGCTACTGAGAATTTTATAAAATTCTCAATAGTGTTTTAAATTTTCCTTTCCTCTAATAACACTATATATTTTTAAGAAATATTAAAATAGGCCATTATATATACCTTAATTTCTACACATGGAGAAGGATTTAATAATTCCTGCAATCAATTATAACAAAATAAAATTTTTGAGAAGAGCTTCTCGTACAAAACATATTTTCACAAATATATCGTACGGGCACACAGTGGGGGAAATGAAAAAATAAGTGTAAATAAATCTGTAACTTCTAAACGTATAGTCCGATTTTAATAAAATGTTCCAGGACTATAGAGGAGGTGCAGCTGAGTTTAAGTATATGAAAAATTAAAAATTATGCCAAATATTTGTTCTTGATGAGTATCGATTTCAAAATCGATACTAAGTAACAAATTATGTGTATTTAAATTAAAAAAAAAGTTTAAAAAGTAGTTTTTTTCGCGAATTTTTTTCGAAAAAAGTACTTACGATGATATTTAGTTATACAGAAAATGAAAACAAAATAATTAATGTGTTTATATTTTTCTGAAAGGTAACATTATGAGAAGCCCTACAGAAGAAAACTAATTTCAATATATGCGATGTCCAGAGTCTTCCGAAGTTGACATTTTTTTATATAAATTTCAAGTTTATACCAAATTTTCTCAAATCGCATAGCTGCTTTCAAATAATTAAGACCTCTAGTGTATAGCCCGGGCCTCGGTACCGTCAACAGAGTCAAAAATCTAAAAATACTATTTATTGGATTTTTGAACAGCTTTTTGGGAATTGTGGGATTGTTAAAAAAAGTTAACTAAGTTCTTTTCCACTTTTGAATTTTGGTAAGTTTAAAATTTCAAAACTTTTATGCATTTTAAAAATTAAAAATGTCTAAAAAAAATCAGCTAAGATATTTTATTCCCATATTTTTGAAAAAAGTATTCGATAAATTCTTAAAAATTTTATACATTTTTGAAAAGATGACACAATTTTCTACGCGTTGATATATAATATGTATATGTTATCTTTTCTACTAATCAAATTTATGAATTCATAGGTGTACATTTTGTAATATGGATGTTTTTGTCAAATGGCGTTTTTTGGTAAATTGTTGCTTTTTTATTAATTGACTTAAAGCTAAGTCAATAAATAAAACAATGAAAAGCAGAAAATAATTCTCATTTTTCATAATGAGAGTTATTAAAAAAATTCATAACTGTTATGGTTCGTTTTTTAACATACATATATGGGCAATTCCACGAGAATGACAACCGTGACTGAAAAAACAAAAACCCTTGAAACTTTTTTTCAATATGATTTGAATAGGAGAAAACACTAACATGTTACTATGTGAAAATATTTAGAACTTATTACAACATTTTAAGTGCAAAAATAATAGTTTAAACTGACTATATTTAATTTTTTATTTTAATTCGTATGTTTTAGGCAAAAATTGTGGCGAAAATTATGCTCCCAATTAGCATGTATTATGAAACGAATTATACTGATTGTTTTTTTGCTATTATCAATTTGTTTACTGAAACCGAATATATATTTTCTATTTATTTTTTTAGTTTTTGTATACATATATTTTCAGAATATATATTCTTTTACTATAAGAGAAAAAATCTGTCACGTACGATATTAAATTGTATTTATTATAAAATCATCCAAAGATTATTTTTTATTAAATATGACTTATTTTAAAGGAAAAATATTTGGTTTAGTGTAAGAAATTAAAAGAAAACCTTACGCCTCTCACGATTCGCAAATTTTCGCATATTTCTACATGTACCTCAAAATGATTTCCGTTTTATGTCACAAACGATATACACATATTTCCCACGATATTTTGGACAACAATGTTTCGAATGAACTCTTTATTATTTTAAAATATAGTAAGTACCCTCTTAATGGAACATAAAGACCAAATTATTTTTCAGATTCTCTTATTTTTGCTATATATATTCCACTCTATAGGCGTACAAATGTCAAGTACGATGATATGGAATTGCCCATATATGTTACGAGTATAATATAAGAAAGTTAACATTTTTTGTTAAAATCTATTTATTTTACTTAAGAAACATATATTGACGCATTTATTTTTTTTAACAAAAATGTCTGTAAAAGTTGACCTAAATAAAATAAAAATTTAATATAAAACCGATTAATCGTGTTTTTATAATGACTAAACCGGTTTTTTTAAAAACAAACTTTTTCAAATAAATCGGAAACTATTATTACTTCTAGCAACAACTGTCCTATCTGAAAATAGTTAAACCTCTAACCGGTAAGATCGCCTTAAGACAGTTTCCGATTTTTAGGCCCCAGTGCTGTATTAAAAGTTTGTTCGCTTTAAAATTGTGAAAACTGTCTTTAGACAACAACTTTTTTACATTTGTTATACTTCCCAATATATTCTGACAAGTCGTTTGTCAGCTATGATCAATCAAATGCAAATAGTCAACAAATTAGCATCGAACAATTTTTCGCAAATTAAAAAACAACATTTAGTATAAAATGATTGACTTCAGAATTTTACGGTAAGTAGATAACATTTTATGTTTGAAAAAAAAAAAAATTGTTTAAAAACGAAATAGTGAAGGCCTTCTCAAGTCGGTCTTGCCGGTTTGTGTGTACAAAAATGTCCTCCTCTCTTACATTGTTGTTTTCACCTTTTGTTCATAAAACACTATTGCTTGCTTATGGTTCTATTATTTGCATCCTTTTATTTTGCTATTGTGTTAAAGATGGATCTTACTAAACGTTATTATAAGAAAAATATCAACAATTTCTCGAGTTCGTCGAATCTGTAGAGTTCTGTAGACAGCACAGATGAAAGTGTTAATAGCGATGACAGTGTTGCTGATTCCACTTATGTTCCAAAGACAAAACAACATTTTTAAATCTACAATGGGTCCAGATATAATATCATTTTACCTGTTACACTGGACATTGGATTTTGATAACTTTTACAAATCGAAGCCAGTCTATTTACGAGCCAAAGGAATTTATGGTTTGGGCACAATGAGAGGTACTCATATTATTTTGTCATATTTCTTGTTGAGCATGGTTTGCTTTTGTGTAAGCTGTTGACTGACAGCGAAATGAACAAAGAGCAGAAAATAAATCCATGGAGTCGATATGAATACTGTATTATGGAAGGATAACAAATATGTCCGCCCGTCATCGATATATGTAGGTATTGAAGGTTTGACAATAACCAATCCTGGTGGACAACAATCACAGGTTCCCCGGTATGAAGCCCTCAAATTATTCGAGAATACAATTATCGCATGGGTGGAGTAGATTTCATGGATGGTCTCCAGGGTCGATACTATATTTGAGCTAAGACTCGAAATATTTTGATTAGGTTGTTCTACCATTTTGTGGACATGGTCTCTACAAATGCATTCATTTTAAACAATAATATATGTCCGATTAAAGAACTGCTTTTACAGCTTCCAGATTTGCGTAAGGAAATAGCTACTGGAATTGTTTCCTTCAAAAATATACGGTCTGGAGGACCACCATCTGTTCCAAATCTCGGTGAGCCTTTATCACTACAGCCTGGCATATCAGGTGTTGGGAAAAGAGCTGCTCATCAAGTTTCTTGTTTGGGTGGAGAGAAAAGGTGCAAACATTGCAAGAAATGTGACACCCAAGTCGTCTAATACTTTCTTACTTGTTTTAATTTAATCGCTGATCTTCAAGTCAAAAATCCACCCTATAAAGTTCAATTACTTAAATATTACAATATGAATATTGCCGTATTTTGGCTCCACACTGTATGTACATTTTTATGATTATATTCTACGTTTGTTAGTTGTCATATATAATCAATCGATTGATATACGTTATAAATGTTCGTATTTAAAGCGCGTTTTTTTTTTGTCTAGATGATAATATTAAATTATAATGAAAATAGGGACCCTTAAGTATTAACATTAGGGTGCACCAAACAACGTTTGAATGTTTACAACTAAAATTAAAGTTTAATTCATTCTAAGATACCATTTCTCAAAATGTTTGTCCTGGTGTCAGCATTTAGCGAGCTATATTATCCTTAAAAAAGGTTATTTTTTAAGGTTTTAATGATTTTTTTTGAGTTTTCTCGCAAATAATTGAAAGCACATTTGAAAAACCTTTCACAAGCTATCAAAAAATAATAAAAACTTTAAAATATACTGACGCCAGTGATCGTTTTCATTGGTGAAAGAATTCATTTTTAACAAAATTAAGGTAAGTTCTTTGCTATTTATGTTCGGTGCCCCACATATTTTTATCTACTTAACTTTCGTAGATGTAGCTGCATTTGAACTTGTATTTTAAATCAATTTATATACATACAGCTTTTTAAACAACAAGCCAGGTTTTTTTAAGTTTTTTTATCCTGATATAGAAGAAATAAAGGCTAAGCTTCCAACACCAGTAAACTAACCGGGAACATCGAGGACAGCTGCGATGATGATTTTTGAGTTCGATTTCTCTAAATTTAAAATTGGTTAATGTCTTATTGATTTTACTAATTATTTTTATTAATAAATGTGATTTATATTATTCTGTGATGTCCTTGAAAAGAGTTTTTTTTTTAACAATTTATTTAACCAAATTGTGAATTTTAGTCCCTATTAATTTTAAAAAAGTTATTTTTATATAAGACTTATTTGTGAACTGAAGTTTTTTATTTTTAAATGTTAATGTTTATAGTTTTTCTTAATAAGTAAATAAAATTTATTATATATAAAAAAATAGAACTGTTTATGGTATTTTTCTACATAAACGCTATAAGAAAAAAATGCCGTTCAAAGCTGTCCCGTACGGGGGCACATTTGAACACAATGACTTCATCCATTAACAATATAAAAAAAAATTTAAATCGAACTAAAAATAAGTTACTTGTAGAATTAAACTAAAGTTTATTTCCATACATATTAGTTAAAATATGTAAAAAGTCAATAATTCAAAAACATAAATTTGTAGACTTGAAAGCAAAAAAAGTATTCAAAGGTGCTCCCTTATCCCCTACTTCAATAGCTACGTGACTAGTTATGTTAACACGTGCAAGTCCTAAGCAGGGGGTCAATTGTTCCTTTTTGGCTACAATGAGACTGTCTAAGTAGTCAACGCATTGGATTCACATACTGCTTAAATAGCGTCAGTTACCTTACTAACTGGTAACTGATCAGCTACATAACTTGTTATTTTAACATGTACGTTTGTTTTTTTACCTCAAATAGTCAGCTAAAAAGACATATCATAGGCAGTCCAATAAACGATGGCTTGAAAACAAACCTTTCTTCAACAACTCTCTAATGGATTGCTTCTGGTGGGTAAAATAAACGTTTAAAATGACTTCACTATAAGTTACGAAGAGACACTAAAGTGACTATTGACTATGCTATGTTACATAAATATCAGTATATATAAGTAAAAATAAAAATTAAGTGTATGAGAATTATATCAACACAATTTGTATAAAACCAGTTTGAACGAATTACTCACAAAACGATTAAAGTGACTACACTCCAGATTACTTAGAGACAGTTAAGTGACAATTGTCTACACGCTAGATTATCTGGGATGTATAAAGTAACCAATTGTCTTCTCTCTGCACTACAAAGAGCACATACGTGTCAAATGACCAAAATATATAAATTGGAGTCAGCCAAGTGATAAGACATTTATGACGATTACTGTCTATAATGGATACATTGACTACTTGCTTAACTGCTGTATGTAATTAATACGCGTCTCGAAATGATTCATATAACTAAATTATTATAACCCGCATATTTGTTTGAATATTTCAAGCTATTTTGCTGATTTGAACAAAAGAATTAAGTCCTCTTTTAAAGGATTAAAAATTCATTGGCAATTTTGACCCATGAGTAGTACAAATAATATGTTTCTAAACACTCAAAATTTAGAGATATTCCCAAAAAAATGGAATCAATTTTCTAGACAATAAATCAAAAAGTTTTTAAACTTTAGAACTTTGTATGGAGAATACTGTGGGTTTGAAACTTGGAATTGTTCCATTCAAATTTCTTATGGTAAATATCTTCTTAATTAATATCAATTTGGGCTTTAAATTTGTACAATTTTTTATCAATGTTTTACATGTTATATTCAAATTTGTTTTTAAAGTTATACTCCTAATGCACATTTATTTATTTTGAATTAAAAAATAAATGCATATTGCTTACGGAAATGTAATGAAATTGAACTTGAACCCAACACAATTACAATAGCGGATAGTACAGAGTCAACTGTTGTTAGATTTCCTTACGAGTTAAAGAAAAACAATACTTAAAATGTTTGTTTTCTACACAGAAAAAAAATTCGTAATTGGAATGAATTTTGTAATAAATATTATTAATCGAACATGACTTTTTTCCCAAACTTTTTTCATTCAGAATAAGAAAATGTTCATAAATATTATACATTTTTTTGCTTTTTTGCGTAAATTGTATGCTATTTTATATGCATAATACCTATATATTGGCCAATATTTTAAGATGTATTAACTATATCTGAAACTTAAAAATTATCATTGATCATTATCATAATAAAACATACAAAAAAAAAAAAAAAGCATTTCATCCTCTTAACAAAATTGAGTCAATGTAACTGAAAAAATAAAAAAACTCCAAGGAAAATTTCAAACATTTTTGAACAACATAAAAATATAAATGAAATTGTAATTGTAATAATATTTTCCAAGCATTCTAGATTTTATTTGAAAACATAAAATATGAAAAAAAAACATAGTATTAAAGAAAATATTTATAAATTTTATGAATTGAAATCAAATCATAATATTTATGTTGAAACTTTTTTCTGTGAATGATAAAATTTTTTAATATTTGTGGTATATAAAAGTTTATAAATTTGGCATCATTTTTAATTTTCGGCCCCCTTGGTGTTATAAGCCCAAATTCAAAACATAAACTTACCAACACCTCCTCTATAGCCAAGGCTAATCGGGTTATTCGTTTAGAAGTTACAGATTTATTTCCACTTTTTTTGTTCCCCCATCGTTGTCCGCTTATTACTATAAATATCTGTTTTCAACCATATCGTATTTGATCATGTGAAAGACATCCACGGAAATACGGTGCCCGGTGCTTTGTATCCTAGACAAAAATCAAAAATAAGGTGAACACACAAATATGAATAAATATCTATATTTACGTATTCTTAAATTTTGTATTATTGACAACCGATACTTTCAATGTAACAATATGATGTATTCACAACAAAAAGGATTTCCAATGGGCTCTCCAGCTTCTCGAATTATAGCAGATATTGTTATGGAAACATTACTTGACCAATACATTGAACAATTGACTATTAAACAAAAAATATTGACAAAATATGTGGATGATTTGTTCTGTATAATTTCAGGTACCAAAAACCTACTTCTGGAAGAATAATTAATTACTCTTCTAAGCTTCCTAAACGAATTATACTTAATACAGTTAAAAATCTTATAGATAGAATTTTAACAATAAGTGACACTATATTCCACAAGAATAATATTGAAATAATTAAGAATATATTGAACGATAATAATTTCCCAACTCACATTACTTGTAAATTAATAAGACAATACAAAAATCAAAAACAATATACAGACACAGTTTCTGAACCAGAGATCTATAAATCATTAACTTATGTACCTGGAATATCAGAAAGATCAAATATATTCGATAAAAAGAATTATAATATAACTAAAAATAAACATAAAACTAGAATAGCAGGACACAAATCAGATCAAAAATACAGAGACATTTCTTCACACAAAATAGCATTTGAATCACTATCCTGACTTTGAAAATATATCAATTTTAAATACAGAAAATAATTATAAACGCCGTTATATGTTAGAAATGTTACAAATTATAAATGTACCAAAAAATCTAAGAATTAATTTTAAGGCAGATACAGATAATGTTGCTCAAAACTACAGATACTTAGGCCCGTTATCTCAATGTATCGACAAACTGCCTTTTAATAAATATACATAAATTTATTAGGCCTCTCAATATACCGTCAAAAATCATTATTTTCAGTTGGCAATACCTCTCAAAGTAGATGTGAAAGTTGGTAACCCTACCTTCAATTAACAACATGTTGACATAAATCAGTGTTAAATGTTGCCATTGACGCACAGTGGGGGATCTGAAAAAAAAAGTGGAAATAAATCTGTAACTTCAAAACGAATAGCTCGATTTTAATAAAATTTCCCATGGCTATAGAGGAGGTGTTGGTAAGTTTAAGTTTTGAATTTGGGCTTAAGCAAACAAGGGGGAGCCGAGCCACAATGCCCCAAAGTGGGGCACCTCGGGTATACCAAAAATTAAAAATGATGCCAAATTTTTGTTTGCGATCCGATTTGAAAGATTTTTATATATATGGAATGTTCTAGACGAGATCTACAAAAATGATTGCTTTAGGTATATATTATCTCTTATAGTTTACGAGTTATTCGCATTTGAAAAGTAAAATTTTATTTTTTTGCCTACCTTGGTCTGCTGTTTTGCTAATAACGGATCCAATTCTTTCCCGATTTTCTTGAAATGTCCTTTTTTGAATTAACAACAAATTTATTAATAATCTTAAGAAAGAAATGTTAAAAAATATTTACTGAGTCAAAAGTTATGTGCATTCAAACTTAAAAATAATAAAAAAGTCGTTTTTCCGCCATTTTTTTTCGAAAAAAGTAACTACATTAATTTTAAATTATACAGAAAATGAGAAAAAGATAAATAATGTGTTTATATTTTTCTGAAAGGTAACATTTCAGGAAATATTATAAAAGCAAAATAATATCAAAACTTGTATTATTGCGTGGTCCAGAGCCCTCCGAAAATGAGATTTCGATCCCGAACTTCTGCCAAATGCAAATGAATATTCAAGCCGTTGTCGACAAGGTATTCCCAAGTCTTACAACCAATTACAACAATTCGGATTGTCTGTGGGAACATGCAATTTTGGCACCAATTGTATTTGCTCAATGAGCAAATACAATTGAAACTGCCTGGCGAAACAATAAAATACAAATAGATTGACACAGTAATGAACGAAGAACATGCCGTCGATTATCCTACTGAATTTCTGAATTCCATATGTATTATGGAATCGAGATCGAGATGCAATATAAAACAGATGTTTTCTAAGGGCCAGCAACGCGGACAAAAAAATTTTGCAAAAAAAAAAAATTATCCAAAAAATGTATTTTCATTTAGTCACTGACTGTATTTGATTTGCTTTTCGTTAATTGCAGTTTTGTGATGATCAGTTGAAAAGCTATAAGTTAAATCAAATTAGTAAGTAACAAGTGTTTTGGAATTTTTTGCAAGAATAAAATTGGTTTACGAAGTGAAAATTTACAAAAACACAACCAAATCACGGAAGAGCAGCTGAAACAGCTGCAGAAAGCGAATTACAACTTCAGGAAAATCGGCAAAGGGCATCTAAGTCTAGGAAACAGAACGAGAACGCGAATCACGGCTTCAGCAAATGTGTAGCAGTGCATCTTCATCGAGAGCTCCTGAGACACCCCAACATCATATCGAAAGATAACAAGCCAATCCCTCACGTAATGGCGGAATTTCATTACATTAAGGATGATGACTACTGTAATAACAAGGACGTATTGATTACCGCAATCAAAAAACTTTGCTTACATTGCTGCGTTTTTAAGTTCCCTAAGGAATCCCCGGGAATGTGCTGTTCGAACGATAAAGTTGCTCTGCCACAAATTATTGGACATCGGAAATCGAAAAATTTCAATTGATTCCTCCCGCCACAAATGAGATTTCGTTCCCGCCGAACTTCTGCAAAATCCAAATGAATATTCATTGGAACCAGCCGGAATGCCACCACATGTATTAACATTGAAGGTTGGATCACCGATACTGCTTCTCCGCAACTTAAACGGGGCAAAATTACGGAACAAATATGACCATATGTTCACCAAATTTAATTGAGACAAAAATCATCGGTTGCAGATTCAAAGGTGAAGACATACTGATTCCACGCATACCGATGATTTCCAACGACTTACCATTTGAATTCAAGCGGCTCCAGTTCCCGTTTTGTCTATTTGCCTTTGATATAGCCATTAATCAAGCACAAGGCCAATCGTTGACTATTGCAGTAAATAAGGAATAAAAGTTTTAACTCAAAAAGACCAAAAAGCAATTAAATATTCAATTTTAAAAGAATTTGTATGAAAGAGGTGATTATATTTTTTAAAAAAGCTATTAAGGCTGGCAACTTGAGTTAATGGCTTTGTTCCATCAAATATGATTGGAAACTAAGAAATCGATTGGGGGAAATGAAGTAATTAATGTCACATCTATTATTGTATGCTGCAAATCATGTGCTGTAATGTTCACATGTTGATAAGGTTTCTATAGGATAATTAGTGTACAATAGTTTTGGAACTTTATAATGATAAGGATTTTGGTGAGCTGCAAGTGTATCTTGTTGTGGTTTGAGTTTGTTGTAATGATTGTGTGTAATTGAAAATGCATGTTGATAAGCATTTTTTGATGACCTGCATATAATGTATATTGTTGTGATTTTTTTTTATGGGGTTAATTAGTTTATTTTCTTATTTTAATAAATCAAGTGCTGAAGTGTATTTTGTAGAAAGAAAATGGACAGACAGAGTGCCAGATAGGCTAATGTACAGTCAGACCGACAAACAGAAAATGGTTAGATAGACAGAGAGTCAGAGAGAAACAAATTTTAATTGTGAAGGTCGCTGAAATGTATCTATATATATAAAAGTGAATGTGTGTTTGTATGTTTATTAAGCGGCGAAACTTTTGAGGCCTTCAGCTATAAGGCCTTCTGTAAGACCTTCCTAGACCTTTTTTTAGATCCAGTACTCATGCTCGCTTGCCTTCTTAGGAAGGCCTACCTACTCCATTCTAGATTTTTTTATTATGTGTATGTATACATACTTACGTTAATGTCCCGTTACAAAATCACATTCCAAAGACAAAAAAACAAATACAAAAACTATTAATAAAAATGCAAAATGTGAAAAGAAAAAAAGAAGTAAACTTAAAGTAGTTTTACTTAAATTCTGTGACAAAGCGGTTGTGCATTCTATAATTTTTTTTACGTTGTAGTTATTGTTTTTATTACAAAAAAAATAAAATGAATAAAAGATCACTTAGACGCATGATACAAAAATAGAAGGTAGTCTCACTTTCTCTTTTTGTCGCCATATTAACGTTCTGACGTTTATTGGAATTATGAAAATTCGTGCTACCGTAGTCATTCTTAAAATCCCATTTTTTTGTTTATTTAAAAGTAAAAAAATAAAATAAAAAAATGTTAACTAAAGAAATTTGTTTTTGAAATAATTATAAACCATCCCTTATACAGACTCCAAGAAAGAAAAACACAAAAAGCAAGAAACCGTAACAAATTTTTAATATAAATTACACATTAAAATTAAATATTTCTTAAACGTTATTTCCCTTTTTTCATATGTGGCAAAGACATTTTTATTGTTTACAAAAAACTAATTTCAAATAATTCCAATAAACTTCAAAAATATTTTTGTGAGAGAGAAGTGGAGCAACCTTGTATATTTGAATCATGCTTAGACGTTTAAAAAAAAAAATAGAAAAAATTCTAATGAAAATTTATAAACAAATTTAAAATCGTTTTAAAAATAAGTGTTCAATAGTAAATATTTTGTCAATTTCATGTTTTTTTACTATTTTTTTGGCATTCCTAAAGGTAATTATTAAAAAAAAAAATTGTGACAGATATTTAAATAATTTACCAAAGATGGTCTGATACCAGGCCTGTCGAAGAAGGTCTCTAAACAGGCCTGCTAAAGAACGCGTCTAACCAGGCATGATGAAGAAGGCCTACTGACAGGCCTGTTAAAGAAGGCCTACTACCAGGCCTGTTGAAGAAGGTAAAGCAGAAGGCCTTGGCTGGCTAGGACATCGTGTGTAAATAAGGCCTTCCAGAAGGCCTGCTTACTACTTCTTTTCGCCGCTGGGAATTATTATTGGCTTGAGCTCTACAGGCGTCTAAACTCAACACATTCATACTTTTGCACTAACACAATCATTCATGCATGTGTAAATTTACACACGCATGTGTGATTGCGTTAGTGCAAATGTATGAATGTGTCGTGTTTTTCGAACTGTTACTTGCATGTGTAAAGGCTAGGTAAATCTAGAAAATCCATGAACAGCTTTCAGTTGCTTGCTCGCGAGTGGGAAAACCCACAGACTTATGGGTCTATGAACCAGATGGAAAAAATAAAAATATTGTATACCCTAAGGCATTAGAACAGTAAATAATTATTACAAAATTTTGTATACTAAACAATAAATATGAAATAATTAACGTACCTTTTATTACACTAGAAACTATTAGATAGACTAAATATATTGTATGTAAATCATTACGGCACGGGTAGCGAAGCACACCGGGTTTTAGCTAGTGTCATATAAAAATAGAAATTTGTTTGGTGGCTTGTATAACTCAAGGGTATATTGTAGATACAGAACTTCGTTGTTGTTAGGGTTTTGTTTTAATTTGATGTAATTATGTATTCAAATTTGGAACATCTGTGGATAAGGTTTCCTAGAATACTTATTATAAAATAGTATTGAAACTTTATATTGATAATCATTTTGGTGAGCTGCATTAGTATGTTTTTGTTGTTTAGAGTATTAGGAAACTTATGTTGATAAGTAATTTGTGGATGAACTGCATGTAATGATGTTGTGGATTGATATTATTTTTAATTTGATGCAATGATCGCGTATAGTTCGATATTCATATTAGTCTACATATTTTTTTGAACTGTATGTATGTTGTTGTAGTTTGTTGCGGTGGGAAGTAAAATTTTCTAAGTTGGAGGAAGAAAAAATTTTTGCGTAGCCCCACCTTAAGGAATGCTTCGGGAGGAGGTCAAAAGTACCTACTACCTCGAGTCCCTCATAAATAATAGGGGAGGGGCCACTCAGAATTTGGAGGAACCACTCTCCGGCCCAAGTCCCAGTTCAAATGTATTATTTTGTTAATTTTGTTAGTTTTCGTTTGCCGGGGTTAGTATTGTTAGTAAATTTTGTTTGTTTTTTGTTTTATTTTTAATGGTCCACTTCCCTCATGCGGCTGGCCTCCCGCAGTGGAACCATTTTTGGACCAACTTTTATTGGCGGCTGAGCAAGACCGCATATTATGAATGCTCATTTTGTATTTGTCCTGAAAAGAGAAGAAAGCAAAAAAAAAAATATTAAAGAATATGAATGTTACAAAATTTGGAACGATACATTACTTTACCTTATCCAATTCCCTGAAAAGATACAAACATTTTATAAAATTAAGACAAGAAACTAAAAATAAATGTAAGAATAGAATTACAATGTGATACTTACCTCATGTCTGCTTCTTTTGTTTTGTTTATATTTTTCATTCCATATGTTTATGTGTTAGGGTATGTTTAATGAATGAAATTCAACAAGAGAGTTGGCAACGAAATTAATTTGCGTAAATAACAGGGCTGTTAGTTAATAACGTATTGAATCTTTTTGGATATTTATTTGAAATTTATGAATGAACCGATTCAACCACCTAACTTTATGAACGCCTGGTCCTGCAGTTCAGCATCAATATTAAACGAAATATTGAATAGGACAGGATAGGAGCAGTATGGGAAGGGCATATGGATTTTTTTTGAGGGAATTTCAATAAATATGGCGATTAAAGATGTCGATTGCGCGGACTATTTGGAAAAGTATTTTTGTTTGTATTTATTTGGAAGATTAATATATTTGAAACAAATACATTATATATTTGGAAATGTATTCCGTAATAATGGAAAAATATTTGAGGGTATAAAAGCGAAAACTTAAGAAAAATGGGAGATTAACTTTGAGATTGAGAATGAAAAGCGGCTTGTGCGGATTTAAAGACAAAAAAAAAAAAAAAAACTGAACATTGAATATAAGAAAAATTTAATAATTAAATCAAGAAAAACTTAAACAAATAAAGACCAAAGATCGTTAATTTTGTGAAATAAAATAAAATTTATTGTGATCTACGGAAATTTATATATGTATTTCAACAAAAATGAGCCTGAATATTAAATAATGGAAGATTTGTTTTTATAAAAAAAAAAAAACAAAAAAAAAAAGGCAAAAAGAACATTAAATAAGAAACAAAAATAAAGCCGTTGAGATATATACCTGTGAACAATATTAACCTAAGCGAAATTGGACAGTCAATAACTAATTAGGTTAAAACATATAAAAAAAAAGGAACCTAAATAAATAAATTAAAGTGGCTAGATAAGCTTAACTAAATAAAAGCTGAAAATAATAAAAGCTGAAAACGACAAAATATATTAAACTGAAGCCTTGGGGATTAATGCCAAAAGTCTATAGAAGGAGACTGCTTCTGATGCTATTAAAAGAAGTGAGGCCGAGGATCAAGAAAGCAGAGTAATTGCCAAGCCGTGACTGATGTTCCACGTAACTTTCCTGTGGATTATATTAAATACAAAATTATATTGGTATGTGTAGTATTATGTTTTATGTATAGATAAGGATAGTATTAAGTTATGTTATTATTTGTTAGATATTAAGTAATTTTTTTTTGAGAAAGATTTAATATTGTGTAAAAGAAAACTGATCTGTTAGGAATAGATTCAAAGAAAGAGTTATGATCATATTTGATCCACATTTAGGTATATGGATTTTCTCGAAATTTTTGAATAGATTTTACATTTGATCTGAATAGTGGCAGATCGATTACTAACCTTAGAGAGCTCTTTCAGGTAGTGAACCAATACTTAGACAAACATATTTTTTTTTAAGAAAAAAAAAAAAAAAACGAGAAAGGATATATAACTAGATATTCGAGTAGTTCAACTTGTGTAATGATATTTGGAATCTAACAGAGAGGTTCAATAGTAAATGTTAATTATAACTAGTATGAAATTTGGTTGTCAATTTTTAATAAATTTAGAGAATTATCAAAGATGTTTAGTTTTAAGTTAATAGAAAATAAATGTTAATATATTGTAATGTTTTGAATTAGAAATGGTTAATTAATTTAATTTCGAAGGGGATATTGGTAAGTAAGTGATTAGTGTGTGTGTATTACCTTCAGTGGGGCCATAATAAAGTAATTTGTGAAGGGCAATAAATATGGCCATGGATGGGACTTGGGCGGCTGGAAGAACAAAACCAAACTTCCCTAATATTGTTTTAGTATGAATTAGCAAGTTAGATTTTGTTACATATATAATTGGTGCGTGGCTGAGCCTTAGGAAAGGGTTGAGAACTACGTCCCAGATGAGTGTCAAGAAAAAGTTAAAATAGCCGGTGAACCACCTAAGCGCAATAAACGTCACGTAACAATATGGCGCCCAATATTAAAATGAAAGATAACAAGAATTATTTCAAGTTGTGTAGATGATCGAAACACAACACCATAGCCCAATAGATTTTCAGCAATAAACCAAACGCATTTTAAGCCAATAAAATATCCATGCATCTTTTGTAGCCGTTTCAGAAAAATATCTGAAAGTCCGTTGTACAAAAGTATTAATAGAAATTTTTATGTTGTTAGGATGTTATTTTTTTCATGCTAAAGAGAATTGTGGGAAAAGTTCTTAGAATAATGAGATTAATCTAATCGTACTACCTACTAATCTTCGTTTTTTTTTATATATAAATAAATAAGTAATTTCACTTGTAAAGTGGTGTTATTTTGTTAAGCCGTATCGATGTAAAATCGAGTTAGAGTCAAAATATTAATAAACCACCCCTATCATATTCGACTACTAATTAGGGATATTATTGTAGGGTACAGGTGAAATGAAAATAATGATAGTTTTAATACTTAAGTCCGATTAACTAAAACATATATATTAGTTCTCGTAAGTAGAAAGCCAAAAAAAAAAAAGGTTTATACACACACACATCACTGAATTCAATAATTCCCAAGAAAATTTAATAGAAAAGTTTTTTTTAAAAATTTAATAAATTATTATTATCGTTTTTTTTACAGTTTATATAATTTTTTTTTGTTTGATAAGATATTTTTTTTTATTTATTTAATTATTTATTTATTGTTTTTTTTATATACTATTTATTTAATATTATTCTTATTATAATTTATTTATTTCTTATTTTTATTATAGAATTTATTTTAATTATTTATTACTTATTTTGCGTAGATATTATTGTTTTTCGTATTTTAGTGTTTTTAGTTATTGTCTGTATACATTGTATTAATTATATTATTTTATTGAATTATCGTAATTTTTCAGTGTTATATATATCCTCAACAGTGAAATTTTTAATTATTAAAATTTTCTGTGATATTTAATTATTCAAACCAAACTCTTTGTCAATACTAGAAAATCCGGGTTAAACGTCAAAAGTCCTTTAATAAAAGGGTGAATAAGTTATGAATAGGGCTACTAGATCACAATATTCAAATCGAAAACGAGATAGGCAACAGCAAATAGATCAAAATACCAGTATTTCATACAGAGTACCGCCTAAACAGAGGAAAATAAGTGATCCAATAATGGCAAACAATAATACGCAAGAAGGTCTTTTTGTAGATATGTCCGATACTATTAATTCTCGCTCACAACAGCCGGTCAACGCTAGGTCAGGATTATCAGGACTTGAACAGAGAGATGCCTCGGTGGTAGATACGAATTTAGATCCGGTAGTTAGGGATTTAGTGGTAGACGAAACCTTAAGCGTTCAAAGAACATTAGAAGAGAAAATGAAGAAAATGATTCAAAGTGAAATGGCAGACATTAAGAAGATAGTGGGAGATTTGTCTACAGTGGTAAGGGATTTGGCAAATATTAGGTCCCAAAATAATATAACATCAACAGTACAACCGCCAAATATGAATAGTGAATGTGTTAATAATGCAACTATTGCTAATAGAGGCATGACACAAGATAATAATCGATTTGACTTTAATCCTACTCCCATAAGGCAAGATACCAACTTCTACCTTCAAAATTCAAGACCACCATCACATAATATGGATAATAATAATGGAGGGCAATTCTTACCTAATAGAGTAAATGCTGGAATAAATTTTCTGCCCGAGCCAGTTGTGAATAATTCTGCAACACCCATATTTCGTAACGTTAATACGCCCGCAACTCAGAAGGACTCAAATATATGTAATGTGCGTCCTGCAGAAAAAGTTGGCATCAGAGTCGATAAATGGGGTTTAATATTTAATGGGAATAATACTCACCTTAATGTTGAAGATTTTATCTTTCGCTTAGAGCATTTACAAGCTCACTATGACGTCCTTTGGGATGAGATACTCAGGGATTTTCATTTATTGGTCACAGGACCCGCAAAAGATTGGTACTGGCTAATTATCCGGACGCATGGTGTAATGAAATGGCCAACACTCCGATGCGAACTATTAAATCAATTTAAAACCAATACGTCAAATTTTGAAATTATGCGCGACCTGGTAGAGAGAAAACAACAGATTAATGAATCAATAGATAATTATTTTTATTCGATGAACAAACTGCGATCAAGATTAGTACAACCAATACCAGAGTTTGACATGATCAAGATACTGAAGAGAAATATTAAGGATAGTCTTGCACGGATAGTTTACCCAATTTCAGTTTCGTCAGTCGAGCAACTTCGTCTGGAATGCCTTGAAGCAGAGCGTAACTTCTTCAGGAGGGAAGTGAGGAATTCTTTTCCAACATCACGAACAACTAGGGCCGTAAATGAAATCTATTTTCAAAGTAGTGAAAATCAGGAAATAGATAAGGAACAGTCAGCAGCGGAAGAAATAGCTTCTATTAGGGAAACGCATCCCCTCATTTGTTGGAACTGTCAGTCTGTAGGACATGGATTCCGGGAATGTGAATCAATGGAAAGAAAATTGTTTTGTTACCGATGCGGAAGGCCTAATGTTGTCGCTCCAAAGTGTCCAGACTGTAAGCAGGTAAACTTCAAGAAAGGCGTGGGAATGACGGGGGTCTCACGTCAGTCTCAGAACCCCTAAATATAAATGAACTTTTAAATAAAGCCAATACAAATGCTAATAAACCAAATTTAATTCACAGTATAATGAAAATAAATAATAAAAATCTATCTCAATTAAGACATTATCTGCCACAAAACATAAGAAAAGAAAATTATGAGAGAATTAGATCTCAAATTTTTGCTAAAACAAACGAAACCAGGAAACCCTCTGAACGCATATTAAAGATAAGAAGGAAATTTGCCGAACGTCGAAAGAATAGAAAAATCATAATAGACTCAATTTTAAAAATAAATATGAATAAAGCAGATACTAGGATCTATTTAGATGTTGATATAGAAGAAAATCAGGTAAAGGGCTTATTAGATACTGGAGCAACAGTAAGCATTTTGGGAAGAAATTGCAGAGAATTCGTCAATAACAGCAATATTGATATAATTCCGATGTGTGCTGCCGTAAAAACAGCTGGGGGTAAGCAATATAGGATACTAGGAAAGATAGACGTTTCTATTAAATTCAAACACCAAGTGAATCAAATGGTTTTGTATTTATGTCCGGATCTGGAACAAGATCTATATTTAGGTGTAGACTTCTTCAGATTATTTGAACTGGCTCCGGAAGTGCTAGAGTTAGCTGAAGTAAATATGGAGAAGATTCAGCAAGATTTCACGAATACAGAAAAAGAACATAGATTGAAACCTCACTGTCTAAATGAAGAGCAACAGAAACGTCTGGAAGAAGTTATTAAATGTTTTTATACTTTCGAAGAAAAAGGACTAGGGCGTACAAAATTGGAGAAACATACGATAAAGCTAATAGAAGGTGCAGTGCCGGTAAAAGACAGATACTACCCTATCTCCCCTGCAGTCCAGGAAATCACTTTCAACGAAATAGATAACATGCTTAAACTGGGTGTAATAGAGGAAAGTGAAAGCCCATGGAGCAATCGAACTACGGTAGTAAGGAAGCCCGGAAAAAACCGTTTTTGCCTAGATGCCCGAAAATTAAACGCGTTAACAATAAAAGATGCTTACCCACTTCAAAACATAAATGGTATTCTGAGTCGAATAGATGAGACGTACTTTATCAGTAGTGTAGACTTAAAATATGCCTTCTGGCAAATTGAGCTGGATGAAGAGTCTAAGCCGTACACTGCTTTTACTGTGGCGGGCCGTCCATTGTACCAGTTTCGTGTCATGCCATTCGGCCTTTGTAATGCCGCGCAAAGATTATGCAGACTAATGGACAGAGTGATACCAAATAGATTAAAGACCAACGTATTCGTGTACCTCGATGATCTTCTTGTCATCTCAGCAGGATTTGAAGAGCATTTGGATTTACTACACCAAGTTGCTAAATGCCTAAAAGATGCTAATTTAACAATTGGTTTAAAAAAATCACAGTTTTGTTACCAGGAACTAAAATATTTAGGCTTTATAGTTGGAGGTGGAATTTTAAGAACTGATCCGGATAAGATTGAAGCAATTAAGAACATTCCAATACCAAAGACAACACGAGAAGTACGAAGTTTCCTCGGGACCGCAGGATGGTATAGGCGGTTCATTAAGGACTTTGCAGCAATCGCCGCCCCACTTACGGACACATTAAAGAAAACAAAGAAATTTTTACTAACACCAGAAGCTATAAAATCATTTGATCAACTCAAAAAAGCTCTCACATCATCGCCGGTATTAAAACATGCAGATTTCTCCAAGCATTTTTATATACAATGCGATGCCTCAGATTATGGAATCGGGGCCGTTTTATTTCAACACAACGAGCAGAAGGAGGAAAACCCAATAGCGTTTTATTCACAGAAATTAAACTCGTGTCAAAGAAACTACACGGTAACAGAAAAAGAGTGCCTAGCAGCTGTGATGGCCATACAAAAATTTAGACCATATGTTGAATTGATGCCATTCACTATAATTACAGACCATGCCAGCCTCAAATGGCTAATGACAACAAAAGATCTTAACGGTAGACTTGCCCGATGGTCCCTACAATTACAAACATTTAATTTCAATATTGAGCATCGAAAAGGGTCGGAAAATATCGTAGCTGATACATTGTCAAGATCTCCTATAGATAAAGAAATCAATGAGGCTGAGCTTGAAGATCTAATCGATATCGAATCGAATGAATTCAAGAGTGATGAATACTTAGACCTTATAAAGAATATTACTGAAAATTTAGATAAGCTGTCGGATCTAAAAATTCAAGATGGTTTAATTTTTAAAAAAATGCATTTTGATCAAAATTCTGGTGAGGAATTCATTTGGAAACTTTGGGTACCTGCAAGTATGACAAATAATATAATAGAAAAGGCCCATGCAGTAAAAACAGCTTCTCATGGTGGTATTGCAAAAACCTTAGAGAAAGTCAAGAGATTCTTTTATTGGCCCAGGATGGCAGTGCAAATTAAAGAATATATTAAGTCCTGTGATTTGTGTAAAGAAATAAAACCTACTAATCAAAACCTGCGGCCTGAAATTGGTATGGAAGTTGTGACAAATCGACCATTTCAAAAACTTTATATCAATTTTCTTGGCAAATATCCGAGGTCCAAAAGCGGTAATAGCTACATTTTTATAGTAGTTGATCACTTTTCAAAATTTACATTTTTGAAAGCCATGCGGGATGCAACTACTAATAATGTCATTCAGTTTTTAATTCATGAAATTTTTCATAAATTTGGTGTCCCAGAAATTATTCACAGCGACAATGGTTCTCAATTTATTTCCAAAAGTTTTCAGGCTATGATAATCACATATAAAATAAAACATTTGAAAACAGCAGTTTATTCACCACAGGCTAATGCCTCAGAAAGGGTGAATCAGTCTGTTTTGGCGGCAATTAGAGCGTATCTGGAGGAAGATCACCGCGACTGGGACCTTTATCTCTCAGAAATAGAATGTGCTCTACGAAATTCCGTACATTCGGCAACCGGATTTACGCCCTTCTTCGTTCTTTTCGGTTACCACATGTATACCAGCGGAAATGATTATAAATTGGCAAGAAAACTACAATCATTAAGTGATCATGAAATTAATAGCTTATTAAATAACGATAGACTTGCCATAATCAGAGAAAAAGTTCGTAAGAACATGCATGAGGCATATGAAAGAAGTGCAACAAGATATAACAAGAGAGCCCGTATTGTAAAACTAATTCCTGGTCAGGAAGTCTTTCGAAAGAATACTATTCTAAGCGACTTTGAAAAAGGTAGAAATGCAAAATTCTGTCACAAGTTTTTAAAATGCCGAATTGTTAAGCCAATAGGGAATAATATGTATGAGTTGGAGAACCTACAGGGCAAGCCAATAGGGATATTTCACCTAAAGGACATTAAAGTTTAGACGAAAATCTTTAATAACAGCAATATACCAGTGCAATATTAGAATTAATTAAACGTTTTGAATGTCTTGAATTTTGTTTTTTTTATGTTTTGTTTTTGTTTTCATCTCACTGAGTACCTGATTATAAATGTAAATTTTTAAGTTCCGTGATAATACAAAAGTTCAGTGCAATGTTAGGATTAACAAAACATTTTTTTTAATGACTAAAGTTTTGGACATTTTTAGACGTTAGTTTTTTTTATGTCACTGCGTACCTGCTTTTATTTATAAATGTAGATTTTTTAAAAGAACTGTGATAAACCCCAGGGCAATATACAACATAAGTGCAATATTTATTTATATGATAGTCTAGTGAGTTATTATATATTACATTTTTTTTGCCAAGTTTTAATTTAGTATACTCACTAGATGTATATGACCTTATATGTGATTAGAATGCGCTTTCCTGCTTTAGATACATACTTAGTAGCCATGCTCGCAAACTGAAAAGAAAGCAACAAAGTATGAACAAAGTAAAAGTAATATTATTAATAATATAAGGAAATACTTCCCGTAATCAACAATAAGTACGTCGAAAACACAAGTATATTTTATGTACGTGTGCCCGGCGCTTTAATGAGACGATTTCAGGGTGTGGGAGTTCCCCACGTTGAAGTTTTTATCACAAAATTTAACCCACGCACACCATTTTCGCCTTCCTTTGTTGTCAAATCTGGTGTTTTGTTGCGGTGGGAAGTAAAATTTTCTAAGTTGGAGGCAGAAAAAATTTTTGCGTAGCCCCACCTTAGGGAATGCTTCGGGAGGAGGTCAAAAGTACCTACTACCTCGAGTCCCTCATAAATAATAGGGGAGGGGCCACTCAGAATTTGGAGGAACCACTCTCCGGCCCAAGTCCCAGTTCAAATGTATTATTTTGTTAATTTTGTTAGTTTTCGTTTGCCGGGGTTAGTATTGTTAGTAAATTTTGTTTGTTTTTTGTTTTATTTTTAATGGTCCACTTCCCTCATGCGGCTGGCCTCCCGCAGTGGAACCATTTTTGGACCAACTTTTATTGGCGGCTGAGCAAGACCGCATATTATGAATGCTCATTTTGTATTTGTCCTGAAAAGAGAAGAAAGCAAAAAAAAAAATATTAAAGAATATGAATGTTACAAAATTTGGAACGATACATTACTTTACCTTATCCAATTCCCTGAAAAGATACAAACATTTTATAAAATTAAGACAAGAAACTAAAAATAAATGTAAGAATAGAATTACAATGTGATACTTACCTCATGTCTGCTTCTTTTGTTTTGTTTATATTTTTCATTCCATATGTTTATGTGTTAGGGTATGTTTAATGAATGAAATTCAACAAGAGAGTTGGCAACGAAATTAATTTGCGTAAATAACAGGGCTGTTAGTTAATAACGTATTGAATCTTTTTGGATATTTATTTGAAATTTATGAATGAACCGATTCAACCACCTAACTTTATGAACGCCTGGTCCTGCAGTTCAGCATCAATATTAAACGAAATATTGAATAGGACAGGATAGGAGCAGTATGGGAAGGGCATATGGATTTTTTTTGAGGGAATTTCAATAAATATGGCGATTAAAGATGTCGATTGCGCGGACTATTTGGAAAAGTATTTTTGTTTGTATTTATTTGGAAGATTAATATATTTGAAACAAATACATTATATATTTGGAAATGTATTCCGTAATAATGGAAAAATATTTGAGGGTATAAAAGCGAAAACTTAAGAAAAATGGGAGATTAACTTTGAGATTGAGAATGAAAAGCGGCTTGTGCGGATTTAAAGACAAAAAAAAAAAAACTGAACATTGAATATAAGAAAAATTTAATAATTAAATCAAGAAAAACTTAAACAAATAAAGACCAAAGATCGTTAATTTTGTGAAATAAAATAAAATTTATTGTGATCTACGGAAATTTATATATGTATTTCAACAAAAATGAGCCTGAATATTAAATAATGGAAGATTTGTTTTTATAAAAAAAAAAAACAAAAAAAAAAAGGCAAAAAGAACATTAAATAAGAAACAAAAATAAAGCCGTTGAGATATATACCTGTGAACAATATTAACCTAAGCGAAATTGGACAGTCAATAACTAATTAGGTTAAAACATATAAAAAAAAAGGAACCTAAATAAATAAATTAAAGTGGCTAGATAAGCTTAACTAAATAAAAGCTGAAAATAATAAAAGCTGAAAACGACAAAATATATTAAACTGAAGCCTTGGGGATTAATGCCAAAAGTCTATAGAAGGAGACTGCTTCTGATGCTATTAAAAGAAGTGAGGCCGAGGATCAAGAAAGCAGAGTAATTGCCAAGCCGTGACTGATGTTCCACGTAACTTTCCTGTGGATTATATTAAATACAAAATTATATTGGTATGTGTAGTATTATGTTTTATGTATAGATAAGGATAGTATTAAGTTATGTTATTATTTGTTAGATATTAAGTAATTTTTTTTTGAGAAAGATTTAATATTGTGTAAAAGAAAACTGATCTGTTAGGAATAGATTCAAAGAAAGAGTTATGATCATATTTGATCCACATTTAGGTATATGGATTTTCTCGAAATTTTTGAATAGATTTTACATTTGATCTGAATAGTGGCAGATCGATTACTAACCTTAGAGAGCTCTTTCAGGTAGTGAACCAATACTTAGACAAACATATTTTTTTTTAAGAAAAAAAAAAAAAAAACGAGAAAGGATATATAACTAGATATTCGAGTAGTTCAACTTGTGTAATGATATTTGGAATCTAACAGAGAGGTTCAATAGTAAATGTTAATTATAACTAGTATGAAATTTGGTTGTCAATTTTTAATAAATTTAGAGAATTATCAAAGATGTTTAGTTTTAAGTTAATAGAAAATAAATGTTAATATATTGTAATGTTTTGAATTAGAAATGGTTAATTAATTTAATTTCGAAGGGGATATTGGTAAGTAAGTGATTAGTGTGTGTGTATTACCTTCAGTGGGGCCATAATAAAGTAATTTGTGAAGGGCAATAAATATGGCCATGGATGGGACTTGGGCGGCTGGAAGAACAAAACCAAACTTCCCTAATATTGTTTTAGTATGAATTAGCAAGTTAGATTTTGTTACATATATAATTGGTGCGTGGCTGAGCCTTAGGAAAGGGTTGAGAACTACGTCCCAGATGAGTGTCAAGAAAAAGTTAAAATAGCCGGTGAACCACCTAAGCGCAATAAACGTCACGTAACAAGTTTAGTGTTTCAGTCCATGATATAAAAAAATTACAAGGTAGTTTCATTTTCTCTTTATATCAACCTTATTAAGCATTTGACAATAAAGGGGATTTGAAGTTTATGTGTAAAATAAAGCTACCATATTCATTAAAATGAATCCCATTTTTGCCTTTATTGAAAACATAAATAAAATAAAAAATTATTTTATTCAAAATATTATTGTGCGTTTATCCAAGGCATTGAGCAGCCACACAATTGTGGCCAAGGTTTTCAATTGCTGAGTTTATGCTTGATTCTGTTTATATCGGCAACTAAATCACACAGCTGTTTGCGGACACAAACCTCTTGCACATGCACGAATAAAATAACAACTTTACGAATGTACAACTCAGGTTTGCTTAATCTCCTCATAAGATTTGAAAGAGTGGTTGAAACATGAGAGACAACTTCATTGGGACAATTGTCAGATACTTGGTATAATGAATGATATAGTGCAATTTGCCATAGTCACGACATCCCGAGCAATAAATGAAAAACGTTCAACGGCTAAATTGCTAACATGTCCTTTATTTCGTTTCTCGTCCAGCAAGGGTAGTATACAATTGAAAACAACGCCTATATTGCGTTTCAAATAAGGCTTAAAAACCTTATATTAGTCAAACACACTAAAAGTCCACTCCAATTGGTCAGTATCGTGGGTATTGTGCAAACATATTGACCTATCCAGGATACGTTTGAATAGGGACAAAAGTCTTCTCACAAATCTCTAGCCAACACATAAAATAGTTCCAGCAAAGACTGCAGTGATAAGTTTGTAGCACAGACTAGTTTTATAAAAGTAATTCAATCACAGAATCCTTTTGATGCTACAATTGGGATAATGTTACAACGATTATTCCTCGGATAAATTTAAAACCATCCATTTTTTTAATCCGTTTTTTTTTTTATTTTAAAGATTAATTACATATTGTGATTTGTTACATACTACACATATTTCATTAAAAATTTCTCGGAGTATTGTAACCTTTCTCTAAATGTGGCAACGCTTCTCTGAATATTTACAAATAAATTAAACTTCAATAATCCCCTTTCTTGTCAAAAAATTATAAATGAAACTACCAAGGCGAATTTATACAAGGTGGAGTCAGTCAATCAGCTGATAACTTTTTTTTTCGCTTTTTGGTTCTAACAGTTGTCAAAGCTTTTGTTTATATTTAAATATCTACATATTCTAAGCTTATTAACAAAATATTATTTTTTTATATAAATAAGTAGAGCCCTCACTATTCAATTATCTACACTATATTAAGTTTTAATACATATTTGTTAAATTTTTAATTTTTGTTTTTTGACATTTGTTAAGACCAATTGTTGTTTTTGTAGAACTGCCACCACCTTGTGTGAATTCGCCTTGGAAACTACCTTGTAATTTTTTTATATCATGGTTTCAGTCATAGAGAATTATACATAGAGACGAGAAACTCCGACTTGTCAAACAAAAATACAACAAATCATATGTCTGATACAATAACAAAATACATTAGGTTACATGTATTTTGTTGTTGCAAGAGATAGGTTTTTGACAACAGACTTAGGTCACCCAGGGCGAATTTTTTTATTTTTAAATTCAATAATTCTAGTGCTGCACAGTGGGGCAGAATCAAAATTGTTTGGAAATATATCATCATATCAAGATTTCATAATTTTGTTTTGCAAAAATATAAAACCTTAAAAATTACTTTTTTATAATTTGATACAGTTCAACAAATACTGACGCCAGGGTCAAACATTTTTAGGAATGGTATTCTCAAACAAACTAAACATTTATTTTTAAATATTTTTACACAAATTTTATCTGAAATGTATTTGATTTTATAGACGGGGTCAATGGATTAAAAAATTGAATATCCAATCTCCTATAGAAACCATATTTACATGCTCTAATTATTTTTCACGTGTAATGTTTTCAAACAAATGCTTAACACAATTTGCCATACCCGATAAAAATCGACCATGTGTAGAAAAGAACCTATACCTTAAAAACGTTGTACGAGCAGTATTTTGGACAATACCAATAATACAAATTTTAAGTGTAACTGTTCAATTAGGTTTAGAAATTATATCAAAACTTTGGAATTTAGAATAAGCAATTTGGATTTCGAAAATAATATATTAAAAAATCAAATGGAAATTCTAAAAAAAGAAAAAAAGTAAAAAACAAAATTGTATCTGAAAATGATACAACTGGAATAAAAATTTTACAAAATCAAAATGAAGATTTAAAAGAACAAAATAAAAAGTTTTTTTTGGAAAATAAAAGTTTAATATTAAATCTCTTAGAAAATCCTTTAAACATTTTTGATGATTATATAGAAAAATTGAGTCCAAATTTAAAAATAACTTTAAAAAATGTAATTGAATATGCAGGCAGACTACCAACAGGAAAAATATGTGATACAAAAGTGAAGACATTTGGCAACATATTTTTTATCCCCAATGTGCTACAGAAGCTTAAGAACAGACATGGGATGGCCAGCTCCGAGAACTCAAGAGTTCAAGAGTTTGTAACGGACTGGCCCAGTACACCTGGACTAAAAAATACCCATCTGAATTTATTAGAGATAAGACCTAACTGAAGAACAAAAACTTGTTTCCATTTCATGTGACGAGATGTCTCCTAAGATACATACAGTGGCGAGCAAAAGTGAGTGCATGTTTATGACACTGACTTTCGTCATCCATAAAAACAAAACCATACAAGCAAATCAAAATTTTTTTTTATATTATGTTTATTATTTTATTAGTAACAAATAGGAGTAAAGAAACAATATTAAATGAGGTTATTTCAAAGAGTTTGAAAGAAAAAACGAAAATAACCCGCATAAACTCAATTTTGCACGTTTCAAGAAAATTAATAACTAACCCAATTTCAATATTTGGTCCATAGACCCTTATTAGAAATAACTTGATTTACGCGGTTTGGCATGCTTTCTACCAAATTTTCGATAACTTCTTTTGGAATTCGATTCCATTCCGCATTTACACGATCCCAAAGGTTGCCCATGTTTGTTGGGGCTGTTTCGTACTGTCCGAGCCGTCTTTTCACGATTGACCAAAGATTTTCAATCGGATTGAGGTCGGGACTTTGTGCTGGCCATTCCATCAATTGAAAATTTTGTTTCCCAATCCATTCCTTTACAATTTTTGCTGTATGCTTCGGATCACCATCTTGCTGAAAAACAATTTCTTTTTCGGGATAAGCTCATTTGTCTATAAAATTGGGAAGATGGGTTTGTAGAATCTGTAGATAGTCCTCTTTTCGCATGATACCATCTACTAAATGCAAAGGGCCAACATGCCACCATGTAAAGCATCCCCAAACCATTATGTTTCCGCCGCCATGTTTAACAGTTTGCTTCACATGATGTCTTTGAACACGATCCCCGGGTCTACGCCAGCAGTATTGCTTTCCATCTGACTGAAAACGGTTAAATTTGGACTCATCAGACTAGATAACACGTTTCCAATCATCAATGGTCCAATTTCTGTGCTCCCTTGCAAATTTCAAGCGCGCTTTAACATTTTTATCGGACAATGCAGGTTTGTTTTTTAACAAATGAAGCATATCCGATGTTATGGAGCGCTCTTCTAGCAGTCCATTCGCTTACATTTTTGTTAATTGCCAGAGAAACAACCTTTGGTGTTAGCAGCTTGTTCTTTCTCATTTCGGACAGCAGTAGTCGAGCATCTGAGTCCGTTAATAATTTTTTGCGACCTTTGGCTTGCGATTTGGGAGTCACATTTCGTCTCTTTTGAGCTGCGATCACCGCCGCTTGACTAATACCAAGCCGCTCGGAAATGGTACGTGAAGAACAGCCCTTCTCGGTCAGGCACACAACACTATTTTCAATTTCTTCAGATATTTTTCTCATTTTTATGCAAAAAATCAACAATTTATTTTAAATATGAAAGTAATTCACAAAATCTGCATTGATTCGAAAGAAACACGTTTTAAACTGATTTACGAACAACAAAAATAGATAAGAACAAATATAACGGTAAACTGCAAGATTTCTGCTGATAAGAGAAGTGGGAGAGCGAAAAAAGGTGAAATTCATAAAACGTGCAAAATTGAGTTTATGTGGGTTATTTTCGTTTTTTCTTTCAAACTCTTTGAATTCATCTCATTTATTATTGCTTCTTTACTCCAATTTGTTACTGATAAAATAATAAAAATAAAATTAAAAAAAAAATTTGATTTGCTTGTATGGTTTTGTTTTTGTGGATGACGAAAGTCAGTGTCGTGAACATGCACTCACTTCTGCTCGCCACTGTATGTATTACGACCGAAAAGCGGACAAAATAATAGGTTTAGAAGACTATGGAAATGAAAACAGGACATCGAAAGCAGCCACTAATGGAATGCTTTTTATGGTTCAGGGAATAGGTGGACAAGCATGGAAACAACCAGCTTGTTACTACTTTGTACACAATAGTTGTAGTGTACAATTAATAAAAAAATATCTTCTCGATGTTATTAATGGCTTACAAAGTATTGGCCTTAAGCCGGTTCAAATTAAGGAACAAATTTTGTAAATTTATTTAAAATATTGAATGTTTCAAAAGAAGCCACATTTATTAAAGAGTACGAGAAATTCTTTAGTTAATCCTAAAAATAATGTTTATTTTCAAGGTCATACTGTTAATTGCAAAGACATTGAATATTTTTACACTATTGTGCTCCTAAGCTATCTGATAATCATATAAAGCCTCATAAACTTCAAAGTATGAAGGTACGCTTAGCAACACAAGTTATTAGCAAAACGGTCGTATCTGGAATGAACACATTCACCCCTATCGTGAATAACTTTTCCCTCGAAAAGTTTTCCCTTTTTCTAATAATTCAATCGTGATCATCCCCGAAAAAAATGTTCACTTTCAAAAAAAAAATATTGCAAGGACACACACAATGGATATTAGCGATATTGAAAATGAAATGTGTGAAGCACCCATCTGCTCAAAAGAGTTAACTCCACCGCCTCTAGACAAAAACATAAATGAAAAATCCAATGAGAAAAAAACATACTCCATAAAACGATAAAGAGTGGATTCAAATGAAAAATTAACAACAGCTGATATTATTGCATAAGAGTTGAGGTCGCAAGAGAGCTTATATTCCAAAATTATGAAAAGGGTGTATCGTTCGCTGGAAAAAAGCAACGATTTAAAATCCAAACAATTAAAAGAGATGGAGCGACATCATGTAGTTGTTGAAAAGCTTCGGGCAAGATAATAAAATCGAAAAAAATAATAAATAAAATAATCAATTTCAATGAAAACTTGAGGCTTAAAATATTGCAAAAGAAATATAAAAATATATCATGTACATATTTTATTAAAATTAAGTATTGAATTCAATGTTATTTTATTTATTATTATTTTTCTAACAGATTTCTTAAGCGGTTATTTTTTATTATTTCTAGTTTTAAACAAATATGTTCACATATATAAATATACAAGAAAAGTCTGAATTTAATTTAAGTTTTGAAGTCAAATGTATTTTATTTTTAAAATAATTTTTTTTACAAAAATATATATATAAAAGAGCATTTTTATAACGAGTTTGCTATATTAGAACGGATGCGTTGGGCAGAGGTCAGATATCTTTCGCGTTCAGTTTTATTTTCGCTTTCTAGAACAAAAAGTTCAGTTTCTTCTAGGTCAGATATAATACTGTTATTATATTCGCAGTTATAAGCAATGCAAATATTATGCAATGCTACGCAAACGTTTATTATTTTGACAGCTTTCTGCTCTCTGCTCTCTAGTGTAGCTCTCTAGCACCAAGCAAGCACCTCCATCTATTTTTTAACACTCCATTTGTTCCCTCAATGTTTCTGCATTTAGAATGGACATCATTAAATTTTTGTTCAATAGAAGCAGATGCAGGTGTTCTATATGGCGTTAACAACCAAGGCTCCAAGGGATATCCGTCGTCTCCTAAAAGTTACATGCATATACATACAGTACATATATTTTAATTATATATTTTTACATATTTACCTAATAGCCATACACGGGAACCTCTTCGTAAATAGTCTTGTTGCATTGTTCTTCTATAGGAACTTGTACTCCACACAAATGAATCGTGGCAGGCTTCGGGATGTGTGGCATCAACAAATCGAATTCTCATTTTACTATCGCATATCTACAAAAGATTTATACTCATAGCTAGAAACTGATAGTATAAATGATTACTTTTGTTTGGGGCTACAATATTGATGTGCGTTCCATCTATACATCCTACAATACCGGATATTCCAAATTCGCGGTAGAATTCCTGAGAAGTAACTCTTTTCTCTATTTCCGATGGATAAGTTATCCACTGATCACAGAGACTCTGCTCTAAAACGTCCAACACTTTTGAGAGTACCTCACAAAAAGTTGATTGTGCCATTCCAACTTCATAGTCTCTTCCAACCAATCTTTGGTAACCGCCCTCGGCAAAAAATCGTAAACAGGCACTAAGTTTTATGATTGGCGGAATACCAAATGATTTTTTTGCTGCCGGCAAAGAATTAGTAAGAGTATCCAGAATGTATGTAAAGGCTTCTTTATTCACTCTATAATGTTGGATAAATCTAAATCAAAAATTAATCAAAAATACAGTTTTTTATTGAACTAAATCACTTACAATGTGTCCGGCATCTCTAAGGGATTAGATGAGTCTCGCAAATCTCGACGAACAATTCGTTGTTGTTGTATTTCCTCCTCTTCTTGCAATAGTATCAATGTCCCGATTCTAAACATTTTGTTCTTCACAATTTAATTTAACTTTCTTATTAATTTATGTTATTTTTAAAATTTTCGATGTTCTTTATTTTTTCATTCACTGAGCAATGATAACCTACATAGAGGTAACAAAAATTTCATGGGAAATTCACGATACCAATTTTCGCTTATGGGGGAATGAAAATTTCAGGGGAAAAAACATTTCACTTTTTTATCACGATAGGGGAAAATATATTTATCAGGCCTGATGGATTCAACTAAGGCTCCAACAATGACAAATACTTCGGAGTACCTTTTACTTTTTAATGATTTATTTGATGTCCATAAAAAAATTTGGAAAAGAATTATTTATCGGTTCTGAAAATCAACTAGCTTTATTACGCGATTCTAGCGATAAGATCAAAACGATCAAAATAATTAACAACTCTGACCACAATATTTCTAATAGGTTTTCGTTTCTGAATGGTTGGCTTTTAATTAATGAAAGTCTTTTACAATTGTTCCACTTTTTAAAAGAAAATGGGTTTGAGAAGTTGTCAACTAGGGGCTTATGTCAGGACAATTTAGAGCATTTCTTTGGTCAAATTCGTAGGGGATCGAGAAACGCCGATAGTGTGACAGTTACAATGTGTTCTTGTCTATTTAAAAAACGATGGAGTATTAATTACGTAAACGTGGTAATTGTGAAATTCACGATGAGGATGAATCACCTCAAACTATTTCAAATTCTGTTATTGAAAAATCAATTTCAAATGTTTTCGAAGAGTGGAAAGATTCACAATTACTTTCTCAACCAGATTGTAATTCGGAGGAATATATACCAGAAGAGTTTTTAGATGAAAGGAATTTTATGGAGGAGAACGTTTTTATATATGTTTGTGGATATTTATATAAAAAATTAAATTCTATACATAAATGCTTATGACAAATATTCCTTTACTCAAGCTAAGGAATTTGACAAACAAAATCGTATACGTCCACCAGAAGATTTTATTTTATATATAAAGCAATTTGAGTCTGAGTTTATTAAACATTTTGATTCCTGTAGTCATGTAGTTGGAATGTCAAAGATATTATACACACATCTGAAATGTGTTGTGATAACGTAAATAGTGAAACTTTTATATATCTGTTTATAAGAACAAGAATTTATTTCGTTTTCAAATTTTTAATAGAAATTCTACAGTTCCAAACTTAAAAAGTAAATTCTTGAAAATGTCTCGTATTTAAATATGTTAATTAGAATAATACTCTTTAATGATCTTGTCATAGTAATAAAATTACAGTTTTTTTTAAATCAATTACAATTGCTTCGTTCCTGCTTAATTACCAATGCATTGTAAATTTTAATTATTTTGATTTTATTTTTAATTGTTTGTTTATTACAATTAGTAACTGGTTATTTTTCTTGGTGTCGATGTATTACTTTACCTTAAAAATTATGAACATATGTGGATCTGAGTTGCATTTCAATTGCCAAACTCATCAGATTATTGACCAGTGTATGAACAAAACAAAACATTATTGCAGCAAATCGTCTTATATTTATACGTTCATTTGTCATGAAATAATCGAATAATACATTTTCATCTGATAAATATATCTTCATATGTACTAACATATTAATTCACCTTTCAAATCACTTTTGGAAATAAATGTATACTTATTAATATATTCTTATCTAAACACATATTAATAGAAAAATTATTTTTATTTTGATTTTTATGTACTATTGAGTTTAACATTCGATTTACAGTTTTTATAATATTTATAATAATTTATTAGTTAAAATAAAATATTTGTTTAATATGAAATTTATTTTCTTATTCATTTACAAAACTATAACTACTGTCGATATAAATATCGTTTGCATATTAAGAAATGACTCCAAATAACACAATTTTAAAATTCATTTTTAGAAAATACAAGTAAGAGAGCTATATTAGGCTGTGACGAATCTTATATACCCTTCACCAAATTATACTTTAAAATAAAATAAAAAAAACATTTTTCCAATTTTTAAAATTTTTTTTTTTTAATTTATTAATGAAAAAAATTTATGACAAAAGAATGTTTTTTGTGAAAAAAAAAAATCGGGTTAAAAAATATTTTCCCGATAGGGAAAATATTTTTGCAATGGACTTTGAAATATCTATCATTAGATATCCATATTGTCTATATTTATGACTTAGTAATCGAGATATAGATAAAAAAAAATAGGCCAAAAATAGAGGTTGTCTCGGATTTTTGCTCATATCTTCGTTATTTATGGACGGATTTTGCTGATTTTAAATAGGAAACTTCTAGAAAGCATGTCTGACAGAATTATTGAGGATTTGGATCACGAAGATATCTGGGGTCTTCAGAAAATTGATTTCAACAGACAGACAGACGGACATGGCTAAATCGACTCCGCTATATATAAGGATTCAGAATACATATACTTTATAGGGTCGGAAAATTATATTGTGGAAATTACAAACGGAATGACAAATTTATATATACCCTTCTCACGAAGGTGAAGGGTATACAAATTAAAACTTTTTTGAACAACTGGCAAGAAAAATGTATAACAAGAGTATAAAATTATTAATTCATTATAAAATTTGTGGTTGCGGAAATATTTATATAACATATTTCTCCTTCCCTATGCCAAGAGCTCATTGTACATTAAGTTTATTCATAATTGGATTCTGCTTCTGAAAGGAAATATATGAAAATTTAGACGGTTAAACTCCTAAGCTTTACACGTACTATATATATATTGGGGTTTTGCATGGTTTGTTTAGTTAAGATGTTCGGGACGGATTAACGTGATACTTGGTATAATACTCCAATGTCGAAATTTAGTTAAGGCGTACCCCATCATCCCTATAGTTTGAAAATAATGCGTTTACAAAATCGTGTTATAGCAAAATATACTTATTCGGGTATCCAAAGTATACGATTTATGTCTGTCCATATTTTCCTTACGACTGTCATATCTGGACCGTATTTATGGTTCTAAATAAATTCCAAGTTGACACAAAACTATATATTTTTAAGTGTTTTTGAGAAAATATACTTATTCGGGTATCCAAAGTATACGATTTATGTCTGTCCATATTTTCCTTACGACTGTCATATCTGGACCGTATTTATGGTTCTAAATAAATTCCAAGTTGACACAAAACTATATATTTTTAAGTGTTTTTGAGAAAACATGGTTTTGGTTCAACCTCAAATTGTATGGGAAAACATGAACGCAACCCGCGATTCGGGACAATTTTATTAGTTTTGAGTGAAACGAGTTATTGTGAACGCCATAGAAGACATTGTTAGTTATTTCAATTTGGAATTATAAAATAAAAATATGATAAAACAATTTTTCGAATGTCATTTATAAATTTTACCACCCTAATACTCGTATACTGAATAATCTTTCTAAAAATATATTAAAGTAAACAATCGGATAGAAATTATCCACGTTATTACCCATTTAAATGAGTAAGCTAAATTTTGTTAAAGAAACATCATGTGCTTTGGCTGGCTTGTCGAAAGAATATATCAAATTCCCTTCCGATCCAAGAGAAATGCAGTAAACAGTTAAAGATTTCTTTACAATTGCAAAGTTTCCGAAAGTTATCGGTGCCATCGATTGCACCCACATCCGTATTCAATCGCCAGGAGGAAACACCGGAGTAAGCTAAATAGCTATTGAAGTAGTTCCCATCCTAAATTATGGGTAAAATCATTAGTTCGGGACTGTCTCCTAGAACTGCTGGGAAGCTTCTTCATATATGTGAAAAACGATCCTGCAATAGCACAAATATTTTCATACAAGGAAACATAATAGACGAAGTTGAATCATTAAAAATACTGTTAATAATATTTAACAGAACTAGCACTTGGTCCACACATATCGAACATTTAAAAAATACTATCTTCAAAAGATTAAACCGCAAGACGTGGTAAATCCCATCCAACTACTTCCTTAAATATTGTTCGCAGTATTATCTTAGATAAACTTGAATATGGGCTAAACATATACGGCAAAGCATCTAACTCCCAATTAAAAAAAATATACCCCCTTTATAATCAAGCCATCAGACTAGCAATAGGAGCACTTAAAACAACTCCAATACAAAATTTAATGGATGAATCAGGTTTACCCTTATTAAAACTATGCTTTAAAACACTCACCACTAATCTGATTACTAAAATTATATTCCGCTCAAAACAAGGTCTTAAGGTAGAAATGGACATTCAACTAAGACCTAAAAAATATATACAGCGTCGGAAACCCCGTGGAAATTAAAAAATACCAGCTGTATTCCAGATATAATCCACATATCCAAAGATATGCGGAAGCCTTAGCAATTCTTCACACTTTAAGCAAATTTATTATTTGCTCAGATTCCAAATCGACTCTAAATTTGAATAACAAAAACAATATTATGTCAAAAATAAGAGATCACAATATCACACAAAATTTAAACTTATGTGGATTCCAGATCATATAGGTATTATGGGAAACACTGTAGCAGACGAAGCAGTTAAATATGCCACTTTTGCCCCTATTATAACATATAAATAAAACGGATGTTAGACAAGTTCGAATTCATTTATTCGGAAAAATATGTCTGCCCGAACTTTTAACAATAGTCAACATTGAAAATATAAAAGCTGTACACTTACTCCTAAAACACTGAAATATATGTAATTACATTTAAGCCATTATTATATAAGGACTGAGATCGAACAATTTTTAAGATACATATGGGGCATTTCACGTCAAGTGAACCAACTTTTGAAATCAATGTCTTCCGGTCGGGATGAAATTTGCACCAATGTTAGTTCTGTTGGATAGTAATTTGGGCACAATTTTTCAACAAGATCGGTCAAGAACTCTCTGAGTTATAGGAGGTCAAAATTTGACATTTTGGCCAAACAGGTGTTTTTTCTTATCCATATAACTTATTACCTATTGTTCTTAGCAAAATGTGTCCCAAATAGTTTAGATAGCTATTTATGCAATCTTTGGAAAAAAAAAATTTTAAAAAATAAATAAAATATTTTTGACTTTTTTTTTAAAAAATCAAAAACATTTTTGACTTTTTTTTCAAAATGGGCCCTTTTTATTTTTTTTTTTTTTTTTTTTAAGAAAGCTTAGGTCTTTTCCTAAGCGACCTATATGGTCGCTTAGTGGGATGCGAGTGGGATATCTATCAAAAAAAATGTTTTGTAACTCAAGATATGAAATTTTTGACTTTTTTTGCAAAATCAAAAACTTTGTTGACTTTTTTTTTAAAAAATGGACCCATTTATTAATTTTTTTTTTTGCTCAGAAGAAAGCTTATGTGTTTTCCATTTACACCTTTTTAGTCGCTTAGTGGGATGCGAGTTGGATATCTATCAAAAAAATGTTTTGTAACTCAAGACATAAAATTTTTTACTTTTTTTTTTTTTTTGCAAAATCAAAAACTTTTTTGACTTTTTTTCCAAAATGGACCCTTTTTTATTTATTTTTTTTTTTCTCAAAAGAAAGCTTAGGTCTTTTCCTTTAAAATCTTTTTGGTCGCTTAGTGGGATGCGAGTGGGATATCTATCAAAATAAATGTTTTGTAACTCAAGACAAAGGTTTTTAAATTGATTTTTTTCATATTTGTGTGTAAATGTTTCTAAAACCTTAAATATAGAAACCACTACAACTGACCGATAATAGCCACTGAAGGGGTGCAATGTGAGGCCGACCGCTATTAATTTTCCACCCCCAAAATTTGTCTGAGTTTTGTATCTTGCGGCTTTTTTAGTCAATCCTATAGGTAGTTTTCAGCGCAATAATTTATATTCGTGATTGATTTTTGGAAGTGGACCTTATATGGGAGCTATGTCAAATTATGGACCGATCACCATGAAATTAGGTGGTGTGATTAATGTCTATATGAAAGTTATTTATGTTGCATTTTATGTGTATACCAACATTTTTAGGAGATTTATGCTCGTTAAAGTGATTATCGGAAGCAGGCCTTATATGGGAGCTATGACTAATTATAGACGCATCATAATAAAATTTGGTGACATGAATTCCGTATATACAAAACTTATTTGGAGAAAAACTTGTGTAGATACCTATATAAATTAAACATTTGTGACCGATAAAGACCACTTTCGGGAGGACATTTGTATGGGGGCTAGGTGAAATAATGGACCGATTTCAGCCAGTTTCAATAGGCTTGGTCCTTGGGCCGAACAAATTATATGTACCAAATTTTATCGAAATATCTTCAAAATTGCGACCTGTACTCTGCGCACAAGGTTTACATGGACAACTAGCCAGCCAGACGGACGGACGGACTTCGTTTAATCGACTCAGAAAGTGATTCTGAGTCGATCGGTATACTTTAAGGTGGGTGCTAGACTAATATTTTTGGGCGTTACAAACATCCGCAAAATCCAATATACCCTCGCCACTATGGTGGTGTAGGGTATAAAAAGTGATTTTTATTCCTGAGGTTAACATATTATGGGTACTACAGTATCGAGGCTATGAAATTTTAGTTAGGTATGTTACATACCATCGGAAATGCTAATGTGTCCAGTTTCTCTGCGTAAGTTTAATTTTTAAGGTTTACACACAGATATGAAAAAAATCAAAATAGTGCATATGCTAAAAATTTAAAAACCTTTGTCTTGAGTTACAAAATATTTATTTTGATAGATATCCCACTCGCGTTCCAAAAGGTTTTAAAGGAAAAGACCTAAGCTTTCTTTTGAGAAAAAAATAGATAAAAAAGGGTCCATTTTGGAAAAAAAGTCAAAAAAGTTTTTGATTTTTCAAAAAAAAAAGTAAAAAATTGTATGTCTTGAGTTACAAAACATTTTTTTGATAGATATCCCACTCGCATCCCACTAAGCGACAAAAAAGGTGTTAAAGGAAAACACATAAGCTTTCTTCTGAGCAAAAAAAAAAATTAAAAAATGGGTCCATTTTTTTAAAAAAAGTCAACAAAGTTTTTGATTTTGCAAAAAAAGTCAAAAATTTCATATCTTGAGTTACAAAACATTTTTTTTGATAGATATCCCACTCGCATCCCACTAAGCGACCATATAGGTCGCTTAGGAAATGACCTATTTCTTAAAAAAAATAAAAAAAAAAATAAAAAGGGCCCATTTTGAAAAAAAAGTCAAAAATGTTTTTGATTTTTTAAAAAAAAAGTCAAAAATATTTTATTTATTTTTTTTAATTTTTTTTCTCCAAAGATTGCATAAATAGCTATCTAAGCTATTTGGGACACATTTTGCTAAGAACAATAGGTAATAAGTTACATGGATAAGAAAAAACACCTGTTTGGCCAAAATGTCAAATTTTGACCTCCTATAACTCAGAGAGTTCTTGACCGATCTTGTTGAAAAATTGTGTCCAAATTACTATCCAATAGAACTAACATTGGTGCAAATTTCATCCCGATCGGAAGACATCGATTTCAAAAGTTGGTTCACTTGACGTGAAATGTCCCATATATGTTAATAAAAATGAAACCACTAAACTTACAGTTTTTAATCTTTTTTTATTTGATTAAAATTATTGTTTCAATTTACAAAAAAAAAAAATTATAGTTCTAATCACTAATGATGTAATTTTGAACCTTTTTCGTAACCCTTTCATTATGGTTTTTATAGAGCTTTATGTCACTTTGTTCGAACAGGTTGTCCATCTCCATTTAAAATTTACCACACTTTTAGACACCTTTTTGTGCTCTTCAATTCTCATTTAACAAGAGCCCAATATCTCTCCACTGGACTCAGCTCCAGGCAGTTTGGAGAAATTGCCTCTCTTGGTACAAATACCACATTATTGTTCTTGTACCACTCAAAACCTTTCTTACCATAGTGACGGATGCCAAATCAGGCCAAAAATAAGTGGACATATTAAGAAGTCTTATGAATGGAAACATCATTTTTTGTAAACATTCCTTGATGTAAATTTCGGTATTTATAGAGTCCTTTGTAACAAATGTTGGGCGTTTTTGCCGTAACCGCATATTGCTTGCCATAACCCCTTAAAACCTGTTATAAAGGTGTTTTTATCTCTTTTTTAAAAGGACAAAAAAGACCCATACCTTGAGAAGTTACATTCTACATTAATTTGCTCATTTTATACCTAAAGTTTCTTATGCCGATTAACAATAAGAATGTGCCAGAGTTGGGAAGCTTTCAAAACGCCGATACACGTGTCTTTTTTTTATTGTCTCCTCTATCAAAATTTATAGGCCGGACCTTGTAATTTTTGTTTGTGTTGTACAGTGTAATTAATTATATATTTAAAACTTGTAAATAAAAAATGAATAGTGTAACTATTATTGTTCTCGAGATATTTGAAATTAACTATTTACTTTGTATGGGGGGTGCCACACCCAATAATCCAATACCGACCATTTTTAGCCAAACTATGTAAAAAGATAAGAGAGCTAGCTATTCGGACAAAGTTTGAAGAATCTCGCAATTATTATAAACTCCGTATAGTGATAACAAATTGATTCATACAAAGCTTAAATACTTTTATGATTATAGTTCTTTATATATTCGAAATTAACAATTTACATTGTATTGGAGGTGCCAACCTCACTAACACAATACTGCCCATTTTCACCCAAACTATGTATGTATAATAATAAGGGTGATATTCGGTAAAAATTTGAAGACTTCCATAATTATAGTTCTCAAGATATTCTAATATAACTATTTACTTTGTATGAGTGATTACACACCTCCTGTTCCGATCCGTCCCATTTTTGGTTAGACTTCATGCACTGATTAGAAATTTTTTCCAATAAAGTTCGAAGACTTTCACATTGATAGTTCTAAAGATATTCGAAACTATTTACTTTGTATGTGTGTTGCCACGCTCTTTATCCAATTCTGCCCATTCGCGAAGTTTTGCTGCTTTCACAGTTATAGTTTACCAGATATTCCATAATAACTATTTACATTGTATGGGAAGTTTGAATGGTTTTCATTGTATTATTTCCAACTCTAACACAATTTTTGTTTATACGATGTAATTCAGCATAATCTTCATTTAATTTTTCAGGTTTTTAAGTCTTACGAAATTTCGCAAAAAAAAAAACAACATACGTAATAAGTATTGCTGGGTAAAATGTACTGTGGCATGTTAGCAATTAGTTTACAAATAAAATAAATTTATATTGTGAAACAACTTTATTTGGATATATATTTCTCATTTTATTAAATTAAATGTAGATAGTAGTCGTAATTTTATTTATGATTTTAATAAAAACATTTCATGTGTTTATAGATTTATGTATTTAATATGTATAATTATTTTATTTCTAATTAATACAATGGTAGAATTATACTTTATCCACAATGTATAATAATAATCAATTATAATTATTGTTATTATAATTTTTATTTTAATTTATTGTAAATCATATCTATTTATAGGTATATAAGTATGTATATATTTATAATATAATATATAAATAATTTTCTTTTATATCAACTTATTTAATAAAACTCCAGTTTTCTTTTTTTTATTTTTTTTATGCTACGTTCAGACATACATGTTAAACACATGTTTTTTCATTAAATACCTTAATTCTGACTTGTTTTTTAATACATTTACATGTTTTGAGGTGTAAAATAATTAAACATGTTAAAATGAAATAGTTTTAAAAAAAATAGGGATAATTTTTATGAACTGTTTTAATGAACACAACCATAAACGAACAAAAATATAAAAAAACAAAACAAATCTTACAAATTATTATATCATTTCTAATAAATATATTTTTTTAAAGAAAAACTTCTCAAAGAAGAAAACGCCGAGTTTAAACACTTGGAATTTTTCGAAAAAACAAGCATTAAACACATATGTCTGAACTACAATAGCGTTTTATCAACTATTTCAAATATTTTATTTTCTTAAAAAGAATGAAACATTTTTTTTTTTTTTTTTTCATTCAAATAAATAGATAAACAAAAAGCTTTAAGCTTGAGAGTATGAAAATCATAAATTAATAAATAAAAAGAAATTACAAAGAAAAAATAAATTTTAAATTAGGAATACATAGTGTTAGAAAACAAAATTCAGGAAATGTTGAACAAAAGATCGTTGTACCGGAACGGAAAGCAAAATGCATAAAAATGGAAAAATGCTTAACACCATAAAGATTATAATTCTATAAATGACTAAATTAAAAAATAGAAACAATATACATACATACTTATTTATTTTTCAAATATAATTATATATAAATTTTTTGTTATGAAGTATATTAACAGTTCGTGAAAGAATTATAAATAAATTAAATTTGTCGACCTAGAATCCTCAGATTTTGTTTATAGAACTGATCCAAACAATTATGATTAGAACTTATAATTTTCAAAATTTTTTAATATTACTAACTCTAAATTTTAAAATAGTATAAATGTAAATGTTTTGAAACCAAAGGTTCGAAATAATTTATTGTTTTATTCATCTTCAAAATCGAAATTTGTATTTTACGACAATTTCAAAATTATACTTAAAATTCGTGGTAGAACAAGTTCGTAATTTAGTTCTACTATGACTAAAATTTTAGTTATTTTTATAATTTTGTGATTCTCATAAAGAAAAAGTTACAAAACATTCAAATGTACAGAATTTACTAAAATTGGACAAAGAGTATATGCAACTTTGAATATGCAAACATTATTTAAGCTAAATTCGGATTTTTAAAAAATGTATTTTTAAGTTAATAAATTATTTTAGAATTATATAGAAAAGCATACAAATTTCCTAAAGGCTTGATGAAGATGATTTGAAAATTGATGGTAAAATTTTGATGCGTAATCAATTAACAACATAATTTTGAAATACTTCAAAAGTAATTTTTATTAAAGAACTTGTTTAGTAAAAAAATTTTTCAAATACACTTCATAACAATTTATAAATAAAAAGCTAATAAATTCAATTGAATTTATTTAAAAAATACAGGATTGCTCATCTGCAGCTATGGTAGGTAATTAGGCTTCGGAATTAAATATTAAAATCTTATACTTATTGATAAAAAAAGACAAAGCAAGAAAATTTAGAATAGTTTTACCACCGCACACCCAATACAAACGTACATACATGCAAGCATACTTACATTGTATATATTCGTTATTTTTAGTAAAAGTACCGCAAATAAGAATTATAGTTAAAGGTTTTAATTAGTATTTTTTACTATGTATTTTAATAACACATACGTATATATAATTTCTCAATTCAAACATGGTTTCTTTATGATTTTATTTTCAATTATTAAAAATTCCTATCACGTTTTAATATTTCGTTTTTATATTTATTAAATATTATTAAGAGATAATACCTAAGTATGAGTGTGTTTTTTTTTACTATTTAAAGAAACAAAAAACGAATTGCACAAACACATTGTTGTTTTCTTTTTCAACTTCTAGTTCATTTATATTAATAAATAATGATTAAATTAAAGACAAAACAAAACACACTTATGAATGAAAAAAATATAAAAAATCAAACACAAACATTTTGGAAATCAATACCAAAAATGACTAATGCAGCTGTTATTATTTCTTTATCTTATTTTAGGTAAAATTTTGTTTTCATTTTACTGGACTTTAAACCGTGTCCACTTTTATATTGTATATAAATCATTGTAACATAAAAATTATACATTATTTTGTATCTTTTTCTTTTAAGATTTCCCTTTTTAATTTCTACATGTACTACATTATTTTTATTATTATTAGCGTTTATTTAATTTCAACTTATCTTTCATTTACTAAACTACTATTTAACCTGAGTCCGTATGTGTTGCAAAAATTCATAATATGATAAACTAGATTCGCTGCGATCATCAACTAATCTTTCAATTAGTTGAGGTTTGGCTGTACTTGTATCCCTGCAACAAAAAAAATTAATGATTTTTTTTATCAAAACATAAAATATATCAACATTTGTAATGTAAATCCATACCTTATTATCTGTACAATTGGTGGATAAGGTTTTTCATCATTTAGTTTCATTATAAATCGTTTCAGTGCATCATTTTCCGAACTATTTACATTTGGTAAACCATAGTAATAGTCTGGCAATTCAGCGGTTGATTTTATTCCTGTTTTTTTTTTTGTATTGAAAGACAATTAAAATTTAATAAGTAATAACAAATATTTAGGTTTATATTTACATACCGAAAGTATTTTCTAGAATATTAACTGGTACATTGAGTCCAACGTATACCATAATCAATGTGCCGCAATCCATAAGGAATATTGAACGAGAATCCAAACTAAAAGTAAATATATAAATGTTTATATTTAAAATAAAACGCACACAAGATAGAATAAAATATATTTTTGTAGTTTTTAAAATATTTTTAATTAAGTAGTAGTAATTATAATTTGATTGTTATTTATTGTAATTAATAATTATAAGTGACTATAACACGAAATTTCATGACTTTTCAGGCATATTGGAACATATTTATCCCAAGCTATTTCTAACAATTAACTGATATTTTAAATTTTATCTTAATACATTTTTTTCAAACATCCCTAAATACAGTGTGTGTTCATTCATTTCCATAAAAACCTCAGCAGTTGTGTTTTGTGAGTGAAAGGACTACCAAAAGTGCTTTAACATGATAATTTAAATAGCATACATTGACTCAAAGTCAAACTCGTAAATATTTTTCTTATTTGCAGGATAATTTCAATAGATGCATTAAAAGTTTATTCGTGAAATTGTTTAAACCTTCTATTTATTTATTGAATCTGCCTTTAATTAGGCATAACAATAAATATATTAAATCTTAAAAACTAAAATAAAAACAATTTACTCTTAATTGAGAGCTTTATTAAGCTAATGGGCCTCGAGTTAGCTATCTTGGTTTCGGATGTCTTTGTAATAAAAAGTTCATATTTCTCTTAAATTTTTGCAAACTCATCCTTTATAAATGTTACTTTTAAGTTACGGATGTTCTCATTCGTCATGAACCCTGGCGCTCCCGTCATGGACCAAAGGATCTTAGATTGAGCTCTGTATTACATCAATACTAGTATTATAATTTTATTCCGTATGTCCAAATTGGTTTCAGTCTCCTGGGCCTGATGGTATACCAGCACTGGTCTTGAAACAGTGTTCTTCGACGCTAGCTCGTCCATTAGCTAACCTTTTCAGCACTTTATACCGTGCCGGCAAATTTCCTGTATGTTGGAAGGTTGCTAATGTAACGCCAATTCCTAAAAAGGGAGAGGCTAACAACCCTGATAATTATCGCCCAATAGCAATCTGTTCTGCACTTTCCAAAGTTATGGAAAGTATGGTTAACTACCATCTTGTGAAATATTTAGAGTCCAACAATTTACTCAGCGACCGGCAGTATGGCTTTCGTAGAGGACGCTCTACGGGAGACTTGCTAGCCTTCTTATCGGAAAAATGGTGTCGTTCCATACACCGTTTTGGCGAAAGTAAAGTGGTGGCTCTAGATATTTCTAAAGCGTTTGATAGAGTATGGCATGGTGCGGTTTTAGCAAAACTTATTGCTTTTGGTGTCGATAATAACTTCTCTCGATTTATATCGAGCTTTCTCAGAGATCGCACTATACGTGTTGTTATAGATGGAATCTCATCAAACGAGTTCAAGATCAATTCAGGGGTACCGCAAGGCTCCGTCCTTTCTCCTACTCTGTTTCTTATCTTTATAAACGACCTTCTACGTCAAACTTCCAACCCTATCTACTCTTTTGCAGATGACAGCAACATTTGCCATTCATATGCATTCAATTATAGACCAAGCCTGTCGGAGATTGGGGCAATGAGGCAAAACATGAATGATACGCTTAACCAAGATCTTGTGACAATCTCTGAATGGGGTTGTGCGAATAGAGTCGATTTCTATGCACGCAAGACTCAGTGTTGTATGTGTTAGGGGTAACCCTGTTAACCAGTATACAATCTGGCATCCTTATTTTATGCTGTCACATTTGAATTGGGCTTTTCAGCATTGTATCTTAACCGTCCATCTCAACTAACCGTCTTTCATATTTTCTTTAATAAATATAGTTTAAGTTAAATATTAAACGTTGTCTTTTAATTTATGTACATTTAAAAGTACAACAGTATGTTAACACACAAACGCACAACAGATCATGTTGCTTCATCTGTTTTTATGCGTGGTGTAAATGTTAAGGAATCAGCTCTTGATGTTCTAGCCATGAGTATTCAGTGCGATGTCCGCTGGACAAAACACATTTTTCAAGTGTCGAAAGAAGCATTCAAGTGCATTGGTTTTCTAAAACGGTGTAAGACATACTTCACTCCATCTGATCTCCTTACTATTTACACCACTTATATCCGACCGAAAATGGAATACAACTCTCATGTGTGGGCCGGTGCTTCAAAGTCTATTTTGGGTTACTCGACCGCGTACAGGAGAGGGCGAAGATGCTTATCGGTGACAGTAGGGTATCCAGCTCTATTGACTCACTGGAACATCGTCGCAATGTGGGTTGTGTTTCACTGTTCTACCGATACTACAATGGTATGTTTTCTGCTGAAATTAGGGAACTTGTTCCCGAAACACGTAGTTTTTTAGGCAACACACGTTCATCAGCATGGGCTCATCAATTTGTTGTCGACTGGACAGTGGATCGCACAACACATTACATGGAAAATTCGTTCTTTAGCCGTACTGTACGTATGTGGAATAAGCTTCCTCCTGAAGTCTTTCCTGTCACTTTCAATGTAGAAAAATTCAAATCAAATGTCCACAAACACTACTCTCTCTATCCTCCCTCCCATAACCTATTTTCCTAGTTCCAACACAATGCTTTGAATAAGTAGGGGTGATCCCCTGAGTGCTGGTCCAAAAAAAAAAAAAAAGTTGTACAATTGGCGGACAGTTGTACAACAAACATGACCTCGCATTAGAAGCTTAATGCTTCGGTTGTTGTTGTTGTTGTAGCAGCGTGAACAATTATACAATATTTAGTCTGGGGGTTCTGCTAGATCACGTCCATGAAATTGTGCCACTTCTACTGGGTGGGTCCATAAATCCACTGGATGTAGTGAAGTAGGGTTGGCTGGACAGTTGAAAATGTGGAGGGTGTCATGGGGACCCTGACCACATGCTGGGCATAAGTTTAGGCCGGCACGGTCTATGCAGGACCAGAAGGCATTAAGCCTGTTGCTCCATCCTGATCTTAGTACATTCCCACGACAGCCGGTTCTACGTACCGGAATGTCCCGAAGATCTTCGGCCAAGGGCTGTCAACCCAGCAAAAACAGCAATACAATTTTTGTCTTCGGAGCTGCACCTTCCGGCATTGCTGCTCCGCATTTTACTGGTCTGCGCCGGAGTTGAAAAAATCCCGGACCATGGTTCTGCTCGGTATGCCAGAATCGACTGCACCACATGTCAACACAATTAAGGTGCAACTCTTGTTTGGGCTGGTGTCACCTTAGGAATGCTTCGGTTAATTGTCCTGTTAGAAATGGTAGTTGTTAATAAGACCCAGCATTTACTTGCATAATGGAAAAATTGATTTCAAAATGTCCTAGTGTTTTGAATCCTAGTGGCGTTTAAAAATATATTGGATGGTATTTGTGAATTGATTATTTACCCTCCACGGAATGTTTTTGTAGGGTAAATATACGCTCACTAACCCGTAGAGTTAAACAAGGAATTCCTCACGGACTCCGGTCACCACTTCTGTTTAATTACTACATCTCTAAAGTCCACAGGGATTATAAGTAATATCATATGCGCACGACTGCAACATTATGGCGACGGTCCACAACATTAATGACCAATACGACTGGGGGACATTTCTGGTTATAAATTGGGATATATTTTGTTCCATTAAAGGAATAAGGTGAAAGATCGCGAGTTGTGGGGGCTTTTTTTTGCCTATACTAATTCTCCCGTGTAAATATCCTATATCGCAAATTCAAAAATAGTTGCGAATTTTTAACAGATCGGATCAGCAAAATTTTAGGGCGTTTACAAATTGATTTTACGGGGCAGTCATGAGTACATACGTTTTAACATAAAATAAAAGAAAATTGAATTAATAATAATATCCAACTTACTATTCTGCTGATAACTGCAAACGTTGAACATCTGGTAAGTCGTCTTCATCATCAGCATCATCGCTTGTAGGATTGGCATTTTGATTATTATAGAATAATACATCAATATTATAAAATTCTGGATAGATAAATTTCATCAATTGATCTAAAGGTAAAGTTTTCATGGAGTCCATAGCAAACACACGATCGTCGAGGCGTGTACTCGTCCCAACACGGAAAGCAGGCTGTAAATAAAAGTTTTATTTTATCCAAGTCCAAACAAATTGCATAATTTCCTCCAATAACTTACATGTTTTAACAAGGCCAATATATAAAGAGGCATAAGAGACAAACTACGGGGTGCAATTAGTTGCCCAGACTGGCCTGATGGTAAGTTTTGTGCAATTTTAAATGCATTCAATATATCTACTGTGGCATTAATGAATGCCTCACGAGCATCAGCTATATTTGATGTTATTGACCGATCAACAGCCATCTTTGAAAGTAAGCCGATTATAGCTTCCGTATCTGCAGAATGCATTACTTCGGGTAATGAAGCAGTAACTGGCAAACAAACTGTGTGTACACGTATGCGACGTTCACCTTCACTGTTGGTATAAAGCAAGGCTGCTTGGAAGCATATTGTTTTCACATCCGTTAAAGTTTCCTCATAGGAAATCTAAGAATAATTATATTAAAATAAATGTTTATAAAATTTACATTAAATCTGAATATTGAAACCCACCTGCATGCCATAACCGGCATCCGGATTAACATTGGGTAATGATAACAAATCTGTCGAACGAACAAAGAAATTACCATGGAATGTATGTACTTGAAGACCACGTGTACAACGTATACGCATTACTGCTTCAAAACCAATTTTACGCACCAAATATCGTTTCAAGCAATGTTTCAAAGAATCCACCAACTGAGGTTTAGTCTTTTGATATAAGGGGAAATGGTGAACACAGCCACCGCTATGCTTGCTAATGCCGGCTACACAAACATAATATCAAACAATTTATGTATAAAAATATATGCATTATTAAAAGAGCGAACTTACATATTGTAGCCAAATCACTGTATTGCTGATTTAATAGAAAAAGATCAACAGCAATTTGATAACCAGAACATTCAAGAGCAAAACGTTTATAAAAGTCCGTTGCTGGATTTAAATGAGCAACATCTTTGGCAGACCGATTATTAGGATCTTCACGAGGCTCTAAACCACCGGGACCCTTATTGGGAAGGCACGTTTGGAATACGGTAATACGACCACCAGACGCTTGCTAAAACGTTAAAACAATCAATTAATAAATTAATAATAGACATGAAAAATAAGATTTATTAAATAATTATTACCATTAATTTAAACGCTACTTGCAGGGCAGCTCCTAATGCTGAACCTGGATCATGAGTTTCAGCGAAACGTTTTGGCAATTGATTTAGTAAATCTTTCACTAATTCTTTACATTCCTTAAGATTCACCAACAGATTATCGGGCCTGGGCAAAAAAGGATCTAATTTCCAATAAAATAAATTTAATTTATCTATCAACAATAAAATGTACAAACTGTATACCATCTATGTCCAATAGAGTCATCTCATGGGGTTGATTGTAACCTTCAGCCATGCTGTAGAAATGTACGTTGCTGTTGTAGGCAATAAAACCAACTTGAGTGCGAGCATCGCCTGGCATATCATCTAAATGTTTAGAGAGCATCGAACAGACACTCTCCAAGTATCCACATTGTTGGGCAATTATTGACACATCGAATAGGAATAAATATATAGCTGGCTGCGGTGGACGCAACTGTAACCGAAGAAAAAAAAAAACATTGAAGTGTTACTATTTAAGTGGACAATAAATTCTTGTTGTTCGCTGTATTTACCATATATTCAGATGGTGCTATGAACTCAATTGTACTAGAACGTACTTCGGGACGACGAGTTACATCTCCATAAGTTTTGGTGGCTGGATCAAATTGAAAATCATCTGGCACTAAAAAGTAAAAAAATAAAATCGTACATGTAAAAATCTAGACTACATAAATAATATCGATTATTGCATTTCTGAGCCCTTCTTGGCGAGAAATTTCGGTTTCTCAATTCTGTATAATACGGAAGCAATAGACGGACCTTTACTTGACACAACGGGTCTCTCAGTCTACACTTGAAGGGAGATTGAGTTGGCGTAGGTGCCTACATTCGGGAATTCGACATTAGGTTATCTTTTAGACTTCCAAATTAATGTAGCATAATTCAGACTGAAGTATCAGCTATCAAAAGGACGGCTAACTGACTCAGTTATAACAGGATATCAGGCAGGGATATACTGACAGTCAGGCCGCAATAAAATCTCTAACAGGTGTATACACAACATCTAATTTGGTCCAGGAATGCCGAGCATCCTTAAACAACTGTGTTGCTGATGAATTGGCGAAAAAGGGCGCCATGCTGCCTGACGGACACATAGACTTCCTATGTGGGATTCCGTTATCCAAATGCAAGCTTCACATTAGTAACTTCTACTATGAGCTTGCTCAGGCAATATGGGATTGTGAACCCACATGTTCTATTACCAGAATGATATGGCCCGACTGAATCGTGGGCGAACAACATATCTTTTTGCTTGTCACGCTCACAATTGCGTGGCGTAGTGGCAGTCATTACCGGGCACTGCATTTTTGGAAACCACCCGAAGGGACTTGGCTTGCCCTACAACGACTTCTGCAGAAGTTGTCAAAACGAGGATGATGAGACCATTTTTCATCTTCTTTGTCACTGTCCGACATTAGGTGGTCTACGCTTACGGTTTCTGGGACACCGTTTCATAAATAGTCTTTTTGAGCTCTCGAATATGAGACTTGAGGGCATTAATGCCTTTTTTGAAGCAGTAGTAATTGGTTAAAAAGACCAGACATGGGAATCTCTCTAGAGTAACGTAATAACCGCTATCTTATTGATACGCAATTTTTTTAAATCCCCTTCTCTCTTTCAACATCTTCCACTTCTCTCTTTTCATTTCTTTCTGCCCCTCTTTCTTTCTAACTTTCTACTTTTAGGTAACACAAAGGGACCATTGCTTGGACCCACGTGAGCTGTTATTCTATTCTTCAATTTCGCGGCTGTCTGGAAACCTAACCTAACAATATGAAATATTAACTAAACTTGTGCTTAATTTTTCAAAATATTAAACAAATTAGGTCAAAATTAAAATCCTGATAGAAAAAATAATTCTTATAAGAACTTTGGATGTTTACGGTCGGCTATACTTTATGGGGTCGCAAATGAAAATGGTTGAAATATATAAATAATTGTAAATTACTTAATTTTTCCTCGCATGTCCTCTTCTAAGAGTTCAAAATCGACTTGACGTATATCGAGAATCGGGTAAAATCATATTAGCAATTAGAAATACCATATAATGAACAAATCTAGCTCTGCTATACAAAAATTTTTAAAAAGTTCAAAATTTAAATAGTGCTGTTAAGAGAATCATTTAAATCGCTGATATAATCTATGTTTTATTATTGTATTAACTAATTTCGATATTGAAAAAAGAATATAACAAATATAAACTATCATAACATAATGTATACTAACTATAAAACACATACAATTCAGCTATTTGGATCCATTCCCTTCTATGACAACTACGTTCCAAATTCATTAATGTTACACCCAAGTTTAAATTACTTCGGATTCAATAGTATTGAACACGTAGTATTTGAAATTTAATATAGTAGTAATTTTGCCAATGATTGGTATGCTCTGTTTTTGCTGGAAAGTTTTCTTCTTAAGGGTACAGTATTACTTCTGCACTAATAAAACAGATTCGTTGTAATTCGGTAATTTTGACTAAATCATTTGATTTCTTAGCAGAACATTTTTTATTTAACCCGAATTTTTTTGATAATGTTGATAACCGTCGTTTTTTGAAACTTTTTGAGAGCTCCTAAGTTTTGGTTATTACTCTCTATAGGTTTAAAAAGCATAAATATATTCAGAAAGGCGTAGCATGCCAAGTTACTTCCAACAACCTTAAATGTGCCACAAGGTACACGGGTACCTTTATACGTTTGTAGAGCTAAATCTTTTATTACGGACTCTTGTACTTAAAATCATTTTATTTTTTATTTGATAACATTCACAACAAAAATTTGTTTTGTATGAGATTTGTATAAAGGTACTTTGACGTACAAATATTTTTTATTTTTTTTTTTTTTTGTCAAACCAGAAATTGCGAATTTTTTCCAGATTTAAATTAAAGGTAATTCTTAAAACTTTAAAATAAATTTAATTTTGTTTTAAAAAATCACGGGAATTTCCGGCAATGAACAGATATTTTTAAATATTTCCCGGGAATTCTCTCTATTTGTCTTTTCTATCACAAAGTACGGAACATATGAAGGAACTAGAGGCAAAGGTAAGTACGACATATTAAAAATAATTAGTATTTGACAAATCATATCGCTGATACTACTGCAAAATACATTAATTAACATGTATTTTATTGTTGCATGATTTCGGATTTTTACAGCGGACATAGGTTTACTACTCTTCAAAAATTTCAAAAGTTCAATAATTCGGTATAAATTTTGTACATTAAGAAATACAAAATTTTTAGTGTAAAAGGGAACTCAGGAAATGCATAATGAATATGTCTGCTAACTTTGATTGTGTGTTAATTTTCATAAGAGAAAGTTTGCAGCTCAATAGTTAGCATATACATTTTCATTGTGAAGTAGGCTGTATGTTTTTCTTTCCGATTAAACTTTTACTTTTTGTTTATAAATACTAAATCAAAATTAATACAAATTTCAACTTACATTCATTGACCCGATAGCATAAATTACACTTCCACATTTTACTATCAACGAAGTACACAAAAGGATTAATGTATGTACGACATAAGCGACAGCGAACTATATTCGGACATTGAATAACAGGGAGGCTCTAAAGACACATGTAATAAATAAGAAACAATAGTGAAATAAGCAAAAAAAAAAAAAAATTTTACAAAAAGAAAATCATACTTACATTAATATCACGGAATGGATGAATAAGAATTCCCAAGGGCAGACGAGATTTTTGCAATAGCGAATTACTCTCTGGTATTTTAGCTAGTGTACAACGCATTATGCTAATGAAACAATATTAAAACAAAACTATATTGTATATTTGTTGACTTTTTAAATGAAAGGTGTAACTTACTTGGAATTGCAGTTAATAGATTCATGAAATTGGTTGTGTAAAACAATTTTGGGTGGTACTAAAGTAGCCGGTGATAGAATATGGCGATTTTGCATTAGATCAATTGTATCTTGACCCCATAGACGATTGAAACCCTGCTGAAGAACGCTGCCTCCAAGAGGGAATTGACCAGGCTGCTGCTGTTGCTGTTGATAAGATTGATTTTGATATTGCAAGGGACCTGTATTTTGTTGTCCATTAAACATGCCAGGTGGTTGAGTAGGGCCAACAGTTTGCTGCTGTTTCTGGGCTGGATAATTATAAGCAGCAGAATATGGCTGTTGTAGAGGTGGCGGAGGCTGCTGCTGCTGCTGCGGCTGTTGTTGCATCATTGGAGGCAGTTGTTGATTAGTGGGATACATTGGTTTACGTTGTTGGCTCATTTGAGTTTGGTTATTGTTCAATTGATTTTGCTGTACCGTATTGGTTGTTGTCGTAGGTGGAAGTGATCCAATTGTATTAGGTGCTGTTGGATAATTGGCATTTTGTGATGGGCTTTGTGGATATGACATGAGAGGAGATGTAGACGTACCATATGTTCCACTCGTAGGGGGTCGTTGGGCGCCAAACTGAGCTGCTGGTTGTACAGGCCGATTGCTTAGTGGTGCTCCAGCAACATTGGGAGGAAGATTTGTTGGGGCTGCGGATGTTGGTGGTGGTTGCACATTTAAAGCTGATGTTTTAAAGTTATTCTAAACATGTAATATACACAAATAGATGAGTTCAAATATTCCGATTAATGCTATGTTTTTTAAAGAGATAATAACTAAAAATAACCAAATTGAGCTCTCAAAATTAAATATTTATTTAAATTAATTAATGATGATATAAAATCTGGTGCTCTTAAAACCTTGGCCAGCATGACAGTTATAAAAATATAAAGACTGAAGTAGAGGTTTAATTTATACTTGATTATGATATTTTATTCGTTTTTGAGAAATTGCACTTTTATAATATAATGATGGAATTTGATTTAATTTTAAACAATGTTGTTTAAAAATTCCAATTTTAATAATTTTGGTCAGAAAATTTGTATTCTGAACAGAGCAATTTGTCGGGTACCTCTAATATATTTTTAATAAAATGGAAAGAAAATTAATTATTTAGGACTTTTTAAATTCTATATCTTCCATCTAGTCATATTAATACATTTTTGTTAACCGTCCAATGCTGAAATCCAATATCTTTATTCTCCGTTATAGTTTTAAAAAATTTTTGTGAATTTTAATATTGAAGTAAAAGAGCATAAATTGATTAAATATCTTTGTTTTATTATCAAAGAACATACATTTAAAAAAAGTGAATTTACGTCAATTAAACGTGATGCTTTTTTAAATACATAATTATTTTCTTATATGCATATAATAAATGCTCACCTGGAAATTATTCACATGTTGTTGTTGCGATGCAGGTGTCGCGACATTTTTGGGTGGCATTTGCATAGACTGGGATGATGGCAAAGATGTGGGTGGAATAGGACCATTCATCCGATTAACATTTAAGTTTTGCATGCTGCCCGTTAAATTAGTAACATTTGATGCTGCAGTAGTATTGGTTAATGATGCTGTTGGTGGTTGGTTTCCAATACCAGATTGCTGCTGTTGGAGCTGAGCTGTGAGTTGATATTGTTGTTGATTCAATTGAATAGAAGGTGAAGCGGTTCTTGAAGAATTTGCACTTGCTGTTGCATTAATACTTGCACCATTCGACATTTGATTATTTCCCGATCCAGGTCCATTTGAAATCGGAGGCCTCATATGAGGTGGTAGATTACTTGTTAGAGGACCTTGTGTTTGCTGTTGACTTGTTGGCGGTCTTGGCTGGGGTCCATTTACACTTTGAGGTCCAGTGTAACTTCCAATAGATGTTGGATTTGTAACAGATGTTGAAGCCACTGATGGTGGCATGAATTTGCTAATATTTGCATTTATTGCTGGAGACATTGGTGGCATACCAGAATATTGTTGTTTTTGTTGCTGTTGTTGTGTCTGCAATGGCTGTTGTTGCATTTGTGGTAAGGGTGGCATACCATTAACCATATTCATTTGTCCCATTGGTGGTGGACCATAATTTGTATTTGTATATGACGACATTGTAGTGACCCTTTATTTTACTCTTTATTAACAAAACATAGAAATTGTGACAGCAGCAAAAGGTCTATAAAAAAGAATTACTTAAATTAAATGTTTAAAAAATGTTGCCCAAAATCTTATCTGAGTTATGGTTAAATAAAAAATCGACCTTGCTACTTTTTACGTGTACAACAACAAATAATTGATAAACTGAAAATAATTTTAGGACCATACATAAACCAACCAACTTTTTAAGAAAACCTTTCATAATCTTATCTTTTTGTGAAGAAAATGTTTGAAATCATGTTTCCATAATTAATGAAGGTTATCAATGGAAACCAATTACATATAATTTTTATACCGTGTCAATGACTGACATTGTCTATTTTAAATTGATACATATGTATGTATGTAATCAAAAGATAAAACATGATTTCTTGTACAATAGAGAGCGACTAACAAGGTTTAGCATGAAAGACTAGTGAGTCGATTATGGATGGCAACCGAACTTTAGTTGCGTTGTCAGTTGCCTAAATGGTATTACAGATGGCAACTGACAGCTATCTTTTCTGTTGCCGAACTGGCAACCAGAAATTTTTAGTTGCCCTCTGGCAACGCAACTGAAGTTCGGTTGCCTTCCATAATCGACCCATAGATCTAATTGGCATATGGTTTTAAATTTGACATAGTCGTAATGTTTTGATAATATATCAGTAATTTATTGAACGATTTTGTTGATTATCATTGAATCTATCTTAACATATATGATATATAGAAAATACATGGTCCGTAGGATATGTGGGGGATTCAGAAAACGTATTTCAACCAAAACACGGACAGATGGGCATTGCTATATTAATTTCCCTACATATATATAATTAAGACAACTAAATTTTATAGAAACACTATTTCAATCAAAAAAAAAAAATTAATAATACTTAAGGTACTGTGGAACAGTTACGCGAAATACAATTTTCGAACCGGTTTTAGAATAATCAACCGACCTACCATAAGTGAAACAATAAGAAGACCAACACTATGGAAGTACGTGCCTTTATGCGTTTAACAAATTCCTCAACTAAAACTTGATTGTATACAATTAAAAGCGTATACATATGTTCGTATTTACATTATAAAACATTATTTGCGTAGTAAATTTTTTAAATTAAATTATCTTTTCTTAGTATGTATATTATGTAACTTTTGTGTTTTTTTTTAATAAAATATAAGAACCTAAAATTTAACTCCTTTATGAATACCCAAGATTTTGAACTAAAGGATTTTATTTATAGAGGCGGAGAACTTTAAACATAAATAAAACAGCGAATAAAACATTCATGTTTAAATATGAATTCTGCCATGTGGCCGCAGGTCGAATTTTCACACACCCTTCGCAGTAAATTAGGCTGTATTTCGGTAATTATGCGTCGAATATTCGCTTCTGAATTATGTGCATAGACCTGGGAATTTAAATATCCTTAGAGAAAATAATCTAATGTCGTCAAATCACATGAACGAGGTAAACTAATGCCTTTCAATTGAGTCACGAAAAAGTTAGTAAGCATGTAACGATCTGAACATATTTATATGAGAAGGCATATGGACCAATTATTCTACCAGCCCATAAAGCACCCCATACAGTGAGTTTTTCTGAATGTAATGGTGTTTCGACAATGGCTTCAGGATTATCATTGATAAATGATTCTACGAAGAATTCTAAGCAACTTTTCATAGAAACCATAGGTCAAAAATGGATTTTAACCTTACGGACATTTAGGAAATTTTGAGTTACAGTTGCCTATTTTATATCAATTATCAATTGGGCACCACATTTCTATTCAACTTATTATTAACATTTCGGAAGAAAAACTGTAGCATTTTTTGAATATTAATTTTTTAATTTTATGTTTTTCTGTTTTTCTGTATCTACATCTATATACGGAACTCCAAATAACCCAATTGTATGATGATTATCGTTCCATAAAAGGTTATAGCTCCCATATAAGGCCCGCTTCCAAAAATCTCTTTAACGAGCATAAATCTCTTAAATTGTTGGTATCCACATAAAATTCTACAGAAATAAGTTTCATATAGTCATAAACCACACGACCTGATGTCAGGCGATCAGTCAATAATTAATCATAGTTCCTATTTAAGACCAACTTCCAAAAATCATGCATGAAAAAAAAATTATTGAATTTTAAAAAAATTTGTTTGCTCATTTACTTAGTGTAGGGTATTATATGGTCGGACTTGATCGACTATACTTTCTTTTTAGACATATGGTTTCTAGGGCTAAGAATGACGTTGTTCTAGGCTTAGAATTGTGCACTGTTAATAAATTACAGCTCAAACTAAAAGAACGAAGTACATGAGACTGTAAAGGTAAAAATAAATTGCAATTTATAAGTCACCTACGATAATAATATTGGTGTATCTGGAGAATAAATCACAATGTCTTTTATACGTTTCCAAACAGCTTTTTGGAAGATAAACTGTACTAAGCTAAAATTTTGTGTTATCTGAATATAATTCAATAAAAATAGATTCACAACCAGTGAATCCAATACCACCACCTCTGGAGGGATAAACCCTGTCAATGCTACAAATTTCTTAGCCAAATATTTCAACAGCTCTATCAGAAATGTATGTATATGATCAATTATGAACTGATCCAAAGGAAAATGTCAATACAATTCACGAAATAGTAAAGACAATAACATGGATTGCTTGAAATGAAACGTTTAAATTGTAAGTAAAACGATACTAATATGGCAATCAAATTCTACCTACAAAAAATTTTAGATTAAATCAAATAAATGCACTGAACAAGATCATTCAACTTCGATTCAACTTTAAACAATAAGAAAGAATGTGTAAAAGATAAAAATAAAATACAGAAAAATTCACAAAATGTATATAAAATTGCAATGAAATACAAAAAAAAACGGAAGTATGTCAGTTTAAGTATCGAAAAAAACGAAGTGTTGATATTGACCCAAATAATCTATTCACGACACTACCAATTACCACAACGACGCTCTCTTTTCGACATTAAAAGGTTGGTATGTAAATGGTAAGATAATAATTATTTAATGTTAAAAATTGAGTTGATAGACTATCAAACAGTCGTACATACGGGTACAAATTATAAAACAGTTTTACACTACAGTTCAGTACTAATAAGAAGAAAATTCATTCACACTTAATAAAGAGCAAAAACAAACAACTGAATAATTGATAACGAATTATCAAATTAATATTTGCGTCTGTTATAACCACTTTTACATATTGGCAATTGTCGTATAGATGTATTTATGATACATGTATGTTTATGAAGAGAGGAGGGGGATTGGGTACATCTATTCCACTGTACCGGCTAGACATACCCGTGACGTAGAACAACATAAGATGACGTCGCCAGTTGATTTTATTTCGTTTTTGTCTTTCTTTCATTTTTGACATTTGCCTTTGACACACAATTTGTAGTAGGAAAACAAGAAAACGCAAATTCACGGGGTGGGCAAAAAACACATATACAAACGTACACTCACTCAGTCATACAACACAATGAACTAAACTGAGAAAAAACGATAATTGGAATGTGCATCCATCACGGGCACACGATATTCAGCCAGCCTAATAATATGAACGAACAGAAATATGTACTTTGTATGTATATTTACTTATTCACTGATTTTCTTTTCAATAAGAATATATTTAACAAAATATTATTCAACACAAAACATTCTACGTAATTACCTCGAATATTTGTCTTTCTTTATAGTTTTATCTGTAGTTTTTACTGAAAAGATCCTTGTAATTTTACAAATTAGGGGTTTCAAAGTTCGAGAATATTGCGTTAAGTGTCTCCTCCCTTTTGCTTGACGAAAAATATTTATTTTCTTTTACACAAATTTTGTTTAAAATATTGCTAGTTATATTTTATTCTTTTTGCACTTTTTTAATTCTTTATTAAATATTTTCTGCAAATTTTCTTGAAAAATTATAATTTTTCATTTGACAAAAAAACAGACAACTCAGCTCTCACTTGACAGCTCAGCACCAGCCGTGATGGTAATTTAGCAACTTTTTTTTGTAAAATTTAGCGATTTTGAAACTAATCAAGCGGTTAAAAGATTATTAGTAGAAAGTAGAAATTCCAGCGTATTTTTATATGCAAACATAAAAAAGGAAAAAGTTGTTTTTACAGTCAATATACATTAACACTATGAAGTAAAAGGTGAGATCTAGGTTCATGAATATTAAGATTTCATAATTTGTTAAGTATTACGTGTTTCAATTATTTTGTCAAAAAGTAAAAAAAAAATTGTTATAAACCTACTTATCATAATTACAATAATAATTTTATTAACTTATTGTTATATATCGCTAAATATTTTAAAATAATTTTAAAGTATTTTTGGCCTACAAAACGTTACCATCACTGGTCAGACACTAAAATATATTCACAGTGCTGCCACTTTGTACTAATTGTAATGCAGACTTCATGTTTTAAAATTAGCATTGCCAGGTAAAAATGTTATTCTAGTTCTTTTACACTGTTAATAAAATTATTTGAAAATGTTTTAAATGTGGAATTTATAAAATACTAGCTAAAACCCAGTGTGCTACGCTACCCGTACTGTAATAATTTAAAATATGTTTAGTCCATCTAACGTTAGTTTCTAATGTAATAAAAAAGTACATTATTTATTAAATATTTGTATTTAATGTTTATTATATAAAATTTTTTATTAATTATTTGTTGTTTGAATGCCTTAGGATATACAATATCCTATATAAAATTGCAAATGTTAAGCAAATAGGAAACTGAAATCGGTTAAAATCAAATGGCTTTTCCGAGTATCGGAATACGTGGCAGCAATACATTTGTCCCTTTATACTTCCCAGTTATAATGGACGCCACGATTAGATTGTACATTAATTTCTTTTGTAAGTAGAATGCCATTACAAAGTTGTGGTGTATTAAAGTAATTCTTAGCGGTTTAGCCTCCTATAAAGTACAAATACGCATACAATCATACACACACACATTCACTTTTATATATATAGAAGATTTTCAAATGTATACAAATTTTAACATTTACTTAATGTTAATATTGATAGCTGCTATAGCTTCCCCTAAATATAATTTGTCATATCTATGGGAGATACCACGCCCACCATTGATAGTTCCCCTTAATAAGTAATTCATACAAAGCTTTACATATCACAATTATACAGATATATATGAATTTTAGTATTTAGATTGTATGAGAGGCGGCACACCCACTATTTATAGTCCGCCCATTATTGTCCTTAATATTAATATTGGTGGTAGAATAACCTATAAACTAGATTTTTTAATTAACATCATATGGGAGTTTCCACGACCTCTTTGGCTACTATTCCCATTTTGCCTCAAATATTTATACAAACGGTGGAATTTCTAGTTTCCTAAATTTTTGATTTTTTGAAGCTTCTACTTATCAACACTGTTGATAGCATGCGGTTATTAGCATCGTTTGTAAGTATGGCAACACTAAATGTTTAAGCTGCTAACATTAACATCGAAAGCTCTAGAATTCGAACACACGAGTTTTGACCATTAGAACAATCTACGCTACTCGGATGAAGATGGCAGTGTGTATAAATAAATGTATAAAGAGTTGTTACAATTTTAAACTACTAAAACTGAAATAAACCACAGGTAAAAATGTAACATTTGGTGTCAGAAGTGGGATTGCAAAATAATAAGCAGTCATGAAGTATGAAGAGCTGAAATTGGAGCAACTCAAGAGAGAATAGAATAAGTTGGAGGTACCTGTAGCTGGCAATAAAGCAGAATTGCAAAAGAGGCTGATAGACATCGGACATTATGAATTCGAGTATAGAAGAAATGGAAGTTTCTACAGGTGCAACAATAAGCAGCATGGATTTAAGCACAATGTTTGCTGCTATAATGGAAAATTTAAAGAAACAAACTAAAAATTTGCTGAAATTCAAGAAAATTCTAAAATCAACAACGAGAACCTATTAGCTGAAGTCCAAGAAACTTCTAAGGTCAACAACGAGAAACTTCTTGCTGAAGTTCAAGAATCTTCTAAAGTAAACAACGAGAAACTTCTAGCTTAAGTCAAATCTGAAGTTCAAGAAACTTCTATAGCTACAAATGAGAAACTTCAATAAATTGCATAGGTTATAAACAGGTCTTGAAACCCAAGTGAGCAACTTTGATAAAAAGGTCCGACCTAGAGAATGGCATAGAAATACAAGACTGAAAATGAGATAAATATAATGTTATAACTGTGGTAAAATCGGTCACATTCAGCGAAACTGTCGAGCACCAAAAAACCGAACTAGATATGTTTCACCACCAATAAACATCCAGCAGAAGAATCATCAAGCATTACAGGAGCCACCTTTAAAGCGAGCTAGCACTGAGGGACAGGATCTGACACCCACACCTGACGGCCGTACCATCTCCATATCAGTAATGCAGCAGGAAAATAATCTTACTACTAGTGAGTACATAAACGGTCAGAAGTACATCCTTACTATGGACACGGGAGCGTCGCAGTCTATCAGCAGATCAGATTTATTTAAGAAAGCAATTGAACCAATTTGCAATGTAAGTCTTCGCACCGCTACTGGAGAGCCTGCCACTGTCCATGGTAAAGTCAATGTGAAGCTAACTATTGGTGGCATTAGCGTAAATCATGTTGTTGCCGATATTGTGGATGAAGTAATCATTGGTGCAGACTTCATGATTAGTCACAGCATTACTTTGGATATGGGACAAAAAGTCATGAATTGGTGAAATGTTAAAATACCCCTTGACGTCGGATATGAGAGCAATTCTCAAGTAAGAAGGCTAGTATTTGTTGAGTACCAAAAGTAGTCAGAGGAGAGGAGGATTGTGTAGACAATGGTTTATGGGTGTTGAAATCAGCAGATGTGAAAACTAATTTAAAAATTTTAGCATCTTTTAATTTATTTGTATAAAATTGGATTTTGTTTGTCTTTAAGAACACACAACGTTATGATACTGCGATAGCGAATTAGATAATCCAATTAAAATCTGTGGACAGAATCCACAATTATTGGAGATAGTAATTGAAATCTCTTCAGAAATTGTTGGCACCTTGAATTTAGGGCTATAGCCCCAAAGTTTTCTTTTGAGCAAACATAGCCAAATGGAAGAAAATTAAGTAGTTTTTTATACTTTTTATTTTAAAAATTTAATAAAATCTTTCTAACAAAATGGTTCTGGCAGAGGTCCCAGATAAAAAACTGAAATTTCATGATTTAGCGATTTTTCGTAAAGAAAAATTCGAACGTATTTAGATATTGTATTGTAATATAATTTGGAACTTATTTTAATCGAAAGGTCTTTTTATTACTGCTAACCTTTGCCATTGTCTGCACATAAATACCGAAATTCCTTAAACGGGGAAAAGATATTCTAAAACTTGTTTTTTTTTATCGTGTGATATTTTATTACCATTTGTAGTATTTCAATAACAAAAATATATTTTTTTATAATCTGGGCTATGAGTTTTAAGAAATTTTTAGATAAATCTGAAATTTTTCATAAAAATTCTTCCTTAGATTTCATTCGATTACTTTTTATATTTTTATACCCTTCACCTTCGTAAGAAGGGTATATATAAATTTGTCATTCCGTTTGTAATTTCCACAATATAATTTTCCGACCCTATAAAGTATATATATTCTGGATCCTTATAGCGGAGTCGATTTAGACATGTCCGTCTGTCTGTCTGTCTGTCCGTCTGTCTGTTGAAATCAATTTTCTGAAGACCCCAGATATCTTCGGGATCCAAATCTTGAATAATTCTGTGAGACATGCTTTCGAGAAGTTTGCTATTTAAAATCAGCAAAATCGGTCCACAAATGGCTGAGATATAAGGAAAAAAACAGGACAACCTCGATTTTTTACCTATTTTTTGACCTATATCTGGATTACTAAGTCATTAATATAGACAATATGGATATCTAATGATAGATATTTCTAAGACCTTTCCAACGACGTATATAAGACCATAGTAAGTTGGACCTACAATGGGTCAAAATCGGGAAAAAATTTGTAACCCGAATTTTTTTTTCACCAAAAGTTTTTTTGGCTAAATATTAAAAAAAAAAAATTTTAAATATAGAAAAAAAAAATTTTTAAATTTAAAAAAAAAATAAAAAAAATTTAAAAAAAAAAATAAAAAAAATTTAAAAAAAAAAATCGAAAAAAAAAATTTTTTTCAAAAAAATAAAAAAAGTAGCTGGAAAAAAAAGTTAATTTTGTTTACCTAAAAATATTTAAAATTTTTATTTTGAAGTATAGTTTGGTGAAGGGTATATAAGATTCGGCCCAGCCGAATATATCTCTCTTACTTGTTTTAAATATTTTTAATTTTTCTCTCATTTTACTACTTTTACTAGAAATAATATATCGAACAAAGCTACTATAATAAATATTACTACAAAAGAAAAATTATTTTAAACAATTTCCGACTCAGAATTTGTATGTTTTATGAATTTGAATTTAATCCGTGAACAATAATGTACTCAATCGAGTTAACTGCTTATTAATTGCTTTAACATTTAAACGACATGGTTTTGTGTAATTTTAAACTTTTATTAATTTAATAAATAGCATTTCTCATAAAATTATTTTGTGCCTCTTAACTAGGTTTCTTTTTAATATTTATGGGTACAATAATTTTTCATCTTTAAATAAATAATAAATCACTTTGCTTGCCCAGAAATATTTATAAGACTATATTTTTACTTTTTTAAATCGAAATGTGTATAAATAACAAAACATTTTCTCTTAACCAATTTTTGGAATAACAAAGTGATTAAGCATGCTAATTAAATGAATTACAACCCAAATTATATATATATATATATATGTAGGTACTTACATATATATGTATATATGTTAATATAAGTAAATGTATGAGGTGTATAACTATAGAGAAAATAAAATTTTATGTTATGTTCAAATTTTATTTGAATTACTAAAGTTTGGTGTGTATAAATTTTATTTTCATTTTATCAATTTTACTTACATGTATTTATTTATTTATGTATGTATGTATGTGTGCTTTGTATGCATATAAATATGTATATATGTATAAATTATTATTTATTTTTATTATATAAATGCAAATAAATATATATATATATATGTATATTTAAAATAATATTTAAACTGCACAATTTTAAGTAAATTTAAATACAATTTTTGGTTATTGATTGTTATTATTTTTTTAATATTTTTCTTTTAAATTTATTTTTAAACTTTACGATGCAAGTATGTTAACAATAATAATTATTATTTTTAATATTGTGCTGGAATTTGTGCTTAATCTTATAATAAAAGAAAATATTATATGTATATAATTTATAATTTAATCGAAATTATATTATAATACTTTAATTAAAAATCTTACTTTGCATTTTAAATTTGCATTTTGAAATATATATATGTATGTTTGTATGGATGTATATATTTATATATATTAAATAGGATTCAAATCGGTTTTTATTATATATTATTTATAAAGGCCATTATTTTGAAATTATCAATGTACCATTCAATTTATTCGACCTTTTTATATGTTTCGAACTCAGATTATAAGAATTGTTGTTGTAATAGTCCCTTTTGATACAGCGGTGACTGAGCTAACAACGTTTGACCGACTGGAACTGGATTCGATCCGAACCAAATATCCAAATGTTATGGGATGTAGTACAATTTACTGTAATTTCAATTGTTTCAAAATCGGAACTCGACTTCATTTTAAACGAAAAATTGTGTGTACACTGATAGCATTTATTTATGGAAAAATGTAAATACTTTTGTTTTTATATACATAAGTATATTATGATAAATTGTTTATAACCATTATTTAAACCTTATAAGTATAGGTAATGATTGACATCATATTTGGGACTTTAAAATAGGGAATTTTAGTAAAAAGACAATTTATTACTGGAGCGCAATGGGAAAAGTGCTAAATTTAAATCCGCCTTCAGTGTAAACGGAATGAAAAATTATTTTAAAATATTTTTATAAAAAATCTAATTTTTAAAAACCGGCTATTAACGTTTCTACAAACTTCACATGTGTTTTGTTATTTCCACCTGTTCTGTAAATCGAATTTGAGTAACGATTTAATTTTTTAACGAATTCACATATTTTGGTGTTCTCTAAATCGAATTCACATGATTTTATTTCACTCGCTTGTTTTCAAGAAACTGCTACAAATTTTCTAAACGAATTTTTCGTTCATAAATAAATGTCTCAATTTTAAAAATTTTACGCCTGTTCATATATCATTCCATATAAATTAGCAGAAATTAAACAGATTGTCAACGAAATTAGGGTGGGCAACTATTCTCCCTTTATGTATGAGGCCACAAGGCCTCCGAGTGAACTCGCTAACTTGCGAGCAACCCACGAAACCTAACCTAAACAGATATGAATCAGTCAGCTGGTTTCAGAAATATGGAAATAGAAAAATAACAAAAGAAAATGTCAAAATGGTTGAGGTTTGAAAAAAGGGACAAATATATTTCACACTCGTTGCCTATAGAAAATTGTATTTTTCTCGCTCTGCAAACCACAACCATTGAACATTTTTTTGACAACTGTCATTTGTTGCATATCTGTAATTTGATAACAATTTCATTGTAATCAAATGAGTAAACAAATACTTCAATTTAAAAACACCCATCAAGAAATTATAATTTAAAATTTTTTCTAGTTTTGAAAACTATTTAGAAAATCAATAGAATAAATAATTCACATCACCATTTTTTACCCTTGCGAAATTTTGCACAAACACAACACCATAGGTATTATGTATGTTGTTGCAATGTGATCAATTTTAATAACTTTAAATTGATAGTACAATGTACAAATTATACAGATATGAATCAGCTGGTTTCAGTAATATGGCAATAGAAAACAAACAAAAGAAAATGTCAAAATTGTTGTGGTTTGGAAAGAGGGAAAAATATACATATATGTATCATAATTGTTGCATATTGAAAATTGTATGTTTTCCCTCGCTCTGTAAACCAAAATAACCATACGGTTCGATATTACTTTTTGAAAACTGTTGTTTGTTGCATATCTGTAATAATCTGTGGTGCAATGTATGTATAATATTTTACAAAAATTATTCGTTTGTTTTTTTTTTCTGGTAACTGATAATTTAAAATAAATTTTTGGATAGTTTTTTTGATTTTTTTGTTATGATTCGAGGGATTTACATGTGCTTTTATTTTTTTTATTGTATTTATGTATATTTATGCTTAAAACTACAAGTCTAATGTTTTAATCGTTGTCCTAAGATTGTTACTACCACTGGTTTTTGCAAATAATACATATTTAAATAAATTGGTTGTATACTTAAACATATAAATGCGTTAATTTGTAGAACTTATACAACATTTAGAGAAAGAATAAACTTTTTTTTAACTCTTGATCGATTTGAATTGGAAGTACTTTTAAAAATTTTTCAGCTTAATAGAAAAACGTAAATAATATATCTTAAATATTTATGTTTTCAGAGTTAATGTTATACAAATTATACATATAATTATATTGTATAAATTCTGTTTTTGGTTTATTAGTTATTAAATTATTATTTCAATAATAATTAATCTCTTTACCACCGTGAATAAATAAACAAATAACAAGTAGTTAAAATTAACCACATGGACCAAAAATAACAGTTATTTTAAAACGTTTTCATAAAAAAAAAAAACTTACTCGTGTGAACTTTAGGGACAAAACCATCGATTTATAACTAAAATGAAAAAACCTAAGTCTATGAATGCATTAGTAAGAAAATTCGATACCGCATAGAGCATAATAAAGTTGGAAGAAAAATTATTATATAGGTCACCATATTGTGCGAACTTTCGCACAATCAGAACAACATTTAACAAGTTTTAGCTGGAAACGCATTAAATACAGATTGGTACAAACACTCTAAACAATGACTTTTAATTAAATGATATTACAAAATTGGTAAATTTTCGTGTTATATCGCACATAGTGCAAAATAGGTGTCTCATCAAGAGATAAACAAAAAAGAATATGAATATTAAAAGATATACAATACACCTCAATTATTTTAATTTTCCAAAAATTAAAATCGCGACTTTTTCGAAATTAAAAATGGAAATGTCTAAATCACTCTAAGGAGTATGTGTTTACCGGATATGATCCAAAGAACAATGGTCAATTTGTCATACTGAATTCATGATATAATTTAACTATCATATTTCTGATTTCGAAACTTGGTTGTCGATATGTTTTTTGAGATATCAAGCATAATCAAACATAAAACAGCTTTATGTCCACAATTTTACAATTGCAATGAATTTTGTTTGTGTGAATTATATTTGAATACCGACATATATCAGGGCTAAACCCTTATTCCGGGAGGACATTTGTATGGTGGCTAGAAAGATTTGGTCAAAAGCTTATGTACCAAATTTTATCGAAATATCTTTCCGATATGGTGGTCTAGGTTTGAAAATACATATACAACTAAGAAACAGAAAATGAAAAAAAAAAAAAATGCACAAAAAGCTTTTTAACATGAAATCAATGAGAAACCCTAAGTACAACTTCTTTGTTGATTTTTCAATTCCAAGTTTTTGGATATGTGCCAAAACAATAAGCTGACGATTTGTTATTCATTCTATAAAAACAACTTTTAATTTTCAATAAAAGGAATTCAAATGTGGATTAGTTATAACAAAAACACTTCCCGATTGAAAATTTGTGTTCATATTTGGAAAATAAAACTGAAAAATTACATATTTCCCCCAAAATCCATCTTCAATGAGCTTATGGAAAGGTTTTGTAGAAATTTCACCACAATTGTGTTCCAATTGTTCAGCAGTAGTCCCTAAAAACCAGTGTTATCATAAGGAATTAATGGTAATTTTTTTTTTTTTTTTTTTTGAAAAAGTTCAAATACGAGTACTTTGGTGTATCGTTATGGTATGAATATTATGAAAAACTTTGTATTTAACAGTTACAGATTACGACCTGTAACTGTCGAAGTGTAATTATTATTTTCAATTACGGTTAAAATGTAGTTCTGGCAGTCAAAATTAAGTATGTGTTATGTGCAGAAGTATTTATATGTATTTGTTTTGTGAAAAAAAAGGATTTATATATTATTTCACACAATTTAAATAACATTATTGACAGAATTTTTTAAAAATACATAAAATCGTTCCTTTTTAATTTAAAACAAAAAACATTTTCATACTCTAAAATATAAATATTGTAATGAACGTATGTATTATAGGGTGTGATTTAATCTCAGCTTAATGTTAAATGTAAAAATAAAAGCTTATATTAAAAATTTAAAAATCGAAACATTTCTAATCCACTGCTGTCTCAGCCTATAATAATTTAAGTATAAAAATTAACAAATCTACATAAAAAAAAATTAAATGAAATTGCGTCCTGTTTGTCTAATATTAATTGATTTCACTCAAAAATTCAGCAACACTCGATCGATTGACTGAATGAATAAATGAATGATTGATTGATTGATTCTATTGTAGTGGTTTTGCATAAATGTAATTTATATTGTGCAATATTCTGTTAGAATTGGTATAGATTTTAGTAGTTCACTTATATTATGCTGTTCCAAATGTGCAACTAGTTTGTCAGAGGTACGTAACAGATTTGTAAAGTTCTCTAGATTTTCCACGATTTCCTTTGTCATTGTGTCTGATGATTTATTTATTAGTTCAGCAAGTTTTTTACCCACTTCATATTTTATAAAGGCATCTTGCAACAGCTGGGCATGTTCATCGGATGGCGGGGACGTGGACGAACTTAGATAGACTACGCACAGTATACACAAGGCAATGAGCGCTTCATTTTGCATTACCAAATGCTGAGAGGTTAACATATTGACCATAGCTTCAATGGTGCAATCATTGCTAATGAACTCATTTAGGCTGGTGCGATCATATTCCATGGGTGGTATTTTGTCGGCCAGCTGTTCTGCGGGTGCATCTCCTTTGCGTGGCAACGCATATGCGATTTTACTAAGATATGCGTGTTTTATAAGCCAAGCCATTAGGCGTAATGATTCACCCGTCACACCAGCATAATCGGATGATTTACTCCAATGCACCAATTGCTCAATTAAATTTTTATTTTTCAATAGTTCTAGAGCAAGTTTTTCTGTAAATTAATTTAAAAGATTATTTGGATATTTATGTATACTTTGTTTTAAACATTTGTGAACTCAAAATCAAATTTATTTACCTTGACCATCTACAGTCATTCGGAGTGTTCCTAGAAGTTTGAATACGACCGGTGGCTGGTGTATCTCCAACATTGGCAGTATAGTCTCCACAAGACCGGCTTGTATGACAGCACCTTTATTTGGTTTCGGTATCACAAGGTTTCGTAAAGTACTCAGCAGAGCATGCTGTAGACGCACATCATCCTTGACGCCATTATTTTTTGCCAAGACTTCCAAGAGCTTATTCATGGTCTTATTTTCGACCATATGAATGCAATGACTATCTGTGCGTGCGAAATTTCCCAAAGCCAAAACGCCCGTGGTTAGGAGATCAACATCATCTGAATCCAGCCAATCTTGCATATTTTTAAGCAACGACGTAGAATACAAATAGTGCATCGATTCATCTGTTAGGGAATCAATATTAATATTTCATAACAATAACAACAATTTGAGTAGATTAGATTATCTTACCACCAGTGAGAATTAACACAATTAGTTCACAGGCCAATTTCATCAGGGCTCTTGCTTCACTTGTACTTGCCAATGTTTTGTATTTTTCAAGCAATTGATAAATTGTTTCACAAAGGCCGTCTTTTGCTAACAATAATTTAACATCATCATTCTCTGCCTGATAATGTAAAAGTTCAAGGCACATTTCTGCTAAGTCGGGATTTGTAGATGCGGCCAGTATACGCGATAGTTGTATGTTTAGGCTGGCATCGAAATTCAAATCTGGCACATTTTCCGTGAGTATACTCATTAGGGGCAGAGTATTTAACAATAAATCCTCATTTTCTTCAACGTTCTCCACACCAATGGCAATAATGTTTTGAATTTTCTGCATTATTTCTAATTCCATGGCACGTTTTGCTAAACCTTCGCCTCCAAGTAAATAATTAGATAAAAGGCCACCACGTACTTTGATAAATTGCAAAGCATTCGTTTTGTCCCTAACGTCTGTGATGTCCAACAGTTTGATAAGAACAACATCTCCATTGAGATCGAGTATGATATCTCGCGCCTCATCGTTCAAATAGCAAATGTTACCAAGTGCTCTACAGATCTGTATGGGTAATTCCATTGTTTCCGTTTCATTGTTAACATTACGCAGACAATCGATGAAAACTTTTATAATTTCAAGTTTTGTAAATTTCTTACGTTGCACTTCGGATTTTGTTATCTCCGCTATGCATTTGGCAGCTTCTTTGCGCACGTTTACATTGTTCGATTGCGTCAAATTCAGAAAGAATTCAGCCAAATCATGTTTATCAAATAGTTTTGGATCTTTTGTGGCGGATATTTCGGTTAGAATTGTTGTTGTATTGTCTGACGTGTTGGTGGGGCTAACATTTGTAGCTCTTAGCTTTTCAATTAGTTCATCCATTTCACCTGTAAATGAAAAAGTAAAATGTTGAAATTATTTGATTTGTTTTTGAATAAGTCGTATGGTTTTCATGAGAAAATCGCGTGAAGTTTAACAAATTTTCGATCATATTTTTGTTTCAAATTTATGCTTAGCTAAATAAATTCTGTTTCATTTTTTTAGCATAAATAAAGTCATACTTCAAATCTTAAATATATCTTAATTAAATGACAGAATTTTTGTGCATGATCTTAAATTATATATTGTATCTCTCACTTATTACCACATTAAAAGTACTATGTAAATCTCCCTTTGTTAATTCTAAGTTATTTAGAATAAAATGTTATAAATGTATGTTTATTGGCTCAAATACCATTAGAAAAAGTCACTATTCTAACTTATTCAGTATAATTTATTTCTAACTTCATGATTCTAGGTTCATTATTATAAACTATTCTAAAAGTATAATTTAATAAAGAAAAGGTACCATAAGGCCCACAATTTTAGGGTGAAACTTTTTTTTAATTTAAAACAAATAAATTTATTTGTGGAAAAAAAAATTATAACAAAAACGTTTTTTGGTGAAAAAAAAAATCGGGGTAAAAAATATTTTTCCCGATTTTGACCAATTGTAGGTCCGACTTACTTTGGCCTTATATACGCCGTTGCAAAGTTCTTTGAAATATATATTATTGGATATCCATATTGGCTACATTAATTACTTACATCCTTATATCTCAGCCATTTGTGGGACGATTCTGTCGATTTTAAAAAGCAACCGAGCCGGAAGAATTGCCGATATATTGATGTATGAATCATGTATGTAAGTTATTTGGGGGCTACGGAAAGTTGATTTCAACATACAGACGGACATGGCTATATCGACTTCGCTATCTATATCGATCCAGAATATATATACTTTGTAGGGTCGCAAATGAAAAATGTAGAAATTCGAAATGACAAACTTATATATACCCTCGCCACTCCTGGTGAAGGGTATTAAAAGTACTATTTTTTTGATACCTTAATACCAGAACCATATCAGCTAACTGTTTTTTATTAAAGACGTGCACAGTTACAACGATTCGTACAAGTTTCTGTGTTGTTGTGAGTGGATAAAGAGAGAATGAGTGTAACATCACTGCAGTTCATTGAACTTATTCCACCACGTCGAATTAGTTAGCCACTGAGAACTACTACTTTTGAATTTTCAAACCACTGGTGACTGGTGAATTTTACATGGGGATGTCATTGCAGGTGGCCGATTGTCACACTTTACATAACACTTCACTACTAAATTCAATAGTACTTATTCTACTGCATTTGAGAAAAAATAAAACATAAATTTATCAGAGAGCGGGGTTGAATCCATAAACTCTCATTTTCTAGTCAAATGCTCTAACCACTAAGCCACTGAGCTCTTATTTGTACTGTTCTCTATTTCTTATCTCAATTTTTGTATTTTCTTCATCATTCGTGAGAACGAAAACACGATCGGCCACATTCAGCATTACATGTGGATATTGAAGTGGTATATTTCAATGGATTTTATTTTTCTCAATAGACGAATATGATAACTATTTAACCACCACTTTAGCACCCACATCGAATCAGTTTATTGTACAAGAAGTAATATAGCTAGTGTAAGGTTTCCAATTTATTTGTTTTCCGATACTTTGCACAAATAAATACTAAGGACTCAGATCGAAAAAATCTTAACATACATATCGTCACCTTAAATCGAAATTGATTTTATTATTGATTACGATTCACTATAAACTTTAACTGTCAAAAATAACCAAGTTATAACCAAAATTGAAACTAAAGTATCATCAAGTACATGATTTTCTTAAATAAAATAACGTATACTCTTTGAGTAATCAATTAAATTTTAAAATAAATTTGTTGCAATTGAATATTTTTTGAATTCTTTATGAATATTTAATGAAGTACCTTGTTTTATTTAAAAAAAAGTAGTTGTTAGTAATTAAAATAAAAAAAAACATAAAAAATATAAAAAAAAACGTAAGACACAAAGCATAAAGTGTTCTTTCAAAAAAAATTATTTTTTTGTATATAAAATATATATTTAGTTTCATTGTAATTCAGATTTGAAAATTTTGTTTCAATATCTCAAGTAGTTTTCATTTTATAACGTTTTTTGCTTCTCCTATAAACTTATGAAATGTGATGTTACGTTACTTTGCATTTTAGTTAAAATAAAACCATTAAACTTACAGTTTTGATTTTTTTTATTTAATTGAAATTATTATTACTATGTATTAACAAAAAATATTATTTTTATAGATCTAATCAATAATGATGAATTCATGAACCTTTTCCGGAAGGGTTTTTATTGATCTTTCTGTCAATATGTTCGAATGTCTGTTTAAAATCTACCACACTTTTGGACACCTTTTTTGTTCTCTTCAATTCTCTTTTTACAAGATCCCAATATCTCTCCAATGGCCTTAGCTCCAGACAGTTTGGAGCAATTGCCTCTCTTGGTACAAATACCATATTATTGTTCTTGTAACACTTAAGACCTTGCTTACCATAGTGACAAGATGCCAAATCAGGCCAAAAATAAGTGGACACATTAAGAAGTCTTATAAATGGAAGCATCTTCTTTTGTAAACATTATTAATTTCTTGATATTAATTTCGATGTTTATAGAGCCCTTTGTAATAAATGTTTGGCTTCTTTTGCCGCAACTGCATATTGCTTGCCATACCAAGAACTTTTTGGGAAATTTTGTCTGCTATTGGGTCCTAAACTATTCTTTGACATTCCCTCGAGCATCTGCAACATTAAAAAAATTGACCCAGAAGCTGCGAAAAATTTTCCATACGTACATTTCGTCATCCATTATGCAGCAGGTATATTTTTTGTATAAAATTTGAATTCAATTTCCGTGTTCTGTCTTTGGCCTCTAAATTTTTAGCAGAGTTCCTGTCAGGAACATTTTGAGCCTCGTATATTTTTAAACCTGCATTGGCTTTAACTTTTCATACCAAATAGTCCGAGTACTCAACTAACCGGACTGATTTTCTTCCAGATGTGTTGGGAGTTCTTTTGATAATGCTTTCTATTTATTGGCTTTAGAAACATCATGTGGACCATTCCTTTTACATGAATCAGGTTTTCTATCAACGGACTAGTTCTCCCAATACTGTTTAATAACATTGGAATCAGTTTGACGTCAACCTCTTGTAGGACCATTTAAAGGTATATTTAAAGGAAATAATCCACCATTTTTAAAATGTAAAAACGTAAGAGTATGTATGGAATATACAAATTTTACCAAAGATCCTTTTTTGACACAATTTTTTAAAAAGTAGTGATATACCCAATTGAAATAAAAACTGATATAAAACTTATTTGTAAATGGCATAATGTGATTTGATGCCTTCAGGCAAATTCATTGCTTTGCAATATCTCGCAGATTTTTTAAACTCTAATTAAATTATCTTGAATCTACGGATGTTGTTTTTGGGTTGTCGATTATTTTGTTTTACTTGCTAGTTTGGCGGGGTAATCTCTGCAGTAAATCCGAAAGAACAAACAGTTAATGAAAAAATATTTGTGTAGGAAAACATAAATAAAATGGATTATTCAAGCGCTAAGGAAGATTTAAGAGACTTGAATTTTATTATTTATATAAATTTGTTTTAATTTGCTTCTTGGATTATCTTCTTCTTACTCATATGTTACTCACTGTTTTGATAACAAAATGTGACATTTTGTGACAATCAGTGATTTTTACTGAAAATCTAACATGTCTAACTAAATCTGATACATTTTACATAAATTTTCAGCCAATTAAAAAACAATAATTAATTTAATGACTAAATTTTTTAATATATTTGTGAAAAAATTTTATAACAAAAAAATGTTTTTTGCAAAAAAACAATTCGGGGTAGGTCCGACTTACTTTAGCCTTATATACCCCGTTACAAAGGTCATTGAAATATGTATTATTGGATATCCATATTGTCTATATAAATGACTTAGTAATCCAGATATATATAAAAATAGGTAAACAAATAGCAACCGATACGAAGAATTCCTGATATATTGATGTATGAATCAAGTATGTAAGTTATTTGGGGGCTACGGAAAGTTGATTTCAACATATAGACGGACATGGCTATATCGACTTCACCAACTATAACGATTCAGAATATATATACTTTGTAGGGTCGCAAATAAAAAATGTAGAAATTACAAACGGAATAACATACTTATATATACCCTTGTCATGGTGAAGGGTATAAAAAGTGCTGAATATATCATCCATGATATATGGCAAACCTAAAAAATTCGGAATACTTATGTTAAATAGAGTTTATTTTTCTTATAAAAAACAAATTTATTCGGACTCATATACATTTTCAATAGGTTTCTGAAAGAAAACTTAAAGTGCATAGATACGTGAAAAGATTTATCTAAAAAGCCAATCAAGTTTTTATGGTGTTTAGTATTATTGAAATCTTTAGAACTTGAAGATTAACATTTTAAAAAACAACTTCTTCGATAAATTTTCTGAATAACAATTACTATAAAATCTTGAAATTTCATAATAAAAAGAAAAGAAAAATAAAACGTTTTTCTCCAAAAAAAATGGAAACACAAACTATGTACATAGATGTTATGAAAATAAAGGAATTTTTGAATTTTGTGATTGACAAACAAATTTCATTTTAGCTTTGTGTTCGCCGTCAAAAAAAAAAACATCAGTTTGTTTTGATTTTTATACCCTTCACCTTCGTGATAGCGGAAGTCTTTATGAATATTTAATCCTTATAGATAGCGGAGTTGATTAAGCCATGTCCTTCTGTCTGTCCGTCTGTCTATTGAAATCAATTTTCTGAAGACCCCAGATATCTTCGGGATCCAAATCTTCAATAACTCTGTCAGACATGCTTTCGAGAAGTTTGCTATTTAAAATCAGCAAAATCCGTCCATAAATAACGGAGATATGAGCAAAAATCCGAGACAACCTCTGAAAATTTCATCTAAAAAAGACAATTTATTGCATGCTTTGACAAAAAAGCAACAAAATGTACATATGTTTGGCCATAGAGAAAATATACATAGAGCGGAAACTAGAAAAAAACTCAAACAAAAAAATTACTCAAAATAATCACACATACGAGTGTTGTTTTTGTTTTCACATAGATTTTTTTACTAATACATTCTCACCAATTAGGTTTTTGACAACTGAGTTAGGTCTTTGACAGGAGAGTTTCCGATCTATGTGTATTTATCTATGTGTTTGGCTTCATTGCTTGCGTATTTTGTTTTTTTGGTGTTTGACAAAAAAGCAACAAAACGTTTTGATGTGTGTTGGCTTCATTGCTTTGCGTATTTTGTTTTTGTATTTTTTTTTTGGTGTTTCATTTCGTTTGGCGTTGTTGTTTTTATACTCTTCACCTTCGTGAGAAGGGTATATATAAGATTGTTATTTCGTTTGTAACTTATACAATATAATCTGTTCATCAGCAATTAAATTAAATTTTTTTAAAAGTTTTCTTGATATATTTAGGATGCTATACGCTGAAAATGGGACACAACAAAGGTGAAGGGTATATAAGATTCGGCATAGCCGAATATAGCACTCTTACTTGTTTTAATAATGAAAAAGTGCGTCAAAATATGGTAATTGACGTGTTTATTTGTACGTCTCATTTAAAGTAACAAGCATACGACACTCACACAAATGCACTGATTTATTATTTGATCGTCTCCAGGGCGCTTAAAGCCTAAAAGTCGAAGTCTAATATCGAAAATGCAAAACAAGCCACAGTGATAGCGAGAAAACCTCTTAAACCAGAATTTTAACAGAAATTATCTAAAAGAGGATATTTAGACAAATGTTTTTTGTAGCATTCAGTTTAAAATTGGAAATTTGCAGTTGTGGCGGTCTTGCAGCAAATGAGTGATATGCTTACAATAAATTTATTTATATGTATTTGAAAATTTTAATTTAAAACTTTATTGAAGTGTTCGGTATGTATGTAAGACGTTTGAACGTACTTGTATGATCTAATTTCGTAATAAGAATTTCATTACATTATGTTGCATGACTTAAATGTTGAACTGGTACAGAATGGTAAATTTATAACTTGTAAAGTTTTTTTATTATTGTAAAACGACATGATTTTTGTTGCTTTCAACCTAAAATAAGTACATTAACCGGAAATAGCACAAACATTTAAGATACATACTAGGTACATTTGTACTTGTATATATATAGGAAATTGTATTCAAATATACATATTAGGGGGGTTGATTTGTATGGATGCAAAAATAAATAAAAAAATCGCAGGGGGAAATGATACTACAAAGAATTCTAAGTAACTTTGTCCTAGATACCATATGTCTAAAGTGGATTTTGACCTTGCGGTAATTCAAAAATATGTTGTAAGTAGTAATTTTTTCATTTATCAATTCGGCTTCAATACTGGATTCTAGATCTAGGAGAAGTTGCTTAGAATTATTTCCCTTACTACGATTTTTTGTCAAAAATATATGTTCATTAGGGTGGTTTTTGTCTATACTAAGGTGTAGGGTATTAAAATTAATTCTAGCCGATCTCTTACTTGTTTTTACTCATAACTATACCTTTATTTTGCGCTAATTAATAGTATTAAATTCTTTCTTATCACAGCGGGTTCAAATTTTAAATGGACCCAAGTAAGCTGGTTGAAGAGTGGACACCCACGGAACGTAAATTATTTCTTCTACAATATATTTTTAAAGCCTCTACTAAGTTTTTGACACACCCCAGAGATGAAATTCTTTACGCTTGGCCGAAGGCCATCAATGCAAGAAATCTTTACTGAGCGAAGCCTGTTTATATAAATTTTGTATATAAAAAAAAAAAAAATTTAATTTTTGAAATTTTGTTTTTGCTTTCCACTGAATATCACTTTGGTGACGTGATTTACATAATTAGGGCCATAATTTTTTTTATGTAGGTGAATTTTAAAAAAGATATATTTTATAAGTATACAAAATAATTGAATTAAAATTTAATTTTTCAAAAATAAGGAAGTTAAGTGAATTACAATAATATTGGAAAAAATAAGTTTTTTTTTTCTTTGAATTTACACTACAAATAAGTACACAATTTGCATAAAAATTTAGGATATGTGGCGGGCAAATTTCAAATTTTGATTTTTCATTAAATAAAACAAAAAATTACTGTGAAATACTGCATTCCTCGAAATTCCAAAGAATAAACACCCTAATATACATATGTATAAGCAAGTATAAATATGTTCTATGATTACATCTAAAAGAACTAAATATTTTGTATAGTTACATATGTATACAAGTACTTTTGTATTTGATATATTTTTCTTTATTCTCTTTAAAAATTGTGTTAATGTAAACAAACTCACAGACAAAAAACATACTATTGCAAAGAAATCCTAAGCAAATGTCCTTAACAGGATTTTATTATATAGTACATACATAAACATACAGTATGTACTGTAGTTTACGTGATGGTGACATATGAACAAATTATACATTTAACTTACATATACAGTGTCGGTCAAAACACATTGGACAAAATTGCATATATACTAATTCTATAGGGAAAACATATTTGCTTTTTTTTAAAACAAAAATTATGTGGTCGAAAAGTTCCAACCCTGATTTAACTAAAACACACAAAATGATAAATATATTCAGTGAATTTATCAATAAAATTGGGAATTTAGCATAAGAAAAATCTTACTAAAAAAGATAAATATTTTTATTCTTAAAAAGTAAGATAATGAACACAAAATTCAATTCAAATATTTATCACATATTGAATTGGTTTCAATTATTTTATAATTGAATCAAGCATTCATGCTCAAAAACAAAATTTGTAATATTTTCTACTGAATTTGTTAACAATTTTCGTTATTGTTTCAACATTAATAAAAAAGTTATTGAAAACATGATATAAACAAATTAGTTTAATTTATAATTGTTTGACAAGAAATTAGATTATTGAGGTTTATTTTTTTTTAAGTATTCAAAAAAGCGTTGCAAGAGGAAGGTTATAATCATAGGGTAACATAGAGACGAGACGGAATTGTCAAAAACCTAAGTGTGTTGTCAAAAACCTATCTCTTGCAACAACAAATTACATGTTAGTCAATGTATTTTGTTGTTGTATCAGGCATATAATTTGTTGTTTTTTTGTTTGACAATACGGAGTGTCTCGTCTCTATGCATAATTCTCTATGGTTATAATCATAGGGTAACATAGAGACTAGACTTAATTGTCAAAAACCTAAGTCTTTTGTCAAAAACCTAACTCTTGCAACAACAAAATACATGCTATTCAATGTATTTTGTTGTTGAATTAGACATATGATTTGTTGTATTTATGTTTGACAAATCGGAGTGTCTCGTCTCTATGTATAATTCTATATATGTAGTGTGAAACAAATAAATAACAATCTATAAAATTAATATAAAAAAAAATAGTTTTTAATAGGTTGTACTTACTTTATCTTAATAAATATAAAGCATTAAAATAATATAAATATGAAGAAGTCTTTATTAAGTTATAATATGAGAACTAGTTGAAAATCCGTTAAAAAGAAAATGGCCCACACCAAATATAAGTTTCTCAGACCAAAGTAATTGAAAATGCAAGACGACAAACTGTGATACCGCACAGTGGTTTAGAAAAGTTTTTTTTTGGAAATAATTCTGTATCTCGGGAAAAATTTTAGATATTGTTACTAACATATCAAATGTAAATTTTTAATTCAAACACATACTGACTTAACAGAATGTTTGGTGTAATATATTTTGCATGCAATATATGATTTTCCAAAGGGGGCAAGGTTTGTGGAACTTCTGAGGAGTAAATAAAGGCTTTTTATATAAGAACTTGCTATTGTTGAAAACCTTAGGACATAAAGATTGATATGTTAGTAAAGTTTAATAATTTTATAAGTTTTTGTGACGTCATTTACTTTAAAAACTTAAAAAATTTGAATTAATGTAAAATTTTAACGGTTAAAGATATTATTATAACAATATTTGGAACTAATTTGGAACTCAATTATCCTTAAATCAACGACATTAAAATTTTTGACAGTTTTTATTTTCAAATACCGAAATTCTTAAACCGGGGAAAATGTGTTCCAAAAACTGAGTTTTTTTTTTAGAAAAGTGACGTTATTTACCGTGTGATAGTAAAAAAACTTTTTTGGCATTTAAGAAGTATATAAGGTTATACAAATATGAAGTTTTTTCGAGGATCGGTGCTTTGCCTTTTTAGAATTTTTTACTCAAATCTGAAATTTTTTTTAAAAATTTACCAAGTTTGGATAGGTCTGGGGGGTGTTGTGTGCGCTTAAGTGAGCCAAAATTTACTTAATACGCTTTTGCATTAAGTTCTCTTTCCGGATCATATAAAAATTGTATATAGTCCCGAAGAAATTTTTTTTCTACAAAAGAAAAAATATATTGTTCTTTTTGGGAAGAACTTAAAAAATACGGCACTTTTTTTATAGGGACAAGATAACTGATAGCAAGTTTTTTTATTTTATTTAGAATTTTATCACCAACATAGATGATATTTTAGAAAAAAAAATTCGACCCTCCGTAGGCCCGCCACATCTAAATAACCATAAAAAGATCGACCAAAATTAAAAAAAAAAAAAAAAATAAACCTAAATATCTCTTCAACTAATAGAGATAACCTACACATGTAAGTGAATTTGTAGACCTTTTTAAGAACTATTTGTATTTTAAACTTCAGCTCATTCCGATCATAAATGGATTTTTGGAGATTTTTTAAAAAAAAATTTAGACCCGAGGTGACCAACTTTGAGGGGCAACGCACTGGCCCTCATTAGCGGAATTTCGTAACAATATCTCAAATAGTTCCCGAGATACAGAATTATTTCCAAATAAAAACGTTTCTAAACCACTGTGTACCGTTTAACAATTTGCGCATACACCATATATCGACCTTTGTAGTCAGCAACATTACACGAGACCAAGTAATGCTAATCTAATTGAGTGGACTACCTTTATCGTCAATGAATTTTCGCTTTCAAGAAAAACCTCCAGAAATCACCAGCAATATTATTTCTGAACTTTTTTAATAATATTTGTTATTTTATTTATGCTTGAAGTATCTATACCATAGATCACAACTCGATAGGTAACTGAGAACCATGTTTGTTGTCAAAAACCTAATTCATGAGAATGTATTGCATGTATTTTGTTATTGTATCACCCGTATGTGTGAAAATAGAGTAATCTTTTTTCCATTTTATTGCTCTCTCCTTCCGTTCTATTCGCTTATTCAATGATCAATATCACAGATTACACATATATGAATCAGCTGGTTCCAATAATATGGCAATAGAAACAAACTAAAGAAAATGTCATATAGTTGTGGTTTGGAAAGAAGGACAAATATATATCACTCTCGTTGCCTATTGAAAATTGTATTTTTTTCTCTCGCTCTGCAAAAACCAACCATAGAAAAGTGGTTTTTAAACGTCAAAATAACCATACGGTTCTGTATTACTTTTTTGAGAACTTTCATTTGTTTCGTATCTGTGCAATCTGTGATCTATACATTCAATATAAGCAAAAGTTGAATTAATTTTAATTAATATGGTAGCTTTATTTTTAACATCAAATGTTCTTTAATGATTAACAAGCTTGATATTAAAAGAAAATAAAATTACATTTTAGTAACGAAAATTGTGCCATGACAATGACCCTTAACACACACCCAAATTGCTAAACGGGTTTTTTAGAACAGGAAGGTCCGACCTTAACCCTATAGAAAATTTATTGCCCATAAATTATGGGAAATACAATAGTAAATAGAAAGGTAAATCGGGATCCAAACAAACTGTATATAAATGAGGCAATATAGAAAATCTTATTAGTTCTATGCCCGCAGTTAGTTAGTTATTAGTTCTATGTGCGGCAGTTTTAAAGAATTGCGGTTATGTAACAAAATACTAGAATGTATCATCCAATATGTTTTGTCGTAAGATTTTATATATTTATTACTTTATGTTAAAATGTTCATTCATGTATCAGTAATTTATGTACAACCAAAAAAGGAATTTTCAAAAACGAATGTCTTTGTGCATTCTTTTAATAAACTTACGCATTATTTTAATAAAAATGTATAAGAAGGAATCCACTGTCACACTCAATAGGCCTAAGCTATGTTTGGGGTCGTTGTCGAGCATAAAGATAATATTACCTTTAAGATTTAATTTATCGACACTCGGAAAAAAATCGTTTTTTTAAATGTCTATATATCCGCGACTGCCCATAATTCCATCAATACATCTTAGTTTTCCGACTCCATCAGCACTCATGCACCCACACACCATCACCGATCCACCACCATGTTTTACAGTACTGCATACATTTTTTTTGTTCTAAGGCAGTACATCGCTTTCTCCAAACTCTTGAGCGACCGTCGTTTCCAAAAAGGTTAAACTTGCATTCGTCTGTAAAAATAACCCTTTCCCAAAACGTTAGATCATTTAAATTGACGTATTTGTACTGAACAGCATAGTCAAAACGTTTCTTTTTATTTGTAGAACTAATGAACGGTTTTTTTCTTGCTATGCTCGACTGAAGTCCAGATTTTTTTAAGCAGAGGCAAACTGTATCTGCATGCACATCAATCCTATAGTCTTTTTTGATATCGTTTTTCAATTCTACGCTACTTTTTTGGGGATTTTCTTGGACTTCTCTTAAAATTTTACGCCTTAATTTTTCATCAAGCTTTAAAGGACGTCCTGTTCGTGGCAAACTTTCAAATCTTCCAATCCTTTTATAGTTTTTAAGGATAGTTTGGACTGTAGATTTTGACAAACTAACGATTTCTCCCACTTTTGCCATAGATTTTCCTTCATTTGACACTTTGACAACTAATTTTCGGACTTCTGTGGATATTTCCTTTCTTTTCGCCATTTTCAGATTTGATATATTAAAATTGAAAAAATACCTCAAAATTTAACACAAGAAGCTGCGTTCTTTAAAACTAAATCAACTTATTAATTATGAAATTAACGGCTTTACCATAACAATGTTGTATATAAGTAAAAGTCGTATGTAAACTTTTGCAACGCTTTCTATGTTGCATATTACAAAATTTTGTAAACTTTTTTATTTCAGTGATGTAAAGTAAACCCTGATAAATATTAACAAGCGGTAATTTTCAAAGATTAAACATTAAATCTGAAATAATTTTCAAATTAAATCAAATTTCGATATCGTATGTAGAGTTTTGCGACTAAGTGTACTAATTTTGATTCGTTATTGCACCTACAAAGTCTCTCAAACTACGCCTGTCGCACACTAACAGCCAGCTTGGGTCAGATATTCCCATTTAATAGTGACAGATCCAAGCACATCCTTATATTTTACAGCCAAGTTCTCAACCTGGACGACGCTGCTTCGTTGGAAAGTTTATTTGATATCCGAGTACCTCCAGCTTAGATCCTTCTGTGGGTATTACTAGACAAGATATTTCGAAGTCATTCCTTAATTTTTGAGTCAACTTTTCATAACCTTCTCATTTAATTTTGTCCGCGTTGGATTCCTGAATGGATTTTGCCCAGTTCTATAGATACAAACTGAAAATGAAAGACCCATTACCATCCTCCAATCTGTTAAAAGATTATCGGTACTGTTAATCAATGTAATGTCAATAACTGCCTTCCTATCCCTAATCCCTAATCCTTAATGTCGGCGTATTAATATTTTAATTTTTTTTTTGCACATGGAAAAATCTATATATACGTGAACTTTGAGACAATACATAGTAACACTGCGTACAAAGTTTTTCTTCCTCGGGTCAGATGTCATTTTAAATGAACTCTAAAATTTCAAAGGATAAACAGTTTGAAAATTTAATTTATCCATCGTTTAAAGTCCATTTAAAGGGTCATGAGACCTGATCAAGAAAAACGGAGTACGCAAGGTTACTATGTATGGTCTCTACTTTGGCGTGTAGATCGATTTAACCATGTGTATGGAAAAAAATAAAAAAATTGTTACAGGGTGAAATCACTCACATTGAATAATTTTGAAATGACCGAATATTATCGATAATTTTCTTTTCGACATTTGGGACTTTTTTCCGAACAAGGGACCATGGTCAATGGTAACAATTTTAAATAAAAAAAAATAAAAATTGAATTCATAGTTATGTTTATTTATTTATTAATTAATTTCTGAAACATAATACTGTAACATATATCAAGTAATTAAAGTTTTTAGATATATGTATTAATATTTTTATACCATTTATTAAAATACTAAGAATATACTAAAAACATTTAGTGAGACAGGATATTGCGGCCCTTTAAATCGCATATGTGGGTTCATATGTATATATATATGATCATTTTGAATTCATAATAATACATCGTGGTTAATTCAATACAGCGAATAACGAGTTATGCCAATTTTCGATAGGTTATCACAGGATGGCATTTTTAAATCTTGAGCTTGAGCAAATTGTGCACGACTTCCAAAACCGCGAGCACGTGTCATCATTGCTTCACCTGTAAATGAAAATAAAATATGTAACATGTAATGACATGACAAGTGGTTATAAAAATAGATTTACTGTGTTGTTTAACTTACGATAAGTGCGTTCACGAAAACAATGTTGCTTCATAGTGTAGACATAATCCTCTTCAACTGAATTTTCCAAACGTGACAATGAACCCTGATAATCACTATCGAAATTATCTTTAACATAATAAGGAACAGATAAATGTTGAGTTTGACGACGCACATTGTATTTGCTAAAAAGATAACAAAATTTATTTATATTGTGGGAAGAAAATAACCTGTTGTTTTATGCAATAGATATTTTCATTTATCAGTTAATCCATATTTTGTTTATTTTCATGCACATACGCAGTTTAGAAATTAAAAAATATGATATCAATTTTTCCTTTCCAGAAACATGAAAATATCTAGTATATGCATACATAATTTAGGAGTTTATTTGTTGTTAGACCTTACCTTGAATGTGATAAACTATATAATGGATCCGTTGAAAATAGAGACATAAACATTGACATCAGTATCATTACAAGTAGTAGGCCGAAAGCCAAACTTGGTTGTTGGCTCTGCTCTTGAGGTTGACGTTGATTAGCAGACTGATATGGGCGACGACGATAGTGACCCTGAGATGAGGGATAATTGCCAAAGAACATGTGGAACAATTCTTCTGCTGTAAATTCTTCGCCAGCACTAAACGAACTCTCCGATGGGCTATTGTGATGATGTTGATGACTGTGACTGTAATACTGTTGAAAAGATGAAGTGCTCTTACTGAAATTGGATGAGTTGCCATTTGGTGTTATGTAATTACCACCAGATAAATCATATTCTTTACGTTTTTTGCCATCTGTTAAAGTAGTCATAGCATTGCCCAGGGTTTTGAATGCCTCAACGGCACCGGGTGCATGGTTTTTATCGGGATGTAAGTGCAAGGCCAATTTCTTGTAAGCCTTTTTAATTTCACTATCGGAAGCCTCACGAGATACCGACAATACTTGGTAATAATTTTTGCAATTGTTTATTTTCTTTACTAAATTTAATTGATCACTAGTAAAGTCCGATTGGGATTTGTATTCATCTGCGGAATTCTTTGGGTCCGGATTAGATTGTTTACGTTGATGTACCGATGATGTTGGCTTTGAGTTGTTTGTTGTTTTGGGCTCACTCGATTTGAATGCATTACTTTGCAATTTTATTATTAATTCTTGCAATTCCTCTGCCCTCGAACTTGCATACAGCTGTTTAGCCTTGTCCAATAGCGAGATAGCTTTATCATAGTTACCATTGTTCATTTCTATCAATGCTATGTCAATAATCTGTTGTACTTCTTTTTCATCGTCATCGCAGTTGTTTTGTTTTCGGTTGGGATTATTATGATTTGTGTTTGTGGATGATGTATCATTTTCTTCCGCATGCATTCCTTTATAAGCAGCTTGTTTCATTGAAGAATAACACAAATATTTTTTATCTTTCTTTATTTTGCAAATATATTGTATATACAAGATGATTTTAATTGAATTATAAACCAATACTATTTTTTGCTACTCAACAATTTTTAAAAATCTTATTAAACATTACAATTATCACAACAAGCACAACTAAAGTTAACAAATTATTTGTGATATTCAATCGATTTAGCATACAGATCAACACATTTCAACTGATTTCATTCTTATTTTTGATTTAAAAAATATTTATTTTTAAATGTTTTTTTTTATGTCAAATACCAATTAAAAATAATAATATACATATCAGGGCCATTTATGGTATTAATTTTGAAAAAGTAATACTTCTAGAAATACATTTTTATTTCTTGCAAACAAAAAACATGTATTTTTTGCAAAATGGGCCTACCTATAAGCAGAAGTTTTCTCTGCGGTTTTAACATTTATATAGATTTTAATCCTTAGACTGGTTTTCTGAAAGACATTTTCTACTGCTTAATGATAGGATTATAGATTATACCTATATTTGTAAAAGAAATCTATAATATAGCCAACATTTCCAATTTAAAGCAGTTTCAAACTTAAAAATGTAACAAGATAAAAAAAGAAAAGCAATTTGTGAATAAATCAAGGATAGATGGCATAATGATGTTGAAGTAACATAAACTATTATTGAAATTTCTATAATAATGAACCTATAAGCAGGAAATTAAACACACATGATCCTGACTGAGTTAGAATATAAAAAGGGACTTGTAGTACTTTTTCCAACTAATAGAACTTTTTGAATATTTTATAACGATGAACGTAGAAACACGAAATTAAGCATTCATGGTTTAGTGAATGCGAATTCAAGAGGGATAATTAATGGTACTATTTATTTATTGTAATAATAAACCTTAATATTGAAAATTAGGCACAAATTATTCTAAATGAGTTAGAATTCACAAAAGGTGATTATAGTGGTATCTTTCTTTTGTATTTTTTATAATAATGGACACAGAAATATGAAATTAGACATTCATGATGCTGAGTAGGAATACAAAATGTGGGTCTTTATGGTACTGTTTTTATTCTAATAATACGTTTCTACGAATAAGCTAGAAACCACATTACAATGAATCAATAAACATGAAACTAGAGACATGTTTTCCTAAATTAATATTAATTCACAAATGGAGACTTAATAGTACTATTTCTATCTTCCAATTGGCACCGGCTCAGCTAGTACTCCATACTTTTTTCGGATATTTGAAAATAACTAAGACGTTGTTAAACAAATTTTGCATCATTTTTTTTTAACTAAATAAATAAACAGTCATTTGAAGTTTAATTGTCAGGAAATACTCGTAGATCAATATGTTGTGTCATGCTTTATTAACAGGTTCCCCTGCCTAGCTAGCGAAAGGTAGCCTGCTACATCATCTGAAGCAATTATTGTAATACAATTTTAAAAATTTAAACAAATCTTAAGGTATTTTTAACGATCCGTTTTTAGAGATATTGGATGAATTATTGGATGAAAAAGTTTGTTTCTCATTTCTAAATTTGGAATTTTTCTACTGAAAGTAGATTAAAAGTAAAAACTGAAGAATAATTGTCGGTTTCGGTTTTAGGCCTTGAAAAACCGCGGTGGAAACTCAAAATTAAACAGTTATGACCGATAAAGTTCTATTTCGGGAGGACATTTGTATGGGGGATAGGTAACTCATTTCTGCCTAATGGGTAGTCAAATAGAGTGCCAGATTATAGATTATGGCTTCAACTAACGTTTTTATTTAGAAGTAGAGATAGATAAGCCCAGAAACAATTAAAAAAGTAAAATTTTTTGCTTTTTGTCTTTATCTTCCATATAGGTAAATTAGAGATTATTTCGGTCGGAAAATGCTCGGAAAAAGCGTTGATAATAAAGGATAATGCGAAAAAACAACCGCCCGTTTTAGATTGCTTTAGACATATCCTCTATAATGTAAAAAAGTTAAAAGTGGTCTGTAAACGCACTTGCTCGACACACGGTGTATAATATAAATGGATATTTAAATACCCAACAGTCCTTAATGAGTTTCAAATATAACTATGTTTTCCATATAAAGAAACATAAATTTGGCGTAAATAAAAAGCAAATTAATATTTTTTTAGATGTGTGGAGACTTGGTTAAACAAATGGAGAATACGAGTAAACGTTCACACTGAGTATTGGATGTTGTCCACCTGTCACACCTAACAACGTTAATATACCTCATTCCGATTATGTTACATACCTTGGTATTAACCTAGATAGAAGACTTACTTGGCGGCGTCATATAGAAACTAAGAGACTTTACATGAAGATAAAAGCATTTAGCCTTCACTGGTTAATCCACTTGATGACCAATCAAAGCTAAGCCTTGTCTATAAAGTCACCCCGTATAAAACCATTTTAAAACTAATTTGGACATATGGAATCCAATTGTGGGGAACTGCTAATAATACCAGTATTGATCTTATACAGAGGGCCAAATCAAAAATTCTTAGGACTATGGTACATAAGAAATGAAAACATCCACAGAGATCTAGAAGTACCACTGGTAAAGGATGAGTTAAAAAAAAGTCCGTGAGAAATACTTTAAAAATTTACAAAGCCACCCGAACCCACTTGCTGGCACAGAGCCAAACGCAGACGAGGCTTCGTAGAGCTTATCAGCCAATTGCCAATTAAAATGCTGTCGTTAGGGAATAATTAGATTTAATTTTAGTTATAAGATTTAAATACTTCTTGTTAGGCCTAAAGAAATAGGCCGATTCAATAAATAAATGAAATGTAAAAAAAATATATATTGTTCTTAAATTAAATTATTCAATGTTGACTTTTGCAAATTTGTTGTTCGGAACCAACTCTGCGTTATCACAAACCTACCAGCAGCTTGTTAGGACCATGGATTCCATAAAATGCACAGTACTACGGCGATAACTTCAGCAACACTCTTCACCTCCTGGAGGAAGGGGGCAAGTATCTACCTTGGAGGTTACCTTTGAAAGCAAAAATTGCAAAGTAGAAACAAGGTTCTCAAAGTAAGAATTCAAAGCTGCCTTCAGGACTGTCACAGGCTGCATGCAAATTACCTCGGATAACAATCTACAGGAGGAAACAAAGGTTCTTCCAGTAAAGGAACACAAGGTCATGTTATCGAAATCGGAGTAATCCTCCTAGATTTAACATCACACAGCTGGAGCCTCCCCCGAGGCATGTCTGCAAGGACATTCGTGTATACGAAGAGAACATACAATGGTATGTAAAGGATCTATTGGATCGCAATTCGTAAACGGCAGCGTTGAAGGGAATTCACAGAGACGCCCACAGCAGACTCGGAGAAAAACATGCCATAGATAACAAGAACAGGCTCAATGCCTACTGGTCCCGCATAGACGGTACCGTTAATTTTAGTCTAAAACATAAAAGGTTTGCTACGTTTCTGATCTTTAATGTTGCCTATTTATAACCGAAATGATTCGATAAACAATTGCTTTACATTAAAATAATTTTATTCTCAGATTTATATAACCAATCCTGTTGATAATTGAACTTGAGATATCAACATATTGTATTGTCAGAATAACTTTCTGTAAACGAATGCAATTGTTAACATCTGTTACTAGTTACAGAGATAATAAAAATGTAGTCATTCATTGACAGTCACATACAAATTATCAAGTGTGTGTTACCAAGTGACATTTTATTCCAAGTTGTTACAATATATTCCTATTTAGTTTTTCATTTTATTATTTTGTGTACGACTACTGCCGTAGTTGTAGACATTATTATACTCTTTTGCTACTTTAACGTTTCAACAACTCCTGGCGTTGTTGTCATAAGTATTTTTTTTATATATATATTTTAGCCAAGCCGCCACCTTCCTCATCATCATCGGCAAAGCAATGTAATCATTGCCAACTTCCACTTGTACTTGTGTATGTTGTTTATATTTATGAGTAAATAAAACGCAATGGAAAATGTGGTCGGACGAATGGTTGGATGTATAGAAAAGAAATAATATTTTGAAATAGAAAAATATCAAGCAACGTTTTCAAAAAGAAAAACACGTAGCAGAGCAAATCACCGGCATTCGCATTTAAAAACACTCTAAGCAATGGCAGTAGCAAAATATAACTTAAACCGATGTTATTATAATCTTTCCCTTCCAAACACATTTTACAGCATACAACTAAATAAATACAAACATGAATGAGGGTATATGTATGGATAACAATTAGGGTTTTTTTTCAAAGGATTCCCGGGGAACTCCTGCTTACGATAAAATTTTTCGGAATTCTATTTTTTTTGAAAACAACAATTACAAATTAGAATACATATACATATTAGGGTAGTTTTTATGCTTCAAATTTTTTGGGGGAAATTCGAGAAGTAAGATTCGGATTACTATGACACTTTATATAATAGTCCAACTCTGAAAATATTTTTTGTTTCCCAAAATTTACGTCGCAATTTAAAAAAAATTTGTTTTTTTTTTTGGATTTAAATGCTCATACAAAAATGTTTGTTTATGGTGTCGTAATAATTTTTGAAATTTATAAAGATTTGTTATATTTTTAATGAATAATAGAAGAAATAATTTTGAAAAAAAAAAAAAAAAATTAATTTTAGTATAATTTTTATGTAGTTGAATAAAGAGCTCCGATGAGTGAGACATCCGTTGCCCTTATACGAAGTATATGGAATTTTATTATACATATACAAGGTGGCGCAAAAGTAATCCTCCTATCAGAAAATGCTATAAATTTTGCGATGCCCCTAATGTCAGTTCTGTTTTGACATTTGTGTAGTAAACACATGCGAAATACACGTTTTTTGCTCCAGAACGCGGAATATTGCTGACTATTTATTTGACCAATAATCGGCAAAATTTATAGCATTTTCTGATAGGAGGATTACTTTTGCGCCACCTTGTATAATAAATTTTAGAGAAAAAAATTTATTTTATAACATTATTATTAATAATAATAAAAAAAAGGATAAATTTAAAGAACTGATTTGAAATATGTTAAAACATAAAGCAGGCAACAAAAATTCAAAAAGGGACGGAAAGTTTATTTTGTTTTCAAAGAAAGGCATAATAAAATAATCCAAAAAGTATCTAAAATTCAAAGAACACTTTTGTGTTGTGTTCAAACAATAAAACAAGCTAAAAGAAAGTGCATTTATTAATGATTTTTTGAAATTTCAGTACAAGGTCCCAGCGGCCTTACAGTAATTACAGTTTGATAATAAATAGGTCCCCACTAATCGGTATATTAAAATTTGACTATTTTTACAAAATCTGCTCCATTATCCACGTTTTTGAGCGGATTGGTAACAGTTAAATGACAGGTCTATCCGAATAAATTTATTTATTAACATTTTTGAAGAACTTTTAAAAAGTCGATGCCATCTTTTTTAATTTAATGATACACTTAGAAATTTGTTAAAAAAATTTTGTTATATCGATTTAAAAATTTATTATTAGTAATTTTTGTAGCTAGTTCTTATCAATATTACAAATTTATTTAAAAAATCTTTGAGAAAATATTAAAACAAGCTAAATTTTTGTCAAAATGTAGGCATTTTTCATACACATTTCAAAATTTTGAATTTGATTATTTTTCACGACTTCACAGAAACAACTATTTCCTAAACAAAGTCATAATTCAAAAAAAGTCGTTTCGAGAAAAACACCTATGAATGTTTTATGACATTTTACTATTTCTTAAATAAATTTTCAACAAATTAAGTTAATATCCTTCTAATCTTTATTTAACCCAAATTTTCTCTTGTCAAATATAAGAGAAAACATTAATATTGATGTTTACAAAAAATAAAAAAAAAAACACTATCACGCAAAAAATAAATCACTTTTTTGAAAACTGATAAAACTATACGTTTTGTTGTAACTGAAATATTACTTTTAAGTTTTCAAAAAACCGAAGAATTTCAAAACCGCGGTTTCGGTTTTAAAAAATTTAAAATTGATCGGTTTCAGTTCGGTTTTGTGATAATTTATTAACTATTAAATCAGTTGATAATATAGGAACTGCTAAACAAATATAAAGTTCAAATTTGACGAGTGTTTACGAGGATAAAGGAAAATTTGTTCTTGTTCTTTTAATGGTACCTTTTTAATACATTAAATTAGTTAAAGTTGGCTAATATGCTTCTCAGTAAAGAAATAATTAAGAATAGGGTGCTCAATTGTATTATGATACCAAAAATGGAGAACTAAACCAAACTAAGGAGTACTTTTTCGTTCTTCAAAATGAATTTTCTATAATATTGAACCTAGAATTAGGAAATTACTTTGAAATTTCAAACTTGACAGTGGTTTAAGTGTGGAAAATTTTTACTTTTTCTTCTAATGGTACTTCTTATTATAATAAATTATTTTACTTATTGTATATACATAATAGTTGGCTGATGATATTGAGGTAACAGAAACTATAATTGAAATTTCTATAATAATGAACTTATAAGCAGGATATTAAACACACATGATCCTGACTGAGTTAGAATATAAAAAAGGGAATTGCAGGTACTATTTCGAACTAGTAGTACTTTTTGAATATTTTATAACGATGGTCATAGAAACGCGAATTCAAAACGGATAATTAATGTTACTATTTCTTTATTGTGAAGGTACTTTTTGAATATTTTATAATAATAAAAATTAAAATTAGGCACAAATGATTCTGAATAAGTTAGAATTCAAAGGTGATTATAGTCTTACCTTTCTTTTAAATTTGCTATAACAGAAATATGAAATTAAACATTCATGATGATGGGTAGAAATACAAAATGTGGCTCTTTATGGTACTGTTTTTATTCTAATAATACGTATAGAATGAGCTACAATCCACATTACAATGAATCAATAAACATGAAACTAGAGACAGGTTTTCCTGAATTAGTATTAATTTGCAAAGGGATAATTAATAGTACTATTTCTTTATTCCAATTGAAGTGGCGAAGCGCACCGGTCAGCTAGTATTCCATACTTTTATCAGATATTTGAAAATAACTAAGACTTTGTTACAAAAATTTTGCATTATTTAGCCTGCGAAATGTAGCCTGCTGCATCATCTGAAGCAATTATTGTAATACAATTTAAAAAATTTAAACAAATCTTTAGATATTTTTACCGATCTGTGTTTAGAGATATTGGATGAATAATTGGATGAAAGAGTTAGTTTCTCATTTCTAAATTTTGAATTTTTCTAGTGAAAATAGATTAAAAGTAAACACCGAAGAATAATTGTCGGTTACGGTTTCGGTTAAAACCGAATTGGAAACTCTAGTTTTAAGGAAATGGTCGGAGCAGACCATTGGCTGTTTTGACAAATGTTCTTCGCAAGTTTTACATATATCCAGCCACTGTTGTAGTTTGTTTGGGTAATGTAAAAACTATAAAAAAATATGTTTCAATTTTTGCAAAAACATTTGGTATTTTTGCAGTTGGGGAAAATGATACTCATGCTTGTTAATTCTTAAAATAGTGTTCACAAATTAGCTTTGTAATATTTGAAAATGATCCTTTGATCCCAATTTGAAAGTAAATATTTTATAAATTTTTTAATATTTTTCAAATTGATGGCAACCTATCTACAATTTACAATGGATTTTAGAAAATCACTGCAGCATTTTTACAGCCGAAGCCTTCGCAATAAAATTAGCAGTAGAATATTCTTTAAAACTCAAAGGTAAATTTATTATTTGTACAGATAGTAAACAATATCTGCAATATCCAATATAAAAAACACCGAACAGATAGTGCTTGACATTCGTAACTATCTAATAAAAGCCCCCAATAAAATTAGAATAATGTGGGCTCCAGGACACTCAGGTATAAAAGGAAACGAGGCAGCCGACACAGCCGCAGGAGATGCGCATCGTTCCCACTACTACTTTTCCACTCACAAGAAAATATGGATATAAAATCCAAAATATTAAAACATCTTTCCTCTAGACAACTTAATGATTGGAATTCTTATAATCACCGATATAAAACAATAAAGAAACAATTATTTATCCAACATCTACCTCTCGAAGTGAAACAAAACTATTTTCCAGACTTTAACTACTTATCAATACTTGTTATCAAAAGAAGATAAGCCTACATGCAGATTATGTAATACATCACAGTCTGTAGAACACACACTCGATTCCTGTCAACTGTTTACTCAGGAAAGAATCTCAACATTTAGATCAACAACACCTAGCCTACTGCCGTATTCACCATCTCATGAAAATATATATCAAATTATTTTCCTTTTCTAAAAAATGCAAACTTGTAAATAATATTTAACTATACATAATTCATATTAATATTACTGTTAATAATTAACCCATATATTTAAATAATTCCAGAGTTGAAGGCCAAGTTGCTCATACTCGTACTCTGTATTATATAATTTAAAAATTTAAAATTAATTACTATTTTTATGAATACTTCAATATCCTTAAACACGTCAGATATAGAATTTGAAAAAATAAAGAGAGAACCTTCTATTTTTATCATGTTTTTTTCTGTGTAAATTTTGTTTTAGAAAAAATCGAATAATAAATATCTCATAAATTTTACGTACTGGATTGTATTCAATATTTTTCCGAAGTTAGACGGCTAACAAACCCATATATGTTTCACATCATGAACAAAAACCTTGTAAACTAGTGTGATCATTTAAATATTCACTATATTTTTCATAATTTACTGCGTTGTCTAAATCGGGCGAGAACGTTTAAAAAAGTATTTTCACAGTTTCAACTTTTTCTCATTCTTAGTAAAAATGTAAAATATGACGCGGAAATCTTGGAACATTCGAATTTGTTCCCGCTTTAAAATCGACCGGAGAAAAAACCCTAATATGAGCACATACCATCAGACAAGCAGAGATTGTAATTCAATGTTTTTTTTTTCTTCTTATGTACATAGTATATATGTATGTAGAATGTTTAGCAACATTTAGAATTTCTTGTCATAATACAGACGCGTGTTTGACGCATTTCAAGGGTCGTAATGTTTCGTTCTTTTTCCCTATTTTATTTTGTACTTTTTTTTCTATAAGTTTATATTTTCATTTTTGCTGTTTTGTTATCTAACCAAATGACTGAGACTGTTATTGCTGTTGTTTTTGTTGTTATTTTTATGAGATGTAATATCTTCAACACCTTACCATACATACATAGCTCAACACAACACAATACAACACTGCCACTTCACCACCACTCCTTTATCGGAATCGCCGGCATAACCAACAACCCACCCTCCTATGGAAATTATTTTATGTTTGTTGCTTTACTTTAATTGGTCCTTTGTGTATGATTCCTTCACAGTTTGTGTTTAGATTTTTGGGGGTTGGGAGTACAATAAGAGACTCACATGTTCACATAGCTACTATGTGCAGTTGGCAACAATATCCATTAAAGCTTTTAAGTATTTTTCCTTCTCGTTTAAACGGTAATCATAAATATTGGCTGAGAAAAAATATAATTTCAAATAGCCACCAACGTAGAATAGAATTTTACAAACACCACTCCAATACTAGGACTAATAATGTCACTTATGTACTCAGGTTTTCACAGATGTCCTTTAAAACGGAAAGAATATACCAAAAATGGGTATCAAATAAAAACAAAAAGTTCTGCAGACTAATAAAGTTATATGTTTCTCCCCTGGATCAAAAATACGAACTAATTTTGTTTCTCCTTATTTTTGAATCAAGGGGAAAACATATAACTTTATTATATTGCAGACCTTCTTAGCTTTAGTTCGATACACATTATTTTTGAGAATTTAAGTCATTTAAAAAGGACACCCGATCAAGTGTTCGCAGTGTTACTATCTATGGTCTCTACTTTCACGAATATATCGATTTAACTATGTGTATGTTTTTTAAATATTTGTTTTTTTATCGGGTAAACATATACATTTTTTAAACTGCTGGTCTTCTTAGTTTTTATTTCATATTTTATAGATTAATTTTGTATAATTTTTTGAAAATTGTTTATCCTTTGAAATTTTAATGTCAATTTAAAATTAAGAAAAATTGAGTTCGCAGTTTTACTAGGAATGGTCTCTACTTTCAAATAACTGTTCTATGGTGTTAAATTAAATGTTATAATGTAATGAAATTTATGGAAAATAGAAAAGTAAATTGGGAATTGGCACATCGAGATCAATAGAAATGGTATCAAGTTATAAATGAGGTATAGTCATCTATTCCAATGACAACAATAGAAAATCTCATTAGTTATGTGCCAAAAATAATTGCGGTTATAAATTTCTTCATAACTGCCATAAAAGTACATGAATATAATAAATGTTTTGCTCACATTAAATCAATACAATGGGCTATTTTATAAAGGTTATTTATATTATTTGTATTAACGTTGGAAACAAATATAGCGTTTTCTGTTTTGTTGCAATTCCATTCCGCTTACGTTAATCCAATATGTTCTTTTGTATGACTTTTTATTTTTTTGTTAAATTTTTTAATAATATCATAAAAAGTACTGATATTAAATTTCGTAGTTAAAATAAGTAAGAAAGTATAGTCGGTCAAGCCAGACCATATGATACCCTACACCAAGTACAGTTTTCTTTTGATATGAAACTTATTTGTATCAAATATTATTTGAATACCAACATTTTTAAGATATTTATGCTCGATAAAGTGATTTTCTGAAGTGGGCCTTGTATGAGAGCAATAACTAATTATGGACCGATCGTCACAAAATTTGGTGGGATGATTTACGTATATAAAAAAATTTTGTGTTGAATTTTATTTGGATACTAACATATTTCAGAGATTTATGCACATATATGGGAGCGATGGACCGATCGGTACTAAATTTGAGTTCAACTTATATAAAACTTATTTGTGCTGAATTTGGTTTGAATATGTTTAAAATTAAGATATTTATGAGAGCCAAACTATTTTCAGATAGTGCAGTTGTATTGGGCTAGGAGAAATAAGGGACCGATTCAATAGGTTTAATCCTTGGGGCAATATAAAAGTTTGTCGAATTACCTTTAAAATTTCAACCTGTAATTTAATTACAAGTTATAACGCGATCTTAGACCAATATTTTTTTACCGAACCACAGTCGGTTAGTTTCAGGACCATAACGAAACTATAAGCAAAGATTAGTATACAGTGGGGTTTTTAGATTAAAGTAAAGAAAAATTAAAAAAAAAATTTCAAAAACACAAACAGATTTTTTGGAATTTTATGGAAAATATTTTTCCCTATGGACCATAAAGGTAATAAAAATACTTAATACTAATGGTTTTGAATAAATGGCTAAGATTTACGCATTTTTGAACAATTTACACATCTGTTCCTTTTACCGGGCTTTTGCATGTTGTGTGCTGGCAAATTGCGTTTCATTCCAATTTTTCTGTTGGCCATTTCCTTTACAGTAGGCCTTTCTCTTAGCCTAGAGGTGAAATTATTTAATATACTTCTTGCTACAATTTGGCGATATTCGAAACTTCTCAATGGTGGACCTTCTATGCGTTTAGCTTCATGTGATTTCTGGTAGACTATATACGAGTCGAAAAGTACTATGTCCAGTATATCAAAGAATAAGCGTAAATAATATTTAATTTTTGATTTGCGGTCGACCTCATAACATACTATCCGCTAATCCATAAGGTCAACGCCGCCCATATATTATACTTTGTGACCATTTCAGGACATGTCACGTTAATTTTTTTTGCAGACCCTGATTGGTAATTCATTACTAAAAATGCTTTCATTCCATTGAATTCAATAGTAAAAGATCTTCCGTGCTGCACCACGTACCTTACACACTCTGATATTATTACTTATTAGCATATTCATCTTGGTAACATCCAAAAAAATCACCATTGGAATACATGAGGAACATAAGAGTGTTTTCTCCATCTGAATATAAGTTCCAATTCCAGAGGAGTGTCCTGACGTGTATCCAAAGGTACATTATTTTCAATTTCATGATGATCCTCGATTTCCACCACATCTGGATCGTATTCAATATCCTCTTCAATAAATTGTTTATCCTCTTCATCCTAAAGTAGTTCATTTTCTCATCATCTAAAAAGTAATAGTAGCACTAAAAATTTCACTTGTAGTCCATAGGGAAAAATACTTCCCATGGAATTCATGGAACTCTTTCATTTTTTAATACCTTTTCTACACTTCTATACTCACATAATATTTTGTATCAATCGCCAAAATCAGAAAATATAATAAAATAGCAATGCAATAAACGAAAACTGCACTCAGCGCAAGAAAATTTTGGGATCCCCCGTCAATGATTTGGCACTTAATTTATTCAATTCTGTCTACTTTAACATTTTACATAATATAAGTCAACTTTATTTTACATTATTAAAGCAAACAAATTTATATTAAGTACTAAAAATCTGTTTTTATTACTAATTGAATATATCGGAAAAATGTTTCCCATTGTCTTCAAAGGGTTAAAGAAGCATAATAGTTGGTTTTTGGATATAAGCCATTAAAAACCGCGGAACACGAAACTTTATCGAATCTTTAGTTTATCATAGGCGCTGTTAGAGTTAACATCAACTTGTACATTATAAAGTGTAATTAATGTGTGCGTATTATTGTGAATTTGATACAATTTTTTGCATCCATAGATATTATATCTGACTCCAATTAATAAAAACTTCTACATATTTAAATTTGTTTAATGCTTTCTAATTATTAAGATAAGTAAGTATAACTTAACAAAATCCATTTTTTTTTTATTTTAAACAAAGGCAGATTATTCCAGATATGCAACAAATAACAGCTGTCAGACAAATAATATCGAACCGTATGGTTACTTTGACGTTCTACTCGTTTCCTATTGAAAATAAAATGTTCAATAGGAAACGAATGAAATAAATATTTGTCCTCTTTCCAAACCACAACCATTTGACATTATGCATTTGAAACAACGTATTATGCCTTTGAAACAAAACTTAATAAAAATCAACAAATTTATTTATAATCTTTAAAGTTGTGGTTAATGAATCGCCCATGCATCAACGTAAAGACCTGTGTTTTTTAATAACGTTTCAGGAGAGCGTAAAACAACCCATGAAATTTAAGATGTACATATTTGAAAATAGTTGTTAAGTAAATGGTCAATTCAGGTGGTAAAAGATTAAAAATAAGAAATAATTTTGGCCCAACCACGCATTAAGAAAAGGAAACTTACAAGAATATACAGCTTCCTTTACCTAATATAAATACATAGTATTTGTTTTGCTTTTATACAGATAAGGTTCGTCGTTCACTTTAACAATATCTAACCACCCATTCATTGTATTAGGAAAACAATTTATGAGCTTCCCTTATTATTTGTTTGTTTGTTTTGTAAAAACGACAAAGATTTTTTTTTACACATTCTATATGTGTCTTCTATTCGATTTCTTTATTTAAATAACCATTGTAAATTTGGGTTTTATTCATTTCACGCAGATTACATTGAATTAATTTATGACCCACATGCAATTGAGCCACATTTGTACTATAAACTTTGTAAACACAATTTAAAGTTTGTCCCTTTTAGCTTTTGGCTAATTTAAGTGTTAATTTATATTTATAACCACTTGTCTTAGTTTAACAATATTTTATTGCTAATGAGAGCTTCTTAAACAGGTCACTCTTTAACAATATGCCTGAATTGTGTGCACAGTTTTATTCGTCTTTAATAATATTTATAAATTCTGTAAACTAATGAAATTTATCAATTGAATCTGTCTTTTCCAAATCCATAATGCTGTAGATCTACAAACGATTTCTATATTAAACATAGTTATCATGGAACAATGTTTTTTTATAAAAGCGGTGGGTGCTGCGTTTCGCTGGGTCAGGTCTAGGAATCGAGTTATATTGTATAGGAGATATTGTAATGTTTTGTGTCTTTTTATGCATTTTGGCCATCTAAATATCCGAATATCGCAAAGTGATTGTCAGCAAAGTTGTTAAGCTTTTGATGAAAGTCATACGATATTTTTTGGCAAGTAAGCAAGCACACAATTACCTCGCTCTTGTGACCAAGATATTGCAATACTTCCAGAAAATTGAAGGGAACATGTCTGTCAAAATTCCCTTCTTGTATCATCATCACCAATACTTCAGCAAGCAGCTAGCCTCAGAGTCGTATGAACATTGCGAGCGCTTCCATTAAGTGGACACGCCCATCGATACGCGATATGAAGGCAAAAGGCTGGACTCGCTGGTGACTGAAATTTGTAGATGGTTGCAAAATACGTACGAAAAAAAATACGTGAAAAATAATGTAAATCAGAGCCTTTAAAAATAATATGATCAAATTGCCCCGATAGACTACAGGATAGTGTTCTGGACAATCAATCTGGGGATTGCGGGTTCGATTCCCGCCAGAGACTCTGGGTGTATCTGCAGACAAGCAAAACGCTTCGCAGTTTGTGTTTTTTTTCTTAATAAAATACAATTAAATAATAAAATCAGCAAAATCGAAATAGAAGAACCAGAGTTACGGATATTCACATATTTTTTGTTATTTTGGGTAAATACATTGCTGAGAATACCATGAAATTTTTCACTCATTTTTCATATGATAAAAATACACACTCTGTTGAAAATGATAAAATACGGTCCATAATTCATCCTAGACTCCACACAAATTTCTGTACTGAATCTTATGAGAATCGGCTTATAATTGGTCATAGCTCCCATATAAGAATAGGTTCATAGCTCCTATATAAGTTTCACATCCGCAAAATATATTAAACGCTGTGATATACATAATTCATTTTCATATGAAAAATTAAGTCGGAGCAAAGACTTTTGACGTTTGCCTAAATATTTTTTGCCTTTTTTATACAGTTTTCTTCACTTGTTTATACTTTTTGGTGGGGCAATCGGGTAATGTAAAATAACTAATAATTATATCAACTATAAATTGTTAAGAAGTACACACATTCCTTTTGTAAAGGGACAAAATCTGTTGCTTATGGTAAGAATCGGTGGTTATATCAATTGTAAATTGCTGAATTATATTATATTTTAAGCATTTGAAATAAATTGTCATCTGCTTAAAGTTGTGTTCTAACAATATATAAAATACTAATATCGACTAAAATAAACTACTTAAATATATATAATTTCAAGAATAAGAAACGCTGAATATGGAAATTCTACTATTTTAATTCTCACTAGAAATATTTAGTTAGAGAATATTTAAGATTCGTCACGGCCGAATATAGTTCTCTAACTTGTTTTATCTATTGTTTAACTAAAGGAAATAAATTTAATGGCATCAGTCATTAATTTTTTCCAATATTATGAAAAAACTGGGCATGGTGAAATTTTTAAATTTGGATTTTCAAATGCGTATAACATTGGATATATATTGTACTTGTTTATGTTTTTATAGGCTTAATCAAGAGTTAAAAAATATATTAGTCTTTAATTTTAGACAAAACTTTTAATAATGTTGCATGTCTGAGCTGCCATACTTTGAGACACAACAGTGCCGCTCCTGAGCGGTCTTTGTAATATTTATGTGATATTTAATTCCATGAGGCAGTATATTTTGATTCAGCTCACTGAGCGTCGTCATAAAGGAACCTAGAGATTTCACATAAAGTTTAAAGCCTATATCTAGCCCTCACTAAGCAACTCAGCTAAAGCAATATAAGTTTTTTTGAAATGCTGGGACAGCTGAAAATGATTTTAATTGCTGATAAAAAGAAATTTAAAACTTTAGAAAATTTTTTATTTATTAATTTTTAATAGTCTATTCAAAAATTCAATCGACTTTTGTCACATTGACATTTTTTATTGAAAAATTTCAGATTTTTGGAATTTCTTACCCCCTGTCTATACCTGATAAATTTGTATCATGATAAACGTCAAAATGGTTGTCAAAATAAAAAAAATATCAGGTATAGTCCCCATTTATTAGTATTATTGCTTCGTTATGACAAAATTATTAGTGCTTTTGCTTAGACAACTTTGTCTTGACAACAAACGTCATTAATTGTTATGATAAATATTTGTCAAGTATAGACAGGGGGTTATGCCCATCAGTCATACAAATGCTAAGTGTTTATATGTACATATTTTGCATGTCTACACAACTCAATCCTTATTTAAGAACCAAAATTTGTAATGCAATTGTTAAATGGTTCATAAAATAAAATGAAAACTTACCATCACAAGTATCGGAACAAACAAATAACAACAAAAGCAAACAACAAGAGTATAAAAAAAAGTTGCTAAAACTTATTAAAGCAAATGGTTTTAAAAGAGTTAGAAAAAACGTATAATAAATAGAGTTATTTACGTACGTATGTTTGTGTATTGTGTGGCTGGTATGTTTCTGAACAGTTGTGGTTAAATATATAGTACTTGTTTAGTTTTTTGGATGGATTTAACTTCAAACTTCTTAGTAAAAAATGTAAATTTTTTGAATGAGTTAAGAAATACTTTATATTTTTATGGAGATTTTCCATTGATAAACCCAAAATGAGATTAAAGTAAAAGAATCACTATTTATTTAGGTTAAATAGCGATACGTTCGGTTTTCAAATTTCCAACCTTTATTTATTTCCCAGATACAAAAGAATACCCCAAAATATATATATATAAATATAATGTAAATTATAAAAATTATAAACAAATATATAATCGTGATTTTTTTTTATTATATTACATAAGTAAGATATTGTGTACAATTATAGAATTTTAATATTTATAGATATTTAACTACAAATAATGTAAAACCTTTTAGATGCAATACATTGTTATTTATACTGTACTCTCTTTATTGTCCCGAAAAATGACGTCGTGAATATTATACAACTTCTATTTTTGAATTTATTTTAAAGATAAAGGTATTTTCATTAAATATTATTTCATATTTTAAAAAGCAAACCTTTACAAATTCGTATATCTGAGAATGATTTAAGCCTCTATTTTTTTGGATTTACAAGCACTTAGAAATACAGATAAGAAAATGGAACTGATATATCGATACCGCCAGACATTAAATTGAATTGAATCATCAGGGGAGTGGTAAAATAGGTCGACAAGCTCACAAATCGCGAAAGCAATTGACAACGAGATACAGAAGATGCTTAGAAGTTGGAGTAAAGTAAAATATAGATCGTTAAAAAATCGAAGAGAATATATATATGTGTTGACCATGTCAAATGTAAAACTGGTTTTAAAATTTTAGCTTCTGTAAATGATATTTAATTTGGCTAACTTTGAAAAAAATGTTACCCCCTTATTCATTATAAATTTTTTATTTTATAAGAGGTTTATAAAACAATTTTTGTATGGAAATCCTGTTTTATAAACCTCTTATAAAATTAAAAATATCCTACAGTACATGATAAAACAATAACCAGGTAGAATCAGTAGGGAGAGTTTAAAATTGTATGCCTTGTTATGTCAAATATGAGAAAATTAAAAACAAATATATGAATAAAAATAAAGAAAATTTAAAACTCAAAGCCGCAAGCAGTACTCCATTCTTAAATTTTTTGTTCAGGACATTTTAAAAATCTTATATCCTTTTGTTCAAATGAACATTTACACACATCACATTTTACACGCATATTCTTGTTATATGGTTTAATGTTAAATTGATTTCTTTTTTACTTTTTTTAATTTTTGATATTTTATTTTTATTTTTTATTTTGTCTGACAATTCAAGGCATGAAAAATTGAGAACTTACTTTTCTACTGATTCTACCTTGTAATAGTTATATTATGCTACAGTATTAATTTAGCTATATCAGGTATTGGCTAGTTCATTTAAATATGTAATTATCTGTGGATGATAGAATCTTTAAAAGCAATGTAAATACTCTTGTACACAGCAAACACCTAAAAAGTAAATTCAATTACGAAAATCGGATTTTCTATTATAACTTTTACTAAAGTTCAACCAATTTCAAAATATGAAATTATAGAAAAATATTCAAAAACAAGTATAATCAAGTAGATTACTCTGTTATTTGATTATTGCAAAAAATTCGAGTACAGTTTTAATCAAAAATGTGATTGACAGTGGTAAAAAATCAACAATGCTTTAATACATACTAAAAAAATTGCTGTTAATTTAAGAAGAATTAATATTTAAACAAAATCGTTATTTTATATAATTTAAAAAAAAAAACACTTAAAAAAAATGTTATATACAAGTTTTCTCGGTATTAACTTGTTTAATATATTTTTATCCGTAGAATTTAAACCGTATGACGAAATAATTTTTTGTTAAGAAAAAATACATTGAAATCCCTTTTTTGAATTAAATCTATGCTCCGGAACAAGTAGAGTCTCACTCGGTCAATGATTGTAAATATAGCTACAGCTGTATCATCTTAAAAAAAATTTTTTCCACAGGAAATAAGTTTCGACAACAATAATACAGGGGTTTCCAACAAGAGGTGTTATTTTGGTATTCAAAGAAAAATGGTATTTTTTGAGATAAATGATCGGATGTTTATTTCATAATAATAATGAAAAACAACATCAGCCAATTGGCCACCACGACAACGCTTCCAAGACCATATCCTTTTCATGAAATTGTCCATAACCTAATCACAAAGTGGCTGCCCTATGTCCTCGATAGCCTCACGAATTCTATCTTAGAGGTCTTGAATCGACGCTGTGCTGTTGGCGTAGACCTTATCTTTCACCCCAAAGGAAGAAGTCGCAAGGTGTTAAATCATAAGACATCGAGAGATAACACGGTCCGGAAACTTTTCTTCCAAAAGAGCAATGGTTTCGTTGCTTGTGTGGCACGTAGATCCGTCTTGTTGAAAGTAAACGTTGACCAGATCAATATCATCCAAAATACGGCGTAATGACGTTTATGGAATGCCCAATTCCAAAGAACGACGAGGAATGGACAAACCTGGTTTTTCTTCAACACTTTGGGCTACAGCAGCAATATTCTCAGTTGTTCTTGAGCGACTTGCTCGGTTTTTATTCTTCTAACTTGTCCCAACAGCTCGAATTTTTCCACCAATTTCTGTATTGCGGTCCGACACGGGGTTTCACGACGACCCAAAAATGCTTTCGTTTTGTGAACTGTGACTGCAAGATTTTCACAATTTTTTTAGTGAATTTTAATAATTTCCATGCGTTGTTGAAGCGTGTATCGTTCCATTTTTAGTAATGGCTTAGTTTCTTCTTGTCAAATTTCAAAGAATAGAAGCTTCAAAAGCGACAGCTAAAGACAGCTGATTCAAAATAACACCTCTTTTGGAAAATCTTTTATAATTAGTATAATTAATCAAACCTATTGGTACCTATAATAAATATACAATGAGTGTCAATACAATGGAAACTTTTTTTGAAAACTATATTCCGTAAATTTTGTTTTCAAAAACATAATTATGATGTGAATCTGTTTTTAAAGCAAGGTATAAGTCAATTCATATCATAAAATATAGTATGACTGAAATCGATGTTATGTATCCATATGCAGAGGAAAAATATGCCCTTAGCTTTTAGATTCAGCTCGACAATGAACCCAAACAGATCTATAACGTTGTAACCGAGTGGTTACAATCCAATGAGTTACGTGCTTTGAAGTAAAACCTAGTTTTCAAGGTCAATACCATAATAATAAATACATTTAAATTTTTTATATTCTTAATTTTTTTTGTTTTGTTAATAAATATAATTAAATAAAAGTATATATCGTCATATAAAATTAAAAAAGCCGTATGTTACATTTTTAAAATTTTTCAGGAGAAGCAAAAAACTTCATTAAATGAAAAATAAATAATTTTTCTCAGGTTAAGATTTGCATCTACCCAATTTCTTACCATTTTTTTCTAAATTCAAAATTTAGAAATGAGACACAAACTTTTTCATCCAATATCTCTAAAAACAGATCAGTACAAATATCTTAAGATTTCCTTAAATTGTTTAAATTGTATTACAATCGCCACCCCAATTGGAAGAAAGAAATAATAATAAAATTTGTGAAGTAATAATAATTCAGGATAACATGTCTCTAGTTTCATGTTTATTGATGTAATAATCAGTATTGTCGTCTGTAAATACATTTAATAAAATACTTAACATAAATATTTCATAAGAATTTTATTCGATTTCCACCTATTACATAAATATTTGAAAAATAATCTATTCAATTTGTTTTGCAATTACATTGTTTAAAACCCGTGTTCTTATTTACAATAGCGGTATTCACAATGTAGAGTACTTGGCCTAGTAAAAAAGCAGAAAAGCTATTTATTGACAAACATTTCAATTTCTAATGTATTTTATTTTTAGTTTTTTGATATTCTACTATTTTACTACATTACCAGGCCAAGTACTCTAGATTGTGAATAGCTCTAATATTTCTATATGTGTACTGCTATTTCAAAATAAATAAAAAATTTCTAACACGCATTTTCACAATGTGTAGTTATATTTTAATCTGAAGTTATACTAACAGTTTTCATACAACAATTATTTTAATAGACAGTATAACTTTAAATTAAGAAATAACTCGAAGTCTTGAAAATGGGGCTTAATCTTTTGAATTATTGATAAAATTTAGCTTTACATTGAAATGGAAATTCTAAGCAGCCTGTCTGCAATAATTTAACTAACATACAAACATATGGAGGTATGTCTATTATTTTGTATGTACTAGTTTCTTATCTACACGATTTCAGAAATGTTTCTATTTTACTGAACACAACTGTATGTAAATAAGAAAATATTTTATGAATGTAAGTTATACAATAAAAAAAACAAGAGAAAATCCTGTAAATCGTTGGATAAACATGGGATCATTATAGAATAAAACGAGTTTTGAGGAGGGGTTAGGCGGTGAGCGGCGTCGATGCGAGAAAAGGTTAAAAATGGCTGGATGATACATATAAATGTTGATGGAAATAGGCAGGGAGGGTGGTGGAGGTACTTTGTTACAGTGTTTGTTTATTTGTTACCAGATGATGACTGAGTGAATGGTTGGCTAGCTGGATGCCTGGCTGACTTTCTACAATGATGGAGACAGAAGCAAGAACAATATAATAAATATTGATTTTTCAATTGTGTGAAACTTCAAACCTATGTATGATTCACGTTACTTTAAACAGTTTCTATAAATATAGTGTAAAATGTCAAAAACAAACAACAATCCAATTGGAAATTAAAAATTCTTGACAATGTTATTTCAATAAATTTTTGTGATCAGCCAACATTGTTAACAGTATAAGAGCACAAAAACCAATAGTATTGCATCCCTAAATGCACCAGCAAACAAACATTAGATTTTTTCTACTTTAATAAATTCTTTCCTACATCTTTATTGTTATTATAATTGTTGTTTATATTAAGTAAAATAAACACAATAGGTAGGTAGTAAAAGTGTAAATCACATTTAAACAAAAAAAAAAAAAATACAAAAATAACAAAAACTATAAAAATGTAGCGAGTAAGTTCATCTGTGTGTATGTTTATCATTACCGGTGGAGTTAATTAATAAAAATAACAAATAATAAAAATAAAAAAGATGAGAACGTTTTTTGATTTCTTTCACTTCTTGAAATAAGAATGTCTGGAATTGTACTTACTCGCCATTGTTCAGGTTCTTTGGTTCACTTGCTGGCTGGTTGGGTTTTTTCTTAATTTGGTATGTTGCCTGTCTGGTCTTTATTCCTCTTTTTGTTTGATGGAAAAATTGTATGTATTTGCTGCTGCTGCACTAAAGAAACGCTTCGTTGCACTCGTGCTTGGCTGTTAGTATGTATTATATGTGTATTTATTTGTTATAGCTCTATTTTTATTTTTGAAAATTCTGTATTTCGTTTTCTTTTTTTCTATGTTTATTTAGGCATTACATTATTTTTCCGGTATAATATAAAAAATTATTTTATTATATACGTATGTATGTACACTTTTATCACTTGAAATGGGAAATAATAATAATAAACACAACACACCCCTTTTTAACACACTAAACGAATTATTAATGAATTTTTTTAATTACTTATTAGCAAAGTTTAGTAATCAATAGTAAATAAATTTCCATTCAAATAGTTATGCACAACTACACAAAAGGTTTTGAAAAGAAGAAAAAACAAATCCGAATAAAAGCGAGCTCAACTTCTTACAGGATCGAGAACAAAAAACGTAATGTCAGTTTTTCCAATTCTGTTTTGTTATCTTTTCTTCTTCTTCGATAAATGACAGGGTTGCATGTAGTTGTCTCAAAACAACAGTGTTGAAAAGTTTTAAAATTTGATGCCTAGTGGAACGTTCAGTGAAAGCTACATACTTCGTACTATTAAATTACACATTTAAAAGAATTAATTCACCATCAAGAAAATAAATATTAGATAAACAAAAGAGCGATTTAGTACAGAGCAGCACAACTCCAATTAAATGTATATTATTTAAACATTATATTCAAAATTCCTTTAGCAATTAAAAGGAAACATATTTAAGGGCATTTAAAAAAAATATTTTTCTGACAAATTAAAATACAAGATTCGTTTAAATGCGTAAATTAACTTCACGCTAGGGTTCATTTGATGTTAGTATACTAAGCTACATGAATACGAATTACTCGCAAAAAAGTGCAGTACAAAATAAACGTTTCAAATGACTACAATCTAGATTACTTAGAGACCCTTAAGTGACAACTGTAGATTACCTGGGATGTATAACTTCTTTCAGGACTATAAAGAGCACATACGTGTCAAATGAACCAAAATATACAAATTTTAGTTCCATGAGGAACTTAAATTTATATATTATCCTTGAGGAACATAAAAATCAATGATATGAATTATAACGTCTATTTTTGATGGAATTCAGGTAATCAGTGTAAAAAGGTTTTTACAAAATTATTCGATTTTAACACTTTTCGAATAATTCGATTATATATTTAAAATTATTCGAATAATTAAGTAAATTTCAACATCACATTTACCATTCCTTCCTTCAGAGTTAACAATTAAATTAGTATAGTTTATTTTAACATAAATGGTCAAATATATTTCGTAATTAATATATAATGGCTACTACATCTGAACACTACAATATTTGTTTCGAAATCAATTTCAAAATTGTAAGGTAAAGTGTTGGCAACCCTATTAATAGTATGCTATCACTGAACATATCCTAGAAGAAAACACGAAATTGACAGTGTGAAACAGCTGCTGCGTTAGTTAAAAGTTTACAAATTTTGCAAATTCTGTAAAAGAAATATATTTAATTTCTCTTTTACTTGGGCCAAGTTGGTTGAAAAAATCGTCAAAATTACGGAAAAAAAGTTTAATTCTAAAATGCCGCCTGCATCGGGGTCAAATAATACCACGAATGCGGCGGTACAAGCTGCTGCAAAAGCAGAGCGCGAGGAAAAACTTCGTGGAGCTCTAAAATCATTTATTCACAAGGAAAGGCAGCGAAAAAAGGAGGGTAATAACTCGATATTTATGCTCAAATAAAATATTTACTTAATAAAACATTCGCTTTTAAATAAAAGAATTTGAAGCTAAATTAGAGGAAGATCGCTTGCGGAAAGAACGGGAGGCTCGGGAACGACAGAATGACATGACATTAGAAGAAACTCGTGGCCAGATTTCCAAGTTAGAGCAAAAGTTGGAAGAGTTGCACAACCAGAAACAGCAATTGTTCTTGCAATTAAAAAAAGTTCTAAATGAAGACGAAAATCGTAAGAAACAACAGAAGGACAATGAAATGTATGCAATGCAGGCCCTACAAGCGCAACAAGCAAGTGCACCGCAACCACAGGTATTTTTACCACCAGTCAGAGTACAACATCATCAAATGCCGATATTGACAAAGGTTTGTTAAATACTAACATTAGGCTTGCTATTCGAATAATCATAATAAAATATGTATTCTAATGAATAAAATTATTCAGTCAATAAATAAATGTTTAAATTCAAATTTACAGCCTCCAAATAATGCTCCCGTAAAAAGAGGACGAAGCCCTTCACCCACACAACAGGGATACTACAAAACTACAAATTATTCACAGCCAAGTAAGTCCTAAAAACTCATAATTTTAATAAACATTTCGTTTAATTTATTTCTATTTTAAGAACATGAAGAAGTACGTCGCGGTGCTGACTCTGCAAGAGTTTTATGGAACAGTGAGTTTTACTAGAGAAACAAAAGTTATTTTTAAACGTGTACAGCAATTTAAATTTGTTATTTCAGAACCGCATACACAATATCAGACTCCGGGAACATTATTTTATCAAACGACGAGTAATGCGCCTCCACCACAACCTCCGCCAGATGCCAGAGGGCCAGCAATTATATATGCACACTATAATTTGCCACTTCGACAGGGTTATCATTTGGAGTTACCTCCTACATCTTCAGTCCCCGTTTCGAAATCAGATGTACCAGGACAGAAGCCCACGCAAGTGTATCATATAAACTTGGACCAGCCTCCAATTTCTCAGCCTGGCGGGAGCGGAGTTGGTGGCGTTTCAAGTGTGCAATCGCAGAAACCACAAATAACGATGGAAAAAATATCGGATCGTTATCACGTTGAAGTGAAACACGACGGACCCCCAACACATGGTGGACCACCACCGCATCAACTGCCCGAGGGTGTTGTATACACTCCCCTGATACCCAATATGCCTTTACATCCCAATGTTATGCAAATAAGTGGTGGCCCACAACAGGTATATGTAACGTCACTTACATTTATATTTTCGGTTTTATTTTAATTTCATTCATAATTTTAACCTTTTAGAATCCGAAGCCTGGCACGAGTATTACTCAGGGTTATGTTCCTGGCCGTGGTTCGGCTGGTCATGATCCCCAACAGCTTTCGCGACAACAAATCACTGTTATGTCGGGACAACCTGGACAACAGCCACAACAACCATTACATTATCCTCGTCGTATGTTTTAATTGAACCTGAAAATGTCACCATACCTTGTAGAACTTAGAAAATTAAGTTAGCTTTAAATTGTCAATGCATTAAAATGTAATTAAATATTTGCTCTGTTCAGAAACAAAACACTATTACTAATTATGTATTACCAAATTTCACAAGTTTTGTTATAATACGTAATAGTGTTTAGTTACTGAACATACAGACATATTTTATTCAAATATTTTTAATATATATATTTTTTTTTTTTTTTCAAATAAAATAATTGTTTTAAAATAATGCAAAATCTTATCTTATAATATATAAAAATCTCGTGTCACAATGTTTGTGTTTGAACTCCTCCGAAACGACTAAACCGATTTTTATGAAATTTTGTATGTATATTTGAGAGCTATGAGAATAGGTCGTAAAGTATATTTCGTACTGCTAGGTCATGAGGGTGTCCCTATCCAGAATTTGTATTTAAAATTTTTTTGCCAAAAACTTTTTATTCGCTTTTTTTATTTGGCATTCAAAATTACCTATAATCCCAAATTAGCCGAGATTTTAGTATTTTGTATGAGAGAAATTTGACTTCAAAACTTTTTCTTCAAAATTGCAATAAAATTGCAATTCTAACACTCTTTCGCCGCCGCCGAAATGAAATGATCGGCGGCGGCGACTTAAACAAGAAAGAATCGGCGGCGGCTTTTTATGACTATTAAAGTCGGATTAACAATGTTAGCAACAAAGGCCCATATTTATAGTCCAAAATAAAGTATACTTTTAGATAATTAAATTCGACTTTACTTAAGAATCGACTTTTGGCCTTTCATAGACAAGTTAAAGTATACTTTTGACGATATAGTAGACTCTAAATATTAAACTAGCTGAAGCTGTTTTTAACTCATTTAACAACAGCATCAGCAGTTCTTCGCCAAGTAAAAAAAGTTCGTGCAAAAAGTCATTTGTAGCATATCTGCAGTATTCTGTTATATAAATATGTACTTCAATTGAAAGTTTTGTTATTTTTAAAAAAAATTGTCACATTAACAAAGGTAGAATAGAAGTATTTTTATACATAGTATATACTTGTATATAAAAAAGCAGTAATACTGAATACAAATATGTAAATAATAATATAATATTAAAAATAACTATATTACCGATTTCAAACTATTTATAAAATGTTTAAATATTAAGGAGAAATTTTCATACCTTTTCTGGTATGTGTTGTCGAGTATAACAACAATCTGTTTTTGAAATTTGCCAAACATCTCAAAAATCTTTAGTTGTGGTTATTAACTTATAAGCAAAGGCTCGATAGAATTAAGTCTTAATTCCATTTTCGAAATTAAATTGTCCCTTAACCACACAGAAATAAGTTTCAACATAAATAGTATGATTTGATTTCATTGATTTTCAATTCATAACATTTATAAATAATTTCATAAATACAGTGCACTCGCGGTAACGTGAACTAATTAAAACCAAGGGAGTTCATGTTAGTGAAATTGTTCACGTTAGCGATTGTAGAATTTCATGGAAAAAATATAAAATTTTATAATATAAACCTGTGATTTACAAGTTTGACGTTAAATTCTTTTATTCTTATTTACATCATTAAAATATAAAACAAAAATTATTGATTAAAATCCATTATAAAACAAAACGAGATATAGGGAAAATATACACTGAAATAAAATTGCATATTACTCATTCGTTGCAATTAAAAAAATTAAGTTAAAGGATACAAATACATTTTTTATACAAGGGGATTCCCTAAACCTTAAAAATCGAATTTAATGTATGTATTTCAGTGTAATGCAGTGAAAAAAAATTGTTCACGTTATAGAGCTTTCTGAGTTTGTTCACGTTACAGAGTAGTTAATGTAAACAAAAGCTTGTTCACGTTAAGCGGTGTTCACGTTAGACGGTGTTCACGTTAAGGTGTCCATAGACACATACTGCTCATGCAATAAGCGTGTGTTGGTAAATTTTAAATTTTTGTTTATGTATGCGACACACAGACAATGCAGTATGAAAAATTAAAAATAGTTTTGATTTTGAAATGAACTCGTACTGCTGACAGTTGTTCAAATGAACAATAGTATACATCATGGTACAATCAGTTACCAGGTACAATTATTAGAGAGAGTTTCCAATGTTCACCCCTAAAACGTCAAACTATGTATTAATCACTTAACTTTTTTTAATTTATTACCGCGATATTTTATAAATTTGTAACGTTTTAACTGAAGTTATACACACTTATTTCAAAAAAAATTTAGTTTTTCTTCCATTTTTAGTAAATTGATGTTTGAAATTTAATTTTTTTTGTAAGAAAAATATAAATTCAATTATTTTTTTAGACATTTTCTTTTTATATTTTTTCATTTTCTTTTGTTTGACATTATAGGGAATGTATAATTGAGAACATACTTTCTAATAATTGTACCTTGCTAGTTCTGCCATGAGTATACATTTTTTCATTTTTATGAAATATAATTTTTAAATTTGACGTTTTAGTTACTGAAAAATAGAAAATAATATTTTTTTTGTTCTCAAACGCATTTTTTTAAATGATGATTGATAGGTGTGTAGTAAAATATCAATCACACACGTATACGAAGGGTTCATCGGCAGTATGTGTCTATAAGCCCCTTTACCGCGAGTGCACTGTAGTATGATTTTGTTCATATTTTTTGTTTTCAAATAAAATATTTCAATTTTCATTTATATTTTTGTGTTTGTTAAAAATGTTTGAAATTTTTTATTTTTTATGATTTTCAGCTACCAACTGAAAAACTATGTGCGAAATTGACTGCATTTTTTTAAGCAGATGAAATGCTATAATGTTAATGCATGTTTAATTATGTTAAATGATATTTTTACGTTTCAGATTTTGTTGATTAATCTTGAATGATTGGTCAATATAGGGCCATTATAAAAAAACATTTTAACTCATTACTTAATTTATTATAAAATATCAACAAATTTATGTAAAAAAGCAAACATTTCCGTCATGTACAGTTTTATAAACATGTTCTTAGTTTGAATGAAAAAAGTATGCGGAAAAAAGTCATGTTCAATTAAAAATATTTATTAACAAATTCATTCCAATTATGAAATTCTATTTTCTGTGCATTCCGTTAATGAATTAATTCATATGCTTTATTCCTTTGTATTCAAAATGTATTGAATTCATTCCTATGAGAATTTATTCCTTATTAAGTCATTATAATGTTCCTTAATTCAAATCCATTACTTTTTTCGTAAATTACCAGGAAAATAGTATCACTTCCAAGGTATTTCTATTTCATTCATATTTGTTTTGAGAAATTTTGTATTTCACATAAATTTCAAGAAAAACTTCCTCTCTTTTTTATATATTTATTTCAATTTCTATAATACAATAAAATTTAAGTGGAAAAATCGTCGGCATGTTAGCGAATTTACAAAAGAAATCGTCAAACGTCGAATCACTAAATTTACTCTAAAAAAACGTCAAAATGACGTAAAATCGTTACACCTAACACCACTAAGCTTAGGCAACCTTGCTCTTAAATTAATTATGCATATACAAACTTTTATCCCCATCAACATATTTTGTTGGAACAAATTAAAAGCTTTCACTTGGGTCTGATAACTTTGCGTATTTCAAAAATTAATTGTTATACCCACAACCAAAGAATAACACACTATTTTGGTAGCGAAATCGAATTTGAGATATGAAAGGGCGTTGCAAGAGACTAGTTTAATGTCACCACTTGTGGAATATCCAGAATGTCCTGTGTGTTATATTTAGAAATATTAAAGGTTTTTAACCCCATTAAAGATACAGTATAAGCATTAAGACGAAATTAAACCATTTTGCTGATAGGTGATGCTACACTCTTAATGAACCACTGTTATCTATAAATTTACGATTTCTCAAAAAATGGACTTATAAAATGTAAAGTTAATAAACGATATAACAACAGACTTATGTCATTGATAAATTACTTAAGAACTTTATAACATAATGATCTAAATTATACTATAATAAAGACAATGATAAAAATGCATGGACAGCAAATGTATGAATGCCTATTTTACCACAATGTTGCCTCATTTGTTCAAAGCGATGATGATGATGCTGTTTCCGATATACAAATGGATTAAATTAAAATATTCAATCAATATTGAAAACGAAAACTCTAAACATTTAAAATCAAATGCTGAAATGGGACAAAAAACTTAGATTATCTTTATAATGCATTACTGATGATAAAGCCAATATCTGTGGAAAGCTAAAGAGTTTTCTCGCCGGCTGAAAACTTTGCCAATAAAATACGAAATCGGATATCAAATGACTTATTTAATGCATTACTTATTTTGAAAACTCATTTTTAGAAACATTTTGTTCTATGACGAACATATTACCAAAGCAAGAATGATAGAAAAATAGATTACGCATTGCGCATGTTTTTTATTTTTTAAAAAAATACCTGTTCAATGTATTACGTCACATCAGCAATAAAATTTTCAATATTTTATTATTTTGAAAATAAAAATTGTTAAAAAATATATAAAAACGAGAAAAAATTGTGTAAACAATTTAAAAAGTGTATATATTGCAAACATGAAATGCATTGTAAAAAATTGCAATAGCACCAACAACTCTAAGGCGTGCGAAACGGAACCAAACATTCAAAAGCAATGGTTAAGTTTTTGTGGCCGTGGAAAAGAAATAAACCCCAAAACTGCATATGTTTGTATGCTGCATTTTCAACCTGACGATGTTGAAAATAGGTTGCAGTTCGAAATGGGTAAGCACATAACATTGAATTTTAAAAGTATTTATAAAAATCTGTATTGTCCCAAGGGTTCGCTAAAAAGAGACTTTTAAAACCCGGTTCCGTTCCATCAATAAAACCAGCCTCATTTCAAAATAAAAAACATATGTCACAGGTTAAAAGAGCAAGAACCCAATATCTCTGTGCCAAATAATGAGTTGGAAGTTCAGCCTTATACCTGGATCGACCACCTCAGTGAAGGGGGCTTATCAAAACCCACTGAGGAGATGATGGGTAAAATACAAGAACTTCACACAATTTTTAACGCCATAAACAATGAAGGTTTGCTCATCACGGAAGGTTTTTTAAAAAAGCACATAGAGTTGGCCCAAAAAATTGATTGAAGCGAAAAAATTAAAAAAATATTTTTTCGATCTCGTATGTACTTCAAAATTAGAACCCTAAACCATGAAATACGCGAATTCTACCAACAAAGAAAACGCAAAATTAACAAAACATTAAACTAAAAAGTTTATTGTCACATATTCATATGTAAATAAAAAATGTTATTTTAAAAGACTAACACCTCTTGTATTTTATTTCTAAAATTGGTTTAAAAACATAATCTGTCTTTTCTTTCTTCACTACTAAAACCATAGGGTACAACTAGAGGCGCAACTGAGAGTAAGATGAGAGTAACAATAATTACTCTCTTCACACGTACTTGTGATATGTGAATTCAACATACTTATGAGAGAATTTAACACATCAAAATACTTAAAATTTTAACTTCGATTTTCCGACTAAATATAGACCGAACCGCTTTTTTACACTTCCACACAATTTTTGTAAATTTTTTTTAATACTTGCAGGACACTTTTATTTCCGAAACACTTTTATTTTGCTCAAATGAACAAATTTTTTTTTTATTTATTTTTGACACTTAATTTTATGTGTGGTAAAATTTTATTTATAGAACAGAGTTTCAATTTTTGGTATTGAAAATAGAAGAAAATTTAAATAAATTAAAATTTAAACATTTTTATAGAACTCTGTGTGTCTGGTGAAAATTAAAAAGGCACCAATACAACCTCAAAACTATGTACTAATACATTCTCACGACTTAGGTTTTTGACAACAGACTTAGGTTTTTTCCCTCTCAGTAACGCTTCTATGGATATATTATTCTATGACTAAAACCATAATGCATTATTTTCCTTTAATTTATACAAAATTTTCAATGTTTGTTTATGTTTTTTTTCAAGTACTAGGCTGATGTGACGTACATGCGCAGAACGAAACATTTTTTAAATACTGAATGCGTAATCTATTTTTCTATCATTCTTGTTACCAAAGTATAACAAGTAGTCCGACTCTCTATTTTTTAAATTACTCTCTCACATATACGGGATCCGTGTGAATTCAACACCCTTGTGAGAGAATTAAATACATCAAAAGTCTGGAAATTTTGACCATAAATTGTAGAATAAATAATGTTTTTTACACGTAAATTCACTAACGCACATTATTTTATAATTTTTTAAAACACATTTAGCACTTTTTTATTCCCGAAACACGTCCATTTTGCACAAACTAAAAATATTTTTTTTTTTATTAATTTTTGACTTTTTATTTTGTTTGTGGTGTAATTCATGGCAGAATAAACCAGGTACAATTATTGGGGAGAGTCGTCATTATTTATTCCTACAACGTCAAATAACGCATTTACTCTCATCAATTTTTATTTTGTTTCCACGATGTTTTGCACGTTCTATTAAAGCCAACATATTTATTTGGACACATTTTAATTTGTATTACATATTACACGAACAAATTTAAATACATAAATATTTTTTAATACAACCACAAATTAATTTATTTTTATTTTAGACTTTTCGTTTTGATTTTTTTCCAATTTTCTTTTGTTTGACATTATAAGGAATGTATAATTGAGAACATACTTTCTATTAATTGTACCTTGTTAGTTCTGCCATGGTGTAATTTAAACTATAGAACAGAGTTTCAATTTATGGTATTGAAAATAGAATAAAATTGAAATAAATAAAAATTTAAACATTTTTATAGAACTCTGTTCTATATCTGGTGAAATTTACAATGTGTATACATACCACAGGTTCTTCATTGTATAATTATATTTTTTTCAGCATTCTATACTTTATTATTTTACTCCTGTTACAAACGCTCAGCCAATCATACTAATTTGCATTTGAGATTGCACAAGTTATTGTTGATTTTCTACATTAACAATAAAAAAACAACAAAATGCAATTAATTGCAACGGTTCCTGCTCTACTCCTCCATATTTCTAGAAATTCCTTTACTATGCATTTGTTTCTGTTTTTTGCACGAGTTGTTTTTGCTTTTTGCAGCTAAAGGACACACATGCAACAGTTGTATATCACAATTACTTGAGTGTATAAGTAGTTGTACTTGTATTTCCTTTTTCTCCTGCTGCATTCGTGGCTATGTAAAAAATTGTTGTGCCTTCGTTGCATAATTTGTTCTCTGTTGCTTATTTGTTTTTTTGTTCTCCTGTTACAAATATTACGAATGGATACATATGAATGTGCTTTTAAAAACACAACTTCGATCTTTCAGAATACAAGTCATACATAATTATGTATGTACATATAATAAAATTTTCTTCATTGCATAATTATATATTCTGGACCTTACTTAAATTTCTATCATTCCTCTTTATCCTTTTTTTCTCCTGCTACACTCACGATCATCATTGAACCTATTTTTGTGCTTGTTTATGGTTTTTGCGTAAATTGTTGTTGCATTATGCAGTTACAGAACACGTGTACACACACACAGCAGTTTTATACAGTTAATTTCCTTTTGCTCCTGTTGTACTCATGCCTGTGCCTTTTTGCATTTATTCTTACACATCAAATTGTTCTTGCACAATTATTTTCTATGCTGCTTATTTATTTGTTTGTTCTCCTGTTACAAATTTACATTTGAGTGTACAAACAAAAAGTAATCCATATATCTACATCGCATTTTTATGCAACATACTATTTTTTTTTTTTTTTTGTAGATCCTGTTATTTTTTATTACATTGTATTCATTGGCTGTTTTGCTTGTCTGTTCTTACATTTTGTTGTTGCATTATCTATTCTTTTTTAGCCACTTTACATACAAAATTTTATGTTACTTATTTTTCTGGACTCCTATTACAAGCAGCAGGAATACATTTGAATTCGTATTACAAAAATCATTTAATAAAAAAATTCAATCAAATAATATCGTCCACTATCCTTTGCCCAGAATCTTATTAATTATATTTTCACTGCATTCCTATCTTTCATAATACAATTACATACCTCAAAAAATAAAGCTTCTATTTTATTGCACTTAAATTCTTAAACACACGATTCAATATAAATTTTTATTTTGTACACCCAAATCAACGCACACTTGTTGTTCATAGTTTTTTTCACATTTTTCTACTCAGTGACTATATGCGGCTAAATATTTCCATATATGTGGCTGAAATATTTTATAAATGCACATTTTCGTTTTAAACATTTTTAACTTCGCACAATTTCGTATTTTACATTTTTCAACTTCGTATGGTTTGGCAGTCTACATTTAGCATCTTCCATATTTCCATTGTTTGAATTTTTTACTGCGCATATCGTTTGCAGTTTATGGTTTTCACGCTGCAATTTGTTTGCATGTTTGATGTTTTTGTAGTAAATTTTTTTGTATATTATACACAAGCAATATATTTTGTTTTTGCTAACCAAAAATATAAATATATTTGGGCAGCAAATGTTTTAGAAATGAAAAATTTTCATTTTGTCTTCTAGCTGCAACGTAAAATATTTTGTAAGGCAAAATATTTTTGGAAAAACTGCGACAAATATTTCAACTATGAAGCTTGTGCATATATGGCATTGGTTTATAGTTTGTATATTTTTAGCATATGTGGACATTAATATGAAACCGATTCATATTTATTGCGTAGTCGGTAGTCAAATGTAAAAAACGTTTAACTAAATATTAAACCCTGGTTCATAGTTTTTTTCACATTTTTCTACTCAGTGACTATATGCGGCTAAATATTTCCATATATGTGGCTGAAATATTTTATAAATGCACATTTTCGTTTTAAAAATTTTTAACTTCGCACAATTTCGTATTTTACATTTTTCAACTTCGTATGGTTTGGCAGTCTACATTTAGCATCTTCCATATTTCCATTGTTTGAATTTTTTACTGCGCATATCGTTCGCAGTTTATGGTTTTCACGCTGCAATTTGTTTGCATGTTTGATGTTTTTGTAGTAAATTTTTTGTATATTATACACAAGCAATATATTTGTTTTTGCTAACCAAAAATATAAATATATTTGGGCAGCAAATGTTTTAGAAATGAAAAATTTTCATTTTGTCTTCTAGCTGCAACGTAAAATATTTTGTAAGGCAAAATATTTTTGGAAAAACTGCGACAAATATTTCTACTATGAAGCTTGTGCATATATGGAATTCGTAAATAGTATTTATATTTTTAGTATGTATGTGAGGAAATATTATTTTGTTAAATATTTGTTGCAGTTTTCATGTAAAATTATTAAATATTTTGCAATTTTTTGACTAATATAGTAGTAATTTTAAACTCTGGTTTTCACGCTGCAATTTGTTTGCATGTTTGATGTTTTTGTAGTTAATTTTTTGTATATTATACACAAGCAATATATTTGTTTTTGCTAACCAAAAATATAAATATATTTGGGCAGCAAATGTTTTAGAGTTGAAAAATTTTCATTCTGTCTTCTAGCTGCAACGTAAAATATTTTGTAAGGCAAAATATTTTTGGAAAAACTGCGACAAATATTTCTACTATGAAGCTTGTGCATATATGGAATTCGTAAATAGTATTTATATTTTTAGTATGTATGTGAGGAAATATTTTGTTAAATATTTGTTGCAGTTTTCATTTAAAATTATGAAATATTTTGCAATTTTTTGACTAATATAGTAGTAATTTTAAACTCTGACAAAAACCATGAGCAAGCGTATTCTTGATTTAAATATAAAACGTTTCGAAATTACTCATACGCCATGGTATTGAAGGATTTATTTGTTATTTACGATTTCAAGTGATGTCGATGTGCGGTGGGTGCAATTGCAACTGCATAAAAGAACTTGACTTCAATTTTCTAAAATTAAACTCGTGCAAAGAGATCATTTTTCTGTTTGTTTTTTAAAAAAATTGCCATGTAAATAAAAAACAGATCAACAACAGCAACAACAGAAAATAAATAAACGTGCTAAATGTGTTAAATAAATTAAATCAATATATGTATGCACAAACATTTATATATACAATTAACGCACATGTCTCTTTGTAAATAAGCACAGTTTTACATACAGTGTATCACAAAACTATTTTGTTTACGCATTTTTGTAAAAAGCTGTAAATAAGACAACCTAAACGAAATTTTCCAAATATTAATTTTTGTTTAGTTGTTGCATTTAATTATTTTGAATCGATATGGTCACAAATGTATTTTTCGTTTTCTAAAATCCAGTTAATTTTTTATTAATTATATGTGCTTTTTACAAACTCATGTATGAATAAAAAGAAAATTTGTCCAAAAAATGCCTAAGCAAAATAGTTTTGTGATTCACTGTATGTATGTCTATCTGTATATGCATACCAATAAAAAACAAATTAGCAACAAATTATGAAAAAAACAGTAAGAGTAGTATATTCGGCTGTGCCGAATCTTATATGTATTTCAAATAGCAACCTAAGTTGGACCATATCGGATATATTGATACATCAATCATATATGTAAGATATTTGGTGGCTTCGGAAAGTTGATTTCTACATACAGACGGACAGATGGGCATGTCTATATAGACTCCGCTATCTACAAATAAAAATTGTGGAAATTACAAAGGGAATGACAAACTTATATACAACCCTTACCACTCATGGTGAAGCGTATAATTATTAATTATATAAACAAAGAAATAAAATTATTATATTGTACATACTTGTGTACCTACATCTAAAGAGATATTCGAAAAATATCAAGATACTAAATGTATTTATGATGTCATAAATTAATAATGAGAATGTATGAATATACATGCATAGCAAGGATGGAAACGTTGGTATGTACAATTGTCTTACCTTGTGGAATAAGATTTTAAACCCGATTTGGACTTATGGAACCCAATTATAGGAAACTGCTAGTAATATGTACTAATATTGATATACAGTAAACTCTCGGTAATGTAAACTAATTAATGTCGAAGGGGTTCATATCGAATTCGTTCACATTTTCGATTGTGAACATTTTTAACATCATACTAAGTTATTTTTATCGATGTCTTCCGATTGGGATAAAATTTGCACCATGGTTAGTTCTATTGAATTTTTTTATATCCCACTCGAATCCCGATAAGAGACCAAAAAGCTTGATCTGATCTTTCTTTTGAGCAAACAAACAAATTTAAAAAAGGGCCCCATTTTGGGAAAAAATGTGGATTTTGCAAAAAAAAAAAAAAGTCAAAAATTGTATGTCTTGAGTTACAAAATATTTATTTTGATAGATATCCCACTCGCATCCCATTAAGCGACCAAATAGGTCTTCAAGGAAAATATCTACGATTTCTTTTGAGGAAAAAAGCGCCCATTTTGAAAAAAACAACCAGTGAAATGCGCATAGGAACAAGCTTATCCCCCAACAATAAATTTCAGTGAATTTATCAATAAAAATAGGGAGTTTAGCATAAGAAGATCTTACTAAAAAAAAAAAGTTTTTGATTTTGAAAAAAAAAAAATTTTTTTTTATTTTTTTTTTTCTGAAAGATTGAAGTAATAGCTATCTAAACTATTTAGGACACATTTTGCTAAGAACAATAGGTAATAAGTTACATGGATGAGAAAAAACACCTGTTTGGCCAATATGTAAAATTTTGACTCCCTCTAACTCAGAAAGTTCTCGACCGATCTTGTTGAAAAATTGTGTCTGAATTACTATCCGATAAAACTAACCATGGTGCAAATTTCATAACGGAAGACAACGATTTCAAAAGATGGTTCACTTGACATGAAATGCCCTATATATAGAAGAAAATACATTTTTTTTCAATTATAGTCAAAATTAATGTACATATGTATGTTTTTAATTGAACCGACTTTTACTGGGTGCCACCTTATATGTAGAAAATGTAAGAATACAATATACAACAAAATATAAATAAGTGACACCGCTGAACAATTTCGAAAGGATTATACCTCCTTGTTATATATTTTAGGTTTCTATGGCACTCTTCCTCAAAATAATCAATAATGACAAAATCTCTACCAATATCTTGTAACTTAGGCATATCAGCTAGTTTTATATTTAGAGTGGACTTTAACGTCAAAAGTATATTTTAACTTGTCTATGAAAGCGTTATTATTCTTTGATGAAAGCCCTTAAGTAATGTCGACTTTATTTCTCTTAATGTATACATTATTTTTAAACAAAGTATACCAAATAGTCCGACTCTCTATTTTTAAATTACTCTCTCACATATACGGGTTCCGTGTGAATTCAACACCCTTGTGAGAGAATTAAACACATCAAAAGTCTCGAAATTTTGACTATAAATTGTCGAATAAATAAAATTTTATACAAGTAAATTCACTAACACACATTACTTTATTTTTTTTTTTTCAACCCATTTAGCACTTTTTCTTTTCCGAAGCACGTCCATTTCGCACAAACTAAAAAAATATTTTTTTTTATTAATTTTGATATTATATTTTGTTTGTGGTAGAATTTAAAATGTTGATCAGAGTTTCAATTTATAGTATTGAAACTAGAAGGAAATTGAAATAAATTAAAATTTAAACATTTTTATAGCACTCTGTGAAATTTAAAAAGGCACCAACACATTTACATTTTTGTTACTAACTAACACATCGGACTATACTATACTATATACTATTTATAAAATCAATTGTTTGAAAATTTAAGGAAATTTAAAATTTGGATTTATGCAGATACTTACTCAAATAACTTTTTTTTTAAATAATTAAAAAAATATTTGATTTTGTTAAAAAAAAACTTTATCTAAAACTATCATCATTTATTAAAATATTTCTATAGATACAAATGGAATTAAATATATGTATGTAATTATAAATACAACTATATAATATACGTATTTCCAATAATTTCTTGTTATGCTTCGGCTTAAAAAATATTTTTTCCGATTTTGACCCATTGTCGGTCCAACTTACTATGGTATTATATACGTCGTTGCAAACGTCTTTGAAATATCTATCATTAGATATCCATATTGTCTATATTAGTTACTTAGTAATCCAGATATAGGTCAAAAATCGAGGTTGTCCTGGTTTTTTCCTTATATCTCAGCCATTTGTGGACCGATTTTAAATAGCAACCGAGCCGGAAGAATTCCGGAGATATTGATGTATGAATCGTGTATGTAAGTTGTTTGGTGGCTTCGGAAAGTTGATTTCAACAGACAGACATACACTCGGACATGGGTTAATCGACTCCGCTATCTATAAGGATCCAGAATATATACATATACTTTATAGGGTCGGAAAATTATATTGTGAAAATTACAAACGGAATGACAAACTTATATATACCGTTCTGACGAAGGTGAAGGGTATAAAAACAGTTAAATTGCGATAAATATTGCGTGTATACAAATGTATTTATATCGGTGATAAATAATTAGTTCAAACTAGGGATGCCAATTCCGAAATCCCGATCCCGAAAATCCCGGGATTTTTCGGGATCGGGATTTCCCGAATCCCGGGATTTTTGAAAAAAAATCCCGGGATTTTTCGGGATTAACAAATCCCGGAAAATTACGAGATTTTTGATATTTTTGGTACGAAATATGAGTGATCACAGATCGAGCTCCTTTTCTCGATTAAACTCTTATAAACAAAGTTATTAGGGAGTTTAGAATTTTTAAGTTTTTCGTATGAAAAATCGATCTTTGGTCAGAAATATGAGTGATCACATATCGAGCTTCTTTTCTCGATTACACAAAGTTATTAAGGATTTTAGATTTTTGAGGTTTTCAGATAAAAAAAGCGATTTTTGGTACAATGAATGATCACAGATCGATCTCTTTTTTCGATTAATCGCTTATTTACAAAGTTATTAACGATTTTAGATTTTTGAGTTTCTTCATATGAAAAATCGATTTTTGGTCAGAAATATGAGTGATGACGGATCGAGCTCCTCTTCTCGATTAATCGCTTATAAACAAAATTATTAAGGCTTTTAGATTTTTGAAGTTTTTCATATGAAAAATAGATTTTTGGTCAAAAATATGAGTGATCACACATCTAGCATCTTTTCTCGATTAAACAAAGTTATTAAGGATTTTAGATTTTAGAGGATTTCAGATTAAAAAAAACTATTTTTGGTACAAAATATGAATGATCACAGATCGATCTCCTTTTCTCGATTAAAAACTTATTTACAAAGTTATTAGGGATTTTAGATTTTTGACTTTTTTCATATTTTTTCCGATTTTCGCAATACTTTAAAGTACTTAGAACTTATTTAGTGCAAAATTTTATAAGGATTGTCGCATAATCAACATACTTATGACTGCTCAAACAGTATTCCGGGGGACAATTGTATGGAACTAGGAGAAATGAACCATTTTCAATTCCAAATAAACCTTATCAACAGAGAGTATTTGTGGATAATTTTAGTCAGCCCTAACGAGTTTTAGACATACGGAATTTTTTTATTATAAAATAAAACAATACTTCAATATTTTATTTTCAATATTAATATAAGGAGGAACAAACATTTTTGACAAAAATTGTGCGGTTTTAATTGCAAATAACTTTTAAACTGCCTTACCAATTTTTACACTGTTAGTCTCATAGTAATGTTCGCTTTCCTAAAAATCCTTTTACTATGAACTACCATATGTACTCAATACAGTTTTGTGTTTCTCACTGTTATAAAGTTCAGAATACGGGTATAAATATGAAATATCGTTTGTGTCAAATTTATTTTAATTCAATGCATTAGTTTTTTCTTTGATATATTTTTACATAAATATATTAACGAAAAAAAAATTGTTTTTATTGTTGAATTTTATATTTTTTGACGTTTAACTAAAATCCCGAAGTCCCGAAAAATCCCGAAATCCCGAAAAATCCCGGGATCCCGAAAAATACCGAAAAATACATTTCTAAAATCCCGAATCCCGGGATTTGTAAAACCCAGTCCCGTTTGGCATCCCTAGTTCAAACTTACCAGATTCCTTTACGGCATTGCTCCAATTTTGGTTGTTCTTATATTTCATATATTTCCTTACATATCTACATACATATATACTACATACATACTTCAATAGAATACCTAAAAAAACGAGCATTAGATATCAAATAAATTATTGGAAAAACTTGTCTGAGTCCTAATATCTTACCTCCTTGAAATACATTGGAGCATCCGTAAATCCAATGGAAAGTCAATATGTTTGAAAAAGCAGCCATAAGTTTTCACAAAGTATTTTGTTTATTTTAATTTATTATCGAATCTGTCAATCACAGATTATTACTGATATGAAACAAATGCTAGTTCTCAAAAAAGTAATATTGAACCGTATGGCGTTCTATGGCGAAGTCAGTATATCGTTGTTTTAATTTTAAAACTACTCGGCGCGTTTATTTGAAATTTAAAATAATCCGGTTTATTTAAAGGAAATAAACCATCGTTTTATAAGGTAAAAACGTAACAACATCTATGTGAACATCGAGTAATAATTAGAGGTAATTAGTGTGTGTGAAAAAATTCGACAGAACATCTTTTTAGTATTTCCATCTAACATTTTTGTTGCTTTACTGAATCAGGCCCTAATTTGGATACCTTTTTTTAAATCCTTTGTTAAATATAGAATATTTATATAAAAAAGTATAGTACAATTAGTAAAGGTGTTTTGGATTTGCCATGCCTGATGCATATACAGATAGATATAATCATGCAATTATTTTAATGAGAAATGAAAATATTATTAGCATTTATGGTCCGTTCACACGACCGATCTTCCACGTATTTTGTGACATGTATGTCAAATTTCTAAATGTATGTATGTAGTTAAAAAGATTTATTCATTATTCAGTATTAATGTTGAAAAATTTACAATAGAAGTCACAAAACGAAAAACACGTCGCACAGTGCTTTGTCCCCATATAACGAATGGACAAAAGTAGAAGGAGCTTTCGTAGAGATATAGAATTTGGTACACAAGTACCCTTTTGCATTATTAGAGATAATACAAATTTTTATCAAAATCGGGTGAAGGGCTTGCCTACCTGCCATATATACTGAATATTAAAAATGACATTTTAGCTAAAACATTGATTAAAATGTTTAAAACATCTTCAGTTATCTCTAGAATTAAGGTCTTTAATTGTGTGCCAAATTTAATTTTAAGGACAAGAACTCCTTTTGCTTCCAAGCCTAATTTATGTAAAATTCGTTTGACGATTTTATACAAATTTAAATACCATTTTAATATTCTTTCGAAAATTCACTTCACTTATCCAATTTTCTATTGGTGAATAAATGTTAGTAGTTATAAAACTTCTTATTTATTGGAAATATATATTTTTTAAATAATTACATTAAATTAAATAATGTACATGAGTAACCGTTTTAGTCTCAAACTTGCTAAAATTTAAATTACGTAATATAATTCTAAAAATGGTAAATTAAAAATTCATATTCAGTAATTTTTAATTCCTTATATATAATTAAATGTTTTAAAACAAGTAAGAAGGTATGGCCGGTCAAGTAATACCCTACACTAAGTAAATGAGCAAAAACATGTTTCTTTTAAAATTTAAATAATTTATATTCGTGGGTGATTTTCGGAAGTGGGCCTTATATGGGAGCTATGAGCAATTATGGACCGATCAGCATGAAATTAGGTCGTGTGATTTATGTCTATATGAAATTTAATTATGTTGAATTTTATGTGTATACCAACGTTTTTAGGAGATTTAGGCATGTTAAAGTGACTTTCGGAAGCGTGTCTTATATGGGAGCTATGACTAATTATGGACCGATCATAATTAAATTTAGTGACATAAATTCCGTATATATAAAACTTATTTGGAGCAAAACTTGTGTAGATACCTATATAAATAAAACATATATGACCGATAAAGTCCAGTTTCGGGAGGATATTTGTATGGGAGCTAGGTGAAATATTGAACCGATTTCAGCCAGTTTCAATAGGTTTGATCCTTGGGCCAAAAAAAGTATAAATACCAAATTTTATTGAAATATCTTAAAAATTGCAACCTTTGCTTTGCGCACAATGCTTACATGGATAGCCAGACGGACGGACATCGTTTAATCGACGAACCAATTATTGAAAATAACAAAAAAAAAAAACACAATTTTTTATGAAAATTTATTCAAAATTCGAAATACATAAATTGTACAATTGGTATTATAATTTAAATGTTTTAATATAATTTTCAATGTGGGAAATTATTAACATTTTATACTAAAATGAACAATAGTAATCATTTTTTAAAAATAATTTTTTTCAAAATTGCGGCAAAAATTCCGTTAATTTTATTTTTATTTTAAATAAATAAATGTATTAGCTATGAAAAACAATAACAAAAAAATACTACATTTTATACACTTTGTTTATATTTTCCACCAAACTGTAATATTTTTTAATTTTTAATATGCACTTTTTAAAGCTATGTAAAAACATTCTAAGAGTGAAATTTCACAACAAGAATTTTTCCTTTTCTTGACTGTATACATAGTTATTTAAAATATTAAACTAAAAAACTTTTTTCCAAAAACCTAAATTTTTATAATATTTTTTGTAAGTCTATCTTTAAAAGCACTTTCGTTTCCCTGAAAAATTTTCTGACTTTAGAGCCTTCTCTCAGTAACAAATGTAGTCATATCAATATAATTTTTGGATGAGTATATTAGATGTCTTCTTATCTCTCAAATTACATATCTTTTATTAAAATTTGGAAGAAAAATTTATTTTCGACTTTTGTCTATGAAACAGAGTACTGTGCGTCGTTTGAACGAAGCTTTAGTAAATAAAAACAATAACAATACATAGGCAGGGTAAGTTTAAATATGCACTACCAAATTAAAAAACAAAACAGTTTCCATTGTATTATCGCTCACTGTATCTGTAGATCTTGCTAATTAACAATTATAGACAATAAGTGTAGTTTATTTATTAATTACTACGTCAAATGCACAGTGGTGTGGTGTGTTTTGTGATTTATTCAAATAGTATGTATATTGAAATAATATTATTTGAGTCTGAAATTGCGAAAAACACATCTATATATATAAAAATGGATGTTTGTATGTATGTGGGTATGTATGTATGTATGTTCCGAATGAACTCAAAAACGGCTGAACCGATTTTGATGAAATTTTCAGGGAATCTTCAGAATAGCCTAGCGGGTAACACTGTAGAGTCATATTTTTGTTTTTCGGTATGTGGGCGGAGGGGCGTGGCAAAATTTAATTTTTACATTTTACCGCTAATGCCATCTATATATATAAAAAACGGCTGAACCGCTTTTGATGAAATTTTCAGGGAATCTTCAGAATAGCCCAGCGGATAACACTGTAAAGTCAGATTTTTGATATTCCGTCTGTGGGCGGAGGAGTGTGTAAAAATCAAATTTTTACATTATACCGTTAATGCCATATATATATATATAAACAGATTTGTGTATGCATGTTCCGCATGGACTCAAAAACGGCTGGACAAATTTTGATAAAATTTTCACGGAATCTTCAGAAAAGCCTAGCGGGTAACACTGTAAAGTCAGATTTTTGATTTTCGGTCCATGGACGGAATGGCGTGGCAGAATCAAATTTTTATACTATACCGCAAATGACATAAAAAATAAGATTATTGTATAATTGTTGATCGACCTTTTCTTCAATTCTTACAGATAGTTTATTTAGTTTTCTATATACAGGCAAACAAAGTCAGTGATTGTTGTAAAAAAAAAATTTGGCAAAAAAAAAAAAAAAAATTAAAGTGTACTCTGAAGCGAATTATTTGGTGTAAGCGAAGAAAAGAATACATTTCAACACATATCCGCTACTATAAAGTTATTTTATATTATCAATCGATGATAAACAATTTTCTTTACTCTTGCATATTAGGTGCATGAATAAGAAATTTCCATATGAAATCTATGAAAAAAAATAATATTTTGAATAACTCTCCGCATTCCACTTTTAATAAAAAATAACGGTTTTATTCAAATAAAATTTGTTTTCGAAAGGGCATCTACGTCTAGAGCCGCAGAAACGGAAAGAGAACGAGAATCACGGCTTCAGCAAATGCGTCGCATTGCATCTTCATCGAGTGCTGCAGAGACACCTCAACAGCATATCGAAAGACTAGAAGTCAATCGCTCCCGAATGGCTCGATCAAGAGAAAGAATCGATTTAAAGTTGCCGGCATTTTATTACAATAAGTATGATGGGTACAGGAATCACAAGGACGTACTGATTGCCGCAATGGACAAACATTGCTTTCATTGCCGCGTTTTAAAGTTCCCTAAGGAATCCCCGGGAATGTGCTGTTCGAACGGTAAAGTTATTCTGCCACCAGTTATTGAGCCGCCTAAGTTGCTTCTAAGTTACATTTCCGGCGCCAATCCTATTTCCTAGCACTTCCTTCAAAATATCCAAAAGTGCAACTCATGATTTTAAATGACGTCGGCTTCATGCCCACCTTTAAAATTCAAGGCCAAATGTACCACAGAATTGAATCATTGCTCCCGCTTCCCAATGATGATGCGAAGTTCCTTCAAATTTATTTCACTGGAAATGAAGCTACAGAAGCCGAACGCTATCAACGAACATGCGTGTGCATTACCAGCTATACACTTCTGCCGAAACATTCTCAAAACAATTGATCTCGCCACAAATGAGATTTCGTTGTTGACAAGGTATTCCCAAGTCTTACAACCAACTACAAAAATTCGGATTGGCTGTGGGAACATGCAATTTTGGCACCAACAAATTATGATGTTAACAAGCTCAATAAACAAATACAATTGAAACTGCCTGGCGAAACAATAAAATGCAAATCGATTGACACAGTAATGAACGAGGGAGGAACAAGCCGTCGATTATCCTACTGAATTTTTGAATTCATTGGAACCAGCCGGACTGCCACCACATGTATTAAAATTAAAGGTTGGATCACCAACTTTATCCGACACTGTATATTTAAATCGAGATCGAGATGCAATATAAAACAGATGTTTTCTAAGGGCCAGCAACGCGGACCGGGTTCAGCTAGTTTTAAATATAATTGGACAATGTTTTTAATTTTAATAAATACAATAGCAAAAACATCGATCACTTATTTTACTTTATTATTTTAGTACAGCAGTTATGATTCATTTGTGTTTAAATTATTGTATTATTACACACAAAATATTTACATATAGATCAATATTTAGTTATTACAGAGATTACAATAGTGGGTGGAAACTGAAACAAAAAATTAATGTCACGAAATTTTTGACATTTACAAATCTAAAGGTTACTTACTCTAATAAATAATAATTAGGAGATAATTGAAGTGCGTAACGCACCAAAGTGGAAGTCAATTAATGCCAGGATTTACAATGAAAACAATGAAAACAATTTATATCATAAATACCAATATTGAAATAAAACTAAAATTAATTCATGGAATTAAAATAAATTGGAAACAAAAGATTCATATTAAATATATGTATATAAATATGTTTGCCAACAATAGTAGTTCGTATTGTAATAATATTTAAAATAAAATATGTATAAACGTGTTACATTTTCTCGTTCCGAGTTAATGTATTTAAAACAAACACCTGTGGAAGAGGTATAAAGCTTCCAGTCAGATACCGGTAAGATTCAGATTCCGGTAAGGCACCATCGAGGGGAGTGATGTGGCACCCTGTCAATTACTATCTGCTTTACTATTAGTTTAAGCTACTAAAGTTCTAATTTATTAATTCTCAAGATATTCAGTTTTTCCTAGGCCCTTGGTGACATAGATCTTCTTTTTCTCATGCAGCACACAGTGGGGCAGAATCAAAATTTTTTGGAAATAAATCTTGAATAAAATTTGACGTGGGGGTAAGCAAGGAGTATTTGAGTTTAAGTTATTAAAATGCTCCAGGCGCGGCGCTATGGGGGCTCAAAGTAGGGTACCTTCGACATGTAAAATTTTTAAATACGTGTCATTTTTTTGTTTCCCATCCGATTTCAAAGGTTTTTAAATTTTTGGGAAGCGCTCGGCTAGGTCTTGAAATTTGAAAAAGTGCAATATTTTTGAAGGACGGAGTTTTAAAGTGGCATATTTTTGAATATAATTGAGATATTGACTTGAAATTTTGTTTGTAATATCAGAAATTAACTTATCTAAACAAAACAAGTAAGAAAGTATGGTCGGTCAAGCCCGACCAGATAATACCCTACACTAAGTAAATGAGCAAAAACATTTTTCTTTCAAAATTTCAATAATTTATGTTCGTGAGCGATTTTCGGAAGTGGGCCTTATATGGGAGCTATGACAAATTATGGACCGATCACCATGAAATTTAGTCATGTGGTTAATCTTTATATGAAAGTTATTTATGTTGAATTTTATGTGTATACCAAGATTTTTAGGAGATTTATACTTGTTAAAGTGATTATCTGAAGCAGGCCTTATATGGGAGCTATGACTAATTATGAACCGATCATAATAAAATTTGGTGACATGAATTCCGTATATATCAAACTTATTTGGAGAAAAACTTGTGTAGATACCTATAAAAATTAAACATTTATGACCGATTAAGTCCAATTTCGCGAGGACATTTGTATGGGGGCTAGGTGAAATAATGGACCGATTTCAGCCAGTTTCAATAGGCTTGGTCCATGGGCACAAAAAATGATATGTACCAAATTTTATCGAAATATCTTTAAAATTGCGACCTGTACTCTGCGCACAAGCTTTACATGGACAGCCAACCAGCCAGACGGACGGACGGACGGACATCGTTTAATCGACTCAGAAAGTGATTCTGAGTCGATCGGTATACTGGGTGTTAGATTAATATTTTTGGGCGTTACAAACATCTGCACAAATCCATTATACCCTCCCCACTATGGTGGTGTAGGGTATAAAAATTAGTTCGTAAATTTGCAATCCTATCAAAATTTTGATACAAATTTTAGTTTTAGAGCTCAATAAATATGTAATATATAATCATTCTAAATAACAAGGTGTAAAAAAACTTGTCAAAAGGTCCAAGGGAATCCCGCAATTCCTAAAAACTGGAGCAAAAATCCCAAAAATGATATTTTTTACTATTTTGACCATAAGGTCCACATTTTCTTCGTTGCTGGGAAAATACTTCGGAAATAAATAGGGATCACATCAAGGTTTCCAACACTGCTTTCCGTTTTCTGATCCCAGCTTTGGGCTTTTAGAACATGTGGTCCAAAGTTAAAATTTTGATGAAAAATAAGTCAAATTGCAAAGGGCGTAGGGGCGACATATTCGAAAAATATGACTTGTTTTTTATACCAAAATGTTCTCCGTAAAGATATCTTAAAGAAAAAAATAATACTGTTATATGTTCTTAAAGAAAGTTTTATTTTAATACTAAAAAGAGTTAAGTCGCCTTTTCACCCAAAAAACAGCAAAAATCTACAAATTTTTGAATTTTTAAATTGAAAATCGTTTATTTTCGGATCCGTAATCGATATTGCTCTGAAATTTTTTGCATATTATTGGTAATTTAGTTATAAAACTAATGAACAAAATTCGATTCCATTCGGTTCAAAATTACGCCCTATATTTTTAAAAAAGCGGACCAAGGTATGTCAAATTTTGAAATGCTTATAACTCGGAAATTATAAGAGATAAATAGCACACACAAGCATGTTTTTTCAAGACCTAGCCGAGCCCCAAAAATTTAAAAATCTTCCAAAAAAATTTGATTCTGCCCCACTGTGCATTAGGGCATGATTTTTTTGGACAAACATTTGACGGGGCTGCACATTATGGGCAATATTGTACTGATATTAAAATCATAATACTTAATGATATGTACATATTACAAATATAATATCGTGTATTTGCATTGCCGTTAGGGAATACAATAATTTTACGGGATTTCCTGTAGAAGACTTAAGCCGAAATGAAACCATTTTGTTATCTATAAATTCTATGCTTTCTCAAAAAATAGTTTATGCAATAAAATGTAAAGTTAATAAAGGATATAACAGCAGACTTATTTCATTGATAAATAGTCTAAAAACTTCTCAACATAATCAGCTAAAATAATAATATAATAGAGACAATGTTGAAAATGTATGGACAGCAAATGTATGAACGCCTATTTTAACACAATGTTTACTAATCTTTTCAAAGAGATGATGATATTTCCGAAATATAAATGGAGCTAACTTTTAAAAACAAAAAAAAAAAAAAAAAAATGGGTGAATAGGGACATCCTAATTACCTAGCGGTATGAAATGTACTTTACGACCTATTCTCGTACCTACCAAAAATATATAAAACATTCATAAAAAATGGTAAATATGTATTGATATTTAGATATTGTAAAATACTAAAATATCGGCTAAAAACTGGGTGGGTGAGGGTCGGTAGATGAAAATTTGAGATTATAGATAATTTTCTATGCCAAATAAAAAAATGCGAATAAAAAGTTTTTGGCAAAAAAATTGTAAATACAAATTGTGGATAGGGACACCCTCATTTCCTAGCGGTATGAAACGACCTATTCTCATAGCTACCAAATATACATACAAAATTTCATAAAAGTCGGTTTAGTCGTTTCGGAGGAGTTCAAACACAAACATTGTGACACGAGATTTTTATATATTAGAAGATATTTAATAATTGTTTGTTATATGTTAATACAATTGAATTGTATTGTTTTTCTTTTTTTTTTAATTATTTTCTATTTTAGTTATTTTTCTAGTTAAAAATAAAATAATAAATGTTTCATTCCCGTTTCCGGGAAATAAAATTATCCGGGAAACCCCAAACCCTAATTGCCGCATTTAAAGTAGGCACTGTACTGAAGTTTGTCATTATAGTATAGAGTTTCTTTAGTTAATTGATTATTATTCTGGAAAATAAAATTATCAACACAGATGATGATATATATGATATACATATATCTGTGATTATCAATTCAAATTCATTATGCTATTAAGATCGCTTAACTAGAAATGTGCTTAATATGTATGTTTATATTCTTAAAATAAAATGTATCTACTACATATATTTTTTATACCCTACACCACCATAGTGGGGAGGGTATATTGGATTAGTGCAGATGTTGGTAACGCTCAGAATCATCGACTCAGAATCACTTTCCGAATCACTTTCCGTCCGTCCATCCGTCTGGCTGGCTGTCCATGTAAAGCTTGTGCGCAAAGTACAGGTCGCAATTTTGAAGATATTTCGATAAAATTTGGTACATATCATTTTTTGTGCCCATGGACCAAGCCTATTGAAACTGGCTGAAATCGGTCCATTATTTCACCTAGCCCCCATACAAATGTCCTCGCGAAATTGGACTTAATCGGTCATAAATGTTTAATTTTTATAGGTATCTACACAAGTTTTTCTCCAAATAAGTTTGATATATACGGAATTCATGTCACCAAATTTTATTATGATCGGTTCATAATTAGTCATAGCTCCCATATAAGGCCTGCTTCAGATAATCACTTTAACAAGTATAAATCTCCTAAAAATGTTGGTATACACATAAAATTCAACATAAATAACTTTCATATAAAGATTAACCACATGACTAAATTTCATGGTGATCGGTCCATAATTTGTCATAGCTCCCATATAAGACCCACTTCCGAAAATCACTCACGAATATAAATTATTGAAATTTTGAAAGAAAAATGTTTTTGCTCATTTACTTAGTGTAGGGTATTATACTTTCTTACTTGTTTTAATATGGCGATGTTAATTTTAATGAAAAATATATACCTTTATGTTTGTATACATATTTGTATATTATTATAATAAAAATGAAACCACTAAACTTACAGTTTTGAATCTTTTTTTATTTGATTGAAATTATTGTTCCAATTTACAAAAAAAAAAAAAAAAATTATTTTTACAGTTCTAATCACTAGTGATGAAATTTTGAAACTTTTTCGAAAACCCTTCCATTATGGTTTTTATAGTGCTTTATGTCACTTTGTTCGAACAGGTTGTCCATCTTCGTTTAAAATCTACCACACTTTTGGACACCTTTTTGTGCTCTTCAATTCTCTCTTAATAAGAGCCCAATATCTCTCCACTGGACTCAGCTCCAGGCAGTTGGGAGAAATTGCATACATATTATTGGTACAAATACCACATTATTGTTCTTGTACCACTCAATATATTTCTTACCATAGTGACAGATGCCAAATCAGGACAAAAATACGTGGACACATTAAGAAGTCTTATGAATGGAAACATTCTTTTTTGTAAACATTCCTTGATGTAAATTTCGGTATTTATAGAGCCCTTTGTAACAAATGTTTGGCTTTTTTGCCGCAACTGCATATTGCTTGCCATACCAAGAACTTTTTGGGAAATTTTGTCTGCTATTGGGTCCTAAACTTTTCTTCAACATTCCCTCGAGCGTCTGCAACATAAAAAAATGGAACCAAAAGCTGCGAAAAATTTTCCACACACATTTTTCCACACATTACATTTCGTCATTCATTATGCAGCAGGTATATTTTTTGTATAAAATTTGACTTCAATTTCCGAGCTCTGTCTTTGGCCTCTAAATTTTTAGCAGAGTTCCTATCAGGAACTTTTTTAGGCTTGTAGGCTTTTAAACCTGCATTGGCGTTAACTTTTCGTTCCAAATATTCCGAGTACTGACCTAAACGGGCAGCTTTCCAACCGGAGGTGTTGGAAGCTCTTTTGAAAATGATTTCTATTTTTTGGCTTTAGAAACATCATGTGGACAATTCCTTTTTCCTGAACCAGGTTTTATATCAACGGACAAGTTCTCCCGGTACTATTTAATAACATTGGAAACAGTTTGATAGCAGACCTTTGATTGTTTGGCCAACTTTTGTAGGACCAAGTTGGGTTTTGTTGAAAATATTTAATTATTTTAGTACGCACTTTTTCTAGTCACTCATTTTAATCAGATTAACAACAAATGAACATAATTGACATTAAACATAATAACTGTCATGTTTTACAAAGGTAACTGATAAAAAAAATCAAATAATATCTGGGTTAAAAGTTTTAATAAAAAACGTATGTTAAGAATTTAACAATCTCAGTCCTTAGTTTTATTGAAGACAATTAAAGTTGTAATGAAAAACCTGTGTATTAATTAATAAAAATAATATGTTCTAATATAAAATATTATAGAAATATGTACGTTAATTCAAAATTAACTGAAATCGAATGTACCATTTCTTAATATTTTACAGAAACTATGTAAAGTTAATGAATTGATTTTTGTACGAAATTAAATTGATCAATTTACTAGAAGATTCTGTATTTTAATATATTATTAATATGTGTTTATTTAGTATGCACTTAATTTACATACGACGTCTTCTTAATTAGATTCTTAATGTGAAATTAAAATTTGAGAAATTCAATTTATTTTAAAATTGAATGTTTAAATACATACATACTTGGAATGTTCAATGATCTGAGTCATAAGAATTACAACTAGACAAACATAGTAGTATAGTATAGGATTCAATGGTACACAAGCAAAAAACATATGTACATAATTGCGTTGCTATTAGATCAACGAGAAGTCAACACAATAATAATGAAACATACCATTGTAAACGTAATAGATGAGTTTAATTAGATTTGACTGACTCTCATTTGAATGAATAAATGAATGAATGAAGTATTTGAGATGAATGGGTAAAAATACCGAAATTTATGTACATATGTACATATTATTGGAGGTTTTGTTGAGAGTCGTCACCAAAAGTGAATACATACAATATAAAAAAAAAAAAAATTAATAAATAAAAACAAAAGCAAAAAAGTAAAAACAAATATTATAACCAAATGTTTTCAAATTCTATTCAACTGGTGGTTTTTGGATCCCAACCGCCAACTAAGACAATCAGTTTATAACGAACACGACGCTAGTTAAGACGTAAAGCTCCGAGCAAGAATTGAAATTAACTTAGTTTTAACAACAAAACGCGAATCAACAAAAGTGAAATTATTTGTTTTGTTTAGAAACTACTAGATACAAGTTTTATTTACATATAAATTATCATTCAAAAAGGTACAACACAAGATCATTTATGACACAATATTTTTTTTCAAAATAACTACATAAAAAATTCAAAAATAAAAGCTCTAAATAAAAGCTTTTGGTTCTCGTTTTTGACAAATACGCAGAGAGTAGTTTTCTGGCGTTGTTTTTAGTGTTTTACACACACACACACCTATTATGCCAGTGTATATGTATATTTTGTTGATGCGACCTTCGGTCTATAAAAAAGCGAATGTTGAATAAAAATAAAACAAACAATATTATTATTTGTAATACCTATGTATATTAAAATAAAAACAAAAAACAATAAACAACAAAGCAAATGTCAAACTCAGAATACGAAAAAAAAAAATGATACAATACCACAAATTGTCAAGTTAAAAACAAAAATACAAAAAAACAAACAAAACTAATTGACAGTTGTGTTGAAGATTCTTTAGTTGACTTTGGACATAAAACGTAGAACAGAAATCGAAAAGATAGATTTCGAGAAAGACACAAGAGAAAAATTAAAAATATTGTACATATTGAATTGGATAATAATTCAATATAAAATTATTTCAAAATTAGTTAATACGTGGAGGAGCATTTATATTAATGTGCGTCTAGAGAATTGTGCAAGTAGAAAAGATCACTCATAAAAAAAGTAAATGATGTCATCAGTTAAATATTAAAAATAAGAAAATAATTTATTATTCAATGAGTTTAACTAATCGGCATCTTAAATTTTTGTAGGTTAAAAAACATTGCAAAACGTACTTAAATTTCAAACTAAGAATTAGTGATACCAAACTTAACCACAAGCCTTGCATTGGAAACAATTAAAAATAAAACTACAACAAAAGAAGACTGATTTTATAAATTATTTACAAAGAAAATGGATGCCACCAAATCATTAATTGCCGAAAAATATCAAAAATTATGCAACGTTATGGAACGGGAAACTCTGGGCACAGAAGTTCTAATATACGGCACATCGGGTTTAATGTTGTTGGTAGCCTATGCCAAACGCAAACCCGCCTATTTAGTACGTCCCTTCAAGAAACCCTCCCACATACCAGATCGTTTAATCAATGAGCGTGTTATGCACACCGGTCTCGTAAGGGATATACAGCAAAAGGGACCAGATACTCTACTGCTCATCAGCCACCGCCCATTAATACCATTCTTCATGAGCAGCAAACGTTTATTGCCCATTAAGTTACCGGGCATTAAGGTAAATGGCAATGGAATTTCATGGCTGCAAAATTGTTTGGTTGGACGTGAGGCCACCTTTATACCGCTAAACAATCGTGCATCCGATAAATATGTTGTATCGCAACTATGTTTGGTGCATCCACCCAAAGGCAATCGTTTATTGGACATTTCTGAGACTTTGCTAAAATTGCGTTTTGCCCGTTTTGCCGAAGATGCCAATGGTAGTGTCAAGAGAAACGCCAAGTACTATAAACATTTGGCAAATGTGGAAGCAACCACGCAATCGCGAGAAGCTATGCTGGTCAAAGTTTCTCATTATCCTTGGATTTGGAAAGCATTGTACGACTTTAAAGCCTCCATATTGCCCAAAGAAAAATTATTACCCGAATTAGTTCGTTAAGTTTACAAATTGACAAACGATGATGAAAAAAATAACAACAAATCTTAACAGTGTTCTGCATTTCGATTTGTTTTGTATGCTTTTTTTTATTGATCCATATATGAGCTCAGAGTGTTAAGAACAAAGCTATTTTACTTTTTTACAAACACCACAGTGAAAAACTTTCAGTCTGATAAGCCGGCCGATATTAACTAAAGCCTTCCAATTATTTATAATTTTAAGTTCATATATATGCGGAAGGAAGTCAGATAAATAGTTAGGATATGATAGTGTATACCTATAATTGTTTATAAGGTTTATAATCGATTTTGCTTAACAAAAGTAATAATAATTTTTATTTTTGAGACTGTTTTTAATTATTTTTTTAATATACAATTTGAATAGCTAAGAATATTTATAAACTTCAATACTTTTGACTGATTTGTTTTGCTGGTTATTTTGAATAGTTGATTTAAAAAATTTTCTTTTATGAAATCAATTATTTTTACATTTGTAAAAGATTATATTTGCTTTAGTAAGAAGTTAAACTTTTTTTTGACTTTTAATAGTTAATAGAACAAACAATTATTATATTTGACATGATTTTAGATTTTGTTCATTTTAAATCACATCGAAATGCAGAGCATTCATATTAAATTTAACTTTAACAATCGATTAGAATAACACAAACAATATATACATATTTTCAATAAAATTGTTTACAATTTACAATGTTATTTGTAATATACATAAATATATTTTTTTAAATGACAAACTATTTTGTAGTAAAAGATTAAGAAACACTCCTGCTTATTTTATTTATCGAGAACTTAAATGCTTTTAAAAAGATTTATGTTTATAATATTAAATGTAACAAATTCATTTCAGTTGTTCATCTAAAAAATAAAACAAGATGAGTTGTGGCATGGGAATGGTGAAATATATTCTATTTTTATTTAATCTTTTATGTTCGGTGAGTATTATTTTTTTTTCTTAATTTTCATATTACCTTGTTATTTATAAAAAATCATGGCTATTTTATTGTAGAAAATAACTAAAATAATTAAATAATATTCAACTTTAAACATACATACATGGTTTTTTGTAGGATAAAGAAAAATTTATTATTAAAATTACTTTACCGGTTTACAAAAAATTGTTTGGATAAGTTTTACATAGTTATTACGTACTGAAATTCAAGTTTATTTTGAATAAATTCATTGAAGTATATTGTAGGGTTATAAGCTTATCAGGAAACCTTTAACAAAATTTTAGAAAAACAAGAAATATCTAGAAGATACATTTTAAACTCAATGAGAATTAAAAATAATCTTTCACACAAACAAATTATATTTTGTATTTGTTTATTGTGATAGATCATCTGGCATTTAAAATGCTAAACGTATAATCACCCTTATTCTATATGGCGTCATCGACATCGTCGTCAATATTGAGTCAATAAATGGTATATGTTTCGACGATATCGATAACAATTGATAACTTTTGACTGCGTTTTGCACTTTAACCAAACTTATAAAAGTATAAAATTCTGTCAATAGTAACCATTTGTTATCGATATCGACGAAAAATATACCATTTTTTTACTCAATATTGACGACGATGTCGACGACGCCAAATAGAATTAGGGTGAATATAATTTACTTTGTAATTATAGGAGTATTAAACAATTTAAATAATAGTATTTTGGCCTTATTGATTATGAATAAGAGGGTTTATCTCTAAAATATTTATATCTATTAATCAATGAAATATTTGAATGCTCGTAACAATTATAAATATAAACTGATTTTAATGATGATGAAGTCCGGAGGTGAAGCTAACAATGGGACAATCTTTATTTAGTCATCAGAAATCCATTATTTCAGGGGGTTACTGCGTAACTCAATACGACAATATTCAAAAATGTGTGTTAAATACATTGTAATTCAAAAAGATTTCCTTTCGAATCGAATTAGGGAGTAACCCTTCCCAAGTCCGAATTTTATTTTTTAATGCCAGGCCTAATACCATTATTATACAGTATACTTGTACTATGTAAGTTTCTATATTTGTTACAAAATTAATAAAAGCTTTTTATTAAACACACATACATACATACTTATATATGTATATTTTCATAAAATTGAACTTTCAAACATTATAAAAACATAACATAAAAAATTACCACTCGTAACCAGTTTTCATAATTTTTTTCTCGTCAAGATGCACACATAAATTTCGAGGTTAACAAGTTTTATTGCCTTTGTTTTACAACTTGTTTTCGAGTGAAATAAACCTACTGTACAATAAACAAATATTACAAAATTTGGTTTACAATTTCTATGATTGAAAAGATAGGCAAATACATATATTTTTATTATTTTAATTAAATATTTTTATTTATGTACAATAACTACAAATCTGCGTGGCTACATGTGGCTATTTTCGATATTAATTTGTTATAGTTTGTTAGAAAGATAATTTACAATATTTTCTTCTAATAACTAAATTAAATCTAAAAATTGACTATGTGATTGCCTCCAAATTTTTAAAATTGAACCCATTTAAGTTAAAAAAATAAATTTTGCAAATTTTCTACACAATGTAGAGCTGGTTTAATGTTGGTTCATTTAAATTTTTCTTTGTGTGACGAATTAAAACAAATTAAATTATTAAAATATCGTATGTATAACAATTTCTTGTCATTATTTATTATATGTCTCCCATTTGGGGTCAATACGAGAGATCAAATATTTTAATTAAAGAGAGAGAAACAGTTATAGCAACAAATTACATATGTACATACATATCATTTTGTACAGGGCGTAAAACATTTTAAATTTTACTAAAAATTCGGAAGTTTTGTCACAAATACATATGAAAGAACACGGATATACATTTCGTCACCTAAAATGCAAAAAGCTGTTGAAATAATTGACAGGTTATTTTACTAGAAAGTATATATTGGTCGACCACCCACAACATAATGTGTATAAAAATGAACAAAATAATTTTAAATGGAATTAAGTTTTGGATCAAAAATGCAAAACTTTGTTCGGACTTATTACTAGCTATGGCTAATTGTGGACCGATCACCATGAAATCTGGTCGTGTGATGTATGCCTATATAAGCTTATTTCTCTTGAATTTTATGTGGATACCAAGATTTTTAAGAGATTTATGCTCGTTAAAGTGATTTTCGGAAGCAGGCCTTATATGGGAGCTATGACTAATTATGTGCCGATCATCGTAAAATTAAGTGATATGAATCGTGCATATAAAAATTATTTGAAGCGAAATTTGTGAATGTACCTATATACAATTAACAGTTATGACCGATAAAGTCCAATTTGTATGGGGGCTAGTTGAAATAATGGACAAATGTATGTACCAAATTTGATCGAAATATTTTAAAAATAAACTTCTTCAAAGTAATGGCCGAATTTGTCGCCAATCGAATTTTTTCGGTTCCATGTGCTATCGATTGAAATTACTGAATATTTGGTACATGTAATCGTTTTGAAATACTAACTCGGCGAAAAGCACCGAAACGAAGACTAGGATCAATTGAAATAAATTTAATTAGTTTTTGAATTATTGGTGTATGACTTAAAAGTGCGGGCTTTTTAAAATGTTTAGCTTTTATTTTGAAACATTTGTACAATATAAATTTAGTCAAAGTATTGGCCATTGTTAGCTATGACCTTTTCTCATCTTTCTGGCAACATATGGATTCCGAGCCAAAAGAACTACTCATCTTTTGAGGCCAGGCTCGAATCAACCCAAAATCGGATACTCTGTTCCATAGTATTGAGATGGGGCAAGGGTCTGAACTGTATAGCCGGTGAGGCGAAACTTTCCAACCTATTTATAGTAGTTTTTAATAGGTACTGCAACATGTGTCCGAGTGTTGTCATAATGGAATATAACAGTTTCTTGTCTGGTCACATATTCTGGGCCTTTTTCGGCCAATGCTCGCTTCAAACAAATAAATTGTGTTCGGTACAGGTTCCCTGTGATAGTCTGGCCAGATTTCAGCAGCTCATAATAGATGGGACCCTTTTGGTCCCAATAAATACAGATATGGATATTTGGCTTTGGTGTCGATTCGGATGGTTGGCCGGGCTTCACATACGATCCCTTACGCTTCGGGTTATCGCAAGCAATGATTCGGTGCAAAAATTATTTCTTTTATAGCGTTGAAGCAGCATTTCAGACATAAAAATCGTTTTTCAAGGTCAGCTTCAATTTGTAAGGTACCAATTTCCCTGATTTTAGATGAATACTGCTGCCTGCAAAGATTTTGAAATTGCTGATTGAGTAGCTGCCAATGATTTTGCAAGCTCTTGTTGAGTTACAAAACATTTAAATATTAAATTAATTTTTAATATTTGAGTGTAGGTGTTAAATTGATTTTTGAAAGCGGGGAGTGATTATTTGCAAGAAATGTATAATCGTTCAAAACAAACCTACATCATACATCCTGCTTATATGCCTACCAATTTAAAACGGTAGAGCTAATTTGGATTATTGCGGCAACGGTATTAGGCTTGTTTTGATAACGTAGATTGCTTTTATTTGGGAACAGTATTTAAATGATAACGGTAATTTTTCTGTCTTAAATTATTAACAAAAATTACAAAGCTGTTATTATATTACATGTTGTTTTAAATAAACTCAATTACGGAAAACAAAAATTTGTGTTTTCATAATTTAAAATTATGCACAGAATAATGTTAACGGTATTTACGATTACATCGATAACGGTAATTGCAGTAATTTTGGCAACGGAATCATTTTCAGTCGAACTACGTACACTGGTTAAAGCGTATCACTATTACGGTTCGCAAGCTATTCGCTTATAACTTATTTACTTTGTATAAAATATTAAAATATGTAGTAAGTACATTGTAGGTACAAATGACACTGAGAATTTCAAGAAAATCGACCCAGTCTTTTAGCCGTCTATAGACTTCAAACATACAGACAAACAAGCATACACACATTAATTTGTATATACTACATAAGGAGTGAGATCGAAAAATTCTTAACATCAATTTCCATGCTCTTTTTTTGGCCTATAAATTTTTAGCAGCGTTCCTGTCAAGAACTTTTTGAGCCTTATATGTTTCGAAACCTGCTTTAGCTTTAACTTTTCGTACCAAATAGTCTGAGCACTGAGCTTACCGGGCTGCTTTCCTACCGGATGTGTTGGGAGCTCTTTTGAAAATGTTTTCTATTTGTTTGGCTTTAGAAACATCATGTGGTTCATTCCTTCTACCTGAACCAGGTTTTCTTCCGGTACTGTTTAATAACATTGGAAACAGTTTGACGGCAGACCTTTGAATGCTTGGCCAACTTTTTGTGAAAATATTTAATAATTTTAGTACGCACTTTTTTCTGGTCACTCATTTTAATCAGATTAACAACAAATTAATACAATTGACATTAAACATAATAACTGACATGTATTACAAAGGTAACCTGATCAAAAAAAAATCAAATAATACTTGGGTTAAAAATTTTACTAAAAAACGTGGATCTACGAAATTTAAGCTCTGTTTTATTTTTACTTTTAATTTCATACAAAACTCAAATTTTTAAGTTTAATGTCGTTTAGATTAGAGTTTCGAATTCCGTTTTAAACCGAAACCGCGGTTTTCAAGGCCTAAAACCGAAACCGACAATTATTCTTCGGTTATCGCTTTTAATCTATTTTTACTAGAAAAATTAAAAATTTAGAAATGAGAAACAAACTTTTTCATACAATATATCCAATATCTTAAGATTTGTTTAAATTGTATTACAATAATTGCTTCAGATGATGTGCACAATTTTTGTAACAAAGTTATTTTCAAATATCCGATAAAAGTATGGAGTACTAGCTGACCGGTGCGCTTCGCCACCTCAATTGGAATAAAGAAATAGTACTATTAAGTATCCCTTTGTCAATTTATACTAATTCAGGAAAACATGTCTCTAGTTTCATGTTTATTGATTCTTTGTAATGTGGATTGTAGCTCATTCTACACGTATTATTAGAATAAAAACAGTACCATAAATACCCACATTTTGTATTCCTACTCAGCATCATGAATGTTTAATTTCATATTTCTGTGTCCATTATTATAGAAAACTAGCTGAACCCGGTCCGCGTTGCTGGCCATTAGAAAACATCTGTTTTATATTGCATCTCGATCTCGATTTTAATATACAGTGTCGGACAAATTCGGTGATACAACCGGTGGCAGTCCGGCTGGTTCCAATTAATTCAGAAATTCAGTAGGATAATCGACGGCTTGTTCTTCGTTCTATCGATTTGCATTTTACTGTTTCGCCAGGCAGTTTCAATTGTATTTGTTTATTGAGCTTGTCAACATCATAAATTGTTGGTGCCAAAATTGCATGTTCCCACAGCCAATCCGAATTTTTGTAGTTGGTTGTAAGACTTGGGAATACCTTGTCAACAACGAAATCTCATTTGTGGCGGGATCAATTGAAATTTTTCCATTTCTGATGTCCAACAATTGTTTTGAGAATGTTTCGGCAGAAGGGTATTGCAGCAAATGCACACGCATGTTCGTTGATAGCGTTCGGCTTCTGTAGCTTCATTTCCAGTGAAATAAATTTGAAGGAACTTCGCATCATCATTGGGAAGCGGGAGCAATGATCCAATTCTGTGGTACATTTGGCCTTGAACTTTAAAGGTAGGCATGAAGCCGACGTCATTTGAAATCATGAGTTGCACTTTTGGATATTTTGAAGGAAGTGCTTGGAAATACGATTGGCGCCGGAAATGTGACTTAGAAGCAGCTTAGGCGACTCAATAACAGGTGGCAGAATAACTCTACCGTTCGAACAGCACATTCCCGGGGATTCCTTAGGGAACTTTAAAACGCGGCAATGTAAGCAATATTTGTCCATTGCGGCTATCAGTACGTCCTTGTGATTCCTGTAGTCATCATACTTATTGTAATAAAATGCTGGCAACTTTAAATCGATTCTTTCTCTTGATCGAGCCAGTCGGGAGCGATTGGCTTCTAGTCTTTTGATATGCTGTTGAGGTGTCTCTTATTTGAATAAAACCGTTATTTGTTATTAAAAGTGGAATGCGGAGAGTTATTCAAAATATTATTTTTTTTCATAGATTTCATATGGAAATTTCTTATTCATACACCTAATATGCAAGAGTAAACAAAATTGTTTATCATCGATTGATAATATAAAAAACTTTTATATGTGTTGAAAATGTGTTGAAATGTATTCCTTTCTTCGCTTACACCAAATCATTCGCTTCAGAGTACACCACTTTGAATTAAAATTTTTAGAATGATGTTAAGCAACGAAATGAAAATTGTCATTGTTTGAACGTTGAGAATAAAAAAAGTATTTATGTATTTCTCCAATTGGAAACAAATTTTTTTGGTCGTCAAAATTAATTTTTTTTGAAAAAATTAGTTTGCCAAATTTTTTTTTAAACAATCACTGACCTTGTAAGCCTTTATATAGGAAACTAAATAAACTATCTGTAAGAATTGAAGAAGAGTACGATCAACAATTATACAATAATCTTTTTTTTATGTCATTAGCGGTATAGTATAAAAATTTGATTCTGCCACGCCATTCCGTCCATAGACCGAAAATCAAAAATCTGACTACAGTGTTACCCGCTAGGCTTTCCTGAAGATTCCGTAAAAATTTTATAAAAATCGGTCCAGCCGTTTTTGGGTCCATGCGGAACATACATACACAAATCAGTTTTTATATATATATGGCATTAACGGTGTAATGTTAAAATTTGATTTTTACACACCCCTCCGACAACAGACCGAATATCAAAAATCTAACTTTACAGTGTTACCCGCTAGGCTGTTCTGAAGATACCCTGAAAATTTCATCAAAATCGGTCCCGCCGTTTTTGAGTTTATTCGGAACATACAAACATACATACCCACATACATACAAACATCCATTTTTATATATATAGATACAAAAGAAAGGTAAGACTATAATCACCTTTCGTGAATTCTAACTCATTCAGAATCATTTGTGCCTAATTTTAAGGTTTATTATAAAATATTCAAAAAGTACTACTAATAAAAGTACCTGCAATTCCCTTTTTTATATTCTAACTCAGTCAGGATCATGTGTGTTTAATATCCTGCTATAGGTTCATTATTATTGAAATTTCAATAATAGTTTCTGTTACCTCAATATCATTATGCCCTCTATCCTTGATTCATTCTTTACTCAGATGCATATCAGCCAACTATTATGTATAAACAATAAGTAAAATAATTTATTATAATAAAAAGTACCATTAGAAGAAAAAGTAAACATTTTCCACACTTAAACCACTGTCAAGTTTGAAATTTCAAAGTAATTTTCTGATTCTAGGTTCAATACTATAGAAAATTCATTTTGAAGAACGAAAAAGTACTCCTTAGTTTGGTTAGATCTCCATTTTTGGTATCATAATACAATTGAGCACCCTATTCTTGATTATTTCTTTACTGAGAAGCATATTAGCCAACTTTAACTAATTTAATATATAAAAAAGGTACAATTAAAAGAAAAAGTATCAATTATCCTTTATCCTCGTAAACACTCGTCAAATTTGAACTTAAAATTTGTTTAGCAGTTCCTATATTATTAACTGATTAAATAGTTAATAAATTATCACAAAACCGAACCGAGTACATAAAGTACATAAACAAGACAATTTTGGGATTAATATTTTGTATTAAAGTTAGTAAAACATTAAATATTCAAAATGTTCGTTCGACATTCAAAAATTCAGAAAAAATGTTCACAAATCTTTTGGGACATAAGAGTAGTTGCTAGTGAAAACAAACCCTCAAACCCCTCCTAAATATACATCACCCCATACAATCACGTAACACATTCATATAAACATTTTACATTGTTTTTACATCGGCATTATATAATTTTGGTTTATAAATGAATTATGTATAAATTACAAATGTAAAACATTTCAAATTTAAAAAAAACATTACGTCATTTACAATGAGTATGGAAGCAAGCGTGCTATTAACGTTGTTTATGGTTTAAATTGTTGTAAAAAATTAAAACAATATTAAATTCAAAGTTTTCAAATATTATCACGTTTTAATACTCATATTTTTGCCTTTTATACCCACCACCAAAAATATGGGGGGTATATTAATTTTGTCATTACGTTTGTAACACATCGAAATATTCATCACAGACCCACCAACGTGGTCCTTATAAAATTCTAAGACGATCTAGCTTTGTCCGTCCGTCTGCATATATGTATGTTACAATTGGGTTGTGTGACTATCGTTCCATAATTATACATAACTCCTATATAAGGCATACATCCGGAAAATCCATTATCATCTAGCAATGTGAAATTTACCACTGTAGTAGAAAATATAAAACTATTCAAATCGGGTGAACCATTTAAATGTTTTTTATACACAACGCACAATCGATGCCCCTATTAAATTGGTGGCGGGTATAAAAGATTCGGCACAGCCGAATATAACACTCTTATTCATATTATAAATTTCAAAAAAAAAAAACAAAGCGCTCATTACCGACAAGAAAGTCATATCTCAGAAAAAGTAATTTCGTGTAAAATGAATATTGAATGTTTTAAATCACCACCATAGTGGGGAGGAATTGTACTGGTTTTTTAATAACTTAATTCTAAATCGTGAGATATACTATTACAACAGAATCCTACGCCGAAATTAACGCGAAATAACGGCGTTCTTGAAACCAAATTTTTCTTACATCGAAAATAATTACAATTTTAGTAAACAGATTGATTAATCCAAAAAATTCAAATGTTGAGTTATGGCCATCTAGTTTCAAATGACCACATTCATATGTATAAATGTACGTGTATAGTAAAATTACATTTCGTTAAATATGCGAAATGAAAATAAATGATCTATTGTATTACAAATGCGAAAATTATTATAATTTGAAAGAAAGATCTCAAGGCACAGCTGAACAGAATAATAATTTTTTTTTGCAAAATACACGTTCATTTTTTTTAATTTTCCGAAGTCTAATATCCAACAACACATATACAGTTAGGGTCAAAATTGTTCACAAAAAGTATGATTAAAGATATATCTTGAATTTTTTTTTTTTTACAAACTTAGGTCTGGCAACCCATTTTGTGTTATTTTGTCTGGCACTATGTTGTTTATTGTATGGCAACATTTTTTTTGGGTACCGTTACTTTTTTACTAAAAAGAAAATAAACAACTATATCCACGTGTGTGAAATATAAAAACAAAAAAAAAAAAAAAAATCATTTTTAATAACGTAAGTAAGGACATTATTTAAAGTTATTTAAATAAAATACTACTCTTTTAAAAAATTTATTTAGCCTTTTATAATGGGAAAAGCTAATACTCCCCTATTGAAATAAAAATTTGGCAAAAGACATAATGGAAGGTGTCCCATATCGCGAAATCGCTAAAAAATATAATATATCAATAGGGTTAGTGAATAAAATAAAGAATCAGAATAGTTTAAACTCCACGGGAAATAAATATGGTCGTCCAAAAATACTATCGCTTGCCGATGCTCGAGATTGATTGTGTCTGGTAAGGCTAATACAGGTGTTGAGGTCACACAAATACTCTACCAAGAGTATAGTCAAAATATAAGTTCCAAAACTGTTCGAAGATGTTTAAAATCCAGCGGCCTAGCGCCAAGAACAAAACTTAAAAAACCTTATTTAAGCGAACAAAATCGAAAAAAGCGGTTGGTTTTTGCAAAAAGTACGATCATTTTACGACTGGATGAAGGTAACTTGGTCAGATGAGACAAAAATCAACCTTATTGGGTCTGATGGGCGCCAATGGGCATGAGTTGATAAAAAATTGGAGTCCAAGAGCGAAATATTACAAGCATAATGAAATTTAGAGGTGGATCTTTGATGGCTTGGGGCTGTTTTCGTGGAAACCAGTTGGGTGTACTACGCCGAATAACTGGCAGAATATGTCCCAAAGATTACATTACAATCCTTGAAGACTCATACATGCCAAGTTTGGATATATTTGGTTTAGAGCCGGGTCAGGATGACATCTACATGCAAGACAACAACCCGAAACACATTGCTGGAATTACTAAAAAGTGGTTTGAAGAAAATAGCATTTAGTTTTAAGATTTAAATCCGATTGAAAACCTTTGGTCAATATTCAAAAGGAAAATATTGGCTAAAAAAGACCCAGCGAAAACCATCAATGAACTTTGGGAGCGTTCTATCGAGGCGTGGGTAATATTAACCCACAGGTGCTAATAAATCTTGTAATTAGTATGCCAAAACGAATAAAAGCTGTTAAAACTGCACACGAAATATTAATAGCCAAAAACGTAAGGATTTTCGTCAAGGGTCATAATTGTTCACAGCTAACATGTGAAACCTTTTTAAATTTATAAAGCGAATTTAATATTTTTTGTTAGTTTTATCTTTTTTTTTATTAAAGCAGATTTAAAGATTAAAATCAATTTAAAAAATTTCAATAAAAACAATGAAGAAGAAAAAGCAAGCTATTTATATTTAATATTGGTTGTTTTGTGAACAATTTTGTCCCTAACTGTATTTATAGATAAAAGAGTCGATATAGCAATGTCCGTATGTATGTTGAAATTAACTTTCCGAAGCCCCCAATGCAAAAAACTACGACTACTAAGTCATGTACATATGGATATCAAATTTCGAAGACCTTTCTAACGTGAAAAATATTTTTAAAGCGATTTTTATACTTTCTTTTGAATAAATATTTTTTAAATTCAAAAAGCTTTAATTTTGAAAAGATTGTATTGTTTTAACTTAGTGGTTCTTCCAAACATCTGTTAAGACCAAATAAACATTTGATGAAATGAATGACCTCTCCAAGGACCAGCGACATATATCAGGGCTTAGAAATTAGGATAGGCCAATTTCGGGAAAAAACTAATTTTATATTGTTTTTATCTTTATCTTAAAAGTATTCTTTTTTGAAGGGTATACGTATGATTCGAACGAACCGATCTTTTAAATTTTACTACGATTTTTTATAATATCGTTCCCTTCAAACTCTAATATGGCTTTTAATGGTCCAAGTTTGTCCATTTTATTTTTATTACATTTTGTCGTCAGAGAAAATACAAAAATGTTCAAAACACTACAAGGAATGTTAAAAGAAGTAAATGTTTTACATTCGATGTGCCGAATTTTATATACGAATATAACACGGGCACCGATTTTTGTGAATTTAGTATAAAAACATTTATTGCGTTCACCCGATATGATTAATTTTATATTTTCAATTACACTTTTTTAATTTTGGTTAATTTGATTACCGTCGTTATAAATTCGGCTTGAGTCGTTATACGACGAAGCACAGTGGTTTAGAAACTTTTTTTTTTTGGAAATAATTCGGTGTCTCGGAAACTATTGGAAATATTGTTTTTGAGTCTATTTGCATTGTGTGTGGCCTCTCAAGATTGGTCACCTATGGTTTTTCTCAAAAAATCTCTATATTTTTTCTTTTGTAGAAAAAATTTTTATTCGGGACTATACACAATTTTTATATGTTCCAAAAAGAGAACTTAATGCTTAAGCGTGTAAAGTAAAACTTGGGTCACTAAAGCTGACACTACACCCCCCAGGGCTATCCAAACTTGGCCAATTTTAAAAAATAATTTTTGGTTTGAGTAAAAAATTCTAAAAAGGCAAAGCACCGATCCTCAAAGATGTTCCATATTTGTATAACTCTATATGTTACTTAAACACTTACAAAGTTTTGTTACTATCACACGGTAAATAACGTTACAGTAGGCACTTTTCTAAAAAAAACTCAGTTTTTGGAACACATTTTTCCGGTTTAGGATTTCGGTATTTAAGAATAAAAAATTTTAAAAATTATAATACCGTTGTTTTAAAGACATTTGGATCTGCATTAATTCCAAATTTTGTTATGTTATCTTTAACCGTTAAAATTTTACATTAATTCAAATTTTATATTTTTCTTCATGTAAAATCACCATATTATAATTTTTTAAGTTTTTAAAGTAAATGACGTCCCAAAAATTTATAAAATTATTTAATTTTACTAAAATATCAATCTTCAAGTCCTAACATTTTCAACAATATCAAATACATGTATAAAAAGTCTTTATTTACTCTTCAGAAGTTCCACAAACCTTACCCCCTTCGGAAAATTTGTACATTTTTTCATATATTTCATGCAAAAAACCCATAAAAAGATCGAGCAAAATTAAAAAAAAATATATCAATAAACCTAAATATTTCTTCAACTAATATAGACAACCTACAAATGTAAGTGTATTTTTTGTAGACCTCATTTGGATCATAAATGGAATTTTGGCGATTTTTTTAAAAATTTTAAAATTTAACACTGGCCTCCATTAGCGCTAGGAAGCTGAACAAACGCAAATAGACTCAAAAACACCTCAGCTCCAACCATTAGTAACAATATCTCCAATAGTTCCCGAGATACCGAATTATTTCCAAAAAAAAAAACGTTTCTAAACCACTGTGCGAAGTGAAACTTAAATGTAAAAAATTTGTTGTTCGATTTAATGTACACGTAAATGGGGGTATTTCCATTTATATGCATCTTAAAACCTATTTATATGATTAATTGGATGCTCTTGTTGGAATAAACAGAATATTAAATTCATTAATATGGCATTCATGATACATTTTTTTTTTTCATGGACACCTCCGAATTTTATAATGCACCGTATAGAACTTATACAATGATCATTTTTTGGATATTTAACTTTCACGGTTTTATAAATATGGCGTTTTAAAATTAGCAATACAAAAATTTAAGACATGACATCTTAAAGTTTAGTGACAGAATAAATATTTTTATACCCAATTAGTAACTAAAAATATAAAATGTTATTAATATTTTCAAAACCAAACTTTATACAAAGAATTATAAACTAAAGATTACGCCTTACGCATGATTTACCGTTAGATGACGTAGTTGTTCCCTTTTAAGGGTTGACATATTTGTTTCGTAATTTTAATGCAAAACTTCTTTAAAAAAGAAATAATATTGCAAATATATTAAGTGAAGTAATCTAACAAAGCCCCAATATCAAGAAAACCAAAAAGAAATATTTCATAAAGAATATCACCATGGAGTCTGCAGTGGGCAAGTGCAAGCAAAGTAATAGCAAAAAAACATGTGAGAAATTGTGAAAAAATTAAAATTGTGTGTTTTTAATTAAATTAATAAAACTTTTTGTATATAAAGCTGTATCCTTTTACAAAGAAAGTCTTGGGTAAAATTTTGTAACCGTTTTAACCCCGTTAATGTCCAAAAAGAAAAAAATTGTGCCTTACCCTTTAAACAAGAGGATTTCGAAAGAAATTTGAGCTGGGTAAGTTATCTCAAATTTAATTTCGGTAGGTCATTTCCTCATGAATACGAATAGGATTTAGTAATCGCCGTACACAAAAATTTAAACCGGAGGTTGTTCCCACCATAGAGTCTTGCGATATTCCAAATGAAACTCCAAAAAAAATTCCAAATGAAACTTCAAACGGAAATGTAAACAAAATTCCCAATGAAAATGTTAATCAAAATACAAATGAAATTGAATCTTGGAACAAGAAACTCACGCCAATGATGACTACAGACATTAAAGAAGATGAACTACATCAATATATAAAATCTTTGGAAATGGAAATGTATGTTAATTTTTAAAATATTCACAAATATTTATTTAAATTCATTCTTAGAGATGTTTTGCTTACGAGTGGTTATATCAAAAAACAGTTGTTGGAAGCAAAGGATATTAAAGGAAATGAAGAAGTGAAGAAACTGTTTTTTAGATGTAGAATGTTCTTTAGAATAAGGTTACTAAATGCCGAAATTTCTCAAAATGTGAATAAAAGAAAATGGAAATTAAATAAAATAACAACATAATAATAATCATATATAATTATTATTAATGAAATTTATAATAAAGAAATTTATAAACAAATAAATTGCGGGAAAAAATATAAATTGTCCCACTGTTATTTTTACATATAAAATAATAGTTTGACATCTGAAAATTTTTAACCAATAGAAACACAGGTTGCGTGACGTCACAGATACAATATGCGCAGAAAGTTTTAAATGAGTTAGCTTGATGGCGTAATCTTTAGTTTATCATTCTTGCTTTATACAATCTTCTAAATGGTAAATAAATATTGACAACTTTGATTTTGACACTGTTTAGCGAGTGTCATGAAAAAGTATACATTTCGCTCTCATAACTAACTCTCAAGGTTTAATTATGTTTTTAATCATTATTTGATAATAAAGCAATAAATATTATTAGTTTTCCTCAACTGTAATAAAATATAGACTTTCCAAATTTTCTATGCATATATGACGTCTAGTTGAGAAGTTTTCACGAATTTGATAATTGCTGTGAAAATGATAAACAACAATAGGTATAATAATAAATCATATGTATATTAAATGTGTTAATGCTTTGTAAATATTGTAATTTATATTAATTATATCAGTTAGATAAAATGTGTTTATCACTTGTGTAATCAAATAATAATATGTTTATTAGTTTCCAAATTTGTTCTTTGTCTACATCGCGAAATATGGAGAAATTAATTGCTTAAATTTTTTAAATATTCCTTCTGAAAAATATCCTGTGATATTTCGATCTGATGTAAAAGACAAGCCATTTTTTAATCTATACATATTTCGGACATTTAGGCCCAACTTTTCGCTTTTATCGCAATTGGCCCATTGCCGATTCAAACTTCTATGTTGCTTTATACTTCGTTAGAGAGGCTTTTGAACAAAACTATTTGCAAATTTAAATTGAGGAAAAACTTTTTTCATACAGATGAATAAAATTGATTAAATTTTCTAAGAAAAATTTCATTGAAAGCCCGATAATACAGAATTTTTTGAGAATGATACAAATTTTATTAAATCCATATATATATGTTCCATAAATCTGTCAAATATTTATCTTGTGCTATTTTGCATTAACAATAATAATAACTCAACTTATAATTTTTTCATTGTTTCAGATATGTGGCATATTATTGATTGTATTTGGAGCTTTGTTGTTCAGCAACATACATTCAGTAGAAGATTTTGCAGACGCACTTAAATCCCAACAAGTGCCTATAACAATGATTGTTCTAGGTGTGGTTATATTAATGATTTCATTCTTTGGATGTTGCGGTGCTATCAGAGAAAGTTATTGCATGTCAATGACCGTAAGTTCGAATTCCAAATAGAGAATAACTTATGCATATTTAGAAAAATATATTTAATAGTAGATTTTTTAATTGCGATTTCAGTACTCCGTCATGTTGTTTGTACTTATGATTGGTCAATTGGTTTTGGTAACATACATGTGGCTGCAGAAGGACAAATACTTAATCATTATGGGCGACGTTGTCGAGAAGGCCTGGCAGAAGAGAACTACATCTGCGGATTATATGGATGCCATCCAAATTAGTGTATGTTATAATTATTATTATTTTTTTTAGCATATCAACTATTTTTGAACGTTTATTTTGTTTTATTTCATATAGATGGAATGTTGTGGCCGCACTAGTTACATGGATTATAGTTTCAAGGGTTATTTCCCCACTTCATGTTGTAAGAATCCACAAGACTGTCGTTATGAAACTGTGTTTAAGGTAGGCTGCAAAGAAGCTTTTGTTGGATTCTGGGATAAAAATGCCGATATTATTAAATATGCCGGTTTAGTTATTGCTGCTATTGAGGTAAGCAAGAATGTTATTCAGAAATTATGCCAATTCTAAAATATTATAAAAATGGAATATATAAATGCTAAAATTAGGATTCTTCCCGTATAGTGCGGGAATTTATAAAAAATATTACCCTCGCATCAGGCATGGCAAATTATATTTACAAATTTTCGTCTCTGATTATATCAAACACTTAATATATTCTATGCCTAAGATATGTGCTTAAGTCATTCAAAACAAAGGATTTGCAACAAATATAAATTAAAAAATGTTTATATTATATTCATGAAGGAGTGCTTTAGTTTTGTCCGTTTTATTTTCTATCTTTAAATATTTTAAATTTAATTAAATATTGAACGGAGTTTTAAAGTGGGATATTTTTGAATCTAATTGAGATATTGACTTGAAATTTCTTTTGTAAGACCAAAAATTAACTTGCCTAAACAAAAAAAAAAAAAAAAATTTGGAATAAATGTGGATCAAATTGTTCCTAATATTTGCAATCCTATTAAAATTTTGATACAATTTTTAGTTTTAGAAACTCAGTAAATATGTAATATGCAATAAAATCTTTATTTATTGACAAAACTCAATGAAATTTTCAACGTTTTTTAAACTTGTTATTCTAAATAACAAAGTGTAAAAAAACTTGTCAAAAGGTCAAAGGGCATCCCCCAATTACTTAAAATTGGAGAAAAAATCCCAAAAATGGTATTTTCTACAATTTTGCCCATAGGGTCCACATTTCCTTCGGGTCTGGGAAAATACTTTGGGAGTAAATAGGAATCACATCAGGGTTTCTAAAGCTGCTTTCCGTTTTTTTATCCCAGCTTTGAGATTTTAGAACATGTGGACCAAAATTGAAATTTTGATAAAAAATAAGTCAAATTCCGAAGGGCGTAGGGTCGACATATTCGATAAACAAGACATGTCTTTTATACAGAAATGTTCTCCGTAAAGATACCTTATTGAAACACATAAAATTGTTATATGTTCTTAAATAAAGTTTTTTTTAAATAAAAAAAGAGTTAAGTCATCATTTCGTCCAAAAAACTGCAAAAAATTACTAATTTTTTAAGTTTTAAATTGAAAATCGTTTATTTTTGGATTCATAATTGCTATTGCCCTGAAATCATTTGTATGTTATAGGTAATTTAGTTGTCTAACTAACAAAAGAAATTCGAGTCCATTCGGTCCAAAAGTAAGCCCTATATTTTTAAAAGTTCAATTTTGAAATGCCTATAACTCGAAAATTATAAGAGATAAATAGCACACGCAAGACCTAACCAAGCGCTTTCCAAAAATCTTTGAAATCGGATGAGAAACAAAAAAATGGCACGCGTTTAAAAATGTTACATGTCGAAGATACCCTAATTTGAGACCCCATAACGCCGCCCCTGCAGCATTTGTAGGGTCCATTTTAATGGAATATTTCTTGGCTACGTCCATGTCAAATTTTGTCCCGATCGGACCAGCCTTTAGAAATGCCAGATTTATTTCCAAAAAAATGTTGATTCTGCCCCACTGTGCATGGGATATTACTTAGTATACTTAAGCAAAAATAAAAATAAACTATATGAGAATTATATCAGCACAATTTGTATAAATCCAGTTTGTACTAATTGTTGGAAATAAAACTATTTTTTGAAAGTAAATTTTCAATTTAAAATACAAATTAATTATTTTATTTAAGTTAGCAATTAACTTCAAAATTAATAGTTTTCTCAATCAGAATTATTTTCCAACTGAAGTTTTAAACAAATTATTTGATATTAAATTCAAAGTTAACATTTTAAATTTTTTTTTTAAATTAGGGTATGAAGATTAATTAAACATAAAGTTGATAACATATAAACAAGTACTTATTTGTAACATTTCTCCCCCTCGTTAAAACCTCGTTTTAACCATACAATTTTGAGAATCTGTCGTTCGCCTAACATCCAATACAGCTAGCTTTGCTACTGGTCTTTTGAAGACACCATTTTTGGTAACAACTTCGGCACTTCTAACATTACCATCGTGTGATTTACAGACTGATTGAACTACTCCCTTAGGCCAATTGTTTCTTGGTAGATTTTGATCAACTATGACGACAATATCACCAACTTGAAGGGGACTACATTTCTTAAACCACTTCGTACGTTTCGTTAATGTCGGAAGATATTCTTGTATCCACCGTTTCCAAAATAGATCAGCAAAATGCTGCATTTTTCTCCAATGTTTTCGTAACACACAGTCGTCCACAGAAAATTCGCCCAAGGGCTTGTCACCATTTGAAGATCCCAAGAGAAAATGGTTTGGAGTTAAGGCTTCATCAGTTGTTGATTCAAGATCAACATAAGTTAGGGGTCTAGAGTTAATAATGCGCTCACATTCTAGTAATCCATTGTACAGCGTGTTGTCCTTAAATACGAACATGGGCATTATTTGTTTCAGTACTTTCTTTACCGATTGAACTAAACGTTCCCAACTGCCTCCCATATGTGGTGCCGCCGGTGGATTGAAGTGCCAGGTTGTTGATGATGACGTGAAATTAACAGTAATTTTTTGGAAATCAACATATTTAAGAGCATTTTTTAGCTCCGTTTCAGCTCCTTTGAAGTTTGTGCCATTATCGCAATATATATCAATAGGTGTACCTCTCCGAGCAACAAAATTTTGAATTGCTATAATACAACTGTCAGTTGTCATATCATATGCAACTTCTAGGTGTATTGCCCTTATAGTTAGACACGTAAAGAGTACACCCCAACGTTTCTCTGTATGTCGCGCAACTTTAACATATAACGGTCCAAAATAGTCAATACCGACATACGAAAATGGACGTGTAAATGGTGATAGTCGGGCTCTTGGTAGCATGGACATTTCAGGAACTATAGGCGTTGAATTTAAATTCTTACAAAGTTGACAATTCCTACGTACCTTTTTTAACTCAACTCTTAATCTTGGAATGTAAAAATACTGACGCAATTCATTGAGGCACGTGTCATGGTGAATGTGGTAAAATTTTGTATGAAAGTGTTGTATCAGCAACCTAGTGCAATAGTGATTTCTTGGTAATATTATTGGATGTTTTGCATTTTCATGTATAGCACGAGCCAAACCAATTCTTCCGTTCATTCGAATTACCAAATTTTCATCTATATAGGGGGAACATTTGTATAAAACACTTGATTTTGAAATTTGTCCGCTCTTGTTTGATAAGACAGCAAATTCATCTTTAAAACCCTCGTACTGTATTTTTCGGTAAATGATGTTTTCAGCCATAGCATTCAGCTTAGATGCTTTTGGGAATAAATATGGTTGATTTCTTGATATATGGAATTTCATCTTCAACTTGTGAATGAATGTATAAACTTTGACAACAGTTTGAAGAAGTCTTTTCCATGATGAAAATCTATGAAAATCAATTAAGTTAGCATCAATTACCTCTAGGTGCACCATAGCAATATGAGTTTTAAGTTCTTCTGAAACTTTTGAAATCTCTGATTTATTTGGTGGCCAATCGGAATCATCTTTTTTTAAGAAAGGTGGGCCATCGAACCAACGATTTTTCATGTCAAATTTATATTCTGTCTTCCACTTTGTTGCATCATCAGCAACGTTGTATTTTGTAGGTATATATCTCCACTCTGACGGTTTGCTGCAATCAAGGACTTCTCCAATCCGATACATAACGAATTGCTTGTAATTTCGAGGATCTGCGTTTATCCATGATAGGACGGTATTAGAGTCAGACCAAAAATAACGCTTTTCTAATTGTAGCTTGGGAACATTACATATTGAATTAGCTAAACGAACTCCCAGCACTGCAGCCATCAATTCCATACGTGGTATTGACAAAGGTTGCTTCGGAGCAACTTTTACTTTTGCACTTACTAAGGAAACTTGAATTCCATCTGGAGATGACACTCTTAAATACGCAACAGCAGCATAAGCCAATTCACTAGCGTCAACAAATATGTGTAATTGAACTGAAGACCCTGGTTTGATTGAGTACCATCGAGGAATTTTTACACTTTCAATATTAGGTAGAAGTTTAATCCAGATTAGCCATTTATTAAAGATATCATCATTAACTTCATCGGTCCATCCTTCAGTGGTTCTCCAAACCTCTTGTAACAATATCTTTAAGTAAACAACATATGCCGACAGGAAACCGAAAGGGTCGAAAATGGACATTAATGTTCTCAATATATCGGTTTTTGTTGGTCTTTTTAAACCAGATAAAACATCTTTATTAACGCGATTTAATTTTAAAGAGTATGTGAAATTATCATCAGCTGTTGACCACCACATGCCAAGTACTTTTTCTGTAGTCATCTCAATCATTTTGGATCCAATTGACACTTTATTTGGCTCTTCCAATTCACCAAGACTCTCAATTACGATTTTTGAATTTGATTTCCAATTTCGAATGAAAAATCCGCCTTTACTATGAATAAAGGCCACTTGTTTTGCCAAATCAATAGCTTCTTCTTCAGTATTTGCACAGTCTAATAGGTCGTCTACGTAATGATGGTTTACGATTGAATCTACGGCTCTTGGAAATTGATCCTTGTATTCTAACGCATTTGTATTTTTAACATATTGTGCTGAGCTTGGAGAGCATGCAGCACCAAAAGTCATCACTTGCATTATATAGACATCAGGAATTCTAAAATTTTCGCCATTTCGCCAGATGAATCGCTGTGCATTTTGATCTTCTTTTCGAATTAGCACCTGATGAAACATTTCCTTGATGTCTCCACAAATCGCAAATTTTTTCAAACGAAAACCATACAGAACAGAAAGTAGTGGTGCCATCAAATCAGGACCTTTTAATAACATAGAGTTTAATGAAACTCCATTCACTTTGGCTGCTGCATCCCAAACCAATCGAACTTTATTTGGCTTATTCGGATTTGTGACCGTAAATATGGGAAGATACCAAGTAACGCCATTTGTTTTATTAACTTCACTTTCTGATAATTTTCGAGCATAACCTTTTTTTACCAACTCATCTATTTGTTGTGTAATAAGTGGTATATGTTAGGGATTTGTTTTTTTCTCGAGGCATTGAAGACGTTTCATTGCCATTGGAAAAGTGTTTGGTACTTCTGTTATGTCTTCTTTCCAAAGGAGTCCAGTTTCAAATCTCTCGCCGGCACGTTTAGTGGATGTTTGAAGTAAGAATTTGGCACGTTTTTCTTCTGGTGAGGATAATTCGTACTTCCGTCCAACGTTTTCTAAAGACATGTATTCAGATACTATCATATTTAATTTTTCCATTTCATAATCACAGTTACAGTGTTCAATTTTGTGATATCCCAGAGTTTTCTCAATATTCGAATCACATCCGCCATGAATAACCCATCCCAACCTCGTTTTGGATGCGCAGGGTTCACTTATAGCCCCTTCAATGATCTTTAATGAATTGCACACGTAACCATTGTTTAATCCAATAAGAATTTTTGGGCAAACATTGTTATATGTTGATAATGGAATATTTTTTAAATGGCGATATGCTTCTAAATCACACTTGGATACACTTTGTACTGGCAAAGAAAGATTTTTAACACTTCGTACATTAAAAAGTTCATATCTTTTAGAATTTTCATTACAACCCGAAATACAAACATTAACTTGCATAGATTCTTCTTCTGTGCGACGAGTTTCTGAAGTCCATTTTAGACACAGGCTATTAACATTACCTTCTAATCCAAGCTGCTCACAAATATCATTTTGTATAAGGGTAACATTTGAACCATCATCCAAAAAAGCAAAAATTTCTACGGAAACTCCCTTGTTATACAAAGTAACTGGTAAAATTTTAAAGAAGGTTTTTGAGACATCTAAATTTGAATGAGTTGTCATAATGTTATTCGTTTTAAATTTGTGCAGTAACTTATGATGTCTAGCTTCGCAGTTTTCAACAGGACACTTTGCATCGGAACAACGATAATAACCATGCTTCTGGAGGCACAACCGACATAGTTTAAACTGATGAACTTTATCCCAACGATCGGACAGTTTCATTTGGGAAAACTTTTCGCATACGTCGGCCAAATGATTTTTGTTACAAATAACACATTTTTGACTTTCTATTGCTTTCTCCATCTCATGTTCATGTACATTACCAGTTGTTTTGTATGAAATAATTGATGGACTGACTTTAGCTACTGCCTCTGCAATATCAAACAACCATTTGGAAAAAACTGATATGTCGGCATCTTTCAATGCAATATACATGGCCCAATTGAGTTTTGTCTGAGCTGGTAACTTGTCTACGAGTTCTTGAAGAAGCAAGGGATTGTTCATATGAGCTTCTAAACCAGATGCTTCCAGGGTAGAACAAAGATTTCGAACTGAAATAGCGTAGCTTACAAGAGCATCAAGTTTATCCGATTTTGGAGCTGCTTCTGATCTAATTTTTTCTAAAAGCGTATTAATTATTATTTCTGGGCGACCAAACATCATCTTAAGCGTTCGAATCACTTCTGGTACATTTTTTGGCAACAAGAGATGACAACTTACAGCTTCGAAAGCTTTACCTTTTAAGCATTTTTGTAAGCGTAAAAGGTTTTCGGAATTGGAGTATCCAAACAGCCTTGTGCTTTCTATAAATGAGCTGATAAATAATGGCCATTCTTCGGGCTTTCCATTAAATACAGGTAAATCGGTAGATAGGGCCTTGCGCGCTGAAAGTTGACTTTTCGACAAATTGAATGCATCTCCCTGTGAATATATCTTCGGAATCGCCCCTTTATCTTGGTTAATTTGTTCACTATTGTTTTCGGATCGATTGGGCGAATTATGCAATGAATTACTATATTGGGGCTGAGGATTGGTTTGCAAATTCGAAACCCATTCCTTAGTACGTGAGATGGATTCACTACGTATGCTTTCCTCAACATCTTCTGAAATTGCTAGAATTTCAAATTTTCTTTTAAGAAATCGAGTTTCTATAGCTTTTTCCTCCTCTAGGCGTTGAAGTTCTAAATTAACTAAGCGTTTTCTTGAAGACGGGGTGGAGCATATTGACAAAGCTTTTGTTTTATTTACAGAACGTTCACTTACTGGTCTATCAGTTACTTTTCCTGTGCATTTGGAACATATCCAGTCGTGGTTTTCTACTGAGTCGGTTACACCGGCGCATGTGAAGTGATACCACACATCACATTTATCGCATTGGACCATTTCATTAGTATCTTCCACGTTGCATTGGCCGCAACTATTACCAGGATATTTTTTCTCATTAGGTTCACCATTATGTTCGCTTGGTTTACTAGCATCATTTGGTGGTGTATGAAACATTATCGAATTTATTAATTTTGAAGAATGTTGGAAATAAAACTATTTTTTGAAAGTAAATTTTCAATTTAAAATACAAATTAATTATTTTATTTAAGTTAGCAATTAACTTCAAAATTAATAGTTTTCTCAATCAGAATTATTTTCCAACTGAAGTTTTAAACAAATTATTTGATATTAAATTCAAAGTTAACATTTTAAATTTTTTTTTTAAATTAGGGTATGAAGATTAATTAAACATAAAGTTGATAACATATAAACAAGTACTTATTTGTAACACTAATTGCTCACAAAGCGTTTGAAGTGAATACACTCTAAATAACTTAGAGACACTTAAGTGACAATTGTCTTTACCCTAGATTACCTGGGATGTATAAAGTAACCAAATATCTTCTCTCTGCACTACAATGGGCATATACGTGTCAAATGTCTAAAATATATAAATTGGAGTCAGCCAAGTGATAGGACTTTCGAGACAGTTACTGTCTATAAGGGATACATTGCCTACTTACTTAACATTTCTAATACATTTCTCACCACTTAGGTCTTTGACAGCAGAGTTTCCGCTCTATTTATATTTCTCTATGGTTTGTGGGGTATACTTTGGTTTGTGGTTTATTAATATTATTGGAATCAAAATATTTATGTGTCAACGATATTATGATAATATCGTTTTCAATAATAAAATATCGTTCTCTGGTTTATTGGGAAATGTTTATAGTTTAATCCGAAATTATATAGGAAATTTAGATGAAGAAATGTTTTGGCAAAACCTTAATTTCAGTTTAAAATAAGTTACAAATTTTGTGACAATTTACGAAGTACAATTTTGAATACTTGTTGGCACAATTTTTATATTTAAATTTGCCATACCAGATGTGTATGCTATATTTTTTAATCGTTATACGAAGATTGTTCCGTCATACTCCGCAACAATATTATTAACATCTTGCCATCAACATTATTTATTAGTAGAAGTCCCCACTAATTGAAATGGTGATAAACATTTACGTTTTAATGAGTAGGTCTACTTTTTATTGTAAAATGTGTCCCATGATTTTAATTATATAGAAAATACATAATTTTCTTTAGATTGTTATATTTTTTAATGAATCAATAAATGGCGTTCACGGTTTTGACCATTTTTCATAAATGTGACTGAAGAAGATCGATTTGATAAATGAATTGAAATTTGTTAACGTTAATATTAAGCTAATATTATTTTGTATATATTATCAAATTTATACTGGACTTTGAATATCTATAGGGGTTTTGAAAATTCAAATTCTTAAAACTATGTTTTAATTATAAATAAATTCAAACAAATTGTTAATATTTTATGTATCTTCTTTTTCATTTCAGTTTGCTGGCTTTATTTTCGCCTGCTGCTTGGCAAATAATATTCGGAATTACAAACGTCGTTCGGCCTATTAATTTGTTTGTAATTAATTTTGAGACGAACGAAACGAGGCATATATAAACAATATTTAAGTTTCTCTCCTTAAAATATATATTTTTTTTTTTTTGAAATTTTGTAATATCAATTTTAATTGCTAATTACATATTATGATTTTATTTCATCCAAATCATGAAATCTTAATTAATGATAATCTCTATAATGAATCTTAACAATGCCTTGAAAGTACGTGTACTAATTTTAAAGTGTACAAATTAATAGTAATAATGATAAATATTAAATATAACTTTGTATGTATGATTTTTTTTTAATAAATAAAATAATTAAAAATAACCACCAAATCCTTATCACTGATTTTTATACCCTCCACCACCACAAGTGGTGAAAGAGGGTATATATAAGTTTGTCATTCCGTGTGTAACATTGAGAAATATTCATCTGAGACCCAACAAAGTATATATATTATTGATTCTTATGAAATTCTAAGTCGATTGTGCAATGTCCGTCTGTCTGTCCGTCTGTCTGTGTAAAACACTATCACGACCAAAATACATAAGTAAAATTAATGAAAGCAGTTTGGTATTGAAAATCAGCAACATCGAATTGGTAGAACCAGGGTTATGGATCAAAATGTAAGACAACCTCCAAAAATGTTGATAATTTTCACATGATTTTTGTGACTTTGGGTAAATTCATTGCAGAGAATACCATGAAATTTTGTAGTCATTATTTACATGATAAAAGGACAAATTCTGTTGAAAATGGAAAGAATCGGTTCATAATTTCTCGTAGCCCCCATACAAATTTCTTTCCGAAATATGGTGCTATGGTATATAAATGCTCATAGAATTGCAGTATCCATACAAAATTCAGCACAACTAAGTTTCGTGCAAACAGAAATCGCGAGACCAATTTTTTTTTGGATCGGGCACTATTTGACCATAGCCCCCATATTAAGTTTACTTCCGAAAATCATTTAAATACACTATAATATCTTATATATATCGGTATTAGGTTGAAATTCAACTTGCATAATCTCCATGCACATGGAAATCGCTGTAGGGAATTTCGTGAAGATCGGCCCATAATTGATTATAGCTCCCATATAAATATCTGAAAAATATCGTTACCGAATTAAAATTTTACACGGATCGGTAGTATTAATTCACAAATGATACTACAAGATTGTGTAAATATCGGTTCATATTTGACCATAGCTCCCATATAAGGTCGATTTCCGAAAATTACTTGTACACTAATAAATCTCTTATAAAAGCTTCTATCTGGTTAAAATTTCAAATACGTATTTCCCATATATACGAAAATCGATAATTGGTCATAGCTCCCATATAAGGACCACTTCCGAAAAACACATTAACCTCTATAAATATTTTATATATATGGATATCGAACTAAAATTGTATACAGATCAATATATTGTATCCAAACATTATACTACTGGGTTTTCTGAATATCTGTCCATATTTGACCATAGCACCCATATAGCTCCATTTCCGATAATCACAATAATACCCATAAAACTCTTGTAAATAATGTTATGGAGAAAAATATCATGCAAAATAGGCATCAAATACATAGAAATCACGTTAAAATATTTAATTATATCTCCCAAATAAGTCGCACATCCGAAAAATACATTAACGCATATATACACTCATATCAGTAAAAAATGTAACAGATATAAGTTTCAAGTAGATTTGGTGACTATGGGTTCATAATTATATATATAAGCTCACATCCGGAAAATTCATTAGAACAGAACAAAAATATACTTTTGAAGTTTGACTAAATATATTGGTTTACCCTTTTTTATACTCTTTTACTTCACTTGTGGTGAATAAGGAAAATGTTGAGCCAATCGGTAATGTTAACCAATTATTTAGTATATAAATTGTTAAATAGTACATTTTATTCCTATTATAAAATTATAGACTCTGTTGGAAATAGTAGGAATATGTAGTTATTATAAATTGCTGAATTAGATAATATTTTTATACATTTGAAATAAAATATCTTCTGCGTAAACTACACTGAGGGAAAAAGGACGTTGCAAAATCGACAACGGTTGGTGTCATTTTGACACCATACGGTATCACTTTTTTTCGACACCGTACGTTTACAATTTGTAAACAGACGGGTACAAATCGACAACGCAATGTTGTTAAATTATGCGTCGACGCATCTCAACGTGAATAACAAGCCAGTTGCTTTTTATTACGACGAACGTAATGGTATTATTGTTATTTAGAACGCAAAAGTACAAATTATTAAATAAGTGTTAAATAAATTATGTTTTGTGAACAAAAAGTGATCAAAATAAATCCCGTGAAACTAATAAGATCAATGAGGAGATAGATGAATAAAGGGAGTATATGGAAGAACAACAGTACCTGGAAACAATAGCCATTGACAATTTTTTACATACGAGTATTCCAACATGTTTTTATAAATGTGTTTATTTTAAATAAATGTAAAATTAATGAAAAATAAGGTATTTTATGTTTTATTTTAATCGCCATAAATATTATGGTAACTTTGGAAAGGGAGGGATTACACGATTCCAAATCAAAAAAGGGTGGTGTTAAATCAACAACGGACGGTATTAAAACGGTGTCAAACTGACAACGGACGGTGTCAAATCTGCAACGGTATGGTGTCATTTCTTCGTTGTCAAATTGACACCGTGCGTGTACGATTTGTGCACATACGGGGTTGATACACTATTGACACCGAATGGTGTCAAATTGTACACGGATGTGTTCATTTTTTCTGTGGGTGTAGTTTTCCTAACAATATATAAAATACACTATACTACTATTGTTTAAATAATCTTTTACTTTGTTTAAAAAAAGTGTTTTTTTGAAGAAAGTACATAATTTGTATATACCCAATAAACCAAACGATATTAAAGCGATATTGAAACGATATCATCTAGATGATATAAACTATCATATATGATATCGTTTGCGTGTCATAAACGATAGTTTTTGCGGACTAAATTGTACCGTTCCTTATAATATCGTTTTTCCAGGAAATTTCGCTATCATAATTTCCAATAAAAACGATAGTAAAATCGCCATGCTGCAGATTTCATTCTGAATGCTACTTAATACTAAAAATTATATATATTTTAATATCTTATATTAGATATGTATTTCGCTGAAATAATACAAAAACCTGGAAAGGAAAAATAACATATCATAAGGGGCCCATAGACACATACTGCTCATGCTCATGCAATAAGCATGTGTTGGTAAATTTTAAATTTTTGTTTATGTATGCGACACACAGACAATGCAGTATGAAAAATCAAAATAGTTTTGATTTTGAAATGAACTCGTACTGCTGACAGTTGTTTAAATGAACAATAGTATACATTTTTTCATTTTTATGAAATATAATTTTTAAATTTGACGTTTTAGTTACTGAAAAATAGAAAATAATGATTTTTTTGTCCTCAAACGCATTTTTTTAATTGATGATTGATAGGTGTGTAGTAAAATATCAATCACACACGTATACGAAGGGTTCATCGGCAGTATATGTCAGCAGTATGTGTCTATGGGCCCCTATACATATTTTCATCACATTCATATCGCATGTGCATATTTCTGCAAATATTTGAACATTTCAAATGTTGCATACAAATTACCTTAAAATTGAAGAAAATTATCGCGATTTTATTGCCTGTGCACTGTTTAAATCCAATAATAACGTTTTAAATGATTTAATATTTATTTTGTTTTCGTCTTTCGTATGTATGTTGTTTGAAAATTCTTAATATCAATTATTTTTCAGTTTGAAGTTTTTTTCAAATGTTTGTGTTTTATTTATTTATTTTATTGGAAGGAAAATGTTTGAAAATTATATTACAATAATATCGTTTTCAATAATTATATATGATATCATAATCGCCCCCATAAGGTAATACCGATTTTGCTATCATATCGTTTTTTGGTTTATTGGGTAGTCCAAAATGTGTATTATATCAGGATTCATCTATAATCCATAAAGTGGCTTAAACATAAATTCGCTTATAGTCCAAAAAATTGTGCAACTGTATTTGTAGACTATAAGCGAAAACTACTGCATTACATTAACATTCTACCAATCTTCATAATCGGAACTAAGTCCCAATAACAAACACTGAATATGGATATTATAGTGTTTATACCAACGTAATTTCTATAATTTTCATCTAATTTAGGTGGAGGGTATTTAAGATTCGGCATAGCCGAATATAGCACTCTAACTTGTTTGTGAATCCCATTGCTATCAAAATTCCTATAATTTAAATTAATTAGTCAGATACATAGATATTTTCCGAGTTTGTACTGGAGAATTGATTTTGGAAAATAATTGTTTCCGTGAAATTAGATTATAGTTCGATTCAAATAAGATAAGATTAAAGTTTGTTTCGTAAATAATAAATACTACAAGTTGATTAACATGGACAATAATTAACATTTATCTACATACTAAGGTGATCGATTGTTCGACATTTTTTAGAAACCGGTTTTCGTTTTTTTCGAAAAATTGCAATTTAATATTAACCGGTTTCGGTTTTTAATAATAACCGGTTAACCGGTTTATTTGGTGAAAAATATTAAAACGCCTAGAAATAAGAAGAAAAAATATTGTATTTATTAAAATAATCTTATATATCGTTACCTTAATGTAGAAAGGCCCTAACTCGTTTTATTTGTAATGTATTAAACAAATTGAAGACAGCAGGATACCGACTGCAATCTGTCAAAAATAAAATATACACGTTTATATGAAGACGATTCTTTTGACAACAGCACAGCTACACGGCCACTCAACTACTTTTGCCGCTGCTGCCGAATTATGCATTGAACACATTGAAGACAGCAGACTACCAACTGCAATCTGTCAAAAATAAAATACACACGTTTATATGAAGACGATTCTTTTGACGACAGCACAGCTACACGACCACTCGACTACTTTTGCCGCTGCAGCCGAATTAAGCTAATTTATATTTTTGTCAACCACAAAACAGAAATAGTGCTGCTAATATAATAAAAAATGTAAATCAAATTAGTGCTTAAAAATACAATTTTTTTTTTACTTAATTTAGAGAAGTTTCTGATAAACATATTGTAATAAATAATAACAGGTACATAAATTATTACCACATATATATTTTTACACAAAATAATTGATTAAATCTTAATTACTTTGGAATTTTGTACGGTTATTTTGTATCAAAGTAAAAAAAAAAATAAAGTGACACCACTGAATTATAAAACAGCTGTTTGCTTGTAGCTGTCGTCTTTAAAATAATTCTGTAGCAGCAACACGACTACAACTGCAGCCAGCAGCATATGTATTCATATAGTCTGCTGCCTTCAATGTGTTTAATGTCAATTTCGATAACTGGTCAGCTCATATATCAAATTTAGCATAAAAATCTCGACTTAAACGAGTTAGGCCCCTTCTATATTAAGGTAACGATATATGTAAATAGGCCACACGTTTTTTTTGTGCTACACTTTAAAGTAGAGTTTCCAAAAAAACCGAAGAATTTCAAAACCGCGGTTTCGGTTTTAAAAAAAATGAAAACCGATCGGTTTCGGTTCGGTTTTGTGATAATTTATTAACTATTAAAACAGTTGATAATATAGGAACTGCTAAACAAATTTAAAGTTCAAATTTGACGAGTGTTTACGAGGATAAAAGAAAATTGGTACTTTTTCTTTTAATGGTACCTTTTTAATATATTAAATTAGTTAAAGTTGGCTAATATGCTTGTCAGTAAAGAAATAATCAAGAATAGGGTGCTCAATTGTATTATGATACCAAAAATGGAGAACTAATCCAAACTAAGGAGTACTTTTTCGTTCTTCAAAATGAATTTTCTATAATATTGAACCTAGAATCAGGAAATTACTTTGAAATTTCAAACTTGACAGTGGTTTAAGTGTGGAAAATTTTTACTTTTTCTTCTAATGGTACTTTTTATTATAATAATAATTTTACTTATATGTATACATAATAGTTAGATAAAATGCTTCTGAGTAAAGAAAGAATCAAGGATAGAGTGCATAATGATATTGAGGTAACAGAAACTATTATTGAAATTTCTATAATAATGAACCTATAAGCAGGATATTAAACACACATGATCCTGACTGAGTTAGAATATAAAAAAGGAAATTGCAGATACTTTTTCGAACTAGTAGTACTTTTTGAACATTTTATAACAATGGACCCAGAAACGCGAATTCAAAACGGATAATTAATGTTACTATTTATTTATTGTAAAGGTACTTTTTGAATATTTTATAATAATAAACCTTAAAATTTGGCACAAATGAATCTGAATGAGTTAGAATTCACGAAAAGTGATTATAGTCTTACCTTTCTTTTGTATTTTCTATAATAATGGACACAGAAATATGAAATTAAACATTCATGATGCTGAGTAGGAATACAAAATGTGGGTCTTTATGGTACTGTTTTTATTCTAATATGTAATACGTTTAGAATGAGCTAGAATCTACATTACAATGAATCAATAAACTAGAAATAGAAACTAGAGACATGTTTTCCTGAATTAGTATTAATTCACAAAGGGAGACTTAATAGTAATATTTCTATATTCCAATTGAAGTGGCGAAGCGCACCGGTCAGATAGTACTCCATACTTTTATCGGATATTTGAAAATAACTAAGACTTTGTTACAAAAATTTTGCATTATTTAGCCTGCGAAATGTAGCCTGATACATCATCTGAAGCAATTATTGTAATACAATTCAAAAAATTTAAACAAATCTTAAGATATTTTTACCGATCTGTGATTAGAGATATTGGATGAATAATTGGATGAAAAAGTTCTATATTTTGAATTTTTCTAGTGAAAATAGATTAAAAGTGAAAACCGAAGAATAATTGTCGGTTTCGGTTTCGGTTTTAGGCCTTGAAAAACCGCGGTTTCGGTTAAAACCGAATTGGAAACTCTAGTATAAACATAAAATAATTATTTTTGTTTATGACTAGGTCTTGGATTTTTTAAAATATTAAGGTAATGTACAGAGAAATATACACAAAAATACTTTTTTGCATTTATAAAATATCAATCAAAACATGCTGGAATGCTATACATTAATAATCTGTGCTTATCCTCTGAAATAAATGGGACTATATGTGTTTATCCTTTAAAATTAATAGCACTAAATATTCAATACAAATCTAGCACATTTTATTATAAATCATTAGATTTGGAACATATTTTTTTAATCCAAGTATTAAAAATAATAAAAACAAGCATTGCAACGAAAGTCAAAGGCCTGGTTATGAGTAATGCAAATAATTACTTACATTTGCACGAAATATTTTATTTAAAAGTATTCAAAATTATTCCACATTTTGGTACTTTTTTTCAGAAATATTTAATGTCAATCTGATCTGATGGTAAATACAAATGTTTGTTGTAAAACCCCTTCATTAATAATTTGTTTCTACAGACGAACAAAAAATGTACCAAAACGGGTCAATTACGCGGTACTTTTTGAAACATAATGGTTTCTAAACATAAGTCTCATTGCTAATTCGAGAATTGATCTTTTTAAAATGTGGAAATCAAAATCCGACATATTAGTTTCAGTTTTCGGTTTCAATAGACAAGTATTTCTCTACTTTAGTAAAAACTCATTGGAGCTCTATTGCGGATGAACTAAATGCATGTTTGAAAGCGAAATATATCTTTGGAGACAGGTAGAGAAACTTACACTGTCGACGAATTCGCGTGTGCATTTACTTCAAGATTCTGCTGCACAAATATTGCCAATCAGCTGTTGGATATGGGCAATGAAGTATTTCCGTGAAATATCTTTTCCTTCAAACTTTTGTCAACGGCAGTCATCAATTCAAAATGTTGTGCAGAAAGTTTTTCACGATATTACAAAGTATTTCAGAAATCACGATTGTCTTTGCGAACGAGCAATTTTGGTTCCGAAGAATAATGATGTCAACAAAATAAACCATCAAATTCAATTGAAGCTACTTGGTGAAGTCCTCAAGCAAAGCTGTGAAAGAATGAATTCAATTGACAATTAATTCACTTATATTTTTAATTCAGCTTGAACTTTTTGAATGTATCATTCAAATTATATAATTCGGCTTTAATTATTAGAATTTTCCATTCGTTCACCGTAAATAATTCCTTAACTTCATTCATAAGTCTGTACATTGAATAGAATTAATTCACAACAGAATTCATTCTTATAAGGAATGAATTCACTTGAATAATCATTCTATTTTTTTAATTCCTTCTATTACAAATTGAATGGTTGTAAAAAGTTTTAATTCAATTTGTAGTAGTTTAATATTAAAATCAATATACATTCAGCAAACACGAAATATACATACACTTTTCTAAATTTAATATTTAAATTTTTGTAATTAAAGAGAAAATCATAAAATATTCATAATAAAAATTTAAACCCATTTGTTAGGATATATATATATTAACATATTTATTTGTCATAATATCATCATATCTTATCATTTGTGAACTTTTACTAATTTAAATTGGTACGGTGCAAATCTATTTCTTTCACTATATAACAAAACTGTCAAGATAAAATTAAATAAAAAATATTGTTCAATAATTTCTATTTAAATAAAAAATAAAAAAAAGAATAAAAAAATGAGCGAATGTGATTTTTCCTCCGACGACTCAATTGAAGATGTAAATTGTGCGTCATAAAAACGATTTGCGAATGAAATAGAAAACCGAAAACATTTACAGATGTTTATTTTATAATAATAAAAATTGTAAGTAATTTTAACCATAGATTAAATCCATCAACGAACATATTAAAGACAGATATACATTTAGATATCTGACACAGAATATCAAAAACGAAATAAAGGTGTGTTAGCTAGATGCAAAGAAAACTCAAGTCTTCGTGTTATCAAAATAAAAAAGGAAAAAGCGAAATTGTTGATGGAAAAACTTTTTAGCTTTATTAAATCCCAATTACTCACTGCCCACCAGTCTAACAGCAATTAAACTTATAAATAAGAATTTTACTGAAGTAAAAATTAAAATCAAATTGCATTTTGAGAAAGTAGCTAATGTATGTACAACTGCAGATAGGTATTTGGTCGACCAGCACCCGATCATTCTTTGGGTATACATGTCACTGTATAAATGACCATTTTGAAAGAAAGTCTGCAGCATACAGTAGCACACGCTGGATATCCGCTATGTTTTTTAATTTTTAATCCAAATAACGCTGAATGCTACTATTTGAGAATGTTGCTTCACACAGTCAAAGATTCAACATCATTCCAAGCTTTGAAAACGGTTAATGAAGAAATATGTGTAACGACTCGGTTTACTTGAAAACGATCAGCATTGGGACATGACATTGGCAGAAGAAGCTCTTACGTGTCTTCCGCACGCTGTTTGCAATTATTTTAACGACTTCTGATCCAAAAAATCTTTGGGAAAAGCACGAAGAATGCATGTGAGACGATATACTACGACAAGCAAGTAGAACGAATCCCAATGTGGAAATCCAGTTTTAGGCTGACTTTTTCAATTAGGCACTCATACTACTTGAGGATAAATGTATTTAGATCAACAACAAAATTATTAGCCAGCACCGATACGTGATCGAAACAGTGTTCTCGACAGGGATTTGGTACGTGATGAATTGCTCCATTTTGTCCATGCTCAGAAACAACTATTTACTGCTGATCAAAAAATTGTTTTAGAAAAAGTTATGGAACACGTAGCGAACGAAAGTGGTGGATTTATTTTCCTTGACGCACCTGGAGTCACTAAAAAAATATTCTTCCTCAATTTGATACTCGTTGAAATTCGATTGCAAAATGAAATTGCACTAGCTGTAGCATCGTCTGGAATCGCATCAATGTTACTCGATGGTGGGCGTACATCGCACTCTGCTTTTAAGCTTCCACTAAAAGTAAACCTTACCGAAACACCATCATGTAACATCTGTAAAAATTCTGGCATGGCTGTAGTATTAAAAAAAAGCTCACTTATTGTGTGGGATGAATGCACTATGTCACATAAGAAATCTCTTGAAGCTCTTGACCGTACTCTCAAAGATTTCAGAGAAAATTACCGACCAATGGCTGGAGCTCTTTGCTTCTTGCTGGTGATTTGCGACAAACTTTGGCAGTGATACCAAGATCAACACCAGCTGATGAACTAAATGCATGTTTGAAAGCGGCAAATCTTTGGAGACATGTAGAGAAACTTACATTGTCGCCAAATATGTGGGTGAATTTACTTCAAAATGCTGCTGCGCAAATATTCGAAAAACAGCTTTTGTATATGAGCGATAGAAAACTTCCGTTTGATCCGACTACACGTGAAATAACTTTTTGCCGAACTTTTGCCAAATCCAGTCAACAACTCAAACTGTTGAGCATAAAGTTTTCCCAGATATTGCAAACAATTTCAAAAATCATGATTGACTTTGCGCACGAGCAATTTTGGCTCCGAAAATTGATGATGTCAACAAAATAAACAATCAAATTCAATTGAAGCTACTCGGTGAAGTTGTCAAGTACAAATCGATTGACACAATTTTATATGTGAAACAAGCTGTAAACTATCCAATAGAGTTTTTTAACTCTTTGGAATCATCTGGAATGACTCCACACATCTTAACTTTAAGAGTTGGCTCAGCATTGATGCTCATTCGCAACTTAAATCCACCGAAATTATGCAACGAATCAAGACTTGCTGTTAAAAAACTATCGCCAAATTTATTTGAAGCCACAATCATCAGTGGCAAATGTAAAGGAGAAGATGTTTTGATACCACGATTTCCAATGTTATCAACTTCGATTTCAAGTGATTACAGTTTCCAGTGCGTCTATCTTTCGCCATAACAATCAACAAGGCTCAATGCCAATCGCTAAGTGTTGCTGGTTTGAACTTAGAAAGTTCCTGTTTTTCGCACAGCCAATTTTCCCATACTAACATTTTTACCAATTTTGAACTTATGAAAATTTGTATGTCTTGAAATTGTGTATATAGTCACCTCACCCGATGTGTAGATCCACTTTTAAGGGGGGTGCAATAAATTGGTAAAAACGGGTAAAATCGGTATCTCTACATCTCCGGAACTAATAAACCTAGCACCAAAAACCCAACTTAATCTGAATTATGCAAAAAATAAGTGGACAGGTGTGTGCGAAAAGTCAGTTTTGGTACCTTTTTTATATCCCATATCTTAGAAATTAAATTTAAATAGAATCGACATCTACTTTAGTAAAAACGGAAGTGCTAAATAGTTTTTTTTTATTAAAAAAATTATTATCAATACGCGATTTGACATGAACGAAGGTTTTTTTCTGCAAGTACGGGTAAAACATTTCAAATTACATGGGCATAGCCACCCGTGATAGCTGATTGGCAAAAAGCAGCTGAATTCTTCATAATATTTTGCTTACCAATATAACATTGTTCGTTTTTCTACTATCCCAAATTCAAGTTAGAGGAAAGTGATATGCATTGAAGACTTTTAATACCTGTAACTTTTGAAATAGTAAAAAATATTTTTTTTTAACAAATAAACAAACACCCCTATTCTGCATTTCGATTCGAATAGTTATTTTCTTCGTTTGACAATTTTGGTATTCTGCGCTCCGTTTCATTTCAACTAATTATGTTTTGGTTTTAGCAAAAATCTAAATTTTTAAAAATGTACATATGTATAAAATGCAAATATATTTTGTTAATTATAAATTTTATTTGTTTTAAATAAATTTTAATGTTTTATTTAATTTATTGCAGGTGAAAAACTACAACACCAGAGCAGTATGAAAACCTGGCAAATTTTATGTCAACGAAATATGACATTTCTTGCGGATTCCATAGACGTCCCAAAGAAGTGCAGGCATTCTGGGAAGAAATTGCCACTCATCTCGAAGTCGATTACTCATCTCGAATGGATTGCAACTGTCTCTCAATTTCCGCTTTTCAAGCCATAAATCTGTATTCCAACTTCCAACAACACCGCTGCTGCTATGGATTCCATTTCTTCTGAAAGTTAAAACAAATAAACTTTATTCTTCTTTTACATATGTATATGTATAAACAAATACTATATTACCTCAAGCTCTACAGGATTCTTCACAGTAGAATAGTTAAATTCTTTTTTCTTTATGTTCAATCGTAAGTTTTTTTTTTTTTTTCAATTTAATTTTTTATTTATTGTATCTTCATTACTTAATGTACTAACAACAAGTATTTCAAATATTATATATAATAATTATAATTAATTAGTCCAGCCAGTGCCGGACGAAAAATTGTTTATTGATTGTTGCTTTGATTAAATAGGCATTCTTCCTTCTAGTCTTAGGTCTGCTGTGTCCCTCCTTCTTAATCGAGTGTGGCCACGGTTATCTAATATGTTGCGGGCCAGTGGGTTTGGGTGAATTTCAAGTTTTTTTAAATATTTTTCCACATTTTTCGTGATCTCAGTTTTTACAAGGGGCACGTTTAGATCTTTGTGTATATTCGCGTTTTTGATATACCAGGGGGCAACTGTAATCATTCTTAAAAACTTGTTTTGGCGTCTTTGGATCTTTTCTACATTTGACGCTGAGGCCGTGCCCCATAGCTGTATGCCATAACACCATATCGGTTTTATGATCATGTTATAAAGTAGAAGTTTGCAATCTAGACTAAGCGTAGAGTTTCTGCCAATGAGCCAATTAATTTGAATTGATTTCAATTTCATTTGAGTCAATTTTGCATCTATATGACTTTTCCATGTAAGACGACGATCGAGATGTATTCCGAGGTATTTAACTTCCGATTGTTGGATTATTGTTTGGTTATTGATATGAATAGGGGGGCATGATTCTCTTCGCAATGTAAATGTTATATGTGTACATTTTTTCTCGTTGACTTTAATTTTCCATTGTTTTAACCATTTTTCTAATTCAAATATGTGATTTTGTAAGTAACGAGAATCGTAAGTTGTTTTTATTTAATTTATGTTTTTAATTTACCACAGTTTTTTTGCACAAAATAATTTTCATTTATAAAATGCTTACAGTTTTCTTATTTTTTCTGTTTCAATTTCATGCGTTTCATAGTAAAACAGCTAGATTGAACACACCCTTCTCTTCTTCTTTTTCTTTCGATTCAGTTTTTTGTTGGAATACCATTTTTCGATTTGTGCGTAACTGAATGCGGGAACGTAATCGAAATGCAGAATAAGGGTGAAAATGTGTTTATTTTTTAGCGAAGTAGCACACGATGGGTTCCGCTAGTATTTTATTAAAAACTGACCTCGAGCTCAGCAAAAATTATTTTATTTTATTACAGAAATTTTAAGACAAAAAACCACTACTTATCATAGCTTTTGGATAATAATGTTTACAAATGTACAATATTTTCATTATTTTCTTAAAGAATTTATTACAGAGATAAAAAATATGTCAAATTTTTAATAGGCGGCCTTCACCATCCTTCCAAATTTAATCCATTTCATGTCAAAAATATTTAAATTTTATCACTAATGATATTTATGTATTACAATTCTTGTTAATAGATATAAATTAAAATGGCACACATGCTAGTGATTTTTATTTCGCTAAATATAACGATTGACAAATTGAAAATATTATTCAAATATTCTAAAGATGAACTCAGAAATGATTAGATGTTATTTCGGAAACCTTATAAAAACAATAAAAGTTGCTCATCAATTACAAGTACAATATAAATTACATACAAAATAATTGACAAGTTTATCAGTCCCAAACTCTAGGGGAAGTTTTTCGTTTGTTCAAATAGCTAGCCAACTAGTATATCGTCACATAAAATGCAAAAAAACTTAATAATATTAATAAAATGAGCCTTACATACCATACAAATTTATCGTTAAAATGTACCACCATTGTAAACTTAATTTAAAATTTTGCATGTTTTATAAAAATTTCAGTCATCCCGAATTTGCCATTATCATTTAAAGGTCGTTACCGAAAGAAATGTACGAGAAAGCAAGTATGTTCGTTCATATTATGGAAATATTTGATTTTGTATGTGTATAAATAAATCATGATTTTTATATCAAGATTTATTCCATGCTGGAAGTTGTTTGTTTAAAAAAAAAAATATTCAAGAGATTTCTTATGTGACATAGTGCATTCATCCCATACAATAAGTGAACTTGTTTTTATAAGCTTCACCTTCGTGAGAAGGGTATATAAGTGTTTGTCATTCCGTTTGTAATTTCCACAATAAAATTTTCTGACCCTATAAAGTATATATATTCTGAATCGTTATAGTTAGCGGAGTCGATTCTTCAAAATCTTCAATAATTCTGTCAGACATGCTTTCGTAAGTTTCCTATTTAAAATCAACAAAATCCGTCCATAAATAACGGAGATATGAGCAAAAATCCGAGACAACATCTGAAAATTTCATAAAAAAAGACAATTTATTGCATGCTTTGACAAAAAAGCAACAAAAACGTATGTTGGATGTGTGTTGTTTTATTTGCTTTTCGTTTTTTTTTTTTTTGGTGTTTCGTTTCGTTTGGCGTTGTTGTTTTTATACCCTTCACCTTCGTGAGAAGAATATATATGATTGTCATTTTGTTTGTAACTTCTACAATACAATTTTTTTAAGTTTTCTTGATATATTTAGGATGCTAGGACGCTGAAAGTGGGCAATTAATGCATCCACAACAAAGTTGAAAGTTATATAAGATTCGGCATAGCCAAATATAGCACTCTTACTTGTTAATACTACAGACATGCCAGAATCTTTATCGATGTTACATGTTTGTGTTTCGGAATGGTTTATTTTTAATGGAAGCTTAAGAACTGAGTACGCTGAACGCCCACCATCGAGTAACGTTGATGCTGGTAGTCCAAGCTAGCTAATAATTTTGTTGTTGATCTAAATACATATATCCTCAAGTAGTATGAGTGCCTTATTGAAAATGTCATCCGAAAACTGGATTTCCACATTGGGATTCGTTCTAAGTGCCTTCTGATCCAAAGATTTTTTGGATCAGAAGGTGCGCAAGTCATTAAAATAATTGCAAACAGCGTTCGAATTTGTGGCGGAATACACGTGAAAGCTTCTTCTGCCAATGTCGTGTCCCAATGCTGATCGTTTTCAAGTAAGCCGAGTCGATAAAATGCTTCTGTATGTTTCACATATTTCTTCATTAACCGTTTTCAAAGCTTGGAATGATGTTGAACCTTTGACTGTGTGAAGCAACATAGTAGCAGTCAACGATATTTGGATTGAAAATTGAAAAATATTGCGGATATCCGACGTGTGCTACTACGCTAAAAATTATTTTTTTTTATGTAGGGGTTTTATAATAAAATATTTTTAGCTACATAAAAAATATTTTTGTAAAAAAAGTACCAAAAAGAGGAATCAAGTTGACTCCTTACAAGTCCAAATTTCAAAAAAGTGCCAAAATCCATTTGAATTTGATCTACACATCGTGTGGGGTACCTACATACAAAATTTCAAGACATACAAATTTTCAAAAGTTCAAATTTGAGAAAAATGTTTGTATGGGGAAATTTTAAAATCGGCTTTACGAATAGATCGGATGAACCTAATGTAGTATTTTAGGTGTCTAAAATCATCTTAAGAAAATTTCCTTTCCAATGAAACCGGTTTGGAGCTAATCAGTTGTATAGTTTTAGAGTCTATAACTGACATAGGGTGAAACATTTTTTGTATTTAATATATATAGATTATTATAGATACAATAGAGAAATATTGAAATATTTAGTGTTCACGCTTATTTCGTTCAATATTTAATTTATTTGGACGTATTTCGGAATTCCCGATTATGAATCAAACATTTAAAATTCAGCTTTATCGATTCATTTGCAGTTCAGATGGCGATATGTCAAGTAAAGTGTATGTCTGTAGGTAAATATTGTATGTGACGTAATGTGTGGGACCATATAAGTTAAGGAGCTTCAACACCTATTTAAAAATGTTTACTGTCATGATTCATTTCTAAACATTTTGCCATTTTATGTTCCTTGTATTTGTATTTGCTATTATTATTTTTGTTTTCGAAATACTATGAAAATATAACTAAGTATGTATCATTATCTTGTTCTATTTATTGTTTACAAATGATAACATTGTTTTTATGCCCTACACCACCATAGTGGGGAGGGTATATTGGGTTTGTGCAGATGTTTGTAATGTGCAAAAAAATATTGTCCCAACACACACCTAAAAGTATAGCGATCAACTCAGAGTCGATTAAACGATGTCCGTCCGTCTGGCTGGCTGGTCGGCTTGCTGGCTGTCCATGTGCGCAAAGCATAGGTTGCAATTTTGAAGATATTTCGATAAAATTTGGTACATGTAATTTTTTCCGCCTAAGGTAGAAGCCTATTGAATTTGGCTGAAATCAGTTCTTTATTTCACCTAGCGCCATACAAATGTCCTCCGGAATTTGGACTTTATCGTTCATAAATGTTTAATTTATAAAGGTATCTACACAAATTTTGCTCAAAATAAGTTTTGTATATACAAAATTTATGTCACCAAATTTTATTATGATCGGTTTATAATTAGTCATAGCATAGAGCATAAATCTCTTAAATATGTTGGTGTACATATAAAATTCAACACAAATAACTTTCAAATAGACATAAATCACACGAGCTAAGTTCATGGCGATCGGTCCTCTTCCGAAAATCATTCAAGAAAATAAATTACTGAAATTTTAAAAGAAAAATATTTTAGCTCATTTACATAGTGTATGGTATAACTGGGTGGGCTTGACCGACCATACTTCCTTACTTGTTTTTTTATATACTTAGTCAACCTATCTATAATTTTGAAAAACGAGTACGTAAATTCTTAGGGGGGCTTAACACCATATTGGTGACTCTAAATACAGAGAGTCTTATATTTGTAATTGTTTGTTATAAACAATTTTATCCACCTGAATATAAGGATTGATTTATTTTATTATGTGAACTAGTTGAAAAGCCTGACCATGCCAGGCAAATCATCAAAATCGAAAAATCCAAACAGGTTTCAATAAATAAAAAATCTAAAGATTAATTAATTCATTTTATTATAGAAATATATAATTTAATGTTAATAAAATAATAAGCCTAATTGACAGAATCATACATATCAAAAAGCAATAACTAAAGTTGACTTAAATTTCCTTCAGTTACTTCGTTACTAAACCAAATATGAATAATTTTCATAAGTCTGCTTTTACACAGGGCAAGTTTACTTGAAGCAAGTCTCTTCGATTCTATTTTAAAATTGCTCGTCTGTTTACACACAGCAAGTCTGTGTTGAATTTTGTATGTCAAAACCTAATAGACGCCATAGAGAAAATGAGAAAACAAAAGAGAATTGAAGATACTTGCCAGTACAAGCAAGTGTGTATCCCTCTTCTTTCTTCTTGCCTCTCTCTCCTATAAACTCAGACTTGCGGCAAGAAAACTTGCCCTGTGTAAAAGCAGACTAAGTTAACAAAAAATAATCGAAAAATTTCTTTATAGACAATATTCTTTGAGAATACTGTGAAAATGCGGTTACGAAGCATACCCTCCTTCGCATCTTCATGAATCACGTTCACACTAACATCATGTAGAGATCTTGCTCTAGAAAATGTAACATACATTTGGCCATGGCTAAAAACTGATTTATGAGGCGGCATATCAGATGGTGAAAGGCTGTTCAAAAATTCGATCGGATAGTTTTCTCTTTCCTCTATGCTTTCACATTCTACTGTCTCAATATTCAAGTATTTTAGAGGGCGAGCGTTCCACAGCCCTCTAAAAGGTTTAACACCTCCTCGTTGATTTAACAAACGTCATCATTTCTAGGGCAAATAATGGCAGATTTTGAATACTTTTCTACTGTAGAAGAATTAATTTCAATAATATATTCTCCAAACTCCGATGTTAGCTCTCTATTGCCCATTTTTAAAAGCCAATCTCTGTATGTCGCATCCGCTGGTCGGATGTTGGTTTTTATTGGTAAAATTTTAATATTTGACCAGAGAACTGAGTACTTCAAGGAAGTTTGTACAACAGCAGCCCTGGGAGCATGTGACAAACATTGCCAAAAATAACATCCAACCAGAAAGTTCTCGCCTCCAAAAGGATTTTGATTTTTCAGTAATGTTTATAATAATTCATCAACAGTATTAAGTGCGTGACTGGGTGCCATTGTTGCCTGTCCCATATTATAAGTTTGGTTTCTTTAATTTGTTGGACATCATTTGTATTTGCTCTCATACTTGAGGTCAAAGTCTTCGTTAACGGCACTGAAATTTTAAATTGAGAGTGATAGGTACGTCCTCCTTTCAAAATATTTGCCGCTATTCCTGTCGATCCTACAGGCAATACTACGTCACCCTTTCCTCTGATCACTCTTAGGAAGGTTTTTTATAGGTAGGTCTTTCCACTTTCACCAGGTCCATCCATAAAACAGATTGTACCATTCTGTTGAACATATATTGCGTACATTACTATTTCAAATACTATAGTCTCTTCAATATTCAAAGACGATTCGGAATGTTTAGATTAGTGCAAGTTACAAAAACCACGTACTATTGAAATCAGTTCATATAGCCACCCTTAACTACTAATATTTTGTATGTCATTACTGGGAACTTAAACATTTTATATAAGAGCAGAAAATTGTAGTAAATATCAGGAAAAATCAATAAAATACAAAATTAATATTTTAGTAAGATTTTCTTATGCTAAATTCCCAATTTTATTGATAAATTCACTGAAATTTATTGTTGGGGGGTAAGCTAGTTCCTATGCGCATTTCACTGGTTGCTTAGGCCAGATCATCAGGAAACCTTTTCCCAAAAGGCTTTAGAAAAACTTAAGATATTATACAAATAAAACTATAGAGTGAATGAGAATTACAGACACTCAAGCTTTATTTGTAAAAATATCAAACAAAAACAAAACACCAACAAAAATGTGGCTCCGTTAGCACTATCCACATGACCAATACTATTTGCATATCCGTTATTCCCTTAATCGGTCTTCATACAAATCTAGAAAATATTCGAATTGTATCTAATAAAATATTTTGCAACTTTGTGTTATTTAAGGTTTAATTAGTCAACTATTTTCGAATCGTAATGACTTACAAACATCTTCATTAAGTAGTTTGAATCAGCTGATTACTAATTCCATGATAAACATACGATAAGCCACACTGATTCGAAACCTGTACCGCAATTCTGTAACTTTTTATACTTTCCTACCGATGTCGTTAAGTAACGAAAAATAAAATTTGCTTTAACGAATTTAATATTCATTGTTTGAAGTTAACGATTTCTCGTTATGGCTTAACTAGAACATTTTATTTGTCGTTAACCTACCGACAAATATCTTTATCTACCGACTATTTTTAACGAAAATAATCGGTAAAATTTAATTCGGAATATCTCTTAACGATAAATATTGTTAACTAACGAATTTTGATTACTTAACGACATAATTTTGTCGTTAAAAAGTTACAGAATTGCGATACTGATTTTATCGTTTACCTATGTTACCCACACCAAACTTATTTTCGTTAAGTTTGAATAAACTTTCGAAGCTCGGAATTGTAATGACTGTTGGTTAAAAAAAATGTTTCATATCGAAGAATATCAACTGATATTCTGTTATAATCATTCGATTAGTCAAATCATTCGATTAGTAACAAATCACAATGAATGCTCCCCCATATCTGCTGAACATTTCCTTTATACAACGCGTTGTATATTTCACTTTTTCATATGTTAATGTGACTAAGTCAAAACCATTGACTTGTGTTGAATATAATATTAAGAAAATTTAAAAAAATTTTTTAGTTTGAAAAATGCAATATTTTTGAAAGACGGAGATTAAAAGTCGCATATTTTTGAATATAATTAACTTATCTAAACAAAAAAAATTAGTCCGGAAAAAATGTGGACCAAATTGTTCCTAATATTTGCAATGCTATCAAAATTTTTATAAAAATTTTAGTTTTAGAGCTCAATAAATATGTAATATGTAATAAAATCTTTATTTATTAACAAAACTAAACATAATTTGCAGGGTTTTTTAAATTTATCATTCTAAATAACAAAGTGTAAAAAAAATTGTCAAAAGGTCAAGCAATTCCTAAAAACTAGAGCGAAAATCCCAAAAATGGCATTTTTTACAATTTTGCCCACAGGTCCTAAATTTCCTTCGGGGCTGGGAAAATGCTTTAAAAATAAATAGGAATCACATCAAGGTTTCCAAAACTTCTTTCTGTTTTCTGATCCCAGCTTTGGGATTTTAGAACATGTGGTCCAAAGTTAAAATTTTGATAAAAAAAGGTCGAATTCCGAAAGACGTAAGGGCGACATATTCGAAAAGTATGACATATTTTTTAAACCAAAATATTCTCCGTAAAGATATCTTACAGATAAACATCAAACTGTTATATGTTCTTAAAGAAGGTTTTATTTTAATAAAAAACGAGTTAAGTCACCTTTTCGCCCAAAAAACAGCAAAAATCTACAAATTTTTGAATTTTTAAATTGAAAGTCGTTTATTTTCGGATCCGTAACTGATATTGTTCTGGAATTTTTTGCATATTATTGTTAATTTAGTTATCTAACTAATGAAAAAATTCGAGTCCATTCGGTTCAAAAATACGCCCTATATTTTTAAAAAAGCGGACCAAGTTATGGCAAAATTTGAAAATTTAAATATTGAAATGCTTATTACTCGAAAATTAGAGATAAATAGCACACGCAAGCATGTTTTTTCAAGACCTAGCCGAGCGCTTCCCAAAAATTGAAATCGGATGGGAAACAAAAAAATAGCACGTGTTTAAAAATATTACATGTCGAAGGTACCCTACTTTGAGCCCCCATAGCGCCGCGCCTGGAGCATTTGTAGGGTCTATTTTAATAACTTGAACTCGAATACTCCTTGGCTACCCCCACGTCAAATTATCGGGCCATCCGTTTAGAAATGCAAGATTTATTTCCAAAAAATTTTGATTCTGCCCCACTGTGCAACGCTAAATCCATAAGTTGAAATGTGTGGTACCAAAATTAATAAGAGGAAAAAAGGAAAATTTAAGAAATAAGTAAGATCGTTTCATAGATTTTTAAAAAAGGGGCTTTTGCCGATATGTATACAAAAATCGCTCTACCGAATTTTATAAAGATCGGTCCATAATTGGTGATAGCTCCTATATAAGTACCACTTCCAAAATACACATTAACCTACATAAATATGTGATGTAATTTTTCTTATTAAAAAACCCAAGTTTTAAAATATCTTATAAGATGCATTATGAGTCCTTAAATCTAATTGTAATTATTAATTACTGTGTGTATCTTTTTTTTTAATTTCGTTAAATATGCCATTTTCTTAATAAATTAATTTATTAAAGTACTAAAATAATAACATCTTCAAAGTTTTAAATGACTCAGAATTTAAATGAATCTTAGACGAGAAATATGTACTCGTATTATAGTGACTCATACATCTGGGTAATTCAAGTTCATATTTTAAAGATGGTTGTTTTTATAGAAACAATTAATTATTTATAGGTAGTATTATTGGTAAAATATTACCCAACTTAATGGTTCTCTCTAAATATTTAAAATTATACGTATTCATTCGTATCTTTATTTTAAGTACATTTACAAAGTAGAATACTATGATTTCACAGGCTTTATACTTTTATTAATTTCAATTCTATATGGGAACAACAAGTAAATATGAAATAAAAAAAATATATATTTATATTTTCTTTATCAAACGACCACAAAATGTTAAATATAGATAAGATATAGATGGTGTTGTTCTGAACAGTAATAGAACGTACATATTCTTCTATGACCCAAACAACTTTAAGTACATTCCCATTAAAAAGGCTTTGCTGGCAAAAACATTTCAATTAATCGAACAACAGTAAGCGACGTGCACGGTATTATTTCCTCGCGAATCATCAATACGATTAAATTTTAATTGTGCAATTTGAAATATTTTAATTTTCGTTAAGAATTAGAACAAAAAAGAATAAAAATGAATTGTCTAGCACATATTGTTAAATATATTCTGTATATTTTTAATTTAATATTTGTGGTAAGAGAAAAAAATACAATTGGAGGAGATAAATTAAAAAGTTTGAAATCGGAAGTCATACAACAATTACAGACATACATATGTATGTACTTATATTGAGTGAAAACCCAGTTAAAAAAGTGATTCATATAAAATTTGTACATCAAACTAAAATTGCCCTACCAGAGCAACTGGAAAATATTTTACTAATAATGTCAAAAGATCTTCAGGAGAATTGGTTTTACCTATCTAGATTCAAAGACATTTTTGAAATTGGGAACCACACAATTTCTTTTGTATTTTCTTTTAAATTCACTCTTCGTATAGCCTTTGCATAGAAATATTGGCATTGTTCCACGTAATTCTTAGCTCCAGATACAGTAGATATTAAATGTAATTTCACTCATCAAATCTTATCTTTAAAGTATTCACAAAAGTTAACATTTAACAAAGGCTTTGATTTCAAATCATTGTGATAAAACTTCTATGTTTGCTAAGTAGAAGCCCTGCAGGGAATGCCAATAGTAAATTTGTAGTGATTTACTATTGACATTGTCAATAGCACTACTACCATATGTACCCCAGCCAATGTAATATTCTATTGACATTTAACATTAGCTTGTCATTGAAAATTTACCAGTAGACTGTATAACTAGTGACTAGGTAGTTACTTTTTATATGTATTGATTGCACAACATAATAAAAAAAAACTATTGACTCGTCCGTTGACAATAGCTCCAGAAATACACTACAACTGTTGTCTTTAACGTATCTGTACTGACGCTTAAAGGAAAGTTGTCGACATTTTAACTAGTGCAATTGTCGATAGAAAAACAGTGTTGACATAGAGACATATGGTTCTAGGCTGACTACAGGGAGGCCAATTATTAAAAATTTAATTGTAATTCAGAAATTTCCATATATATTTCTGAAAGTTCTATTTACAAATATATCTATCACGTTCTATAAAAAAATCTAAACACATGTGACGAAAATATCGCACTCGTTACTCTAAAGAGAGTCAACTGAAAATGTTTAAATTCTCAGTAGAGGCAAAAAACTGTTTTTATACCCTTCACCTTCGTGAGAAGGGTATATATAAATTTGTCATTCCGTTTGTAATTTCCACAATATAATTTTCCGACCCTATAAAGTATATATATTCTGGATCCTTATAGATATGTCCGTCTGTCTTTCTGTCTGTCTATCTGTCCGTCTGTCTGTTGAAATCAATTTTCTGAAGACCCCAGATATCTTCGGGATCCAAATCATCAATAATTCTATCAGACATGCTTTCGAGAAGTTTCCTATTTAAAATCAGCAAAATCCGTTCATAAATAACGGAGTTGAACCTACAATGGGTCAAAATCGGGAAAAATATTTTTTAACCCGAATTTTTTCACAAAAAACTCTTTTTTCACTAATAAATTTTTAAATTAAAAAAAAAAAATATTTAAAAAAATTTCGAAAAAATTTTATTTTTAAAAATATAAGAATTTTTTGAATTTTATTTTAAAGTATAATTTGGTGAAGGGTATATAAGATTTGGCACAGCCGAATATAGCTCTCTTACTTGTTTCAATACATTTCAATGAAAGTTGAAGACAGATACAACAGTATATTTTGGCCAAAGAGTACATCGCTTTCTTGCAAAAGTGAAAATTGAAAAATTTTGAGTTGAATCTCTTTAAAGCAACCAGTGCCATATATTGAAATAAATATATAATAAATTTGTTTGATAATAATATACCAAAAGTTTCCCACTTTAGAGCCTTGTGACCTCTTCGGAAATTCAAAACATAAACATAACTAAGTATACCTCTTCTATAGCACTGTGAAGTTTATCTTTTATATCAGACTATCCGTTTAGAAATTACAGATTTATTCCCATTTTTATTAATTTCCTTTAAACCTGTTTCAATTATGGACTGAAAGTGACCACAAACTTATTTATACCAGATTGAGTTTCAATATTTATATACATTAGGGTGACACTTATTGTCCACGTTTGCGATTGTCGATGCTCCCAGGGTCTAAAATTGTTCTGCGTCATCTAAAAATCTAATGTTGAAAATTTTAGCATTTAATCATTTAAACGTAGCACATTTTATTTGTAGTTTCATGTTTTAAGTCATAGTAACAATATTTTTCAAAAAATTTCAACAATCACAGAAATGCATATTGATATTTCGATTTCAAACAATATGTATTTAAGTATGTATAAGTAATATGTAATAATAATTTCCTTCCAGATATGCGGCATATTATTGATCATCTTGGGTTCGCTTATAATTAGTAATTTGGGAGATTTTTCTTCATTTTCTGAAGCCGTCAACATCGATACGATACCCATTCTAATTATTGTATTGGGTTGTATAGTTTTTATAGTAGCGTTCTTTGGTTGTTGCGGTGCCATACGGGAGAGTATATGCTGTACCACAGTAGTAAGTTGACAATTTTATACACATTTTTCCACTTTAAGTTTCTCTACTTAAAATTATTTTTTATTTTTTTTTTTTTTAATTTTAGTATGCTGTGTTTATGTTTATACTCTTTGCCTTACAATTGGCCTTAGTGGTATGGATTTTTGTGAAACGTCAACAATTCCTTAATACCATGGGTGAAGTAGTTGATAAGGCCTGGGAACAGAACAACGATGCCAATGGCTATCCCATGAATGCCTTAGAGATTGCTGTAAGTATATATTAGTACATATTGTTTTTTATATTTAATTAATTAAATTTTATTTAAATTTGTTTCATAATAAAGTTTAAATGCTGCGGTCGAACTGGTTATATGAACTATCTTGCTGCTGGCAATGATGTGCCAAAGTCGTGTTGCGGTTCGATGACGGCCGAATGCCCGATTAGTGTTTATGAGTTTCAACCAGGCTGCCGTGCTCAATTTGTAGACTTCTGGGCTTCTAATACGAACATTATACGTTATGCTGGCATTGGTGTGGCTCTAGTGGAACTTGTAGCCTTCACATTTGCCTGCTGTCTAGCCAGTAGCATACGCAAATCGAGTCATAAGATGTAAAATTTTAAATAGAGTCTAGGAAATTCATTCCCATTTCATTTACAAAAATGTTTGCATTTTTCATTAGAAATTCACCTCATTAATTTTATTTACTAAATAAATAGTTTAAGAATAAAAATCATAAAAAATATTTTATTTATAATTACAAAATAAAACATATAGTTGTCACAATCATATGTTAATTCCTTTGTATTTTCAAAAACCATGAAAACCTCTAGGAACCAGAAAATATGCTATAAAAACAGTTTTTTGTACATAAAAGAGCATAAAATATGCTCTTACAATTTTAAAAATTTACAAAACAAAATCTATTTAATTTTCGAAACCAAAAAATATTTATTACTAGCTTTTTTTTGAACATGTTTTTATTATATGTTATTCAGGACCGCTGTTTATTTTACATTTCATTTAGTAAAATATAGTAGGAATATATAATAAGAAATTTTGCAAATAAAGAAATCTATATTCCACATATCATGAATTGAAGTCCCGATTAACAAGTTTTGTATATTTGTATCTACTTTACTTAAATATGGAAAAAATTAGAAAACAAAAAGATCTTCCAGCATTTTAAAACCCGGAATATCGGTATAATTAATCGATATTATCATCGATTAATCTCTATAATAATGTATTGTTACGTTTTTTACCTTTTAAAAACGTGGGTTTATTTCCTTTAAATAAATCGGATATGTACTTTTGATTGCAAATAAAAGCAGTTTTTATAGTTTAAAATTGTAAAAACTCTTTATTTATTTAGAATGTACAACAACAACAGTTCAAATATTCACTCAGTGTCTTTATACACGTTTATCAATTCGCAAAAATGCACACAAACTTTATAATGTACAAACACACATGTACACGACAATTGATATTAACTCTAACAGCGCCATAAACTCAACTCATGACGGCAGCCTCTGCCACCATTTATACATGCACTGCCATCTTCATCCGAGTAGTCGAGATTGTTCTTAACGGTCAACTAGTATGTTCGATTTCTAGAGCTTTCGATATCATTGCCAGCAGCCCAAACATTTAGTGTTGTCATACTTACAAACAATGTCAATGATGGACGTGCCTTCAAACATGATGAATGCTGCAGGCAGTCGTTACAGACCGTTGAATTCAAATTGTCATTGCACATTCGTAACAATACTATACTACTATATTTTAAATAAACTTTTATTTTGTTTAAAAAAAGTGGTTTTATTGAAGAAAGTACATAATTTGTATATAGTCCAAAGTGTGTATTATATCAGGATTCATCTATAATCCATAAAGTGGCATAAAAATAAATTCGGTTATAGTCCTAATTTGCTTATAGTACACAAACATTGTGCAACTGTATTTGTAGACTATAAACAAAAACTACAGTATTACATTAATATTCTACCAATATTCATAATCTAAGTCCCAATAACAAACACTGAATATGGATATTAGAGTGTTTATACCAATGTAATTTCTATAATTGTCATCTAATTTAGGTGGAGGGTATTTAAGATTCGGCATAGCCGAATATAGCACTCCAACTTGTTAAATTTTCAAATGCAATTTTTTGTTCATTACTCCAACATCAGACTGTATCATCTTTCAAAAGATCTCTAAAATGCTTATTTTAGGACTGCAATCAATAAAAGTTCCTAAATAGATAATCATACCTAAGAATTCTTGTTTATTTGTTGGTACTGGCATTGCCAAACTAGATTTAATTCGTCCTTCATCTGGTCCTACACCACTCCCACTAAAAATGTGTCCAATAAACTTAATTTCCTGCTTTAAACAAATAGATTTTGTCTTGATAAATTTTAAGCCTACCAACTTGAATCTTTCCAGGAGTTTATTTAAAATTTCATTATTTTGATCAACATTTGGTGCAAAATCAAAAAATCGTCCATATGTCACTAATCCTGATATATCACCGACAAATCTTATCATTTCACCATGAAAGATTTCTGGTGCTGAACTAATGCCAAAGGGCAGACTTAAAAACCGATACCTCCCGAACGGAGTGTTAAATTTGCATAACCTAGATGAAGAATTTGCATCTAGTCGGCTAAAAATTTTACTATATTGACAATTTATTGTATTGACTCTTTTGATTAAATACATTTTGTTGACAGTGTTGATGGACATCAAGTTCGTCTGAGCTCCGATATCCACCTGGTAAATTACGTTCTTACCATTCACATAGATGTTGACGTTCCATATGTTGTTGTTACTCATATGTTTGTTGTTGTAGTTTATCTCTTCGTTGATGATTATTTCGTTAAGCGATCCCACAAAAACATTTTCTTCATCTGAGTTTTTATTTTCACCAATCTTTTTGACAAACTTCTTTGGTTGTTGTTTTTACCAGAGGATTTTAAAAAACCAATTTCCGCATGCAGGCAGTTACATACTGCACTATTGACTCCTCGGTTTTATGTCGGCGGGTAAAAAACGTATGTCATTCCATGGCCAAATTTACGTTCGGTATATTCTTATTATTTATAGTATCGATCTCCTTATTAAACGAATTAAAAATCTCGAGGCACTGCGGTCCCATATTGTGCAACAATAACGTCAGTGCTTCATCACTAAAAATATAAATTAATTTCTTTTCAAAATTTGCATGTCATATTTTGATATAATATTTTAGGCGCATATTTTACAATAATACCCGAGAGGCCCAATTTTGAGGTGATTCGCATTGGTCCTCATTAGCGGTAGGAAGCTGAAGAATTGCTAATCATCTCGAAAACACCTCAGCTGCAGCCATGAGAAATTTCGTATCAATATCTCCAATACTTCCCGAGATACCGAATAATTTCCAAAAAAAACACTGAGAGTTGTTGTTTGCTCATAATTAAGTCAATAAAGATTAAAAAAACATTTGACCAAACTAGTGGTTACGTTTTGTTTGTCAAATAAAGATTAAAAAAACATTTTATATATTAGATATCATTAGGGGAATCACAATTTTGTAGCAGTTCAATGTCTATAATCTAAAGTTAAGATTATGTGTGAATTCCAAAATATAAAAATTACTTAGCAGTGCTATCTTTATTAAAACATAGCAATAGCGTTCGACCGAAACCAGTTTATCAGGCCGAAACTGAACCTAATATTCGGCCTGATCCGAAACATGATGCGTTCCTGTCAGTAAGCCGAGCCGACGAGTTGTGATATATTAGGACATTATATTAATAATATTACTGATAAGAGAACTTATGAATTGAACAAATGTATTTAAAGCTTTTAATAAAACAAAATAAATAGGGCTCATAAAAAACATGTCAGTACCGCAATTCTGTAATTTTTTAACGACAAAATTTTGTCGTTAAGTAGTCAGAAATCGTTAGTTAAAAATTGTCGGTAGTTAACGATAAACTTCGAAACAGTTTATGACGTAGATGATAATAGCTGATCGTTAAGTTTTTCATAAATCCTCAAAGCTTTATTTGTAATAGTATTGGTATCAATTGGGATTCGTTTTTGAATTTGATCTTCTATCCAGTTCATTAGTGCTATTTCCATTTTTCAATTCCAGCTGCTACACTTTTCCTGATTATGTTTTAATTTCTATATAGATAACTATTTTTGATAATTGTGCAGGATATATTTACTGAAAAAATTAATTTTTGCTAAAAATATTTAAAAACAAGTAAGAGAGCTATATTCGGCTGTGTGGAATCTTATATACCCTTCACCAAATTATACTTAAAAATAAAATTCAAAAAATTTTTTTTTAAAATTTAAATTTTTTTTTTTTAATTTATTAGTGAAAAAAATTTATGACAAAAGAATGTTTTTTGTGAAAAAAAATTCGGGTTAAAAAATATTTTTTCCCGATTTTAACCCATTGTAGGTCCAACTTTGTATAGCCTTATATACATCGTTGAAATGGACTTTGAAATATCTATGATTAGATACCCATATTGTCTATATTTATGACTTAGTAATCGAGATATAGATAAAAAATAGGCCAAAAATAGAGGTTGTCTCGGATTTTAGCTCATATCTCCGTTATTTATGGACGGATTTTGCTGATTTTAAATAGAAAACTTTTCGGAAGCATGTCTGACAGAATAATTGAGGATTTGGATCCCGAAGATATCCGGGGTCTTCAGAAAATTGATTTCAACAGACAGACGGACAGACAGACAGACGGACATGGGTAAATCGACTACGCTATCTATAAGGATTCAGAATATATATACTCTATAGGGTTGGAAAATTATATTGTGGAAATTACAAACGGAATGAAAAATTTATATTTACCCTTCTCACGAAGGTGAAGGGTATAAAAAATCGAGGTAATTTCCACATTCCTTGATATAAACGAAAACCAAAGAAATCGTCTAAAAGTAAAATCGTGTAAACCGAGGGATAGGTGTACTATGTATTAATTTCAAAAATAATTTTAGGTGGCCTGCATCTCCCTTTTTACATTGTGGACTCCATTAATCTTTTTTCATTTTTAACAGAAAAGTATTTTCCAGTTTTTGTGGATGCTTTTGAAATTTTTAACATTTTTAGACATTTTACTATGAAATATAAATCTTTGGATCTTTATTTATAACATTCGAAACTTGTTTTTCCTTTAATATTCAATAATGTTTTTCTTTACAAAAGATTCGGTATTCGGCCAAATTAACGAATACTGGTATTATTATGATTTATGCATAATCCGAATATTCGGTCGGACTTTACATGGTTGCGTTATACTTTTAGATTATTGATCAACCATTCAACAATCTATGTATTTAATATAAACGTTAATTCCAGAATTTTTGGTATAAATGGAGAGCGCACAACTTAATACATTACTGTGTTAGAATTTGATTATTTTAATATATGACCAATATAATGAGTAAATAAATACATATTTTTTGTTACTAGAATCGTATAAACAAATTGTGATAAGATATGAGTAGCAATTTGCACACTTCTAAGTAGTTATGTCTCCATTATTAAAAAAAAAAACCTTTTCAAAAATCTAGTTGTTAATAATCCGTCTAGTGCATATAACGAAATCAATCAACACAACAATTAATAATACAATTAATAAATAATTTCATATGTTAATTACTTTTTGAGATCATTGGATAAAAATAATATTATACAATAATGGAGCGGTTTTTCAAATCTCCAATTATTAATTACATTTTGTACATTTGTAATGCTGTATTTGCGGTAAGAGTCTTTTTTTTAATCTTCGGTTATACAGTTGATAAGTGTACAAATAAATCTTCATTATTATTTTCATACATCTGGATCGAAGTTTGGTAAAGAAAAATAGGTAACGCGCATACTTTTTTATAACAAACTAACACGTTTTTATTAAGTACTAGGATCGCCCGGTGGCCGAAATTTGACCACTTTTAAAACGTTTTTTGAAATAACTTTGAAACAATTTTTGCATTGGGCATATCTAGAGAAAATAACCTTTTAAACCATATATGTTTCATCAATATTGGTCAATAACATACTTAAAAGTGTACTACAAATAGTTAATAATGTTGTATTGTTATGATCCTAACTTAAGGAGTTAATCAGTTATCGGGATATTCATTGAAATTCATGAAACACGAATTACAATTACAATTCTTTCAAACTTCTTGAAAACCAAAAAAAAAAAAAAAAGAAATTAACTTGAAAGTGAATAATACAACAATGCTCTATTTGGCTAAGCTGAATTTTGTATGCGCTACTTAAGAGAAAAATTCAAATTTTATTTTTGTTATGGTGAAAAATAGATATAAATTGATTTTATAGATTTTTTTATACCCTTCACCTTCGTGAGAAGGGTATATATAAATTTGTCATTCCGTTTGTAATTTCCACAATATAATTTTCCGACCCTATAAAGTATATATATTCTAAATCCTTATAGATAGCGGAGTCTGTCTGTTGAAATCAATTTTCTGAAGACCCCAGATATCTTCGATATCCAAATCCTCAATAATTCTGTCAGACATGCTTTCGAAAAGTTTCCTATTTAAAATCAGCAAAATCCGTCCATAAATAACGGAGATATAAGCAAAAATCCGAGACAACCTCTTTTTTTGGCCTATATCTCGATTACTAAGTCATAAATATAGACAATATGTATATCTAAAGATAGATATTTCAAAGTCCATTGCAACGATGTATATAAGGCTATACATAGTTGGGCCAACAATGGGTCAAAATCGGGAAAATATTTTTTAACCCGAATTTGTTTTTCACAAAAAAACATTCTTTTGTCATAAATGTGTTCAACAAATAAATTTAAAAAAAAAATTAAAAATTGGAAAAAACTTTTAAAAAAAATTTTTTAAAAATTAAAAAAATTTTTTTTTTTTTTAATTTTATTTTAAAGTATAATTTGGTGAAGGGTATATAAGATTCGGCACTGCCGAATATAGCTCTCTTACTTGTTTAATATAATTTTGGTATGCTTAATCAGTGTTTGCAATTCTTGGCGAAAAAAATGTCTAAATTCTTTTAAAAGTATGGCTACAATAGGGTAAACATTTATTCATTAAAAACTCATACATTTTATAACAGAAACTAACTTATAATATTATATAACACATGTTCAGACTTTAACAGGACGTAATATCCTGTGACCAGGGCTGCCAGATGAATTTGGGAAAAAATCGTCAATATCCCGATAAAAAAGAAAAAAAATCGTCATTTCGAATTTTAAAAATCGTCAAAAAAAAATCGGAAAATTAAAAAGGTCAATATTTTTAATAGAAATTTTAAATTTGTATTTAAAAAGTGAAGAAAAACATAACAATTCAAATTGATATACTGTTTTCTAATATAAATATGTACACAGTCTTACAAAAGTTTACATACCCCTAATATATTTCCTCTTTATTAATAAATATTTAGTGAACAATTCTTTAATTACTTTTTTTATGCTATTTCGGATTTATTGAGATAAAATAAACACAAAACTAATTTATTTTCATTAAATTCTACTAAAAAACATAAAATAATTAATTTTTTGACATAAAGCTAATTTACATAAGTTTACATACGGGATAAAAAAAAAACTTAAAAAAAATTAAATTAATATTTTGTGTGGCCTCCTTTGGCTTTAATTACAGCAGATAATCTATTTGGCATGGACAAAGCCAATTTTTTTGTTATTTGTGGAGTAATTTTGCTCCATTCTTCCATCAACGCTTCTTTGAGTGCTGGAACTGATGTTACTTGTCGATTTTTAGACCTCGTTTTAAAATATCCCACAAATGTTCAATAACATTAAGATCGGGGGACTGCGGAAGATGTTCCAATTTGTTTTTAACGTTATATAGAAGCCATTCCTTAACTAACTTTGATGAATGCTTTGGATCGTTGTCCTCCAAATTTAGAAGTTGGACGCTGGGAAGGTAGCTATCCTTTAAAATATCGATATACATGGCCTTATCCATAGTACCATCGATGAACCTGAGTTTACCGACACCATTTGCCGCCATACATCCCCAGACCATGACTGACCCGCCTCCATGTTTTACGGTGCAATTAATATTTTGTGGTAATAACTCTGCATTAGGCTTTCGCCAAACTTTTGTTCGTCCATCACCTCCAAAAACCATAAATTTACATTCATCTGTGAATATTACACTCTCCCAAAATGTAGTGTCATTTACATGAGCAGTTTCGTACTTTTAGGCATATTCTAATCGCTTCTGGATATTCACAGATTTAAGTAATGGTTTTTTTCTAGCAACTCTGCTATTGTACCCATTTCTCTTGATACATCGGCGATCAGTCTGATCAGAAACGGTGATTTCTAGATTTGTTCTCATTTTCCGGTTTAGTTCGACGGCACTTAGCTTAGAATTTTCTTGAATCGAACGTATAATAGACCGTTCTTTTCGTTTGTCGAGAGTGCTTTCATAACTTCCATTTTCTTTGAAGTTTTTTATTATTGGTTGGACTGTGCTTTTACTTAGATATAATGAAATTCCAATTTCATTAAAAGATTTGCCATCATTTCTCAACTTAATGACGGTTTTTCGAATTGGCTCAGAAATTTCTTTGCCTTTGCCCATTTTCTTCCACTAAAAAAACTTTTTGATTTTATTTTGCGAGTGTGATCACTTTTAGTAAAAGTAAACTTTCCACCACTGATTTTACACAAAGCATCATAAAAATTGTAGCGCAAATTTAAACGGTACATTTTTTTTTTGCAGAGTATGTAAACTTATGTAACATTAAAAGGATACCAGTTACTCGTGTTTTATTGTTATTTATTTAAAATACCAACAAAATATTATAAAATATGATTGAAATATATTTTTTTAAGTGCATTAAACAAAAATGTAGTTACAACTCTTAATAAAATTATATATTTTCCAAAAAACTAGAAAACTTTCAGACGTATGTAAACTTTTGTAAGACTGTGTATATCAAAAAAACTTATCTTAAAACTGAAGTTTATAAATAAGTGATTACTAAAATAAAAAAGTAAAGCTCAATTTATTTATAATATATGATTTCATTTAGAAGTTTTTTTTTAATTTTTAATAAATCATATAAAAATTGAATCTGTGTATCTTTATTATGAGCCGAACAACCAATCTCTGATATTTACTTTTTAAAAATATGTAATTTCATTAAAGCGTGGTGCTACATACGCTGTAGGTGTTCCAGTTGGAAGGAAAAATTTCTGAAATTAGAGAATAAATTCAAGCTTGGCGATTTCAATTGAATGGGGCAATGTCAGTATATTCTGAATAAATTTTTTCAAAATAAAAAAAGTTGCTGTAGAATTTTCCCGTTTTATTTTAGTAATTTTTTTTCATTAAATTAATTTAAAATCTAAAAATTTCAATTCACGAAATTCAAAATCTAAATATTGATTTTCATGTTCACCGATAAAATCAAAAAATTCTTTAACTATTTCATAAATTAGTGTCATATTTTCGTAATGCAAAAAAACGTCAAATTGCTAGTTTTGTATTTTTGAAACCAAAAATCGTCAAATCTGGCAGCTATGCCTGTGACGATGCTTTTAAAACTGGGTCAATTAATTTTGTAGTGGAGTGAGGTGTCGATTCAACTAGTTGGCCGGTCTTCACATAAGATCTCTTAGGTTTTGAGTTATCGCAATAGATCCATTTTTCATCGCAAGTAATGATTCGGTTCAAAAATTATTTTCTTTTATAGCGTTCAAGCATAATATTAGACATGTTAAATCGTCTTTCAAGGTCTCTCGGCTTCAATTGCTATGGTAAATCCTGCTGCTCGCAAACGCGTTGAAATTGCTGCTGTAGCTCCCAATGATTTCGCAAGTTCTTGCTGAGTTTTACAACAATATTCATGGAGTAATGCCTCCAATTCTTGGTTTTCAAAGTTTTTTGCATGACACGTTAGTTAGGAACGTTCACAATTTTTTTGGGTGATACCATAATGTTTATACTTAAGAAATATTTCTCTTAATCTCTTCATTTCTACTCTACATAATTATTTATTTATTCTTTCAGATATTTGGTTTTACACTGATCGTTGTTGGTATTGTAATGATAAAGAAAATCGGCGATTTTACGAAATATCCAAATGCATCTGATATTAAAACATTGCCGACATTGGTCATTATATTGGGCTTTTTTATTGTAGCGGTGGCCATATTTGGAAGTTTTGGCGTGTTTGTAGAAAATACAATTTTCCTAACTATTGTAAGAATTTATTTTCAACTGAATTTCCTGTGAAAGTGCAAAATAAATTTACTTTATTTCAGTATGGTGGTGCAACGTTTGTGATATTTGTCCTTCAACTGGCAATGATTTCATGGGTTTTTGTGAACATTAGCAAATTTCCCAACTTAAAGTCGGATTTAGTTCTCACGGCTTGGACGCAAAACAATCCCCAGAACTCATACCCCATGGATATTTTACAAATACAAGTAAGAAAAATTTAATATTTTTAAAAATTTATATATTATAAATAAAATTATTTTAATTTTTTAGTTTAATTGTTGTGGTCGTTATGGACCGATGGATTATATCAGTGCTGGTATGGCTGTTCCAAATTCATGTTGCGGTCATTGGATTTTACTGGACTGTCCCGACAAAGTTTACCTAACCAAACCTGGTTGCTACATGGAATTTTATGATTTTTGGGCTGCCAACAACGATATTATTCGATTTGTCGGTATTGTTTTAGCAGCTGCTGAACTTGTCTCCTTGTTCTTTACTTTCCATTTTGTAAGAGCGTTACGCCAGTCGAACAAAAGCTATTAAATTCTTATAAAACTAATAATTAAAACTTAGTTTCAACTGAAGAAGTAAAATTGCTGTATTTGTCAAAGGTGAAGACAAGTGTTGCTACACGAAAAATTTTTAAATTTAAACTGTTCATAGGCAAAAAGAGAAATTTAATTTGTGCACACATGTATGGGTAAAGAAATAAAATATTCGCAACACACCTGCTTCGTTGAATGCTGTCAAGCAACTGAATGAAATATTTGTACAGGGTTTTCCAACAAGAAGTGTTATTTTGATATTAAAAATGGCATTTTTTGAGATAAATGATCGGATGTTTATTTCAGAATAAAGGCCGTTAAAAATGAAAAAAAACCCTTAGAGGACCATATCCTTTTTATGAAATTTTCGATAGCCTCACGAATTCTATCTTTAAGGACTTGAATCGACGCTGGGCTGTTGGCGTAGACCTTATCTTTCATGTGGCCCCAAAGGAAGAAGTCGCAAGGTGTTAAATCACAAGATCTCGGTGGCCAATTGTGATCACCTCTTAGAGAGATAACATGGTCCGAAAACTTTTCCCGTAAAAGAGCAATGGTTTCGTTGCTTGTATGGCACTTAGCGTAGTATTGTTGAAAGTAAACGTTGTCCAGATCAGTATCATACAACAATTTTTGTAGTGAATTTTAATAACTTCAATGCGTTGTTGAAGTGTGTATCGTTCCATTTTTAGTAATGGCGTAGTTTTTAATTGTCAAATGTCAAAGAATAAAAGCTTCAAAAGTGACAGCTACCGAAATACCGGGTGATTCAAAATAACACCTCTTGTTGGAAAACCCTTTATTTTTTACGCTTTTGTTGTGAACGTGTAAATTGACGAAAATCTTCGCAACCTGAACAATGTGAACGCGCATCACTGATTTAAACTCTCGCTAATGTTTCTATTGTGTATGTGAGCTTATGCTTGCTTCAAACGAATCAGTTGCAGTACAGGTTCCCTGTGATGGTCTGACCAGATTGCAGCACATTATAAATCTATTATGGGAGTGTTCATAATTGTTAAATATGTAATAGCAAATAATTTTGTGTATTTCTTTATTACTAAGCTACACAGTACAAATAACCATATACGGATAACACTACGTGATAAAAGACCAACGAAAAAACCCGTGTCTCCCAGTTTTGCCCAATGTATTGGACTTTTATTATTTGTGCAAAAAAGTGATCAGACTCATATCTTGCAAACCGTTCGGAATTTTGATTTACTCTCTGAGGCAAAGTTTTTGGAGGGCCATTAACATTAAAAACATAATACGAATATTTGTTTTTGTAATAGATAGCATAGTATCTCAATGTTGAAGTAAAGAAAAATCAAATGAAATTAAAAAAAATTTCTGCAAATTGTTTACTTTTGCAGCTACCTAAGCGTTACCTAAACAACTTTTAAAAATCATTCCTAGGAAGTTTATCTGTTCTAAAAAGTTGTTTATTGAGATCTTAGGTACATTTTTGCAGTTTTGATCTTGAAGATGAAGTTTTTTATGTTATATGTTCACAATTTTTGTTCTTTATGACAAGAGCTACAACTTTGCCTCAAAGAGTAAAATTCCGAACGGTTTGCAAGATATGAGCCTGAGAACATTTTTTTGTAAAAATGACATCGACCCAAATCTTTGGGCCCATAAAAAAGTACATGACTTTGGGCAAAACTGGGAGACACAAAAAATTACACACAGTGTTATAAAGGGTCTTCCAATAGGGAATTCCGAACTTTGACTGTTGAAAGCGGCCATATTGTCCAAGCTAAATCTGTAGAATGGGCTGTCATTTGTTTATATTGTTTTGACTCAGTGATTTGAGAGCATAGTCATCTCACGTGAAGCTGTCCCGAGATTATAACTTAATCACCATCCGGTAAAAAGTTAGAAAGAGCTAAATGTTGAAGCCAACATTTTGATGAATTTATTTTTTTGTAATTTTTTTACCAGTAGCAAACTGTTAAAAACTTATATAATTATGTTTCATTTAATAGATGTGCAACTGATATGCCCACAGAGTTTTATCGCTTTAAAAACTGCAAAAATTAGAGTCAATTTTTGTAAAAAAAATACAGTTTTATCACAAGGCAAGTTGTTGTCTATAAAATAGCCCATGAAATGCTAAAATTTTAAGGACCAATTGAAAATTTCACAGTATTTTAAACTTTTGTTCCTCAAATTTTTATTATCATATCGCTCATTTGCTGCAACAACGTCATAATTCAGAAAAAGTCGTTTCGAGAAAAACCACTTTGAATGTTTTATGACATTTGACTATTACTTAAATAAATTTTCAACAAATCATGAGATTTTAGAAATATAACTTGTTTCGATTAGTAGATGTTAATATCCTTCTAATTTGTATTTGACCAACATTTTTTCTTGTCAAATATACGTTTATAACAAAAAAACAGTCTCACGGAAAAAATTTTTGACATTATTGAAAACTGATAAAATTATATGAAAGACTATAGAACGGCGCATATTTTGTATTACTCAGCTCAAAAAACATGGATTTTGAGTTATGACGTTGTTGCAGCAAATGAGCGATATATATATCAAACACTAGAGTTTCCAGTTCGGTTTTATCCGAAACTGCGGTTTTTCATGGCGTAAAACTGAAACCGAAATCGACAATTATTCTTCGGTTTTTACTTTTAATGTATTTTCAGTAGAAAAATTCAAAATTTCGAAATGAGAAACAAACTTTTTCATTCAATGATTCATCCAATATCTCTAAAAACAGATCGGTAAAAATATCTTAAGATTTCTTTAAATGTTTTAAATTTTATTACAACAAGTAGAGTGCTATATTCGGCTGTGGCGAATCTTATATACCCTTCACCAAATTATACTTTAAAATAAAATTAAGAAAAATGTTTCTTTTTTTTCGATTTTTTTTTTTTTTTAATTTATTAGTGAAAAATTTGTTTGGTGAAAAAAAAAAAAATTCGGGTTAAAAAATATTTTTCCCGATTTTGACCCATTGTAGGTCCAACTTACTATAGCCTTAAATACATCGTTGCAAACACCGAAAAAAATACGCCAAGCAATGAAACCAACACACATCCAAACATACGTTTTGTTGCTTTTTCTTTTTTTGATAAAATTTTCGAGGTTGTCTCGGATTTTTGCTCATATCTCCGTTATTTATGAACGGATTTTGCTGATTTTAAATAGGAAACTTCTCGAAAGCATGTCTGACAGAATTATTGATGATTTGGATCCCAAAGATATCTGGGGTCTTCAGAAAATTTATTTCAACAGACAGACGGACATTAATCGACTCCGCTATCTATAAGGATCCAGAATATATATACTTTATAGGGTCGGAAAATTATATTGTGGAAATCACAAACGGAATGACAAACTTGGTGAAACTTCTCACGATGGTGAAGGGTATAATTATTGCATCAGATGATGAAGCTGGCTACATTTCGCAAGCTAGGCAAGCACACCTGTTAATAAAGAATGACACAAACTCATTTTAAAATATTAATCATACGAGTATTTCCTGACAATTAAACTTCAAATGACAGTTTATTTCTTTAATTTAAAAAAAAAATAATGCAACATTTTTGTAACAAAGACTTAGTTATTTTTAAATATAAAAGTATGGAGTACTAGCTGACCCGGTGCTCTTCGAAACCCCAATTGGATGTAAGAAATACTACTATTAAGTCTCCCTTTGTGAATTCTTACTCATTCAGGATAACATGTCTCTAGTTATATGTTTATTGATTCATTGTAATGTGGATTCTAGCTCATACGTACCATTCAGACCCACATTTTGTGTTCCCACTCAATATCATGATTCTGGGTCCATTATTATAGAAAATGCTAAAGAAAGGTATCACTAAAGTCACCTTTTGTGAATTCTAACTCTTTCAGAATCATGTTTTCCTAATTTTTAATTTTTATGTTTATTATTATAAAATATTCAAAAAGTATTATTAGTTGGAAAAAAGTACCTGTGAGTTCCTTTTTTAGATTCTTACTCGGTCAGGATCATATGTGTTTAATTTCATTATTATAGAAATTTCAAAAAATACCATTCGAAGAACGAAAAAATACTAATAATTTGTGTATAGATGGCTCAATGACTTTTTTTCTTAACTCAAAAGCATATCAGTAAAATAATTGAATATAATAAAAAGTACCATTAGAGGAAGCAGTACCAATTTTCCACACTTGAACCACTGTCAAGTTTCAAATCAAAGTAATTTCCTTTTTCTAGGTTCAATATTATATTAGAAAATTCAAAAAGTACTATTTGGAGAACGAAAAAATACTCCTTAGTTTTGTTTAGTTCTCCATTTTTGGTATCATAATACAATTGAGCACCCTATTCTTGATAATTTCTTTAATGAGAAGCATATTAGCCAACTTTAATGAATATAAGCTAACTAATTTAATATATTAAAAAGGTACCATTAAAAGAAAAAGTACCAATTTTCCTTTATCCTCTTGAACACCCGTCAAGTTTGAACTTTAAATTTGTATGGCATTTCCTATATTTTCAACTGATTTTGTTTCTATAACACTTAATATTTAATAAATTATCACAAAACCGAACTGAAACCGATCGGTTTTCAATTTTTTAAAACCGAAACCGCGGTTTTGAAATTCTTCGGTTTTTTTGGAAAGTGATAGAGTTGAAATATTATTTAAATAAATGTATGTAGTGGATAAATGTATGTAGTATAAAAAATCATATATCTCTGTATAATTTTTTTCAAAACTTTATTGATTGAAACAATACGTTTTAGATAATATTTATTCAGCTAAATTTAAAAATAGTTATAAAAACCGTTCATACCAAAGTATAAAAAGTAGTTCGACTAACTCTATATACATATGTGTTAGTAAAAAAGTACCTAACTCTAAATAGGTGAGTAACAGAATTACACATGTGTTGGTACCTTTTAAATTTTCTGCTGGCAACAGTTTTATAAAAATGTTTTAAATTTTAATTTGTATGCATTTTCAATACCAAAAATTGGAACTCTGTCCTATAGTTAAAATTCTAAAATACCATAAAATTACATGTCAAAAATTGCTCGATATTGAGGCTCACATGGCCCGTTTTTGACCATCATAGATCAATGTCCCTCACGGGCTATCACGGACTAGGCTGCGAGCTCTGATATCAGTGCTTACTGGGCACTGCTTGATTGGTGCGCTTGCTAGGAGACTAAACACTCCATACAATGACTTCTGTAGAGTTCCCATGATGAAGACGAGGAGGAAACGGCAGAACATCTCCACTGTCTTTGCCCTGTTTTTTCGGGGGCTCGGACTGCGACAATAGGTAGTCCTTTTTTGCACGGACTACCTATGAAAATTATGGACTGACAAAATATTAAGGTATCGATTTTCGGTTTCAATAAACAATTTGATAATAGCAAAAAAAATAACAATCAGAGTCAAATTCATTTCATACTACATGCTAATTGGCGTAAAACATACCAATTAAATTAAAAAAATAAATATAGTCAGTTTAAACTATTATTTTTGCACTTAAAATGTTGTAATAAGCTCTAAATACTTTCACATAGTAACATAGTATTCTCTCCTATTCAAATCATCTTGAAAAAAAGTTTTAAGGGTTTTTGTTTTTTCAGTCGTGGTTGTCATTCTCGTGGAATTGCCCATATACATACATTTTTGTTACTAACACATATTTAGACTTAGGTACTTTTTCACTAACACATGTTTAGAGTTAAGTACTGCCCAGCAGTTGTGCAAGTAGTCAATGTATCCCTTATAGACAGTAATCGTCACAAATGTCTTATCACTTGGCTGACTACAATTTATATATTTTGGCCCATTTGACACGTATGTGCTCTTTGTAGTGCAGATAAAAGTAAATTGGTTATTTCATACATCCCAGATGATTTAGCGTGAAGACAATTATCACTTAAGTGTCTCTAAGTAATCTGGAATGTTGTCGCTTTAAACGTTTTGTGAGTAATTCGTTCAAACTGGTTTTATACAAATTGTGTTGATATAATTCTCATACAGTTAATTTTTATTTTTGCTTTAGTATACTGATATCCCATGTAATATAGCATGAACACAATAGTCACTTTAATGTCTCTTAGTAACCTATAGTGAAGTCACTTTAAACGTTTGTTTTGTACTGCACTTTAGAAAGTAGCTGTTTTTTCCTACCAGAAGCAATCCATTGGAGATTTGTCAAAGAAAGGTTTGTTCACAAGCTATCGTTTATTTGACTGCCTATGATATATCTTTTTAGCTGACTAATTGAGGTCAATTAGCAACCGTACATGTTAAAATAACTAGTTCTGTAGCTGATCAATTAACCAGTTAGGTAGCTAATAAGGTAACTGACACTATTTAACCAGTGTGTGAATCCATTGCGTTGACTACTTTGTACCAGCTATTAGACAGTCTTATTGTAGTCAAAAAGGGTCAATTGACCCCCTGCTTAGGACATACACGTGTTCAAATAACTAGTCACGTAGTTATTGAAGTAATTGGTTCCCACACTATCACTAGTTCGGGGCTGTCTCCTAGAACTGCTGGGTATTGTCAAATAGTCGGACTACTTGTATATATGTATGTACTTTGATTTTGTGCAAAATACAAACTTTTTAACAATGAAAGTGTGCTTAAAGTGTTTTAAAAAAATATATTGCAGAATAATATGTGCTAAAGTAATAATGTGTATAAAAACGTTATTTTATCAAAAATTAAAAGACATTTAATTTGTTAAGATTTCTCTGAACTTACACGGTACCCAGTATATGTGAGAGAGTAATTTGAAAAAATTGAGAGTCGGACTCATAGAGAAATATACATAGAGACGCGATACTCCGATTTGTCAAACAAAAATACATTGACTAGCTTGTATTTTGTTGTTGCAAGAGTTAGGTTTTTGACAAAAGACTTTGGATTTTGACAATTACGTCTCGTCTCTATGTTATCCTATGGTCGGACTACTTTTTATACTTTGGTTCATACCATCTAAAATTCCTGTCTTCCACCAAAAAATATTTTGCCTATAACACTTATACGGTAGTTTGATATTACATTGTCAAAATACTAAAATTTTTGGCTGCTGCACATTTTTTTAGCAAACTGAAGACCACGTGAGCTCCGTGAGTTCAATTTCTATGCTATACAGTACCTGAGAACTAGGATAAGGCATACAGCAAATCATATTTCCATCTGATGAAGCCACCCACGAATTGAAGCCGAAATAAATGGACTTATTGCTTATATATATTTTGCTCGAATGCCTTCCAAAAAATGGCACCGTTCTTCAATTGTCATGGCTGTTACACAATTGGAACACTTTGGCTCCAATAGTTTCCATATTGTGGAATAGATAGCCATTCAAAATCCAATCAAACGCCTCATCGATCGAACTGTGCATATATTGTCCAAACCGTTATTTTGTCTCGGTTGCTTCTGTTTTTGATGACAAAACATATGTAAAGTTTACATTGTAAACGCATGTTCATAAACCACATTAAAGACATACGTTTTTCGCCAATAGTAACCATTTCACCACAATATTCATCATGCAATTTTATATGATACGTGTACATTAAATATCGTGAATAGGGCTCAAAACAGAAAAGTAAAGATTTAATTTTATAAATATAAACATAGTTGTTAGATTTTATAGGATCTTGGTTAAATTATTTCTATATATTTGATGACCTTTATTTACCAATTTCTAAAAGCCGCAATATAAATAGTTTATGCTACGTAAGGAAATAAAATGAGTATATAATAAATAAATAAATAAGACCCTAAATAATTGATAAATAAAATTATATTGAATATTATTTATTTGTCAGTTATGAATAATAAAAGTGCTGGTAATTAAAATCACCGGTCGGCGAAAAATGGGTTAATCAGAAAAATCTGAAAAATTTGGGAAATATATATACACATGTCAGAGATGTCCAGAACTCTACAGTAGATATAACGACCAATACCCTTCGATCGTATTCGACAATACGATCTGCAGATAGTGTGAGCAAGAGGACGAAATACTGTAACACTACCTTTGCCATTGTTCTGTTTGTTGCCGAATTAGAATTTATAATTTGTATATCAACACTATGACAGATCTAAAATAATTTTAGGAATTAAGGAAGGGAAAAAACAAGAGCACATAACATGCGGAGATGTCCAAATACAGTGTTGGAAAAAATAATAGAAACGAAAGCATTTTTTTCCAATTTTGTAAGTATATTGGTCAAGTTTAGTTTTGTTAACAAAAATTTATATGCAGTTTTGTTTATCAAACATACAACATAAGAAAAAACATAATCATTCCTCTTTTCATTAATATATTCAATATTTTTGCTGGAAAAAATAATAGAAACGCGTAAAAGGATTCAATTTTTAGAGGCACACCTTTTTATTTTTTGTTAAAAAATTGTTTTATTTTAATATTTTAATACGTAAATATATTGCAAAGCATAATCCTTCCATTTGCTGTGGCAGAAATGCCGTTGAGATGGGAGTTTCAGCAGGACAATGATCCAAACCACTCTTCAAAATTGGCAAAGGATTGGTTTGCTGTCAACAAATAACCTCTTATGGAATGGCCTTCACAGTCACCGAACCTTAAACCAATTGAACACCTTTGAGGAGTGCTCAAGTGGAAGATGGAGGGCATCAGTAGGAAAACTAAGGACGAATTTTGGGAAAAAACCAGGAAGAGTGGTTTTCCATTGAGAAGGACGTTTTCAAAAAAATTGTTTGATTCCATGAGTCGCAGATGCAATGAAGTTGTGAAAAACAAAGGTAGAGCCTCTAAATATTAAAATAAAACAATTTTTTAACAAAAAATAAAAAGGTGTGCCTCTAAAAATTGAATCCTTTTACGCGTTTCTATTATTTTTTCCAGCAAAAATATTGACTCTTTACATTGTTAGTCATATAGTGTATTAAAATATTAATGAAAAGAGGAATGATTATGTTTTTTCTTATGTTGTATGTTTGATTAACAAAACTGCATATAAATTTTTTTTTAACAAAACTAAACTTGACCAATATACTTACAAAATTGGAAAAAAATGCTTTCGTTTCTATTATTTTTTCCAACACTGTATGTACACCCGAAATAGGTATGAGCCAATGACTCTATTCAATCTTACCTAATCAAGCACTTTAATTTTATCCCGATAAATTCATAATTATTCATAGCTTCTACATAAAGCTCAACACAAATAAGTTTCGTATATATAGGAATCAAGCGATCTAACTTCAATACGTTTATAGCTCCATATAAGGCCCACTTACTAATAAAAAATAAATTAAATTTATTAATTTTGAAAAACTTTTTAAGTTTTTAGCTTAAAACATAAATTAGCCAAAGTGATGAACAACAACTTCGAAAAAAAATAATTCAAGTTTTGAAAGGAAACTGCTTTATGTTCATGTACTTTTTTTACATCTTCTATCGCTTTTCTGAAAAAATAAATTTGTAACCCTAGTCATAATCATTAGGTATAATAAAAAAAAGTCTTTAAAAATGCAAATTTAAATAATTTATGAACGATAAAATGTTTTTGATTTATAGCTAATATGAAAGTTATCACTGATCTTTGTGGAATATATGTACATATGGATTGTACATGATGTATAACTTTTTAAAAAGTATTAATGTAATAATAAGTTATAATCATTAAATATTTACTAAAAAATACAAAACCATTACATCATATAGCAACTTGTTACTTCGTAGGTATTTGTAAAATTACCAGTAGCTTTTTTAATGAGGGTCTTTCATTAAAGAAACAAAGTGTGCGTGAGATATCATCGAAATTTTTAATTCGTTTGTAAGGCCAATCGATGCCATTATGTATGAAATATAACATTGTGTTATATTCCATACATATAACACTGGATGGCTCGTAAACGTAATGTCAAATTTTCCACTCTGGCGCATAAATAAAGCTGAATTTGACCGCAGCAACGGGAAGAGAACGAAAATCACGGCTTCAACAAATGCCTGCATCTTCATCGAGTACTGCAGATACACCTCAACAGCATATCGAAATACTAGAAGCCAATCGCTCCCGAATGGGTCGATCAAGAGAAAGAATCGATTTAAAGTTGCCGGCATTTAATTACAATAAGGATGATGACTACAGTAATCACAAGGACATACTGATTGGCGCAATGAACAAACATTGCTTACATTGCTGCGTTTTGAAGCTACCTAAGGAAATGTGCTGTTCGAACGCTAAAGTTATTCTGCCACCAGTTATAGAGCCGCCTGAGCTGCTTCTAAGTTAAATTTCCGGCGCCAATCCTATTTCCAAGCACTTCTTTCAAAATATCCAAAAGTGCAATTCGTGCTTTCAAATGACGTCGGCATCATGCCCACCTTTAAAGATCAAGGCCAAATGTACCACAGAATTGGATCATTGCTCCCGCTTCCCAATGATGATGCGAAGTTCCTTCAAATTTTTTTCACTGGAAATGAAGCTACAGAAGCCGAACGCTATCAACGAACATGCGTGTGCATTTGCTGCAATACCCTTCAGCCGAAACATTCTCAAAACAATTGTTGGACATCGGAAATGGAAAAATTTCAATTGATCCCGCCACATATTAGATTTCGTTCCCGAAATTCTGCCAAATGCAAACGAATATTCAAGCCGTTGTCGACAATAAAGAAAAAAACAACAGTTATTAAGTAATTAAAAAAAATGTTTGATACTCGATCAAAATTTTGAACAATTTTTGTTGTTAATATTTTTTTAAATTATCATATTTAAAATTTTTCTTAGTTGGAAAAATATGTATGGTTCAAAAAAATTAAATTTAAATAAAATTTGTTTACAAACATGCATTATTATAAATACACAAAGAAAGAAATTGTGATCAATGTTTATAGAATTGAAGCAATATATACGGCATGGTATAACTATATAACAAAATTTTTTTCAACAGGTCCCCGACTGCTTATTGGATTCAAGAATCGATTTTTTAAATGTTTGTCCAATTTACACATGGTCTTGAAGTAGATGCACTGACCGGCCCAACAGTAAAATAATCGCATCTGAAGTAACTAACTCCACATATGTATTGTTACGTTTTTACTTTTTAAAAACGGGGTTTATTTCATTTAAATAAACCGGATACTTTTGATTGCATATAAAAAGCAGTTTCAGAAGTTTAAAATTGTAACAACTCTTTATTTATTTAGAATGTACTACAACAACAGAATTAAATAGTCACTCAGTGTCTTTATACACCAGCGAAAGGCATTGAGCTCTCAAATGAGCTCTCTTGTTTTTGTTTTCACATGTACGCAAGCACACACATTGTATAAAAACAATCAAAACCAGTCAGTCTCGCATGAGCATTGATAGAAGCAGGTTTTTTTACGTTTTTCGCTTTTTATGCTTGTTTATTTCAGTAATTGTTTTTGTTTTTTTTCTCAACTTTTTACTCAACTCATACAACTACAATATTTAAAAACTGTAGTGGTGTGAGTTTGCCTTTCGCTGTTATACACGTATACCAATTCGCAGAAATACACACACACACTTTATAATGTACAAGTATACACGTACAAGACAGTGATGTTATGTCTAACAGCGCCTATGATCAATTCACTCACTAACCTAGCATTTACACATACAAGTAACAGTTCGAAAAACACGACACATTCATACTTTAGCACTAACACAATCACACATGCGTGTGTAAATTTACACACACATGTGTGATTGTGTTAGTGCAAAAGTATCAATGTGTTGTGTTTTTCGAACTGTTACTTGCATGTGTAAAGGCTAGGTAAAGCAACCGCAGTCACTATTTATACGCACTGCCATCTTCATCCGAGTAGTCGAGATTGTTCTTAACGGTCAACTAGTATGTTCGATTTCTAGAGCTTTCGATGTAAACGTTACCTGCTTATACATTTAGTGCTGCCACACTTACAAACAATGCTAGTAACCGCATCCCATCAACACTGTTGATAAGTAGAAGCCTCCACTAATGCACGTGTTCATAAGCATGATGAATGTTGCAGGCAGACGTTACAGACCGTTAAATTCAAATCGCTATTGTACATTCGTAACAGTATGTTTCAAAATGTAGATAACTGCTGAATGAGATTATTCCTTAAAAGACATTGGCCACTGCTTAAACAAAATGTTAATTGCATTATTTTAGTATTCAAGGCAGAATAGTTACAGAAACAATAATAACTAGCAACAATATAATTGTTTAATATGACGAAACTTTTTTATTCAATATTACAAACTTATCCATATGAATATATAAATATCTTTGTAAGTTTGTTTGTTTTTTTTTTTTTGTTTGAGCATCACGCCTAAACGGCTAAATCGATTTTATTGAAATTTGGAACGTATATAGATCCTTACTTGAAAGCTTCAATAGGCTTTTACCAGAAAGGGATAAACAGGGGGAACAACTGGTAAAATTGGTACCTTTAGTTCTTAAACAATAATTACTAAACGGCTGAATTTTTACTACGACAGGGGTAGCGAAGCGCACCGGGTCAAGCTAGTTGTTAATGAAAATTGTTGAGTGTTAACAATTTAAAATAACAATTATATTTTTTGTATTTACATAAATGATTGTTGGTGCCTTTTTAATTAAAAATTTAATTGAATTGACGAATTTGGTAATTACTGTGAAGGAACTACAAATCGATTGACACAGTAATGAACGAAGAACAAGCCGTCGATTATCCTACTGAATTTTTTAATTCATTGGAACTATTCGGACTTCCACCACATGTATTAACATTGAAGGTTGGATCACAAGGGCCAGCAACGGGTTCAGCTAGTATAAAGATAAAAATTAATATCGTACGTGACAGAATTTTCTCTTATAGTAAAATATATATTCTGTAAATATATATATACAAAAACTAAAAAAAAAATAAATAGAATTTATATATTCGGTTTCAATGAACAATTTGATAATAGAAAAAAAAACAATCAGCGTCAAATTCATTTCGTAGTACATGCCAATTGGGAGCTTAGTTTTCGCCGCAATCTTAGCCAAAAACTTACCAATTAAATTAAAAAATTAAATATAGTCAGTTTAAACTATTATTTTTGCACTTAAAATGTTGTAATAAGCTTTAAATACTTTCACATAGTAACATTTTAGTGTTTTCTCCTATTCAAATCACCAATCGAAAGAATCTGCCTTCATGACCGAATCTAACAGTTGTGGCTCCAAAATTTTAGAAAAAGTAACAAAAGTTTGCTTCAACCGAAAGTTTTCCTTATTAACTGATTTTCTGGTGCTAGAACAGAAAAATTCTGTGTGCAAGCGAATCATTCGATTGGCAACAAATTCGGTTGACACGAATCTGTTTTCTCTGTGTATTAAATATTTTAGATTTTCAAAAGGTAACGGAAAAAGTATAGCAAAAGGTTTCCCCGAAATTCTTGATCTCCAAAATCATTTCGAGGTATAATCTTTGTAACACCTTTCTAATTACATGTTAAAGATGGCGTTTGTCAAAAAGTTACTATTGCGTTCAGTTTCACAGAAAAATGTGTTGGAATAAAAGTATGTATTTCGTTTTCCGCTTATTTAAATAATTTTTAAACTTTATCGCTTCAGTAAGTTGCCACAACTCTTCTATGGCAAAATCACCTCCTTTTATCGGCCTGATCAATAATATATAAAATTTGTTACATTTAACATAATTCTACAAAAAAATAAAAGTCTTTAGCTGATTTTTAATTGTTGTTTTGAAAAAATAAATAGGTGTGTTTCCGTGCTTCCCAGTAAAAATTATCCAGTAACTTTAATTTACTCTCAATCTAAAAAATATACAAAAAAGTAAGCGAACAACAATTTGTAAAAACTAATAAAATGAAATTTAAAAAATTCTTTTTTTTTAAAAAAAAAAAATTTTCCAATTTTTTATTTTTTTTAATTTTTTTAATTTAATTTTTTTTTTTTTAATTTATTAGTGAAAAAAGAGTTTTTTGTGAAAAAAATTCGGGTTAAAAAATATTTTTCCCGATTTTTACCAATTGTAGGTCCAACTTACTATAGTCTTATATACATCGTTGCAATGGACTTTGAAATATCTATCATTAGATAGGCAACAAAAATAGAGGTTGTCTCGGATTTTTGCTCATATTTCCGTTATTTATGGACGGATTTTGCTGATTTTAAATAGGAAACTTCTCGAAAGCATTTCTGACAGAATTATTGAGGATTTGGATCCCGAAGATATCTGGGGTCTTCAGAAAATTGATTTCAACAGACAGACGGACATGACTAAATCGACTCCGCTATCTATAAGGATCCAGAATATATATATGTACTTTATAGGGTCGGAAAATTATATTGTGGAAATTACAAACGGAATGACAAATTTATATATACCCTTCACCTTCTTGAGAAGGGTATATAAAAAAGAAACTAAAATCGCTGTTAATGCTCAGAGAAACAAAAACTTAATAATAGCATGATTTTTGATCAACAAATACCTACAAACAGTAAAAGTAGCACTTAATAGTAATTAAAACTATACTTTTGCTTTAAAACTATAAATTATAAAAACATATTAATAAAATCTAATTTTTAAAAAAACCGCTAAATGAAAGTACGCTGACATGTATTAAAACGCTAAGTTGACATTGCTTTATACAACTCATTTAAAAACAAATATTTAATGCATTAATGCACTAATTATAATGTATTTGAAGTGTTTGTTTAATATTATTTTACATTTATTCATTTGAATATATACAATATTTGTGTATTTTCAGTTTCATTTCTTTTGTTTATATTCGAAAATATACAAACATATGTTTTAATCAAATGTTTCTATCTTGATATTTATAACAAATAACAAGTGCTCTATCAACGAACTGTCACTTTTAACATTCTCTTGCTCTCTCGTTACAAGTTTTTAAAAGTAAACGAACGCAATCCCGTAATAAATTAAAATTACTGGGTGAGTGTTATTCAAAAAATCATTAACCATTGGCTAACATTGCTAAAATATTGAAATACAATGCCAAAGAAATTGTCATTAGCGATCCACATTGGTTTAGAAACTTTTTTTGAAAATAGTTAGGTATCTCGGTAACTATTGGATATATCATAACAAAATTGCACAAGGTTGGAGCTGAGGTGTTTTCGAGTTGATTTAAAGTTTTAAAAAACCGCCAAAATCTATTTATTGTCCGAATAAGCTGAAATGTAAAAAGTACTGTGGAATATCTACAAAAAATATTTTTACGTTTGGAGGTTATCTATTTTAGTTCAAAAGATATTGAGGTTTATTTATTTTGTTTTTTAGATAACAGTAATATCGTCCCTATAAAAAGCTACACTCATCCAAAGCTTAAACATGTAAAAGGGCGTGTAAAGTAAAATTTGACTCACTTATGCGGACATAGTCCCCCCAGACCTATCCAAACTTTTTGAAGAATTTTGAAGAAAAAATTTATGTTTGAGTAAAATATTCTAAAAAAGCAAAGCACAACAAAAGCTCCATGGTTTTATAGCCCAATATGTTTCTGAAACACATCCATAAGTCTTCTTACTGCCACACGATAAATAATGTCACAATGGGCACTTTTATAAAAAAAATCAGTTTTTTGCACACATTTTCGGTATTTGAAAATAAAAAATGCCTAAAATTATAATTGACTTAAGGACATGAGGATCTACATTAGTTCCAAATGTAAAATTTATAATTTATTATAGTTTTTAAGGTAAATGTATAAAACTATTTAATTTCACTAAAATATTAATCTTCAAGTCCTAAGGTTTTCAGCAACCAAATTCATATGGGGCATTTTATGTCAAGTGAACCAACTTTTGATCCATGTCTTCCGATCGAGATGAAATTTTCACCAAGGTTAGTTTTATTTAGAGTTTCCAGTTCGGTTTTAACCGAAACCGCGATTTTTCAAGGCCTAAAACCGAAGTAGACAATTATTCTTCGGTTTTTACTTTTTATCTATTTTCAGTAGAAACATTCAAAATTTAGAAATGAGACACAAACTTTTTCATCCAATGATTCATCCAATATCTCTAAAAACAGATCAGTACAAATATCTTAAGATTTCTTAAATATTTTTAAATTGCATTACAATAATTGCTTCAAAATCAAGAGTGCTTAATATTTCATTTTTAGGTTTATTGTTAAAAAGTATTATTAGTTGGAAAAAAGTACCTATGTGTCCCTTTTTTAGATTCAATCTAGGTCAGGATCATATGTGTTTAATTTTCTGCTTATAGGTTCATTATTATAGAAATTTAAAAAAATTACATTCGAAGAACAATAAAAAACTAATAGTTTTTGTTACTTCTATGTTATATAGATGGCTTAATGACTTTCTTTCTTTACTCAAAAGCATATCATGTATTATGTATACATATAAGTAACAAATTTCCCACACTTGAACTCCCGTCAAGTTTGAAATCAAAGTATTTTCCTGATTCTATCTTGAATATTATAGAAAATTCAAAAAGTACCATTTTGAAAACCGAAAAAGTACTCCTTAGTTTGGTTTAGTTCTTCTTTTTTGGTATCATAATACCATTGCGCCCCCTATTCTTGATTATTTCTATACTGAAAAGCATATTAGCCAACTTTAATGTATATAAGCTAACTAATTTAATATATATTGTTACGTTTTTACCTTTTAAAAACGTGGGCTTATTTCCTTTAAATAAACCGGATACTTTTGATTGCAAATAAAAGCAGTTTTATTAGTTTAAAATTGTAACAACTCTTTATTTATTTAGAATGTACAACAACAACAGAATTAAATAATCACTCAGTGTCTTTATACACGTTTATCAATTCGCAGAAATGCATACACACTCTATTACGTGCAACCTTATATGCACAAGACAGTTGATGTTAACTCTAACAGTGCCTATGATAAACTCAACTCAAGACTGCAGCCTCTGCCACTATTTATACACGCACTGCCATCTTCATCCGAGTAGTTGAGATTGTTCTTAACGGTCAACTAGTATGTTCGATTTCTAGAGCTTTCGATGTCCAAACATCCAAACATTTAGTGTTGCCATACTTACAAACAATGTCAATGATGAATGCTGCAGGCAGTCGTTACAGACCGTTGAATTCAAATCGTCATTGCACATTCGTAACAATATTAATATATCATTAAAAGAAAATTTCCTTTATCCTCTTGAGCACCGTCAAGTTTGAATTTTAAATTTGTATATGATTTCCTATATTATCAACAGATTTTGTTCCTATAACACTTAATATTTAAAAAATTATCACAAAACCGAATCCGATTGGTTTTCAATTTTTTAAAACCAAAACCAAAGAATTTAGTTTTTTGGAAACTCTAGTTATATTGGATAGTAATTCAGACACAATTTTACAACAAAATCGGTGGAGGAATCTCTGAGTTAGAGGGGTTCAAAATTTGATATGTTCGCCAAGCAGGTGTTTTTTCTCATCCATGTAACTTATTACCTATTGTTCTTACCAAAATGTGTCCCAAATATTTCAATATTTCGAAAGTTAAATTAAGATGGATTATATGTATAATGTAGTGTCTAGATTAACTAATGGTGTGTTTTTTACTTTCATATAAAAAGAAATTACCTATGCGCTCTTAGTTAATATATCCTCGACTATATTTTTTTTTCTGTGTATAAAACATGATACATCTGTAAAAATTTTAAATGTGGCAACATTTAAAATATATTTCATAGAACTTATAGAAAACACATCGTCTGAACCGACCTTTATTGTTGTATGGTTGTTGACAGATAAAAAAACGAAATGTGAAAAAGCATTCAGTTCGAATAATAAAAAGTACTAAATTCGAACAACGATTTTAGTTGTAGTTAAACCTTTCTAAGTATTAACACGTAAAAGTAGAAGGCAGTTGAAAACTTTGAATAGTACGAATAAAATGGATTGTGGTGGTGTTTTTGTGAAATATGTTCTCTTTATATTCAACATACTATTTGTGGTGAGAAAATTAATACAAACAGATAAAACTAATTGAAAAAAAAATAAATTAAATTGTTAATTAAACTATAAATTGCAAAATCTGATAAGAAAAAAATAAAAAAGGTGACAAATATTTGTGACAAAAATTTTTGTTTATGAAAATTCATGTTGCTATTTTTACTATTATGCGTAATTATTTTGTTAATAATGAAAGTATTAAAGAACTGACTGTAACCTATTTGGGGTTTGACAATAATATCTCTAAATATAAAAACCTGTGTAATTATCTTATCAAATGATAAATGAAAACAGCACAAATCTCTTCATTTCAATAGTATTTACTAAACTCACTCCAAATAACGTTTAATTTTTTTAAATTTTATCTTATCTTTTGTACAAACATTAACTTAAATTAAAAAATAAATTCTCTAATATGTAGAGCAAATAGAACGAGTAATGAAATTTTTTTCATTGTGCTCAATTTTATCTTTTTAGCAATATAATATTTTATTTGAAAAATTCTGGAGTGCGAGTTCTTTAACGTACAGTGGAGTAAAAAAGTGTGTGCTCAGAAATTTTATAACAATAACAAAGTGTTACTTAAATTTATTACAAATTATTATTATTTTATTACAAGACTACATAGATCAAACCTCGAATACATTGCTCAAATCCTACATCCGCTGAGAAATTTAAAATCAGTTGATATTCAACTTAGTTACTGGCTTATAAGTGCAGAAAGGTGCAAAAACTCCGGTTTTTACCCGTAACTCAAAATTTTTGAGATGTTTAGCAAATTTCAAAAAGAGATTCTTGTTATACTCGATAACACCTAAGTACTATCACTTCCCCTGTATTTTTTTATCGCACAGTGTTGTCCGCTAAATTCACATTAGCGATATAATCGTAAATAGCATTACCTCTAAATACCGTTACCGCTATTCTATAAATAAGTTTAAATTATGAAAATTAATTTATTTATAAATTATGAATTGTCAGCTCTTTTTTAATTTTTTATTTTTAAATCAGAGCGGAATAACTTATAATTAAAACAAGTATATATGTATATATGAAACTTATTTGTGTTGAATTTTATTTGAATACCAACATTTTTAAGAAATCTATACTCGTTAAAATGTGGGCCTTATATGGGAGCTATGACTAATTATGGACCGATCGTTACAAAATTTGGTGACATGACTTTTGTATATACATAATAACATATATAACTTATTTGTGTTGAATTTTATTGGAATACCAACATTTTTAAGACATTTATGCTAGTTAAAGTGATTTTCGCAAGGGAGCTACGACTAATTTTGGACCGATCGTCACAAAATTTGGTGGTGCGAGTTTGGCTTATATAAAACTTATTTGTGCTGATTTTGGTTTGGATATGTATACAAGAAAGATGTTTATGAGAATTTAACTATTTTCAGATAGAGCAAATCGTAGGGCTAGGGGAAGAAATGGACTGATTCTAATTAAATTGATTTGTCCTTGGGGTAATAAGTATGTAAGCTTATACCAAATTTTGTCGAATTATCTTTAAAATTTAAACGACCTGTATGTAGTTTGCTTACAAGGCTTACATGGTAGGACGAACATCGCTTAATCAACTGAGAAAGTGATCCTTAGCAGAGCGGTATACTTTTCGATTGTAGTTTATTTAAAATGTTTTCCGTTAAGTTAAAAGTGAATGATAATCTAGTTATTTTTATAAAGAATTTATTTTTTAACTTTTTAAGCTGTTGTTCAAAAAACAAACTACAAAAAAAACATTTTTTTCTGTACAGTTATTTTGCAATTATTGATTTTCATATCATTTAAAAATAAAAAAAATTTGTTTGTATAAGCTTTTCGTTTGGTGTCAAAAAAACTGTAAATGAATCAGTTATTATACCCTTCACCATGAGTGGCGAGGGTATATATAAGTTTGTTATTCCGTTTGTAATTTCTACATTTTTCATTTGCGACTCCACAAAGTATATATATTCTGGATCGTTATAGATAGCGAAGTCGATATAGTCATGTCCGTCTGTACGTTGAAATCAACTTTCCGTAGCCGCCAAATAACTTACAAACATAATTTATACATCAATATGTCGGGAATTCTTCCGGCCCGGTCGCTATTTAAAATCGGCACACAAACGGCTGAGATATAAGAAAAAAACCGGGACAACCTCGATTTTTGGTCTATTTTTTATCTATATCTGGATTACTTAGTCATCAATATAGATAATATGGATATCTAATGATAGATATTTCAAAGACCATTGCAACGATGTATATAAGGCTATAGTAATTTGGACCTACAATGGGTTAAAATCGGGAAAAATATTTTTTAACCCGAATTTTTTTTTTGCCCAAAAAATTTTTTTCATTAATTTTTTTTCAATAATAAATTAAAAAAAAGGAATTTTAAAAATTAAAAAAAAAATTTTAAAAAAATTAAAAAAAAAATTGGAAAAAAATTAAAACAAAAAAATTCGAAAAAAAATTTTTTTTTTAAATTTTAAAAAAAAATTTTAATTTTGTTTACCTAAAAATATTTAAAATTTTTATTTTAAAGTATAATTTGGTGAAGGGTATATAAGATTCGGCACAGCCGAATATATATCTCTTACTTGTTTTTATGTAACTTGTTAGTTATAAAAACAACATTAAACAATAAATGAAAAATTCTTCAAATGAAATGTTAGTTTTTTCAATAAATTTATAGTTATTATTAATAAATTTTCTGTTGAATTTACCTACATAATATTTTTGGTGTAGCCAATCTTGTACTAAAATATAATATAACATTATAAAAACTGCAAAATTAATAAATATGTTAATGAAATATTTGGATCAGCTATTATTAAAAATAAGATAAGCGTGTTCTATTTTGACGCAGTTTAATTGTAGATATATAAGCCGATAATGATCAGATAACACTTATGAATGTCACTGTATGTACATATGTACTGTATCAGTTATAATTAATTGTCAATGTGCGATGACTAATTAAATGACAATGGGTCATATTAATAACCTACTGCACTAGGGGAGGGTATTATGCGTTTGTAATGATGTTTGTAACGTCCAAATATATTAGTCCCTCTTAAACCCACCTTACAGTATACTTATAAACTCAGAATCACATCTGAGTCGATTTAACGATGTCTGTCCTTCAGGATGTCCATATTAACCTTGTGCGCATAGAACAGGTAGTAATTTTGAAGATATTTCGATAAAAATGTTCGGCCCAAGGAAGAAGCCTATTGGAAGTGGTAAAAATTGGACCTTTATTTCACCTAGCCCCCATATAAATGTCCTCCTGAATAAGGACTTATAAGTCATAAATTCTTGATTTATATTGATACAAATTGTTGGTATCCAAAAACAATTCAATAGAAATAAGTCTCATATAAAAAGAAATCACGCGACCTAATTCCATGACGATTAGAGCATAATTGATCATAGCTCCCATATAAGGTCCACTTCCGAAAGTTACTCACGAAATATATAAGTTATTGAAATTCAGTGTAGGGTATTATATGGTCGGTTTTTTGCCGTCTATACTTTTTTAATTTGTTTTTTTTATTGATAAATGCATTATACTCGTATATTAATAACACTATGCTACACCAAAAATATGCAGGGGTTCTCATATAGTTATTCTGCTTTATTGGAGTCGATAGAGTTCGGAACTACTAAAAGTTTAGAACTTTTTTTAACATTCTCTAAGTTACAACTCAAAAAAATCATAAGTATGAAAATTGTTTCTTTTATTTCAGCAATATATGTTTTACCTCTCAAACAGAGGAGACTTTTTAAAAATCGGTTGTTACATTCTTATATGTTTCAACAAACGAACTTTTTTAAACCAATTTTCATTTTCTTTACGCTCTAAGGGTCTAATTTTATAAAACGAAACGGCAAACGTAAATATCAAATTATATGGAAAATATTCAAGTTTTAAACCATTTTCCCAGTATTCTTCATACAAATTGCTTACTCTTCCAAACGTTTCGTTTTATAAAATGAGGCCCTAAGTTAATACTGAGTCATCAAAATATTTTTTCATTATTTTAGTGAAAAAGCCATTTAAGTAAATTAAAATCAATTAAAAAATTTATGAGTTTTACTAATTTTTGTGATAACAACTTCATTTGGTTGAAAAACATAACTCACAGTATTTTTCTTTAGTTCGGGAGCATCCGGACCGTAACTCAGCATTTCTATATTTTACTAAAACGAAGTGATCGAGAGTAAAACTATAAGTATTTCCATTCTCTATGGATTACAACAAAACAGAATTTATACGTGAGAACCCCTGCATATTTTTTTTATCTTTCACTTTTGTATAACTGTGTAATCAATCGGAAACGTTTTTTCATTTTAAATAGATTAGTAATGCATACAAAATTATAATTTTACACATTGCTAAATAGTAAAATGAATTTCAATACTTGTGTAATGACTCACTCATTGATATTAGAAGTACTAACTACATAGCTAAAGTACAAATAAATACAAATTTTAGTTAAAATTGTACAAAAAACGTTTAGTAACATAACAATGGAATCTTTTGATAAACTATTTTGGGTGGCACCTTGGAAATGTCTACAATAAAATAATTAAAAATGCTTAGTACAGTTTTTTAAAATCTTATCTCTCTAACATTTTAATGCATTTTAAAAGCTTATTTACTTAAATAAACACGAATTTAACACAATAATTAGTTCATAAGGAAAGCTATATTTAATGCAAATATTATTCAATTAAATCTTTAAATTATGCCTGTAAAATTGGCTCAGAACGAGACGTATTTATTTTTGGTTTATTGTTTGGTTATTGATATGATGATTCTATACGCAATTTGAATGGGATATATGTGCATCTATACTCGTTAACCTTATTTTTCATTGTTTTAATTAGAGTTTCCAGTTCGGTTTTAACCGAAACCGTGGTTTTTCAAGGCCTAAAACCGAAACCGACAATTATTCTTCGGTTTTGACTTTTAATCTATTATCAGTAGAAAAATTCAAAATTTAGAAATGAGAAATAATCTTTTTCATCCAATTATTTATCGAATATCTCTAAAAACAAATCGGTAAAAATACCTCTGTAAAATATATATATGTGCAAACATTTTTTTTTTAATTATTATTTCAAATCTAAAGGTTATTAATATTGACTTTATATTTTCCTTGCTTATATTAAATCTCTCTTAATCACATGTTTATTTCTTCTTTGAACTTCATTTGAGATTCCGTTATCTTAGATTATAATTTTGAAGGTTGCAATTCTATAGAAAATAATTATATGTGCATTGATTGGTTCTTAATACTGAAAAGTAGAAAACTTAATTGATTTTTCTTTGTTTTATAAAAAGTATAATCTGAGGTAAGTAAATACTAATTTTTCAACAAAAAAAAGAAAACAAATTATTCGCCGTATTGCTTCCAGTTTAAAATGCCACGTGGAACCGAACTTTCTGATGAAGAGCGCGGAAAAATTGTAGGAATGAAACTAGCTGGAGCAAAAATTGCTGAAATCGCAGCTACAGTAGGTCGACACCGTAATACCATATCGATTTTTTTAAAAGATCCCGAAAACTATGGCAGTATTGAACGAAGTGGACGCATTCCAACTCTAGATCAGAGAACCAAACGGCATATTCGCCATTTAGCCACCAACGAAAATATGAGTTGCAGGCAAATAAAGGTTAAATTAGATTTGGAAATAATGAGACAGCGTATACAGCAACTGTGGAAAAATGATATGGGTCTTTCATATGAGAATAAAATACCCAAACCACGTTTAACACAACGACATAAAAATGCTCGTATAGCATTTGCAGAAAAATACAAATTTTTGGGAAGAAGAATTTGAAAATGTCATATTTAGTGACGAAAAAAAATTCAATTTGGATGGGCCTGATGGTCACCACAAATATTGGAGAGATCTCCGCGTTCCTCGCCAAACATGCTTCAAGCGGAACCATGGTGGTGGATCACTCATGGTTTGGGCTGCATTTGGAGCACGAGGAAAGTCCAGTATATGCTTTGTGCCGAATAAAATGAATTCGGAGTTATATGTTGATTTGCTGGAGAATAATTTGCTAGACTTTGCTGCTGAACTATATAATGACGATTGGACGTTTCAGCAAGATAACGCTTCGATTCATGTCGCTCGGTTGACTAAAGCATTTTTTAACTCGCATAATATACCGGTATTGGAGTGGCCAGTCTTAAGTCCCGACCTGAATCCAATTGAAGACCTCTGGGGTATCCTGTCCGCGAAGGTATTTTCTAAGTCAAAGCAATATACGACTCTAAAAGAACTGAAACTATTAATTCTGGAGCAATGGGAAAAAATTGATACAGGTATCTTAAAAAGCTTGGCAGGTTCCATGACCCGAAGATTGCAGCACGTTTTAATAAACAATGGCAACACAATCAATTATTAATAACATAATAAATTGGATTAATAGTAAGAATAATACCGCGCTGTCCATTATGCACATATAAATATTTTCTATGACATAGATGTAAATTAGTTTTATTTTTCTTTTACTAAATGAAATAAAACACAATTTTTTTTATAAATTTAAAATAAAAATAAATATTATCCTATATGTGAAACAAAAATTAAAAAAAATTTTCTTTTCTAAGTTATAATGGGATATAATACCTTGCACATATAAATATTTTACAGAGGTATCTTAAGATTTGTTCTTTTCAAATATCCGATAAAAGTATGGAGTACTAGCTGCCCGAATTGGAAGAAAGGAATAGTACTATTAAGTCTCCCTTTGTGAATAAATACTAATTCAGGAAAATATGTCTCTAGTTTCATGTTTATTGATTTATTGTAATGTGGATTCAGTACCATAAAGACACACATTTTGTATTTATACTCAGCATCATGGATGTTTAATTTCATATTTCTGTGTCCAAAATTATAAAAAATACAAATGAAAGGTACCACTATCACCTTTTGTAATTTCTAACTCATAAAGTACCTTTACAATAAAGAAATAATAACATTAATTATCCCTTTTGAATTCGCGTTTCTAGGTCCATCATTATAAAATATTCAAAAAGTACTAATAGTTGGAAAAAGTACCTGCAAATCCCTTTCTAATATTCTAACTCAGTCAGGATCATGTATGTTTAATTTCCTGCTTATAGGTTCATTATTATTGAAATTTCAATAATAGTTTATGTTACATCAATATCATTATGCCCTGTATCCTTGATTCTTTATTTAGTCAGAAGCAATATAATAAAAAGTACCATTAGGAAATAAGTAACAATTATCCACACTGTCCACTGTCAAGTTTGAAAATTTTACTATTTAAAGAACGAGATAATACTCCTTAGTTTATTTTAGTTCTCAATTTTTGATATTATAATACGATTGAGCACCCTATTCTTGATTATTTCTTTACTGACAAGCATATTAGCCAATTTTAATGTATATAAGTTAACTATTTAATGTATTAAAAAGGTACCATTAAAATTTTCCTTTATCCTCTCGCCAAGTTTGAACTTTAAATTTGTATAGCATTTCCTATATTATTAACTGATTTAATAGTTAATAAATTATCACGAAACCAAACCGAATGCGATCGGTTTTCATTTTATTAAAACCGAAACCGCGGTTTTGAAATTCTTCGGTTTTTTGGAAACTCTAGTTTTAATAATATTTATAATTCAAACATATGATCTTGTAGGTAATGAGTCGCTACTTGAAAGTTTTAATGAATGCATAGAATAGACTAACTCTCCAATAACAAGTTTTCTTTAAACGTTTTTCTTACAACATTTACAAGTCTATGTGTTTGTTCGATAGTACTGTGATTTCTTCTAAATTCAAATTGATGATTCCGAGTACAATTGTTTTCAATAATTCTCTCAAATAGATTTGACATACATATGAATCGATATATTTTCCCAGTATAACATTCAAGGCGTAATATAGCATTCAAAACAAAATCGCTATCCGAGGTAGCTCCATAAGCATCTTGTTGCTGATTTTGTAAATACCAGGTGTCTTCTTGAAGTTTAAATCAAAATAATATAAAAGAAAACACAATTTTATATTTTTAATCGTTAATTTCAACATGTATTGTAATCAGTGTTGCCAGGAGCTCGTAAAACAAGAAGCTATATTGACTTCAAAAAAATGCCAGAAAAAGCCAAACTGCTTTAAAAAAAGGACAAAAAAAAAAGCTAAAATATTATATATTAAGAATTTGGGTTTTTATTTATTTTTAAATAAAAAATTAGAAAATATGTTCATAAAATTCATAAAAGTAAATAAAATTATAAAGGTACACTTCAGCAGCAAACAAAAAATAACATTTATCATTAATAATAAATATACACATATATTCTATACAGACAAAACTCAAATTTTGTGTTTTTTTTTAATTTAAGTACTAAGTATTTACTATTTTAGTGTTTCGAAATAACTACATAAAATATACATTAATATATTTTCAGTCTTTTAAAGATACATGTATAATTATAAAACATGTATAATAGTTTTATCATAATCGACAGAATGAGAATATAAATAAAATACAATAAATAATAAGGGTACTCATTTAAACGCTTAAGTTTCCCATTTGTGCAAATATGCAAATTTGCGCGACGTGTTTTTTAATGAACCCACCTTTTAAATTTTGTGCAATTTTATACAGCAAATGTCTATTTGATAAGAAAGTCAAACAAAAATATATTAAACAAATGCTTAAAAAAAAAGTTTTAAAAAAAGCAGCTGATTCATCAAATGCACAATAAATTCAAGTTTGCGAGTCTAAATTGTCGCGCAAACTTAACGGACTTGTGCAAACGAATTTCAATACAATTTTTGACAGTTCATTTGCGAGAGTCTAAAAATGCACAGATTGCAGGACCCTTAATATTTATGTAATTTTTCAATTTCCTTGTACTAAAAAGACGTTCAACCTCTGCATTACTTAAAGGAAGGACTAAAAATGTAAATATAAATATAATACTAGATTAACCATGTCAGAAAATGGACATTGTTGGTTCTATATTTTTCCATTTGTAGTTTAAAATATTCTGCCCCTGAGGCTTAATCTTCGTAATTTCATTAGCAGTTTAATTTTTCACATACATAATATATTTTTTTGGTTTTACGAGTACTATTTTAAGTATATTATTAACGGATAAAAAATCGATTTAGCGAAGAGTTTTCATATGAAAATCTTTGTCGCATTTGCTCAATTTGTTTAATTTGCCGTATTATTTTTTCAAAATCTTCACTAATTAAACCGTTCTTTATTTTATCTCTCATTTTTCAAATTTGTATGAAAAATGTGGCGAAAACATTAAACAATATTCAATTGGGGACGATAATGTATCAAATTATTTGCATTGTATTACAATTTGAAAACACAAACTAAGGAGAAAAAAATTTTAAATCAGAAAACAGCTTTGTTGGATCCGCTGAATTGCTTACAAATGATTTATTTACTTTTTGTACTTTGTGCGATACTGGTTTCAAAAAAAGATAATACACCAAATTATAATCAGTATATTAATCACTTAAATGTTAGGCTTTGTAGCATTGCTGGTTTTTACTCGGAGCATAGATCCACAATACGTTTAACGACTATTTCAAATTACAGCCATCGAGTATCATAAACCTTCAAGAGTTTGTGGGACTCTTGTCCATTATATAACGATGAATATAATGTGTAGTAACAATTTTGTCTTGAAAGTGAATTTGCTAGACAATTAAAGCTTTTAGATATAAGTAAAATACTCTATTTCATTTTGAAACACTTGATGTTAGCAATTATTATTTGTTCTTTTAATACTGCACAATTCTTGAGTATGTTGAAAAGCTAAATGAAAAACAGTAATGAATTAAAATGAAAATGTCTCACTAATATAAATTTAGCCCTTTATTTTCAGCTTATTCTTGAAATTTTGGTTTTAGCTTCGTGTTTTTTTTCTAGCCTTTTTTAATTTTAAAAAAGGCTATTTTGAAATTAAAAAAAGGCTAGAAAAAAGCCACGAAGCTAAAACCAAATTTTCGAGGCTAAAGAGTAAATAAAAAGGCTAAATTTAGCTTCAAAAAGGCTAAACTGGCAACACTGATTGTAATAAAAAAAAACGAATAGAACACAATTGTTCAAAGAACAACTTCAATATTTAATAGTTTTGATTTCTCGAATTTAAGAGAAGATATTCTTAGAACTCTTATTTTTATTTTCAAGACCAGTTCAACATCTGCACAATACATTAGGCAGTTTAAGATTTGTATCGTACAATTTCGTATTAAATGTTCAGCATTTGGTTTTGATGGATATGAAATAGTGTGATGAATTTCTATACTTTTTAATTCATTCCATTTTAAAATATCAAAGTGTAATTCTTAGTAATACACATAACTTGACATCTTTATCCAGTTTGAAATTTTTGTTTTCTAAACTGATTTCCCATTAAAATTCAAAAAACAAGTAAAAGTGTTATACTTATTCGGCTGTACCGCATCTAGTATACCCATATGATATATGAGTTATTCGGGGGGTAGAGTCAATTATGGACCAATCCACAAAACTAGCTAGAAAGATTTTCATATAAAACTTATTTATGTCCAATTTCATTACGATATTATCAATTATAAGACAATTATGAATGTTAAGGTCATTTTCTGAGTGGAACCTTGTATGGGAACAAGGGACAAATGGTGCCCGCTTTTCGCCATATTTTACAGTATAATTTTATAGTACTTAGAACTAATTTGTGCACAATTTTATAAGGATTATAAAATAATCAACATATTTATGACTGCTCAAACATTATTCCGGGGGACATTTGTATGGAGGCTTGGTAAAATCATGGACATAACCAGATCGTCTTAGTATTTCATAAGGACCCAGAATATATATAGTTGTGTGGGTCTGTGATAAATATTTCTATGTGTTACAAACGGAAAGACAAAATCAATATAACCCCCATCTTTTTTTGTATTTCGGGAAAATTCAAATTTCTCAGCATTTATATTATTTTTTTTTTGTTACTTTTTAATTTCCAGATATTTGTTATTACAAATGTTTCAGAACTTTAGCAATAACAGTATTCCCTTTTATTTTACAGGTATGTGGTATACTCCTTATAGTATTTGGATCTTTAATGGTCGCCAATATTGGCAGTATATCAAATTTACCACAAAGTATCGAAGCAAATAGTGTACCAATTGCTATCTTAGTCCTCGGATGTGTAATTTTTGTAATCGCATTTTTGGGATGTTGCGGTGCCATAAGAGAAAACTCATGCTGCACCATGACCGTAAGTATTGTTTATTAATCACAAGAATAATATTTTAATTCGTTTAATCTATTTTTTAGTATTCAGTCATAATGTTGATCTTGTTCATGTGCCAATTGGCATTGATTATTTATGTCTGGGTGCAGCGAGATCAATTTTTAAAATCGATGGACAAAGTGGTTTCAACGATATGGGATCAACGCCATATCGACCAAAAGGTCTTGGATACTATGCAATTGACCGTAAGTACTTTTCTAACATTTATATTTAAGGGAAATGGTGATATAAAATATATTTCGACAAGTGTGTTGCAGATATTTTTTTTAATTAATTATTACATTAAACTAAATAAAAAAAAAAAAATAACAATAACTTTTATCATCTGTTACGAATTAAAACGACATACTTATGAGTTCAGGAAGTAGTTTGCGACATAGTGCCAAATTTCATTAAAATCCCAAATATTCAAAAAATATACTTTAGTCCCCGGTAATAAAGATTAACGTTTCCCGATTTGTGTACAATCTTAGCCTTTTCTGTGTATATTGTTTTGAAGGTTATGTTTTTTCCATATTTATTTAATTTCCAAACATTCATTTTCTTACATATTATCTTAAACTACTAGATACAATGTACCTTTCACGGACTTATTTACATTTAATTCTTCTCAAATAACAATTATGATTCAAGATATATATATCTATATTTATTCTTAATGAAATGTTTTGCTAGTTGATTCTTAAATAGAAAAGCCGAAAATTTGCTAATATGGTTTTCTCCATTCTCTTCGAAATTTATCCTTTTATTCTAAAAACCGAAAGAATGCAGTTTTAGATACCTCAATATGCTTTGTATACAACATATAAGACTTTTTTCAGACGCTAACCAAATGTGGATCTAGTAAACTAAATTCTTACGGTCTAATTCATAATAACTTAAAACAGCTTTATAAGTCGTTAATAAGAAAAAAATCAAAAAACTGTATTCATAAACGTTTAATAGTCTTATAAGTCTGTTATAAACCATTCATAAATTTGAAATATTTATTGTAGCTTCAACACTACTATAAACCTACTTTAAGGTATTCTTTTTACATTTTATCTGGAAAAAAGGGAATTCAAACGTTTTTGAATATAATACTTTTATTAAAGGTTTATAAAGCAAAAGTGTTTGTTAAAAAATATGCATCATAGATAACAACTAAATCAGTAATCTGTTGTCAAAAACCTAATTCATGATAATGTATTGCCAAGTATTTTGTTATTGTAACACCTATGTATATCATATAGCCGAAACTAGAAAAAAACTCAAACAAAAAAATTGCTCAAAATAATCACTCATACGAGTGTTGTTTTTGTTTTCACATAGTTTTTTTTACTAATACATTGTCAGCACATAGGTTTTTGACTGCCAAGATCTTTGACAGGAGAGTTTCCGATTTATGTATTTTTATTATGACCTATACTTATACCCCCCACCTTCGTGAGAAGGCTAAATATAAATTTGTCATTCCGTTTGTAATTTCCACAATATAATTTTCCGACCCTATAAAGTATATATATTCTGAATCCTTATAGATAGCGGAGTCGATTTAGCCATGTCCGTCTGTCTGCCTGTCCGTCTGTCTGTTTGCTGATATCAATTTTCTGAAGACCCCAGATATCTTCGGGATCCAAATCCTCAATAGTTCTGTCAGACATGCTTTCGAAAAGTTTCCTATTTAAAATCAGCAAAATTCGTCCATAAATAACGGAGATATGAGCAAAAATCGGAGACAACCTCTATTTTTGGCCTATTTTTTTATCTACATCTCGATTACTAAGTCATAAATATAAACAATATGGATATCTAATGATAGATATTTCAAAGTCCATTGCAACGATGTATATAAGGCTATACAAAGTTGGACCTACAATGGGTCAAAATCGGGAAAAATATTTTTTAACCCGATTTTTTTTTACAGAAAACATTCTTTTATCATAATTTTTTTTTCACTAATAAATTAAATTTGTTTTTTAAAACTTGGAAAAAACTTTTAAAAAACAATTTTGAAAAAAAATATTTCAAAAAATTTTTTTTAAATTTTATTTTAAAGTATAATTTGGTGAAGGGTATATAAGATTCGGCACAGCCGAATATAGCTCTCTTACTTTTTGATTGACATTTCTCTCTCCTTCGGTGCTATGTATGTATTTATTCTATGATAGGTATGTTCATAGATAATACACATAGATCGGAAACTCTCCTGTCAAAGACCTAACTCAGTTGTCAAAAACCTAAGTGCTGAGAATGTATTAGTAAAACAAACTATGTGAAAACAAAAACAACACTCGTATGTGTAAATTTTTTGAGTAATTTTTTTGTTTAAGTTTTTTTCTAGTTTCCGCTCTATGTTTCTCTATGGGTATGTTCATTAACAAACATTATTTTGTTTATACACAAGAGTCCAAAAAACTTAAATTGCGAATTCCATATTTCATATTTACCGTATTTCGGCGAATAAGTCCAATTTGTTAACGGTAAAATAATGTATTTGTTCTTGTTTTTTGCATAATTAACGTAAATCATTATTTTGCGGAATCTTAAAAAAAAATTATATATTAACCCTTTAATGGACATTTGATTTATTTAATTTTAAAACTAAATAAAAATTCTGTTCTTATTAGCGGTATTCACAATGTAGAGTACTTGGCCTAGTAAAAAAGCAGAAAAGCTATTTATTGACAAACATTTAAATTTGTAATGTAGGTATTTTGATTTTAGTTTTTTGATATTGTGCTCTTTTACTACATTACCAGGCCAAGTAGTCTACACCGCTATTATTTTGCATTACAGTACATTTCCGTTGATATCTAACACGGCAGTCAATAATCTGAACAAACATTTTTATTAAAAATATAATAACAACTAATGATAAATAAATGAGTTTTCGAATATTCTGTAATCGAGTTATTGACCGAGGTTAATTATGTTTAGTATCGTCGGATAGGTAATTGATCGAACTTTTAAGCACATAACAAATGTTTATACGTATTCGAAATACAATTTTTGTAAACTTATCATTTGATATTTTCAGTTCAATTGTTGTGGCAAAAATGCTTTCACCGATTACTCTTTAGCTGGCGAAGAAATTCCTCTATCATGCTGTGGCATTAATGCTACAAGTTGCAATGTTGTTAATGCAATGACCCGTCCCGGTTGTTCTCGTGCTTTTGGCAAGTTCTGGGAAAAGAATATCGATATAATACGTTATGCCGGTTTGGGAGTAGCTGCTGTTGAGGTAAGTTGAATTTAAGATAAATACATATTTACATATTAACAAAAAAATTCTATAAATTTGTTTTTCTTTTAGTTGGTGGCTTTCATATTCGCTTGCTGCTTGGCCAATCAAGTGCGTAATAGTCAACGCAGAGCCAATTATTAATAGAATTAATTAATTTTTAAAGTAATTTAAAATTGGATTTCACTATTGCATAAAAACGAAATAATAATATTATTAAATATTACCATAATGTTCAAATCCAATTTAATTTGTTTACAATTTTTTAAATTTGTACGTTTATGCTCTAAGTAAATACGAGTACATACAGTGTTTTAAATAACAGGTCGGAAAATTTAATTTTTTTTTTTTTCAATTGATAATAGGCATTATGTAAAATGGGAAAAGCACCAAAAATTATAGCAATATTGATTTGTGTTTAGTTGTTGTTTGTGTTAAAAATACAGAAAAGAAACGAATAAAACATTTCCGAGAAACAATATTTTATACTTTTACAATTTCTATGGGATTCAGGTCAGAACTGAGGAGTAGAACTTTGAATTGAAATAAAACAGAGAAAAACATGTTTAACCTTAAACTACGGAGGTGGTGGTAAATTTTACCCTCGCTTTACATTTTTTTAAGTATCATAACAAAGTTTTGTGAAATAATGAGGCTGATTTGTTGAACTTAATAATATATTTTTTTAATTTTGTTAAATCAATAATGGTGCTTCTCATTTTTAAAAAGCATACATTATTGAAAGAATGTTTCTTTTAATTACAATGTGTTGCTTAAATTAAAGAGGTCAAAATTTACCCACTTCACACACTTGGAAAAATTACCAATCTAGATTATAAAAAACCTTATATTTTAAACTATTGATCTCAGGAATAATTGACACTGTGAAGGCTTTAAATGGACTTCCCCAATATTCTGAAGGATCCAATATATCGTCATTTTCCAGCCAAGACAAATCAATGTTTGTGTTTAACCATCCCTTGTATTTTGTTTAAAAAACTTGTATTGTTCATTTACATTCGTTTGTTCATTTTCAATTTTTTTACACTTTTCACTTCCTTCATCATCGACTAGCCCAAGCCTTGAAAAAGCTTGACTAATCACAGAAATGTTCTTTTGCGAACTTGCTGGCATTTATGAACTTGAACTGGCAACTTATTGAGAAATATTAAATAAATGTTCGATATTACTTTTGCTGTATATTGCTATCCTTTTTTAAAAAAAAAAAAAAATAATTTATGTAAAAACACTTGAATATCGCTCACAAGTAATATTTGTTTAACCCTAGCTATGGCACTTTTTACATATGCAAATACCTCAGTTTTAAAATATCTATACTTTATATATTTTTGGTCCGATTTGAAGCCTGGTTCTATTGTGGTGAAATTAAGTACGGCTACACCAGTATCCCTAATGGTTCACAGAGTATCCCTAACAATATGATTATACTAGAAATTAAACATATTTACAAATGGGCAATTCCACGAGAATGACTACCACGACTGAAAACCCAAAAACCCTTGAAACTTTTTTCAAGATGATTTGAATAGGAGAAAACACTAAAATATTACTATGTGTCAGTATTTAAAGCTTATTATAACATTTTATTCGCAAAAATAATAGTTTGAACTGACTATATTTAATTTTTTAATTTAATTGGAGTGTTTTAGGCTAAAATTGCGGTCAAAACTAAGCTCCCAATTAGCATATAGTGTGAAATGAATTTGACTCTGATTGTTAATTTGCTATTATCAAATTGTTTATTGAAACTGAATCTATATTATCTATTCATTTTTTTAGTTTTTGTATACATATATTTACAGAATATTTATTGGTTTATTATAAGAGAAAAATCTGTCACGTACGGTATGTCACGTACGATATTAAATTTTATTTATTATAAAATCATCCAATGATTGTTTTTATTTAAATATGAGGGATTATAAAGGAAAAATATTTCGTTTAGTGTAAGAAATTAAAAGAAAACATAACGCCTCTCACGATTCTCAAATTTTCGCATATTTCTACATATACCTCAAAATGACTTCCGGTTTATGTCACGTACGATATACCCTTCTTTCGCTCGATACTTTGGACAACAATGTTTCGAATGAACTTACTATTTTTTTAAAATATAGTACCCACTGAATGGAACATAAAGACCAAATTATTTTTCAGATAATTTTATTTTTGCAAAATCTATTCCACCTATAGGCGTACAAATGTCACGTACGATGACATGGAATTGCCCAAATGTAAATAGTGACAGGATTCGTAGAAAAATATTGGTGCCACAGCTAGGATTAAACAATTGCTTAAAATTCTACTATGTGTCGCTTTGTGTCGCCAAATTTTTTGTCCAGGCTACTTCATTAGTTCTAGAATATAAACTCAGTTGCTATAATAGATCTAAGCAATCACAATCATATTTTAAAATCTTTAACCTGAAGTTAATCTGACAGTTTTCATACAAAAATTATTTTAACCGACAGTATAAATATAAGTTAACACATAACTAGGCTTTGTGTTAATAGGGGCAAATGTTAAAAAACTTAAAAGTTCAACTTTAGCCGTAAATGTCTCATAAACTGCTGAACAGATTTTAATGAAATTAAAACTGGAGAAAAAGAAACTATCTCTCCATCAATAAAAATTCTAAAATATCTCTATCTAAAGTTACAGAGAAAAGTTGTATTTCCATGGAGCTTAGGAAATGATATCCTTTTCTTTCCGAAATAAGTAGTTTTTTCCTCGCCACACGACCCTTGTTATTTTTGGCTCTCAGCACCCTACGGACTGTTTCGTTGCTTACATTTATACATGGTGATCATTTCAGTTTGCCGTTTATATCTGAAGCAGACAGATGTGGGTTTACACGGTTTTTATTGAGTATGAAACAGGACCTAAAGCAATGAACTTAGGGGTATAAAGTTTTCCCGAAAATATTATTTTTTTTTTCAGAATTTTTTGATGTTGAAAATGGGCAAAACACGACGTTTAGAAACAGTTAAAATATATGGAGACCTAGAAAACTGAAATTTGTTATTCCTAATAGCTATGATATGTATCTAAAAATAGGCTGAATCAGTAAACATCACAATATATGTATAAAATAATAACGTTTAAATGTATAAATCTTGCAAGATGAAATTTACCACTGATATTTTACAGTAATAGAAAAAATAAAACTAACCTAATCGAGTGAGAAAGTTAAATGTTTTTACACAAAAAGCTCAACAATTGGTGCACGTATTATATTATATAAGTAATATAATATATATTGGTTAAAATGTATTTTTATTATTTTGATATTAGATGTTAAAAACATTTGCTATAAAATCATAACGGTACGATAGACGCACAAAATTTGTAATCGAATAACTTTTTGAGTTTCCTCTCAATACTGTTCTAAAGGGTCCTTCATTAAGCGCTTCCTATTTTTAAATTTATAGCGATTTTTAGTTATTTATATATGATGTTGTGTAACTTCAAGGTTGTGTATGTAATGTTTGGTGTCAAATTTTTATACCCTACACCACCATAGTGGAGAGGGTATATTGGGTTAGTGCTGATGTTAAAGTATACCAATCTGCACAGGACAATTTTTTGAGTCAATTAAGCGATGTACAAGGTTTATACCTTGTAATCAAAGTACAGGTCCCAATTTTAAAGATAATTAGAGAATAAATTTGAACTGAACTTTGTTAGAATTGGTCCATTATTTCTCATAAATTATAAACATATCCAAACCAAACTCAGCACAAAAAAGTTTTATATAAACTCAACTCGTACTACCAAATTTAGTACCGATCGGTCCACAGCGTTCCATAGCTCCCATATAAGCACCATTCTCGAAATCTCGGAAATATGTTAGTATCCAAATAAAATTCAACACAAATATGATTCATATATACGCAAATCATCCCACCAAATTTTGAGTCATAGCTCCCATATAAGGCCCACATAAATACTGTTACGAATGTGCAATAGCGATTTGAATTTAACGGTCTGTAACGACTGCCTGCAACATTCATCATGTCTATGAACACGTCCATTAGTGGAGGCTTCTACTTATCAACAGTGTTGATGGCATGCGGTTACTAGCATTGTTTGTAAGTATGACAACACTAAATGTTTGGGCTGCTGGCAATGACATCGAAGGCTCTGGAATTCGAACATACGAATTTAGTCCGTTAAGAGCATTGTAGACGATTCCCGAGAGATGGCGTGTGTATAAATGGTGGCAAAGGCTGCAGTCGTCAGTTGAGTTTATCATTGTCGCTGTTAGAGTTAACATCAACTGTCTTGTACATGTATACTTGTACATTATAAAGTGTGTGTGTGTGTATTTCTGCGAATTGATAGACGTGTATAGAGACACTGAGTGACTATTTAATTCTGTTGTTGTTGTGCATTCAGAATAAATAAAGAGTTGTTACAAATTTTAAACTACTAAAACTGCTTTTTATTTGCAATCAAAAGTATCCGGTTTATTTAAAGGAAATAAACCAGAGTTTAAAATTACTACTATATTAGTCAAAAAATTGCAAAATATTTCATAATTTTAAATGAAAACTGCAAAAAATATTTAACAAAATAATATTTCCTCACATACATACTAAAAATATAAATACTATTTACGAATTCCATATATGCACAAGCTTCATGGTAGAAATATTTGTCGCAGTTTTTCCATAAATATTTTGCCTTACAAAATATTTTACGTTGCAGCTAGAAGACAAAATGAAAATTTTTCATTTCTAAAACATTTGCTGCCCAAATATATTTATATTTTTGGTTAGCAAAAACAAATATATTGCTTGTGTATAATATACAAAAAATTTACTACAAAAACATCAAACATGCAAACAAATTGCAGCGTGAAAACCATAAACTGCGAACGATATGCGCAGTAAAAAATTCAAACAATGGAAATATGGAAGATGCTAAATGTAGACTGCCAAACCATACGAAGTTGAAAAATGTAAAATACGAAATTGTGCGAAGTTAAAAATGTTTAAAACGAAAATGTGCATTTATAAAATATTTCAGCCACATATATGGAAATATTTAGCCGCATATAGTCACTGAGTAGAAAAATGTGAAAAAAACTATGAACAACAAGTGTGCGTTGATTTGGGTGTACAAAATAAAAATTTATATTGAATCGTGTGTTTAAGAATTTAAGTGCAATAAAATAGAAGCTTTATTTTTTGAGGTATGTAATTGTATTATGAAAGATAGGAATGCAGTGAAAATATATTAAATAAAATTCTGGGCAAAGGATAGCGGACGATATTATTTTATTGAATTTTTTGATTAAATGATTTTTGTAATACGAATTCAAATGTATTCCTGCTGCTTGTAATAGGAGTCCAGAAAAATTAGTAACATACAATTTTGTATGTAAAGTGGCTAAAAAAGCAAAACAGCCAATGAATACAATGTAATAAAAAATAACAGGATCTACAAAAAAATAGTATGTTGCATAAAAATGCAATGTAGATAGAATAGATTACTTTTTCTGAATGAAATCTATCAAATTAAGTGTTTGTACACTCAAATGTATCCTTTCGTAAAATTTGTAACAGGAGAACAAACAAATAAATAAGCAGCATAGAAAATAATTGTGCAAGAACAATTTGATGTGTAAGATATAAATGCAAAAAGGCACAGGCATGAGTACAACAGGATCAAAAGGAAATTAACCGTATTAAACTGCTGTATGTGTGTACATGTGTTTTGTAACTGCATAATGTTACAACAATTTACGCAAAAACCATAAACAAACACATAAATAGGTTCAATGATGATCGTGAGAGTAGCAGGAGAAAAAAGGATAAAGAGGAATGATAGAAATTTAAGTAAGGTCCAGAATAATTACATAATTATGTATGACTTGTATTCTGAAAGATCGACTTTGTGTTTTTAAACGCACATTCATATGTATCCATTCGTAATATTTGCAACAGGAGAACAAAAAAACAAATAAGCAACAGAGAACAAATTATGCAACGAAGGCACAACAATTTTTTACATAGCCACGAGTGCAGCAGGAGAAGAGGGAAATACAAGAACAACTACTTATACACTCAAGTAATTGTGATATACAACTGTTGTATGTGTGTCCTCTAGCTGCAAAAAGCAAAAACAACTCGTGCAAAAAAAGAAACAAATGCATAGTAAAGGAATTTCTATACATATGGAGGAGTAGAGTAGGAACCGTTGCAATTACTTGCATTTTGTTTTACTGTGTATGTAGAAAATCAACAACAACTTGTGCAATCTCAAATGCAAATGAGTATGATTGGCTGAGCGTTTGTAACAGGAGTAAAGTAATAAAGTACAGAATGCTTAAAAAAATATAATTATACAATGAAGAACCTGTGGTATGTACCTACTTATATTGTGAACGATAGGAATGCAGTAAAAGTACATTAAAGAAGGTTATGGGCAAAGGATAGCGGATGATATTATTATTGCATTGTTTGTGTAGAACTGATTTTTGTTGAGTACCGTTACAGATAATTTTTTATTACGCATTTTGGTTTATTTTTAGCTCGAGGAATTTTTGTCATGTGCACTGAATTGTTGTTTTTTGTAAAGAATTTTTGTGCGTATTTGTTTTTATGGTTTTGCGTAAATTGTTGTTGCATTATGCTGTTACAGAACACAAGTTTTATACAGTTGATTTCCTTTTGATCCTGCTGTACTCATGCCTGTGCCTTTTTGCATTTATATCTTACACATCAAATTGTTCTTGCACAATTATTTTCTATGCTGCTTATTTATTTGTTTGTTCTCCTGTTACAAATTTTACGAAAGGATACATTTGAGTGTACAAACACTTAATTTGATAGATTTCATTCAGAAAAAGTAATCTATTCTATCTACATTGCATTTTTATGCAACATACTATTTTTTTGTAGATCCTGTTATTTTTTATTACATTGTATTCATTGGCTGTTTTGCTTTTTTAGCCACTTTACATACAAAATTGTATGTTACTAATTTTTCTGGACTCCTATTACAAGCAGCAGGAATACATTTGAATTCGTATTACAAAAATCATTTAATCAAAAAATTCAATAAAATAATATCGTCCGCTATCCTTTGCCCAGAATCTTATTTAATATATTTTCACTGCATTCCTATCTTTCATAATACAATTACATACCTCAAAAAATAAAGCTTCTATTTTATTGCACTTAAATTCTTAAACACACGATTCAATATAAATTTTTATTTTGTACACCCAAATCAACGCACACTTGTTGTTCATAGTTTTTTTCACATTTTTCTACTCAGTGACTATATGCGGCTAAATATTTCCATATATGTGGCTGAAATCTATCTATATAAATATATAAATGTCTTTGTAAGTTTGTTTGTTTATTTGTTTGTTTGTTTGTTTGAGCATCACGCCTAAACGGCTGAATCGATTTTATTGAAATTTGGAACGTAGATAGATCCTTACTTGGAAGCGTCAATAGACTATATATTTTTTTAATACTTGGACCAGAAAGGGATAAAACGGCTGAACCGATTTTTACATCGACAGGGGTAGCGAAGCGCACCGGGTCAAGCTAGTATAAATATATAAATGTCTTTGTAAGTTTGTTTGTTTGTTTATTTGTTTGTTTGTTTGAGCATCACGCCTAAACGGCTGAACCGATTTTATTGAAATTTGGAACGTAGATAGATCCTTACTTGGAAGCGTCAATAGGCTATAAATTTTTTCAATACTTGGACCAGAAAGGGATAAAAAGGGGGAAAAACGGGTAAAATTGGTACCTTTAGTTTTTAAACAATAATTACTAAACGGCTGAACCGATTTTTACATCGACAGGGGTAGCGAAGCGCACCGGGTCAATCTAGTATTTTATAAATGCACATTTTCGTTTTAAACATTTTTAACTTCGCACAATTTCGTATTTTACATTTTTCAACTTCGTATGGTTTGGCAGTCTACATTTAGCATCTTCCATATTTCCATTGTTTGAATTTTTTACTGCGCATATCGTTCGCAGTTTATGGTTTTCACGCTGCAATTTGTTTGCTTGTTTGATGTTTTTGTAGTAAATTTTTTGTATATTATACACAAGCAATATATTTGTTTTTGCTAACCAAAAATATAAATATATTTGGGCAGCAAATGTTTTAGAAATGAAAAATTTTCATTTTGTCTTCTAGCTGCAACGTAAAATATTTTGTAAGGCAAAATATTTATGGAAAAACTGCGACAAATATTTCTACTATGAAGCTTGTGCATATATGGCATTGGTTTATAGTTTGTATATTTTCAGTATATGTGGACATTAATATGAAAACGATTCATATTTATTGCGTAGTCGATAGTCAAATGTAAAAAACGTTTAACTAAATATTAAACCCTGAAATAAACCCCGTTTTTAAAAGGTAAAAACGTAACAATACCTTAAAAATATTGGTATTCAAATAAGATTCAATAAAAACAGGTTTCATATCAAAAGAAAACTTTTTATAATCATATACTCGGTTTAGGGTATCATATGGTCGCCCGACTATACTTTCTTACTTGTTTTTTTTTTTTTTTGCGTTTATTTTAATACTGTTTCTGCCATACATAAATATCTATAACATATGTGTAACTTTTTTGATTCTTTTTTGAGTTTTTTTCTAGATTCCGCTATAGATATACACATTTCTCTACAATTATTGTTCTCTCAGTGGTGAATCATATTTGGCAAATTATTCTCAAATTGGATGAGTGGTAAATCAGCTCTGTTTATCTTTAATACCCGTAATTTCAACAAATAGATATCTACGGTGTAAAATACCAAGCAGATAAATTTACCTAAAAGGTAACTTGACATTAATTTCAAACCAATATCTATGGGTAGAAATTACCAAATATTTTTACTCCATAGGTAACTAAACACTGATAGATATCTATTTGTTGAAATTACGGGCATAAATCATGGACAAATTGGCCAGATATTTTAAACTTCTAAGTGCACTGTATCTATTATATGTCCTGAGGATTTTTAAAAAATCGCGTTTAACTTAGTTTTCTTCGAATATTTCCTAAAATACCTCAATCAGATGACGGCGGATGAGGTGGTCATATGACAAAGTTGTATCAGATATCTATGCCCTTAAAAAAAACTATGAATTCATCTTAAGGCCAGGGGATATACAATATTTTTTGTTTTTTTATTTGCAGTAAAAATATATGAATTATTTTTTGTACGAACTAGGGAGCAAGCCACATACAATTGACCGTGTGAAAACATGAATTTTCCAAACGTAGGCCAACAATAGTCAACGATTGGCCTTGTGCTTTATTAATGGTTATATCAAATGCAAGACGAAACGGCAACTGGTGCCGCATGAATTCAAATGGTCAAAGTCGTTAGAAATCATCGGTATGCGTGGAATCAGTACGTTTTCGCCTTCGAATCTCTTCAATGTTTCCTCAATTAACGCGTTTAAGTTGCGGAGAGGCATTATCACTGATCCAACCTCCAATGTTAATTCATCTGGTGGCATTCCGGCTGATTCCAATTAATTCAAAAATTCGGTATGAAAATTGACGACTTATATTTCATTGTTTCGCCAGGCAATTTCAATTGAATTTGCTCATTCAGCTTGTTGACCGCAGCAATTGAAAGAAGCGCTTGGTAAAAGTTTGTCCAATCTGTATGTCCTTGTGGTACTTATATAAAAAGCTTATAATTACTCTTCAGAAGCTAAGGCAACCTTAACCTGTTTATGTATGTAGTCCTAAAGAATTTTTTGGAATAAAAAGTAAAAAATAAAGCCCTTTTATATGTTACAACTTTGGATGCGTGTATGTTTTTATAGGGACAAAATAAATGTTAGCAAGTTATTTTTATTTTATTCAGAATTTTATAACAAATTTAGCTTATATTTTATTTCCGTAGGCACGCCATTTATAAAATCAAATTTTAATATGAAACATTTTAATATTGTTTACATTGAAAATATATGAAAATTATTTTATTTTTTGACGTTTGCTTTAATTGTTTTTTCAGTTTACTTTAGTTTGTATGTATTTGACTTTTAGGGAAATTATAATTGAAAACATACTGTATTGCATAATGTAGGGTACAAATGCATACTCTTATGTAGTTCAAGTGCATGCATACAATGTATTGGGTTGCGTTAAATTGTTACAAATTATTACTTTGAACCAACTGCATATTTGTTTTCATTGTGTGTGTTGTTGTATTTGTAGTAACACTTTCAGTTTCTGAAGTATGTCACTATTGTAAACTGACCTAAGTGATGGGAATGCAGATCATGTGCAAGTGCAACAAAATACATTTGAGTGTACTATTATTCTACTTATTTTGCGTAGAGTTTAAGTTATTGAGTGAGTTTAGAAAGTCACTCATAGAATTAGTAAAAATATTAGTATATAAGAACATGTTTTAAATAAAGAATTTATCATTATACGATGATCACTAAATCCATCTAGTCTTTTCTATTTTATTACAATACTTTCCAATAATTGTACCTTGTGAGTTCTGCCACGGTAAAAAATAGTAAAACAAAATATGTTTTGTTTTGAATTTTGAAAACGAACGTTTAGGGGGTAAAAAAGTGTAAATTCGGTAACCTTATACCTTCAAAACTAATAAACATACAAAAAAACTTAAAATTGCACGTTACTTCATTTGATAAATAAGCCGACAAGTGTCTGGTACTTTTTTTAAATTCGAACCTTTTAGGGGAGAAAAGGGGTAAAAACTGTATTTTGGTACCTTTTTTAGCACCCTATGTATCTTTTAAACCAATAAACATAGAAACTTATTTTAAATCGTATTCTTTACTTATCAAAAAATAACAAATATGAATTTAGTACTTTTTTAAAATTCGAACCCTTAAGAGATAATTTTTTTTTACTTTTTTTATAAAAGATGTTTTTCTATAAATACGAGTACTTTATTATGAGATCCCTCCACGATACAGAAATTTATTTGAAATTCTACAACCGCAATGGGGATAAAAAAGGTACCAAAAAGGGGGTAAAAACGGGAAAATACATTTTAATTAAAATTATTAAGGCAATTTTTATATTTTGCTAAAATTTTTTCCTGGATTCATATAAAAATTAACTTACAGAGTATTATTAGGAACTAGATTCGGGTAAACCGTTTATTACTTTTTTAAAAATATTTTATTCTTGAGCACATTAACACAGATTTTAATCGTTTCACAAATATTTCTAGCACAATCAATTTTGAGAATTTTTAAATTTCACACTTGACGGATGTTCAAGGAGGAAAAGGGAAATTGGTACGTTTCTACTAATTGTACTTTTTAATATTTTAAATTATTTAACTTATCTACATTAAAGCTAGCTGATATATATCTGAGTGAAGTTAGAGTTATGAATAGGGGATAATATTTAGGTACCAAAATGTCAGAACTAAACTATCGGCAATTTTTCGTTCTTTTAATGGTACTTTTTGTATTTTCTTCAATAATTATATATATGAAATTAAGCAGTGATTAAAAATTTGACCTTTAAAAAAAAAAATACAATAGCGGTATTCACAATGTAGTAAAAAAGCAGAAAAGCTATTTATTGACAAACATTTGAATTTCTAATGTATTTTGTTGTTAGTTTTTTGATATTGTGCTCTTTTACTACATTACCAGGCCAAGTACTCTTGTGAAGTACTACATTGTGAATACCGCTATTGTATTTTTTCTTTATTCTAATGGTAGTTTTTGTATTTTCTTCACCAACGAACGCAGAAACATGAAATAAATCTTAAATGGACCCGATCGAGTGAAAATCCCGTGGAGGGGCTTTATAGTACTTTTTCTTTATTCTAATGATTCTTTCTGAATTTTCTATAGTATTAATTGACCTAGAAACATGAAATTAAGCATATATGGTCGTAAGTGAGTGAGGGGAGACTTTTGCTAGCTTTTCATTATTCGTATGGTACTTTCTGTATTCTCTTCACGAATGAACATAAAATAAAGCTTATTTGGACCTGAGAGATTGGGAATCCACAAGTTAGGGTTTATGGTACTTTTTCTTTATTTTAATGGTACTTTTTGAATTTTCTATAATAATGGACCTAGAAATTATTTGCTAATCAAATAATTAGGTAAGTTAAGATGTTCCATGCTACACAAATATCGCGTTTTTTAATTGTACATTGATATTTATTTTAATATCAACATATACGCTAACGATGTAGCGGGTAAAGCAAAGTACTCTGTTCAAAATTTCGTGCGAACTGCTGTCAAACTACATATAAAATATTTGGAATGAAATACATGCGAAATAATTTCGCAAAAGCAGTACTCTGTTCTTATTGTGGAAAACATGTGAAATACATCTGGCAACCTTACTTTTCCACACGAAATAACATAAGCAGCACTTATTTCGCACGAAATGAAAACCAACAGCTGATCATTTTTTGCATATACATTTTTTCGCATGAAAAAACTAACATTTTTCGCAAATATGAACAGAGTACTAGGCTTAATACGCAAATAATATAATAAATAAAAAATACGAAGAATAAAATGTTGTATATTAAAATAAAGTTGTCGAAGCCGTTTATGTTTTTGTTTATTTTACTATTATTTACTTGAATGCGGAGAATGCAACAGAATTCGTCTTTCTAAATTTTGTTTGTTTTAGTTTTTTTTAATTAAACTCTAAAATCTATGTTTATTTTTTTGTCAAAAAACTAAATTTATGCAAACTAATACAATGAGTTTGCAGAAATATAACATGTGTCATATTGAATAAGTATTATTTAATGTTTAAAAAACAAACAAAATATAATGCTATCAAAGCTATAAACCGGCACGTAGTGGTAAAAAAGCTTTATAACTTTGAAATAACTTCTGAACCGCTAGAGATAAATTAATGAAATTTCGCAAAATCAGAGACGGAAAACTGTGTGATTTCGAATAATTAGAAATTGTGTAAAACATTAAAAAATTAAAAAAAAAACAAGTAATAGCCTATTTATATTGGCAATTTGTCACTGCTATTTGTTTATTATTATACCCACCATAGAATAAACGAATAGAACGGAAGGAGAGAGTAATATCAATGGAAAAATTACTCTCTTTTCACACATACGGGTGATACAATAACAAAATACATGCATGAATTAGGTTTTTGACAACAGACTTAGGTTTTTGGCTCTCAATTACCTATTTGGTTGTCATCTATGATACATAGTATGTATGTATTACATACCATCAAAAAAGATGGGGGACGAAATTGGCAATATCGGTCCATGATTTAACCTAGCCCCCATACAAATGTCCCCATGGCAGTTATAAATACATATGTTGATTATGCGGCACTCTGATAAAATTTTGCACAAATTAGTTCTAAGTACTCTAAAATTAAACTGTAAAGTAGCGAAAATCGGGGTAAAATTTGTGCCCATAGAAGGGCAAAACTATATATTGATGGTGGGTATACAAGATTCAGCACAGCCGAATATAGCACCCTTACATTATTCGCATACATTAGTATGAATGAGAGCACTTTTAAATATACTTAGTCTGAAATTAAAGCAGATATTACAAAGCAAGAAACACGTCTGAGACAATCCATTCCTCCTGATGAAAAATTAGCTGCGACTTTACTTTGTTATACAGTACCAGAAATCTGGAGCAAAATTAAAGGCAAATATTTAAAATAAAATAACCCTAATCGAATGATGGCTCTTGATCATGAGTAGGTAATAAAATAGTTTAATATAAAATACTTTCAGTTTCCATATACAAAAAATCGAATGGGAAATAATTGGAGAAAAATTGGAAAAAATGGCAGTTTCCAAATTACTTAGAAGCAATATCTGTAATAAATGACGTTCCTTTTATTATAATTACAAGGGAACAAATTGCATTATCCTATTGGCTCTTGTGGATCTTGAGTATCGTTTTATATACATCAATGTTTGATGAAATGATCGATGTCACGATGCTGGAGTTCTGCTTCAAAGTGATTTAAAAGAGGTGCTAGATATGTATTGGCAGAAAAGAAATTGTAAAACCTAACATGTTATTAAAAATTTTTTTTAACAGAATATTCAATTACACATTTTATTTTTAAAAAGTATTTCTACAACCGATTGTTGAAATTCTTTATAAAAAGCATTTTTAAATGCTGGACTTGAGTCAGCACTTCAATTAGTGGTCTGGTTTTTACTGCCGTTAATATTAGATCTTGTGAGGAAGATGCTCTGTATTTTTGTAGTCCATTTCTTTCTGCATTTCAGTTGTACACACCTGTGTCGTTATCATACTATTGCCAGAACTAGCTTCAGGCAAGACGGAATCTTACTAAATATGTTTTGAATCTCACATGTCATTTATCGCTGTATGCTTTAATTTTTCATATTCTAAATTCAAAATCTACAAGCTTTTTTAGCCATTCGTATTATTTGTTTTCATATAATGGCTTTTGTATTAACCTTTTGACTCCATCCATCTGCTCTTTAAAGATTAAAGGTTGTTTCTGTATGATAAATAACAGGTAATGGAGCACCAATTTTTTTAAAAGCTTTATTCAATCAATTGCTCCAGCTAATGTTTTAGATTGGTTTTATTTACCAATTAAATAAAATCCGTCTGATAAGCTTTAAAAAACTAAAGTTCACCCAGCGAAAAAATTAACACATTCGTGTACGATTTGACACCATTCGGTATCAATAGTGTATCAATCACGGTGTCAATTTGACAATGAAAAAATGACAACCATTCCGTTGCCGATTTGACACAGCTTGTGTACGATTTTATAACAGACCGTGGTCAATTTTTCCTTTCTGAATAACTCCTCTATTTTTTTTTTTTTGGTAATTACATTAAATGATAATTTCTTTATTTTTAAATACAATACGTTTGTTTATAAATTGCAACTTTGGATGCGTTTAACCTTTTATAGGGATAAGATAACTGTTAGCAAGTTTATTTTATTTTATTTAGAATTTTATCACCAATATAGGTGATATTTTAGAAAAAAAAAATCGACCCTCCGTAGGATCGCCACATCAAAAAACCATAAAAAGTTGGAGCAAAATTAAAAAAAAAAAAATCGACTCCGCTATCTATAAGGATCCAGAATATATATACTTTATAGGGTCGGAAAATTATATTGTGGAAATTACAAACGGAATGACAAATTTATATATACCCTTCTCACGAAGGTGAAGGGTATAATAAATTAATAAACCTAAAAATCTCTTCAACTAATAGAGATAACTAACACATGTAAGCGTATTTTTTGTAGATCTTCTTAAGAACTATTTATATTTTAAATTGCATCTCATTCGAATAATAAATGGATTTTCGGCGATTTTTTAAAAAAAATTTGAGACCCGAGGTGACCAACTTTGAGGGGTCACGCATTGAGCTTATCTGAGGATCGGTGTTTTGCGTTTTTAGAATTTTTTACTCAAACCTACAATTTAAAACCAAAATACGGCCCATTGTACATGTTTCGACTTTGGATGCGTATAACTTTTTAAAGGACGAGATAACTGAGGTGACCAAATTTCGAAAACACCTCAGCTCCAACCTTCATAAAAAGCCTGTTTTTCTTCTTCATCCATTGATGTTTTTATTCTTATTAGAAATAAATAATTCTTTGGGAACTTCTTTCTTCACTGTAAAACAATTAAATTTTACTCCGCTTGAAGATGGTTCAATAGTTAATCCACTTTGATGTTTTTAGGTTCTAGTTTAAAATTCGAAGTATTGCCATATATGTATAACGTTTGAATATTTGTTGTCAAAACATTGCGCAAAATATGAATTAAAAGTAGAAAACTGTAGATGACTGTGTTTGTTGAGAAAGTAAATTGGAAAAATCCAAAAGCAAATTAAAGCAAAAAATCAATTTAAATAATATATTTTCAAGTCTCTTAAATCTTCCTGAAAAAATTTAATTATAATACTCAATTGTCAACATATTGAAACGAAAAATAGATACAAATAATGAAATTCGACAACTCATAATTGCACAACAAATGTAATAAAGGATATAGCGATAGTTTACTTTTATTATACCTTTAAAGGATTTATTGCTGCTTTAGCAAAAAGGAAGTTCATATGGGAGCCCCACGAAAAAACTGACACGACTTTCAGAATTTGTTCTAAGGTTTATTGAAATCTATATTCCTAATTATAAAGGGAGAGTTTTATTCAATATATGTACAAAATTAAGGTGTAGGACTAATACGTTACAAACATCTGCACAAACGTATTGTACTCTCCCCACTATGGTGGTGTAGGGTATAAAAAATGTATTGTTTACGTTATATGCTTCTCCACTTGCTCTGAAAATATGTTAACATCAATTTTGTCAACTACATGTTTGAAAATTTTTCTTTTTTGTGCCTTCTTTTCACCATATTTCAAAAAGAGGCATTTCTCCTAAGACGCAAAAAATCGCAGTTTGAGATAAATTGCTAATAACTCATTAATTATTATTTAATCTATTAATAAAATTTGATAGAATTCAAATGGGGTCAAAATTTGTTATAGCTTACGAAAAGTCAAAGTTTTGGATTAATTGTACCGTCATTTCTACTCAACCAGCAATTTCAAAAAGTTTGCGAGCAACAGGATTCATCCAAAATCAGGGAAATTCAGTAACATAGGATTTGAAGCCGAGAGACCTGAAAGACGATTTTGCATGTCCGAAATGATGCTTGAATTATATAAAAGAAAATAATTTTTGGACCGAATCATTACTTGCGATGAAAAATGGTAAGAGATCGTATGTGAATCCCTGCCAACCAACCGAATCGACACCAAAGCCAAATATCCATGGCGCTAATTCTCTAATAAGTGCTGCTGAAATCTGACCAGACCATTACAGGGAACCTGTACCGAACGCAACTGATGAGTTTGAAGCGTGCGTTGACCGACCACACCACGCAACGTCCGACTAATATTTGATTCGAGCGATGCAAAACAGACTATCCGATATTGGCTTGAGTCGTTCTTGGCCTTGAGCTGTTATTTTGGCCCGAAATCTATATGTTGTCAGAAAGATGGGAAAAGGTCATAAGCTAACAATGGCCAATACTTTGAATAAATTTATATTGTACAAAAGTTTTAAAATAAAAGATAAACATTTAAAAATATGCCGCATTTTTAAGTCACACACCCAATATTAAATTGGTTTTCGGCACTGATTTAATTTTAAATGTATCCCTATGAAATTATTAGGACAAATGGAAGTTATTAGGAGAAAAAGAAGGTACAAAAAAATGGGACTGTAACTGTGTTACTTTTCCTTAGTTTTGCAATAACTTCTGTTATAATTATCATGTAATTTTCCCCAACTTGACCTATTAATAGCAAAGAAAACAGTATTACTTTCATTAAATCATGTTTTCTAGCCTTAAAATTTTGATAACATTGTTAAGGAGTGGCTATTGTATAACATGTCTATGCAGTTAAATTCACCTAGCCAGTCTCCAGACCTTAACCCAATAGAACACATGTGGGAAATTTAAGACCGGAATATTAGAAAACGAAGCACTTCACCTAAGGACGAGCTCGGACGATAGGGAGGGAAATCACTAAGGATTCAACAGAACATTTTGTAAAAGGCTACAAGAGGCTGTAATTAAGCTGAATGAAGGACCAACAAAATATTTAGTTTTTGTTTTTGGATTTTGGTAATATAAAATAGAGCGTTATCCATCAACTGTATACTAATTGTTGACTGTTGTTTTAGGTACTTTTTCCCATAAATTTTCCACGAAATCTATTTTAATTTTCAAAGTTTTTTAAAATAATAAAAGAAAACTATAAACTTAATTTTAAATTTATTCAAACTTATATATTTCTTTCACTAATTAAAATATTTAGCTTCATAGATGAAAATGCGTGTTGTATACTAAATTTTGACTCTGACTGTATGTCACTTTTCTATATAACTAAACGATGTACAGTGGGGAAATGAAAATAGTAGAAATAGTGATTTTGATTTTGCTTGCTACCAAAACTTTGCCCATTGCTGAATGCTTCGTTATGTTACATGTTGGTTCTTCAGCCGCTTGGAAGTTTCATGGCAATATTCCAGCAGCGCATCAAGGAAAAACATCATCAATTATGTTCTTCACCATATCATACACTTCTCTTTGTTGGGGATTCAATAAAGGTACATTCTTTTGAAACATTTGGCGAAATGCATTTGAGTCGTATTCACGTTCACACTGCAATTCTCGTTCGATAGCGTTGTTTGGTCGACGATCTGGTGATGGCCTAACGTGACTAACAAACTGCCGCATATTATGTAACACAAAACCAAAGCCCGGTTGTGAATATCTTCATTCATCTGAAGATGGGGATTCTCTGAATGGATACGAACTCGATTGATCTGGTCAATTGATCCAACAAAATTTTAAATGTGATTTCCTTATTTGTGAAGGAATTTGTGTGGATACCCATATAAATCAGACATTTATGACAATAAATTTAAATTTCGGGAAGACATTTGTATGGGGGCTAGATAAAATAATTGACCGATGTCAACCAGATTTTATCAATCGATTCAGAATGTTGTTGGACTAATATTTTTTGGCGTTACAAACATCAGAACAAACGCAATATACCCTCCCTACTATGGTGGTGTAGAGTATAATTAGGTATTTTAAATAAATATATTATTGATATGAATTTATGTGTGAGTATAAGTATATTTATTAATATGTTTAAAACTTTAAATTATTTACTATATAAGTAGTTGATAACAGTGAGACAAACAAAAAGCTTTTGTAAAGCTCTTAGAAAATCTTAAAAATAAATTTTATTGAATCTGTCAGTTGGTTCTAAGCCACAGTGTTGTTCAAACGTATCCAAGAGAGCGCAGATAATATATACGAGCAAAATGCCTAAATTAACTTTGTACGGTTTGGATGCAAGTCCACCAGTTCGTGCTTGCTTGTTGACCTTGAAAGCGTTGAATTTGCCTTTTGAGTACAAAAGCATTAATTTGATGGAAAAGCAACACTTAACCCAGGAATACTTGAAAAAGAATCCCCAACACACTGTTCCCACTTTAGAAGATGATGGTCACTACATTTGGGATTCACATGCTATCATTGCCTACTTGGTGAGCAAATATGGCAAAGACGATTCACTCTATCCAAAAGACTTTCTCAAGCGCGCCCTAGTCGATCAACGTTTGCACTTTGAGAGCGGAGTTATGTTCCAAGGAGGTTTACGTGCCATTACGGTTCCTTTGTTCTTTAGAAATGAGACAAGAGTTCCCCAACATCAAATTGATGCAATTGTTGACATTTATAACTTTTTGGAAGTTTTCCTCAATGTTGGTCCATACATGGCTGGTGATCATTTGACAATTGCTGACTTTAGCATTGTGACCTCAGTGACATCTTTGGTGGCTTTTGTTGACATCGATAGCTCGAAATATCCAAAATTGACTGCCTGGATTAAGCGTCTAGAAAAACTACCCTATTACCAAGAAGCCAATGGCGCTGGTGCTAAAATTTTGGTAGAAATGATTAAGTCGAAGAATCTAACCATTGTACCTTAAGTTGACTCTGATGTTACAGATCACATGGGACTTTAAATGCAGTGGAAAAAACTCGTTTGAAAGTTTTTTTAAATAATTGTTGTTGTTGTATTGAATCAAAATTAAATAATGAAATGTAAATAAATAAAAAAATAAATAAATAAGCAGCTACTATGCAAATGTTTGTATAAACTATTGTAAAGCAAAGTGCGGTAAAAAACAAGTTAAATACCACTTAAATGTAATGAGAATTACAGTAACTACATTGATATTAAGACTGGCTTAGCGGTATATGGATGCGGACAACTTTTTATTGGCGTCGAATTTTTTAACGATTTTTTATAACCTCCACCACCACAAGTGGTGAAAGAGGGTATATATAACTTTGTCAATCCGTGTTTAACATTGAGAAATATTCATCTGAGACCCAACAAAGTATATATATTATTGATCCTTATTAAATTCTAAGTCGATTGGCCAATGCCCGTCTGTCTGTCTTTGTAAAACACTCTCACGTCCAAAATACATAAGCAAAATTAATAAAATGTATACCAAAATGTTTATAATTTAAGCAGTTTGGTATTGAAAATCAGCAAAATCGAATTGGTAGAACCAGGGTTATGGATCAAAATGTAAGACAACTTCCAAATATTTTGATAATTTTCACATGATTTTTGTGACTTTGGGTAAATTCATTGCATTGAAATTTTGCACTCATTATTTATATGATAAAAGGACAAATTCTGTTGAAAATGGAAAGAATCGGTCCATAATTTCTCCTAGCCCCCATACAAATTTCTTCCCGAAATGTGGTGTTATGGTATATAAATGCCCATAGAATTGCAGTATCCATACAAAATTCAGCACAACTACGTTTCATACAAACAGAAATCGCGAGACCAATTTTTTTTTTTTGGATCGGGCACTATTTGACCATAGCCCCCATATAAAGTTTACTTCCGAAAATCATTTAAATACACTTAAATATCTTATATATATCGGTATCAGGTTGAAATTCAACTTGCATAATCCCCATGCACATGAAAATCGCTGTAGGGAATTTCATGAAGATCGGCCCATAATTGGTTATAGCTCCCATATAAGGTCCACTTCCAAAAAACACATTCATTTTCATAAATATCTGAAAAATATCGTTATCGAATTAAAATTTTACAGAGATCGGTAGTATTAATTCACAAATGATACTACTAGATTGTGTGAATATCGGTTCATATTTGACCATAGCTCCCATATAAGGTCCATTTCCGAAAATTACTTAAATACTAATAAATCTCTTATAAAAATATCAAATAAATATTTCCCATATATACGAAAATTGATGTGTTGAACTTTTCGAAGATCGGCCGATAATTGGTCATAGCTCCCATATAAGGACCACTTCCGAAAAACATAATAACCTCTATAAATATTTTGAATATATGGATATCGAACTGAAATTGTTTACAGATCAATATATTGTATCCAAACATTATACTACTGGGGTTTGTAAATATCGGTCCATATTTGACCATAGCACCCATATTAGCTCCATTTCCGATAATCACAATAATACCCATAAAACTCTTGTAAATAATGTTATGGAGAAAAATATCAAGCAAAATAGGACTCAAATACATAGAAATCACGTTAAAATATTTAATTATATCTTTCAAATAAGTCGCACATCCGAAAAATATATTAACGTATATATACACTCATATCGGTAAAAAATTTAACAGATATAAGTTTCAAGTAGATTTGGTGACTATGGGTTCATAATTATATAGATAAGGCTCATATCTGGAAAATTCATTAGAACAGAACAAAAATATACTTTTGAAGTTTGACTAAATATATTTGTTTACCCTTTTTATACTCTTTTACTTCACTTGTGGTGAATAATAAAAATGTTGAGCCAATCGGTAATGTTAACCAATTATCTATCTATATAAATATATAAATGTCTTTGTAAGTTTGTTTGTTTATTTGTTTGTTTGTTTGTTTGAGCATCACGCCTAAACGGCTGAATCGATTTTATTGAAATTTGGAACGTAGATAGATCCTTACTTGGAAGCGTCAATAGGCTTTAACTTTTTTTAATACTAGGACCAGAAAGGGATAAACAGGGGGAAAACCGGTAAAATTGGTACCTTTAGTTTTTAAACAATAAATACTAAACGGCCGAAACGATTTTATTGAAATTTCCAACATAGACTACGACATGGGTAGCGAAACGCACCGGGTCGGGTCATTTAAACAATTACTATTTTCGTTAAATTAGGAAAAAAATAAATTCTATAATCGATAAATTCTTTTCTTCATAATTAGTTTTAAACGAACGTATGAAGTACCTACTTTAAGGCACATATAAAATTATCTTCCGAGATTTGCCAATTAAAATTTTTGATATATGGCTTTAAACACCCGGAATTGAAAGGCTTGACCGTTCCGTAAACCATATACTTTAGTTTATATGTACCTACCTTTTTCGGAAACCCTTCCATTTAAGTTTTTATAGTGCTTTAAAATCTACCACAATTTTGGACACCTATTTTGTGCTCTTCAATTCTGTTTTAAAAAGAACCCAATATCTCTCCACTGGCCTTAGCTCCGGGCAGTTTGGAGGATTTGCCTCTCTTTTGGTAAAAATACCACATTATTGTTATTGTACCACTCAATACCATGCTTAGCATAGTAACGGGATGAATGAAAGCAGCCTTTTTTGTAAACATTCCTTGATGTAAATTTCGGTATTTATAGAGCCCGTTGTAACAAATGATTGGATTCTTTTGCGCAACTTTTTTGGAATTTTTGTCTGCTTTTGGGTCCTAAACTTTTCTTCAACATTCCCTCGAGCATCAGCAACATACAATTTTTGACCAGGAAGTTGCAAAAATCTGCCAGAACATACGTTTCGTCATCCATTATGCAGCAAGATTATTTTTTTTTTTATAAAACTTGACTTCAATTTCTGTTCTCTGTTTTTGCCCTCTAAATTTTTAGTTCCGAGTATTGAGCTAACCGGGCTGCTTTCCTACCGGAGGTGTTGGGAGCTCTTTTGAAAATGCTTTCTATTCTTTTGGCTTTAATAACATCTTGTGGACCATTCCTTCTACCTGAACCAGGTTTTCTATCAACGGACAAGTTCTCCCAGTACGGTTTAATAACATTGGAAACAGTTTGACGGCAAACCTTTGATTGTTTGGCCAACTTTTTGTAGAACCAAGTTGGATTTTGTTGAAAATATTTAATAATTTTAGTACGCACTTTTTTCTCGTCACTCATTTTAAATAGATTAACAACAAATTAACATAATTGACATTAAACATAATAACTGACATGCTTTACAAAGGTAACTTGATCTAAAAAAACACATAATACTTGGGTTAAAAGTTTTAATGAAAAAGGTGTGTTAAGAATTTTTCGATCCCAGTCCTTAGAAGACTTTTTTCAAAAATGTGGATGGTAGCTGATTTTTTTGGAAAATTTACATACAAAATAGGTCTAATTCGGAAATCTCTGGACCACGAAATAATACGAAAAAAAACTATTTTTTTATTTAAAGCAGACAAAGGTAGGTAAACAAAATAAAGCTTAGGATTTGTCTCTATGTTCTTAAAGTCATTCCTCAAATGTTAATGTAAATTTTTTTCATGAATTTCCGTTTGAATTTGTTCTAATCAACTAAAAAGCAAGGTCGCTAAAAGACAATAATAACCGTATTTTCAGGATCCAGAATATGTGGATGCTGGTTCCATTTCTGCCAAGCAATGTCGACAAATAACGTCGAAATACAAACATTTAGCTCAATTCATATATGAAAACTTAATAAAAACATTTAATTAAATTTAAAATACAATTTGGGAATTACAATCTGATAGCGATTTTCAATACCAAACTGCTCAGGAGAATTGTAAACATTATTGTAAAACAGACAGACGGAATCGACTTTGAATTTCTTAAGGATCAATAATATATATACTTTGTTGGGTCTCAGGTGAATATTTCTCAATGTTACACACGGAATGACAAACTTGTATATACATACATATGTACCCTCATTCATCACTTGTGGTGGTGGAGGGTATACAAATAGACAGCAGTAAATGCACTCAAAATATTTAACAGCATTTTATACAAAAAATTAATAAAACACAAACAACTAAATAAAAAGCTTTTTGTCTACTCAAAAACAAAAGCTTTATTCAACAATTCTCTACAGCTATTAGTTTCATTACACGCAAGATTAGATGTTCTAGCATTCAATCAAACAAACAGCCAAAAGCCATGACAAACATTATATTGTATGGTTCTGATCCGAGTCCTCCGGTACGTGCGTGTCTTCTAGCATTAAGAGCTCTCAATTTGCCATTTGAACTAAAAGCAGTTGATTTCAATGCTAAAGAACACCTATCAGATGAATATTTAAAAAAGAATCCCCAACACACTGTTCCTACATTGGAGGATGATGGCAATTTTATTTGGGATTCTCATGCCATCATTGCCTACTTGGTGTCGAAATATGGCAAAGACGATACTCTATATCCCAAAGATTTTCTAAAACGTGCAGTTATCAATCAGCGTTTATTCTTCGAGAGTGGTGTCATGTTTCAAGGTGGACTTCGCAATATCACAGGTCCGTTGTGGTACAGAAATGAAACAAAAGTTCCTCGGGAAAAAATTGATAATATCCATGAAATCTACGACTTCCTAGAAGTTTTTCTCAAAGATACTAAATATATGGCCGGTAACGAATTGACAATAGCTGACTTTAGCATAATAGCTACAGTAACGTCTTTGGAAGCATTTACTGATATTGACAATTCGAAATATCCAAAGTTGACTGCGTGGATTAAGCGTATGGAATCTTTACCCTACTATGCTGAGGCCAATGGATCTGGCGTTAAAAAATTTATAAAAATATTTAAATCATTCAATATTATAATTGTACCCTAATAAAATTATATTAAAATGCAATAATATTATTGGAAATTGTTTTATCACTTATAAAAGTTATTTTATGACTTTAAAAATAAAAATCAATCTAAAGCAGTTATTTTTCAATGTAAAAATAAAGTTCGAATAAAACTCTTAAAAAGAGAGTTTAAATTTGTAGTCATAAAATTAAACTTATTTGGGGTGTTTTATTTTTCCCGTCAGAAAATAAAACTCATTTTATGCAAATTGACACCTAAACCTTGCCGTTGCACAGTGGCGCCATTTGAGTGTTTTTCGTTGAAAAAATCATAATTTTTGAACCAAATGAGATAATCAAAAAATTTAAAAGGCATATGATAATTGATCAACATATGAAATGAGAAGGGTATATATAAATTTGTCATTCCGTTTGTAATTTCCACAATATAATTTTCCGACCCTATAAAGTATATATATTCTGAATCCTTATAGATAGCGGAGTCGATTTAGCCATGTCGGTCTGTCTGTCTGTCTGTTGAAATCAATTTTCTGAAGACCCCAGATATCTTCGGGATCCAAATCTTCAATAATTCTGTCAGACATGCTTTCGAAAAGTTTCCTATTTAAAATCAGCAAAATCCGTCCATAAATAACGGAGATATGAGCAAAAATCCGAGACAACCTCTATATTTGGACATAAATATAAACAATATGGATATCTAATGATAGATATTTCAAAATTCATTGCAACAATGTATACAAGGCTATAGTAAGTTGGACCTACAATGGGTCAAAATCGGGAAAATATTTTTTAACCCGAATTTTTTTTCACAAAAAACATTCTTTTGTCATAAATTTTCTTCACTAATAAATTAAAAAAAAAATGTTTAAAAAAATTGGAAAAAACTTTTAAAAAACAATTTTGAAAAAAAAAAAATTTAAATTTTATTTTAAAGTATGATTTGGTGAAGGGTATATAAGATTCGGCTCAGCCGAATATAGCTCTCTTACTTGTTTATTTTAAATTTGTTTGTAAAATATTGCTGACAATCCGTAAAAAAAGTATATCTAGTGGGTTTTCAAGGTTCTATGTCATAAATTGCCCAAAATGCATGCAACATATTTTTGAAACCGTATTTTTTTAAAATTGTACCTCTAGCAAAAAATAGGGTAAGTACGGGCAGCTGGACATTTTTGCATTAAGTACAGGAATAATCAAAGAACTTTTTTTAAAAATATGGCAAATATAGAAATTGATAGTTTTTTTTTATTTTCGGGATATAGCATTTGAAAGCGGACCAAATTACCTAAAAATTTTCTGTTTTTTTTTTTTTTGAAAATTTAAAATCTGATTGTAATAAGAGTAGTATGTTTTAAATATTGGAAAATTACTTGTAAAATAGGCTTATTCAATATTTTTAGGGGCACATGAAATTTTTGCAACCTCACTTGTTCTACGGGCGCCACTGTGCGTTGGTCAGATCATTACAATTTGTAAAGTACCTTGCATTGCAATTTAATAAATCGTCAGTAAAATAGAAACAAGTGGGATTTTAATTTGTTATTGTTTGATTTCTATTATTAAATTTTTATTGTTTTTTTCTTAAACAAATAAATTATTACATACATTATATCAGATAGACTCAATAAAGAAAGATAATAAAAAAGAAGAAAATAAACGAAAAGAGTTTTACTTTCTGACGGGAAAAATAAAACTTCACAAATGAGTTTTATTTTATGTCGGCTAATTAAAACTCTCTTTTTAAGAGTTTCAACCGAACTTATAATTTTTAGGTTGAAAAATTACTGTTAACTGTAGAGTTGAGATCGTTTTTTAATATCACCATAGATTCTGAAATTGCACTTCAATACAAATCTATTATTTTGGTCAAAACTTTTCAGCTGATCTGATTTCTGCATTTTTGGAGATTCCAATTACCAACAACTATTTGTGCCAAATTCTTTCTATTGTTTTTAAATAACGGACGATCGAATACTTTTTTCTAAACAAAGAAAGACGGACGGCAGATCCAGAATATATAGCATATAGTTTTGTGGTTCAACGACCAATATACTCCCATATTTTTGGTGGTGGGTATTAAGCGATATAATCACGATTAATGTATTTTCCTGATGTGGTTCTTATAGCGGACCTGAATTGATAGTACCTTGATTTCTATGTATTTGAGGCTTATTTTGGTTGAATTTCATCTCAATAGAGATGTTAATAAGAGATTTATTTCGAACCAAAATTTCACACAGACAGGTTTGTGAGTATCGGTCCATATGAAATATCGGTAGTAGTGCTAATATGGGTGCTATGATCCATTCTTGACTGATATTGACAAACCTGTCTGTGATGATTTTTATACATATGGAGATTATTTGTGTCGAATTTCAACTATATTAGCTGTTTATTTGTAATATGAGTTTGGAAATGGATTATATTAGTTAATCTCGGAGCCGGATGCATAGAGAGCATAGAGCGGAAACTAGAAAAAAACTCAAAAAAACAATTACTCAAAAATGTTACACATACGAGTGTTGTTTTTGTTTTCACAAAGTTTCTTTTACTAATACATTCTCACCACTTAGGTTTTTGACAACTGAGTTAGGTCTTTGACAGGAGAGTTTCCGATCTATGTGTATTTATCTATGGCCGAATGATTAAACAAAATAAATATTAATTTATTTTGTATTCTCATATATCGCAAAACCCTAACTGGGATTTGAAAAAAAGGAGAAATAAACAACAGGAATAAGAGGTTTGGATATTTAAATATATTGGATATTTTGATTTAGTATACCTTTTATACGACTGCCAAAGGAACAAGAAATGTCAACAATGAATTGTTGACGTTTCGCTAGCAACAGCATGAATATATAAAAAATGCAAACGGGGAAAATATTGATCAGCTCAGTTGTTTATGCAAAAGTCGATGTGAGGACTTTTGGCAGTAACAGTGGCTATGGTCAAATATTGACTGATCCACGACTTATTTTTACACGAAACTTTTTTGCTGAATTGTGTGTGGATACTGCTATTATATTGACACTTACATATATACCATAGAGCTATATTCCCGTATGACATTTATATGGGGTCGATTCTTAAAATGTTCAACAGAATTTTTCCTTTTATCATAGGAAGAACATATTTAAAGAAAGTAGCAAAACTACACCATTTTCAACAGTAATTCGAAAAAAAAACAATTAAAAATGAGAATTTTCATTTAAAATTCGGAAAAGATCAATTGAAATTAAGAATTTTAATTTCAAATTCGGAAAAGAACAATTGATAATGAGAATTTTCATTTATAATTCTGAAAAGAGAAATTGAAAATGAGATTTATTTGAAATTAAAAATCACATTTTCAATTGGGATTTGCTGATTATCAAAAGAAAAATCTCAATTCCAATTGATATTTTCTGAATGGAATTGAAAAGTTCTCATTATCAATTGAAAAAGGTGTAGTTTGAACAAGTAACAGAGCTATATTCGGCTGTGCCGAATCTTTTATACCCCAAACAAAATTTAATATTTTTTTTTTAATTTATTAGCAAAAAAATTTTAGGACAATAAAATTTTTTTAAATTAATTTTTTAATTTAAAACAAAAAAAAAAAATAATTTAAATTTATTTGTGAAAAAGAATTTATAGCTAAAAAATTTTTGTTCGTGAAAAAATATTTTTCTCGATTTTGATCAATTGTAGGTCTGACTTACTTTGGTCGTATATACGACGTGGCAAAGGTCTTTGAAATATCTATTATAGGATATCCATATTGACTATATTAATGACTTAGTAATCCAGATATAGGTAAAAAATCGAGGTTATCCTGGTTTCTTCCTTATATATCAGCCATTTGTGGTCCAATTGTATCGATTTTAAATAGCATTCGCGCCCAAAGAATTCATGATATATTGATTAATGAATCATGTATTTAAGTTATTTGGGGGCTACGGAAAGTTGATTTCAACATAGAGACGGACATGGCTATGTCTACTTCGCTATCTATAACGATCCAGAATATATATATTTTGTGGGGTCGCAAATGAAAAATGTAGAAATTACAATTGGAATGACAAACTTATATATACCCTTGCCACTCAAGGTGATAGGTATACAAATATGAATTTTTCTTGGGGTTGGTTCTACAAAACCGATTTTGCCAATTTTTAATACTAAACATTTCTGATCAATGAATAATATTTCGCAATTGGAGTTGTATTTTACTCTATCGATAATAAGATTTATCCGCATTTAATTGATCTTCGGAAGTGAGACTTCTATAGGAACTATATCAAATTATAAGCTGATAGTCACAAAATCCAGCTGTATGTTTTGTGGCGGCATTAGCCATGGCGAAAAAATAAAAATATTAAAAAAATTAAAATATTAAATCTACAAATATTGAAAATTATTCCGTGGAAAATAAAAAAAAATCCAAGTTGATTAAAGTCATATTGCACTACGCGCAAGCAATAAAGTAGAGTCTATAGGACTCTATTTTGATACAACGACAGATCAATACCTGTTATCTAACTTGTGCTAATCGAACTTTATATTTTTAATCATTAGTTGTAATTAATTAATAATAATGATTCATTACTTTTTGAAGTTTTAGTAATGTAAAATTGAATTTCTCCTCCGGCAGCACTTAGTCAGACGTAAGCTACTTGAACTATATACTTTTTAAGCGCGTTGGGACTTTCCTAATCCCCTCCTAAATTCCCTGCCAAAATTAATTTTAATTTGGAGGTAGTTACATATTTTTTGTTTCCTTCCAGCTTTTCACAATATTTAGCTTATAATAATAGCAAAGCAAAATGGATAAACCTCTATTATCTACAAAAATCATGAAACTAAAAGTTTCCAAAAAAGTACTGTACCAATACATATTGCTTTCAAATCTGCAACGTTTTTTGCTGAACAACTGCTTCCAAATTCAAATACTTATTAAATATAATTATCAATAATATATATTTAACTTGTTTGAAATAAATGTAATTATATGTAGGTACATATACTTAATAATAATTAGCTATTACCAAATATCAGAAAGTATGCACACATTTCTGGATGTGCATATGAGTATTATTTTTGGAACCATAATTAATTTTTTTTTATGAAAGATTTAAAAATATAATTATTCCTTAAGCATGTTTAGCATGCAATTTTATAGATTTAATTTCATTTTTTATGTGATTGTGACAAATAGATTCTTAGCAATGGAAATTTTTCACATACAGAACTTTGATAATAGTTATGTATATACAGGGCAAGTTTTTCAAGCTGTTTGCTTAGAAAACAAGTTTTTGCTTATTTTACCAACTTTTAGGAAATAATTCATTTTGTTTTGATTAATCGTGTATAAATTGTTTGCTAAATTTAAAATATTTTTTCTACCATTTTATGTAACAAATATAGATAATTTCATTTTGAAAACTGGAGAAACACTTGATTGTACTTTTTAAAAATATTTTTTATACAATAAAATTAATTTTAACTTTTAATTTTGATTTTTCCTATATACATTAGGGTGGCCCAAAAAAATGTGTGAATGTTCCCAACTAAAGTAAAAGTTAAATTCATTTTAAGATACCGTTTCTCATAATTTTTATTCTCAGTTCAGTATTTGGTGAGCACGATCAAAGATAAACACTTTTTTATGATTTTTTTCATATTTCTCGCAAAGGTCACATATGAAATATTGGTATTTCGTGAGAGTTTTCACAAATTGATCGAGAAAAATACAAAATTGGTGTAAAGTTTATTTGTTTCAAAATGAAATATATTCTTTCAGTATAACAGTTTTTATACAAAATTACCCAATCCTTGTTAAGGTCATTCCTAGTCCTCACTTCCGCTACCCGAATCTCGCCGTCTTGGGCTGGAAAAACGGCTACTACTCGGACCGCCAGCCACTGCATTGCTAGCAGATTGTCGTCGTGTATGACGACGATTTTTTTGCCGTCGAACGGGTACTACGAACTGTAGCGATACTGATCACGGCGCTATAAGGTCTACTTTCTCTAAGGCTCTTTTTACTATCTTAAACTGGTTACCAGTGGATTTGATGGTGATACAAATGGCTCTCAACTCTGCTGTGAGGCAAAATGCTGGATGTTCGTGGTCTTGTAAGGACCTTGGACACCCTAGGATACTGAATTACTATGGGCACATACATGGTAATGTCGATTACTGCATCGCAAAACCTTTTTTCGATGTATATGATTTCGAATAGGGATTTATGGCATAGGAAGGAGTCCATTCCCCCTGATGATGTCATAAGGATATACACTGACGGCTCTAATAGGAAAAACAGGGTCAGTGGAGGTTTCTATATTGAAAACTTTGGGATTAAATCCTTCTTTAGGCTACCTGACTTCAGTACTGCTCTTCAGGCGGAAATTACTGCCATTAAACGTGCATCCAACTGGCTGAGGTATTATCGAATATCTGGTGATATATGTATATTTACTGACAGCAAGGCTGCCATTAACGGAATAGCGGGTGTCCTCACGACATCTAGATTAACCGAGGAATGCCGGGTATCCCTAAATGAGATAGCGAGACATTCTAGGATAATGCTTATATGGGTCCCTGGACACGATGGAAATCAGGGTAATTGTATAGCAGACATATTGGCCAAAAGGGGTGCGATGATGAATGAGGAGGCGATCGACCCCTTTTCTGGCATTTCCCTTGTTAAATGCAAAATGGCTGTTCAGCAGATACTATATGAGAATGCACAAAACAGGTGGACTAATGAACCTTCCTGTGCTACAGCGAGGTCGACCTGGCCCGTATATGATGCCAGCAGGACGAATCTACTTGTGGATTACCGTCGTGAGCAAATAAGTCTACTTGTCTCCTTTATTAATTGGGGCACATGCTAGAAGAATGGGCCTACGGTACAATGATTACTGTAGAAGCTGCCATAATGTAGAAGAGGAAGAGACTGTGTATCACCTTTTCTGCCAATGCCCGGCTCTGACAAACCTGAGGGAACGCATGCTCGGATCTCCATTCCTATCATGCTTGGATGAGCTATTAAGGATGAATCTTAGACGAATCTACTCCTTCATCCGGGAATCTGGCTGGTTTAACCTGGAGGCAATGGAAGTATTGTAAATACCCTGTTGTCTACCCCTTGGGTATCACAATGGGATCAGATTTGATATGACGACGATTTTATCGACGGCGACGTCGGGCATCTCCTCGCACCACCGAGTCCGTGCCTGAAGGCTCAGGACGTAGTCTTTCACTCAGGATCGCCAAAACGTGTGCTTGAGTGCGGAAATACGCTTCCATCTCTTTAAGCACGACAGCTTAGCCGACTCGTCTATTGGCAATCCGGCTGCGGTAGTAGGCTCTCTCCGACTAACAGATGAGCTGGTGTCAGGGCCTCCCGGCCTCGATTTCGGCTAGCAATGTCAAGAGAGCGCTGCCAACAGTTTTCATCATCAGGTTCTTGGCTGACTTGGCCGCTGCTTCCGCAAAAATCTACGTCACATAAATCTACGCCACATATTTATCATGTGAATGGCCTTGAAATGATTGTGTAAGTCCAAAAAAAGTTTGCAACATTAAAAACTTCGAATATTTCTAGATTTGGGCGAGAATTCAGATATGGCTTTGATCCAGCTCACCAAATACTGACACCATAACAAACATTTTAAGAAATGGGCCCCTCAACCAAACTAACCTTTCATTTCGATACCTTATTTTTCATTCATACAAACGGGGCCAACTTAATATACTACATTAGGGATATAACTAATTTTGGCATACCACCACGTGATGGGCAATGTTGTATAAATAATGAAAATCATTTTTTAGGTCATTTGGAATCAAAAACATCACAATTTTTTTTTTCAAGTTTTTATTTTTTTTTATTTAAAGAAATAAGTTTTAATTTAAAAGTTCTTGGCGATTTACGCCATCACTTTTATTGTACTTTTATTATGATTTAATATGATATGATTTAATTCTTGGTCCAATATTTGCAAAGTAAAACAAACAGTGATTTACAAAATTTGTTTTAATTAAAAAGTTTCTAAAGTCAAAACAGGGGTACGTGTTACTGTTATAAATCCTTATATAGTATACATTTCTTTAAAAAATTATATAAATAATTGCAACTTTATTTTGCAAATGTGAGGGATACTTCCCTTATTTATTACAAAAACAACTTAACAAAGGTATAAAATATATTATATTTCAAAATAATTGAAAATATTGAGTGAAAAACTTTATTACATTTAGTGCGTTAACTTTTTTTAACAACCGCGAAAAAATAATACGGTAGTTTTACATATTTGGTCAATTCACAAGGTCTCTTATCAGTCATATTGTCATAATGTCCTAATATATCACGACTCGGCGGTTAGGCTTAACCGACTCTTAGGCATTCGGCGTTGGTCTCTCCTGGTTCGTTACGATAACACAATAAACATAGCGTAGAAAGTAGTATTATTTTAAAACATTTTTTGCTTGAAAAACAATAAAAACCATTATGAAATATTAGGACATTATGACAATATGACATGATAAGATACCTTGTGAATTGACCAATTGTTTAATGCTCTATGCTATGCCAATTTGCATATTTCCAAAAATGTCAATAGTTTTATCCCTAATACTACATGCTTTTTTTGTGGCATATTTGTTTTTATTTTGAATTTTTGTGTGAATATTTAAACTTGCCCTGGTTATAAATATTTGTTTTCTTTTCATCGTATTATCAACAGAAGCAGTTATTTTTTTTTTTTTTTTTTTTTTTTAAATTAAAAAAACAATTGTTTGATTCATACAAAAACTATTGTTTGTATATGGGCAATTCCATATCACCGTACATGACATTTGTAGACCTATAGAGTGGAATAGATTTTGCAAAAATAAGAGTATCAGAAATATAATTTGATATTTATGTTCCATTCAGTGGGTACTATATTTTAAAAAAATAACAAGTTCTTTCGAAACATTGTTGTCCAAAATATAGAGGGCAATAAGGGCATATCGTACTTGACATAAAACGGAAGTAATTTTGAGGTACATGTAGAAATGTACGAAAATTTGCTAATCGTGAGAGGCGTTATGTTTTCTTTTAATTTCATACACTAAACCAAATATTTTTCCTTTACAATCCGTCATATTTAAATAAAAATAATTTTTGGATGATTTTATAATAAATATCGTACGTGACATACCGTACGTGACAGATTTTTCTCTTATAGTAAAACAATATATATTCTCTAAATATATGTATACAACAACTAAAAAAAAATAATAGAAAATATATATTCGGTTTCAATAAACAATTTGATAATAGCAAAAAAACTATCAGAGACAAATTCACTTCATACTACATCCCAATTTGGAGCTTAGTTTTCGCCGCAATCTTAGCCTAAAACATAACAATTAAATTAAAAAATTAAATATAGTCAGTTTAAACTAATAGTTTTGCACTTAAAATGTTGTAATAAGCTCTAAATACTTTCACATAGTAACATTTTAGCATTTTCTCGTCTTGAAAAAAAGTTTCAAGTGTTTTTGCTTTTTCAGTCGTGGTAGTCATTCTCGTGGAATTGCCCATATACGAGTACGTACTAAAATAATAGCATATTATATAATTAGTTTATGTTTTACATATAATAATGCAATACAATGCAATAGTGAAACAGAGCAGAGTATCTGGCCGGAATCGAACTTACGTATTAGGAATATTATATATCATTTTAAAATAATTTAGAATTATACAGATTTCTTTATGACTCTTTCTTAACGTACCTACTACTTTAACAAAACAATAATATTATTTGAAGTACATGTTCTCGATATTAAGGAATTTTTTCAAAATATAATAATATATCATGTTTGGTTTTAAACAAATATTTAAAGTATTGTTAAAACTATTTGGTTGAAATATTATGAAATGTCGTTTTAATCAAAGAAATTAATAGTTTGCTAAAAAGTACATACATTCATGTGTACAAGATGTGTTGAAGGGGGTGCGTAATCATGATTCAGCTGTTTTTAAACCTATTCTTAAATGTACAGTAAGTTCAAATAAGTAGTTTCTGTATACCATTTCATTATGAGTTGCTATTTATAAGGGAGATTTATTTTTAGATTTTAATTGATATTGAGCCAAATTGTATAACTCTAGACCAAGCTAATTTTTTTGGTAATAATTACTATTAATAACTAAATTGATTTATAACCCTTAAATCTTTAGTCGACTTTTTTGCGACTTCGGCTTATAGATCCATAGTTTGGAAATAGTATCAGCGGTTTTGATTCTTAGGAATATATAAAATTTGCGATAGATTTAAGGCGATCGCATGACCACCGAAGTCCACGGCAACACTCTACGAAGATGTAAAATTCAATCTTGCAAATAGCGATCGATCTTAATAAAACTTCCCATGTTTATAGAAAATTTAGAGATTGGACCTTATAGAATATCGGTGGGTGGGTTCACAAAGCCCCAAGGGTTAAAAGAATTTTTAACACTATTAGTAAAAAAAACAGCAAAATAATATCACGTAAACTATAAAAGATAATCTATAGGTGCAACTAGGTTTAATGTTTTAAATTTGCATATACAGTGCACTCGCGGTAACGTGAACTAATTAAAACCAAGGGAGTTCATGTTAGTGAAATTGTTCACGTTAGCGATTGTCGAATTTCATGGAAAAAATATAAAATTTTATAATATAAACCTGTGTTTTACACGCTGTTTTATTATTATTTTCATTATTAAAATATAAAACAAAAATTATTGATTAAAATGCATTACATAACAAATCGAGATCACGAGAAAATTTACATTGAAATAAAATTACATAGCAAATAAAATTACTTATTCGTTGCCATACAAAAAATTTTAATTTAGAAATGTGTTTGTACATTTTTATTATAAGGGCATTTCCTAAACTCAAAAAATTGAATTTAATGTATGTATTTCAGTGTTGTAGAAAACAAATTCAGCGAAAAAAACTGTTCACGTTATAGAGCTTTCTGAGTTTGTTCACGTTACAGAGTAGTCAATGTAAACAAAAGCTTGTTCACGTTAGGCGGTGTTCATGTTAGACGGTGTTCACGTTACCGCTAGTGCACTGTATCCGAAGTGCTCCAATTTGGGGTCCTGTAATACCGCTCACTGATATTTTATATGTACCAAGTTCAAATCTTAAACTCGACTGTACCTCTTCTATGGCCATGAGAAATTATAGTATTATTTCCACTTTTTTTGATGTCAACTGTATTTACATTAAATCGAAATTAAAAATCTGGGTACATACATATTAAGGTATTCAATCGAATAACCGTTAATCGGTTAACCGAAATTTCTTTTTTTTTTGTACTTTATATAAGAATATGGTTTTAAACACACAAATTTTATTTCTTAACTTATGAACATTCCCTTCTAGCAATAGTTTTTTGAAGTATAGCTCAAAAACTGAAACTAAGGAATTTCGACATAACCTTTTTTTAGAATATTTCATGATGAACTTTGTCCTAATGAGTCGGAGGAAGGCATGATAATAGACGAAACTGAAGACATTACTGAAACGAGTCTTTTATCAGGACTCCAATGGTATAATGGAGGATTTTGTATGCTTAGAAAAACTGAATAATTTTCGTTTATATAAATAAATGTACATATTTCTGTAACATAATGTAGAAAGTTAAGGAGTTTTACAAATTTATTCCATATAACTAGTAACATTTTGCATATATCTGACCTTTGACCTCGATGCGCGTCCCAAAATCGGTGTCCGATTTGTCTCAAATTTTCAACACTTAACTTTTAGACCTAGTGTCACAATATTCCACCCGGCACCCCTCAAAATTCGAACACAAATATTTTTCCATACAACTGATTGTCACTCTAATATACTCCTTTCAAAATTTTCTGGTGAATATAAATTTCATATATTTTGATTTAAGTCCAATTCACAAAAGTATGTTTTTTTAACTTTCTTATTAAACTTAGTGTAAATATTTAATTATAATTCTAAAACTGCTGGTCATCATCGGAATGATACAATCGCCTAATAGATATTTATTTATTATTCAATATGTGTCAACATGTGTATTTACTGTACACTCTTACTACTTATTTAAAAATCTATACGAGTACACATGTATGTATGTATTTTAAAATATTTATTTGTTAAAAAACAAACAAAACATGAATAAAATCTAATATACACACTAGTAAATACATACATACTTAAATGTATTTAATTATTTAATCGCATGTTTGAGATACCAAATGTAGTTATAATTTTTGTTAAAGCATAGGAAAGCTTTAAGAATATTGTTGTCTGTCTGTTTATTCTTATCAAACCTGAGGCTAGCCGGCAGTAAACAAAACAGAATCACAAAAAAGCTCATTCAAACTTAAACAATCAATTTAAGAACTGTACGACCAGTTTCTCAAGATCCGGCAGCAGATACAGTCAGTCGTTTAGTTCGTAACGTTAGAAAACAAAATGCCTAAATTAACTTTGTATGGTTTGGATCTTAGTCCACCTTTCCGTGCCTGTGTTTTAACCCTGAAAGCATTAAATTTGCCATTTGAATACAAATTCATTAATTTGCTAGAGAAGGAGCACTTGACCGAAGATTATCTGAAAAAGAATCCCCAACACACTGTGCCCACATTGGAAGATGACGGTCACTTCATTTGGGATTCTCATGCCATTATCACTTACCTGGTGAGCAAATATGGCAAAGATGATACTCTCTATCCCAAGGATTTACTGAAGCGAGCCCTAGTTGATCAACGTTTGCATTTCGAAAGCGGTGTAGTATTCCAAGGCAGTTTGCGTAACATCACAACTCCTTTGATCATGAAGAATGTGACAAGAATTCCAAAGCACAAAATTGATGCCATTGTTGAGACCTACGAATTTTTGGAAGTTTTCCTCAAGGACTTCCCATATATGGCTGGTGATCATTTGACAGTTGCCGATTTTAGTATCATATCAACCGTTACTTCGTTGGTGGCATTTGTTGAAATCGACAGTGCAAAATATCCAAAAATAACTGCCTGGATCAAGCGCTTGGAAGCCCTTCCTTACTATCATGAAGCCAATGCTGTTGGTAGCAAAATATTGGTGGATATTATTAAATCCAAGAATTTCACAATTGTAGAATAAGTCATATTGGAGAATGTTTTCTTATTTTGCTAAATAATGTAAAATACTTTAAACTCTACTTAAATATAATTAAATTTTAAAGCTTTATTATTATTAAAATTATAGTACTCGTAGTATAATAAATATGCAATTTAAATAAATGTTATTGTTGGGTAAAATATCAGAATTTTTGAAATTGCAACCAGTTTATTCATATTGAAAATATTTGAAAACCGTTTTCTTTTTTTAAAGTCGTATAAAATATCACCCTAGTTTTGGATCCTTTTACAACTTCAATCTTCAACTCAACGTTATTTAAACTTAATTTAATCAGGAGTTTGGTAAATTGATTTGTGATTTTATGAAACTGAGTTTTGTTGAATTTTAATAAGATACTGTCGTGAATAAGATATTTATGTGCGTCACAGTGTTTTTCGGTAGAGAACGTCACGGAATTTGGCTCTGCGTTTTAAGCTTATCAGTTTGATCATGATACCAAGATTTATAAATTTATTTGCTTTAAAGTAGTTTTATGCCTTATAAGAGAGCTAGGATCAACTACAGATCAAACTCCACGTAATTTGGAAGTGTAATTTTTATTTATACAAATCTTTTTTGCGTCTAATTTCTCTAATTACAGGATTTTTGTTTTAATGTTACATACTTATTTATGCTATAAATTAGGGATGGGATTATGCCTTAATTAAAAAATTAATTAAATATACTTAGCCCCCATATTTAATTATGGGTCGTTTTTTACAATATAATAATAATATACAGAAAATAATTTTGTGTCAGAATTGTATTAGAATCCAGTGTATTTAATGTATTTATGAGCTTTCTAGGACTATTTCGAAATATGATTTTTATATAGAGTTTCCAAAAAATCGAAGAATTTCATAACCGCGGTTTCGGTTTTAAAAAATTGAAAACCGATCGGTTTGGGTTCGGTTTTGTGATAATTTATTAACTATTAAATCAGTTGATAATATAGGAACTGCTAAACAAATTTAAAGTTCAAATTTGACGAGTGTTTACGTGGATAAAGGAAAATTGGTTCTTTTTCTTTTAATGGTACCTTTTTAATATATTAAATTAGTTAAAGTTGGCTAATAGGCTTCTCAGTAAAGAAATAATCAAGAATAGGGTGCTCAATTGTATTATGATATCAAAAATGGAGAACAAAACCAAACATTCTTCAAAATGAATTTTCGATAATATTGAATGTAGAATCATGAAATTACTTTGAAATTTCAAACTAGACAGTGGTTTAAGTGTGGAAAATTTTTACCTTTTCTTCTAATGGTACTTTTTATTATAATACATTTTTTTACTTATTGTATATACATAATAGTTGGCTGATATGCTTCTGAGTAAAGAAAGGATAAAGGGCATAATAATATTGAGGTAACATAAACTATTATTGAAATTTCTATAATAATGAACCTATAAGCAAAATATTAAACACACATGATCATGACTGAGTTAGATTATAAAAAAGGATATTGCAGGTACTTTTTCAAACTAGTAGTACATTTTGAATATTTTATAACGATGGACCTAGAAACGCGAATTCAAAACGGATAATTAATGTTTACTATTTCTTTATTGTAAATGTACTTTTTGAATATTTTATAATAATAAACCTTAAAATTAAGCACAAATGATTCTGAATGAGTTAGAATTCTCGAAAGGTGATTATAGTCTTACCATTCTTTTGTATTTTCTATAATAATGGACAAAGAAATATGAAATTAGACATTCATGATGCTGAGTAGGAATACAAAATGTGGTACTATTTTTATTCTAATAATACGTCTAGAATGAGCTAGAATCCACATTATAATGAATCAATAAACATGAAACTGGAGACATGTTTTCCTGAATTATTATTAATTCACAAAGGGAGACTTAGTAGTACTATTTCTTTATTCCTATTGGGGTGGCGAAGCGCACTGGTTCAGCTAGTACTGCATACTTTTATCGGATAATTGAAAATAACTGTTACACAAAATTTGTTTTTTTGAAATTAAATAAACAGTTATTTGAAGTTTAATTGTCAGGAAATACTCGTAGATTAATATGTTGTGTCATGCTTTATTAACAGGTTTCCTAGCCTACCCTAAAGGCAATTATTGTAATACAATTTAACAAATTTAAACAAATCTTAAAATATTTTTACCGATCTGTTATTATAGATATTGGATGAAAAAGTTTGTTTCTCATTTCTAAATTTTGAATTTTTCTATTGAAAATAGACTACAAGTAAAAACCGAAGAATAATTATCGGTTTCGGTTTTAGGCCTTGAAAAATCGCGGTTTCGGTTAAAACCGAATTGGAAACTCTATTAAAAACCCTCCTGTTTTGGTAACATCAATTTTTGTTAAATTGTTAGCTTGGGTGTAAACGATTGATTGATTTGTATTGATTTATAATGATAAATAATCACAGTTTAGAACAAATGCGTTTTTTGGGACTTATCACATTTTTGTTTTCTTACAAGTATTTTGTATTTTATAGTAGACTTATTAGATTTTCCTTTAACATTTTTCTTTATCTATAAAGTTGTTCTCTTGGTTTCGAGATATACCGTTATTTCAAAAATGGAGCAGGTTGCGCGATATATATTCGCGTAAATCTAAAATGGTTAAGCTTATTGAATAAACTAAAAAAACGAAATTCCGAAATAAAATTACCTTCAAGCAAGACTCAATTTTTTTTTTTTAATCTGCGCAGTCGTTTCAAAAATCTAAATTTTTTTTGGCAAAGAATATTTTTTTAGCAAAATTTGGAAAATTTTTGTTTTTTAAAACGCCATAAAAAATTGGAAAATGAAGTAACGCTGTAAATTTTTGTAGGACCCTAATCATTCTAATCATTTTCTTTCTGTTGAAAATATATATATATATTTTTTTATTCATACATTAGAATAAAGTCCGTGACAATTTGAATGGAACACAGGTTTATGTTTTAACATACACCCCAATCGAGAATCAATATTTCACATGAAATCTGTTCCCTTTTCCCATTTTTCGTTCATCAACTTTGTTCACGTGAAAAAATTTCCCTACATGGGAAATTTTTAGATGGAATTTTGTAAACAATAAACATCTGTTACGAACAAAGTTAACTATTGTGAATGAAAAGTTTAAGGGAATATCACGATAGCAAATTCCCCTTCGAGGGAAATGGATATTTCATGGGAACATAAATTTCACATGTTTTGCCGATAGGGGTGATAGTCTCCTTGGAGCTCTATACACTTTGTCCAATGTTTCACCAATTTTTTATCCCTTCAAATAAAAAATAAGATTTGTCGAGGTCATCAAAATAGGTATTTTTTGTGAAATGATTTCATCGTTGAAGTGAAATCTATTTCCACACAGACATTTCTTCAAGTTTAGAAACAAGAAATAGTCACTCGGTGCTAAATGCGGAGAATAGGGCGGAATTTTTTCCATGGTACACGTGTGTACCCTTTTGTGCAGCCGATTTTGAGCAAACACGGCAACCATCTTGCGTAAAGCTTTCTCATACCCAAGTGACCATTCATAATTGAAACCACTTAGCCATGTAAGATGCCTATGGCTTCCACAATCTCTCACACTTTCCATCTCCGATCGGCCAACTCCATATCGTGAATTTTCTCAATTGTTTCGGGTGTAGAGATCTTAACTGTGCGTCCAAAATGTTAAGTTCCTTGCTTGTACGGCCACTACGAAATAAAGTAAACCACTTTTCTACCATTTAAATTGATGGTGAAGATTTCCCTTAGTGTTTATCAAGCTTAACCTTTATTTGAGTGATGTTTTTTTAACAAAAAATAATGCTTAATGAGCACACGAAATTCATTTTTAATATAGTTAAAAGACCGAAAATATCTCCCTAATATATTCCTAAACTAGCTGACCCGGTGCGCTTCGCCACCCCAATTGGATAAAATAAATAGTACTATTAAGTCTCCGTTTGTGAATTAATACTAATTCAGGATAACATGTCTCTAGTTTCATGTTTATTAATTCACTAGCTAATACCCGGTGCGCTTCGCTACCCCCTCGAAGTAAAATGCATATTAAGTAAAGGTTTAAAAAAAATATTTATTTAATAATTAAAATATACATTGTTTCTTTAATATTATTTCTTATTACTTGTAAAAAAATTGGAAACTCTAGCTGTTTCCTTGGTACGCAGATTTTAGTATTTACTACATATGGGAGGTGACCCGCCCACTTTTGCTGGTCCACCCATTTTTGGCCAAAATATTCATGTTGAAACTAATGTAACTTGTGGAAAATTTGGAAACTCTAGCTTTTATAGTTTCCATGATATGCAAATTTTGGTATTTAATTCATATGGAAGGCACCACGCCCACTTTTGCAGGTCCACCCATTTTTGTCCATAATATTTATATTAAATCTAAAGTTACTTGTTCTAAATTTGGGTATTTTAGCTGTTATAGTTTCCCAGATATTAGGATATTAGTATTTACTTCATATGGGTGGTGTCACGCCCACTATTGCTGAACCGCCCGTTTTTATCCAAAATATTCATATTGAAACTAAAGTTACTTGTACAAAATTTAGGAACTCTAGCTCTTATAGTTTACATCACATTTAGTATTTACTTCATATGGGAGGTACCACGCCCACTTTAGTTGGTCCGCCCATTTTTGTTAAAAACATTTGTATTGAAGTTAAAGTTACTTGTATTTAATTTGGTAATTTTAGCTGTTATAGTTTCTTAGAATTTCAGATTTTAGTATTTACTACGTATGGGGGGTGCCACACCCACTTTCGGTGGTCCACCCATTTTCGTTCAAAACATTCATATTGATACTAAAGTTACTTGTACAAAATTTGGGAACTCTAGCTCATATAGGTTACTTCACATTCAAATTTTAGTATTTACTTCATATAGAAGGTCCCACGCCCACTTTTGCTGTTCCGCCCAATTTTTGTTCATAACATTCATATTGAAACTAAAGTTACTTGTACAAAATTTGGGAACTCTTGGTGTTATAGTTTTCCTGACATTCAGATTTTAGTATTTACTTCATATGGGAGGTACCACGCCCACTTCAGTTGGTCCGCCCACTTTTTGTCCAAAACATTTATATTAAAACTAAAGTTACTTGTACAAAATTTGGGAACTCTAGCTGATATACTTTTTGAAATATACGCATTTTGTTTTTGACTTGAAATAGGAGGTAATGTTGTATAAATGGGCGTGGCACATCGCCCACGTAAAATTTCAAAATAAAAAGTAGCCTATAGTTCCTTCCAGAGATACGGGAAGACATTGTGAAGATTTCATGAAAATCGGTTCAGCCGTTTAGCCGTCTATAAAGTCCAAACAAACAAACAGACAAACAAACAAATATACGTACAAACACACATTGACTTTTATATATATAGATTACGAAAAGGAACAATCGAATAAAGAAAAAGTACCAAAAAGTCACCCCTAGAATTCTCACTCAGTCCTAAGCCCATTGTTATAGAAATTTCAAAAGATACCATTCGAATAAAGAAAAAGTACCAAACAGTCTCCCCCTAGAATACAAAGTCACTTAGGACCATATATGCTTGATTTCAAGTTTCTAGGTCCATTTTTATAAAACATTTGAAAAGTACCCTTAGAATAAAGAAAAAGTACCATATTGTCCTTCAATTCTCTCTCACTTATGACCATGTATGCTTAATTTCATGATTCTAAGTCCATTGTTATAGAAAATTCAAAAACTACCATTAGAAGAATAAAAAAGTACCAAAAAGCTGACACATGTAAATTCCCACCCACTCGGGCCCATGTAAGCTTTATTTAATGTTTCTTGGTTCATTGGTGAAGAAATTAATAAAAGTACCATTAGAATAAAGAAAAAGTACCACGAAGTATCTGCTTGAATTTTCACTCACATAGGACTATATACGCTTAATTTCATATTTCTAGGTCCATTATTTTAGAAAATTCAAAAAGTACCATTACAATATAAAAAAAGTACCAAAAAGCAGCAACTGTGGATTCCCTCCCACTCGACCCATGTAAATGCTTTATTTCATGTTTCTAGGTTCATTATTGGAGAAATTACAAAAAGTATCATTCCAATAAAGCAAAAGTACCAAAAAGTCTCCCCCTAGAATTATCACTCACTTAGGACCATATATGCTTAATTTCATGTTTCTAAGTCCATTGTTATAGAAAATTCAAAATTCAGTTCTCACATTTTGGTACCTAAATATTATCCCCTATTCCTAACACAAACTTCACTCAGATACATATCAGCTAACTTTAATGTCGATAAGTGAAATAATGTAAAATATTAAAAAAAGTACCCTAAACGTTCGAATTTCCAAAAATCCCTTCTTATCGGATCGTTTTGGGGAGGGAGGAAACCACAGTTAAAATTTCATGGCGTTACTCTTTTATATATATAGATCACAGATTAACCTTATTTTCTCGATAAATACAGTATTTACAAAGTTACAGAGGGTTTTAGTTTTTTATAGAATTTCTCTTCTAAAATACAATCTTTGGTCAGAAATATAAGTGATTCTTGATAAACGCAGTATTTACAAAGTTACAGAGCATAATATATCCATAGAAGCGTTACTGAGAGGGAAAAAACCTAAGTCTGTTGTCAAAAACCTAAGTCGTGAGAATGTGTTAGTACATAGTTTTTACATTGTATTAATGCCTTTTTAATTTTCAACAGACAAACAGAGTTCTAAAATTAAAATTTTAATAAAAAATAAGTGATTACAGATTAACCTTATTTTCTCGATAAACGTATTATTTACAAAGTTACAGAGGGTTTTAGTTTTTTATTGAATTTCGGTTTTAAAATTTAATTTTTAATAAGAAATATAAGTGATCACAGATTAACCTTATTTTCTCGATAAACGCAGTATTTACAAAGTTACAGAGGGTTTTAGTTTTTTATAGAATTTCTCTATTAAAATTCAATTGTTGGTCAGAAATATAAGTAATCACAGATTAACATTATTTTCTCTATAAACGCAGTATTTACAAAGTTACAGAGGGTTTTAGTTTTTTACAGAATTTCCTTATTAAAATTAAATTTTTGGTTAGAAATTTTTTGGGATTTTTTTTATTAAAATTCAGTTTTTAGTGAGAAATATAAGTGATCACAGATTAACCTTATTTTCTCGATAAACGCAGTATTTACAAAGTTACAGAGGGTTTTAGTTTTTATAGAATTTCTCTATTAAAATTCAATTTTTGGTCAGAAATATAAGTGATCACAGATTAACCTTATTTTCTCGATAAACGTAGTATTTACAAAGTTACAGAGGGTTTTAGTTTTTATAGAATTTCTCTATTAAAATTCAGTTTTTAGTGAGAAATATAAGTGATCACAGATTAACCTTATTTTCTCGATAAACGTAGTATTTACAAAGTTACAAAGGGTTTTAGTTTTTTTATAGAATTTCTCTATTAAAATTCAATTTTTGGTCAGAAATATAAGTGATCACAGATTAACCTTATTTTCTCGATAAACGTAGTATTTACAAAGTTACAGAGGGTTTTAGTTTTTTATAGAATTTCTCTATTAAAATTCAATTGTTGGTCAGAAATATAAGTAATCACAGGTTAACATTATTTTCTCGATAAACGCAGTATTTACAAAGTTACAGAGGGTTTTAGTTTTTTACAGAATTTCCTTATTAAAATTAAATTTTTGGTTAGAAATTTTTTTTGGATTTTTTTTATTAAAATTCAGTTTTCAGTGAGAAATATAAGTGATCACAGATTAACCGTATTTTCTCGATAAACGTAGTATTTACAAAGTTACAGAGGGTTTTAGTTTTTTATAGAATTTCTCTATTAAAATTCAATTTTTGGTCAGAAATATAAGTGATCACAGATTAACCTTATTTTCTCGATAAACGCAGTATTTACAAAGTTACAGAGGACTTTAGTTTTTTTTTTATAGAATTTGTCTATTAATTTTAATAATTTTAATATTAATTGTTAATAAAAAATATAAGTGATCCTGGACACTTATATTTGTTTTCCTGGACATATATTTGTTTTGTATTTGTTTTTTATTTAAATGAAACATATAAAAAATTTGTATATCACTGCTGGGATCGAATCAATTTCAATGTTTTCTATTTTTGTATATATTTTTTGGTTTGGGAACCATCGTGTTGATAATATAAAAAGTATGTTGATATATTTAGTATGGTTTTTATTATATTATTGTATAGTATATTTATAATGTATTATAATTTATTATTAATTCAGGAATACAGCTTTGTAATATATGTATATTTAAATTGGCCTAAATAACTTTATATATTACAATGAATAAAATGAAAAATAAAAATAAAAATTATATTCAAATAAATTTGTATCGTGGTGGGAGCTCATAATAAAATATTCGTATCTCTATGTCAAATTATAAAAAAAGCATGTTTTCCAAAAAATAAACACAGTTTTTATCCATTAAGGGTTCGAATTTCCAAAAAGTACCAAACTTATATTTTTTATTTTTTGTTAAGTAAAGAATACGATTTAAAATTTGTTTCTATGTTTATTAGTTTAAAAGATACATAGGGTGCCAGAAAATTACCAAAATAGAGTTTTTACCCGTTTTCTCCCCTAAAAGGTTCGAATTTCGAAAAAGTACGAAACAAATGTCTGCTTATTTTTTAAATGGAGTAACATGCAATTTTAAGTTTTTTTGTATCTTTATTAGTTTTGAAGATATAAGGTGACCGAATTTACCCTTTTTTACCCCCTAAACGTTCGAATATCCAAAAATCGCTTCTTATCGGATCGTTTTGGGGAGAGAGGAACCCACAGTATAAGTTTCATGATTCTAGCTTCAGTCGTTTGGGCTGCGCGATGATGAATCAGTCAGTCAGTCAGTAACGTTACTCTTTTATATATATAGATTTCAATTATCTCAAGAACCACGCATGACCCCATTTTAAATTTTATAATGTTATTAATCGAAGATGATTTTTTTTTTTCAGATATCCATTGTTCAAAGGTACAATTTTGTATGTTATATACTGTTTTGATGAGAAACGGATTTCTAGAAAAAACCTTCTGAATTTTATATATGTTTTTAATCGAAGATGATTTTTTCAGATATCCATTGTTCAAAAGGACAATTTTTTATGTTATATCCTGTTTTTATGAGAAACGGATTTCTAGAAAAAACTTTAAAATCTACATTTCATTACCATATTTGAAATTCTGGGGAACTTTAAATTTTGTATGGCCATGGATAACGAGTATACCAAATATTATTGAATTCAGAAGGGTAAAGGTTCAAAAATCCATTTTTTATCGATCCATTATTAATTCTATCTAAATTTTTATTCATTAATTGCAACATCATTTCCATTATACTACAGATACTTTATAGTTTCCTAGGTCTTTAGTAGTCACAAGGTGTTTTAGTTAAGTTTGATAATGTTGTGATTTGTTTTTAAAAAAATTAAAACAAACCATATTAAAAAATAAATATTAAAATTCACTTGGAATAAAATGATGAACATATTTGTTTCTTGGAGATTTTTTTCAATATTTTAATTTTTAAAAATTTTTTAAATTTTATATTGAAAATAAATTAATTTAAGTAGCTTTTACAATGCAAAAATTGAAAGGCAGACATTTTTCACATTCTCTTTTGAACTAACCTAAACCTGTACCCTACATCTTCAACACCTCGCCGACAAAATTCGTCTGTCTACCGGGGACAAAGTATTCGAATACTTATTCGACAATTATTGATCGAAAAACTATTAATTCTAAACTAAAAAATGTTATTCATTCCAATAAAAACAAATTTGTTGCTTTATTATTCGAATAATATTTATTCCGATGACAAACCTATTTATTCACCAGCAGAATTAAAGTTTAACAAACAAATTCAAATTGTATATAATATAGCATGTCAAACGTTCTAATTAGACGTTTGTGTAACAAACTAGTAAAAGCTTATTTCAATTCGTCTAAGAAATTTATATGGAAATCACTTAAAAGTAAGTATTTTTCAATAAAACGAAAAACTTAAAAAAAACATATAACAAAATCTTAAATAACTGCAGTTCCTTCATTTTCTACAACCAACGCATGACAATTTTATAAATAATCACCACTTAACGCTCTGTTAGAAATATGCTTATCATCATCAACGAGAGTGTTAGAAATTATCAACTACTCTCGAAACGATGTACTTCGCAATTGATTCCATAAACAAAACAATAAAAAAAGTTTAAAAAAGCTTACATGTTGTATTCAGTTACACTAAACGCGTCTTCAAGAATTAACGTCTAGAGAGAAAATATAATAAAATATATATGACTAAAATAACTTTATACGGTTTCGAACCAAGTCCTCCAGTGCGAGCGTGTCTGTTAACATTAAAAGCGTTACAATTACCATTTAAATACGTTCACATTGATTTAATGGCCGGTGATCAAATGTCGAAGGATTTTCTAAAAAAGAATCCCCAACACACAGTACCCACTCTAGAAGATGATGGCCACTTTATTAGCGATTCTCATGCCATCATTGCCTACTTGGTGAGCAAATATGCTAAAGACGATTCGCTTTACCCCAAGGATTTCCTTAAGCGCGCCTTGGTCGACCAACGTTTACATTTTGAAAGCGGTGTCGCTTACTATTCACTGTACAACATTTCTGCACCGCTGTGGCGGAGAAATGAGAATCAAGTGCCACGAGAAAAAATTGATGCAATTGTTGAAACCTACAATTTCTTGGAAATTTTTCTCAAGGACTCTCCATATATGGCTGGCAATCATTTAACAATTGCCGATTTCAGCATTGTAGCGATAGTGACTTCACTGGAACCCGTTCTGGAAATCGATACATCGATGTATCCCAAACTAATGGCATGGCTAAATCGCATGGAAACCTTGCCATATTATCACGAGGCAAATGGTGTTGGTGCTCAGCAGTACAGTCAATTAATAAAATCGAAAAATATTACAATTATTTGACTGTCGAATAACAGTGCAAGGTTTAATTCAGTAGGGCGTGCAAAAAACAATTATTTTTTTTACTTTTAACACTATTCCAAATTTCGGAAACACTTCGCTAAAAGAAAACAAATCACTGTACCAATCAAGAGGTGCTAAAGAATATGTTTATCTTATATTTCATTGTGGCAAATAACAACATCTTCAATTCTTTATGATTATTTGAAACTGTATAATATATATTCTATAAATCATCACAGAAATACTAATTTTGGATTAAAAAAATTAAGTTTATTGATATCTACAAAATTTTAAATATAATAAAATACCTTTGTCAACATATTTTAAATTTTTGTACAATCTAATTCATGATGAAATTACCGTTACCAATATAAATAAACAGCAAATGGCGTTACCGCTAAAATACACCTCTATTTTGCAAAAATTTGTGCAGCTCGTAACTTCAACAAATAGGGATAGATTTCATTGAATTTTAATTTGTTATAAAACAAATAGGAAAATAAAGAAAATCCTGTTTGTTTCTCCAAGTTATCTCCTAAGGTATTTAGAGACGACAATAATGTGTATTAATACATTCCAAAATTAAAATATTATTGAAATCATTCGGTAGGTCAAGAAATCGTTTTGAAAAATACATTTCTTTTTACACGATGGTACTAAAATTGTTTTATTTTTTCGTTGATTGATATTATTCTGCAAACTTTATACATATTTATAAATAGGTACCCGATACATATGAAAATAGAAAGTTTTTGAAACATTTATGAATACCGACCGTAAATAAAAAAAAATCATTTGTGTTCTTTGAAAATCTAATACAATTTTTGTTTTTCGCAAATATCTTCGGTAATAGTTGTCCAAATAAAATATCTCAATCCACCTAGTCGTGAAAAATTATTATGAAAATTTGATTTAAATTTTTCTCAAAGATTTTTAAAAAATATGTAAAATATTTATATATTTGATTCAAAAATTACCCTATAGTCGAAAATAGTGATTTTTTAACCAAATTCTGAATTATTATTAAAAACAAAAAAGTCACATCGAGTTTATCAAATTATAATAAACATATATGTACAATGTGCATATTGTTACGTTTTTACTTTTATAAAAATTTACACAACAGTTTAAATAGTCACTCTATGTTTTTATACAAATACACGTTTATAATTCACAGGAATATAAATTACACACTTTATAATGAACGAGAATGCACGGTAATGCAGTAGATGTTCTAACAGCGCCTATGATAAACTAAAAAGTGTTTAAATAACTAGACTACAAGTAGCAGTATCAACGAAAAGCACAAGTAGTCTAGTTGAAACATTAATATAAACTCGGAGTCAATCAATTACTACTACTGCTACCTTCACATTTTAGTGGCAGTAGTTGTAGCAATAAAAGAAAAATTTAAAAGTAGCAGAGCAGTTTGTTTTCTATTGCTACCTTAAAAAAATAAACAGTTTTAAAGTATCAGAGACGTTTGTTGTCTATTACTTCTGCTACTTTTAAAATTAAATAGTAATAAAAGTAGCAGTTGAGGTAGCAGTTAAGTAGCAGTTGAGGTAGCAATAGAAGTAGTCAAAAATAAAAATCTTCAGTCAAAAATTTATATTGTGTTGTTGTTGTGAATGTTTATTTTTGTTTGTATTCCCATAGTTACCATATTTTTACATAAACATTGTTGCAAAGCGTTGCCGTATTATTTACTTGAAATAAGAACGAATTCTGTATTATATTCAAATAAATGTAATGGTTTTAAAGTTCTTTCATCTAAGTATATATAACAAAATGTCTATTTATTTGTTTGTATATTTGTTTGTTTGTGCTAAAAAATATATTTAACAAATAAAATGTTTTTAGAAATTCAATCTATATATATAAAAATGAAATGGTCCATGTATGTAATGTCATCACGTGAGAACGGCTAGAGCGATTTGGAAGATTTTTTTTATTCGATTTGAAATGTTCAGGAGATGGTTTGTAAAGAAAAAAAATCAAAAATTCGAAAATTAAAATTTTTAATATTTTGCCTCCTTTTCACTTCTCATTTTTCATAATAAAATAAATTTTTTGGAGAAATTTGAAGAACTAACATTAGTAAATAGATAACGGGCGAAGCCGGTGCGGTCAGCTAGTATTAAATAAAAAGCAAATCTTAAAAAATAGTAGTTAACATAAATATAGAATACATTTCATAAAAAAAGGAATGATATTAATTCAAAGATAAATATTAAACAATTTTTAAAAAAGTTTTTTATTTCTCAAACCTACTAATAACAATAAAATTAAATTTTATTGGATTTTGTTAATTTAGTTTTTCTTTTAAGAAATTAAATTTACTACTTTTTCCACAAAATGTTACCCCTGAAGAGAAAAATGACCACAAAAATTAATTCTATCATTTAATAAATTTGTTCATTGTTAAGTGTACGAAGATTCATTTATAATTATGTAGAACATTTATATTTCCCCTGCAAATAATATGGCAACGTAAGAAATAACTTGTATGTGTGGATGGTAACTTTGTACACACAGAAAATACGATCTTTCTGTTAGCTACTTGCCAAGGCGAATTCATACAAGGTGGTGGCAGTTCTACAAAAACAACAATTGGTCTTAACAAATGTCAAAAAACAAAAATTAAAAATTAAACAAATACGTATTAAAACTTTATATAGTGTAGATAATTGAATAGTAAGGGCTTTACTTATTTATGTAAAAAATAAATATTTTGTTAATTACCTTAGAATATGTAGATATTTAAATATAAACAAAAGCTTTGACAACTGTTAGAACCAAAAAGCGAAAAAAAAAGTTATCAGCTGATTGACTGACCACCTTGTATAAATTCGCCTTGCTACTTGCATTTAAACACTTTGTACCGTTCCTTATATTTATCAACATTTTCTGCAATATATGGAGAGTTTTTAGCAAAAATTGTTGACATACTTTGACACAATTATTATTATACGTAATAGTTAGTATATTCATAGCTGTGATGTATTTTCTTACCATCTCCACTCCTCCGTCTACTGATATTTTTACGTTTAATGCATTATAATAACCAACTTATTTGCCTAATTTTATTTCCAAACCCCCAAAATGTTAATTTATTTCTATTCTATTAGCCTCGGTAAATTTTTCTGAGCATAGGTTTCCACATTTGTTATTTTGGCATGGATTTGCCTGAACACTATTATTGTGTTTTTTTTTTCATTTTAGTTAATCTCTTTGGCAATGGTTTCTGCTTTTTGTAAGCCCTCTTACCCACACAAGTTTCTTCCTCAATTTCAGCCTCTCCTCATAAGAGGCATCAGAGTCGCTATATGGAACCAAGCGATTTATAATTGGAAGCTAAAAAAAATAAAGCATCCAATGATAAGAAGTATATTAAGGTATTGGACATTTTATGTACAAACACATTTAAAACATTAATATTGTTACGTTTTTACCTTTTAAAAACGGGGGTTTATTTTCTTTAAATAAACCGTATACTTTTGATTACAAATAAAAGCAGTTTTAGTAGTTAAAAATTATAACAACTCTTTATTTATTTAAAATGTAAAAAACAACAGAATTAAATAGTCACTCAGTGTCTTTATACACGGCTATCATTTCGCAGAAATGCACACACACATTTTACAACGTATAAGCTCTCAAATTTACACGATAGTTGATGTTAACTCTAACAGCGCCAATGATCAACTCCACTCACGACTGCCACCTCTGCCACTATTTATACACGCGCCATCTATTGGGAATCTTCTACAATGCTCTTAACGGACATACTAGTACATTCGAATTCTAGAGCTTTCGATGTTAATGTTAGCAGCTTAAACATGCAGTGTTGTCATACTTACAAACAATGCTAATAACCGCATGCTATCAACATTGTTGAAAAGTAGAAGCTTCTACTGATGGACGTGTTTATAAACATGATAAATGTTGCAGGCAGTCGTTGCGGACCGTTTAATTCAAATCGCTATTGCACATTCGTAACAATATGTTCAAAATATTCTTTTAAATTTTATATATTTTAACAGAAAATTTAGACGTACCGACACCTTGCTATTACAAAATTCATAAATAGAAAATAAATGTGTACTTACGTATTTTTTCTTTTTCTCGTAAAATTGAAACTATGGCATTTATAGTTATAAAATTTTCAGGAATGATGCTAATAGACCTAAATTATCGATTTCCATAAAAAAAACGTAAATCTAATATCATGTCGCTTAAGTCCGTTTTGCGAAAGGGCTATGTATAATTTAATTTATTGTACTTTTATTGCTATATGATTTAATTCCGAATCCAAATAAAATTTTTGTAAAGTGAAACAAGCTGTGAAACCGCAGTTATTATGAATTACAAAAACAACTTAACGAAGGAATAAATTGTATTTTATTTCAAAATAATTGAAAATATTGAGTTTGGTGCGTGAATCGCCAATTCATGACATTTTGTCCCATATCCAAAGTAATGCTGTGACTATTCATGAAGTCTGCACCAATGATTACTTCATCCACAATATCGACAACAACAAAGACATGATTTACGCTAATGCCACCAATAGTAAGTTTTTCATTAACTTTACCATGGACAGTGGCAGGTTCGTCAGTAGCAGTGCGTAGACTTACATTGCTAATGGGTTCAATTGCTTTCTTTACTAAATCTGATTGGATGATAGACTGCGACGCTCCCATGTCCATAGTAAGGATGTGCTTCCGTTGATATTCCTACTTGCAGTAAGATTGTTCTTTTCTACTGCATTACTGATATGGAGATGGTAGGGCCGACGGTTGTCAGATTCTGTCCCTCAGTGCTAGCTCGCTTTAAATGTGGCTCATGTAACGCTTAATGCTGGTTATTGCTGGGAGGCGAGGCAGATCTGTTTCGTTCTTGGAGCTCTACAGTTTCACTGTATGTGACCGATTATACAGTTATAACACTTGATTTTGGCTTTACTTTGTTTCTTACTTAAAGCTTTTAAAACTGCCGCATGTCTTACATCAGGATCGCGAATGCCAATCACAAATGTCTCTATCTTCAAATGCTCCAAAATCGGATGATTTTTCTCCTGGATAAATAAGCTGTATCAAACGCTCGATTTCCAACGCAAAATCTTGTTGTGTCTCATTGGCATTCTGCACTCTACCACGCAATTCCATTCGGTATAATTCCTTTTTATGTTCGCAACCGTACTTACGTTGTAGCGCCTTCATTATGTCATCATAACAATTTCTGTTGCTTGCTGGCACTCTCTCAAAAACTACTGGTGCATTTCCATTTTAGGCCAATATCAACTCTATAGCTTTTTCTTCATTGTTCCACATGTTTCTAGTGGCAACTGTATCAAACTGGAATTTGATCACATTAAACGGCGTGCTGTCATCAAAACTAGAAGCCTTTATTCTACTAGATGTTTCTGAAATAATTCGCACCGGTTCGTCATTGCATTGAAGATTATTAATTTTCATTTCTAGATCAAGTATTTTATTATCAACATCTTGGGATTGTCAATGGAGTCCACTCGACTGTTTATAACTTTTGAAATTTGCTGAAGTTTCTTGTCTGTTGCTCTAGAAGTTTCTTGAAATTTCTCTTCCATATCGGCTAACAGCTTCTCGTTATTGGCTATAAAAGTTTCTTGCAATTTCATTCACATTATTTTATTATCTTCTTTAACATCAGCAAGAAGTTTCACATTGTTTACTTTAGAAGTTTCGATGGCTTCTTTAAATTTCTCCATCATAACAGCAAACATTGTGAATAAATACATGCTGCTTTTTGTTGCACGGGTGGAAACTTCCATGTCTTCTTTATAAACAAAGTCATAAGATCTAATGTCAATGTCACGCATCTAAAATTCATCTATGAGCCTCTTCTGCAATTCCGCCTTATTACCTGCAGTTGGTAGCTCCAACTTACTCAATTCTCTCTTGAGTTGCTCCACTTTTAGCACTTCAAACTTCATGACTGCTTATTATTTTGCAATCCCACTTCTGACACCAATTGTTACGTTTTAACCTTTTTAAAACGTTGGTTTGTTTCCTTTAATGCTGGTTTATTTCCTTTAATTGATACACGTTTATCAATTCGCTGAAATGCACACATACTTTATAATGTACAAACTTAAATGTACAAGACTGTTGATGTTAACTCTAACAGCGCCTATGATAAACTCTCTGACTAGTTACTGCAACCGCATTCACTATTTATACTTTTAACAAAAACCCTAAAAATTTTACACGCGTGTTTAACAATTTGCAATATTTTTTACTTTTTAATCTCTTAGGCCCGTTTTCTCAATGTATCGACAAACTGTCTGTTACTAAATGTCGACATAAATTTATTAGGCCGATAAACTGTCCGTTAACAATTTTGGCTTTCTCAATATACCGACAAAAAACATTATTTTCTGTTGGCAATACCTCTCAAAATAGTTGTGAAAGGTGGGAACCCTGCCTTTAAGTGACAACATGTTTACATAAATCAGCTGTTTAATGTGGCCATCGACAGCCGGAATCTTTTGAAAAATGCATTATCCTCCATGTCTGCCAAGTAGTTAGGGCTGGCATGATAAACTTTTTCAGCATTCACTTGGAACTCATGTTATTTGAGTTCGTCCTCCATCAAATTAATGTTATTAAACTTTTTTTTAAAAGATCTATTTAATTTCGTTTACAAAAACACAAACACATAAAAACTATGAACAGCAGTCAGCTGTTATTTATTTATCTGTACGATAAATAAATAATTGGCAGATGAGGTCGGGTTAGCTTTGCGATAGAATAGAAGCAAATGAGACATTGAGAAAACCAAATTTCTTTAATCTGCAGTTTTTCGTTGGGAAAAAAGATAATCGCCTAATGAGAAAACGGCCCTTACACTTTTTTTTAAATTTTGTCACTTTCAAATGTTATCGAACATAAAAACAGGTTTTAACAGTTGGGATGTTGACAGCTGATGATCAGCTGGGCAACGAGTACACTTTCCATGATGATTTTTATACCAAACAGAAAATGTGTATTTTTTTATACAAAAATGTAGTTTGCTAACAGTCGCTTAATTGTAGTGAAACATCATTTGTTTTGCTGTGGTTTGTCGACAGTGGTTCTTATTGAAATCAGACTGTAAATGCCGATATGTTAACTCTGAAACACACCAAGGCAAGATGTATTAACCAGGTGGCAGCGTAACTACAACAATACAAGAAAGCACTGCTGCCAGATTTGCCGATTTATCGGCATTTTGGCGTTTTTTGATGGCAAAAACGGTAAAGTGTGATTTGCCGAACCTTAATTGTTTTGTACGATAGAAGATGTTATCCGAATTTAATGAGCTTAAATTACTTAATTTTAATAATTTATTGAATCAATGTCTTTAAAATCCCTTTCATATGATATCTGAATTGTTTATGTACATGAATTTGTATTCTAAATATAAATTGTAGCTGGTTGCTTATATTTCAGCCATTTGTGGGCCTATCTTCCAGATTTTCAATAAAAACCTAACCAGAACCATATCTGATATATTGTTGTTCCATTCATGTTTGTAAGTTATTTATGGTCTTCGGAAAGTTTATTTCAACAAACAGACGAACATCGATATATCGACTCCGCAATTTATAAGGAACCAGAATATATATATATATTAAGGGGACGCAAATGAAAAATGTGGAAAAATTGTATTTTTAATTTTTCCACATTTTTCATTTGCGGAATGATAAACTTATATGTACCATATTATATATCATATGAAAGGTATTTTGAAGCACTATACAATGATACCCATAATGATCAGATTATTTCCCAAACATATGAGAAATTTACTATTATATATATGGACTTTAAATTCCTATAACTCTTAAACTAAGAAAGAGCGGTCAAAAATGTTAACGTTTTTGTACTTATGATTATGAGAGCTATCAACACCAGAACAATTATTAAAATGCAAGCTGATCTTGATTTATGCCCCAAGGCACGCGCGAACAAAACAACCCGAAATTCAAATTGGAAACCGTAACAGCTGTTTTATCACAACAAACATTTTTTTCTTGTGTGGTGAGAATTTCTTTGTTGTTGCATGTGTATCAACGTGTATATTTGTTATTGTAAAAGCGGTTTGCTAAAAATTCAATTTCATTCGTTTCTACTTTTTTAAACTGGCAAACCGAAAACATAACCTCAATAGCATTAAACAAACAAATATGAAACATATTTAAGTGTAAAGAAAATGTATCGAACCATAAATTTTATTCGGAAATAAATAACTAAAAATATGTAACTTAAAACAAATAATAAAATTAGTAAATCAAACCAAATTTGTGCTTCAAACCAGTATGCCTAACAGAATAACATAGTATATGCAATGTATGTTTAAAAATTGTAACTGGGGTAATTCCTACACCACACTAGTAATTGCCCTGTAAAAACTGAACGAAACTGAAATATAGGGATACTATATACCAAACCGAAATGTTTCATGAAAAATGTAGAAGAACACCACTTTAGTATTTGCCCTGTATAATCTGAATGAGATCTTGTGCATCATATCGGATTGCTTGAATCAGTAGCTGATAACTGTAGTAATTGAATGACGTATATATTTTTTCATAAAAAAACTGGAATATAGGGGTACTATATACCAAACTGATATATTTCATGCAAAATGTAGAAGCACGCCACTCTAATATTTGCCCTGTAATACCTGAACGTGATAACTGTAGTAATCGAATGGCGTATATATCTAATATATAAAAATCTCGTGTCACAATGTTTGTGTTTGAACTCCTCCGAAGCGACTAAACCGATGTCTATGAAATTTTGTATGTATATTTGGGAGCTATGAGAATAGGTCGTAAGGTATATTTCATACCGCTAGGTCATGAGGGTGTCCCTATCCAGAATTTGTATTTACAATTTTTTTGCCAAAAACTTTTGATTCGCATTTTTTTTATTTGGCATTCAAAATTCCTAACTTTCATCAACCGACCCTCACCCATCCATTTTTTAGCCGAGATTTTAGTATTTTGTATGAGCAATATCCAAATATCAATACATATATACCATTTTTTATGAATTTTTATATATTTTTGGTAGGTACGAGAATAGGTCGTAAAGTACATTTCATACCGCTAGGTAATTAGGATGTCCCTATCCACCCATTTTTTTTTTTTAATATTTTTCGCCAAAAAATTCTGTTTGCATTTGGCATCAAAAAATGCCAAATTCACTTAGAATACATCGTTATTTTTTATTTAACAACCAAAATATTCACTAGAAATAATTTGTATGGCAGGACAACGCTTGCCGGTTCAGCTAGTTTTTTCATAAAAATCTGGAATATAGGGGTACTACGTACGAAACTAAAAAAATAACGGAGTAGGCAACATTGAACAGCGAATTGTATAAAAAAAATACTCACCACACCACTAAGCACAATCTTCTGCTACAGTTTGTTGAAATACCAGAGTTTGTTTTGTTCACACCGAGGCACATTTATAGATGTTTGAACTGTCAAAAATACAACAAGCCCAAAGGCAAAAACAACAACAGGCAATTTTGACAGTTCAATTATCTGTTAACATAGGCAAAAGACCTGTTGTTTTTGTACATGTTGTATTTTTTGTAGCTCTGTCGTCATCTTCTATAAATTCGCCCCGAAACACAGTAAAAATATTTTTGTTTGCTGTTTTTGCACACAGTGTGTGTTTTAAGTTTAGTCACAAAGAAAACGTCGAAAGGATAGTACGCATTAAATACTGGCGAGTGAATAAAAGCTGAAGTTATATTTGTTGTAACGGTTTAATTACACTTGAGTGTTTTAAGGTAAAAAGAGTAGACATACAACAAGAAAGAATTTACTAGTGAAAAATAATTGAAAACAAGTCATATTTAATACATCTTTTTGCAAAAAAATAAAAGATTACTTGTGAATTTATGAACTGAAATGCAAGTGAAGTATGAAGGACAAAACAATAAACTCTGTAAAAAATGTAGACTTGAAGTTTTATTCATCTACATATCTACCCGATTCATTTTTTAGCATGAGTGTTTGCTTTGGGTCGTATTAAAACTATTTTTTTTTGTTTTTGTTGCATTACACAAAGGATGTTTTTGTAGTCGAACAAAACAACAACAAAATTGGTGTTAATTTGTTTTTTTTTTTTGTTCGTATCAAGTAGTTGAATAAAATCTTTTCTACTCAAATGTGAGAGAATCAATTTTCTGAAGAAAAAATAATATGAAACGGAAAAACAACTAAAAATCTCTGAAATCATGTCAATGAACGCATGATTTTCTTCCACGTCCATTGTTTTATCATTTTATTTTTTTTTTTTTTAGCTTTAAGGGGGGAAATTAAATGAGATTTTCCCATGAAAAGACAAAAAGAAAAGAGTTGAACAAACTGCAGTGTATGTAGTAATTATGCAGTTGATCTGAAAAGAAGCAGACAAATTGAAATAATTTATTTTTAATTATTTGCCCCCTCAACTATATAGGTGATTAATTATATCTGAAATTATTTTCGAATTGAGAATTAACGAAATAAAAGAAAACAAAAGTAAACAAACACTCGCCACTAGTTGAATAAAAATGTACAAATGACAAAATGTATAATTCAACAGAAAAATTTATGTTCGCAATAATAATGGTAGTAGGATTGAAAAAACAACCACCATCACTTCTCATCTTGTGTTCTTAAAGATTAATTCATTTCAAAACTTATGTATACATACTTTTAAATTAACATTAGAAGGGAAACTTTAGTCATTTAAAAGAATAATATCATAAATTTATGGCGACTTTCTCGAAAAAATCATCAACTTGAAAATATCATTACTTTAGACTAGAATATAAAGACATTTTATCATCTTTACTTTCTAGGCAAAATATACCTGATTTGGGTTTCATTAACTCTACTTCCATTCGAATGATGTCTCGAATGAAACTCTCTTCTAGCACAAATCTCAAAATCAGTAATTTGCTGTTTTATTTTCGACAAATGTGAACTTAATCGAAATAAAGTTTTCGATATAGAAAACTCGAATTTGTTTTTGGATCGAGATTGCACAGGCCAGGCCATAAATTGTAGATTGATACATAAGTTACTTCAAAGAAATATACGAATAGCTCATGAGTTTACCAAAAATATTAACATTTAAATTTGTCAAAATGGTTTCTAAATAACTTATGTTGAATCAAGAACTTTTAAATTAAACATTTCGCTTAAGTTTTTTGTAAATGAACAGTTTCTCAATAGCCTTTTTATACCCTCCACCACCACAAGTGGTGAAAGAGGGTATATATACGTTTGTCATTCCGTGTGTAACATTGAGAAATATTCATCTGAGACCCAACAAAGTATATATATTATTGATCCTTATGAAATTCTAAGTCGATTGAGCAATGTCCGTCTGTCTGTCTGTGTAAAACACTCTCACGTCCAAAATACATAGTGAAATTAATGAAATGTATACCAAAATGTTTATAATTTTTCTAAGCAGTTTGGTATTGAAAATCAGCAAAATCGAATTGGTAGAACCAGGGTTATGGATCAAAATGTAAGACAACCTCCAAAAATTTTTATAATTTTCACATGATTTTTGCGACTTTTGGTAAATTCATCGCAGAGAACACCATGAAATTTTGCACTCATTATTTATATGATAAAAGGACAAATTTTGTTGAAAATGGAAAGCATCGGTCCATAATTTCTCGTAGCCCCCATACAAATTCTTTCCGAAATATGGTGCTATAGTCTGTAAATGCCTACAGAATTGCAGTATCCATACAAAATTCAACAAAAATAAGTTTCGTGCTAAGAGAAATCACAAGACTGAATTTTTCGTGGATCGGCCCATATTTGATCATAGCCCCATATAAAGTTCACTTCCGAAAATCACTTAAACATGCATAAATACCTTATAAATATCGCTATTGAGTTGAAATTCGACACAAATAATCTCCATATATACAAAAGTCGCTGCACCGAATTCTATGAAGATCGGTTCATATTTGTTTATAGCTCTCATATAAGGACCTCATCCGAACAACACATTAACCTGCATAAATATCTAAAAAATATCAATATCAAACAAAAATTTTACACAGATCCGTAATTTATATATGGAAGTCATACTGCAGGATTTTGTGAATATCGGTCCATATTTGACCGTAGCTCCCATATAAGGTCCATTTCCGAAAATCAGTTAAGTACTCACAAGTCTCTTATAAATATCTTAATAATGCTAAAATTCGACATGCATAAAACACATATACATAGCAACAACTGTACCAAATTTTATGAAGTTTGGCCCATAATTAGTCATAGCTCCCATATAAGGACCACTTCCGAAAAACACATTAACCTGTGTAAATATCTAAAACATATCGATATCAAAATAAAATTATACACAGATGAGTAATTTGTATCTAGTAATCATACTACTGTAGTTTGTGAATATCGGTCCATATTTGGCCATAGCTCCATATAAGGTCCACTTCCGAAAATCACTAAAACCCTCATAAATTTCTTGCAAATATAGTCATCAAGTTGAAATTCGAATCCAAAAATTACAATATATGTAAAAATCACTGTACGAAATTTTATGATGATCGGCCAATAATTGGTCATAGCCTCCATATAAGTACCACTTCTGGAAAACACATTAACCTACACAAATATCCAAAAAAAATATTTGTACTGAACCAAAGTTGTACACCGATCAGTATTTTGTATTCAAGAATCATATACAAGATTTTTTAAATATCGGTCCATAATTCGATATAGTTGTCATATAAGGTCTACACTTGTTAATAGCGTTGTTTAAATTAAGTTTTATTAATTTTTTTATTTATAAATTTTACAAAAATACTGCTGGAATTTTTGACTATGGGTTCATAATTATATATAAGACACATATCCGGAAAATTCATTAATCGCGAATATATATTAACATTTTGTGATATAACTCATTTCCATATGCAAAATTTTGAATTTTGTCTAAATATATTTGTATACCCTTTTTTATATTCTTTTTCTTTACTTGTGGTGAATAAGGATAATGTTGATCCAATGGGATAATGATAACCAATTATTAGGTACATATATAAATTGTTAAATGTCATACGTTATAATATGATTAAATGACAAACTCTGTTCAAAAGGTAAGAATCTGCAGTTAAAGTATCTTCTGCTTAAACTAGTCTTTCTTACAATTGTTATATTATTCCATATATTTATTTAATAGTATTTCGATAACATTGTCTTAATCCTCATAATAACAAATATTGAATATGGATATTAAAGTGTTTATGCCAATGTAACTTCTACGTCTCTCATCATATTTAGGTGGAGGGTATTTAAGATTCGGCACGGCCGAATATAGTACTCTTACTTGTTCTGATTCGAATTTGTCTTAGTAGTGTAATTACTAATATGTATATGAATTTCTATTGAAATATGTATATGCAAAAATCAAATCAAAAGTTAATCCCGTCAATGGGATCGTTATAGATAACAACTTTCGAAGCCTCCAAATAACTTACAAACTGACTGATACATAAATATATTGGGTATAGTCCAACTTAGGTTGCTATTGAATATCGAGCAAATCGGCCAGAAAATGGCTGAGAATAAACAAAAATTGTTTGTTTATGTTTTTATTTATTAAAAAAATAAAATAAAAATAATGAGCTCATAAATTAAAGTTTCGATGGATTCTGAAAATATGTTGAATAGTTATTTTTATACCTACTGTAAATGTCCAACTGGTACAGTTATAGTTTCATCCAACCTTAAGCTTTTTTTTTTGTGAAAATGTACCGAACATTTTGTTATACCTTTTTTAATTTTTTTACTATTTTAAATTTTGAAAAAATATGAAACATTCATAAAAGTTTTTCATTTCAAAATCCATAGCGGAAACTAGAAAAAAACTCAAACAAAAAAATTACTCAAAAATGTTACACATACGAGTGTTGTTTTTGTTTTCATATAGTTTTTTTTACTAATACATTCCCATCACTTAGGTTTTTGACAACTGAGTTAGGTCTTTGACAGGAGAGTTTCAGATCTATGTGTATTTATCTATGTCAAAATCTTTGTGAGTGTATAGGTCATAGATGACCACTAGATAGGTAACTGAAAGCAAAAACCTATGTCTGTTGTCAAAAACCTAATTCATGAGAATGTATTGCATGTATTTTGTATCACCCGTATGTGTGAAAAGAGAGTATTTTTTCCATTTTATTGCTCTCTCCTTCCGTTCTATGCGTTTATTCTATGGTATAGGTATTTTAATTTAATACTTACTGATATGTTCGTACGGCGCACAGCCGTAAAAAATGATATTGCATATCTTTGGTTTCCCGGGACCCGGGTTTTACCATTCAATTTGCGCATTTAGTTGTAAACCTTAAAAAAAAAGTTTTAAAAAGAAATGCTACTTTGTCAGATCTGTGACTGTCATTTTAAACTAGATTATTGCTTGTAGCTCGAAACAGCTGTGTATACTATTGAAAGATTGAACAAATGAATGAATGACTGAATGAATGGCATGATCATATACCATGAGAAAACCAGTATGTATTATAATTAAATCAAGTCGTGTACATGAATTTAAGTACATTGAGTTTTTCTCTCGCATATACTCGTACTATATACTTGATAATTTAACTTAATTGGTCAACAAACGAAAAAAAGAAAACGTTCAACTCAGCCAAACAGAGGTTCTAACATGAAAATCAAATGATATAATTTATATTAATCTTTTTCACAAACAACAAATTCCGAAATAATATTTAAGATTTATTTTTGTAATAAATTCATCAATTATCTATGACACAAAACACACATTTGAGGCATAATTAAAACAACTATCTGTTTCTATACCCAAGCAAGTACAAGTACTTTGAGAGAATTTTTAAATTTTCTTTCCAAGAGTTTGCTGGCTATATTGAAATTTCTAGCCAATTATTAATTATTATTTATTTAAAACAAATACCTAAAGGTATTTACAATTTAGGGATTTTAGAGAAACGTGAGCTTAGTTAATAATGGGAATTATCAACATTATTTTGTATACAAATACAAAGTGTATCTATTTAAGTTACACCAGCTGTATGCAGTCAAAGTAATAAAGAAAGCAATTGTAGCCATTTTACTTGAGACATTATAAACCTAGTATTCTCAAAACATGTGAGAATTTCGTAAATTGAAATATTTAATAATGTCTATCTATTATGTACTAGGAAAAATGAAATTTTACATTGTTATTTTGCACACTTATTTATTAGGAACAAAATTATTGCTGTATTAATAATTTATTGTATGTGAATTTTAAGCAAATCTCAGTTTACTGTTGCAGTTGTATTACAATTGCCTGTGATAAAAAGATAAGCAGATAGGTACTATTTATTGCAACTATTAAACAATATAAAACTATTAATTTCAATACAGACGTTAAAAATATTAACGCAAGTAAGTGGTAATTAGTGAAATAGCTGTAAAAATTACTTGAAACAAAAGTGGCATTCGAGTAATTATTAATATTTATATATAGTAAATAGAATTATGTAAAAACACACTCTTTACTTCAAAAATGTTATGGCCAATAGCCTAGGTTGTTGAAAATAAATAAATAAGAAAAATGTAAAAATTGTCTACATACTTATGTATTTAAAACTTTTTTTTGTTTATTTTACTTTTTCTAGATAAAAAACATTCATAAAAATGGATTGTGGAACAACATTGGTGAAATACATTCTCTTCATATTCAATACTTTAGTGTCGGTAAGTACAGCAAATATCTACAATAATTTAAAACTGTTAATAAAAGCTGTTTGTTATTATTATTTTTTTTTTATTTTTACTGGAAATTTATGTTTTTTTATATTTAAAGGCATTTTAAATAAAAACATTCATTCATTTATTGAATGTGGAAGTCTGTGACTTGTTTATGACTAAACGTTACAAACAAAGCGCTGTTATGAGAGCCTTGTTTTTTTTTAACTTTCAATGTAATCAAAAAGTGAGATATTTTCAATAACGATTGCTCTGTTATATTGTAGAATATAATTATTTTTCGGAAATTGTTTTCTTGAGAAAGCAATATATCGGAGAACAATTAAGTTGCATATTTTTAAAATATCTGAAGCATGTTTTTTTCGAATAATTTCCGAGAGCATTTCATAAGTTTTATTAATTATGTGATTAATTCTGTGTGTATCTAAGTAAGTTCGATCTAGTACAGAAACAAATCAAATATTTAGATATTTTTTATATTAAATTAAAATATGTACCTATAATATGTAAATAAATAAATATTTTTGAAACTCAATACAATTTCATAATTTTCGACAAGTTGCAAAAGTCAACACGTCTTTGTATCTGTGTATGTAGTGTATCCCTCTAACACTCAATGTGGATTTCAAAACAATTTCAAAGTTTATTGTTTTTTGAAGTTGCTTTAAGCTGGTTTTTGTGTTATTTTTGCGATTGAGTAAACAACAACAGACAAGTTCCGATATTATAAATGTTACTACATACTATTGTTTGTGCGATGAACATTTATTTTGTCTCCCTTTTGTTAAACATGCGAAAATGAAACATAAAACAAAATGTAGAAAACCTTTTTTTTGTTTAAATTTAATTTTATTACGTTGTTTGAGAGTTTAAAAATGAAAACTATTTTCAATGTTGTTTAAATGTAGGGTCACTTTTCCAGTGTCAAGTTTAAAATTTAGTTTTTTTTTATGTTGATTCTTTTTGGACTAATGTTTATAGAGTTACCTTCATTTACAAAACCTTTTAATATATAATAAATGTTCATAAAAAGTTAGTTTCATTTACATACCATCGGAATATGTTGGTGTAGGTATTTTGTTGTGCTAACTTTTTAATTTTTGTGATTAAAAATAATAATGCACAGAATATTTCCTGGCGCTCATTCGTCAGTTGCCTGTTGGGATGGTTTCTCCAAGTATTGTTCGATGGTATCCGAAACCAACCTAACCATCATCCTCCAGAAACCATCATCCTTCAGCTACAAGCTATTTTTTTTAGTTGATATGCCACAATACAATGTAAAATGTTGAAAAAAATAAAAAAAATAATTTAATTATTCCCACAATGGACTTCCTTCCTCTGATCTCTTTTATACATATACATATTATTTTATTTAGTTATGTGAAATTAAAATCAATTAACTTTTTTTTTGTTTAATGTGTTATTATACCTTTCACCTTCGTGAGAAGGGTATATATAAGTTTGTCATTCCGTTTGTAATTTCCACAATATAATTTTCCGACCCTATAAAGTATATATATTCTGGATCCTTATAGATAGCAGAGTCGATTTAGCCATGTCCGTCTGTCTGTCTGTTGAAATCAATTTTCTGAAGGCCCCAGATATCTTCGGGATCCAAATCTTCAATAATTCTGTCAGACATGCTTTCGAGAAGTTTTCTATTTAAAATCAGCAAAATCCGTCCATAAATAACGGAGATATGAGCAAAAATCCGAGACAACCTCTATTTTTGTTGCCTATTTTTGATCTATATCTTGATTACTAAGTCATAAATATAGACAATATGAATATCTAATGATAGATATTTCAAAGTTCATTGCAACGATGTATATAAGGCTATAGTAAGTTGGACCTACAATGGGTCAAAATCGGGAAAAATATTTTTTTAACCCGAATTTTTTTCACAAAAAACTCTTTTTTCACTAATAAATTAAAAAAAATAAATTTTTAAATTAAAAAAGTTTTTTTTAAAAAATTGGAAAAAAAATTTCGAAAATTTTTTAAAAAAATAAGAATTTTTTAAATTTTATTTTAAAGTATAATTTGGTGAAGGGTATATAAGATTCGGCCGAATATAGCTCTCTTACTTGATATATATTATTTTTATATTGGCGATTTTGGTCACTGTTGAAATTAGAAAAAATATATATATAATAAGCTGAATTAGTCAAAAAACTCAAGTCTACATATCTAAGTATTTAAAACAAGAACAAATTTAGAATATTTTTCGTGGTTTTTAAAAGAGTTCTACATCCAATACTGCTATTACGCCTAATTTGGCAATATTTGTCTAATTATTTATGTGTTTTCTTCGCGCAATTAAAAAAAAAACATTCTTACTTTTCGGTTTTGACAAAATTTTTAAAATAGAAGTTCTGCTACCATTTTACTTTGCATGTATACAATTTGGACATGTTTAGGTATATCATTTTAATATGTAGTATCTCCAACTGGTACCTGTACATTTTAATTTAATTATTTTTTTATTGTTAAATTCTCATATAAACAAACATGTATAATTGTAAAGAATAATATATACTGGTGATAAAGCAAACGATCGTGTTGAATAATCATTAAAAGTAAATGACTTTGAAGTTTTGTATTTTAAAACCAGTTTAAAACTTGCTTAAAAAGCTTTTATTTAAAGTAAAGAAGAGAAAAGGGTTAGAAATTCATACACAAAATTTATTTATTTTTTTTAATTTTTTTTTTCCTACTAAACATGCTGTTTCTATTTCCACTTCAAATGTACCCTGCAAATTTTTGTATACATAACATACATACTCACATTTGTATATAAACAAAATTTAAAAATTTTTGTGATTTTATTTTGTTCCTTTTTTTGATTGGTTTCTTTAGAACGCTAAAATAACATGTATAAGTTAAAGATATGTTGTTTATATTTCACAAACTAAAATGAAATCTTTAAACCTAACTTGGGTTTTATCTGGTTTCATGTGAATTCCACCAGAGAGATTTTTAAATGACGGAAACACTCGTACTGTTGCCAGTTATTTACCATATAGACATTTTATTTAAAAAAATAATTCTAATGTAATTATTTGTTTTTAATGCTGGAATTTGTATGACTCAATTTCGCATGAATTTTTTCACACATATTTTTTATTTTTTTTTGCATTGAGAAGCGAGCGAACATTCATCTCGAAACATGAGATACATTTATTGTTCTGTCGTTAATTCAATTTAAATACAAAATTATTTACACAAAACTCGTTTATTTGTTGTGATAATTATTTTAAATATACTACGAGCGTTTAAGCAAATAATATGACGTAATTAAGAAGTTGAAACTTTTTTTCTGTGTAAAATTAATTGCTAATTTTAATTTCCTGTTTAGTTAATTAGTGATATGTAATGCATATAAATACATATACAGTGGTGGCCATGAGGTTAGCACACTAGCTACTTGCTATTTTTAAACGCAAATATTTCCTATATTTCTTAATTTTTTTATGATATCTTTTGCATGCGTGTTACTTGTCCTTCTAAGATCACGTCCCATCATGTCCAGCATTATTCCTTTATATATATTTTGCGTTTTTCTATCCAGAATAGAATAACCTCAAAAAAACACTGGACAGTATTTTAGCACAAAATAAAAAAGTTTATTCATATTAAAAAAGTAACAAAACAAAAAAAACTTATTTCACTAAAAACTTAGTACTTAGTTGGATACCCTTTATTTTTGATCACAGCTGCTAGTCTCCTTGGCATACTTTCAACAAGGGCCATAAAGCGATCCACTGAAATATCATTCCAAGCTTTTTCTACTTCTTTCCATAAATCGGTCAAATTTTTAGGCTTTTCTCTTATTACATGCTGCTCCTCATCATTCCAAAGGTTCTCAATAGGATTGAGATCCGGAGATTGGGCTGGCCATTTTAACACGTCTATATTGTTCGATTCCAAGCAACACCTCACTAAGCGTGAGGTGTGTTTTGGATCATTATCTTGCATAAATCACCACCTAAGTGGCATGTTGTCCTCTGCATAAGGTATCATTGTATTTAGATGTATATTCTGGTATACATACTGGTCCATACGAGTATCAATATTTTTTATAGGACCAACACCATACCCAGAAAATGCTGCCCACACCATCACATTACCCCCACCGTGTTTTATTGTTTTACTGGTGTACTTTGGATTATGTTGCATGTTCGGAGGACGCCATACATACCTCTTACCATCCGATCCGAATCTACAAAATTTAGATTCATCACTCCAAAGGACATTTTTCCAAAAAATTAACGGCTTTTCCAAATGCTCACGAGCAAAGGACAACCGAGCTTGTATGTTCTTTTTTGAAACATGTGGCTTATGCTGAGAAATACATCCACGTAAATTTTTTTCATTAAGTCTTCTTATCGTTCTGCTGGACACGTTGATACCATAATTTCCTGAAATTTCTCTCTGGATTACGGTGGAGCTCTTAAAAGGATCTTCGACAGAGGCTCTGTATATTAAAGAGTCCTCTTTACGTGATGTTTTTCTGGGCCGAGGAGCCTGTGTAACATTTTTAGATGTTTTATATTTCTGAATATGTCTTAATGCATTATAAACCATCTTCCTGGAGCATTCCAAAGTATAAGCAATCTCACTTATACTTGTTCCTCTCGAGTTCATTTGTTGAATAATCTTTCGTTGTTCCTCTGTACACCACTTTTTTTTAGCCATATCTAAATAATGTTTATTAAGTCAGTTTGTCTTCCTCATTGATTAAATAATACCTAAACTTACCAATTAATATTTATACCCTCAAAAAACTTTTAAAACATTTAATTATACTTATATGTGCTAAAATTGTGTCCAGCTTATTTTACATATTACTGCACTAAAATGCAAATTTGAAAGAGAATAGCGATAGAATGCAAAAAAAAAGTAACAGGACTTATTGATCACACCATAAACAACACTAATTACCAAAAACTTTAGTTTATAATTGCAATGAAATGAAATAATTTGCTTTAGAAAACAGCAAGTATGAAGTGTGCTAACCTCATGGCCACCACTGTATGTATATTGTTTGTAATGGCTTACATTTTATTGAAACATATTCAGTCCAATTATGAATAAAAATTCCCCGGAAGTTTTTCCCTTTTCTTATTTTTAACCTTGAATTTGAATAGGAAAAATGGGACAAGGGAAAAAACTCCCGGGGAATTTTTATTCATAATAGGGCTGATTAATATTTAAACTTCGTAGTTGATTTTTCATTAAAATACAGCAGAATGTTGTTTCATTGGTGGATTTTGATGATACTTCGGAAGTGAAAAATATGAAAATTAACCTTTTTTACGAACTTTTGGGACCAACATGATCAACACATTTGTGAATATTTTACATTTTATAGTGCATATATTTCTGTTTTTATTGCATATTTCTGCATATTTTTAAGCCTATTTTTCTATTTGTAGTGTTTGTTTTATGTGCATATTTTCGTTTGTTGTAGTGCATGATAATTACTAAAGCACTACAGTATTCTTTTTATATCTTAAGTCGAAAAAGTTACTGTGTAAATAAAACAACTTGCTGATAATAAGAAATAGAAACGCAATTAAAAAAAATAAAATACTGCATCATTTCATGTTTATATTGTTCGCTATATGGCAAAATCGGAATAAATTAATGAGATACTGAGTGAATGCAAAAGGAATTAGGTTGATTTTACTAATAAAAACCATAACAAAAAACAGCAAATACATAAATAGTAAATGTACATAAGTTTGTACTTATGAATGTATATGTAGCTACTGTTTAAATTGAATTAAATAATAATAATGGTTAACTAACCCCCACACTCGCTCATACTTAATTTATTGTATATATTTTGTCTTATAGTTTTTTTTTTTTTCTTCTTTGCCACTCAAGTTACTTGCCACACTCACGCATTCATTCATTCGTTCATTCATTATCATCATCAGCACACACTTGTTGTACTGTATTTAGTATGTGCTGATATGTATTACTGCTGGAAGTGATGATTGTTGTGTGTTGTAACACTCGCTTTCTTCCCCTGGGTGTGGCTATTTGCAAAAATTTAGTTTAATTAAAATTAAAAACACACAAAAAGTAGCTGAAACAACTAAAAACACAGACAAAGTTAACACTCTTAACTAATGTAATAACTAATGCTAGTTATAAGTATTATAACCTCTTGACATGATAATTAAATTAACCTTTTTAAATTATTTCGTTTCTTATTAGTATTTAGGGAATGAATTGTTCATTTTTATGTCTTATATATTGTTTGCATATCCAGACCAGCATAAAAAATGTTGTAGAAAAAAAAAAAAAAATAAAAAAAATTGCCGACGTCATAACAAACATATATAAGTAAATAGTAATTGAATATAAACACTTCAGTGTAATTATTCGAGGACTTGGTGCAGAACATGAATCGCTTTTGGTATTTAGACATATCGAAATACTCTTATGCATACATACAAAATGCTTACTATTCGTTCTTATCATGTTTTGTTTTACATGTAATGCTTTATATGTGTATATGTTCTTTGTTTACAAGTTGACATCCAACTTTTCAATATTAGATTAGTAGGGATATAAAAACCATTTCAATTGGTTGAAGCTACAAAGAAAAGTTTATTTTAGGGAAAACTAATAACTACTTGTTTATTATTTACATAGTACATATACATTGGGGTGTTTTTTGTATTGGTTGTAGTCACCTTCCTAAGATTCAAAAAAGCTTTAAAATTTTGTTAAACAAATTTTTGAAAATTTAGGATTTTGTTAAGGATATATTTAGGAAAATATTCTTGATAATGATATCCGGAAAACTACTGGTCAATACTCTACAATCGGAATATATTGTTATTTAGAGCTAGTTTCTGGGATAAAGATAATCTACATTCTTCGTTTAAACCTAAATTAAACTAAAAATTGTGTTTCTCACTTATTGTTTATTTTGTATATAATCTAGGTTTAACTGAGTATCATTGGCGAGTTAAACCTAAGTATAAAACTCAAAAATAATATAAATAATTCAGCACAGCAGCTCTTTGTTTTGATTTGCTTTATTAACATCAGTATCATTTTTAATATACATTTTATATACTTTAAAGTCACTTTTTCTTTTACAAAGTTAAACTTTACAAAAAGAGTTATGTACGCAGTTGCTTTTTCTTATAAATTTTAAAGTATTGCCATATTTATATGAAAAATATTGAGGAATGCACATGTGAAAGTTTGGCAACAAAATTGACAGACGGTAATTCAGTAGTGAGAAACACAATCATTGGTTAAATCCCGGCTAAATATATTTCAGGTTTAATATAACAGCGTGTTAAGCTGAGTTTAACTGTCAAGTAAGAAACTAGCTCTTAATCTAAAGGAAATATATATTAAAGTTTAACTGAAACCCGGAAACATTAACCCTTTCACCACAGGGGTTCAAATGTTTAAATATTTTGGATTTGTCTTGGCAATAAATATGAAATAGTTTGTTACTTCTATACAAATTATTTTTTTTTGGGACAGTGAAAGAGGCCTTTGAAGGCAGACAGAACAAAGATTTATAGTGCCGGTAACAATTCGTTCACGATAACAGTTGAGAATACTGCATCAATCGGCTCTAAATTGTGCCACAGTTGAACGGATTTGCCTTCGTAATTGCCGCTCACTATCCGAAATCGCGGGAGGGTGGTCATTGAGGACTTTATTGCATCTGTAGCGATTATTGGCTTCTGTGACCGCCAGTTGATGTAATGTTTTCCCGACGTCAGTTGGGATAATGTCCTGGATGTCGCTTGCGTAACTTCGGAAGTCCAACCGGATGTATCGAGGGAAGGGATCTTGCATAAAAATTTAATGAGATCGAGTGATTTGGCTGCTGATATGCCAGGTACTCTCTATGTTGTCTGACGGACATAGTCCTGGTTATTATAAACATTATTCATTTTGACACAACCAGTAGCTATTTTGGGCAGTTTGCAACCCTCGCCATTGAGTGTCACTATGAAATATTGTCCATACTGGGGGCAGCATGGGGTAGATATGTTTTTTTAGATGCATTGTATTGCTTCCGTACATTTCTATTGCATCCGAATGAGTAATATTTGTTGCTGGGTAAGGTGCCTAGTTAATACTCATTTTTAATTGATAGATACGTTTTCATGCGAATATTGAACGGAATCACACATTTCCTGAATTTTGAATATAATACATATTTTAACATTCTAAAATTTATAGTTATGAATTTAAAAAATTTTGATGAATTTACTGCTGGCCGTATTCATTTCTTCTTACTGAGTAGGGAGTTTTTGTGTATGTGACGATGTATATTATTTAAAAGTTAGCCGTACATTGAAAAAAATAAATAAATGACCTTATTATTTTGTTTGTAACTGTATATAATTTTACTTTAATCCTAACGTTTGTTAATACTCTAATCTTAAATCATCCACTTCCTACTTAAACTACAATACATAAATACATACGTACATATGTATAAGAAGAGTATTATTATATTTTTAGTACGAAGTAATAAAGTACATCTGTCTATTGACAGATGTGTATGTAGCAATTTACTTTCTTTTGTTTTTAATGATTTTTGCTGTCATACATCTAAATACAGGTAGTTGGATGTAATACAATGTATTATAATCTACATCTAAATAATCTTGTTTTATCTTACCTGAATTGCAATTGTACTGAATTGTGTAAATTACCTTTACTTATGCTTTTCATTAAATTATACTTGGATATATAATTATTTACTAAGTTTTAAGATTGCAAACGATTTCTGCTTTATCAGGTTCAAAACAATTTGATCTTAAGCCTAATCCTATCTATACTCAAAAACTATTATGTTAAGAATGGTTTACTCTATGCACATTTTCCACACAAAATTCCTGTTGCAGACCATCTGTTTGAATATGGGATTCATGTTTCAACATTTAATTCGATTATTTATGTGAGTCCGTTTTGCTATCTGTCTGTATAAACCTTTTGTTCAAAATACATTTTGCAAGTTTGAATATAAGTATTTAAATGCAATTTTTGACAAGAGTTTTAATTGGACTAAGGCCTTTTGAAATTGACTATGATGTGTTCATGAGTTCTTATAGCCCCCAAATCTCTTATAAATACTGATATCAATAGGAAATTAAGCAGAAATAACTATATTTAATATATATATGGATGTACATATGTATAAAATACACAGACAAACCAATGAATCCTGATTTAGAATGACCTAATGGTTCTTCTGGAGTTTCCTTCCAACAGAAACCAGGTCGAATATAAATTCTTTATAAGTTCGACGAGCTGAAATTAGCTTCACGAGATTTTGATCCCAACCGTCATCGTCGCACTAAAAGGAGCGATGCTCAGTTAAACCTAGATTATATACAAAGTAAACAATAAGTGAGAAACACAATTTTTAGTATAATCTAGGTTTAAACTAAGAATGTCGATTATCTTTATCCCAGAAACTAGCTCTAAGTGAGAAACACAATTTTTAGTTTAATTTAGGTTTAAACGAAGAATGTAGATTATCTTTATCCCAGAAACTAGCTCTAAATAAACAATAATTGAAAAACACACATTTTAGTTTAATCTAGATTTAAACACTTCAAATTGTATGTTTTTAAAAAAATAGGCGTGGTAGTAGGTACTTTTTAAATTAATGAAATTAAGTTGTATGTATATACATTTTTAACTCTTTATCTATAAAATTTGATTTTTGTCTCCCTAGAATGGTCAAATGTGACACTGTGCGCTTGTCACACAGAGTTTATTATAACCGAGTTGTACCGTTTTATTATGCTAAGAATTGCATAGTGGGGCGACTGAAATAAATCTGTAACTTCTAAACGCATAGTCCGATTTTAATTAAATTTGGCATGGCTATAGAGGAGGTGTAGTTAAGTTAAGAACACTAAAGCGGCGAGGGGAAGTTTCGAGGACTCTAAGTGGGTGGGGTACCTCAGAGGTATATGAAAAATTAAAAAGTGATGCCAAATTTTTTGTATTGCAAACGAGATTTTTAAGTGTTTTTTTGTTTTAATTTAACCTAAAATACGATTTAAAGAACAACGCTAATTTTTTAGGTTTGATTAAAACATTCTTATCAAAATATTTGTTAGGGTCATACATATAAGATTTGAAAAAAATGGGAATGTATTCAGTAGACTGTTTATACTTATGTGTATACAAACACATTAATTTGTATTTACTGTGTATATCTGGAATGCTTTCATGTTGTTTTTATCTCATCTTTGTCTACCAAATAACAAATACAAATCTGACGTCATCCAAATACAAATAAAAAACTTGTTTTTTTTTAATTGTAAAAATTTAAACGGCTTCACTTTCCTTTAACTTATTTTCTTCCACAGCTAAACTTTTAAAGTAAAACGAAACAAGTAGTTGCTACTACTAAAAATAATAATAATAAAAAAAAAATAATCACATACTTTTACAGCTTGTACATGTATACAACATATTTGTAGTTGAATGTGTTTGTGTGGCTTTGTGTTAGTAAATGACAATGTTTTTTACATTGTCCTAGATTTGGGATGATGCTGAATGAGTTCACTTGCCATTACGCACAATCACGTACTTTTTGCGAGTTCCTTTTTCATATGAATTGTATTTGTTATTTACTGAGCCCTTCTACTTCCTTTCTTACTACTCAACTCACCCTCCTTATTTTTCTTTTCAAAAACAACGACGCCATATAAGTTTGAAATAAATATTCAACTTCAAAGCCACTAAGGAGAATTTTCACTTTCTACGCAGTACTTCATCCGACTTATTCTTGTTTATGTGCCCTTTCTTTAAGAGTATTTATAAATTCCTCCCTCTAATCTATATGCAAAATGATGGGATATAAAAAACATACATACATATACATAAATGTACATAGTTTGTTATGTACAATCGTGGTAGCAGTTTACATATTTTGGTTTTTAAATGACTGACTTTCACTCACATTCTTTAAAATACCATTTTGAGAAGTTTTTATGTTATATTGCGTCATAAAATCGAAATCAATTTTTTTTTATACAAACATTTAATCATCAAACTACTTGTCCGCATCGCTCGCATCCACACAAACATGTTTTGTATTCAGTTCAGTTGATAACTACGGATTTTTCTTATTTCTTTTTGGTTGGATGTTTGTTTTTTGTTTTGCTTGCTATCTATCTGTCCACTTGAACTCAACCAATGCTATTCTTGCTACTGATGCTATGACTCATAGTTCTGTCTACAGATTCACAACAAAAAACAATTTAGTAAAATTAAAACGTCAACTTTGAGAATTTATTTACATAGAAATATGTATTGTCTTTAACTAAGTATGACCATGTTTCTATCTTAGGTTTTTTGTTACAAATATTTTATATAAAATATTATTTAAATCTGAACTAACTGCTTTAGAATCTGATGTTTTTTCTTTCTTTTTTAAGCATTTAATTTCGATTTCGTGCTGAATTATTGAACTATGGAGTGAAATGTCTTTAACCCACGGGCTTTTGTTCCCTAAAAATTAATTTTATTTATATGAGCTACAAGAAAAAAGATTTACCATCGATAACTTTGGCAAAATATGAGTACCACCCCTATCATCATCACAATGTGTAGCTATGTTTTATCAAAAAGTTATACTGACAGTTTTCATACAAAAATAAATTTAACCGACAGTATAACTATAACATATATCTAGACTTCGTGTTAATGGCGGTTAGCTAGTTAATATGTAAGTAGGTGTGAATGAAATTATCTTCAAAAAGTAAATGTCAGATATTGAACATGCCGCATTAAAAATGAATTTTCGGTTTACTATAATTTATATATAATTTAATATTTCTATGTTCATGAATATATGTAGAAATTCAAAAAAATTAAATAAGAAGGTTAGGTTAGGTTTCCAGGCAGCCGCGAAGTGAAGAATAAGTGCAGCTCACGTGGGTCCAGGCATAGGTCCCTTTGTGTTACCTGAAAGTATAGAGGCAAAAAAGAGAAGAACAGAGTAGATATGAAAAGAGAGAAGGGGACAGTCAGTTTTTAGTTAGGCTTGAAGAGTGAGAGAAGAGATACGAGAGAGAGAGAGAAAGAGAAAGGAGACTGGGTTATCATTGGTCACTCCATGGAGATCCCCATATTAGGTCTGGTTACCCAATTTCTGTTCCTTACAAAGGCATAAATGCACTCAAGCCTCAAATTCGAGAGCTCAGAGAGACTAATTAGGGAACGATTTCCCAGAAACCTTAAGCGTAGATTTTCCAATGCCGGGCAGTGACAGAGAAGATGAAAAACTGTCTCATCCTCCTCCTCGTTTTGACAACTTCTACAGAAGTCGTTATTGGGCAAGCCAAGTCTCCTCGCGTGGTTGCCAAAAGTGCAGTGACCGGTAATGACCGCCACCTTACCGCTCAATTGTGAGCGTGTCAAGCCAAGAATATATGTTGTTCGTCCACGATCCAGTCGGGGCCATATCATTCTGGTAATAGTACATGTGGGTTCACAACCCCATCTTGCCTGAGCAAGCTCATAGTAGAAGTTACTAATGTGAAGCTTGCACTTGGATAACGGAATCCCACATAGGAAGTCTATGTGTCCGTCATGCAGCATGGCGCCCTTTTTGACAATTCATCAGCAACACAGTTGCCTATAGTATCTCCGTGTCCACGTACCCACTTGAGTACGACTGTTGAATGTCTCGCCATCCTGTTTAAGGATGCCCGGCATTCCCGGACCAAATTAGATGTTGTATATACACCTGTTAGAGATTTCATTGCGGCCTGACTGTCAGTATATATACGAATATCCCTTCCTGATATATTGTTATAACTGAGCCAGTTAGCCGCCCTTTTTATGGCTGATATTTCAGCCTGGATAATGCTACATTCATCTGGAAGTCTAAAAGATAACCTAGTTTCGAATTCCTGAATGTAGACACCTACGCCAACTCGATCTCCCCTCCTAGAGCCGTCCGTATAGACTGAGAGACCCGTTGTGTCGTGTAGAGGACCGTCCATTGCTTCCGTATTATGCGGAATTAAGAACCCAAAATGTCTCAACATGGAGGGCCTAGAAGTGCAGTAATCGATATTTTCCGGAAGATTCCAAATGCTACCTATTATACTGGCGTGTCCATATGGAGCATGTCTCCACGCCCCAATCGAGTTTAGCCTGAAGGCCGAATTGAATGCCGTTTTTCTGGCCATTAGATCCACAGGGATCCAGTTTAATAAAGCAAATAGCGACTTTGTTGCGGTCCTGGGTTTCCAGGATAGTTTGCTATCCAGAATGACTCACAGGTATTTTGCATTGTCCGATAGTTTTAGTTCAACACCTTTTAATCGGGGAAGCGAGAAATGAGGAATCTTGTACTTCGCTGTGAACAGTACAAGCTCGGTTTTGATTGGGTTAACACTCAATCCACTGTCTGTACTCCACCGACTTAGTACACGGAGTGCATATTCCAGGCGTTGTGATATCGTGCCCAAGTGGATCCCAGATACTGCCACTGCGACGTCATCCGCGTAGGCGACAATTTTATAGTCCATGAGATCCAGTTTCCTGAGCATTATTAAATAAGAATAAAGTAAGAGTAATATTAGTTCCCCTTTTGCGAATTATCGCTTGTTCAGGGTCAAATATTAAAAAGTACTATTAGAAGCAAAGTATCAACATCCGGTTGTTGTTAGCTTTTAATACCTCTCATACTAGATTACGGCCTTGAAGGAAGGACCTAGGCTTATGAAATTTTCCCAGTTAATCTGAAATGTTTGGTAATGAAAGAGCCAAAATCAGTCCGTTGGACTTTTTTTTATAGTATCTCTAAACCTTTATTTTGTATTAGTAAAATTATAACTTCATAATTAAAGGTGAAATTTTATTTCAAACTGACTTTCTATTGCATAACAAAACAAGTTAATGTTTGCAAAAAATTTGGTAAAAAGAAATCGTTTTTGGAATTTGAAATTAATTGAAATTTTTTTTTATAGAAATAGACACACGTGCTTAATGATTAACCCCAGTAATAGCAGCTGTCGTGTGGTTTTTGTCCCCTTATATATAAATGTGAATTATGTGATGGCCACATAAAATATTTATTATACCATATATAAATGCAAATTTAAATACTTAAAGCTATGTACAAACAAATGATCGGACTGCGGCAATTTTATAAATCAATATTTACCTAATAATCTTATATTGCGAACATATTTCGCAAATTCCGACTTCGATAATGTCTACAAATAGATTACAAATGTTCTGTTCTGTTCAATTTTATTTACATATAAATTTTATAATTTTTTTATAATTTTTAGATTCTCGGCATTTTGGCTATTGTCTATGGCGTGATTGTTTTGAATAGCATTGGTATGATTGAAGTTGACAATCAAGTTGGTTTCCCACCACAGGCGGCTGTACCAATCTGCCTAATCACAATTGGTTCAATTGTGGTATTCATTTCATTCTTGGGCTGTTGTGGTGCCATTCGTGAAGATGTCTGCATGACCATGTGCTATGCTGTGTTCATGTTAATTTTACTCATTCTTCAATTGGTTTTGGTTGTATTGCTGTGGACCAACAAGGAAAAAATTACCACCGTTATGGGCGATGTTATCGATCGGGCATGGGAACGTGAGGCCAGAGAAACTGGTGTTTTTGAAGCCTTCCAAAAATCTGTAAGTTTTTTTTTTTTTAAAAATACTTCATTTAGACTGTTATTTATTTAATTTTTTTCTTTGCTTTGATTTTAGTTCAAATGCTGCGGTTCCAATGGATTCACTGATTATGCTCTCATTTTGAAATTGCCAACAGACAGCTGCTGTGATGCCGGTTCCACATGTACTCCTCTCAATTACTATGGCGGTTGCAAAGAAAAGTTTGTGAATTTCATGTCTGGCAGCACCGACAAAGCTAAATACTTTGGTCTTGGTTTAATTGCTATAGAGGTTAGTACTTGTGGTTGAAAATTTTAAAAATTTCACTTCTATTAAAAAAAAAAAACTCTTATAGTTAATAAGAAAGTTTTCTCTATGAAATTATAATGCAATAGAATTCAAAGTAGTGAACTGAAAATTAGTTATTTTAGCCCATACATATGTACTATACCTTGTTGTATTATAGTAGAACGTATTCCTATATTTCCACCATTTTGATTTATCTGCTGTTCGAAGTAGTTTATGATAATAAATCCGCAATACATGCTCAGACTGACACCGCTTTAGAAAACTGCCGATCGCATTTTCTATGATCATCTGATACCCTCTAGCGTACACGAAACAGGGAGAAAGTTCGGCTATTGTCACCGCAGCAGCCGATCGATCGCTTTATTCCTATCAGCAGTGTGGCCCTATTTCCCAGCAGGAAGAGCGTGATGACATCTGCCATGCCAAACTCTTCCACTACATCCTGCAGTCTACAGGGCCTAACAACATGACGAAATAAATCGTATATTATCTGAGTGTCCACAAATCATGCGTCGATCCCAACGGAACTATGTCTCGAGCTGTATGCAAATTACCACAGAACAGCATATTCACGGTTCTGCGAGTCTTGGAACATAATGCCATTTAGATAAAGCAGTTCTTACTGGAACTTAATCGGAGGAGTCAACCTAACTACCATATCATACAATTCCAGTCTCCCACGAGGCATGTCAGGAAGAGCCTTCATGTTTACGAAAGTATGTGTTTATTGGAGATCGTATACGGCAACTTTCAACGAAAATCACAGAACCACCATAAATTCCACAGTCCTGGAATTTTTACCATAAAATTTAGTTTGGAAATCATTTCTTTAAAAGCTTTTAACTTGCAGTGTTTGTAGATTTGTTTAGGGTAAAAATATTAACTGAATTTTGAACCATATCTCGTAGCCCGAATAGGCAGAAATTTGGCATTCATGCTTATACCTGGTGACAATGCAATATTATGTTCGAGAAGTTGATGTTAGGTACAAACAATTTGTATGCCCTTCACCTTCGTGTGAAGGGTATATATAAATTTGTCATTCCGTTGTAATTTCCACAATATAATTTTCCGACCCTATAAGTATATATATTCTGAATCCTTATAGATAGCGGAGTCGATTTAGCCATGTCCGTCTGTCTGTTGAAATCAATTTTCTAAAGACCCTGGATATCAATAATTCTGTCAGACATGCTTTCGAAAAGTTTCCTATTTAAAATAAGCAAAATCCATAAATAACGGCGATATGAGCAAAAATCCGAGACAACCTCTATTTTTGGCCTATTTGTTTGTCTATATCTCGATTACTAAGTCATAAATATAGACAATATGGATATCTAATGATAGATATTTCAAAGTCCATTGCAACGATGTATATAAGGCTATACAAAGTTGGACCTACAATGGGTCAAAATTAGGAAAAATATTTTTTAACCCGAATTTTTTTTCACAAAAAACATTCTTTTGTCATAAATTTTTTTCACTAATAAATTAAAAAAAAGAAATTTTAAAATTGAAAAAAAAAACTTTTAAAAAACTATTTTGAAAAAAAAAAATTTTTAAAAAATTTTTTGAATTTTATTTTAAAGTATAATTTGGTGAAGGGTATATAAGATTCGACACAGCAATCATATGATGACAATGGCATATTATGTACGAAATTCGAACTTATATTCGAACATTTTAGAAAGCTGTTAAAATAATCTCGAAATCATGATGATTCTTAAAAAACTATTTTAGTTTTATTTGTAGCAATTTTTCAGTTTTTATTTTTCCAATTTCAAACTTAAAAATTAACAAAAAAAATTCATGAGTTTTAAAGAAGTTTCAATATACCTGATGTTTCGGAATATACGCTTTTTAGGATATTTTCAAAACTTTAATTTAAATTCGAAATATTTAGGATGCCCTTAGAAGAAAATAAATTTATTATAAAAAACATTTTTAAAACAAGTTTTTATTTAACTGATTTAAAAAGCAAAAATAAACTTTAAATTAAATGGTTATTTATTTATTACACTATACAGTTTATACAATAAGATACAAAATTTTGTCAAGCTGAGCATCAGGAATACATGGCGACAAGTTTTTATATCACATAAATTATACAATGTAATAAATAGTTACATTTAATTTAAAGTTTATTTTCTTTTTTTTAGAGCATTTAAATAAAAGTTTGTTTTAAAAGTGTTTTTTTATTATAAATTTATGTACATAGCTCTTTAAATTATTTTTTTTTTTTTTTAATTTGGAAATGAGTTAGGGTATAAGTGATCGTGTAGATTTTGACTTCATTATATTGAGATTACTACTATGGAAATTTGTTTTCAATACGAATGCGATGGTAATTCGGTTGCGGAACTTTCATTTGAAATTCCAAATTTTCCAAACAGAATTTTATAAAATTCCGATTTTTCTCTTCTTTACACTTCTTTATATGTTTATTAATTATATTTTTTGTAATTATTTTTCAGCTCGTTGGTTTCATCTTTGCCTGTTGCCTGGCCAACAATGTGCGCAACTATAAGCGACGAAATGCTTATTAAATGTTTGTAACTACAACAAAATTTAAAAAGAAAATAATCTCAATCATAAAGAAAACATTTAAGTAAAATCCCCTCTGCATATTTTTTTCTTTTTCGAAATACATATTTAAAAGCACATACATACAAATGTAATTTTCCAATATTATGAAAAAAACGTACAATTTAAGAATGAAATAAGAATCAAATGAATCAACAATTACCTGCTGTTACATTTGTAATACAAACAAAAAAAATTGTAATTGTAGTCTTAAGTAAGAAACAAATCGAATGAATGAATTATAAAAGATGTTACAAAATCCAATTTAACTTTAGTGTTTAAAAATGTTTTATTACTTTTTTTATATATTATATAAATATTTAAATACATACTACAAACGTACAATATAAACTAAAACCTATGAAGTTTTCCTTATTACAGAAGTTTACATTATTACTATTAATACTTACTATAAGTATTTTATTTTTAATTTTTGTAAAAAAAACCACCTGAAATGAAATTTTGTATTATTTTCTATTTTTAAAAACTATTTGTTTTGGTTTTATATAGTTTACCATATTGATTGGTTTGTAATGAATTAGAATCTCCAATTGACATGTAAATAAAAAAAAAAAATCAAATATTAAAAATTATTCTTTATACATACATGTATGAGTAGGTATTTACTGTTGAACAATCCCACAATTAATTTATATTCATAATACACAAAACATAACAATAAATGGAACTGAAGGTGATTTTTGCTTTGTGTTTTTTTAAACAAAAATTGTGTTTAAAATTTTTTATTAAGGTTAAAACGATTTTAGTTTATTGCGTCTAGTGAAGTGTCATTTAAATGTCTGTGGTGATTCATGAATTTCTTGTTGATTTTCTGTAAACACAACAATCTAATTTAAAAATAACTACTAGGTATGTACAGTGGCACAGATAAAAGTACGTACTCCCTCTAAAATTTCGGTTTAAGAATAACCCTGGATTTCTGATCGATATTTTTGCTTGCTTTTGAAAGGCATCGAAACACTGTCAAAAACTAACTACAAAAAGTCCGGTTAACTTTCCGCTTATTGTACTTTTACACATAAAACTTAATATGGCAGCACAGATAATTATACGTACGATGCCAAATAGAAACGGTACTTTTTAAAAATAAGTAGATTTAATAAAAAAAAAATATTATACGGAAAGTGTTAAAAGCTTAGTTTGTAAGCAATTCTTAAAGACTGCAGTAATTTTAGAAAAAAAATTTACTTTTTTGTTAAAATGGGTAAGAAAACAAATGACATTTGTATCGAAATGCGTGAACATATTTTAAAATTGAGGAAAGATGGGAATTCCTTAAGTTCAATTGCTCAAATTGTTGGACGTGCCAAGTCTACGGTGCAGACCGTAATAAAAAACTTTTCTGAATCTCAATCCCTAGCAAGCAAGCCAAAAACTGGACGTCCACCCAAAATTACCCCACGAGTTGAGCGATTTATAAAAAGTGCTGTTAGTAAAAATCCTAAAACAACAGCCGTGGAAATTCGAAATACTTTGGAAAATGACCACAATATTAATGTTCATTCAGAAACAGTGCGAAGTGTTTTGCGAAAAAACGGATTCCATAGCCGCGTACCAAGAAAAAAACCATTAATAAGCGAAATAAACAGAAAAAAGCGGCTCGACTTCGCACTTAAGTATGTGTACAAAACAACAGATTTCTGGGCGAATGTGATTTTTAGTGATGAAAGCAAGTACAATTTATTCGGTTGTGATGGCAAACAAAAAATTTGGCGCAAACCTAATGAAGAGCTGCAGCCGAAGAACCTCATTCCAACAGTTAAGCACGGTGGTGGTTCGGTCATGGTTTGGGGCTGCATGTCGGCGAATGGAGTTGGAAAACTGCGATTTGTGGAAACAAATATGGACCGATTTCTTTATTTAGATATTTTGAAAAGCAGTTTGAAAGATTCCGCAAGTGTTTTGGGTCTTAGTGGCACCTGGTATTTCCAGCAGGACAACGACCCAAAGCACACTTCGCATATTGTCAAAGAATGGCTTCTCTATAATGTCCCGAAACAACTCCATTCGCCTCCCCAATCACCAGACCTGAATCCCATAGAGCATTTATGGGATGAATTGGAACGGCGCATTCGAAAAAAAACTTACAGAAACAAACAACAACTTAAAGATGGCTTGGAATATGAGTGGAATAAAATAACGTCTGAGACAACAAAAAAACTGGTATTTTCAATGAGTAATCGATTGAAAGCAGTAATTGAGGCAAAAGGAGGTCCAACAAAATACTAATGAAATAATATATACCTGAAATTCTTTTTGTACATTAATCTTTTTTAGAGTACGTATAATTATTTGTGATATTAAATAGGCTTTTGTGTTTTTTTTATTAAATTGAAGTTTTTAATTTTAAATTTAAATAATGAAATAAATATTTGTGTTCATTTAAAAATGATTGATTCATTTACTTTTTTTAAATATCACCAATTTTTGGAAAATTAAAGAATTTTTAAGGGGTACGTACTATTATCTGTGTGACTGTATATACGTAGTTCAATTCATATTATTGTTATCGACACATGTTGATATGTGAATACAATTGCACTTTGGTAGTATTTAGGTAAATAAAGGCGGAAGGTGTTTATTTTATTATTATTTCTACAAAATTGTGAATTCCATGAATACAAAAACACACGATGACAATGTTCCTTATTGGTATGACACACATTTAACTTAATTCATAACTCGCATGTATGTTCTTAGAAACTTCCCTAGTAATATGTTTTTGGCCTTGGAGGTGTTTTATAATACACTTAGGTCTCTTTTTATGCGGTAAATGCGTTCCAAAAAAAAAAAAAAAAACCGCATAAAAATCTAAATTTTCACACAAAATGGATGATTCGTTCCGAAAATCAAAAAAATCAATAGGCAACCAGTGTGATATACAGTTAGGGACAAGGGTTTCGCTGGGTCTTTTTTAGCCAATATTTTCCTTTTCAATATTGACCAAAGGTGTTCAATCGGATTTTAATCCGGAGACTGGGGTGGCCAATTTAAAAGTTTAATCCCATTTTCTTCTAACCACTTTTTAGTAATTCCGGCAGTGTACTTCGGGTCGTTGTCTTGCATGAAGATGTCATACAGACCCGGCTCTAAACCAAATATATCCAAACTTGGCATGTATGAGTGTTCAAGGATTGTAATGTAATCTTTGGCACACATTCTGCCAGTTATTCGGCGTAGTACACCCAACTGGTTTCCACGAAAACAGCCACAAGCCATCAAAGATCCACCTCCAAATTTCATTGTGCTTGTAATATTTCGCTCTTGGACTCCAATTCTTTTATCAACCCATGTCCATTGGCGCCCATCAGTCCCAATTCAGTTGATGTTTGTCTCATCTGACCAAGTTACCTTCATCCAGTTGTCTGTCGTAAAATGCCAACCGCTTTTTTCGATTTTGTTCGCTTAAATAAGGTTTTTTAAGTTTTGTTCTTGGCGCTAGGCCGTTGGATTTTAAACATCTTCGAACGGTTTTGGAACTTATATTTAAACTATACTCTTAGTTGAGTATTTGTGTGACCTCAACAGCTGTATTAGCCTCACCAGACACAATCAATCGACGAGCTTCTCGAGCATCGGCAAGCGAAAGTTTTTTTGGACGACCATATTTATTTCTCCGTGGAGTTTAAACTATTCTGATTCTTTATTTTATTCACTAACCCTATTGATATATTATATTTTTCAGCGATTTCGCAATATGGGACACCTTCCATTATGTCTTTTGCCACATTTTGTTTCAATAGGGGAGTCTTAGCTTTTCCCATTATAAAAGGCTAAATAAATTATTTAAAAGAGTGGTATTTTATTTAAATAACTTTTTTTTGTTTTTATATTTTTTAAAAATTGAGAAAAAGATCTGAGGGTCAAAAATGTTCACACACGTGGAAATAGTTGTTTAATTTCTTTTTAGTAAAAAAGTAACGGTACTCCAAAAAAATGTTGCCATACAATAAACATTGTGGCAGACTACATAACACAAAATGGGTTGCCAGACCTAAGTTTGTAAAAAAATTTTCTGGATATATCTTTAATCATACTTTTTGTGAACAATTTTGTCCCTTACTCTGTTCAAACCACATCCATTTTGACATTTTCTTTTGTTTGTATTCTATGGCCATGTAACTGAAACCAGCTGATTCTGATCTGTATACTTTGTGCATTACATATTATCGGAATCACTACTTGATGAGGTTCCGCTTTTGAATTGGTGCAATTTTACTCTCATCGCTAGAGAAACCAATCAAATCATCATTGTTATCATTGCTAGATGAAATAACATAAACATTAGCAGTAGGTACCGTCAAAGCGTGCATATTTGGAAGATTTTGATCTGTTTTATTTTTTCAAAATAATTTGTCATTAATTTTTTAGCTGAACTTTTTTAACAGATTGTGTTGTTCGCGATATCCAGCATAAGCTAACAAAATTCTCTATTGAGTTCTAAGGCTTTTGCAGTATCCGGTTCGTACAGAAGGATTTGATTTTGTAACTCATTAGTTGTCTGAAGAATTTTTCCAACCTTTTGAACATTGAGTGGGCTATAAAGTCTTTGTCACAATCACTTTCTGGATTTTCATAATTTTCTGTAGTGATGCTATAAAAATTTTCATCGTCACTTAACAAATCCCAAATCATTGAGATTTAATTTATTAAATCTCTCTCCTCTGACTTGGTGTGCCAAAACAATGATATCGTCACATATTGTTAACTCAGGCAAAGTTGCTTTGCAACATGCGTTTAAACTGTGTTGTCCTATGTCTGAGACAGCTGATATATAATGAATTATGCGGTTACCTTATTTTGCGGTAATATAATAATTTTAAATGTAGAAATAATTCCTTGGTCTAATGGTTGGAGAATACTTGTGGTATTGGTTGGAAAAAATACTACCTTCACATTAGGATGTTCGATGTTTGGAATAAGCATTACTTTCTAATATTTTTTTGCTTCATATACAATTCCACTTCGGGAAAAAAGCCATCATTTAACCATTCGGTAAACATTGTCGTTGTTACCCAGGCTGTGGAATCAGCCATCCAATGTACGGGTAAACGCTTTAAATCCTTACTTATTAAAGCTCGTGGTCTTAAAAATTTGTTTACTACCAGTGGTAGTAAACAAATTTTTTTTAAATTAAACGTTTAAAATTACAAAATAATTATGAAAACTATAAAAAGAATAATACAAAAAAGTCGATTATAAAACCGCATAAAAATGAACCGCATATAAACAGACCTAAGTGTACAAATAAGTAAAGTCTTTGAAATAGATTTAATTGATAATTTTTAGTAAAGACTGCTGCTATAAATTGCATAGTTTTCCTAAAAAAAAAATTTTAATAAAATCTTAATTAATTAATAAGGATAAAATTTCTCCACCACTTTTTAGAGTTTAAATTACTATCAACTCTTCTCAATTAAAGGAAAAGGGTGACACTCATCCAATATATGGTTTAAGATATCTACTCAATCGCAAAATAATTGTAGAAGAACCTATTAAGCGAAAAGGTCAACCTCGGTCACACCAGAGCATTCTGAAAATTACCTTTTGTCTGTGCAAGATGTGGAGATATTCATAAAAGTGAAGAATGTCCCCAAACTACCGGGGACTCCCAGTATTCCTACGCATTCAGGAATCAACGAGGTCAAGAAGATCTATATATGCTCAATATAAGGCTTCTAACTTCCCAAGCCTTCCTGATGCTTCTAGTGCTCAATATAAAAGTATCATAAAAAACAATTATCAAAACAAATGATATGCCCATACGACAAAAAAGGGTTCAGTTACACAAATGAAAACAAACAATGGTGCTTCATAATGAAGTATCATAGAAGACAATTATCAAAACAATGGAAATAATGCACCATTATTTCCATATGCACATGCATTAAAAGAGGGTGTACCAGTACTCGACACTAACTCTCAAAGTTCTATTGAGAATCTAATTCAAACCATGAACAGTTTCATGGCGAATTTGAAAAATATATTTCAACAATTGATGCAGAATCAAAGCATGCTCATGTAGATCCTGCTGAATAAAAAACAAATGATTTAAGAATTTGTTTATATTGTCCTCCGAGGTATGTTAATGTTAATCGAGAGCAGTTTCTCGAATATTTTAAAACTCTAGGTCCAAGATTTATAGCAGCTGGTGATTACAATGCAAAACATACATTTTGGGGCTCTCGCCTTATTACTCCTAGAGGGAGACAACTGTTAGAAGCAATATCGTCTAACACACTAGATGTCATATCTAGTGGACAACCTACCTCAATACGATTCCCGATCTAATTGACTTCTGTAATCAAAAATATAAAACGAAAATTTTTTTCAGTGATCCCTTCGCTGGACCTCTCATCAGACCACTCGCCTACATTTTAAACGTTATTAGAAGTTCCATGCAAATTGAAAAACTATTGCACTTGTTTCCCTAACAAGAAGACGAACTGGTGAATATGAAATACAATCCGTTGTCGATATATTTACTGATATTTAAACAAACTCTGTTAAAGTGTCTACGCTCCCAGTCACTTTGGGGAACTACAGACATTCAAAATGCTCTAGAAACATTGAGTCTCTTATCAAAAAAAAGAGAACACTCAGACGTCAGAGGCAACAATCGTGATCTCCGAGCATAAAGGCTACACTTAACCATCGCCAAAGAAGACTTCACGTCGCCTTAAAGAATCTAATCTGGGAAATTATCTTAAAAACTTAGACTATATTAAGAAAAGAGAATATAGTCTCTGGAAAGCTTTGAAAAATATGCAATTCCCTATTGTATATGAGTCGCCCATACGCCTTCAGAACAGAGAATGGGCAAAAAATACTTCAGAAAAGCATTTGCCGATCACTTAGAGAATGTATTTACCCCAAATGATACAAATTCATCTATTAGTGATAATGTCATAAATAATGTAATGCCAACCCCCATAAAATTCCGGTTCTCTACCTTGAAGACGACAATCAAAGGTCTTAAGGCTGGAAAATCACCTGGTATAAATAAAATTACTACCACGATGATAAGTAATCTGTCCAACTCAGCACTGAGAATTATTTTGTTCATATTTAACTCAATACTACGTATTGGATATTTCCCATCCTCGAATAAAAATTAAATAAAATTATAAAATTAAATACCTTTGTTAAAAAGTTTTTCTAATTTGGTATCTAAAGACAAATATCAAATTATGGAAAATGAAATAAAATAAAAACGATTTGTACATTTGAATATTTTTTTGGAAACACGTCAAATCAATTATCAAACAATAAAACAGCGTTTCCGAATTTATGTGATTTTGTAAATTACTTAATAGTTTTAACAAATTAATCAGTTAATATTGAACGTATGTCTGCTTTTACACAGGGCAAGTTTTCTTGCCGCAAGTCTGAGTTCATAGGAGAGAGAGGCAAGAAGAAAGAAGAGGGGTACACACTTGCTTGTACTGGCAAGTATCTTCAATTCTCTTTTGTTTTCTCATTTTCAGTATGGCGTCTATTAGTTTTTGACATACAAAATTGAACACAGACTTGCTGTGTGTAAACAGACGAGCAAGTTTAAAAGAGAATCGAAGAGACTTGCTTCAAGTAAACTTGCCCTGTGCAAAAGCAGACTATTTTTAGCCAAATAAATATAAATGGAACTAAGAAAACAATTTCATTGAGAAAAAACCCCTTGCAGAAATTTTATTTGCAAGACTTTTTCAAAAATAATAATAAATTGAAAAATCTTGTTTAATTATAATTATTAAAAGACATAACCTCCAAATTTAACTTGCGCGTAGATTTGCATCATGGATAAATGTCCGGATTATTGAAGCTTCTTTAACCCAGTAACTTTTAAAACATGCATGTACGTTCTTAAATCAGGTTAAGGATTGTTCTAAAGCAGCGAAAATTTCTGTATTAAAAAAATTATGGGAAAACCATATACCTGTTCCACATATGAATTCACAAATTTTATTTCCCGTTACCCCAAATTTTAAATAGAGATTCGAGCCAGGTTGATATATTGATAAAAAAGTTATTTGCGTTTTTTGGATAAAAAAATAAATACAAAAATGATTTCCAAAGTTTACCGCGTTTTGTTGGGGAACTTTTTTGACAACCGCGTAAAAGTAATACAATTTTTATACCCTTCACCATGAGTGGCAAGGGTATATATAAGTTTGTCATTCCGTTTGTAATTTCTACATTTTTCATTTGCGACCCCAGAAAGTATATATATTCTGGATCGTTATAGATAGCGAAGTCGATATAGCCATGTCCGTCTGTATGTTGAAATCAACTTTCCGTAGCTTACAAATAACTTACAAACATAATTTATACATCAATATGTCGGGAATTCTTCCGGCTCAGTCACTATTTAAAATCGACAAAATCGGCCCACAAATGGTTGAGATATAAGGAAAAAACCGTGGCAACCTCGATTTTTGGCCAATTTTTGATCTATATCTGGATTACTAAGTCATTAATATAGACAATATGGATATCTAATGATAGATATTTCAAAGTCCATTGCAACGATCTATATAATTTGGACCTGCAATGGGTCAAAGTCGGGAAAACTATCTTTTAAACCGATTTTTTTACCAAAAAAATTTTTTTGTCATAAATTTTTTTTCACTAGTAAATTTTAAAAATAATTAAAAAAAACTATTTCGAAAAAAAAATTTTTTTTGAAAAGTTTTTAAAATCTAACAATTTTAAAACACAAACATATGTCGCGTATCTCACAAACGATTTTAGCTATATACGTCACATATATTTGAATTTTCATTAGATCTATTGTAACTTTAATTTATAAATTGTTCAGATGTAATGATTATATATATTATTGTGAATTATTTAAGTTACGTTGTTTCGAATTTGTACTAAAAACGTAATGTAACTGACAATTAATATTTCCAAGTTTTGTTAAGTGAAAAGAAATGCCACTCGTCAGAAATCTACCATACGGTGAGCATCAAATAAATCCTCATTACTTGAATTGAAATTACTCAATTCTTTTTATTTCCTTCTAACCTCAAACCTCTAACTCCTTTATAATTTCTTTGGAATCTGAGAAATTATAAAGCATCGATAAAGAACGTTGGCTTATATTCTCACCCATTTAGATACAAAGGAATCCACAGTCCACTACAAACCTAAATCATCTAACCCCCCTAAAGCTAATAAGTCAGCATTCTTCAAAAAGAATTTTGAAATTTTTTTTTTTAAATTTTGTGAAAAAATAAATATTAATTTTGTTTACCTAAAAATATTTAAAATTTTTATTTTAAAGTATAATTTGGTGAAGGGTATATAAGATTCGGCACAGCCGAATATAGCTCTCTTACTTGTTTTAAATAACTTTCAATGGCCTATTCCACAATGCCAGCGCCAATTTGATATTTGCAAAAAAAAAAAAAAATGTAAAAAAGTTATGACCCTAATGTAGTGTTTTGTTCTAAAGCCGCATATTTTTATATTAATAGCGGTATTCATGATGAGGATCTCTTGGCCTAGTAAAAAAGTAGAAGAGCTATTTATTGACAAACATTTCTATTTCTAATGAATTTTGTTTTTAGTTTGTGCTAATGTGCTATTTTAGTACATTACCAGGCCAAGTACTCTACATTGTGAATACCGCTAATAATCACTTGAAATTTAAGCTATTTATACTCATTAAAGTGTTTATTAGGTCATCAGTTCCCTACCACATAGTGGAAATCTCAATATCCATATATGTATTGTAATTTGTTTAACCTTGTTTTCGAAATGGTTGAGATGGGCAAAATATTAAAAGACTTTTTGTGCGTCAAGTTTTAATAAAATTTTCCATGGCTATAGAGGAGGTGTAGTTCAGTTTAAATTTTGGAATTTGAACACCAAGAGGCTAAATTGCGGAGTCTCAAAACACCAAAATGGGGAACCTCGGGTATATGACAAATAAAAAATGATGCCAAATTTCGATCAGATTTGAAAGATGTTTTTATATGGAATTTTTTACGAGATTTACACATTTAAAAATTAAAATTTCAGTTTTTTTTTTTTTTTTTTTTTTTAAATTGGACTATCCGTTTGAAATTTACATACATATTTTCACGTTTTCCATTATGCGTTTGTGCTGATGTTTGTAACACCAATAAATATTAGTCTAACCTAAAATTATACCGATATACTCAGAATCTCTTTGTGGCTGGTTGTCCATGTAACCTTGTAAGAAAAGTGCAAGTCGCAACTTTAAAAATTTGTTCAAGGAAATGTTCTCCCGTTATGACTTTAAAATTAAATATTAAAATTTAGTTTACAAGCAATTATAAAACGCTATCATCAAATTTATAAAATATGTACATGCTAAAATTAGTGTGAGCTATTGAATGTTTTATAGCAATCTGTTAACCTAGAAAACATATTACATTGACCGCTATATAGAAAAATTTACATTTTATTAAATGTACACATGTAAATATGTCTGTATGTGTTTTTAGTGTTGACATGGTAACATTTCTATACAGAACACAATGTAATACAAATAAATGTGTATACTACTACATTTTGAGAGAGTAGTGCCCTAAATTTGTAGAATTAAGTCATTGGAAATATCCATGGGGTAACCTTAGGAACAATATGTAAGTATGTAGTATGTTATTACTATTGCTATTGGTTTCTTAGTTTCTTTGAAATACGAGAACTTTTTACCAGTTAAAATGCAATATGTCAATAATTATAAAAACAACTATATATACATTTTTTCATTTATTATGTACGAGTTAGTATACTTAGAAATGAATGTTCAATTTAGAAAATTAGTTTGAAAAACTAAAATTTAGTTTTTAAAACATATAAATTTTTAATCGAAATATCCAATATACGTTGCACAAATTGTAGAATATGTTAAAAAATTAATCAATGTTAGTTTAATAGAAGATAATAAGTGAAACCATATTAAAAGTTTCAAATATCTAAAAATAGTTTAAGTCAATATTAAAATACACCACAATTATTAATTTTTATTTGTGTATGACTCATAAAAAGGTTACTTAAAGCGTATTTTTATTGTGTTTATAAAAACAGGCGGTTAAAGTGCTGAATGTTGTGTTGGTAAATTCAAATATTTATCATTCACAATAGAGTAACCGGAAGTAAAACACTAATTCACTGGTTAGAAAACACAGTGTTGTAATAATAAAACAAAAGCTTTCTGTTCGTTAAGGTACTTTTACACGCTGTGTTTTCCATGGACTGTGTTTGACATAAGTTCAAAATAAAAATACATAGTTAAACACATTGTACGTTTTATTAAATTTTTGATAAAATTGCATATTGTAAACCTAGTTTATCTTATAATTACTCTAAAGAAAATCTTTGTAATACGTTTTGTTTATTATGACAATTGTATGTAGCTGATACGAATTAATTACATCCCAGCTAAAACTTTACTTACAAAATAAGCTGAAAAATAATGAGAACTTGACGAAAATACTTATTATTCTACTAAAAACATACTTATTTTTGTTCGCAATGTCCCAAAAGTAAGCGAGTCTTGAACTTGTCGTGCAATAAATTATTTTGTAGGCGATTTATGTACGTAGAACTATTTTTTTTTTTGCCCCAGCCTTTAGTTCAACTCGGACCTCATGTTTATATTTATATTTGACTTGATAAAGATCACTACAAAATAATGAATTTCTTAATGAATTATTGTGTAGTTACCAGGGTATTCAATCGGTTAACCGATTAATTTAGGTCGGTTAACATTTCGAATAATTTAAAATTGTCGATTTTCAAATAAAAAATAAACCGATTAATTTGTGTCGATTAACCGAAATTTATTTTTTTTTGCACTTTAACATATTTTTTGTATTTATTTTTCTGTGTTAATTCAAATACAAATGTCAAAGTAAAATTAAATATTTTTTCGAATATTCAAGAAACATGTTTGGTGAGTATAACAATTGACATATTTAATTTACCTGTATTTGTCGGAGGACGACATGATAATAGACGAAACTGGAGACATTACTGAAACAAGTCTTTTATCAGAACTTAATAAAACTATTTAAAGTATTTAAAATCTAAAAAAAATCCAAAAAGGACTTAAATGGTAAAATGGAGAATTGCATATGCCTAAAAAAAACTAAAAAAAACTGAGATATTGTATATTCTTACTTTCGATTTCTCCAACATCTACAATTAGCGAGAGAGTTTTTTTCAAGTCAATTTTTATTATTGTGTGCCTTACCGTCAGAATCATCCTGACGGTAAGGCACACGGTGGTACTGGCATTTTAATTAGAAATAGGATAAAACATTATACCCTAGAAAAATTCTTCAAAAACTATTTGCAAGCAACATCCATTCGCTTAGAATGTGGAGTTGGAGATTTAACTCTAAGCTCAATATATTGCCCCCCACGATTTTCTGTGACTAAGGAACATTTTGAAGAACTTTTTAATACACTAGGTGATCGTTTCCTGGCTTGTGGCGACTACAACGCTAAGCATACATATTGGGGTTCCAGATTAATGAATCCAAAAGGCAGACAGCTGTACAGGACTCTAGTTGATCGTAAAAATTGCCTAGATTTTATATTACCTGGTCAGCCCACTTATTGGCCTTCTGATCCTAGAAAAATCCCTGATCTAATAGACTTTGCCATATCAAAGAATTTAAATAGAAACTCTATTACTGCAGAAATATCATATGAACTATCTTCTGACCATTCTCCCGTTATACTAAACTATTACGGACAACATCAATCGTCTCATACCTCATTATTCAAGACTGATTGGTTGAAATATAGAAAATACATCAGCAGCCATATCCACACTGAATACAACATACAGTGTGAGGAAGATATCAACGATTGTGTCAGAGACTTCAAGTCTCTAATCTTTTCGGCCTTGGATCACTCCAAGTGCCACATTCCTCCTAAACCTAAAATGTGTATTTCTAATGCAGAAATTAATAGACTCCTCCTCGAAAAGAGGAGATGTAGAAGAGATTGGCAACACAACAGATCTCCTGTTGCTAAGCAGAGGCTGTCCACTACAAGTAAGAAACTAAAACGAGCCCTTCAGTCTGAAGAGGATCGCAGAAATCGAAACTATATTGAAAGTTTAACCAGTACTAAGCACACAAACTTCTCCCTTTGGAAAGCAGCTAAGAACATTAAGCCACCGGTAGAGGGTCAAAGTCCGATAAGAAAATGTGAGGGTACCTGGGCACGTAGTGCAAAGTATAAAGCCGTAGTTTTCGCTGAACATTTAAGTAATGTTTTCCAACCAAACCCCCCAACAAATAATTTTGTACTGGGGGATTTACCCGTTCGCATAGAAACGGACTCCGAACTAATCAGTGTTAGTATAGAAGATGTTCAGAAGATCATAAAGGACAATCTTAAACTAAATAAATCTCCAGGTTATGATTTAATTACACCTTCCATGATTGGAAACCTACCAGATGTGGCGATTATTGTGCTCACAGTATTATTCAATGCGATCTTGTCTCTAGGAATTTTTCCGAATGATTGGAAAATCTCCCAAATTATAATGATACCCAAGCCAGGAAAGGATTTGACATTGGCATCATCATACAGACCTATTAGTTTATTGCCTTGTTTGTCTAAACTATTTGAGAGAATAATCCAAGGGAAAATTCTGACATTCTTAAATAGCCAAAACATTATCCCAGATCATCAATTCGGATTCCGTAAGCAACACGGAACAATTGAGCAAGTTAACCGCCTAACTGGAGAGATACGAAAATCTTTCGAACTAAAAAAGTACTGTTCGGCAATATTTCTAGATGTTGCCCAGGCTTTTGACAAGGTTTGGCATAAAGGTCTAATACACAAGATTAAACGCCTACTGCCTTTTAGTACACACAAAATACTAGAGTCTCACCTATCGGATCGCTTGTTTAGGATAAAATACGGCGATTATGTGACAAGCGACTATGCGATCAATGCTGGTGTGCCCCAGGGAAGTGTTCTAGGACCAACTCTGTACCTATTATACACCTCTGATTTGCCCGAGTCCGAAGAATTAACCATTTCCACCTTTGCAGACGACACTGCAATTCTTAGTTCTCATGTGGACTTAAATGTAGCATCTACAAACCTTGATAATTATCTCAGGCACGTAGAGACGTGGTTAAGAAATTGGAGAATACAAGTAAATGAAATCAAAAGCAAGCACATAACGTTTTCACTTAGGAGAGGAAGTTGTCCACCAGTGACCCTGAACGGTGTGAACATCCCTCAGTCTGATCACGTTACATACCTTGGCATTCATTTAGATAGACGTCTTACTTGGCGTCGGCACATAGAAGCCAAGCGGCTCCACATGAAACTGAAAGCTTCTAACTTACACTGGCTAATCCACCATCAATCGAAATTAAGCCTTAACTGCAAAGTCATCCTATATAAGACAGTCCTAAAACCAATCTGGACATACGGAATCCAACTATGGGGAACAGCAAGCAATACCAGTATAGATTTCATACAGAGGGCACAATCCAAAATTCTTAGAACCATTACGGGAGCTCCATGGTACATAAGAAATGAGAACATCCACAGAGACTTAGATGTGCCATTGGTCAAGGACGAATTTAGAAAAACTCGTGAAGCTTATTTGTTAAAATTACATCACCATCCGAACCCGCTCGCAAGACTACTTACAGTAACTCAAGACAGATCAAGGCTGCGTAGAGCTGATTTACCACTTATCTAATATACAAAATATGATTCTCCACTGAGAGAACAATAATTGTTTAGTTATAAGATTTAATTACTTATTGTAAGGCCTACATTTAAAGGCAGGAACAATATTATAATAAACGTCTAAAAAAAAAAAAAAAAATTTTATTAAAACTAAAAAAAATCGTTTTAAGGAAAACATTTACATTATATTCTTTTTTTAAAAGATTATTTCAGAAGATCTCACTAAAATAAAAAAATAACATGTGTATATAAAAAGGATCTCAAATACTATTTTTTATGTTTGTTTTAATCTTAAACAATGCTTAAATAAGTACACACAATTCGTGGTTTTACATTAAATTTAAAATAAAACAAAAATTATTCGTTAAATCGAATAATTTAAAATTAACCGATTAAATCTAAACCCCGATTAATTACTTGGTCGATTAACCGATTAATTGAATCCCCTACTAATTACATTTAAAATTGTAAGTGAAGTTTTTGATGGAATATATATAAACATTAGTATTTATTCGTACTAGGATCGACCGGTGATCGGTAACGGTAGTCGAACTGAAACGGTATTTTAGGGGTAACTGCAGCTTAGCCGTAACGGTAACCAACCTTTGTACTATGTATAACTTTTTTGCATTAATTTTGCAAAAAAGTCTAATTGTGAACAAAATTAAATATTTTTACTTTGACTTGCCATTGATTGTCAAAGTTGTGGAATTTTTCTTTAACATTTTGGCACATAATCGATGTACTTTGGGTAGAATTCTCACACCCAAAGGTATATACAGTGACTCTCATTAATATTCGGTTTTTTTATTCGAGTTATTAAAAGTCAACAAAATTAATAGAAAATAATAAAAAACCGGTGATATTATTTTTTTTATTCATAAGACATATTAAGAGATCAAAAAAATCTTATTTCAGAATTCTGAATATTGAACCAACAACAGAAATAAAAACAAAAATCAAAAAACTTAAATAATTCACACTTCATTAATACAGTGCACTCGCGGTAACGTGAACTAATTAAAACCAAGGGAGTTCATGTTAGCGATTGTCGAATTTCATGCAATAAATATAAAATTTTATAATAAAAAACTGTGTTTTACACGCGTGAACGAGGAATTCTTTTATTATTATTTTGAAATATAAAACAAATATTATTGATTAAAATGCATTACAGAACAAAACGAGAAAATATATATTGAAATAAAATTACGTAGCTAATAAAATTACTCATTCGTTGCCATTAAAAACATTAATTTAGAGGATGCAAACACATTTTTATTATAAGGGTATTCCCTAATCTTTGAAAATCAAATTAAATGTATGTATTTCAGTGCTTAGAAAACAAATACAGTGAAAAAAAATTGTTCACGTTTTAGCGCTTTCTGAGATTGTTCACGTTGCAGAGTAGTCAATGTAAATAAAAGCTTGTTCACGTTAGGCGGTGTTCACGTTAGACGGTGTTCACGTTACCGCGAGTACACTGTATTCTGTTTTTTTAGCACACATAACATTATTGTTTAAATACAAATTTAAAAAAATAATTTAATATCTGGTTGGATAGCCCTTATTTTTTATAACCTCAGAAAGACTATTTGGCATGTTATAAAAATTTGTTTGCAAGTAATCAACACTGATTTTATCCCATTCTTCCTGTAGCCTTTTTTTGAGTTCGTTTTTCGAAGAAACTGGATTTTCGCTGATTCGGCGATCTAAATAGTCCTATAAATTTCCTATGGGATTCATGTCTGGGCACTGAGTAGGCGTATTAATCACTTTTGGACAATTATAAAGCAACCACTCACAAACAACGTGGGCTTTATGCTTATGGTCGTTGTTCTGATAGAATTCAAAAGTTCTTGCGATTCTCATTTTTCTGCAGATTGTATCAAATGTCTCTCAAAATGTTCAAATAAACATCCTTGTTCATAATGCCTTCGATAAATACAATTTCCCAACCCCATTCGCTGATATGTAGCCCCAAACCATTACACTTCCTCCTCCATGCTTAAGTGTTAAAGTAATATTTTTTCCTTTTTACTCTTTATTCGGCTACCGCCACACCATAGTTTTTCCATCACTTCCAAATAAGTTAAATTTGCTTTCATCGAGAAAATTACGTCTTCCCACCAATTTACATCTTTTTTTATATATGCTCCTTAGTAAATTTTAACCGATTATTCAACGGTCGTATTGCCCGAAAAAAACATTTCGGCCGTTGAACCCTTATTTTTTAATGGCGTGACTTATTGTTGCTTCTGAAACTGTCTTTCCAAATTCCGCCTTAATTTCAGCAACAATTTTTGGGGCACTTAAGCGTGGGATAGCCTTGATTTTTTTTTAACAAAACGGAGCACTTCCATCTCGGTAAGCTTTTTTGGCTGCCCAGTTGGTTTTTTAAAATCAATTCGAACCTGGTTTTTATATCTTCGGATAATGCAACCGACAGTATTTGGCTTCATATTCAATATTTCAGCAATATTTTTATATTTTTTTCCTTTTTTGTAATGAAAATCACTAATTTTCTTTGCTCTAACGAAGTATTTTTTCCTTTACGACCCATCGCGGCTTTTATAAAAAAAAACCTTGAGAATGACGATGTTTATTCAGCTAACATTATTTGTTTGATGTTAATTAATGAGTGTATCCCAATTTTACAAATAATTTATGTAAATATACAGATTTGCAGCGGTGAATTTTATGGTAAAACAAGAAACCGAATATTAATGATGCATGCATTTCTGTAGTATTTTAGTTTCTTATTATTTTCAAATACATTCACTCAATATTAATTAAAAACCAATTAGTGAAAAGTGAGCTCTAAATATATACCTTTAAGTAAAAAAATAAACATTAACAAGATGTCATTATTTTCGGATTTCAGAAACTCATATATAAAAACCGAATATTAATGATTCTGGTTGTAAAAGTATATAGATATGTATGTATTATTACAAAGTATTCATATTCTGGACCCCTATAAGGGGTATCCTTAAATTCACGCAAGATTTTAATTTACCGGCATTTGTGCAGTTAAATGTTACCAAAAAAAAAAAAGTTTGACAGTTTAGGGTTAGAAATGTGGTGTACCCTAATAAGTACAACGATCCACAGGCACAACAAATCTGCTGACACCCACAATAAATGTATGCTAATACTCTGCCCCACAAAACAATTGTAAACACATTGCCATTGGAACTATACACAATCAGCTTGTGTTGGGTGCCAGGGAACTGTAACATACAGGGTAATGAGGTAGCAGATGAACTGGATAGACTTTGTTCAGATCTGGGCCATAGTAGTAGGGACCGAGAGGTAAAATCCCCTATATGTCACTATACGAAGGATTCCGTGACTCTACAAACCTAATCCTGGAAGAATAGGACGGATTGTAGGTTGTCCAAGGCTATCTGGACAAAGTTGGATGCAAAAGCAATCTAAATACTAATTGGGATGGATAGGAGAAGTCTCAGCTCTCTAGTAGGTGTGATTGGATCCATCATTGGTAAATGGGATAGTGGCACACAGGACTTTTGTATTATGTGCGAGGATATCGATGAGCTAGAAATAGTAGAACACATTTTACACATCCTAGATTACAGGGTCTCAGACAATAATTGCTAGGCGATAGATTCCACTATGAACTAGGGGATATAGCTGGATATGATCTATGCAAGCTTCTAGGATGTATCAGGGGAATAGGCAGGCTTTCTTGAATAATAGTTCTCCGGTCTATACTTATTTTCTTTTCATTTCTTTTTAACCTTACTTTTTTCATTTATTTTCTTCTTAAGTAGGTATTTTCCTGAAGGGTATCATGATGAATTCAATGGATCTCCGAGTGGAAGTGTATTTTATAGTATACACCTCATCTAATCTTTGTGCGGATTTTGGGCTGGAGGCATCATTGGACCATAGGTGATGCAGTGACTGTTACTGCTGCTCGATATCGCTATAAGATATCAGTACTTTGTGCCTAAATTGAATGATATTGATGTGAAAGATATATCTTTTCGCTAGCTTAGTGTGCAAAAGTCATAATTCTCAGACTTTACAGGAGACACAAAAGACGATCTTAAATTCTCTGTTTTAAATATTTTTGAAACCGTAAAAGACGGCGGTGGATCCATTATGATATGGGGGTGTTTCTGTTCCTCTGGTATCGGTGCAATATATTAGATAAAGAACAAAATATGCGCCATGGACTACGTAAATATATTGCAAAGCATAATGCTTCCATTTGCTGGGAAAGAGATGCCCTAGAGATGGGAGTTTCAGCAGGACAATGATCCGAAGCACTTCTCAAAATTGGCAAAGGACTGGTTTTCTGTCAACAAAGTACCTCTTATGGAATGGCCTTTGCAGTCACCGGACCTTAACCCAATAGAACACCTTTGGGGAGTGCTCAAGAGGAAGCTGGAGGATTTCAGTCCGACAAATAAGGACGAATTGTGGGAAAAATCCAGGAAGAGTGATTTTCCATTGACAAGGACTTTTGCAAAAAAATTGGTTGTTTCCATGAGTCGCAGTTGCAATGAAGTTGTAAAAGGTAGAGCAACAAAATATTAAAATAAAAAATTTTTTTAACAAAAAATAAATAGATGTTTATTGCTTTTACGTTTTTCTATTATTTTTTTTCACTAAAAATACTGATTCTTTACGTTGTTAGTCATAAATGTATTAAAATATAAATGAAAAGAGGAATGATTATGTTTTTTCTTATGTTGTATGTCTGATAAACAAAACAGCATATACATTTTTTTTAACAAAACTAAACTTAACTAATATACTGTTACGTTTTTACCTTTTAAAAACGGGGTTTATTTACTTTAAATAAACCGGATACTTTTGATTCCAAACAAAAAGCAGTTTCAGAAGTTTAAAATTTGTAACAACTCTTTATTTATTCAAATGTACAACAACAATAGTCTAAATAGTCACTCAGTGTCTACACGTTTATCAATTCACAGAAATACACACACACTTTATAATGTACAAACTAAAATGTACAAAACAGTTGATATTAACTGTAACAGCGTCAATGATCTCCACTCACGACTGCAACCTCTGCCACTATTTTTACACACGCCATCTCTCGGGAATTTTCTACAATGCTCTTAACGGTCAACTAGTATGTTCGATTTCTAGAGCTTTCGATGTCAATGTTAGCAGCTTAAACATGCAGTGTTGCCATACTTACAAACAATGCTAATAACCGCATGCTACTGGACGTGTTTATAAACATGATAAATGTCGTTACAGACCGTTATATTCAAATCGCTACTGCACTTTCGTAACAATGCTTACAAAATTTGAGAAAAATGCTTTTGTTTCTATTATTTTTTCCAGCACTGTATGTTGACGGTCTAAATACAACAAACACTAAAAATAGTAACAAAATCACCAAGTTGGTTTTTTGGATTTTATTTTAAAAATAGCTGATACGTTCTTACGGAAAAACTAATTACAAAATATCAGGCTACAGAACGGTACAGAACAGAAACGTTACAGAACGCAAAGACTAATGCAGCCTTTACTGTTTCAATGACACTTTCGTTACGGAAAATTCTTATTTTTATGTGATGCCGGATGGTTATTAAAAAACTTGTGATAATTTTTTTAAATGCAAAAAATTAAAGAATCAAAAATTCTTGTTTGTCTTGCTATTTAATTAATGCAAAAACGCAATGAAATATTAAAAAAACAAAAGAAAAACTAAAAACGTTAAAATATATGGCAGTATTTAAAACTTATTTGTAAATAGTGTTGTTAATCAGGAATTGTTATCATTAGTTAGCTACTCGCAAATAAAAAAATAATTCACTGTTTATGAAGGAAATTTTTCTACTTGCAATATATTTATTTGCGAATAAAAAAGTCGTGCGTATAAACGTAGTAAAATTTAAGTAACAGATACTTTTTTTATCTTTGTAAAGTTGGGAAATTATCGTATATTTTCGCTTCGGGTTATCGTAATGGATCCATTTTTTATCGCAAGTAATTTTTCGGTGCAAAAATTATTTTTTTTTTGGATGAATCCTCATGATTTTGTTTATATATTTTCTATTTTGCTTTAGTTATTCGTATATTGAGTTTAGTCAACATATATTTTTTTAAAAAATATAATAATGTCGTTTTTGGGATATCTGCCTATGAATTTGATAACTCAAGAATTGAACTTAAGAACGAAAGGTGATTTATTTATACAATTTTAATGGCCATATAAATAAATAAAATTAAATATAATCTTGGTTTAAAAAGTTATGTGCAATATGTACTCTTTTGTGAGTACAAGGTCTCAAATTACAAAGTCTATAATTTGAAAACACTTGCTAAAATCGGAGATGACAAATAATTTGAGATGGACCATGCTATTTTACAAAAGAAATGTTTTCCAAAATGGCTAAATATGCAAAAATACCAACAAAAAAAGAATTTTTGTCTTGTCATTACTTTAATAAAATACGAATGTCCCCAGAGTTTACAAAGTAAATTTTCTTAATTATGCCTTTTGTCAGAAATAAAACTTATAACGATATTTTAAAATTTTCCCAGGAATATTCGCCGAGTACAAACCCAGACTAACCAACTATTTCAATAAAATCTAAAAAACTAAAAACTATTTAGCAAAATTTGTTAGGGAAGCCCAAACGGCAACACTGCTATAGTTTAATATTTACAATAAGAACTGTATTCGGTTGGTCGTTTATTCACGATGCATCGTGGTGGTGCCACAAAACACCACAACACACAGTTGTATTTTAAAAGCTCATAATAGCGTGTTCTATACTTCCTATTCTCTTGTGTTATTGTTTATTCTCTTATGTTATTGTGTGTATTTATGCTTATCACCTTATTCATTGAGGGCACATAATATCAGTTGTCCATTACATTTGTTACATCTAGAAATGTTCAACTGATTCGAAAAAAGATATGAAGCTCATGTTGGCGTCTAAAGTGTCCAAAAAAACGAAAAATTCAACCGAAAAAGTGTGTTTTTGCAAAAACCGATTTCTGCTTTTGTCTTCTAAAAAGTTTATATTAAGGGTACTCATTTAAACGCTTAAGTTTCCAATTTGTGCAAATTTGCGCGACGTGTTTCATGAACCCACCTTTTAAATTTTGTGCAATTTTATACAGAAAATGTCTACAACAAATGCTTAAAAAAAGATTTAAAAATTGTATAAATTTAAATTCTAAAAATTTTGAATGAAAGTGAAATCTTTGGAACAAACAATGGTATACATAGTTTGGAAGATTTTGCATATGTTCTAGCTGTTGGTAAATATTTCCAAACACAATGCCATTCAATAAAATCATTCTGTTCCAAAGTCACACAATTTTAACATGTAAAAAATATTTGTATTTTATTTGATTTTTATTTCTTATAAATAAAAGTAAACATCAAATGCACAATAAATTCAAGTTTGCGAGTCTAAATTGTCGCGCAAACTTGTCGGAGTTCTGCAAACGAATTTCCATACAATTTTTGACAGTGATTTATTTATACAAGAGTGTAAAAATGCATTGCTTGCACAGTTTGCGAGGCATTTAAGCGTTTACATGAGGACCCTTATTGTATTTTTATTCAATATGAAATACATATATTTTTATATACGTTTTTGTTTAAGCAAAGCAATCACATGTGTAAAGTCATGTTTCATAAGAAAAATAAATAGATTTTAACATAAAATTTTACCTTTTTTTATGTTATTTTTTCAGAATACTGAAATAAATAATAGTGTTACGTTTTTACCTTTTAAAAACGGGGGTTCATTTCCTTTAAAAAAACCGGATTCTTTTGATTGCAAATAAAAGCAGTTTTAGTAGTTTAAAATTGTAACAAATCTTTATTTATTTAAAATGTACAAAAACAACAGTTCAAATAGTCACTCAGTGTCTTTATACACGTTTATCAATTCGCAGAAATGCACACACACTTTATAATGCACAAACTTACAAGGCAACCGATGCCAACTCTAACAGCGCCTATGATCAACTCAACTCACTACAGCAACCGCAGTCACTATTTATACACACTGCCATCTTCATCCGAGTAGTCGAGATTGTTCTTAATGGTCAAAACTCGTATATTCGAATTCTAGAGCCTTCGATGTCAATGTTAGCAGCCCAAACACTCAGCGTTACCATACTTACAAACAATGCTAATAACCGCATGCTACTGATGGACGTGTTTATAAAAATGATGGATGCTGCAGGCAGTCGTTACATACCGTTGAATTCAAATCGCTATTGCACATTCGTAACAATAGCAATAAATAAACTTTTTGGCTTTAAATCAATGTGTAATTTCATTCCTATCATAAAAACCATTGCTTTGGTGTCTAATTTACACGAAATTTTGTCAAATGCTACAATTTTCTATAAAATAAATCAATATTTTTAAAAATGGTAACAAAATTTTTAAAAAATATGTTTAAATAAGCTTTAGAAAATAAATTTCATTAAAACCAGTTAACCGTCTTACAAAAACCGGTTGTTCAAAAACCGAAAAGTTAAAGAAAGCCGAAACCGGTTGAGTTTACAAATATGAAAAATGTAGATAGATACCTAGCAAAAATATTCATTACCAAGTAATAGATTATAAGGATAATATAAAGACATTTCCTTACTCAGTTTTAACCAATTCTAACATTGTGATGTCATTAAAAACAAGTACATACTTTGAACTAGAGTTTCCAATTCGATTTTAACCGAAACCGAAACCTCGGTTTTTCAAATTTAGAAATGAGAAACAAACTTTTTCATCCAATTATTCATCCAATATCTCTAAACACAGTTCGGTAAAAATATCTTAAGATTTGTTTAAATTTTTTAAATTGTATTACAATAATTGCTTCAGATGATGTAGCAGGTTACCTTTCGCAGGCTAAATAATGCAAAATGTTTGTAACAAAGTCTTAGTTATTTTCAAATATCCGATAAAAGTATGGAGTACTAGCTGTCCGGTGCGCTTCGCCACCTCAATTGGTATAAAGAAATAGTACTATTAAGTCTCCCTTTGTAAATTAATACTAATTCAGGAAAACATGTCTCTAGTTTCATGTTTATTGATTCATTGTTATGTGGATCGTAGCTCATTCTAGACGTATTATTATAATAAAAACACTACCATAAAGACCGACATTTTGTATTACTACTCAGCATCATGAATATTTAATTTCATATTTCTGTGTCCATTATTATAGAAAATACAAAAGAAAGGTAAGACTATATTCACCTTTCGTGAATTCTAACTCATTCAGAATCAGTTGTGCCTAATTTTAAGGTTTATTATTATAAAATATTAAAAAAGTACCTTTACAATAAATAAATAGTAACATTAGTTATCCGTTTTGAATTTGCGTTTCTAGGTCCACAGTTATAAAATATTCAAAAAGTACTATTAGTTCGAAAAAGTAACTGCAATTCCCTTTTTTCTATTTTAACTCAGTCATGATCATCTGTGTTTAATATCCTGCTTATAGGTTCATTATTATAGAAATTTCAATAATAGTTTATGTTACCTCAATATCATTATGCCCTCTATCCTTGATTCTTTCTTTACTCAGAAGCATATCAGCCAACTATTATGTATATACAATAAGTAAAATAATTTATTATAATAAAAAGTACCATTAGAAGAAAAAGTAAAAATTGTCCACACTTAAACCACTGCCAGAAATTTCAAACTAATTTCCTGATTCTAGGTTCAATATTATAGAAAATTCATTTTGAAGAACGAAAAAGTACTCATTAGTTTGGCTTAGTTCTCCATTTTTGGTATCATAATACAATTGAGCACCCTATTCTTGATTATTTCTTTACTGAGAAGCATATTAGTCAACTTTAACTAATTTAATATATTAAAAAGTTACCATTAAAAGAAAAAGTACCAATTTTCCTTTATCCTCGTAAACACTCGTCAAATTTGAACTTTAAATTTGTTTAGCAGTTCCTATATTATCAACTGATTTAATAGTTAATAAATTATCACAAAACCGAACCGAAATTCTTCGGTTTTTTGGAAACTCTACTTTGAACGCTTATAAATATGGTGTTGAACAAGTAATGACTTTGATATCACTACAATAACCATTTACATGTAATGACTATATTTACACATTGGTTGTAAGGATTTACAGAAGCTATTATTGTTTAAAACATAATTTTCTACGGTACTATATGGTACTAAACGGAGAATTTGTACTATGGAAAAGCAGAACTAGTTATGAGTGAAATATATGTACTCATGAGCATTTTCCAAATTGGCTAAAATGTTCAGCTTTAAAGTGGTTTGGGGGAATATTTTTAGATTTTTACTTTGAGTCACAATTCACAATGGCGCTACGTACTAAGTTCTTAAACAGAAGTTGGGGACTTAATTCTTTATGAATTATAATCATTAATGTTCTTAATGAAATAAGTCCCCAACGAACTAAGCCCCAAAACCAAAAATTAACTTAGTGTTAAATTTTTTAATTGTTTGTTGTATAAACACTGGCTTCGCTCACTAACGACTTCTTGCATTGCCAGCCTTCGGACAGTCGCAAAGGTTTTTTCCTCTGTTTTGTATGAAAAACTGGATTCACACAGTAAGGATTTATTTTACTGCAGAAACTTTTGGGCATTTATTTAATTTTTAGTCCCTAATTCTGGAAATGAAATAAATCCCCAAAAATATGAAATAAGTCTCTAAATACACATAGTTGCTGTTTCTGTTTTGTATACAATTTTGAGGCTTTAATTCATTTTCGATATTCACAACACCGTTTTTATTTTATTTTTTTTTTAAATCGCCAAGACACTTAAAATATATAAATTAAAATATATACACAAACATTTTTTTCAAATAAAAATTAATAAAAATAACAAGCTTATTTTTTATACTCGTATAACGAGTTAATAATAAAAACAAAGAAGAACGAACGTATTTCTTTTTGAAACAAATTTAATGTTCAAATATACATACATAAAGAAACAAACCAGATACAATATTGTACTGCATTTAAAAATAATAAATTCAAAATTTCTCAAATGATGTTTTTATTGTGAATTGCTTTATTACTACTCAATATGGAGCAATATTAATTTAAAGTTGAAAATTATTGATTTAACGTATTTGAATATGATTTTTCTATTATATTGAACATTATTGAATTAATACGACGCCTTCTTATTTTTAAGTTGCAGCTTTTCCCTGAGGTAGCACTGAATTTTGATAATTGAAAATATTTATTTTTGTTATTGGCTTAATTTTAATAAAAAAAAAATAGAAAATACTGTTTTTGTAATAATATTTGTTTTTTTGTTTGTTTTTAATTTTGAAAAATATTTTCTCAATAACAAACATTTTATTTTGAATTTCCAAAATTTAACACTCAGAATTTAGTAGAAAAAATTTAAATAATGCCCATAAATTCAACAAATAGATATCGCCGTAGAAAATACCCAGCAGATAAATTTACCTAAAAGGTAACTTCAAATCAATATCTACGAGTAAAAATTACCAATTTTGTTTACACCATAAAAGGGGGGTCACACGGCATGTTTTTTGTGACATGTATTGGGACATTTTTACACATGTAAACATGTACATTAGAGTGGCAATCACTTGTATGGAAAAAAATTTGAGTTCGATTTTTGAAGGGTGCCGGGTGGAATATTGTGACACTAGGTCTAAAAGATAAGTACTGAAAATTTGAGCAAAATCGGACAACGATTTCGAGACGCGCATCGAGGTCAAAGGTCAGATATATAAAAAATTTTACTATTTATATGAAATAAATTTGTAAAACTCCTTAACTTTTTGCATTATGTTAAATAAATATGTAGATTTATTTATATTTATGAAAATTACAGTCAAAAAAATATTTTTCAGTTTTTGTAAAAATTTTGCTACTAAATAATTATTTTTGACATCGAATGCATAAGACCTTCACGGTTTAAGGGTTAACGTTTTCCGATTTTAGTAAAACTTGCAGAGTATATTTAAAATGATCTGAACTATAAGATTCTGTATAGGTTTTAGTTAAAATTCGTAACAGTAAGGAAATTGCTCTCATTCGCCAAACTATGGCCAAAAAAATATTTTTTCCCGAAAATCACAAAATTTTAATCGTAGGTACGAAAAAACTGTAAGAGGTATTGACATAATTTTTTCATGTTTTTATTCTCTATTATGATCTCAATAAGTCCCAATGTGATGATCAAAAAATTTTGAAATTTGTTTAACAACATTTTTAAAAATTTGAAAATGGAGATTTGAAACTGCCGTTTAAAAAAATTATTTTTTTTGGCCATCCCTGCGAATGGGCTAACGGTATTTTACAAAGACAAAAACTCATACAAATGAAAATACGGATATATTTTAAGTAAAGATTAGCTTTTATTTTAATATTTCTTAAAATATGTTCATTTTGTTCCTACATTTCTTGTTCAAGTGGCCTGAGACACGTTAATGGTCTGGGGAATTTTTAATAACTTTAAAATTTTTTAACCAATTTTTATCTTGTATATCTCATTAGAACAACAATTATGTACACATTTCGATTCTTATGCATTCGATTGAAAAAATAATTATTTAGTAGCAAAATTTTTACAAAAACTGAAAAATTTGCATTTTTCCGAATTTTAACGATAATATAGTTTGTGGGTCAATTTGACCCAAAGGAGATATAGGTTTAATATGAAAAATATTTTTTTGACTGTAATTTTCATAAATATAAATAAATCTATATATTTATGTAACATAATGCAGAAAGTTAAGGAGTTTTACAAATTTATTTAATATAAATAGTAAAATTTTGTATATATCTGACCTTTGAATAGTAACATTAATTATCCGTTTTGAATTCGCGTTTCTAGGTCCATAGTTATAAAATATTCAAAAAGTACTACTAGTTCGAAAAAGTACCTGCAATTCCCTTTTTTATATTCTAACTCAGTCAGGATCATGTGTGTTTAATATCCTTCTTATAGGTTCATTATTACAGAAATTTCAATAATTGTTTCTGTTACCCTCTATCCTTGATTCATTCTTTACTCAGAAGCATATCAGCCAACTATTATGTATATACAATAAGTAAAATAATTTATTATAATAAAAAGTACCATAAGAACAAAAAGTAAAAATTTTCCACACTTAAACCACTGACAAGTTTGAAATTTCAAAGTAATTTCCTGATTCTAGGTTGAATATTATAGAAAATTCATTTAGAAGAACGAATAAGTACTCCTTAGTTCTAGTTCTCCATTTTTGGTATCATTATACAATTGAGCGCCCTATTCTTGATTATTTCTTTACTGAGAAGCCTATTAACCAACTTTAACTAATTTAATATATTAAAAAGGTACCATTAAGAGAAAAAGTACCAATTTTCCTTTATCCTCTTAAACACTCGTCAAATTTGAACTTTAAATTTGTTTAGCAGTTTCTATATTATCAACTAATTTAATAGTTAATAAATTATCACAAAACCGAACCGAAACCGATCGGTTTTCAATTTTTGGAAACCGAAACCGCGGTTTTGAAATTCTTCGGTTTTTTGTGAAACTCTAGGTTAAACGACATTGGAAGTAATTATTTTACAAATAGAAAACTAATTATATACTTAATACTAGTTTTAAATATTGGTTTATTCATTAAAAGTCTACCAAAAAATATAAATCATAAATTGTTTAATTAAATATTTTATCATTTTGAAATTTCCAAAAAAGGTCCTATAAGATGCAAACGCACTTCTTCTTAACTTATACCAAATAAGTAATAAAACTGCATTAACAGATTTCAAAAATATTTAAAATCAAGGGCCCATAATCATAGTCAAACAATAAAGTCGGTTCTTTTTAAAAACAACTTTAAAATAAAAACCCGTTTTTTATTATTTTTTAACTATAGTCAAAATTATGTATGTTTTAAATTGAACCGACTTTAACTGGGTGTCACCTCAAATGTAGAAAATGTTTTCATACAATATACAACAAAATATAGACAAGTGGCATCGCTGAACAGCTGACTTAGAAAATTAAAAAAAAAAAACAAAATGTAACCGGGAAACTAAAGGCAAAAAAAGTTTTTGATGGAAAAATAGAAAAGGAAAGATTGATATCAAATTTATTCTATTTTGGTACTAATTTTATTGATTCAATATTCAATAATTGCAAAATCTCTGCCAATTTTTTTCGAAGTTTTTTACATGGCGAAGAACAGCTGATGCTGTTGTTAAATGAGTTAAAAACAACTTCAGCTAGTTTTATATTTACAGTCGACTTTAACGTCAGAAGTATACTTTAACTTGTCTATGGTAGACCTTAAGTCCACTCTTAAGTAAATACGACTTTATTTCTCTTAAAATATACTTTATTTTTGACTATGATTATGGGCCAAGGATTTTAAAAAGTTTTTTTTCTCTCCTGTAATATTTCTCAAAAGGAACTAAGCACGTTAGTACATTAACCTAACAAAATTATTAATAAAATAAAATTCTAAGAACACAACACAATAATGAAGTAAAATTTTTGGAAAGAAGGTATGTATGTATATCAAATTCAAATTAACTTTTGGTGAAATCATCACTAAGTTTCTAATGAATAATTAGTAAGATTTAGCCTAAACTTCTAGAATTATGCGGAATTTAATTTTATGTAGAATTGATTCTGGAGTGGTCCTCTACAATTTAGAATCATTGTAATTCTTAAAAATTGTCATCGAAGGAGCTTTATATTGTATATTACCAGTTTAGGTTTCAAATCAGACCAAATGTTGGATATAATTTGTATAAAATGAATATAAAAAATTCAACAAAACATGAGATTTAATAATTTTAGTCCCAAATTTTAAAAACCGGTTAACCGAGTGATATAAACCGGTTTACCGAAAATCAACAAAATCAAGGAAGTGCACAACAATTGTATCATTGTATCAATTCGACAGATGTAACTTGAACAATATGACAGCTATCAACTGTCAAAAGTTCGGAAGTCCCTATAGGAAGATCCTATACAATTACCACTTATAGAGAAGTACATACATATATAAAAATAAAATTATTTAAAATAATAATCAAAATTTAATTTACCGTAGGTATAATACAAAATATTATAGCGAACCATATATTGTGCTTATGGTGTAGGGTATACACAATTCGACTTTGTCAAATATCATATTCCAGTGTCTTTTGCGCTGTTGTTTGCTCTCACACAAAATTTCAAAGTTTATAAAGTGCCGGTTTTGTTTAGGGCATAATCAGTTACCGAAAAGTGCTTTCTGTCGGTGGTCGAAAGCTTTCATGTATCCGTAGAGTCAACGTAGGCAGCAATCACAACGTTAAATATTTATTTTTATTTTATTTATTTTGGTGAGATTCGTTTGTTTTTGTTTTAGATTCGTCTGTGGAAAGTGTGTGTCGAAACAAATAGCCAATAAATATAAAAGTCAAAGAAAATATCAAGAGAACAATTGTAACTAAAGATATAAATAAATTTGGGATAAAACATATTCATCTACAGACATAAATAAATTGTATTTTCGTTTGTAATATACAAAGTATTTCTCTAAAAAAATTAAATGTAATTAAAAAAAAAAAAAAAACATTTCTTAATTTTAATTCAAACAGAGAGTGAACAGCTAAAAGAGAGAAAGAGTGAAATAAATAGTTAATGTTATTTTTTTTAACAATATGTATGTAAATATGCAACAAGTTTTTACAAATTAACTTAACTAATGAATAAATTAATAAAAAGCAACCAACCCAGATACAAATACATATGTGTTTGGAATTCAGAAATTCTAAATATTTCAAGTGATTTTTTCTTATTTCTTATTAATTCATTTAAGTGTTTAAATCGACAACTACGAGTACAACTACTACAGCATGATGTTTATTTATTAATAATTATTATAGCAAATAAAAGAATACAACAATTAATATCCAAATGTTTATTAAATTGATCAAAAAGAAAAAAAAGAATAACTTGTTATACAACAATGACCAAATGTTAAGCATTTTTCTTCCTAAATATTTATTAGTGTGGCCCCAAAAAAAAAATAAAAAAAAACAAATATGTGAATGTTTCCAACTTAAATAAAAGTGTTATTATTTCTAACATAGCATTTATTAAAATGTTTGCTCTGGTGTCAGTTTTTAGTGGGCTGGATCAAAGTATAAAATCGTTAAAGGTTTTTATGATATTTTTCATATTTTTCGAAACAGTGCTTTCAACGCCGTGTACCACCATGCAGTGATATATTTTATAACCATATAGTCCATATGCTACCAATTACTTTTTCATTGAACCATGTTTCTGATACACAAATTACATCCATTCCGGAGTTCTCAGAAATATCTACACATGTAGATATATGAAGAAAATCAAAAACTTTGGAGAATCGTTGAAACTGAATTTTGATGACTTGTATTTATTTAGTGTTTCGAAATTAAATAATTCAGAGAATTAATCGACAGACCATAGAAAAAGACATGTGAGTAGAGTGTCCAAAAACCCGGTTTAACCGAAAACAGTGTTTAATAAAAAACCCGGTTTCGATTTTCTCATTCTAAAAAAAAACGGTTTCGGTTTTGTCATTCTAAAAACCGGTTAGCCGGTTTTATATTAATTTTTATTTAATATGAAAAATGCCAATTTAAATTTATAGACAATTTTGGTATGGCAAAAAGTGTTATATGTATAATTAAAAAATAAATAACAAAATAAGAACAATGAAATAATTAATAGTAATAAATAAACTTTTTGATTTTAATTCCATTCATTTAAAGTATTTCGTTAAAACCGGTTAATCGTCTTAAAAAAACCGGTTTGTCAAAAAACCGAAAAGTTAAAGAAAACCGAAACCGGTCGGTTTTACAAAGATGAAAAAACCGGGTGACCGGTTTTCGGTTTTGGATACTCTACATGTGATGCTAAGTACACACGGTTGTGAGATTGTACAATATTGGCAGAAAATGTCTAACAACCGTGTGAACTTACAATTTTTGTCTTATAACGTTGTCATAAAAGTTTTATCAGTACATTGTAAGACAATATAATTGCCAGACATCTGACAATCGAGTAAACACCTTACGTTGCCATTGTAAGATCATTGTCAGAAACTTTTTATTGTCATATGTGCGAAGTTTATGCATCTGACAATGGCATCATTGTCAGATAAATTATTTCTATTGGCAACACTGTGCATATGTATTTAAAATAAACAAAAGTGAAGCAACCGTGTGAACTAACAATTTTTGTTGGCAGATAAATTTATTGCTTGACAATTGTCTGTCAATGAAATTGTAAGGTTTTCTTACAATCGTGTAAACTGACAATTTACCTTTTGCTAATAATATTTCATTGGCAGTACATTGCGAGCACATTGCCAGATCTGACAACATTGTAAAATCTGACAACCGTGTGTACGTAGCTTGAGTCTGAAATCTTAGATTACTAATATTTCATATTTTACAGTTATGTTCATTTAAAAGTTGAAAGTTTTAAAATATGCTTTGAAACATACAATAGTTTTTTTTATTAATTTGATATGTATCATGGGAAATATTTGACGAAGAAGACGTAACCACTAAATAAAATGGCCCATTATCATAGTCAAATACTAAAGTCGGTTCTTCTTAAAAATAATGTAGAAAATATTTTCATACAATATACAACAAAATACAAACAAGTGGCACTGCTGAACAGCTGACATTTAAAATTAAAAAAAAAAAAAGCGGTAAGCAATAAAAGGCCATGGAACTTTCCTTCAAATCATCAATAATTGCAAAATCTCTGCCAATATCTTGTACTTTTCTACTTGGCGAAGAACAGCTGATGCTATTGTGAAATGAGTTAAAAACAGTTTCAGCTAGTTTTATATTTAGAGTCGAATTTAACGTCAAAAGTATATTTTAACTTGTCTATGAAAGACCTAAAGACCACTCTTAAGTACAGTAGACTTTAGTTTTCTTAAAGTATACTTTATTTTTGACTATGAATATGCGCCAATATATTTTAATTCTTTTATTTATTTAAAAAACTCATTTGCTGTTTGATCTTACAAAACACTTGTAAGAGTAAACAGCGTCAAACAATTGTGTACTAAAAAAAATGGTTACGTATGTTTGAGTAAATATTTGCCATGTGTGACCCTACCCTACTTTAACTTACATGTTAAGTGGTTCATATATAATAACATAAATTATGGTAGCTAGACTTTGGACATTTTTGTAGCCTATATTATAAATGTGGTTGAAAAATTATATATGTATATGGTGGTATATAGCATTTTAAAGATGTTGTAACTTTCCACTCTGTATATGTATGTATATCGTATTGATGGCATAACGCAAGGAATATATCACAACGTTCCCAAACTTTTAAAGAATTGCCGTAAATTTTTTTTAACAGATAATTTTGAACTTGGCTATCATATCGCGTAAACACAATTTCTTTATAAATTGGCGTAAAAAAATTGCAAAATGCTAAAGTATTTTGTATTTTTAAAAAATTTTGTGAGATAAAATATTCATTTAGAACCTCAAAATAAGTCCAGATAAAATTCGAACTAAATTGAATTTTGAAAAACGGAAAAAACCGTTTCGATTTTTAATTTAAGTTAATTACTTTAAATAATTCTATGTAGAAATTAAAAAAAAAAACTGATGGCAGACCTAGTTCTGCGAACAAATATTATGGCAACATTGTTCCAACAAGAATATAACATCGATAAGAGTTGTGCACACGAGACAAATTCATGTGCGGACAAGAAATTGTTCGCCGAGGGGGGGGTTGGATATGTGCCCTACTAAAAAGCTTATTTAATTCAAGCTTTTTTGAGACCAGGACTTCATTCATACATGAATGAATTTTCATATGGAGCTTTTGTTTTTGAGCTCATGTTTAAAATTCTCTTATTATTTCTAGAGTTTACTCGCTTTGATCATAATTGCATGAGTAAAGTTATCCAAATACGAAGGCAGTGTTTGAAATAAATATTGGAACAGAAAGAAGGGGCATAGATATAAAACGATGTCAAACATTATTAATACAAAACTTACTAATTATTTAGTACTTCTAATATAAAAATGTAACGCCATAATTAGGGATGAAACGATACGAGTAACTACAAGTAAATATCGATACTTTTCTTTCGATACCAAGTACTTTTAGCATCGATACTTTAGCACCGAGTACCAAGTAGGTATCGATCAAAAGTACTCGTATCGGTCAAAAATACTCGTTTCGTATTAACATACAGAACAATATAATTTTTAATTCGTATTGTTAAACTTTTATTTTTGTCAATTTAAGAAAGTTAAGTCCATAGAAATGGGACCAACAAAATCGGCTGTGTGGTTATATTTTACAAAAAAATATGAAAAATGCTTCAAAAGCGTGCGGTATTGTGGCAATACTTGAAATCTGCACAAGCATTTAAAAAGCCATCCTGACTATGCAGATCCTATCGTTGAAAAGATTTCAAAGTATCTACATCAGAAAGCCATCAGTTTATAATTTAAACTATATGTATATGTACATAAGGTGTAAAGTAGTTAGCACTGCAATAAATTTTAAATGTATTTACATTATTTCCAGGAGAAAGGAAAAGGAAGAAGACTGTGATGTCACAACATGTAGTATGGGTGTTACGGAGGACCAGAACGGGACTCCAATTAGTAAGACAGAATGCGAAATGTCGAAAATTGCTTCAGAACTTCTGTCTGAAGCTACCGCAGGTAGTCCTGAAATAGTGACCGTCCGCGAACTTTAAATATTAAAACAAATAGTCCAGTTGTTAAAATCATTCGAGTTTGTCACCTAAGCAATATTTATATGTACGAGTATACGCATACAAAGTGAATTTACTCCAGGTTTTCACTGGTTCTAATCATGTGAGCAAATTGACCGATACAAGTAAGTGTCGATGCTTTTTGTTCGATACCGAGTAGATATCGATACTTCACTACCGATACAGTATCGAGTACATGTATCGATACCTTAGTGGTATCGTTTCATCCCTAGCCATAATCTCTAGAGCATCTATCATGTGACTAACATTTTGATAATTGCTTTAAAGTAGCAACCATCAATGATATTCATCTTGTAATTATTGGCAGCGAAGAACTATCTATATGAAGTTACACAAAATATTTGTGCAATAGTATATCGAAATTACAAATCTCTAGATTTAGTTTGAAGGAAAATGAGTAGAAATTATTGTTTTCAGTTAAGCTACGTACACACGGTTGTCAGATTTTACAATGTTGTCAGATCTGGCTATGTGCTCGCAATGTACTGCCAATGAAATATTATTAGCAAAAGGTAAATTGTCAGTTTAGACGATTGTAAGAAAACCTTACAATTTCATTGTCAGACAATTGTCAAACAATAAATTTATCTGTCAACAAAAATTGTCAGTTGACACGGTTGCTTCACTTTTGTTTATTTTAAATACATATGCACAGTGTTGCCAATTGAAATAATTTATCTGACAATGATGCCATTGTCAGATGCATAAACTTCGCACATATGACAATAAAAAGTTTCTGACAATGATCTGGCAATGGCAACGTAAAGTGTTTACACGATTGTCAGATGTCTGACAATAGTATTGTCTTACAATGTACTGATAATACTTGTTATGACAACGTTGTAAGACAAAAATTGTAGACATTTTGTTGTTAGACATTTTCTGAACATTTTTCTGACAATATTGTACAATCTGACAACCGTGTGTACGTAGCTTTAGATAGATACAGGTGATAGAGAAATGAAAAAGACTTTCTGTCAGCATTTTAAAGATGTTGTAACTTTCCACTCTGTATATGTATGTATATCGTATTGATGGCATAACGCAAGGAATATATCACAACGTTCCCAAACTTTTAAAGAATTGCCGTAAATTTTTTTTAACAGATAATTTTGAACTTGGCTATCATATCGCGTAAACACAATTTCTTTATAAATTGGCGTAAAAAAATTGCAAAATGCTAAAGTATTTTGTATTTTTAAAAAATTTTGTGAGATAAAATATTCATTTAGAACCTCAAAATAAGTCCAGATAAAATTCGAACTAAATTGAATTTTGAAAAACGGAAAAAACCGTTTCGATTTTTAATTTAAGTTAATTACTTTAAATAATTCTATGTAGAAATTAAAAAAAAAAACTGATGGCAGACCTAGTTCTGCGAACAAATATTATGGCAACATTGTTCCAACAAGAATATAACATCGATAAGAGTTGTGCACACGAGACAAATTCATGTGCGGACAAGAAATTGTTCGCCGAGGGGGGGGTTGGATATGTGCCCTACTAAAAAGCTTATTTAATTCAAGCTTTTTTGAGACCAGGACTTCATTCATACATGAATGAATTTTCATATGGAGCTTTTGTTTTTGAGCTCATGTTTAAAATTCTCTTATTATTTCTAGAGTTTACTCGCTTTGATCATAATTGCATGAGTAAAGTTATCCAAATACGAAGGCAGTGTTTGAAATAAATATTGGAACAGAAAGAAGGGGCATAGATATAAAACGATGTCAAACATTATTAATACAAAACTTACTAATTATTTAGTACTTCTAATATAAAAATGTAACGCCATAATTAGGGATGAAACGATACGAGTAACTACAAGTAAATATCGATACTTTTCTTTCGATACCAAGTACTTTTAGCATCGATACTTTAGCACCGAGTACCAAGTAGGTATCGATCAAAAGTACTCGTATCGGTCAAAAATACTCGTTTCGTATTAACATACAGAACAATATAATTTTTAATTCGTATTGTTAAACTTTTATTTTTGTCAATTTAAGAAAGTTAAGTCCATAGAAATGGGACCAACAAAATCGGCTGTGTGGTTATATTTTACAAAAAAATATGAAAAATGCTTCAAAAGCGTGCGGTATTGTGGCAATACTTGAAATCTGCACAAGCATTTAAAAAGCCATCCTGACTATGCAGATCCTATCGTTGAAAAGATTTCAAAGTATCTACATCAGAAAGCCATCAGTTTATAATTTAAACTATATGTATATGTACATAAGGTGTAAAGTAGTTAGCACTGCAATAAATTTTAAATGTATTTACATTATTTCCAGGAGAAAGGAAAAGGAAGAAGACTGTGATGTCACAACATGTAGTATGGGTGTTACGGAGGACCAGAACGGGACTCCAATTAGTAAGACAGAATGCGAAATGTCGAAAATTGCTTCAGAACTTCTGTCTGAAGCTACCGCAGGTAGTCCTGAAATAGTGACCGTCCGCGAACTTTAAATATTAAAACAAATAGTCCAGTTGTTAAAATCATTCGAGTTTGTCACCTAAGCAATATTTATATGTACGAGTATACGCATACAAAGTGAATTTACTCCAGGTTTTCACTGGTTCTAATCATGTGAGCAAATTGACCGATACAAGTAAGTGTCGATGCTTTTTGTTCGATACCGAGTAGATATCGATACTTCACTACCGATACAGTATCGAGTACATGTATCGATACCTTAGTGGTATCGTTTCATCCCTAGCCATAATCTCTAGAGCATCTATCATGTGACTAACATTTTGATAATTGCTTTAAAGTAGCAACCATCAATGATATTCATCTTGTAATTATTGGCAGCGAAGAACTATCTATATGAAGTTACACAAAATATTTGTGCAATAGTATATCGAAATTACAAATCTCTAGATTTAGTTTGAAGGAAAATGAGTAGAAATTATTGTTTTCAGTTAAGCTACGTACACACGGTTGTCAGATTTTACAATGTTGTCAGATCTGGCTATGTGCTCGCAATGTACTGCCAATGAAATATTATTAGCAAAAGGTAAATTGTCAGTTTAGACGATTGTAAGAAAACCTTACAATTTCATTGTCAGACAATTGTCAAACAATAAATTTATCTGTCAACAAAAATTGTCAGTTGACACGGTTGCTTCACTTTTGTTTATTTTAAATACATATGCACAGTGTTGCCAATTGAAATAATTTATCTGACAATGATGCCATTGTCAGATGCATAAACTTCGCACATATGACAATAAAAAGTTTCTGACAATGATCTGGCAATGGCAACGTAAAGTGTTTACACGATTGTCAGATGTCTGACAATAGTATTGTCTTACAATGTACTGATAATACTTGTTATGACAACGTTGTAAGACAAAAATTGTAGACATTTTGTTGTTAGACATTTTCTGAACATTTTTCTGACAATATTGTACAATCTGACAACCGTGTGTACGTAGCTTTAGATAGATACAGGTGATAGAGAAATGAAAAAGACTTTCTGTCAGTTTTTCGATGTCGAAAGAAGTAAGTCGCCAGCATTTGTATTTAAATTCAGATCATTAATACATATGTATATTTTGGATGATATTTTTATACGAAATTGCCCAAAAAATACTTTTTGTCATAACGATATTATACAATACTATAATAATTTGTTCACAAATATAACAAAAAATGCGCTAATAAGCCGTTGGCATTTTACAGTACAATGTGTGCATATAAATCCGCCGGATTTATTTAAGTAATTTGGATATCCTCAAATCTAAAATTTAAACTAAATTTGGGGATTTAAAATATATCTTAAATAACTTTCTCAATGTGATTACACCAAATTGTATATGTTATTTTGGAAAATTAATTTGTTTTAAGAAAAATAATCAACCCTATCGCGAATCAATATTTCACATGAAATGTGTTCCCTTTTCCCATTTTTCGTTCATCAACTTTGTTCACGTGAAAAAATTCCTCTACATGGGAAATTTTTAGATGAAGTTTTGTAAACAATAAACATCTGTTACGAACAAAGTTAACTATTGTGAATGAAAAGTTTAAGGGAATATCACGATAGCAAATTCCCCTTCGAGGCAAATGGATATTTCATGGGAACATATATTTCACATGTTTTGCCGATAGGGGTGAATATTTCACATTAAAAGTGTTCCCTTTTCCCATTTTTCGTTCATCAACTTTGTTCACGTGAAAAAATTCCCCTACATGGGAAATTTTTAGATGAAGTTTTGTAAACAATAAACATCTGTTACGAACAAAGTTAACTATTGTGAAAGTTTAAGGGAATATCACGATAGCAAATTCCCCTTCGAGGGAAATGGATATTTCATGGGAACATAAATTTCACATGTTTTGCCGATGGAGTGAATATTTGAGGATTTTTAATTCCGTTTGGGGACAGCGAATAAAGGTACCTGGTAAATAATCAAATCAGTCAGCGCATCTCCTAATCTGGTGATTTAAAAAAAAAACATCTGTGAATTATTGCAAACAAAAACAGACTTTGGTAGCGCAAACCATGTACGATGATAAGGTTATATTTAAGTTTGCAATTTCTGCAATAATTATTTCCCACCCCATAAAGTTTATATATTTTGGAACCTTATAATCTGGCAAATCGGCTAATGGGTTTTTAAACATTAGGCTTATTTTGACACCAAGTACATCAAAGGCATAATTTTAACTAAAATTTAATCTTTATATCTCATAGAATATTTCTCGCAAGTTTTATGATGATATATTCTGAATTTGTGTTATCAAAACTGAGCAACAGTATAAAATAATGATGTATTAATCAAATTATTGCCAAAAATATAAGTTAAACAGATTTAAGTGGATAGCACAAGTGGAGAGTATACAAGAATCGTTACGGCTCTACTTTAATATTAATATTAAAATTGTGAAAAATTGTGTTTAGCCTTTTAAAAATTTCATGGTTAACTGCCAGTTTATGTTTGTATTTCCATATATTTGTGTGATGATGCCATCATTTAATGTTTGTTATAGCAAAACTATTTTTAAAAAATCAACAACAGCGGAATTTAATATAAATTATCAATCTGAACAGTTTGGATAAGAATTACTTATGTGTTTCTTCGGTTTGCAAATAATAATAATAAAAAAATAAAAAATCATTGAAAGAAAGTTTTAAAAAAATAAAACCATTTGAACTTAAATATTCATTCATAGAATACTTGTGCGTGCCTTATAAATAAATTTATAAACAAAAATTATTTGTACATAGTTATATACATACATACATACATACATACGTATAAGAGTATTTTCATAATACATATGAAATTATACATATGAATGTACATACTTACATACATACATATGTATCTATATTTGAAATTGAAATAAATGCAAACAAAGACCTTAATATTTAAATAAGAATCACAACGTCGGCTACGACAACAACACAAATTGTGGAATAACTAATAATAATACGTTTCGATCTAAGAAAAAAAAAATTTTAAATCTGATTGAATATTTAACGAATTTATTTTATTTTTATTATTATTTGTTTTGTTTATTTTCTTTATTGATTCGTTCGTTCAATCAACAACAATTACAACAGTGAACAAAATAGAGTGAGAGAATCAGCAACAATAATCAACAACACAGCTGCAGCAGCAACAATATAAAAATGACCTCAACTTCAACGATAAAAAGATTTATATACATTTTTGATGTTCTTTGCACTGTAAGTATTGTTTTTGTCATAACATCTATACATATATTGCTTTTGTTTTGTTTTTATTGTATTCATAACAATTAAACCAGAGTCAACCAAAAAGGGAAATGTTTTAAATGAGAGTGCATTAACCAGTACTTCTACAAATAGACAATGTATCTCTTTTATGTAAGTAGTAAGCGCGGATCCAGGTCAATTATTTGGGTGGGGGGTTGGTTGAAATCAAAATTTGTTCTACATTTTCTTATTTTTTTTTATATGAAAACTTTTCAGTTTGAGGGGGGAGAGGGAAATTCCTATTTCACCCCCTCTGGATCCGCGCCTGTAATAGTTTATACATGTTTGTGATTACAAAGAGCCACGTGTGTGCTCTTTGTAATGTAAAGAGAAGTTATTTGGTTACTTTATACATACCTGAGATCAAGATTACGGGTATATACATACATAACAAGTAACAGAGCTATATTCGGCTGTGCCAAATCTTATATACCCTTTACCAAATTTTATAAAAAAAAAAATTTTTTTCATTTAAAAAAATATATTAATTTTTATTTATTTGTGAACAAAATTGGGTCGATTTCTCGATTTCAAATTGGAAGAATTCCCGATATATTGATGTTTGTAAGTTACTTAGGGGATTTGAAAAGTTGATTCTGCCGACAGACGGACATCCGCACAGTGGTTTAGAAAAGTTTTTTTTTGGAAATAATTCTGTATCTTGGGAACTATTTGAGATACTTTTACGAAATTTCACATGGTTGGAGCTGAGGTATTTTCGAGTTGATTTGCAGTTGTTCAGCTTCCTAGCGCTAATGGGGGCCAGTGCGTTGCCCCTCAAAGTTGGTCACCTCGGATCTCAATTTTTTTTTTAAAATCGCCAAAAATCCATTTATGATCGAATGGGCTAAAATTTAAAATATAAATAGTTCTTAAGAAGATCTACAAAAACTGCGCTTACATGTGTAGGGTATCTCTATTAGTTGAAGATATATTTAGGTTTATTTATTTATTTTTTTTTTAATTTTGCTCGATCTTTTTATGTTTTTTTAGATGTGGCGGGCCTACGGAGGTTCAAATTTTTTTTTTCTAAAATATCACCTATATTGGTGATAAAATTCTAAATAAAATAAAAAAAACTTGCTAACAGTTATCTTGTCCCTATAAAAAGTTAAACGCATCCAAAATTGGAACATGTAAAAAGTGCCGTCTTTTTTAAGTTTTTTCCCAAAAAAAAAATTTTCTTCGGGACTATATACAATCTTTATATGATCCGGAAAGAGAACTTAATGTAAAAGCATATAAACTTAACTTTGGCTCACTTTAGTGGACACAACACCCCCAGACCTACCCAAACTTGGCCAATTTTTAAAAAAATTTCAGATTTGAGTAAAAAATTCTAAAAAGGCAAAGCACCGATCTACGAAGATGTTCCATATTTATATAACCCTATATGTTACTTAAATACTTACAAAGTTTTTTTTACTATCACACGGTAAATAACATCACAGTCGACACTTTTCTAAAAAAAAATCAGTTTTTGGAACACATTTTTCCCGGTTTAGGAATTTCGGTATTTGAAAATAAAAAACGTCAAAAATTATAACACCGTTGATTTAAGGACATTTAGATCTATATTAGTTCCAAATTTTGTAATGTTATCTTTAACTGTTAAAATTTTACATTAATTCAAATTTAATATTTTTCTTCAAGGAAAATCACCAAATTATAATTTTTTAAGTTTTTAAAGTAAATGACGTCCCAATAATTTATAAAATTATTTAACTTTACTAACATATCAATCTTCATGTCCTAAGGTTTTCAACAATAGCAAATACTTATATAAAAGCCTTTATTTACTCCTCAGAAATTCCACAAACCTTGCCCCCTTTGGAAAATTTGTACATTTTTTCATATATTGCATGCGTGTTACATTTTTACATATGATCAATTCACAAGGTCTCTTATCAGTCATATTGTCATGGATATTGATTGGATAACACAATAAACATAGCATAGAAAGTAGTATTATTTTAGGACATTTTTTGGTTGAAAAGCAATAAAAACCATTGTGAAATATTAGGACATTATGACAATACGACATGATAAAAGAACTTGTGAATTGACCAAAAGTAAAATATTCGCTTTATGGATTTATGGAAGTTAATTTTATCGTATATGAAATTTAATTCACTAAATCGGTTATTGTATCAGATTTATAATTTGGTATTGATGATACTAGCCAAAGCAACGAAATTTAATAATTATAACGCTTTCCTGTAAAATTTTTGTAACATACGATAATTTCGCGCAAAGGGGTCCATATTATTTTGTGGATCTGCGATGGATATTTCGATGTATTACAAACGGAATGACAAAATCAATATACTCCCATCTTTGTTGGTGGTGTTTATACCCAGCAATGGGAAAAAAATATTTCTTAGAAATGTATTTCGTAGCCTATTTTCTAATATATAATTACTGCGCTCATCGTAATGAAATAACGTAAAAAGTTCAGAGAATTTATTTAATTATTTATTTGTTATTAAGTTGTTATTTCTTGTTAATTATTCTAGTGCTTCATAATATACTAAGAGCTAGTTTCTGGGATAAAGATAATCTACATTCTTCGTTTAAACCTAGATTAAACTAAAAATTATGTTTCTCACTTATTGTTTATTTAGTATATAATCTAGGTTTAACTGAGCATCATTGGCGAATTAAACCTAAGTATAAAATGTCAAAGCACAAACATCTGAATAATAAAATAAATAATTCAGCACAGCAGCTCTTTGTTTTGATTCGCTTTATTAACATCAATATAATTTTTAATATACATTTTATAAACTTTAATGTCACTTTTTCTTTTACAAAGTTAAAATTTACAAAAAAAGTTATGTACGCGGTTGCTTTTTCCTATAAAATTTAAAGTATTGCCATATTTATATGAAACATTTTGAGAAATGCACATGCGATTTGACTGAAAAGTATGGCAATGCTAACTAAATTAATCCACTAGTGAGAAACAGAATCATTGGTTAAATCCCAGCTAAATATATTTCTGGTTTAATATAAAAGCGTGTTAAGCTACGTTTAACTGACAAGTAAGAAACTAGCTCTAAGTAGTACACTATTCTAACATTTTAACGTAGACATAAACATATGAGGTTTCTCACTCTTAAAGTTCTCTAGGTAATTAATATTCTGCTACCGATCACATACGCTTTTTACTCCACTTAACACAGCGTAACAAAGAATCTAATATTAAGTTTGAAGTCGCTTACTAATTATTACAATTCCTCTCATTTTTGGATCAAATAGGTTTGTTGAAAATAAAATAAAATTAATTAATTTACAAAGCACCAATACCTTAACTTTTTTAACATACAATAATTACACTTTAAGTAAAATATAAACTTTTTTTTAATCTTTATTCTATATTGCATCTTTCCAATCGCCTCAGTCGTCTATGATCCTCAAATGACAGCTACTCCATGGCAAGGGGATTTGGATGATCCAATAGTTTTGTCAGGTAGTTTAAACTGGAGAGTTTGATCTCCTCGCGTATTATGGGGACACTTAGATTCCTATGGATATTACTATTGCGAATGTACTATGGGGCACCTGTTATTGTACGTAACAGTACTGACTGATTTCTTTGGAATTTTTTAACGTTAGATGTGGACACGGTTCCCCATAGCTGAATGCCGTATAGCCATATCGGTTTTATAGTTGTTTTGTACAAAAGCACTTTGTACTCCAAGTCTAGAGCAGATATCCAGTGCAATTGAACTGACTTTAAATTTATTTGAGTAACCTTGGCTTCAATATGGTGGGTCCATGTTAAACGGCGATCAAGATGGATACCGAGATATCTCACATGGCTCTGTTCTGGAATTTTGAGATTATTTATCTGTATGGAGGGACAACATTCTTGTCTTAGTGTAAATGCAACATGAGTACATTTTGTTACATTGACTTTTATTTTCCATTTGTCCAGACATTTTTCTAAATCGACGATATGAAACTGGAGTTGTTCAGAAGCAATTGAGGGGTTTCCATGTGTATTTAAAAAAGCCGTATCATCCGCAAATGTTTATGTGTGAGTCAGTGCGCTCGTAGACATATCTGCAGTATATAAAATACATATATAGGCACGGCCCTAGAATACTTCCCTGTGGTACACCAGCCGATATTTTTCGACGTGACGAGATCACATATTTTGATCTGATTTGGAAAGATCTTTCTTGTATGTAATTTTTAAGCAGTTTATGTACATTCGCAGGTAATAATCTAATAATTTTGTGTACTAGTCTATTGTGACAGACTTTATCAAAGGCTTGAGATATGTCAATAAATAATGCAGAGCAATACTGCTTGCTCACGAAGGCTTTCCGAATAAGAGTAGTTATCCGATGTACATGTTCGATAGTACTATGCATCCTTCGGAAAGAAAATTGATGGTCAGAAATAATGCAACTTTTCAAGAAGTTTTAAGAAAATTGACAACAGATATGGTATGATGTCACTTGAATGATATCTTTTCCCGGTTTTGGTATCATAACTATCTAAGATATTTTCCATGAGGATGGGAAATATACAATACGTAGTATTGTGTTAAATATGAACAAAATAATTATCAGTGCTGAGTTGGGCAGATTACTTATCATCGTGGTAGTAATTTTATCTATATCAGGTGATTTTCCAGCCTTAAGACCTTTGATTGTCGTATTCACGGTAGATAACCGGAATTTTATTGCGGGTGGTACCACATTATTTATGACATTATCACTAATAGATGAATTTGTATCATTTGGGGTAGATTTTAGATTTTTTCTGAAGTATTTTTTGCCCATTCTCCGTTCTAAAGACGTATGGGCGACTCATATACAATAGGGCATTGCATATTTTTCACAGCATTCCAGAGACTTTAATCTGTTTTCGTAGTAGGATCTAAGTTTTTAAGATAATTTCTCAGATTAGATTCCTTACTAATCTTTAAGGCGACGTGAAGTCTTCTTTGGCACTGATTAAGTTTAACCTTTACGCTTGGAGATCGCGTCTGAGTGTTCTCTATTCATTGATAAGAGACTCACTGTTTCTAGGATATTTTGAGTGTCTGTAATTCCTTAAGGTGACTGGGGACATAGACACTTTTAAAGCGTTTGTTAAAATATATCGACAGCGGTTTGTATTTCATATTCTTTTTTCAATGAAACGTTCTGTGGCAAGTGTGAGCTAACATACATTTTATACTTTAGCCAGTTCGTTTTCTTGTTAGGGAAATAAAAGCAATAGTTTTCCAATTTGCTTGGAACTTCTAATAACATTAAAACTGTGGCCGAGTGTTTTGATGAAAGGTCCAGCGAAGGGATCACTGAAATAAAGTCTCGTTTTATATTTTTGATTACAGCGAAGTCAACTATATCGGGAATTTTATTGAGGTCTGTAGGCCAATAAGTAGTTTGGCATCTAGTCTGTTAGACGATATTGCTTATAACAGTTATCTCCCTCTAGGAGTTATAAGGCGACTATAAATCTTGGACTTCGAGTTTTAAAATATTTAAGAAATTGCTCTCGATTAACATTGTATCTAGGAGGACAATATATTGAAGATATTGTAACTCTACCATCAGGTATATTTATTGGGAAATGCCTAATATCTTTTCCCACTAATATAGCTGTTCTGCCACATGCTCTACCACTTGTATGTTTTGTATCATACGTGTAGTATCCGTTAATTCTGAAACAGTTCTTTATGGTAAAGTGTGTTTCAGAGACGAGTAGTACACCAATTTCTGAAGTTGGAGAAATTGTTTTAATTCATTCTTATGTTGGCTAGCACCGAAAATATAAAGAGTCCGGTATAAGTTTCACCCTAATTTATATAGACATAATCTAGACCTAACTAAACTTCTTCAAAGTAATGAAGAATGTGCTATCGATTGAAATTACTGAATATTTGCCACATGTAATCGCTTTCAAATACTAACTCGGCGAAAAGGACCGAAACGAAGAGTAGGATCAATTGAAAAAAATTTAATTAGTTTTTGAACTATTGGTGTATGACTTAAATATGCAGGATTTTTAAAATGTTTAGCATTTATTTTTAAACATTTGTACAATATAGATTTATTCAAAGTAGTGGCCATTGTTAGCTACGACCTTTTCCCATCTTTCTGGCAACATATGGATTCCGAGCCAAAAGAACTCATCTTTTGAGGCAAAGAACAAATCAAGCCAATTTCGGATACTCTGTTACAAAGTAAAGCGTATCCTAGAGAGAGCGAAACAAATAGTAGTCGGACGTAGTAGCAAAACTTCCCAACCACTTATTTCTAAATAGTTTTTAATAGATATTGCAACATGTGGCCGAGCGTTGTCATGATGGAATATTACTGTTTCAAGTCTGGCCGAATATTCTGAGCGTTTTTCGGCCAGGACCCTTTGCTACCACCAAATACCGATATTTACCTTAGCACCATGGATATTTGGTGTCGTTCGGCTGGTTGGCTGGGCTTCACATACAATCTCTAACGCTTCAGGTTAACGTACTAGATCCATTTTTCATCGCAAGTAATGATTCGGTGCAAAAATAATTTTCTTTTATATCGTTCAAGCATCATTTCGGACATGCAAAATTGTCTTTCAAGGTCTCTTGGCTTCCATTCGTATGGTACCCAATTTCTCCTGCTGCTCGCAAACGTTTTGAAATTGCTGCTTGAGTAGCTCTCAGTCACTTAGCAAGTTCTTGTCGAGTTTTATAACAATCTTCATAGACTAATGCCTCCAATTCTTGGTATTCAAAATTTTTTGGCTGGCCTGTGCGCTGTTTGTCTTCCGAGTCAAAATCTCCGCTTCTGAACTACCTCTCGTATCCAGTTTAGGGTGTTATATGTTCGATTATAGCCGAATGTTCTTTAATTTTTGTTTTTATATGAAATTATGTTTGCTTGGTAACGTCAGAAATGTGGGTTAATACATATGTGTAGATAAACAAATTAAAACATGGTTGTTTGTTTTTATTAATTTAAACAAACAGATAAAAAAACATCATCAACATGTCATCAGTTAAAAATAAAATTTGGAAAATTTTGCGAACTTTTGTGCTGCAGTGTTGAATTTCAATTCTTTCAAGTTATTGTCAAACGTTTAGTCAACAAAAACTAACTTCTGTAATGTCTCTTTGATCTCAATGTTAAACTAGAATAAGTATTGAATATGTATTGCACGTGTTCTTGAATTAGAACTAGTTGTGGAAAAATAAGTTTTAACGTATAAGTATTACAAGCTACTTTCTAAAAGAAAAAAAATCAAATATAAAAAGGTTTTTAAAATTCCTATTAGATCGAAAATCAGGCTGCAAATTGATTATTCGCGTTAAATTGTTGAGGTTTTGAGATATGAAAGCCTTGTAATTTCAAAATAATAACTAACTAAGTGCGGTTTCTGTTTAAATGAAATGATACGATACTGTACTGTACATATGTGCAAACAATAAAAATTAATTAAATGCATAAGTTTGCATGTATTGTATGTATAAATACAAAGTGTGAATAACTATAAACATTAGGGTGTATATTTATTATGATTTTTTTATAGTAAAACATTTCGGATTATTGTGACAGGTGATATAATAATAAAACTGAATATTTGAATCGGATAATGTTAACCAGTGCCGTATCGGCTCTGAAGTGGAAATGAGTTTACAAGGTGAACAAATTATTTCTTTTTTCAGTTTTTGCAAAATAAAAAGTCATCTGAGACGGTTTTTCATTATCCAATATGTCTCCATTTATTCTTATTTCAAGTGTCACAATAATCCGAAAATGTTTCGTACAAAGTATAAAAAGAACTACCCTAATGTATACATACAAATGTATTCATTTATATTTTCATTGGAAATTCAATTAAATCTTTGATCATTTTTAACTAGTTTCAATTATTTGTCGGTTTATTAAAAGAACTAAATAAAATATCATAATTTTCGTTAAAAACTAATTTTAATTTTAGTAATATGTCAATTAAACTAATAGAAACACATCAGTAAATGTCAATTAATATTATAAAATGACTGCATTATGTTTAATAACTGCAAGATCTTTGTTAAAATAGTACTCTTTATTTATTTAGAATTTTAAACACATTGCCTTTCAAAATTTCTTAAATCTATTTTCCATATGTTGCTAATAAATTAAGCGCCAATTAATTGGTTAAATTATATACATATACTACGAATATCTTTTAATTGTAGCCTTTATTCATATTTAAACAAGAATTCATTCATCAAATTTAACATTTGTTTATAGATTTGTTTTATAAGAATTATGATTAACGTTTTGAAGTTCATTTGAATTACAAACAAATCGAATATTTAATTCACCTACGTTCAGATGTATGAAATATTCAGTTTCTTTGAATTGGATTTAATTGGATAAAAAAATTATTTTTTATTATTCACTCATATTTAGTGAAGAAAATAATTTAATTTGAAGAGCTCTAAAATATTTAATTCAGATTTCATTGTTTTGGCGAGATTTAATTAAAAAAACTCCTTTTTTAGAAAAAAAAAAAAATTATTGAATACAATAAACAACAAAAACAAGTTTTAAAACAAAATATGTTAACAAGAAAAATATTACGGTATCAAAGAATGAGATGTTTAATTGACATTAAAATTTGTTTAATAGTTCTTGCTAAAAGTAATCAATGTTTGGATGCGTTGAATTTTTTTGTTTTTTGATATTTTTTTAAAATACTTTTTGAATAGTTAAATACAATATTTAAGCTAAATAAGAGTTTCATTACATTTCAAAATAAGGCATGCTAAATTTGTTTATGAGTGATATTCAAGACATCCATTTTAGGTAAGATTTTTTCTAAATTTTAAAATTTTCAATAGAAAAAAAGTTACAGAGTTCAGTTGAGTTCAGTGAAATTTTTTTTTATTATACCGTTTACCAACCCTCCTATTTATAGAAACAAAAAAGAAAATCCGCCCCAATTGACCCCCGGAAATTTTTGACCTATAAAAGCATCATGGTCAAACAAATGTTTCGTAGTGAAATTTTCGAAATTTGGCTTTCAACAAAGCAAAATGAAAGACATGAACGTGTTTTTGATTTTATATGTGGAAATATTAGTACTGGAAGTGACAAAATTGTAGACTTTTCCACAATTTTGTAAAAAAGTTTTGTTTTGAAATAAACGTGAAGTGGAAGAAAGTAAGCATATGGGGGCTAGGAGAAATAATGGACCGATTCTAACCAAATTCAATAGGCATCGACTTTGAGGCAATGGAAAAGCTTGTATCTAATTTTGTCGAATTATCTTTGAAATTGCGACCTGTAGTTTACATGGACGGACGGACGGACATCGCTTAATCGACTCAGAAAGTGATCCTGAGCAGATTGGTATACTTTAAGGTGGTTGTTGGAATAATATTTTTGCACATTATAAACATTAGCAAACATAACCCACTATACCATCTTCACTATGGTGGTGTAGGGTATAAATATTAAAATTTTGATTTTTACATTTGTATGGGAGGTAGGCGAAATATTGCCAAGACCACCTCAATTTTTTCTCCAAAAATGTATCTAACCATAGAAAAGCTGTGTTTCGAAAATTATTGAACTATTACCCTCTAGATTACACAAATCTGACACTGTGCATCTTTGCGAAACCCATTAAGAGGGTTTGTTTGTTGGCTGGTCTACTTTTATTCCGATATATCTTGTTGTATAGTTTTACTAAATGTTTGAATTGTTGTTTAAGAATTATATTTATCTACCACAAGTTAAATAAGTGGGGAAATAAAAGATTAAATTGCGTTAGAATGTTTATAGAAAGAAGTTATGGTCAATTGAGGACGGTTCCTTACTTTCCTATTACTTCATTTTAAAGAAAGTCTTGTGTTTATATGCTGCATTTCCAGTGGATACGTACATTTTAACGAGTAATCTCTAAACATTGGGATAAACATGAATAATTGACAATAATGTTTATTATGTAAAATGGGAATTTATATTATGGACAAATTTTACCGCGTTAATAAGTCTAAATGTCTTTCAAATAAGCATGTATTTAATACATTTGATTCAATTAAGCGAATATACATGAAATTTAATTGTAATTGCAAATCAATATCCCAAGCCATAGGTAACTGAGAGCCAAAAACCTAACTCTGTTGTCAAAAACCTAATTCACCTGAATGTATTGCCAAGTATTTGGTTATTGTTTCTCCCATATTCGGTTAAAGCAAACACAGCAATTTCCATAATTCTTATCGTATTTGCCCGAAACCCTCTACATGAATTTGTTTCAAACTTGCTTCATATCTCCATTTAATTCTATAATACTGAATTACAAAACAAATAATTGGTCAATTCACAAGGTCTATTATCATGTCATATTGTCATAATGTCCTAATATATCACGACTCGGCTTAACCGACTCTTAGGCATTCGACGTTGGTCTCTGCTGGTTCGTTACAATAACACAATAAACATAGCATAGAAAGTAGTATTATTTTAGGACATTTTTTGCTTGAAAAACAATAAAAACCATTGTATAATATTAGGACATTATGACAATATGACATGATAAGAGACCTTGTGAATTGACCAAATATAAAAAATATTAGAATCTTTAGAGATACAGGCTTTTCTCATTTATTACAGAAACAAAAAAAACTGGTCATTGCAGCCTTTGCTTCTTCTATACCTCTCAATTGAACACTTATTAGACAAATTTCTAAATGTTGTTCAGAATAGGTACTTAAACTATTTGTATTCTCTTTAAAATATATTGAAAAATGAACCACAATAAATTCAAATGACAATTGAAACATGTATAATATTTAGTAAATCTTTTGTTATTATGATTTTTCACAAATACGAATAAAGCAAACTTTGTTAATTTATATATTTTTTTTTCACTGCAAAGTTATCAAAAGATTAATAAAAAAAATCTTTGTTAAAAGCTCTATTGTGTGTTGATTAGAGGAACAATTTTCAATAAATTAAATTGATTTAACTTTTGAAGGCGTTTACTACGAGTGCATATGAACGTAAGAGAGAGTGTGATAATAAATACTCAAATATTCTGGAATTTTAATTGAAAACATACAAAAATAATCTCGTTGGAGCAAAACGTTTTACGTAACTACAAAATGCTGAAAAATTTTTATAATTTTTTGTATTATGCGTTATTGTCTTATTTTATTACTTTTGAAAATCCTAAAGAATAAAATACAAAGGCGTTTAGCATATGACTTCGCTGCATTGAGAGATAGTCAGCAATAGAAAATTTTAGTTTAAAAAATATTACGTGTTTATAGATGCCATAATTATAAATTGATGTTAAAGATTTAAAAGATTGAGAAATATATGAGGAACCGCAGAGCACTTAGTAGTAGAGTTTCAAATTCGGTTTTAACCGAAAGGCCTAAACCGAAACCGTCAATTATTCTTCGGTTTTCACTTTTAATCTATTTTCACTAGAAAAATTCAAAATTTAGAAATGAGAAACAATGTTTCTCATCCAATTATTCATCTAATATCTCTAAACACAGATCGGTAGAAATATCTTAAGATTTGTTTAAATTTTTTAAATTGTATTACAATAATTGCTTCGGATGATGTAGCAGGCTACCTTTCGCAGGCTAAATAATGAAAAATTTTTGTAACAAAGTCTTAGTTATTTTCAAATATCCGGTAAAAGTGTGGAGTACTAGCTGACCGGTGCGCTTTTCCACCTCAATTGGAATAAAGAAAAAGTACTACTAAGTCTCCCTTTGTATATTAATACTAATTCAGGAAAAAATGTCTCTAGTTTTATGTTTATTGATTCATTGTAATTTGAATTGGATGTATTATTAGAATAAAAACAGTACTATAAAGACCCAGACTACTCAGCATCATGAATGTTTAATTTCATATTTCTGTGTCCATTATTATACAAAATACAAAAGAAAACTTGAATTCTAACTCATTCAGAATCATTTGTGCCTAATTTTAAGGTTTATTATTATGAAATATTCAAAAAGTACCTTTACAATAAGGAAATAGTAACATTAATTATCTGTTTTGAATTCGCCTTTCTACGTTCATCGTTATAAAAAATTCAAAAAGAAGTACTAGTTCGAAAAAGTACCTGCAATTCCCTTTTTTATATTCTAACTCAGTCAGGATCATGTGTGTTTAATATCCTGCTTATAGGTTCATTATTATAGAAATTTTAATAATAGTTTCTGTTACCTCATTATCATTATGCCCTCTATCGTTGATTCTTTCATTACTCAGAAGTATATCAGCTAACTATTATGTATACAAATAAGTAAAATAATTTATTACAATAAAAAGTACCATTAGAAGAAAAAGTAAAAATTTTCCACACTTAAACCACTGTCAAGTTTGAACTAATTTTCTGATTCTAGGTTCAATATTATAGAAAATTCATTTTGAAGAACGAAACCTTAGTTTGGTTTAGTTCTCTATGTTTGGTATCATAATACAATTGAGCATCCTATTCTTGATTATTTCTTTACTGAGAAGCCTATAAGCCAACTTTAACTAATTTAATATATTGAAAAGGTACCATTAAAAGAAAAAGTACCAATATTTCTTTATCCTCGTAAACACTCGTCAAATTTGAACTTTAAACCGAACCGGAACCGATCGGTTTTCACTTTTTTAAAACCGAAACCGCAGTTTTGAAATTCTTGGGTTTTTTGGAAACTCTACTTAGTAGTATATGTTAGTAAATGTGTTCTAAATAAAATTGGTACTGAACAAAACCTACTTTTTTTATTTTTTTCAGCAACCTGTAGTATAAAACCATAATATAACTATTACAAGGTAGAATCATTAGAAAAGTAAGTTCTCAATTTTTCATGCCTTGAATTGTCAGACAAAATAAAAAATAAAAATAAAATATCAAAAATTAAAAAAATTTTATTAATTATTTTTATGATAAATAATATAACAATAAACCATATAACAAGAATATGCGTGTGAAATGTGATGTGTGTAAATGTTCATTTGAACAAAGGATATACGATTTTTAAAGTGTCCTGAACAAAAAATTTAAGAATGGAGTACTGCTTGCGGCGTTGTGTTTTAAATTTTCTTTATTTTTATTCATATATTTGTTTCTAATTTTCTCATATTTGACATAACAAGGCATTCAATTTTAAACTCTCCCTACTGATTCTACCTGGTTATTGTTTTATCATGGTATAAAACGACAATATTTCTAATTTCAATGTGTAATTTTATTTATATATTAGATCAGGTTTAAAAATATTCAGTCAAAATAATATCGTTTAAAAAAAAAAAATACGAATAAAAAAGGTACATTTTTCCATTTTTTACAAAAGGTACTTTTTCCGATATAAAAGTGGTTTTATATCAAACATTTAATGTGGTACCTTATGACAGTTAGATGCATCTATTGATAAGTCCGAAACTTGTTACCATTTCCAGGTTCATTAAATAAAACACAATTTTAAAAAAAAAATTTTCGAAAAAGTACTTTTTGTTCTGCGGCTCCTCATATGGTCTAGACGATTTATTGCAAACAATTTTGTTAAACATATATATACGTATACTTATAAGTATATTACGGATATGATAGTTTTTTTTTTATACCCTTCACCTTCGTGAGAAGGGTAAATATAAATTTTTCATTCCGTTTGTAATTTCCACAATATAATTTTCCAACCTTATAAAGTATATATATTCTGGATCCTTATAGATAGCGGAGTCGATTTAGCCATGTCCGTCTGTCTGTCTGTTGAAATCAATTTTCTGAAGACCGCAGATATCTTCGGTATCCAAATCTTCAATAATTCTGTCAGACATTCTTTCGAGAAATTTCATATTTAAAATCAGCAAAATCCGTCCATAAATAAAGGAGATATGAGCAAAAATCCGAGACAAGTTATGAAAAATTTCCTCTAAAAAAGACAATTTATTGCATGCTTTGACAAAAAAGTAACAAAACGTACATATGTTTCGATGTGTGTTGGCTTCATTGCTTTGCGTATTTTGTTTTTTTTTTTTGGTGTTTCGTTTGGCGTTGTTGTTTTTATACTCTTCACCTTAGTGAGAAGGTTATATATAAGATTGTTATTTCGTTTGTAACTTCCACAATATAATCTGTTCGTCAGCAATTAAATGTAAAATTTTTAAAAGTTTTCTTGATATATTTAGGATGCTGAAAATGGGCAATTAAAAGGTGAAGGGTATATAAGATTCGGCATAGCCGAATATAGCACTCTTTATTGTTGAATTTCGAGAAGTGTCAGAATAGTGTGAGACTTGATATACAACTGTAACGCTGAAAATTTGTTTCGAAACACTCTTTCTGTACGCAAATTTTCATTTAATTTACATTAAAAGAGATTGATAATAAATTACAAATAAATTGAGAAAATCTAAATAAAATAAAACACTGTGGACACAAAACAGCGTTCATACACAGAGAAAACAGATTCGTGATAGCAACCGAATTTGTTTCCAATCGAATGATTCTACCTTAGTGACCGAATTTTACAGTTGTGGCTACAAAATTTTACCGAAAATTCCGACCGAAATTCTTCTTTGTCAACGGGCTTTCTGTTGATAGAATCGAAAAATTCTATATGTGCAACCGAATCATTCGATTGGCAACAAATACGGTTGCTATCACGAATCTGTTTTCTCTGTGTACCGTTACTCTTACTTTTTTTTATTACGCCAAAACAATTCAATTTGTATTTATTCTTTACACTCCAAGTAATAATATTCTTGAAAATAAAATTTACAAAAATCAGTAATAATTGTAATATAGCGTTATATAGTCGACGTTTTTTTGTTCCAAAGCGACTACAATCGGACCTAACTCAGTTGTCAAAAACCTAAGTGGTGAGAATGTATTAGTACAAAAACTATGTGAAAACAAAAACAACACTCGTATGTGTAACATTTTTGAGTAATTTTTTTGTTTGAGTTTTTTTTCTAGATTCCGCTCTATGTATATTTTCTCTATGCGTGTCTCTGCATCGTCTCTGATATTTGGAAATTCGTTTACAAGAGGAAACATTGTTTTTTGTTTTTTCAGTTAAAACATATTGAGTTTGAATTTTGTTGCTATGCTTTCAATTCAAAATTTATCAAATTATTTTGAAATCGTTCGTTAAGATCAACAAACAAAAAGTATGTGATTTTTTTTTTTTTTTTTAATTTGCATAAAATACAAATAAACACATTTTTCTAAATTCTTAAAAATGTTTACTTTAAAAATAATAAATTTAATACAAGGAATAAATGAAGCATTTGTTGGTTGCACAGCTGTTTTTGACTCCAAAATATACTAGCAATAACATAAATAATTTCGTTTTGAAGGTAGGTGTGACAGCCATGACTCAAACACATTTTATAATAGTCATTTTATTTTTTTAAGAAATGTTTCACTTTTTCTAGGTAAATAAAGGTGTCTTTTGACGATACTACTTTACGTACGACTTTACAAAGCGAAAATAAAATGAAAATTCATCCGTATGTTAAAAATTGTTTATGAAAGTCGTTGATTGTTTATGTTTTGCATTTACACGATCCGTATCAAGGTATATTAATTATAAGGTAGTGTTATCAGACCAGCTGATCGTTTTTTGCTACTATGTTCATTTTTCGCCGTGGTGCAGTATAAATGTCAAACTTTGTTTACATTTTGTAAATGTCAAACTTTGTTTTGCTGTTAAATTCGTTTATGTTTTAAAACCAATAATTTTTTTTATTTTAAAAAACATAAATTAAATTACAAACAAATTTATTCAAATTTATAAACATTTTTTGTTTAACAAAAATTCGCTTTGATTTATTTGTCAGCTGTTTTTGATATTTTTCCCTGACAGCCAATTCGCCTTCAAGTGCAGGCACAATGTCAAACTACATATAAAAAAATATAACCAATTCGCTCGGTATTCTGAATTCGCCGATGACACTACCTTATAAATTAATATACCTTGATCCGTATGAAGTAAGATGATTGTTTTACTTTGTTAACACACAACTGATTTGATTTGTTTTTTTGATGAATTTCAAAAAAATAAGGGGGTCATACAACTGTAAAATGTTCATCCATATTTTCTCTCAATATTAAATGACTTTATTACAAATTACGTTTGTACTCTTCTACACACAAATTTGACAGATCATATAACTTGTGGGACAATGTAAACGGGGCTTTTGTATCACGTCATAGGAAATAACTGCTACGTATAATCGGTATTACCAGTTTATCGTCATTTGCTTAGCAGGGTAGGGAAAATTCGTGTTCGCGATTGCAATTTTCTTTTTACATATGTTTATGTAGACCAGTTTCATGCTAAAAAAATCTCACATTCTAAGTAGCATTACCCAAAAATTTTAAAGAAAAACACAAAAAAATAGAACATTCAATGAAAATATAAAAACCGTGATATTTCGAAAACGCGAGCTGTCTGGAAAAAAGACAAGTATAACATAGTAATGAGAGTTCATCGACTTGTACAAAACGTAGTTCAAATCTCGGGCACCAAAATGTCTGTTCCGCAGTGTTATAGACTGTGTGTTCAAATACAAATAAATTTTCAATCTCATTTTTGAAATCCGTATGATTCAACCTTTGAAACGCCTGAATTTATTAAAAAAAATTCTAAAATGCGAGTCTAAAGGTGATATGAATATTTTATAAGATATATTTTTCCATTTATTAGTGTTACTGCTGTGTTACCCTACGTCTTGGCAATTTGTTAAGTTAGTGAACAAATTGATGGCTAGTCAAATTTTTTCTCTTGTAGACAGGACACAATTTTTAGCTAAGTGAACAAACTGATGGCTAGTCAAGACGGGACATTTTTCAGAGTTGTAACTCTAACAACTTTATCGCCATTTTAATTGTTAAATTTGTCAAATTTAGATTCTAAGTTAAGGGTGCTTGGTCGGCCAACTCAGTGTGAACTTTTTCCCACAATCTTGTATTTGAAAAACATAGACATGTACATACATACATATATGTATATAGATAAAAAACTAAATATGTATATTTATATAGAACATAGTGACATTTCATTGGCAATAAATTTATTTATACATATATTATTTTATGATGACTAATTACAGAATTAGTCATTTAAAATTTCGTCATTTAAAATTTAGACAATTTAATTCATTGTCTGTTTATTTTTTTTGTACAAAAAAATTGAACATATTATTTGTCATATTGCACTCAAAACTCAACTTTACGCATGATTTTTCTAAGAACACTTGTTGATGCCATATTAATGACATTTTTTATCTTATATTATTTATATTTTTAAATTATAAAATTAAGAGGCGTATTTCAAGCAAATTTATTTATTAATAATAGAAATTATAATTGTTGTAGGTCATAAATGAATTAAAAAATATAGATATTGGTGAATCGTTTTAAAATAGGGCGTCGCACAGTGTTGCTAATTTTGAAATAGCTGGCAGAAGTCTTCTTTTTTTTGCCGCCAATTTTTAATTTTAAATACACCCCGGTTTGCGTCTCATGGCTTTGATTTGCGTCGTTATTGTTTCAGTTTGCATCGCATGGCTATGAAGTTGCCTCGTTAGTATGTACCTCGATTTGCGTCGTTAATATGAAAATGTTTGTATCAAAAAATCTATTTTTATACCCTTCACCTTCGTGAGAAGGGTATATATAAATTTGTCATTCCGTTTGTAATTTCCACAATATAATTTTCCGACCCTATAAAGTATATATATTCTGGATCCTTATAGATAGCGGAGTCGATTAAGCCATGTCCGTCTGTCTGTCTGTCTGTCTGTCCGTCTGTCTGTCTGTCTGTTGAAATCAATTTTCTGAAGACCCCAGATATCTTCGGGATCCAAATCTTCAATAATTCTGTCAGACATGCTTTCGAGAAGTTTGCTATTTAAAATCAGCAAAATCGGTCCACAAATGGCTGAGATATAAGGAAAAAACCAGGACAACCTCGATTTTTTACCTATTTTTTGACCTATATCTGGATTACTAAGTCATTAATATAGACAATATGGATATCAAATGATAGATATTTCAAAGACCTTTGCAACGACGTATATAAGACCATAGTAAGTTGGACCTACAATGGGTCAAAATCGGGAAAAATTTTGAACCAGATTTTTTTTTTCACCAAAAGTTTTTTTCGCTAAATATTAAAAAAAAAATAAATTTAAATTAAAAAAAAAAGAAATTTAAAATTTAAAAAAAATTTTACATAAAAACTTTAAAAAAAAAATTCGAAAAATATTTTTTTTCCAAAAAATGAAAAAAAACAACTGGAACAAAAATTTGTTTACCTAAAATTACCTAAAAATTTTTATTTTGAAGTATAGTTTGGTGAAGGGTATATAAGATTCGGCCCAGCCGAATATATCTCTCTTACTTGTTTTAGCTAAAATTATGAATCTCGGAACCAATTAAATGAAAATCAATATAAATGTATGGAAAATCGTACTTCGCTTTGCGTTGCGTATCTCCGGTCTCAATTAGCGAGTGCACCGGGGTATTAGTGTACTCATATTAAAGTTAACACCTGAGAACCTCAGAAGCCAAAAATTGAGGCCAAAGAATAATAACAAGAAGTGAAGGAGTTAAAAAAAACCTAAGTAGGTTGTCATAAAAAACCTAATTCTATAAATGTATTGGTAACATTTTATTTATATGTATTGGTGTTCAAACCACTCAGCGGCGAAAAGAAGTAGTAAGCAGGCCTTCTAGAGGCCTTATTAATCAGACCTATTGCCCCATTCCATACATTTTTTACACACGATGTCCTAGCCAGCCAAGGCCTTCTGATTTACCTTCTTCAACAGACCTTCTTTAACAGGCCTGCTAGAAGGCCTTCCTCAACACACCTGATAGTAGGCCTTCTTCACAGGCCTTTTGTAAATTATTTGAATAACTGTCACAAGTTTTTTTTTCAATAATTACCTTTTCATATTAAACATATTTGCATTTAAAGACATGTTATTTTTTATATACATAGATGCTTAATTATTCAAAAAATTAATTTATTTACTTAAAAATAATACTGTCTAAAACGTCATTGGCAAGTTGAAAACTACCTCATTGTATTTTTTACTTAATTTCTAAGGGTTTATAATTGGTTTAACAACTCTGTAATTAAAGCAAAAAATTTAAAGAATTAACTGAATTTTGTAATTGTTTACTTGCTGTCACTTAAACTTTGTATTATGAACTTTTTCTTTTAATTATTTTAATTGTTTTATAATAAAAACTTTAACAATGACCACGTAAAAAATTCACAAAACGCACAACAGCTTTGTCAAAGATTTTAAGTTAACTTCAGTTTTTCTTTTTAATTTTTGTATTTTTTTGTATTTGTTGTTTTGTCTTTGGAATATGATTTTTTTGTAACGGTATTTTGAGTATGTACGAAGTTTGTAGCAACAAAAATAAGGGAGTAGGTAGGCCTTCTATAAGGTCTTCCTAGGAAGGCAAGCGAGCATGATTATTTGATCTAAAAAAAGGTCTAGGAAGGTCTTACAGAAGGCCTTAAAAAGTTCGCCGTTGGGCACTTTCACCACACTCCTCAAACACACATATGTAGTTGTAGAAAATTATAACGAAATTTTGTTACAATTAAATGAATGCTCATATTATTTTATATATATTTGACCTGGAAATATTTTATAAATAGATTTTCTGCTTTTTATTTCATAATTTCTGCAAAAATTTTATTTATTTTAATTTTTTATTAATTTTCAATACCAAATTTATAATAATGCCAAAATAATAATGCCAAAAAATTAAAAAAATATATTTTTCGTTTGTGCAAAACATATTTACATGTTTCGGTTACTTTAGTGGTTTAAGAGTCTCATTTTATAAAACGCAACGACAAACGTTATACACGTTTTGTTTGCAAAAATATTTAGGTTTAAAACCTTTTTCCCAGTATTCTTCATACAAATTATATACGTTTCTGAACGCTTCGTTTTATAAAATGAGGCCCTAAATGTGTGGAAAAAAATAAAAAAAAATATTACGTGTTTGTCAAAGAGTGTGATAGAATTGCAATTTTCAATAAAAAGTTTTGAAGATATCTCTCTCTCAAGTGTGTTGAATTCACATACCATAGAGAAATATACATAGAGCGGAAACTCTCCTGTCAAAGACCTAACTCAGTTGTCAAAAACCTAAGTGATGAGAATGTATTAGTAAAAAACTATGTGAAAACAAAAACAACACTCGTATGTGTGATTATTTTTAGTAAACTTTTTTTTAATTTTTTTTTCTAGTTGCCTTGTTTTTCTCTATCTCACATACTACTTATATGTGAGAAGAGAGAAAGGTTGTTGTTGTAGAAAGAGAGACGTTCCTTTTGTTATTCTTTGATGTAAATATTTTCGCTATAAGCAAGGTGATATGCACCTTTTTATTATCTGACTGAAAAGTAGGATTTTTTAATAAATTTTGATAATCAATCGCTTATAACTTTTTATAAGGGATTTTTATGAAATAAACGGTTTTAGGTAAAATAGTTTCATAGCTTTAATTTCAGTGTAGATATATGTTTCCACCACTTTCTCTTTCATATTATTTTTTAAAAATGTGTGAAATTTCACATCAATTTTGGAAGAAGTCGTAAGGTGTTAAATCACAAGAACTTGGTGGCAAATTGTGATCACCTCTTCGAGAGATAACACGGTCCGGAAACTTTTCCCAAGGTGCTTCACGACGACCCAAAAATGCTTTAGTTTTGCGAACTGTGACTGCAAGATTTTCACCATTTTTGTAGTGAATTTTAATAATTTCAATGCGTTGTTAAAGCGTGTATCGTTCCATTTTTAATAATGGCGTAGTTTCTACTTGTCAAATGTCAAAGAATAAAAGCTACAAAAGTGACAGCTACCGAACTACCGGATGATTCAAAATAACACCTCCTTTTGGAAAACCCTTTATATTAACAGCTACATATAGTAATTTTAATTTCAATATTTATGATATAAATTAAAAAAACTATGTTTTCTTGACTTTAAAAAAAAATAAAAATAAAAGGTTTATACATCAGGACAAAATTTTAATTCTTTTCTTTTAGACTGAAAAAAAACGTTGCGCGTTTTTGCGTAACTTTTTAAATTTTTTTTTTCGGTTTTATTATTATTATAACTCTTTACTACTATTATCATTAAATTTTATTGGAAAATAAAATATTTCTAATAATTTTTTAATTATTCGAAAAAATGATGGACTCAGAAAGGCTTTTATGTTATCCAATACAATAAATACTAAATTTTTTGTTTTAAATTTCATATGCTAATTGCAAAAAAAAAAAAAATGTCTTACTTAAATTATGGCTACTTATTCTTAAGAAAAAATCTCTTAATTTTCTAGACATCATAATTACATTCCGACAGAACCTAATATACAAACTAATATACCAAAGTACAGTGCACTCGCGGTAACGTGAACACCGTCTAACGTGAACACCGCCTAACGTGAACACGCTTTTGCTTACATTGACTACTCTGCAACGTAAACAAACTCAGAAAGCTCTATAACGTGAACAATTTTTTTTCTCTGCATTTGTTTTCTAATCATGTCGACAACACTTCAATACATAGATTAAATTCAATTTTTAAAGTTTTGAGAATCCCCTAATAAAAAAATGTGTTTGTATCCTCTAAATTAATTTTTTTAGTGGCAATGAGTAATTTTATTTCAATTTATAGTTTCTCGTGATCTCGTTTTGTTTTTTAATGCATTTTAATCAATAATTTTGTTTTATATTTTAATAATGAAAATAGTAATAAAAGAATTTCACGTTCAAGCGTGTAATACACAGGTACATATATATTTTAAAATTTTTTATTTTTTACATGAAATTCGACAATAGCTTACGTGAACAATTTCACTAACATGAACTCCCTTGGTTTTATTTAGTTCACTTTACCGCGAGTGCACTGTAAGGGTAAAAAAGTCACCTATCAAGCAAAAAAACCGCATTAAAAAATTCCATACATACATAAATTTGTTGATATTATGTAATAAATTGCATTACAATTGCATTACGTAATGATTTATTTCGAATATTTTTGTATAATAGCCCTATATTCACCAATCATTCAAAATTAATCAACATAATCTGAAAAAATTTCATTATACATAATTAAATATCAATTAACATTAAAGCATTCAAAAATTACTTAAATTTAAATATTTTCTAATTTTGTAGCTGAAAATCATAAAAAAATAAAAAAAATCAAAAGAAAATATCAAACAAATTTTCAAGACTCCTAGACATAGAGAAATATACATAGAGACGAGACAATCCGATTTGTCAAACAAAAATACAACAAATCATATGTTTCATACAACAACAAAATACATAGAGTAGCATGTATTTTGTTGTTGCCAGAGATAGGTTTTTGACAACAGACCTAGACTTTATATGAAAACAAAAAATATGAAAAAAAAAATCTATTTAAGAAATTATTTATAAATGTTACGAATTGAAAATCAAAGAATTTATGTTGAAACTTTTTTCTGTGTAGCTTATTACACAGTATCAAAATATTGAAATAAAAACGATTTGAAAGTTTAATATTAAAAATTAATATAAAATAATTATTGTTGGTGGTGGCCAAACTAAATAACCACATACTTATTTAGAAACTAATCAAATTAACGCATGAAATCGTGTTCATGTTATTGCAGCAAGCCCTTCAATCACTAAAACTAATTTAAATATATATGTGTATTTAAATTTTTTTTAACTACAATAATTACGCCAACGCACAAAAACATTTTAATTTTTATAAATCGAAAAATTATATCGTTAAATGACTTAATTTGGATAACAATGAATTCATAAACTATTATTTACCATGTTAAGTCATATCTCATTAGATCATATTAATAATTTTAACATTTTACCATACCATTTGTAATTCAAAAAGGTGACAAACATTTAATTTCACCTCGTGAGATTCAGTTTAATTAGTTCGTTAAATGATTTGTATTTAAAAAGGATTTTCATGTTACAATTATGTCATCGAGGGCTTTTGTTGAGTCAGTCAGTAATTACATTACTAAATAAATGTAATGTATATAGTTGAATAAATACAAATGCAGCACGATTTTTTGAGTTGTTAACAAAAATTATGAGAATTTTACAAACTTAAACAAAATTATTTATAATCGTGTACATTTTTCTGTTTTTGTTTTGTTTTGCATAAGTACAATATATATTTTTTAAGATTTTGTCAGTTAATGACTTTTTGTACTCAGTGTGTAATTTAGTAATTACATAACTATTTAATTTGACTCATTTAAAATGATATGATATCATATGTATGTATTTATGCAGTCAGTTTACAATTAAAATTTTATTTGTTTAAAAATGTGTGTAATGCCATATTACACAAGCGCTCACATGTGAATGTTCAAATTAGGATGACCGTTCGAAATTAGAGTTTCTCAATAACAAAAGCTGATTGTATATAGGGCTTGTTCGGAACGCATCTGATTCGCAGTACGCGGAAGTCGGCAATACTGCAAATGTCTTGAGTAGGGTATTCAATTAATTGGGTTTCTGATTTAATCGGTTAATCGAGCAAATAATTAATCGGGGTTTAGATTTAATCGGTTAATTTTGAATTATTCGATTAACCGAATAATTTCTATTTAAATTTTAAAATGAAAATAAAACCACGAATTTTATGTACCTATTTAAGAGATTTATTAATAAAAAGAACAAAAACATAAAAAAACAAAGAAAACATAACAATTCAACAAAGTAAGTAATAGCAAAAATATGGTATCTGAGACCTTTTTTATACACATGTGAGTTTTTTTTTATGATTTTAGATAGATCTTGTGAAATAAGCTTTTAAAAAAAGAATACAATTGAAATGTTTTCTTTTTAAACGATTTTTTTTTTCATTATTTTTAATAAAACTTGACTTGAAAAGAACTGTCTCACTGATTAGATGTTAAATATCCAATTTCTCATATAAAATCATCAATTATACTAGAGTTTCCAAAAAACCGAAGAACTTCAAAACCGCGGTTTCGGTTTTAAAAAATTGAAAACCGATCGGTTTCGGTTCGGTTTTGTGATAATTTATTAACTATTAAATCAGTTGATAATATAGGAACTGCTAAACAAATTTTAAGTTCAAATTTGACGAGTGTTTACGAGGATAAAGGAAAATTGGTACTTTTTCTTTTAATGGTACCTTTTTTTTAATATATTAAATTAGTTAAAGTTGACTAATATGCTTCTCAGTAAAGAAATAATCAAGAATAGGGTGCTGAATTGTATTATGATAACAAAAATGGAGGAACTAAACCAAACTAAGGAGGATTTTTTCGTTCTTCAAAATGAATTTTATATAATATTGAACCTAGGATCAGGAAATTACTTTGAAATTTTAAACTTGACAGTGGTTTAAGTGTGGAAAATTTTTACTTTTTCTTCTAATGGTACTTTTTATTATAATAAATTATTTTACTTATTGTATATACATAATAGTTGGCTGATATGCTTCTGAGTAAAGAAAGAATCAAGGATAGAGGGCATAATGATATTGAGGTAACAGAAACTATTATTGAAATTTCTATAATAATGAACCTATAAGCAGGATATTAAACACACATGATCCTGACTGAGTTAGAATATAAAAAAGGAAATTGCAGGTACTTTTTCGAACTTGTAGTACTTTTTTCATATTTTATAACGATGGACCTAGAATCACCTAGATATGTTTTCCTGAATTAGTATTAATTTACAAAGGGAGACTTAATAGTACTATTTCTTTATTCCAATTGAAGTGGCGAAGCGCACCGGTCAGCTAGTACTCCATATTTTTATCGGATATTTGTTACAAAAATTTTGCATAATCTGAAGCAATTATTGTAATACAATTTAAAAAATTTAAACAAATCTTAAGATAGTTTTACCGATCTGTGTTTAGAGATATTGGATGAATAATTGGATGAAAAAGTTTGTTTCTCATTTCTAAATTTTGAATTTTTCTAGTGAAAATAGATTAAAAGTGAAAACCGAAGAATAATTGTCGGTTTCGGTTTTAGGCCTTGAAGAACCGCAGTTTCGATTTCGGTTAAAACCGAATTGGAAACTCTAAATTATACCATTCGAGTCCTTCTTGGAGTTTTTAGATTGTGAATACTTTTAATAATTTCTTATAAAAGACTCGTTTCAGTTATGTCTTTAGATTCATCTACTATCATGTCGTTCTCCGACTCGTTACGACAAAGTTAATCATTTTAGAAAAAAGTTCATTTCCAAATTCTTTAGTTTCAATTTTTGTGCTATACTTCTAAATGTTCATGAGTTAATACATAAAATTTGTGTGCTTAAAACTATATCTGTATAAAGTGCAAAAAAAAATGTTGGTAGCTCTAGGCAAAAATGGATTTCATCGAGTTTAAGTTTTCATAATGATAGTTATAAACATGTGGTAACGAACGTACGCAATTTAAAAATCTGCGAAATGTAACGGACTATTTAAAAGAGATTTATTTATTTTTAAAGTGTATTAATGTAGGTCTTTATCCGGTATTTACACAATAAAATATCTCTATTGGTTTTTGTCTAATTGGCTTAAGTACCGGTCGCGAACGTACGATTTTTCCATATGATTTTTTATTATTATCACCATGCATTTTCCCATAAATATCTTCAAATTTCCTTAACAAACAAGTAAGAAAGTATGGTCGGTCAAGCCCAACCATATAATACCCTACACTAAGTAAATGAGCAAAATCATTTTTCTATTAAAAATTCAATAATTTATATTCGTGAGTGATTTTCGAAGTGGGCCTTATATGGAAGCTATGACCAATTATTGACCGATCACCAACTATTTATGGAAATTAGATACGTGTACGTACATATTTTATTTAAAATTAAAAATGTGCGATAAATCGATTAATCAATCATCCTGATTAATCAAATTTTCTAATAATCAATTATTCGATTAGACAAACATTCTGATAACTCATATTAATGAGTAATTGAATGTACATATACATATTCTCAAAATACTAAAAATAATAATTTGTAATTATTTTTAAAAATTAAAATACAAATTGTATTAAATTTTTTCCAAAAAAAAAAAAAAAAATCAAAACAAAACAAAACATTTTTTTTCATTATTTTTAACTAGGAACATAGAGAAAATATACATAGAGCGGAAACTAGAAAAAAAACTCAAACAAAAAAATTACGCAAAAATGTTACACATACGAGTGTTGATTTTGTTTTCACATAGTTTTTGTACTAATACATTCTCACCACTTAGGTTTTTGGACGAGGTGGTACGCTTAAACTCGGACATGTCCTGGGATACCTTTCCTGTGTTCTTTAATTCTTTTTTTACAAGAGCTCAATATCTTACCACAGCCCGAAGTTCTGGACATTTGAGTGGATTTGCCTACCCTAGTACAAAATTGACATTATTGTTTGAATTAGAGTTTCCACCGCGGTTTTTCAAAGCCTAAAAACGAAATTTTTTCTTCGGTTTTTACATTTAATCTATTTTTAGTAGAAAAATTCAAAATTTAGAAATGAGAAACAAACTTTTTCATCCAATATCTCTAAAAACGGATCGTTAAAAATATCTTAAGATTTGTTTAAATTTTTTAAATTGTATTACAATAATTGCTTCAGATGATGTAGCAGGCTACCTTTCGCAGGCTAAATAATGCAAAATTTTTGTAAAAAAGTCTTAGTTATTTTCAAATATTCGATAAAAGAATGGAGTACAAGCTGACCGGTGCGCTTCGCCACCTCAATGTTCATGTTTATTGATTCATTGTAATGTGGATTGTAGCTCATTCTATTAGAATAAAAACAGTACCATAAAGACCCACATTTTGTATTCCTACTCAGCATCATCATCATTATTATAGAAAATACAAAAGAAAGGTAAGACTATAATCAGCTTTCGTGAATTCTAACTCATTCAGAATCACTTGTGCCTAATTTTAAGGTTTGTTATTATAAAATATTCAAAAAGTACCTTTACAATAAAGAAATAGTAACATTAATTATCCGTTTTGATCTCGCGTTTCTATGTCCATCGTTATAGAATATTAAAAAAGTATTACTAGTTCGAAAAAGTACCTGCAATTCCCTTTTTTATATTCTAACTCAGTCAGGATCGTGTGTGTTTAATATCATGCTTATAGGTTCATTATTAAAGAAATTTCAATAATAGTTTATGTTACCTCAACATCATTATGCCCTCTATCCTTGATTCTTTCTTTACTGAGAAGCATATCAGCCAACTATTATGTATATACAATAAGTAAAATAATTTATTATAATAAAAAGTACCATTAGAAGAAAAAGTAAAAATTTTCCACACTTAAACCACTGTCAAGTTTGAAATTTCAAAGTAATTTCCTGATTCTAGGTTCAATATTATAGAAAATTCATTTTGAAGATCGAAAGAGTACTCCTTAGTTTGGTTTAGTTCTCTATTTTTGGTATCATAATACAATTGAGCACCCTATTCTTGATTATTTCTTTACTGAGAAGCATATTAGCTAACTTTAACTAATTTAATATATTAAAAAGGTACCATTAAAAGAAAAAGTACCAATTTTCCTTTATCCTCGTAAACACTCGTCAAATTTGAACTTTAAATTTATTTAGCAGTTCCTATATTATCAACTGATTTAATAGTTAATAAATTATCGAAAAACCGAACCGAAACCGATCGGTTTTCAATTTTTTAAAACCGAAACCGCGGTTTTGAAATTATTCGGTTTTTTGGAAACTCTAGTTTGAATATCACTCAATAGCTTCTATTCTTCTGTGGCATGATGTCAAATCGCGCCAGAAATATGAAGGCACTCTGTGCTGTTTTAAGAAAGCTAAAAGCCATTTTTGTAGACACTGCGTAATATATATTTCTGTGTTTATCGTGCCTGATGCCACAAAAGAAACTTCTTGGGGAATTTTGTTTGTTTTTTGTCCGGTATTATTCTTGAACATTACCTGGCCCATCAGCGACATAGAAATCTTGACCCGGAAGTTGCGAAAAGTCTGCCAGTACATAAGTTTCATAATCCATCATACATCGGGTGCATTTTTTTTTAATTCCGAGCTGCTTTTCTGATGAAAATGTTCGGTGCTCTTCAAAAGAGTTGTTAGATTTATTTTCTCTTACTTAACAATTTTGGTTTATAAACATTTGATAAATATAAAATTTGATTATGAATAAGATCTATAATCGTAAATACCGTTCAATACCTCCATACTAAAAATGTTTTAAAATTGTGAAAACAAACCTTTTAGAGTTCAATAAATGAGTTTATTGAAATCTACACAATTTTAAATGTTTTAAATTACCACCTATGTCAGCTTGTTTTTAACGTTTGTGAACTTAAGAAATGAGTTAAGTCAGAAGGAAATTACAGTTACCGCTAAGCTACCGTTACCGAAATAACAGCAAATACAGTTACTAATCCTAATTAGCGTTTTCGTTACATTTTAACCTTTAAATCGGTATCCAACCTTGATGCATTTATATCATAAGACCATAACTAATACAATTAAACTAAGCGTGCCAGTAATAATGGTATTTCCCATAATTTTTGCATTACCAGAATTTTAATGAACTGAATATGATTGTGCAGTATATATAAGGTAATAAACAAAAAAATTTACTTTATCCTGTATAATTTAACAAAAAAATCAAGAAATAATTTATAAAATTAAAAAATTTAAATTCTACATTAGAACAAATCTAAATAGGCTGCCCATTTTCGTAACTCCTAATATGCAATGATTAATAGGGAGGATCTAAAGAATTGTGTTCATGTTTTTAAATCCTTTGTTTGTTTTTCCTAACAAAGACAAATATATTATTTTGCTGCGTCAGTGAATGAATTTAATTTTATTGTAACACATGTCATGTCCTTTGTCCCAAGAGCGACATTACAGTGTGGTGGGAGGGAGTACTTAATTAATTGTATTATTTTTATAAATAAGAACCAAGTACAATATTTAATTAGCTATTTACTAAAACAAGGCATGTGCTTAATCAATTAAAATTCGAATCAAAACAAATGCACAAAAAAACAATTAAAACTGCGTAAAAAGTTAATATATATGAAATTCAGAAAAAAAAAAATACTCCCATAAAGTTAACACTTAGAGACGTGACACTCTTTATAAACAAATTTTATTTACACATACATATGAATGCTAGAATAACAAAATACATTCTCAACACTCATGCTCTAAACACATAGACTACTGCAGGCTACCAATCACAATCTGTCAAAATTAAAATGCACTCGTTTATATTTAGAGGATTATTTTGACACCATCACAGCTACAAGGCTACACGACCACCGTGGCCACTGTAGCCAACTTAAACTAACTTCTATTTACGTAGGCGACAATGAACAAATTTAGTGCTGTTAACATAATGAGAAATGTGAAATAAATGACAGCTTAAAATATTTTATTTAACAAAAAAGAACATCAAACACATCATAAATTGTTATAAATGCGTTAACAATCAAGGGTTTTTTAACCAATAAATTTATCTGTTTTTACATTTGTATATTTTTTTTTACATTTTACATTGTTTTACATTTGCATATTTTGAGTTTTTATAAAAATTAATTCTTTGAAAGTGGCACCACTGAAATATGTATTTCAACAACAATGTCAGCTGGTTACAATGTTGCTGTCGTTTTCTATATAATTACGTAGCTGACTACAGAGTGACGATTGCTGCCATCGGCATTTGTAGTTGTGTAGCTGTGTAGCCTGCTGCAGTCTATGTATTTAAAGCATTAGGTTATTGACATTTAACCTTAGTCTCTAGTTTTCTCTATGAACACTCCATCAACCCATAAAACGTCACATGCGTACTGCACTTTTTTTCTTAGTAATAGTGAAATCATGGCTTGAAAGCATATTCAAGCTAAATTCTTTTTTGGTGCTAATTAATTTTAGGGATTTAAGGTAGATAGTACTTTAATACTTATGTATTTGTGATGCATCATTCATCTGTAAATGTGAAAAATTACTGAGTATAACAGCAATTTAGCTTAACTGAGAAAATTCAATTCCGTTATAACAGACCCAACATACACCAATTTATTCTAATACATCATTATTTAGAAAATCACACATGATTGGGTTAACCAATAAATCTAATTCCTTCAATCTACATGTTCATAGAACTTTATTTCAATTATGTATGTACACAGATAATACAGATTCGTTGTAGCAACCGATTCGGTTGCACACATAGAATTTTTCGGTTATATCAACAGAAAGTCAGTTGATAAAGAAGAATTTTGGTTGAAGCAACCAATTTTTTGTTACCCCTTCGAAAATTTTGTAGCCACAACTGATTCACTAAGGTAGAATCATTCGATTGGCAACAAATTCGGTTGCTAACACGAATCTGTTTTCTCTGTGTATGTACAACGATTTTGCTGGTATTTATTTACAACGTAATGTGAAATGACACACAAATATTGTTATTTTTAGGTCTCAATCTTAACACAATTGGTTAATTCACAAGGTCTCTTATCATGTCATATTGTCATAATGTCCTTGCAAATAAATTGCAATTGGACGGTGTCGGATTAGTGGAAATTGGACGGTGTCGGATTAGTGGACATGGCCTATTCCATATACATTAAATAGTAATTATTGAATATCTGGAGAACTATGACAGCTAAAGCCTCTAATGAGGCATGAGTTATTTTGTTTTCATTGTACATAGATGATATAAAAATGTGTGAGCTCATATTGTAAGCATACCAGTCCGCTGTTATGCTAAAAAGGAAAGGGATCGGAACAGTGTGTGGGGACCCTCCCATTCAAATTAAATATTTATTATTGAATATCTGCAGAACTATAATAGTGTGATTCTCAATACTTTGCATGAGTTATGTTGATATCATTCTATGCAGATGGGATAAGAGCTGTGAGCGTAGAACCTTCAATGCAAAGTAAATACAGTGCACTCGCGGTAATGTGAACTAATTAAAACCAAGGGAGTTCATGTTAGTGAAATTGTTCACGTTAGCGATTGTCGTATTTCATGGAAAAAATATAAAATTTTATAATATAAACCTGTGTTTTACACGCTTGAACGTGAAATTCTTTTATTATTATTTTCATTATTGAAATATAAAACAGAAATTATTGATTAAAATGCATTACAAAACAAAACGAGATTTCGAGAAAATATACATTGAAATAAAATTACAAAGCAAATAAAATTACTCATACGTTGCCATACAAAACACATTTTTAATATAAGGGGATTCCCGAAACTTTAAAAATCGAATTTAATATATGTATTTGTGTTGTCTACATGCTTTGAAAATAAATGCAGTGAAAAAAATTGTTCACGTTATAGAGCTTTCTGAGTTTGTTCACGTTACAGAGTACTCAATGTAAACAAAAGCTTGTTCACGTTAGGCGGTGTTCACGTTACCGTGAGTGCACTGTAGTTATTTTCGAATATCTGGAGAACTATTATTGTGAGAGTCTTCAAACTCTGTATGAATTAGTTTTCTATCACTGTAAGTAGTTGGGATACAAATGAGCGAGAATAAACAATGGACGGAAATATTATGACACTCATATGACGAATTTAATATCGACTAAGTTTATCAGTTTTTTTTATTTTACAATGATTGGGTTAAGCTAGTTTATATATGATTTTGTTCCTAACATTAGTTACAGTACTTATATTATTAAATTATAAAAACAATTTTTATCCTAACTTAACAAGAATTTTTACTGGAATTCAAGTTGAAAGCAAGTATAATTCAAGACTTGAATTACAGTCAAGCAATTGAATTATAGTTGTATCACTTAGAGCTAGTTTCTGGGATAAAGATAATCTTAATTCTTCGTTTAAACCTAGATTAAACTAAAAATTGTGTTTCTCACTTATTGTTTATTTAGTATATAATCTAGGTTCAACTGAGTATCATTGGCGAGTTAAATAAAATGCCAAAGCACAAACAACTGAAATATAAAATAAACAATTCAGCACAGCAGCTCTTTGTTTGATTTGCTTTATTAACATCAATATAATTTTTAATATACATTTTATATACTTTAATGTCACTTTTTCGTTTACAAAGTTAAAATTTGCATAAAAAGTTATGTACGCGGTTGCTTTTTCTTATAAAATTTAAAGTATTGCCATATTTATATGAAAAATATTGAGGAATGCACATGTGATTTGCCGGAAATGTATGGCAATGCTAACAAAATTGACAGACGGTAATCTAGTAGTGAGAAACACAATCATTGGTTAAATCCCGGCTAAATATATTTCAGGTTTAATATAACAGCGTGTTAAGCTGAGTTTAACTGACAAGTAAGAAACTAGCTCTTAGACTTTATATCAATAGCATTCTTTAGTAAAAAGAAAACATAAATTCAAGCCATATGTTTTTTGTTTGAAAAATATTTAATTTTTTCAAACATAATTTATATTTGCATTCAAATTAAATTCCAATAAAATGTTCAAGTGCTTTAATTTTTGGGGCTTTGGGTAACAATTCTTATTCCCTTAAATGATAAAAAAATTAATTGTGGACTATTTTGTGGCTGTTCTATTGTAACTGGTAAATGGAAGGTTGGTCCCATTATAGTTAGCATTTAGGTATCGGAGGATGGTTAGTTTACAAAAAACCGTTTCCTGGACTGTCTCTTTGTAACTAATACATGAATGAGTCCCTAAGAATGAGTCAACTATTAAGAACAGACAATTAGATAGTATCTTAGACAATTAGATAGTATCTTAGCTGTATCTTAGCTTCCGCCTAGGACTCGTACAAGTATCCAGTTAGGTAGTATTGTTAGTTAGCTTGGTAGGGCATTTGACTCTATGTAACCGGTTGGCGAATACCATACATTGAATACTTTGGATCAGCTATAAGATAGTGTCGTTGTAATCTGTGCACATGTCATTCTTATACAGGGGATTTTAAATCGATTATATATGATATGTAATGCATAACTAGTTGCCTTTTACTGAGTGTTCGCTAAACGCGAAAAAAAAATGTTTTTTATACCCCACTGCACCATAGTGGAGAGGGTATATTGGATTTGTGCAGATGTTTGTAATGCCCAAAAATATTAGTCTAAAACCCACCTTAAAGTATACCAATCGACACAGAATCACTTTCTGAGTCGATTAAACGATGTCCGTCCGTCCGTCCGTCTGGCTGGTTGGCTGGCTGGTTGTCCATGTAAACCTTGTGCGCAGAGTACAGGTCGTAATCTTGAAGATATTTCTATAAAATTTGCTACATATAATTTTTTCTACCCAAGGACCAAGTCTGTTGAAACTTGCTGAAATCGGTTCATTATTTCACCTAGCCCCTATACAAATATGCTCCCGAAATTGGACTTTATCGGTCATAAATGTTTAATTTATATAGGTATCTACACAAGTTTTTCTCCAAATAAGTTTTATATATACGGAATTCATGTCACCAAATTTTATTCTGATCGGTTCATAATAAGTCATAGCTCCCATATAAGGCCTGCTGCCGATAATCACTTTAATGAGCATAAGTCTCCTAGAAATGTTGGTATACACATAAAATTCAACATAAATAACTTTCATATAGACATTAATCACACCAGCTGATTTCATGGTGATCGGTCCATAATTGGTCATAGCTCCCATATAAGGCCCACTTCCGAAAATCGCTCACGAATATAAATTATTGATATTTTGAAAGAAATATGTTTTTGCTCATTTGCTTAGTGTAGGGTATTATGTGGTCTGGCTTGACCGACCATACTTTCTTACTTGTTTTTTATTGAAATGTCGATAAATCTACACATAAATCAGAAATACAAAATCTTTGAACTATTGTTTATAAATTTCAAAGAAAAATCTAAAAAATTACCCAATAAGTATTTATAACCTAAAAATTCAAGCACTGGAAAATATAGTTGGAACTTTACTTACATTTGTTTTCAACTTGAATTCCAACAAAAATGCTATTGGGTTTTTTCATAAAATTATTTCATTGATTTCTTATTATTTTCAATGACGTCATGACTTCCGAGGGTGATATTAAACAATAAGTAGCAGAAATGCAATCAGTGAAACTCCATCAAAGTGCATACTAAATTGACTATTAGTAAGGTTTCTAATTTCCTGATTTTTTTTTTTTTGCATTTCCAGTAATAAATATTTGATCTATTAAAGGACTAACATACATATTTTCAAACTATAGATTGTATTAATCCGCGTTGAAACCCTACTGTATAATGTCCTTGAATCTCGCCTAGAGAATGATAAAATTGTTTGTATGTGACGCCATTATTTTAATGGACTTTATGGTGCCTACAATATGATTATTTTTCTTGCTAGACTTTTACTTTTCTCCACCCTTGTTGCTGTTTTTTGTTGTGTTGTTTTTGTGTTATAATTTTTCCAAGAATTCATTTATTTTTGTTATACTTGTGTACTATATTTTTTTTACGCTTGAAAAAGTTTTGTGAAATGTTTTGTGTTAGAATTGAAGATGAACCAATTTTAGCTGCCGATGATGTCATCGTCATACACATTTTTAGATTAATATACAATTCATTATAAGGATATCAGAGAGTATGTAAATATGTACTTAAATACCATGTGTATATAATATGAAGATTTTAAAAACATGTTTATTTTTTGCAATGTTTTGAATTCATAAATACATACATATGTCCTATAAAGAAACTGCAGAGGAAAGGAAGGTTTTTATTAATGACTTTAAATATTTGTATTGTTTTATATCAAGTTTCGTATAAGACTTCAATAGACTACATATTGTTTGAAATTGTTGTTTGCAAACACAGATTTGGCAATTATTTAGAGTAAAGTCCATTCAAAGGTTCGATAGAATTAATTCTTAATTCCATTTTCGAAATCAAAATAACTGTTATTTTTTAATCATTCCGTTGATGAATTCATTAAGTATTAATTAATAGGCTTAATTCCTCTCTACTTCAAATTTATTAAATTAATTCCTTTGAGAATTAATTCCTTATTGAATCATTCAAATATTCTCTAATTCAAACCCATTATAAATTTAAAAATGTGTTGAATGATTAAATTTTTCTTCAATTCAAATCTATTAAGAACTTTGTCATTCCGTTTGCAATTTCCACAATATAATTTTCCGACCCTATAAAATATATATTCTGGATCCTTATAGATAGCGGAGTCGATTTAGCCATGTCCGTCTGTCTGTCTGTTTAAATCAATTTTCTGAAGACCCCAGATATCTTCGGGATCTAAATCTTCAATAATTCTGTCAGACATGCTTTCGAGAAGTTTCCTAATTAAAATCAGCAAATCCGTCCATAAATAACGAAGAGATATGAGCAAAAATCTGAGACAACCTCTATTTTTGGCCTATTTTTTATCTATATCTCTATTACTAAGTCATAAATATAGACAATATGGATATCTAATGATAGATATTTTAAAATCCATTGCAACGATGTATATAAAGCTATAGTAAGTTGGACCTACAATGGTTCATAATCGGGAAAACTTTTTTTTAACCCGAATTTTTTTTTTACAAAAAACTTTTTTTTGTCATAAATTTTTTCCCTAATAAATTAAAAAAAATAAATTTTTAAATTAAAATTAAAAAAAAAAAATGGAAAAGCTTTAAAAAAAACAGCTAACGAAAAAAAATTTAAGAAAATTAAAAAAAATAATTTTTTTTTTTTAAATTTTATTTTAAAGGTTAATTTGGTGGAGGGTATATATGATTCGGCACAGCCGAATATAGCTCTCTTACTTGTTTTCAATTCATTTTGTAAATGATTAAAAGCTAAACAAAACTGAATGAGGACAAAATATTTGAATGCAATTTGTTATGAACTAATTCCATAATGAATATATTCAACGATGAATAAATTCTATTTAAATAAAAGAATTTGAATGAAGCGAAAGAATTAGATGTTAGGAATTGATTTGGGGAATAAATTGCAGACATTTTTTAATTCCGAATTAAGATTTTTATTATTAGTTCTGTACCGAACTTTATGTTATCTATTAACGTTATTCCAGTTTAAATACATATGTCGTTAATTTATAAAAAATATTGTCTAGACTTATTTAATTATTACCCAACTAACGGTCTTGTAGCATATAAAACTCTAACAGGTGGTTTTTTATTTTAGTGTTATTTGGTGAATTTTATAGTTAAAAAACATGCAAACATCAATTAAACAAATAAATTATAATACATATATGTACATTAGGGGCTCCGTCATCTAAAAATCAAATGCTAAACATTTGAGCAGGTCCAATAGAATAATATAAGATATAAATTGTTCTTAAGGCATTAATTTCATATATTTTATATTTTTTATAATTTTAAGTGTTGGTTGGTTGGTTTACGTGGTAGTTCACTGCGTGCAAACAATCAAGAAGAGTCGAATGGACCCCGTTTTGACAAAACCAAACCACTCGTCAGATGTAATGTTGTGAACATCGTAAAGTATTTGAAAAGTCGAGTTTGCTAGACCCAACCTGTAGCCGTGAGATATCTCAGTAGGTCGTTTAGTTTAGACCCGGCTACTTCACTAAGGTTGGTCAATGTGTAGTTGCCCATGAATTTATGCCTCATGACACTCAGGGCTGGGCATTCGCAGAGAAGGTGGAAAATCGTTTCCTCTTTTTTTTCCTATCCTTACAGCTACGACAGCGGTCGTTAAAAGGGAGTCCCAGACGATTGACATGCTTGCCTAACATCCAGTGTCCCGTTAATATTGCCATCAACCTTGATATATCTCTTCTATTACGGGTTATCAGTTGCATAGTACGTTTTTCGTTAAAAGAGGGCCACATCAACTTGGCCACCCTACATGTGTCTAAATTCTCAGCCTTTGTAAGAGAGTGTCTGAAGATAATACCTTTAATAATCCCCAGTGGAATTGCTACTGAGACCGCATTGGAGATGTCTAAGGCAGATCCCATTCTGGCTAGTTCGTCTGCCTGTTCATTGCCATAGTGCTCTATGTGCGCATGGACCCAAACCAAAGTAATGTCAGATAGACTACCTAGCCTTGACAGAGAGTTCTTACATTGCCTGACTAATGAAGATGAGATTGTATAGGCCTTCAGTGAAAGAAGTGCCGCCTGACTGTCGACAAAAATACCTACATTGCCGCGAGTATTATGATCATATAGTGTATTACAAGCTACCATGATTGCAAAAATTTCCGCCTGGAAAACACTACACTCATTCGGAAGACGGTATGAGATGCCTAACCCAAGTTTGTCACAGAAGACGCCAGAACCAACACCACAGCTCATTTTTGAACCGTCTGTATATATCCTGGTGTCATATTCGTACACTAGATTACCCCACTCACTCCTGAAGGGAATTAAGACCTTGAACACCCTGTCAAATCTGTGTATGGAGTAGTAAAGTCAGAGGGTTGGAAAACGATTGGAGACAGTAGGCTCAGAATCCGCGCGTGGCCATATGTTCTCGATCTCCAACATCCTGATGTGTGAAGCCTCGCTGCGCTGCTGGCAGAGGTGGATTCTGAGCAGTAGGCTCAAAATCCCCACGTGGCCATATGTTCTCGATCTCCAACATCCTGATGCGTGAAGCCTCGCTGCACTGCTGGCAGAGGTGGCCATTATGTGAAGCTCTATTGGCAAAGGAGCAGTATAGTGTTCAGTGTCTGTGAAGGACTAGTTCTTAATGCGCCTGTTATATAGTTGGTCTACGACATATTTCCTTTTAGTTGCAGTCCACCATACAAAAGATCCATAAGTAAGAATTGGACGTACTATAGCCGTATACATCCATTTAACTATGCTGGGACTAAACCCCCATTTTTTACCAAACATCTTACGAAAGGTGTAGTAGGCCACCATTGTCTTCTTAACCCTCAACATAGGGTATTCAGTTTCCATGATAATTTAGAGTCCAGTATAATACCAAGATATTTTGCATTATCTGAAAGGGGGATTTCGCAGGTTTTCAACCGCGGAAGTTTGAAGTTTGGAATCTTGGTCTTTGTCGAGAAGAGTAGAAGTTCTATTTTGCTTGGATTCACCCCAAGGCAACTTACCGTGGCCTAGTTGTCGAGCAACCCTAAAGCAATGGACATAATATCAGTGATCACATCCGGAAACAATCCTGATACGAGTGTCACCACACCGTCTGCATAAGCGACAACTTTTATCCCTTTTCTGTGTAGATCAATGAGAATCGACTTAATAACGATAAGCCATAGTAGTGGAGAGATTACCCCGTCTGAGGTGTGCCTCTTCCAACTAGCTTGGACTTAACGCTATTACCAAGATTTGCTGTAACTATTTCAGCATTGTTACTAACCAGTCATTGATATATTCTTCAACGGTTAGTAAGAGCTTACTGAATTGCAAGAGTAGTTACATTATTGAAAGCACCCTCTATATCCAGGAAGGCTGCCATTGTGTACTATTTAAATTCGAAAGATCTCTCTATAACTCTTACGATCTCATGCAGAGCTGTAGAGCGACCCTTAAGGTAAGCGTGCTGACTAATAGAGAGTCGTGTTGTACAGTGTAGATGTCTAACTTTGCTATCATGGGCAGTTTTGACCCCAGATATGAAAAACATTGTACTTTACTATATATTCAGTAATTCCAATCGAATTCTGTGATAGTATGTGGAACCGACAAAATTACGAATCTATTTTATCTGTGTAGGAATCAGTGTTTCCAATTTAAACATTTTAATTTTTTTTTTTTTTTGCAGTTACTTTTGGGAGATTTAATTGTAGACGTATTTTTACATGTTTTTTTATACATAATTTAAAAAATTGCATTTATAATATTTAACTTTGAAGTTATATGATTTTTTATTTCACTAGCTATGAAAATTTTCAATATAAAATGTAAAGAAAATATTGTTAAACAGTAAAACTAGAAGATAAAGGAACAGGTTAATAATTTTTTTTTTTAATCGTAAAAGATATTTTTAAATATTAGGAACATTTTCAGAACTAATTGCAAAATAACTATGTGGAACGAATGTAATCACAATCATTTCAGATTATTTAATGACATCGTTCTACTAATGACGTCGCAATTACTTCTAGAACCAGTACTGTCGAACACAATAGTCATTATAAAATTGTTGTGCAGAGTTTTCTAGGAACCAGTTCTTTAAGACTTGTTATATTTGCATCCCTTAACATCCAGTAATTTTATTTATGTTCAACAAATTATTACAAATTATTTGGTACGCGAACACAACTAGTACTTATAAGATTCGAGAAAATGATTTTCCCAAAAAAATGTCTAATACTTTTTTTGTGATTTGAGGTAAACACGAATTTTTTTAATTTTTTAATTTAAATTTTTAATTTTTTTAGATGTCGCTTTGATATTCAAATTTAAAAAATAATTACCAAAAAAAAAATGTATGTAAATTCCAATATGAATTTTATATTCCTAATATAATAATTTAGTTAATTTAGAGTGAAATTCAGAAAATTTTAAGCTACAGTGTTTTTAAAAATTACAATCACGTCCCAAAATACTTAGTATCGAGTATTTTATTGTGTCGATCAATACGGTATAATGACAAAAACTGTCAAAATCACATCACTGATTGTTTTTTCATTATTCTAAAAATTGCAAATAAAAACAAAAACATTTATTTGCAATTTTTAGAATAATGATTTGTTGAATGCTCAATTTTTATTCTAGAACACTCGTACAATGAACAATTTACAATTATGTCTAGAAAAGAAAATACTGAACGTAGTATTATTTTTTTTTATTAAAATAAACAATTTGTTATCTTTATTTGGCAAACAATTAAAAATTTCAAGTATAAAAACATATTAACCATAGTTTTTGATTACTTATATAAAAATGAGGTCACAAAATTTCTATGTATTTCAAAAAAATTATCTGTTAATTTACATCTAATATATCTTAATTAAAACATTTGCTCGATTCTGAAAAAAATAATGAAATAGAATTTGAATTAAAACGAAATGTCATATAATTTTTTAATAAAAAAAAAAAAACAATTTAATTTTAACTTATTCAAATAACTGTTGGAATTAAAAGTAAACGTAAACCATTCTTGAGAAACCCCAAAGACTCAAATTATCATATTTCATTTATGAGACAATTACAAACAAGCAAACATTTTCGAATAACACCATTTCCTATTAAATTTAAGATATTTTTTAGAAATTTAAAATTTTTTTCAAAATTTACGATATTTATTGCTGAGATTTAAATAATATTTCAGAATTTTCCAAATATATTTCGTTTATAATTTTCATTGAAATGTTTCCTGATATTGGCCCATTGTGTATTCGAATTTCGAAGCCGTTATATATGTATATCGTTGGAAAGGTCTTTCATTTGATAACCATTGTCTATGTATATTTGGGTGGCCTTTATATAGTAGCTGTTTGCACATTATACGAATTAGAATCATTAACTTTTGGATAAAAGTAGTAAATATTAAAAAATCCCTACTACAACTTGGTAACAAAAAAATCCAATTTATTTAAAATTTTTTTTAACGAAATTTAAAAAAAAAAAAATAATTTTTTTTTCGATTCTGATAAATGCTAAATGACTAGAATTTGTACAGTTGCACCTATTATGGGTTGATATGTGGACCGATTAAAAATTGGCGGATTTCGATGAAATTTTTTTCACAAATTAATTAATTTTAGATTACTAGGACATTGTTATGTTTTTTTACAATTTCAAAATGTATTGTTATGTAAATCCAAAAAGTAAGAAGTCAAGTATTAAAGAATGTATCAAGAAATGTATTAAGATTTTTCCATAATACAACATTTGTTTGGATTTTTGTTTTTAATTTGATTTTGTTTTATTTTATTTGTAATTTTTTATAAAATTTTTACAAATTTTTTTTTGTAAGGACTGAGATCGAAAAATTCTTAACATACAGTTTTGAAACCCTTCTATTAAGGTTTTTATAGTGCTTTCTGTCACTTTGTTCGAACAGGCAGTTAATCTCCGTTTAAAATCTACCACACTTTGGCACAACTTTTTGTGCTCTTCATTATTCTTTTAACTGGCCTTAGCTCGATGCAGTTTGGAGGATTTGGCTCTCTTGATACAAATACCACATTATCGTTCTTGTACCACTCAAGACCTTGCTTACCACAGTTTCCAAATCAAGCCAAAAATAAGTGGACACATTAAGAAGTCTTATGAATGGAAGCATCATCTTTTATAAATATTCCATGATGTAAATACCGGTATTTATAGAGCCCTTTATAGCAAATGTTTGGCTTCTCTTGCAGCAACTGCATATTGCTTGCCAAACCAAAAACTTTTTGGGAACATTTTCTGAGCTACTGAGCTAACCGGTCTGCTTTCCTACCGGATGTGTTGGGAGCTCTTTTGAAAATGCTGTCTATTTATTACCTTTACAAACATCATGTGGACCATTTCTTCTACCTGAATCAGGTTTTATATCAACGGACAAGTTCACCTGGTACTGTTAAATAACTTTGGACACAGTTTGATGACCTTTGATTCTTTGGGTTGGGTTTTGTTAAAAATATTTAATAATTTTAGTACGCACTTTTTTCTGGTCACTCATTTTAATCAGATTAACAACAAATGAATATAATTGACATAAAACATAATAACTGACATGCTTTACAAAGGTAAATTGATAAAAAAAAAAAAAAAAAATCAAATAATTCTTGGGTTATAAGTTTTAATGAAAAACGTGTGTTAAGAATTTTTCGATCTCAGTCCTTATTATGGTCTATAGGCCCTGATAATAATATAATGTATTGTAGTGTAAAACCCCCTTCATAAACTACATACAAGAAATTTTAAAATACAAAATGTGCAACGTCGAAACGTTGTCAGATTTTACAGAAATGTTCAGCATTTGGTTTTAAGATGACGGATGACAAATTTGGGGAGCATCGAAAATCGAAATGGTGCAAAATTAGGGCAATCCCTAAAAAATATGTTTTCCGAAAGTGACCCATTGTCGGTCCGATATTATGGGATATTCAAATTAGTTTGTAAATGACATAGTAATCGAAATATATAGTAAAATAGGTAATAAATAGGCTGATTTTCCTGAGTGTAAATAGCAACCGAACCAGGACAGTACCTGATATATTGATGTACCAATCATGTTTGAACATTATATGGGGGCTTCGGAAAGTTGATTTCATCAGACATACGTACATTAAATAACTCCGCTATCTATAAGGATATATTCAAATAAAAAATGTGGATATTACAAACAGAATGACAAACTTATATGTTTACCACTTACTTATATGGTGAAAAGTTAAAAAATTATTAGCGATTTATCGCTAAAAATTAAAAATAAATTTTCTTTTTTTCAGTCTAGTCTACAATCTGTTTTAAAATTGTCTGAGAATATAAATTTGAGGAACTATTTTAGAAACACTATAGACCGCAAACACTTGACTCTAAATTAAAACTATTTATATAAATATAAGTACTCGTATAGTATATAAGAAACAGTAAAAAGTTTTAAAATCATATTTTTAAAGTTATTAAAATATGCTAATTTTATCTACATTTTAATTGTAAGAAATTCCCAAAATTAATAATTTCAGTTGCTGGCAGCAGTATTAATTGGATTTGGAATATACGTAATTTTGACATATGATACAAATGAAATTGCCTCGATAGCTGCATATACTTATATGGGAATTGGTATTTCTGTATTTGTGATTTTACTATTTTTAACCGTTGGCGCCGCAAGAGAAAATGTCTGTTGTACTATAACGGTGAGTTAAAAATAAGTTTTACTACATTCATATGCATATATTTTTAATTTATCCATTCACATCTGTTTTATTTATTATATAATCTCATAATATATGTATTAATAAATAATAATAAATTATATTTTTCAGTTCATAATTTTAATGCTTGTGGTCATTCTTGTGCAAGTGGTGTTTACATTTTTCTTAACTAGAAACGAAGGAGATGTTTCCTCGAATCTATCGAATACTTTAGATGCATCATGGGAAGATGAACTTAAAAATCCTGGTGCCATGTCGCATTATGAAACTTGGGTAAATATTGAAATATTTAGGCGTCTAAATTAATTCGTATCAATTTTTTTGTTTGAAATTTTTCAGTTCAATTGCTGTGGTCGTGCCAGTCCTCAGGATTATATAGTAAATGATCGTTTACCTCCCGATAGCTGTTTCAAAAATAAGGAATCCTCAATTGTAGAAAATCTCATCGAAACCGGTTGTCGTATTAAATTTGAACAATACTGGTCAAATTTATTAAGAGCTTTCAATATTGTTGCTTGGGTTTTAATTGGTTTAGAGGTATGTGTTATTTGACTATTATTCACTTTCTTTTATATGCACACATTTGTGAATTTTTAATGTAGCAAGCTCTGTATACAGGATGTTTCAAAGGATACATTTTTTTTTATTTAAATAGAATCAACAAAACTCAATACATTAGGCATATTTATTATGTATTAATTACAAAACTCTAAGATTCTTCTTATTTATAGAACATTTTCAAACATGTTGCAGCTGGTTTGGCTGGCAAACAGTTTTTCAAGACTTAGTTTACGGTTTCTGACTGTATTTCAAAAATGGTTCGGACGATACTAGCTATAAGATATGTTCATGTGGAAGCATATCGACAAGACGGATTTTTTAATCCGAAATTATGATTATTAAATAATTGAAATGTTTTGTTTTTTCTAATAAAGTCAACAAATTAAGATTAGTTTTTTAAAAAGTAATAATCCGACACCTCAAAGTATCGGTTCACAATCACTTTCTGAGTTGATTTAGACACGTCGAACATAGGCCTTTTGAAATAGAGCTTTTCCGTTTATATATGCCTTTAGAATATTGGAATCCATAGCAATTTAGATATACATAAATCTTACTGCTAAATTTTGTAAATATCGATCCATGATTAACGATGTACAGTAGGGGAATTAATCGTTGTGTATAAGTTTTAAAAGGATCTTGTAGACCAACGGGGTAAAATTAAAATTAATTTTTTTTTATATCTGAATCTCAAATCCATATTTGTTTAATTTGCCTTTCCGAGCCATTTTGTTCTGCATATTGCCAGTAATGGGCAGTCGCATAGAACATGTTCAGAGGTTTCGGCATGTAGTCCACAAAACCTACAGTGTTCATTCTCAACGTTACCTAACAGAAATTTGTGATATTTTAAACCCCAGTGTCCGGAGAATAATCCAGTAAGTATCCTCAAGTCACACTTTTCGAGCGAAAGCAACGACTTTGATCTACGTCTGGATAGGGTAATGAATCGTTTAGACTGTCTTAGTCCTGGTAAGTTACCTCAAAAATGGGCAAATTCCGATTCAACCCAGGAACGAATACGTTTCATAGTATATCCACGAGGGATGCCAAAGAACGGTTCAGGACCTATAAACGAGCGTCGTGCGTCCCTGTTGGCAAGACAATCAGCGCGTTCATTACCAGCATGTCCTTCATGACCAGGTACCCAGTACAATGTAAGTTTATTGTGTACGCCGAGTTCATTCAAGGATGTCCAGCAGTCCATGACAACACCAGACCTCACTTCATATGATGAAAATGCTCTAAGAACAGCCTGACTGTCAGACATAACAAATATTTTATTATTCCTAGATCTCCTTCTTAAACATTCATTGGAGCATATAAGGATGGCGTAAATCTCCGCCTGAAATATTGATGGGAATGTACCCATTGGGATCCTCATTTGGAAATTGGGACCATAGATACCAGCTCCAGTGTCACCATTAGACCGTTTGGAAACATCAGTTGGTGTCATATGGTCCGATATTGCAATACTAGGATCATTTTCAAAGATGCCTAGAATGCGCATGTGCCCAACCAGATCTCCTGGCATTACACGAGATATCCCCGATTATCTGGATGCACTCCTATAGGCCTCCTCCATTACCAATATATGTAAGGGTGGTATGTGAAGGATTGCTCCCAGAGCATGAGTGGGACAGATCCTCATGGACCCGGTAATAGAGACACAGATGAGGCCATATACCTTGTCAAGTAATGCTCTCGCAGTCACCTGTTCCACCTTTTTCCACCATGTCAAGCCAGCATATGTTATTATTGGCCTTATAACCGTAATAAAAGGCCAGTAAATCATCTTCGATTATAACCCTCACCTTTTACAAAAAAGACGCTGGCAGGCATATATTGCCCTAGTGGCTTTTTTGATAGTGTTGGATAAATGAGAATTCTAAGTGGGAGTCCTATCAAGTGTAACCCCAAGATACTTTACCTCATTAGAAAACCCTATAGATGACCCATTCAATGTAGGCTCTATGAGTCTAATAACTCTCCGTTTCGTAAATGGTACAATAATTGTCTTTGCTGGGTTAATGTTCAGCCCCCTATCTAATTTCCGATATTGTTACGTCATCGCACCCAGTAACAGAGATTACTAAGTCATCGGCGTAACCATATGTGCGGAAACCTAAGTTGTTAAGTTCTTCTAGAAGTTAATCGATAACTAGGGTCCACAAAAGAGGTGATAGTACGCCACCTTGTGGACAACTCCTTGTCTTCGACGATCCTCCTAAATCCAACTTCTGAACCCTGGATGACAACATTTCATAGCACTGTATGACGTATAGTCGAAAGCACCCTGAATGTCAATAAACGCACAAAGCGATATATAATTGCCACCTATGGCCTTCTCAATTAGCATCGTCACATGATGAATGGCAGTCACAGTAGATTGATATGCAAACTGGAAGCGGTGTATTGGATTCATCAAAAGATAAGTTTCCCTTATATAACTATCGAGTAGTTTCTCCATCGTTTTTAAGAAAAACGAGCTGAGACTAATTGGTATATACGACTTTGGCAATTGTTCAGATTTGCCCCCAGCTTTAGGTACAAAGACCACTTTTACCACACGCCAAGTCGTTGGCACATGACAAGCCAGTAGACTATATCTGAAGATTCTCGATAATTGAGGGACAATAATGTCACCTCCTCTTTGTAGAAAGCATGGATAAATTCCATCCGGAAGAAGTTTATGCAAGAGCATCTCAAAAAAGAAATTAAAATATATGAAAGATAAAAAATATCACTTTTTAGTGGAGCCCATTCATAATGTTGTAGAGAGTGGTCTAAATCATCATGAGATCGTAATATTTTTATATTTCTCAGGTTTTAATTATCGTTTGCAAACATTTTCGAAAAAACTAACAAATCTTCATTATCGGTTTTTGTTAGTGGAAGGAAACAAAAATGTTCGACAAGAAATATACCCTTCACCAAATTATATAGGGGAAATATTTTGTTTTTATGAATTCCTATATATGTGTAATATTAAATAATTTATTTTTTATCTTTTCAGTTGCTGGTGACTTTCCTTTCATGCTGCCTCTGCAACAGTATTCGCAACGATCGCAGACGTTCATTTTATTAATAGTTATTCTACATACACATACTTAGCTTTAAAGTAAACCCGGTTGCTTTTTTTTCGAAATGATTTGTAATCTTTCACATTACACACAAACATTAAACAATTAATTATGCAGTAGTCCTTCCTCAATGGTGGATCATAAAGTGTGCCATCTCATCTAACAAAAATTCAATCCTTCACCATACATACGTTTTGTACCAGTGAATCGCGAAATTGAAGCGATAAGCAACACATTTAAGATTGTCCGCCTCAAAAGCGGGAAATTACTGCAATGTATTTATATTTTTGTATAGTCATCATTTTGTATTTAATAAATATTTAAAACAATTTTAGTTATTTAATGTTTTTAATCTGTCCGTTTTTATAATTTTTATTTAATATACATGTACCTATTTATAAAAAAACAATGTATTTTTTTAAATAAAGAATAAAAACTGTTAACGAATTAAATTGAAATAATTAAATTCATTTCCATAATGTATCAATTATTATCTCTCTATACTCAATTTACACTAATTTAGACCCTAAAGTCCATATCTGGCTAAATATATCATAGTATTGAAAATTATATTCCATTTGGGATTTAAACAAATATCTTAAAATATTTGCAAGGTTGGCCAGCGATTCAAAACGGATTCGGTAAGTTTAGCGGTAGGGGTATTTCTGTTATTTCAGTAACGGTATATTAATGCTAACGGTAATTTCACCTACAAATAAATTGTTAATAAAATTTTAAAAGTAAAAAATTAGTTGACAAAGTTGATCATATATTATGTTTTAAATTCCATAGATTTCAAAAACTCAATTATTGAAATCAAAAATTTGTATATACATATATGTACAGTGGCTCACAGCTTATTTCGTGTAAGGAGTGAGATCGTAAAATTCTTAACACACGTTTTTCATTAAAACTTTTAACCCAAGTATTATATGATTTTTTTTTTTATCAAGTTACCTTTGTAAAACATGTCCGTTATTTTGTTTAATGTCAACTATTTTCATTTGTTGTTAATCTGATTAAAATGAGTAACCAGAAAAAAGTGCGTACTAAAATTATTAAATATTTTCAACAAAATCCTACTTGGTCCTACAAAAAGTTGACAAAGCATTCTAAGGTCTGCCGTCAATGTTTGTAAACAGTACCGGGAGAACTTGTCCGTTGATAGAAAACCTGGTTCAGGTAGAAGGAATGCTCCACATGATGTTTCTAAAGCCAAAAAATAGAAAGCTTTTTCAAAAGAGCTTCCAACTATTTGGTACGAAAAGTTAAAGCCAATGCAGGTTCAAAAACATACAAGGCTCCAAAAGTTCCTGACAGGAACGCTGCTAAAAATTTAGAGGCCAAAAGCAGAGTACGGGAATTGAAGTCAAGTTTTATAAAAAAATATTCTTGCTGCATAATAGATTACGAAACGTATGTTCTGGCAGATTTTTCGCAACTTCCTGGTCAAAAATTGTAAGTTGCTGATGCTCGAGGGAATGTTGAAGAAAAGTTTAGGACCCAAAAGCAGAAAAAATTTCCCAAAAGCAGTTGCCGCAAAAGAAGCCAATCATTTGTTACAACGGGCTCTATAAATACCGAAATTTACACCAAGGAAGGTTTACAAAAAAGGCTGCTTCCATTCATAAGACTTCATAATGTGTCCACTTATTTTTGGCCTGACTTGTCATCCTGTCACTATGGTAAGCAAGGCCTTGAACTGTACAAGAACAATAATGTGGTATTTGTACCAAGAAAGGCAAATCCTCTAAAGTGCCCGATGCTAAGGCCAGTGGAGAGATATTGGGCTCTTGTTAAAAGAGAATTTAAGAGCACAAAAAAGGTGTCCAAAAGTGTGGTAGATTTTAAACGGAGATGGACTACCTGTTCGAGCAAAGTGACAGAAAGCACTATAAAAACGTTAATGGAAGGGTTTCCGAAAAAGGTTCAAAATTAAAATAATGTTGATGATTAAACTGGAGTTATAACGATGTGAGGACAATTTTAAATAAGGCCTGTTTGTACAAGTTGCGACGTGTGCTTTGGTTCATTGTCCTGGTAAAACCTAGAATCGTCTCTTATACCCAATTTCTCATCACCTAGCAATAAATTATTTTTAAATAAGTTAAAATACACTTTTTTGTCCATAGTATCATCCATAAATACTAAATTTACGACCCCTGCTGACGACATGCATCCCCACACCATGTCATGGCCTCCACCGTGTTTAACAGTGCCACGTAGATTTTTGGGTTGCAGTTCCGTATTTGGTTTTCGCCAAACATATGACTTTCCATCAGACCTAAAAATATTGAATTTGTTGATGAAAGCAAACATTACCTAAAATAAATTTGTGATACTTTTATTACTTTCGAGCGAAAGCAACGACTGGGATCTACGTCTGGATAGGGTAATGAATCGTTTGGTATATTACCCCAAAATGATGAGGCTCTAATATCATCCTGGCTATCAGACATAACAAATATCTTAGTATTCCTTAATCACATTCTCCGCCAGACATATTGAAAATTGGGCCCATAAATACCCGCCCAGTGTCACCATTAGCCTGTTTGGAAACATCAGTAAACCACACTTGATCAGCATTTTCCTGCCACCATGTCTGATTTAACCACTCGTCCCTTTCAGTTATAAGGACCCTAAACTTCCTATGTAACACCATAGTTGGTGACATATAATTTCCAAAGATGCACGGGATATCCCCGATAATCTATACTCCTATAGGCCTCCTCTATTACCAATATGTATATGTACGGGTGGGATGTGTAGGATTGCACCCATAGCATGGGTAGGACAGGTCCTCATTGACCCAGCGATAGACCTTATCAAGTAATGATCTCGCATTCATCTGTTCCACTTTTTTCCACCATGGCAAGCCAGCATATGTTATTATTGGCCTTATAACCGTATTAAAATACCAGTAAATCATCTTCGGTTTTAACCCCCACGTTTTAGCAAAAAGTCAATGGCAGGCATATATAGCCCTAGTAGCTTTTTTGAAAGTGTTGGATAAGTGAGAATTCCAAGTGAGAGTCCTATCAAGTGTAACCCCAAGATACTTTACCTTCTTAATCTCCGAATCTCAATAAACGCACATAACGATATGTAATTAGCATCTATGATCTTCTCGATTAATGTCGTATTTTTTTTTAAGTTTTTTGCGATTTTGATGAAGTTTTTTGATTTTGTATGTTCACAATTTTTGTTTTTTATGGCTCAGAGATTAAATCAAAATTCCGAAATGTTTGCAAGATATGAGCTTGAGAAAATGATCACATTTTTGCAAAAATGACACCGAGGTCCCAAATCTTTGAGGCCCATAAAAATGTGCATGACTTGGAGACACAGGTCTTTTTTTTGGTCTTTTATCACGTAGTGGTGTCCGTATATGGTTATTTTTTCATGACTCAAAAAATTACACACAATGTAAGCAAACTGGAAACGTTGTATTGGATTCATCAAAAGGTATCTCTTATGTAACTATGGAGTAGTTTCTCCATCGACTAATTGGTCTGTACGACTGTGGCAGTTGTTTAGATTTGCCCTCAGCCTTAGGTATAAAGACCACTTTATCCTCACATGATGACACTTTTTATTTTATACCCATTATTTTTCAAAGCAGTCCTTATTTCCTCAGGATCTACACAAGAGTAAATACCGATTTGTTTTTTTTTTATTGGTCTCAAATTCGGTAACTACTTTACGAAAATCGTTTTCATGATTTCACTGAATTTTAGTCTCGTTTATATTACCTCGTTTAAATGGCATAACGTAAAAAGAATTATATCTTTGAACTTGGGTAATATTGAGAGTCAGCCGTATCTTATTGGGCTACGTCCTCGCTTGAGTACGGTAACGTACCTTTCAATTCCCACTTGGATTTGTGGTTTTTGTGCACTATTTTTGGTCTGTCCATTTTTGTGTATTGCTCCTATTCTATGGTTAATTGGGTTTGTACTTACTGTGTATGTTTTTATTTTTGAATTACTGGGCATACTTTCAGGCGCAACCAAAAGTTTACCGTTACCTTATTTTAATCAACAGCTGCCAATAACAAATTTTCTTTTGTTTAACAAATGCTATTCGTAAACAAAACGGGGGACAATGAATTTGATTTGGCGGTCAAATACAAGCTATCATCAACTCTTGTATTTGTGTTATCTTTAGAATTTTCTTCCACATTCATAGACACATATGTACGCATTTCTGCCGTTTTAACTAAGACTGCGCTCACTATAATTTGTACTTGAGAAATTCAAAAGAGTAATCTATGTGTGTCTTATTGCACTTGTGCTCTTTATTGGTGGAAAATGAAAAAATGAAAAAAATTTGTTTTATTTATTTAAATATATTTTCGCGTTAAAGATATATTTATTATATTTTTTAAAAACAAAACGAAATAATTGCGGAGATAGAAAAAACACGTTCGTTTAGCTTAACTTCACGAGAATGAAATGAAGTGAAATGATGAATGAAGTTCATCTCAGCTTCCTTCCAAGGTTTCAGAATGGGAACGTGTTCCTTGATCCACTGTGCTGAATCGTTGCCCTTACAGTTAAAAACAAGCCAGTCAGGTTAAAAAGTGCAGCCTGCTAATTGTGGTTTTCTACTCAACAATTTTGTCCAGGACTGCTGCTTATATAAGCTTTAACTTTGTTCTCCAGCCGAATTATTTGAGCCACATCGCTTTATGAGGGTAGAGAAGTTTTTATTGTGGCTGTGCTTTTGTTAGGATGTATATCATCTGGAATTGCACTAGCTACTATTTTAGGGGGATTCGGTTTCTCAGGAGTTGATGCGTCTGACCTTCCTCTCTTTTAAGGTTTCGCAGTTCACTTTGACCTTCTTTCATCAGACTAAGGCACATTATTCTTGCCTCTTCGATGTCCATGTCTTGCTCCATATAGACGTTTGCGTGCAGCCCCACATAATTTTGGTCTATTGTTTACGTATTTTGTCTGTTGCGCCGTGTCAACGGTATTGGCGGATGTAGAAGGTTGCGTGTTAGGCGTTTGGTCCAGTAAAGACACTTCCTCATCGTTGAAATAGATACTCCAGTTGATTCGGGACTAGAGTCCCCCAACACCAAGGTATCATCCATTTCTTCTGTTAGAGATTTAGGATTATGAGATCCTACTACAGGTCCAGTAAGGTCCATAGCGACCTGTACTGATTATATTCGATATTTATTTTGTTTAATTTGTCTCCCATCTGTAAAGAAATATAATTAATGGAGAGAATACAGAACATCATACAACAGAGCCCCTTGTTGTTGATGAGCAAAAAATACAAGCGGATAATGCCCTTGTTAGGAGACACATTAACGTAACAGGCTTTTATCGAGCGTCCGCTCTATATGATCTTCCTTTGGAAAACGGAGACACCTCGTGTAGGCGCAGCAAACGCTGTTTGCCTCTAAAATGTATACGTTATTTTGTTTAAGAAATTCATGTGTTGTTTTGAATTTTGGTTATAAATTGTTTATTGTTGATAGTAAAAGTTTAAAATTTTGTACACATACATACACAGTCTTACAAAAGATTACATACCCCTAATATATTTCCTCTTTATTAATAAATATTTAGTTAAGAATTCTATAATTACTTTTTTTATGCTATTTCGGATTTATTGAGATAAAATAAACACGAAACTAATTTATTTTCATTAAATTCTACTAAAAAACATAAAATAATTCATTTTTTGGCACAAAGCTAATTTACATAAGTTTACATACGGGATAAAAAAAAAACTTAAAAAAAATTAAATTAATATTTTGTGTGGACTCCTTTGGCTTAAATTACAGCAGATAATCTATTTGGCATGGACAAAGCCAATTTTTTTTTATTTCTGGAGTAATTTTGCTCCATTCTTCCATCAACGCTTCTTTGAGTGCTGGAACTGGTGTTACTTGTCGATTTTTTAGACCTTGTTTTAAAATATCCCATAAATGTTCAGTAACATTAAGATCGGGGGACTGCGGGGGATGTTCCTATTTGTTTTTAACGTTATATAGAAGCCATTCCTTAAGTAACTTTGAAGAATGCTTCGGATCGTTGTCCTGGAGAAATATTGCGTTGTCCTCCAGATCTAGAAGTTGGACGCTGGAAAGGTATCTATTCTTTAAAATATCGATGTACATGGCCTTATCTATAGTACCATCGATGAACGTGAGCTTACCGACACCATTTGCCGCCATATATCCCCAGACTATGACTGACCCGCCTCCATGTTTTACGGTGCAATTAACATTTTGTGGTAATAACTCTGCATTAGGCTTTCGCCAAACTTTTGTTCGTCCATCACCTCCAAAAACCATAAATTTACATTCATCTGTCAATATTAATCTCTCCCAAAATGTAGGGTCATTTACATGAGCATTTTCGTACTTTTGGGCATATTCTAAACGCTTCTGGATATTCACAGATCTAAGTAATGGGTTTTTTCTGGCAACTCTGCTATTGTACCCATTTCTCTTGATACATCGGCGAACAGTCTGATCAGAAACGGTAATATCTAGATTTATTCTCATTTTCCGGTTAAGTTCGACGGCACTTAGCTTAGGATTTTCTTGAATGGAACGTATAATATACCGTTCTGTTGGTTTGTCGAGAATGCGGGGAGGCCCACTACGAGCTTTGCTTTAATAATTTCCATTTTCTTTGAAATTTTTTATTATTGTTTGGACTGTGGTTTTACTTAGATTTAATAAAATTCCAATTTCAATAAAAGATTTGCCATCATTTCTCAACTTAATGACGGTTTTTCGAATTGGCTCAGAAATTGTTTTGCCTTTGCCCATTTTCTTTACTAAAAACACTTTTTGATTTTATTTTGCCAGTGTGATCACTTTTAGTGAAAGTAAACTTTCTACAATGATTTTACGCAAAGCATCATAAAAATTGTAGCGGAAATTTTAACGGTACAACATTTTTTTTGCAGTGTATGTAAACTTATGTAACATTAAAAGAACACCAATTACTCGTGTTTTATTGTTATTTATTTAAAATACCAACAAAATATTATAAAGTATGATGGAGATACATTTTTTAAGTGCATTAAACAAAAATGTAGTTACAACTCTTAATAAAATTATATATTTTCCAAAAAAAAGAAAAATTTCGAACGTATATAAACTTTTGTATGACTGTGTATGTAATATGATGTAGTAAATCATAATCAATAATAAAATCAATTTCGAATTTATTGATGATACGGTGTTTTGCATATTAGGTGACGATATATTTAAATTCCGCGGTGGCTAGGAGAGTGCCTCAACAGGTCCATTAATATCGTTGATCGAGAATCGTACGTTTCTCGAGGAGGGTTTTGAAGTGTCTATGACACTTGGTATTTTATCCTTTCCAGATACTGGAGTGACCCTTCAGTATGTAGATCCAGTCTCCAGTTATGTTCAATCTAACGCAGTTATCAGCGCCAGCTATTACAAAATTGGATCCACTGTAAATCAGTGTAGTATTACCAACAGTGACTGTGGTTGTCATTGCACCTGTAATAGAATAAGTATTTTTCCCGGGAATAAACAAGTTTGTAATTTTGACTATAGGACTATATATTTATTAGTTAAAAATTCTTAAGGCCGAAGCATTATTTTTTGTGTGTAATATGAATTAAAATTATCATGAATAGTAAGTTTTGTACGATTATAACATTTTAACCAAATATATTAACTTTTGCAAACATTAAACGTTTCTAGATATTCACGAATTCGTTCAAAAAATATAAAGTTTTTCTTTTCAGTGTATTTTAACAATTACACCTATAAATGTTGATAGAGGAGACAAAAAAAAAAGACGTTTTTGAAAGTTTAGATCTGAATATCATTTGACGGGGGGTTAATAAATATTTTAACATAAGCTGATAGTTCAGATAGAGTTCAATGAATTGGCATCATTTTAGTTTCACTTAACCAAGTGAGAAAAGTGATTGACGCGGACAGTTTTAGAATGCTTATGTACCGGAGTATAAAATTACAAAATGACATTCGTGTCATAAGAAAAAAGTGTTGAAAAATATTTTTAGTCCGTATGAATTTCCTGGTCTAAAATCGTATTTGACACTGTTAGGTCAGCTTTTCCCGTTCTAATATATAGATCGAAATTAACTTGTAATATAAAATAACTAGATTGTTTTCCAGTTGAAAAATAAAGCAAAATGAAACAAGTAAGAGAGATATATTCGGCTGGCCGAATCTTATATACCTTTCACCAAACTTTACTTCAAAATAAAAGTTGTTGTAGATTGTTAGTATTTTCTAAATCTAATTTACTTGTTAAATAAATTTGTTTTTGAACATACATACATAGTTGTTTTGAATTTTATATTGAAAAAAAATGAAAAAAATTGGAAAAAAAATAAAAATAGTGTCGAAAGAAAAAGTTTGTTTAAAATATTTAAAAAATTTTGTTTGTTTTTAAATAAAAAAATAAAAAATTGTTGCAATAAATTAAGGGTTGTAAAAGATCTAAAACATCCTTAAAGCAATTCGTGATAATCTTGCAAAACTGTGTTTGTTTCTACATAAAAACAAATAAAACTATTCAAACATAAAAAGAATATAGTAACATCAAATAACCTGAAGAAAAAAAATTCAAATATTTAAGATTTTTCATAAGAAAACATTAACTTGTTTAAAAGGAGTTTTTATCAAAAGACATACAAACAAATGAAAACATGCAAATCAATATAAAATTTCAAGGTTGGCAACCGATACCGTTATTAATACCGATACCGATTAAATACCGTTTAAAATTGAGTACCGGTATTGATACCGATACCGAAATAATTATTTCGGTAAAATACCGGTATTCAAATACCGTTTCCCTTAATACCGGTATCATACCGGTACAATACCGTTATCATAACGGTATCAATACCTTTATTATACCGGTATCAATTGCAAATCAATACCGGTATCATAAAGTTTAATTATAATTAAATTTTGCAAAATTGTTAAAATTACATAATGTCTAGTTGTGTCTTAGTTGTTTACTTACATACCAAGGCGAATTTATAGCAGGTGACCTCAGAAGAAAGCTGATTATTTTGTTCACTTGTATAGATAATTGGATTGTCAATTCAAGCAAAAACAACAACAGCCAACTTTGACAATTCAATTATCTTTTAACAAAAACAAAGTATCTGTTGTTTTGACATATTGTATTTTTTTGTAGCTCTTTCATATATATCGATTTTTTATAAGTTTTTGTTAGGTTTGATGTACTTAATTTTTATACCGGTATAAATACCGATATATTAGTTTTATACCGGTATACCGATACCGATATAATTTAAATACCGTTACCGATACCGAAATAAAAATAAAATTAATACCGATACCGTTATTCGTTTCGGTTGCCAACCTTGTAAAATTTTCACAATTTGAAAATATAAAAAAAATTATTATTTTCATATGAAATAAACTAAACAAAAACTATAAAAAAAAACAAACTTTGAAATTTTGAATTTTGAATAATAAATGTGAATTATATTCTTATTGAAAAAAAAAAAAAACTATCAATGACCATTAAGATGTCCCAAGGAGTGTTTTAAACTCAGAAGCCGTTGAATTATTTGTTTAATCAAACTTTGTTAATTTTAGTGTATTAATTTAAAATAATTTATTTCATTTAAACAAAAATATTGTATTTATATGTAAGTGGTGTAGCTGATATGTACATATCAACGATGGACCCAAATATTATGTAAGTTTTTTTTACTAAATAACTGTGTTTATAAATTTTAACTTGGTTTATGATTTTAACTAATTAATTTTTGATTTTAATGAATTTAAATTTTAAAGAAATAATTTTGCATTAAATCTAATTTAATTTTGAAATATTAATGAATAATAAAAATGTTATTTTGTGTTTAAGTTGTTTAAAATGAAGAACTAAGTTTCAATTATTTTGAGTTGTGAGATTCATAGGGATAAATGGGTTAATTTGCAGTATGATAGTTTGCTAAGGGGTTATATTTAAAACTTGGTCGAAATATAACCATGGTGATAGTTAATTATCATAGGGGTGGGTGTTGACCCAGGGAACATGAGATCTGTTTCCCAAAACAACTTGTTCTAATTATGATGATTAAAACCCTTAATAATTAAATTTAAAAAAAAAATATCATAAAGCTAGCCAAACCAGTGACGTTACAAAGTTTTAAATATTTTTAGGTAAACAAAATTTATTTTTTTTTGCAGTTGTTTTTATTAATTTTAAAAAAAAAAAATTTTCGAATGTCTTTTTATTTTTTTTTAAATTTAAAAAACTTTTTTTTTAAATTTAAAATTTTTTTTTTTTAATATTTAGCCAAAAAAACTTTTGCTGAAAAAAAATTCGGGTTAAAAATTGTTTCACGATTTTTACCCATTGTAGGTCCAACTTACTATGGTCTTATATACGTCGTTGCAAAGGTCGTTGAAATATCTATCATTAGATATCCATATTGTCTATATTAATGACTTAGTAATCCAGATATAGGTAAAAAATCGAGGTTGTCCTGGTTTTATCCTTATATCTCAGCCATTTGTGGACCGATTTTGCTGATTTTAAATAGCAAACTTCTCGAAAGCATATCTGACAGAATTATTTAAGATTTGGGTCTCGAAGATATCTGGGGTCTTCAGAAAATTGATTTCAACAGACAGACGGACAGACAGACAGACAGACATGGCTTAATAGACTTCGCTATCTATAAGGATCCAGAATATATATACTTTATAGGGTCGGAAAATTATGTTGTGGAAATTACAAACGGAATGACAAATTTATATATACCCTTCTCACGAAATTGAAGGGTATAAAAAAAACAAAAAAAAAACGAAGAACATAAAAATACAAATGTTAGACCTTGTGAATACCAAACATCTAAAAAGTCCAATATAAGACTCACTGTAATGCACATAAATTAGGTAAAATCTGCCTTAGATTAAATCTCCACAGTGCATTTTTAAAATAACAAAAGTCCCACGGTTATTGAATACCTAAAAGCTAAATTTTCAAAAAAAAAGTTATTTCCGATTTAACCGCCATTAGAAAAGCTTTAACTGAACAATGTTGCCATTTACAAGTGGGTACATACTCGTGCATATGTCCATATACATGTATGTATATTTAGTTTGTAAAAGCTTTGTTTTTACTGTTAAGCTTTTGATAAGTTTAGGTTCCATTCCACTGTGTTCCCAGACAACAAAGAGCTTGTTTTAACGCAAAACAAAATCGCCACAAGAAAATCAAAACAAATACAAACGACTAAAAAAAGTTTTTTTAGTTTATTTGCATGCGGCGAACGTTACGGTTAAAAACAAAAAAAGAATCAAAATTAAATAAATATTTAGGAAAATACTAACAACAATATAAAAAAAAACGAAAGAAAAAATAAGCAAATTGGCAATTGAGATTATTTTTAAAATTTTCTTGAACAAAAAGAAAAAAACACGCACAGTTCAACAACAAACTCGGCATTTTAAAAGTGTGTGGTGGCGCGCAAAAAAAAAACCAAAACTCGAACTCGCAGCGAATAAAAAGAAAATAGGTGAAAAAATCAAATAAATAAAGAAAAAAACAAAATTAGAAAAGAAATAATAATTTTCTTTTATTAATTAAAAGAAAATTTTATAAAAATTTATAGAAAATCATTTTATTTATTGTAGCACATTATTCTAATTTTTAAATTTAGTGTGACATTTGTGTTTCAAAAAAAGAATTTTGTTACAGTAAATTTACAGCAATAAAACTAACAAAAACAACATGGCATGTTCAACGAAAACGTTAAAAATATTTGCACTCACATGGGATTTTCTATATGCAGTAAGTATATCTAGATAAATATACATATATATGCATCTACTATAGATGTCACTCGTACTAAGCATATCTATCTATCTATCTTAACTAATGAATCTAAATATTTTGGAAATTCGTTTTTATTATGGCAACCAACCGACAGTAGTCCTATGATGTGCTCATCATTTATATTTAAAGTTTTATAATTTTATACATATTTTTTTTTGTTTTACACTCATTGCATTTTCTTCATTTTTTTTTAATATAAACGTAGAGGGCTTTGCAAATATAAACAATATTTTACGTGCCTCCCTACACTACGGATAATAGATACTTTTGGTTGAATTAATGATATGTCTACTAGAAAACTTTCAATTGTTTGCTTTAACGGAAAGAAATCTTAATATTCTGAAATCTTAAAATTATTACGTATTTTGCAAAATTATTCAATGCCAAAGTAGTTCACCCACTTATTCCCACGCATATATTTCGTATTTTCTAATTTTTTGATATTTACATATGTTTAGCATTAAATGTGGGACATATTGAATGAATGATACATATTTTGTATTACACATTTCAGAGCCGTTCTAGACATGGCTGAAACCGGAAAAATTAAAGTGTTTTGAATTGACGTACTTAATTGTGACGTAAAGTAGAGCTTTATTTTATAAATTTGTTAAATGAAACAGGAAAAACTTAAACTCTTTTTATTATGATATTTATTAGTTTGATTATTATTTTTTTGATGTTAAAATAAATGTAGGCGTAAAAATGGTTAATTATGCAATTTTGGTAAGATATAAATTTAAAATTGACAGCAATAAGAGTTACGACTGGTAAATTTTCAACTGACCTAGTAGAATTTGGTAAAATGACATTTTTAATACGAAAGTTATTGACTTTGAAGTTTCTCTCGATAATATTATTTTCTTGAGAAAAATTAGCTTTAAAGTTGATTTCGGAAGCTAAGTATTAATATTAACTTATTATTACTACGTTTATACGTAGCCTATTCTCTCTCTGTTTATAAGACACTTTGGTTACGGAAAATTCTTGTTTTTATGTCATGCCGGATGGTAAACTTTAATAATTTTGTAGCAATGTTATTGGAAATTATGATACATTTTTTATATTTTTAAATGAAAAAATTAAAGAATCTAAAATTCTTGTTTGTCTTATCAAACTACAAACGTTAAAACATATGGCAATGTTTAAAATTTTATTTGCAAATAGTGTCGTTAATAAGGAATTGTTTTCGTGAGTTTATGCGGCAAATTTTTATAATTGCAATGTTTTTTTTTTGCGAATAAGCTGTGCGTATAAACGTAGTATATGGTCAATTTCATGTCATAGTACGTGACATTTGTACGCCTATAGAGTGGAATAGATTTTGCACAAATATGAATATCTGAAAACTAATTTGGTCTTTATGTTCCATTCACAGGGTACTACATTTTAAAAAAATAATAGGTCCTTTCGAAATATTGTTGTCCAAAATATCGAGCGAAATAAGGGTATACCGTACGTGACATAAACGCGATAATTTGCAAATAGTGAGAGGCGTTATGCTCTCTTTTAATTTCTTACATTAAACCAAATATTTTTCCTTTACCATCCGTCATATTTAAATAAAGACAATCTTTGGATGATTTTATAATAAATTCAATGTAATATCATACGTGACATACCGTACGTGGCAGATTTTTCTCTCATAGTAAAACAATATATATTCTTTACATATATGTATACAAAAACTAAAAAAATAAATAGATAATATATAATAGGTTTCAATAAACAATTTGATAATAGCAAAAAAACAATCAGAGTCAAATTCATTTCACAATACATGCTAATTGGGAGCTTAGTTTTCGCTTAAAACATACCAATTAAATATAGTCAGTTTAAACTATTATTTTTGCACTTAAAATGTTGTAATATGCTCTAAATACTTTCACGTAGTAGTTAACATTTTAGGGTTTTCTCCTATTTAAATCATCTTGAAAAAAAGTTTCACGGGTTTTTGTTGTTTCAGTCGTGGTAGTCATTCTCGTGGAATTGCCCATATATTAACAATGATAGTTCTAAGAGACTTATGGGAGGTCAGATTGTATTTTGGGCCCTTTGGGTACTGAAACTTACAACTTATAATTATTGACTATGTTTTTATTAAACTTATTAAAGCCGAATACTTTAATTATACCGATATTACTAAATAAGATATTTAGGAACTTTATAGTGAATAAAAGACAGATCTTTATACACATAAGTAGAATTTGATACTGTGATCATAAACCAAAGACCACAACATTTTGTAGATTAGCTTTTGTTTATACAAAACTTATTTGTTCCGGATTTGATAAAAATAAAAATAACCTTTGTCTACCGTGAACAGCCTTTTAAGTTGGTTATTTTTAAATATTGAAATACTTGAAGTTAGTTTATTGAATGTATATAATTTGCTCTTCATTAGATGCAAATTTTAAATGTTTTCACATATTAAATGTTTTCACATATATTGTTGCAACAAAGTCATAACTTAAAATCCGTGTTTTTTGAACTGAGTAATACAAAATATGCGCAGTTCTATAGTCTTTCATATAGTTTTATCAGTTTTCAAAAAAGTCAATTATTTTTTGCGTGAGAGTGTTTTTTTGCCGTAAACATCAAAATCAAAATTCATGTTTTCTCGTATATTTGACAAGAAAAAACAATATTTATCGTTAACAGGTATTCCGAATTAAATTTTACCGATTATTTTCTTTAAAAATAGTCGATAGATAACGAAATTTGTCGGTAGGTTAACGACAAATAAAATGTTCTAGTTAAGCCATAATGAGAAATCTTTAACTTCAAACAGTGAATATTAAATTCGATAAAGCAACCGATATTTTTCGTTACTTAACGACATCGGTAGGAAAGTATAAAAAATTACAGAATTGCGGTACAGAATACAAACAAATAAATTAAATTCAAATCAATTTTTTGAAATAAATTTGTGCTATTTTCCAACACTAGAAATTTGAAGATAAAACATAGGAATGGGTTGGACAAAGTTGGTTATATTTTTCAATGAATTTTGTTGTTGTAGAAATAACCCCATAAGCACATAACCCGATAACTAGGCAACCGTGAACAACCTTTATAGAAATAAAAATGTAATAAATTTAATTACAAAATTGTTTGTATAATATTATATTAAAGTTATATAGTATATCAAACCTTAGTTAAAAAAAATTGTTATCAACAGTAATTTACCTAGAACATTTCTTAGTAATAAAATAAAAGGAAGGACGAGGTGGGATAAGATTTTATTGAAGACACATTTCCTATAAGTTGCCTTTAAAGATAAGCATAGTCATTAGATGGGATTCCATGGTATTTTTTCTGCAAGAACCTTAATAAAATAGAACAATGAACACTGTGGTAAATCACATATCTAGCTAGACAAAATAAAGAAATGTCTGGCAATATTCCTTCTGATCATTAAAATCAGCTTCTCCATACAATAGGTAACTGTAATTCATGTTTTGCTTTTATGTTTTTAGCTCTGATTAGGAAAAAGTAAGCTTTAAAGCATGAAACAAAGAATACAGATAGCGCATTCACGTCAAAATTTTATTGTTCTGCGCATGTACGTCACAGTACACAGTGGTTTAGAAACTTTTTTTTTTGGAAATAATTCGGTATCTCGGGAACTATTGGAGATATTATTACAAAATTTCACATGGTTAGAGCTGAGGTGTTTTTGAGTTGAATTACATTTGTTCAGCTTCCTAGGGGTAATACGGGCCAGTTTGTGCTCCCTCAAAGTTGGTCACCTCGGGTCTCAAAATTTTTAAAAAAATCCCCAAAAATTCATTTATGATCCGAATGAGCTGAAATTTAAAATATAAATAGTCCTTGAGAAGATCTACAAAAAATACGCTTACATGTGTAGGTTATCTCCTTCAGTTGAAGAGATATTTAGGTTTATTTATTTTTTTTTTTTTAATTTTGCTCGATTTTTTTTTGTTTTTTAGATATGGCGGCCCTACGGAGGGTCGAATTTTTTTTTCAAAATATCAACTATATTGGCAATAAAATTCTAAATAAAATAAAAATAACTTGGTAACAGTTATCTCGTCCGTGTAAAAAGTTACACGCATCCAAAGTTGGAACATGTAAAATGGGCCTAATTTTTTACGATTTTTCCTAAAAAAGTCCCTATATTTTTTCTTTTGTAGAAACAAATTTTCTTTGGGACTATATACAATTTTTATATGTTCCGGAAAGAAAACTTAATGCAAAAGCATTTAAAGTAAAATTGGGCTCACTTAAGCGGACACAGTATCCCCCAGACCTATCCAAACTTGGACAATTTTAAATAAAATATTTAGGTTTCAGTAAAAAATTCTAAAAAGGCAAAGCACCGATCCTCGAAAAAGTTCCGTATTTGTATAACCCTATATGTTGTTTAAATACTTAGAAAGTTGTTTTACTATCACACGGTAAATAGCGTCACAGTAGGCACTTTTCTAAAAAAACTCAGTTTTTGGAACACATTTTCCCCGTTTTAGGAATTTCGGTATTTGAAAATAAAAAATGTCAAAAATTATAATGTCATTAATTTAAGGACATTTGGATCTAAATTAGTTCCCAATTTTGTTATGATATCTTTAATCGTTAAAATTTTACATTAAATCAAATTTTATATTTTTCTTCATGGAAAATCACCATATTATAATTTTTTTAGTTTTTAAGGTAAATGACGTTCAAAAAATTAATTAAATTCTTTAATTTTATTAAAATATAAATCTACAAGTCCTAAGGTATTTACCAATATCAAATACTTGTATAAAAAGCCTTTATTTACTCCTCAGAAGTTCTGCAAACCTTGCCCGCTTTGGAAAATTTGTACATTTTTTCATACATTTCATGCAAAATGTTACTAACATATCAAATGTAAATTTTGAATTCAAACTCATACTGACTTAACAGAAAATTTGCTGTAACACATCTTGCATGCAATGTATGAAAAAACGTACAAATTTTCCAAAGGCGGCAAGGTTTGTGGAGCTTCTGAGTAGTAGATATATGCTTTTTATATAAGTATTTGATATTGGTAAAAACCTTAGGACTTGTAGATTTATATTTTAATAAAATTAAAGAATTTAATTAATTTTTTGAACGTCATTTACCTTAAAAACTAAAAAAATTATAATATGGTGATTTTCCATGAAGAAAAATATAAAATTTGATTTAATGTAAAATTTTAACGATTAAAGATATCATAACAAAATTGGGAACTAATTTAGATCCAAATGTCCTTAAATTAATGACATTATAATTTTTGACATTTTTTATTTTCAAATACCGAAATTCCTAAAACGGGGAAAATGTGTTCCAAAAACTGAGTTTTTTTAGAAAAGTGCCTACTGTGACGCTATTTACCGTGTGATAGTAAAACAACTTTCTAAGTATTTAAACAACATATAGGGTTATACAAATACGGAACTTTTTCGAGGATCGGTGCTTTGCCTTTTTAGAATTTTTTACTGAAACCTAAATATTTTATTTAAAATTGTCCAAGTTTGGATAGGTCTGGGGGATACTGTGTCCGCTTAAGTGAGCCCAATTTTACTTTAAATGCTTTTGCATTAAGTTTTCTTTCCGGAACATATAAAAATTGTATATAGTCCCAAAGAAAATTTGTTTCTACAAAAGAAAAAATATAGGGACTTTTTTAGGAAAAATCGTAAAAAATTAGGCCCATTTTACATGTTCCAACTTTGGATGCGTGTAACTTTTTACACGGACGAGATAACTGTTACCAAGTTTTTTTTTATTTTATTTAGAATTTTATTGCCAATATAGTTGATATTTTGAAAAAAAAATTCGACCCTCCGAAGGGCCGCCATATCTAAAAAACAAAAAAAAATCGAGCAAAATTAAAAAAAAAAAAATAAATAAACCTAAATATCTCTTCAACTGAAGGAGATAACCTACACATGTAAGCGTATTTTTTGTAGATCTTCTCAAGGACTATTTATATTTTAAATTTCAGCTCATTCGGATCATAAATGAATTTTTGGGGATTTTTTTAAAAATTTTGAGACCCGAGGTGACCAACTTTGAGGGGGCACAAACTGGCCCGTATTACCCCTAGGAAGCTGAACAAATGTAATTCAACTCAAAAACACCTCAGCTCTAACCATGTGAAATTTTGTAATAATATCTCCAATAGTTCCCGAGATACCGAATTATTTCCAAAAAAAAAAGTTTCTAAACCACTGTGCAGTAGTAAATAAAAAAAACACAATCACACGAATACATGTATTTAATATGGCGAAATTTTGTTTACAGTTTTGTTTACCTTTTTTACTAAATTTGTAGATTTTGTAACAATTTTACTTTAATATTTTTACATTTATATAATTTTGTATGTATATTTATTTCATAAAATACAAGATTTATTAAATATTTATAGTAGGTATATTGTAGTTTTAAGTATAAAAATAAAGTATTAATATAAATTTTAATTTAAAGTCTTGTGCCATTTTCTTTTTCTATTTGATAATTTTTCGTATATGTGCTTTTCTCCATTTTCTCATTTAGAATTTTTAATTCTGCGTCAGACTTACTTTTTTCCTTTTTCTGGATGAGGATTTCGTCCTCTAAACTTTTCCTGTGAAAAACAAGTGTTTATATTAATTAAGCAACGAATTAACAATATTTAATACACTTTTAGACTTTGATCATCCACATCTAAGGAGGAAATTTCCAAAGTTTGCTCTTCTGGCGACTGATTTTCTATTACATAGGTATTTTCAATATCATATGTATTTATATTTTCGATGGACTGTAAAGAGCATTTTTCATTGGACGGCATGATGACAGAGCTGTGATTTTTAAGAAGAAAATCAACAGTTTTTTAAGTTTTTTTTTTTGTTATATATCTAAAATTTATATATATATTTTTCATTCTTAATTACTTACCCATATCATATTGTAGATTATTAGCTGAATCTTCTTTTTTTAAATGATCCATGTAAACAAAATAATTGTCTGCATTAAACTTCTTGCGGCCGCAGAAGCTTATCCACTTCTTTCGAAGCGTTACATTTGTTGGAAAACGGAAAAAACTACAAAAAGAAGCTTTTTGTCTACTACAGTGACGTCACACAAAAACAGCTGATTGACAAACAAAAATAACGGACCTGCGCAATGCATTATCTATATTTCTTTGTTTCATTGCTTTAAAGTCAGTTGTTGTCAACACGTGCATTCAGATTTCAAATAGAAGCATATTTTTTATCTGACTATGGTTTATTATTTTAAAAAGGCTACGGTGATTTTATTGTCATCATTTTTTTATTATTATTAAGGATTATTTCAAAGAAATATATTACAATTTTCGTTTAATTATTCCGATTGTAAGTATTAAAAAAAAAACAATTTTTTAGGAGCAGCTCAGAGAGTGAAAAAAATTAAATATTTCCTTTTATCTAATAAGAGTTAAAGTTGCTTATTCCGGATAGTTACGGCGTAAAACTATATTTGGATTAATCTTTCAAGTATTCACTTTAAGGTAAATCAAAAACATGTTGGGCATTTTTGCGACCGCTATACATTTTTTTCATTTTTTCAGTAAATTTTTTTTTACACATTAAACTCTCAAAATATATCGCAATAAAAAGTTGATTTTTTATAATCATTTATATATTTCAATTAATTTTTTATTTAATTCATAATTGAGAAGTAAACCCAACGCAATTTATTAATTTTGTCCAGTTAGATTTGCAATCTACCACACTGTACAATGGTGAGAACCATAGAGAAACAACAAGAGCGGAAACAAAAAAAAAAAACTCAAACAAAATTTTACTCAAAATAATCGCACATACGAGTGTTGTTTTTCTTTTTACATAGTTTTTTTTACTAATACATTATCAGCACTTAGGTTTTTGACAACTGTGTTAGGTCTTTGACAGGAGAGTTTCCGCTCTATGTATATTTTCTCTATGGTGAGAACCAATAAAATATAAATTTAATAAAAGCTAATTTCAAAGTCTATATAATCTTTGAATTATTGAAACTACAGTGCATTCTCAACTTATTTTTAATTTTTGTAAATGTTAATAATAACTAAATTTGGGATGAAATTGCCGTTACCGAAATGATAGAAAAATTAACTTACCTAAACCGCTAAATTAACGTTACCTAAATAGTACATATTAGCGTTACCGTTATATTATAAGCGTTTTGAATTGATTTTAATATAACTTATTTATATCTAATTTTATGTCGATATTAACATGTATTGATTAAGGGCCGATCTTATTTGGGGTAGTCCTTTAAACATAGAATATAACTTGTACCAAATTTCATCCAATTATTAAAAAAATGCCGAAAAGCTTTCCATGCACAGACGGCTCGACATTGTTAGCTCACAAGTAATTCTGATCACAACATAATACTCGAATATATTTTAAGGTTGGACCATTATTTGCGATGTTATTTATCACAAATAAATAATACGCTCCCAACTATGGTGGTGTAGGTTATACATATTTGTTGGGTAAGGAATAAAAGAGTTTCTACATTAAAACCGATAACGATTGTTTCTTCATTCCACTATTACAAAAACAGTTGCACTGTGGGGCCAATCGCAAAATAAATTATCAGAATTGTTAGTTTAATATCCTAATATATCACGTCTCTGCGGCTCGGCTTAACCGGCTCTTAGGCATTCGGCGTTGGTCTCTGTTGGTTCGTTACGATAACACAATAAACATAGCATAGAAAGTAGTACTATTTTAAAACATTTTTTGCTTGAAAAGCAATAAAAACCATTGTGAAATATTAGGACATTATGACCTTGTGAATTGTCCATATGTTTTAGTCTCGTTGCTTTTATATATGTAGCTGTTGTATCATAATAAGGAGAGTGTTATGCATTTGTATTACTGAATTATCTTTAACGTAAATCAGCATATTAAATCACCTTCAGTTGTAAAAAAATTCGTACATTTACCTAAGGTCGAACCCTGTCGAAATCGGTTTATGATTTCACCTTGCCGCCATAAAAAAGTCTTGCTGGAACGCTCATAAATTTTCCAAATATGCTGCTATTGTAAGAAAATCTAGTCTAGTGTTTTTAGCGATATCAAATTTTTGTGTTTTTCAGGATTAAAAACAAATGTAAAATTAACATAAATAATTTTTCAGCAATCATTACTGAGTTAAAAACTTCTGAATTTAAATTATAATCATTTTTTTTTTTGTCCAAAAGGTCGAAATTACCCTCCATATTACTTTCATATAAAGAATTTCGGTTTTTTTCATAAATTATTTTTAAATTGTTTCTTTAATAAACATTTCGTAGCTTATTTTTTAATGTTTAATCGCAAATTGCTTCTTTGGGTTGATAATTTTGTAATTTGAACCCAAAGATAGACCTCTACCTACTAAGAAATAATAAAAATAAAAACTGGATGAAATTTGTGTACTCTATATTATATATTTATTACTTGAACATATTTTTTTCTATGGACAGGGTATTCAAAAAGTCGCCTCAGACCCAGTTCTATTACTTTTGTTACTGTTTAATTTAACATTAGGAACATTGCAAATTGTAGATACATATTTCTTTGCTACGAGTATTGTCGAACGAAAATAAAAAAAAAAAAAACTTATCAATATCTATTCAAAATATTGTGTATTTTTTAAGTATTTGTTTACGTGCCAACAACAAAATAAGCGGCAATAGAAGCAGCAGCTAGCTGCAACAACAATAACAACAAAAACAACTTATTTTATTAACATTCTTGCCAATGAGGTCTACAAATGTACTCGTCGTCAATACACATAACTATATTGGAGGAGAAGCTTAAAGGTGCATTTTATTTTTTCACTTGTCTCAAACGTTTTATTTGTAATTGTAAATATACATATGTATGTCTGTAGTATTTTATTTAAATATGACTGTATGTATGCAAAGTCTCTATGTGAGTATATGCCGCGTGGTATTTAATAGTAAATAGTTTTACTATGTAGTCATAGAAATTAATTCAAATACATCACGTAGTATTCGTATTTTCTTACATACATGCATACCGTACATTCATTAGATTTATTTCATTCAAATTTAATTTAAATTACACAAATTTTCTTAATCTATCAACCTCACATACAAAAGTTATGGTATTAAAACTTCTTAAGTCATTTATTTGAAATGATCAAATAGAAAAATTTCAATATTGTTTAAATTGGAACATTAAATTATCAGTGACATTTACATCAACTTAATTTAATCGGAAAGTTCATTGTAACTTTTAAAAGGGTCAATTTCAAAGTGGTCGATTAAAATTTAAAGTAGTTTTAAATGTTTTTATTATAATAACAGTTCTTTTTATTTTAACTACATATGTGTGTATATTTTAAAATTTTACTTTAAAATTCTAATACAAAGATACTCGGTGTGAAGTCCATCAGGATTGATGTATCAAAAGAGCAATGAAACACATGTCAAATCGCCTTTTAAGCACCGACATATAAATTATATTCGATTGCTTTTTTAGATTTAATGCATTGGTAGGCAAATAAAGGCATTTAATTTAAATAGCCGCAACAGCATTAAGCAACTGAATGAAGAATTTGTATTTTTACGCTCTATGGTTTGTATTCGGGTTGTGTACGTGTAAATCTTCGTAACCTGAACAATATGAATTTTACATTAAAACCTATATTGGTTTACAATTGGTTTACAATGCAAGAAAGTTCTGATTCCAGGATAGCTTGGAATCAGGATTAAACACCAGATACTTTGAGATGTTCTATAAGACGGGTAAGTGGGACGTTGGCTTGTAATCTTTCTCGAGATGAGTCCAATATCAGTTTTTTCGGGGTTCATAACTTCACACACGTATTTTCCATATACTACATTCAAAGTTCTTGAATAATTCCAAAATACGGGTGCAAATTACACAACCTAGTGGAGTCGCGCGTGGACTCTATAAAAGCAATAAATGTTTGGTACAAGTCCTAGAAGAGTATATGGTCAATTCCATGTCATCGTACGTGACATTTGTACGCCTACAGAGTGGAATAGATTTTGCAAAAATAAGAGGATCTGATAAATAATAATTTGGTCTTTATGTTCCATTCAGAGGGTACTATATTTTAAAAAAGTAATAAGTTCTTTCGAAACATTGTTGTCCAAAATATCGAGCGAAATAAGGGTATATCGTATGTGACATAAAATGGAAGTAATTTTGAGGTACATGTAGAAATATGCGAAAATTTGCGAATCGTGAGAGGCGTTATGTTTTCTTTTAATTTCTTACACTAAACCAAATATTTTTCCTTTACAATCCGTCATATTTAAATAACAACAATCTTTGGATGATTTTATAATAAATACAATTTAATATCGTACGAGACATACCGTACGTGACAGATTTTTCTCATATAGTAAAACAATGAATATTCTGTAAATATATGTATACAAAAATTAAAAAAATAGATTCGGCTGGGCCGAATCTAATATACCCTTCACCAAACTATACTTCAAAATAAAAATTTTAAATATTTTTAGGTAAACAAAATTTAATTTTTTTCCAGTTGTTTTTTTTTTTATATCTAAACATTTTTTTTTTTTCAATTTTAAAATTTTTTTTTAATATTTAGCGAAAAAAATTCGGGTTAAAATTTTTTCCCGATTTTGGCCCATTCTAGGTCCAACTTACTATGGTATTATATACGTCGTTGCAAAGGTCTTTGAATTAGATATCCATATTGTCTATATTAATGACTTAGTAATCCAGATATAGGTAAAAAAAATAGGTAAAAAATCGAGGTTGTCCTGGTTTTTTCCTTATATCTGAGCCATTTGAGGACCGATTTTCTAGATTTTAAATAGCAACTGAGCCGGAAGAATTCCGGAGATATTGATGTATGATTCGTGTATGTAGGGTATTTGGGGGCTTCGGAAAGTTGATTTCACCAGACAGACTTACAGAAAGACAGACAGACAGACATGGCTTAATCGACTCCGCTATTTATAAGGATCCAGAATATATATACTTTATAGGGTCGGAAAATTATATTGTGGAAATTACAAACGGAATGACAAATTTATATATACCCTTCTCACGAAGGTGAAGGGTATAAAAACAATCAGAGTCAAATTCATTTCATACTACATGCTAATTGGGAGCTTAGTTTTCACCGCAATCTTAGCCTCAAACATACCTATTAAATAAAAAAATGAAATATAGTCAGTTTAAACTATTATTTTTGCACTTCAAATGTTGAAAAAAGCTCTAAATACTTTCACATAGTAGTTAACATTTTAGTGTTTTCTTCTTTTTAAAAAGTTTCAAGGGTTTTTGTTTTTTCAGTCGTGGTAGTCATTCTCTTGGAATTGTCCATATGTAATCGTACTTGGGCTGCCATTATTGGAAGCTCCCTCTATCGTGCACGAAAATCCTCTTGATGTAGCTCACAAGAATTAGAGAGAGGCTGGTAGTGGATTGAGTCTAATCGACACTCTCAGATGAATATCAAATTAGCCAGTCTCGATAGGACATGATTGGTCAATTCACATTTTCGATATTAACATCGGTTCAGGACCGATCTTATTTGGGGTAGTCCTTGAAATATAGAATATAACTTCATCCAATTATTAACAAAATGACGAAAAGGTTTCCACGCACATACGGGCCGACATTGTTAGTTCAAAAGTAATCCTGATCACAACATAATACTCGAATATATTTTAAGGTTGGACCATTATTTGCGATGTTATTTATCACAAATAAATAATACGCTCTCAACTATGGTGGTGTAGGTTATACATATTTGTTGGGTAAGGAATATAAAAGTTTCTAAATTAAAACCGATAACGCTTGTTTTTTCATTCCACTATTCCACTAGTTGCACTGTGGGGCCAATCGCGAAATAAATTATCAGAGTAGTTTAATGTAGATTTTTTACAGATTAGCCTCAAAATGTATTGGTCAATTTACAAGGTATCTTATCAGTCATATTGTCATAATGTCCTAATATATCACGACTCGGTGGCTCGGCTTAACCGACTCTTAGGCATTCGGCGTTGGTTGAAGTATCAATGCTTGTGAAAACCCGTGTTGTTGAGTTTGATAGAAATCGAAGAAAATTTTAATGTATTTTTTTTAAATTTTATTTATTTTTGTAAAAGCCTGAAATATATACAGTTGTGTTCAAAAAAATAGGAGTGCGCTTTAATAGAAAACAAAGATCAAATTTAAAATAAAAAACTAAATTTTTATTTAGTTCGTTTTACGTAAACTTAATTATTAATCAATTCTCCAATTGCTATACCAATAAATTATTTAATTAAAACGATATTAACTTAAAATATTTCATTTAAATAAAACTTTTTTCAAAATTCACTGATCAAAATAATAGGAGTGTTGATACACATCCTAAAAATTTGAATGGAAAAGGCACAAAAATTTAAAATTATTTAAGAGAAAGTTTAATTGCTTCAGTATTTAGTTGAGTAACCTCTGTTTTTGATGACTTCGGCACATCTACGGTGCATGGAGTCAATAAGATCCTGGCATCTCTTTAAAGGGATTTGGTGACAGGCATCACGCACTGCGTTCCATAGTTGAAATACCAAAAAAATGTACTTGTAAAAATATTAGGTGGCAACACTCCTATTATTTTGAACACAGCTGTATGTTTGAATGGTATGGAATAATTTCAATTCATGAAAAAGTCGACGGATTGATTGAGTGTGTTTACATTTGCGATTTTTTTATGTTTATTGGGCTGTCATGACAGTTTTAAGCTTGTCATTTTATCAGCCGATCCATCATCACCTGTAATTCAAATACAAGTAAATTCTGATAACAAACAAGTGAAGCATATTCAGTAGAATAGTAAGGTTTCTATTAATACACGCAGAAAAAAAATATAGTTGGGCATTGTTACTGTAACCATTTCAACATTTTTAACAATATTATAGTCACAGTAAATATATATATGATTGTGGTAACAATAATATGATTAATTTACGATTCACATGAATATTTCAACCATATATATGGTTACAGTAAACATGTATATGTTTGTGACAACCATTTATATGATGAATAATTTACCATATTATGTTGCTCTTATATCATAATCTGAGAACAACATATTATGATAAAATTATTCATCATATAAATGGTTGTCACAAACATATACATGTTTACTGTAACCATATATATGGTTGAAATATTCACAGTAATGTCGAATTTTATCTAATTTTAACCAATACCAGTAATTATGAAAAAATTCTTAAATTTCAATAAAGCGTGGAAACATTTGTATCCAATATGCGATATGTTTTTCATATTTTTCTTAGCATTGAAAAATATGATGGACCCATATTCGTAATATTTTTAACAGTTTGCCAGTGCTTAGTGTAGGGTATATTGTAAAAGATTTTCCATCGAGCATGGCGTTCATGTGGATTTGTTTTTTTCTAATTCTTCCACCTTGACCGGTCTTCAAATAAATAAAAAATACCTTGCACAACTTTAAAGAATATTTGCCACTACAAAGTAAAACAGTAGTAGCTGTTTTTTGTTTTGTTATTTATTAAATTGTATTTGATGTTTTGTTTTTCAAATTGCCGCAAACATATTCAACAAGTGGAAACAATCTGCCAAATGAAACACATGCGAGGGGTATATTAGACATAAACAATCAGACAGACAATCACTATGACTGACTGACTGACAGTCGATTCTAAGTTGTAGTTCGACGAGTATTCATTCATTTACTATTTGTATTTTCCTTCAACATAATTTATGTTGAGCGTTAAATTAAAAATTAGATATTTTGTTGTTTACTTGCCCATTTTTCCACGAGTGTAATTTTGGTGATTTTTAAAACAAAAAAAATATTGAAAAAAATTTTATTCGAAAATGTTGTGATTAGATTTGTCAGTTAATGAAATTTATGATGTTGGTTTTTCATACTCAAAGATCTTTGTCTAGTTGTTTGTCAGTCTGCTAGCTTAATAAAGTAATTTTTGTGTGTTTTTTTTCTAACTTTAAATGAGAAAATAATTACAACGAGTTGATTAAGTTGTTAATACTCTTTAACAATAAAAAAATAGAAATAAATTATTACAGGGTTAAATAAAAGCTATAAAATTACATAATATTTGTAGTTGGTTTGGTTTTTATCAGTAATTTCTTCATAAACAGTTGAAACTCTTAAATATAAGTACTTACTATTGAAATGAAATAAAAGTATTTTGCGATGTACATTAGATACTATTTGGCTTAATAATTTGTAATCTATTAAATTGAAAATATAAAAAGAAACATCATTGAAAGATCTGTCCATAATTTATGAATCTCTAACACGCATTTTGGGAAATTGATTTTAAATAGATGTTTGTTTATTTACTACATAATTATTACAATATTATAACATCGAACTTCCTTATTTTATGTCATTATGGAAATAAAAAACAAGTCTTTATCTTACTGTGCAAACGTGATAAGTCCACTTATTATGAAAATTTGTATATAGTGACATGCAAAAGTGCTAAACCTATTTGTTTTTTTCAAATGGAATTGTGTAAAACTATGTTATTAAATATATTGTTACGTTTTTACCTTTTAAAAACGGGGTTTATTTCCTTTAAATAAACCGGATCCTTTTGATTGCAAATAAAAGCAGTTTTAGTGGTTTAAAATTGTAACAACTCTTTATTTATTTAGAATGTACAACAACAAGTGAATTAAATAGTCACTCAGTGACTTTATACACATTTATCAATTCGCAGAAATGTACACAAACTTTATAATGTACAAACACACATGTACACGACAGTTGATGTTAACTCTACAGCGACAATGATCAACTCAACTCACGACTGCCACCTATGCCACTATTTATACACGCGCCATCTATCGGGAATCTTCTACAATGCTCTTAACGGACACACTAGTACATTCGAATTCCGGAGCCTTCGATGTTATTGCCAGCAGCCCAAACATTTAGTGCTACTAATAGACGTGTTTATAAACATGATGAATGTTGCAGGCAGTCGTTACAGACCGTTAAATTCAAATCGCTATTGCACATTCGTAACAATATAATAGCGCCAAAGTTGTTTCAATTATTAGTTTTTTCATTTAATTTTAACCAACTGAATGTATGTACATCATAAATTTCTTAAGGAAATATTTGATAATTTTTTAATTTATTATCATCTCGACTACGAATTTCAAAAACGTTACTCCATTGCATTTTAAGACCAACTTTAGTAAAAGTAGAGACTTGGAATCAAATAACGGCGTTAAAACTGTAAAAATAAATTTCAAAAAATATATAAAAATGTTACAAGTTCACTAGAAAAGGCAAAAAGATAAATAGAAAACGTACTAAATTCTAAAAAGGACTCATAAGTCGCCAACGCACTTCTTTTAATCTGTGATTATTGTGATTTTGATCTTGAAGATGAAGCGCTACTAAACGGTGTTAAGAATCATTCCTAGGAAGTTCATATGTTTTTGAAAGTTGTTTATTGAAATCTTAGGAACATGTTTGTAGTTGATTGCTTGCTTGAATTTTTAACGGTTTGCCACCTGTGGGCCTAAACAGGGGAAAAAGGTAAAAATTAGATTTTTTTTAAGTTTTTTTTTTTTGCGTTTTTGATCTTGAAGATGAAAATCTACCTAACGGTGTTAAGAATCATTCCTTGGAAGTTCACATGTTCGAGAAAGTTGTTTATTGAGATCATAGGTACATTTTTGCAGTTGATTGTTTCCTTGAATTTTGAACCATTTGCTACATTGGACCTGAACAGGGGAAAAAGTAAAAAAACGAATTTTTTTAAGTTTTTTGCGATTTTGATCTTGATGATGAAGTTGTTTATTTTATAAGCCTGAGAAAATGATCACTTTTTTGAAAAATGACACAGAGGGCCCAAATCTTTGGGGGCCCATAAAAAAGAGCATGACTTTGGGCAAAACTGGGAGACACGGGTCTTTTTTTTTTGGCATTTTATCACGTAGTGGTGTCCGTATATGGTGTTGCACTGTGTTATTATAACTCATGCCAAATAAGTAATAAAACAGCATTAACAGATTTCAGTTTATTGTATCTCTTGTAAAATTTGTGAAAATGAACTTAGCACGTTAGCACAGTAAGGTAATGTAGTAAGAATATATGGTCGTTCAAGTCCAATCTTATGATGCTCTACATCCAGTATATACACAATGAAATTAAGAAGTAGCGTTAATATCGACCCTTGACATAAGAAGAGCTACATAACTCAATATTATTTATATCTGCGCGATCCTTTATAATCGCCAATGTAGAGTGGTACACCTCGGCCGCTCCCAAATCCGTCCTTATCTAACGAACTTATGAAAATAACTTAATTTAATAAGCAGTAATGAAAAATTATACGTTTAAATCACATATACATAGTCTTACTAAAGTTTACATATCCCTAATATATTTCATCTTTATTAATAAATATTTAGTGAAAAATTCTTTAATTACTTTTTTATGCTATTTCGGATTTATTGAGATAAAATAAATACAAAACTAATTTGTTTTCATTAAATTCTACTAAAAAACATAAAATTATTAATTTTTTGGCATAAAGCTAATTTACATAAGTTTACATACGGGATAAAAAAAAAACTTAAAAAAAATTAAATTAATATTTTGTGTGGCCTCTTTTGGCTTTAATTACAGCAGATAATCTATTTGGCATCGACATACCCAATTTTTTTGTTATTTCTGGAGTAAGTTTGCACCATTCTTCCATCAACGCTTCTTTGAGTGCTGGAACTGATGTTACTTGTCGATTTTTTAGACCTCGTTTTAAAATATCCCACAAGTGTTCAAGAACATTAAGAACGGAGGACTGCGGGGGATGTTCCAATTTGTTTTTAACGTTATATAGAAGCCATTCCTTAACCAACTTTGATGAATGCTTCGGATCGTTGTCCTGGAGAAATATTGCGTTGTCCTCCAGATCTAGAAGTTGGACGCTGGGAAGGTAGCTATCCTTTAAAATATCGATATACATGGCCTTATCCATAGTACCATCGATGAACCTGAGCTTACCGACACCACTTGCCACGCCATATATCCCCAGACCATGACCGACCCGCCTCTATGTTTTACGGTGCAATTAACATTTTGTGGTAATAACTCTGCATTAGGCTTTCGCCAAACTTTTGTTCGTCCATCACCTCCAAAAACCTTAAATTTACATTCATATGTGTATATTACCCTCTCCCAAAATGTAGGGTTATTTACATGAGCATTTTCGTACTTTCGGACATATTCTAAGCGCTTCTGGATATTCACAAATCTAAGTAATGGATTTTTTCTGGCAACTCTGCTATTGTACCCATTTCTCTTGATACATCGGCGAACAGTCTGATCAGAAACGGTAATTTCTACATTTTTTCTCATTTTCCGGTTTAGTTCGACGGCACTTAGCTTAAGATTTTCTTGAATGGAACGTATAATGGACCGTTATGTTCGTTTGTCGAGAATTCGGGGAAGCCCACTACGAGCTTTGTTTTCATAATTTCCATTTTCTTTTAAATTTGTTATTATTGTTTGGACTTTGGTTTTACTTAGATTTAATAAAATTCCAATTTCATTAAAAGATTTGCCATCATTTCTCAACTTAATGCTGGTTTTCGAATTGGCTCAGAAATTTCTTTGCCTTTGCCCATTTTCTATCACTAAAAATACAATTTGATTTTATTTTGTCAGTGTGATCACTTTTAGTGAAAGTAAACTTTCTACCACTGATTTTACACAAAGCATCATAAAATTGTAGCGGAAATTTTAATGGTACAACATTTTTTTTGCAGAGTACGTAAACTTATGTAACATTAAAAAGATACCAATTACTCGTGTTTTATTGTTATTTATTTAAAATACCAACAAAATATTAAGGGTCCTCATGTAAACGCTTAAAAGCCTCGCAAACTGTGCAATCTGTGCATTTTTACACTCTCGCAAATGAACTGTCAACAATTGTATGAAAATTCGTTTGCACAACTCCGATAAGTTTGCGCGACAATTTAGACTCGCAAACTTGAATTTATTGTGCATTTGATTAATCAGCTGCTTTTGTTTACTTTTATTTATAAGAAATAAAAATCAAATAAAATACAAATATTTTGTACATGTGAAAATTGTGTGACTTTGGAACAGAATTATTGGATTGAATGGCATTGTGTATGGAAATATTAACCAACAGCTAGAACATAAACAAAATCTTCAAACTATGTATATCATCGTTTATTCCAAAGATTTAACTTTCATTCAACATTTTTAGAATTTAAATTTATACAATTTGAAAAACTTTTTTTTACAGCTTTTGTTGAATTTATTTTTATTTGACATTTTTAGCAAATATAAATTTTCTGTGTAAACTTGCACAAAATTGAAAAGGTGGGTTCATGAAACACGTCGCGCAAATTTGCACATTTACACAAATGGGAAACTTAAGCGTTTAAATGAGTACCCTTATTATAAAATCTGATGGAAATATATTTTTTAAGTGCATTAAACAAAAATGTAACAACAACTCTTAATAAAATTATATATTTTCCAAAAAATAGCAAAATTTCAAACGTATGTAAGCTTTTGCAAGACTGTGTATATACAATCTAGTAAAAACAAAATGTCCAATATATTGCACAAAATGTCTAAAAGGGTTATTTTAACATTAAAACTTCTATGGATATTTATATAAAATAGTAAAATAGTAATAACAATACTGGTTCTAATTTGTTCTAAACGAATTACTTATTTTCCATTATTAAATTTTAACGATTTATTTGAACAAATTTGTTGGTTTTTTGCTTAAGTATATTAAGGGTCCTCATGTAAACGCTTAAATGCCTCGCAAGCTGTGCAATTTGTGCATTTTATCACTCTCGCAAATGAACTGTCAAAAATTTGCGCGACAATTTAGACTCGCAAACTTGAATTTATTGTGCATTTGATGAATCAGCTGCTTTTTTTTACTTTTATTTATAAGAAATAAAAATCAAATAAAATCTAAATATTTTATACATGTCAAAATTGTGTGACTTTGGAACAGAATGGTTGGATTGAATGGCATTGTGTATGGAAATATTAACCAACAGCTAGAACATAAGCAAATTCTTCCAAACTATGTTTACCATTGTTTGTGCCAAAGATTTCAATTTCATTAGAAATTTTTAGAATTTAAATTTATACAATTTTTAAAACTTTTTTACGCATTTGTTGAATTTACTTTTGTTTGACATTTTTATTAAATAGACATTTTCAGTATAAAATTGTACAAAATTTAAAAGGTGGGTTCACGAAACACGTCGCTCAAATTTGTACAATTGCACAAATGGGAAACTTAAGCATTTAAATGAGTACCCTTATTATAGTATTACAAATTTCCCGGGAATGAACAGATTTTTTTAATATATCCCGGGAAAAGAGAAAGTTCCGGAAAATTTAAACCCTAATTCGTAAACGAAACCCGCAAACAAAATTTTCTGATTTAGATAAGAAAATTTTGTTGTTTAGAATTTCATTAATTAAAAAACAGTTTGTAAAATACTTAAAATAACCGTAAGTATTCTAAAATCGTCCACTTTAACTGAAACTTTTAATAGCAGTCATGCGACTTTATTTGCATAAACATTGAGCGCGTTTTTTTACTGAGAATAAAAATAAGTCGTTAAATTTGAAATATGTAAGTATATTTTAGACAAATAAGTATGTAAAGAACTTTTTGCTAGCAAGTTTGTAATCTCTTTCAAATGAATGTTCTTACTAATGAACACACAAAAAGACGTATATACGTATTTTGATGTGTAAATGAATGAATGAATGATTGTCTAAAACTTTAACCTAGTTTTAATTTCTGTGTCAAGTGCAAATATTATCAGACTATAAATATTTTGCAAAAAACAAAAATATCAAAAATCTAAAATACATATTAGTTCATATTCAAAAGAACATTTCAATAAATATTTATTAACTTAAAAGAAATAGTAAATAAAAAGCAGAAATACTAAATAGTAGTTGATTAAATAAAAACAGAAAAATAAGAACATTTGAAAGCTATAATTAAACACTACTTTATGTTAGCAATTACTACTGATAAGATAAATATTTGCGTGCAAAAAAAAAATGTGTATTTGTTTGACAGTACGACGCACAATGATCATAAATCTATATAAAAGTAAACTGTTGCCAACGTACTGTAATTACGACCATATTTAGTAGATACTATTTGTGTTGAATATTATTATCATTTCACACAAATACAATCGCCTAATATCATCATAATAGTCATGATAATGACGATGATCGTCATGAGATTCAAACATAAAAAAAGTGTCAAATGATAGTGAAAAATTAGACAAATTATTTAATGTTTTACATACATATAAAATTATACTTTTTTTCCTACAGATGTCATTGAGACCTACCCAAACGTTTCCACTCATAGACGGCTATTCGTTTTAAGATGGGTATTATAATAGATATTTAGATAGTATTTTATGTGGGATCTCACTCATTTACACTCACAACCGCTCTCTGTAGATTGTTAAATTAATTTCTAAGGTTGTCTGCTTTAACTACCTCCATCCTATATAAAGATAGATGAAGATATATAGGGGGAACATATTCTATTGTTTTATGCATATTTTCCATTAAAAGTTTTTTAATTTTTATTATTTTTGTATATTTTAAGTTTTTCTGTTTAATTAAGTATTGTGAGTGTGTGTCTTGAAATGTTTACAAACAAATCTAATTTTAATGTTTGTTCCGTTTTTTTGTTTGTTTGTTGTTAGATACAAAACTTTTTTAAAAACAATTCTAATTTAATAAATCACATTTACATTTTTTTTATATACAACACCAATAGCGAAATACTTGTAAGGCATGTTGAACTCTACTCTAAATAGTTTTGTTTAATACGGAAACTCAAACTATGTAAATATGTAGTAAGTAGATCCCCCCTAGTTAAGAAAAATAGAAACGTAATTAATTTTCTATCTGTGCCGCCAAAAATGTTAAGGTTAAATGCATAATGAACATAAATAAATATTTATGTATGAAAAATATATAAAACGGGGAATGGAGAAACACTTGAGATTAAGATTAATTCGATATATGAGGTCAAAGATTAGACTTGGAAGAGTAGTTAGTATACACTGCTACACGGAGACCTCTAGGTCCCATTGTGATTGCCTTCGACAATAATAAAAATTCAGAATGAAAAGATAATCCTTGTCTCTCTCTCTCTCTCTGTCTGTCTGTCTGTCTCTCTGTCTGTTGAAATCAATTTTCTGAAGACCCCAGATATTTTCGGCATCAAAATCTTCAATAATTCTGTCAGACATGCTTTCGAAAAGTTTCCTATTTAAAATCCGCAAAATCCGTCCATAAATAACGGATATATGAGCAAAAATCCGCGACAACCTCTAAAAATTTCATCAACAAAAGACAATTTATTGCATGCTTTGACAAAAAAGCAACAAAACGTACGTTTAGATGTGTGTTGGTTTCATTGCTTTGCGCATTTTGTTTTTTTTTTTTGGTGTTTGCAACGATGTATATAAGGCTATAGTAAGTTGGACCTACAATGGGTCAAAATCGGGAAAAATATTTTTTATCCCGAATTTTTCACCAAAATTTTTTTCCACTAATGAATTAAAAAAACAAATTTTAAATAAAAGAAAAATTTTTTAAAAAAAAAATTTCGAAAAAAAAATTTTTGCAAAAATATTGTTTAACATTTTTTTGTAAAATTTTTTTTAAAGTATAATTTGGTAAAGGGTATATAAGATTCAGCACAGCCGAATATAGCTTTCTTACTTGTTTTGAATCTATTTTTTTTCTATTAAAAATAAATAATATCTATTAAAATCGGTTATAATCAAAAACCGGTTAACCGTTTTTTTTCAGCTGAAACAGTATTCGATCCCGGTTTTTTAGAAAAAGCTAATTTTCGAATAACTCGAAAACCGGTTTTCTAAAAAAGTCGGTTCTTTTTTAAAATTTTTCTATTTTTCCTGGACTGATTGCTAAACGATGCATTCGTCGGGACGTCTATATGACATCCGATTATCAGTCTACTCTTTGAAGACATCATCATATATGCCTATCTCGATCCTAGAAGATTGGTACCCTCTGTGAACCATTTTTTAGCTTTTATTTGTTACCTATTGTGGGATCAAATGTATGTATTTTATATAATTTTTTTATTTGAAATTTTAAAGCCCATTTAAAAGAAAATCAAGAAAAACAAAGTACGCAGTGTTACTATGTAAGGTCTTTACTTTCACATTTCTGTAGATTTTTCCATGTGTACAAATGATTGTTGCACAGTGTAATAGTTTGGAAATTCTAAGTTTGCCCTTGTTTAAGAGGCAAATATCTATTGACTTAGAAACTTGAAATTTGGTATATCTTTCTGGAAAAGGTACTTAATTGTACTTTTTCTTTCCTTTCATGGTAGTTTATTATTCATTAAAATAAAATGAAATTCGAAACAAACATTTTGTTCTTATTTACCGTATGATTCATTTAAAAAGTTGGCATAAATATAAAAAATGTTTACTTATTCCATTTGTTAGCCAAATGATCCAATTACCCGTGTTTAGATTATAAATATTTTACAGAAATTAGACTCAAGGTTGTCTTTAATAAAGAAATTCATAAATTTTACCTTTACCTTAAATAAAATGTTGCTGATAAAGTGGGAAAACTCAGCGTAACCACTACATTGGGGGTGTGTATGTGGTCTAGTGTCTTCTGCTGTTTCCCCATACATATTTCCCTATTTCCCATTCGATTTTATATATGAACGAACGTGACACATACACAAGTAGTGTGTGAGTGTGTGTCAGTAATAAAGAATAGTTTTTTCTTTATTTAATTTTATTTTTTCATGGTGTCATTGAAAATCATACAAAAATTTTCTGAAGACGAAAAATAAACAACTCAAAAGAATGACATCAACACACTACAAAACTATATTTTCCAAAAATATATATTTGAAATTTTGAAAATCATTGATTTTTATGAAACAAAAAAATAACAAAATTTTATGCAAAAAACTAAACGTGGGTGCCTCTTGATCTAACAACGACACACAAACATGTTCAAAAAACAAAACACACACAGTTTAATACTAGTAAACATTTCAGCACCATTATGCTCCCCACCCTCCGTCTTATAAAAATTTATTTATATATTTTTTTTGTTTAATGCTCTAAATAAACCAAAATTTTTAAAAATTAATACATTTAATAAATATTTAATTGGCAATTTTTGCCATTTTTTTAAATTTCAAGTTTATTTTTTTTTTTGTTTACGGAATTTTAAGTCATTCAAGTTGGAATAACAACTAATTGTATTTATTGAAAATAATTTATTGAATTGTTTTTAAGTTTAAGAGCTTTTAATAATGGAGAATAATCGTAGGATTTATTACGAACTATAAAAGGCAAATTTGTGCATCTATTGATAGACTTCACACAAATTATGCTTGTTGTATAGACATTGCCAAGGCCTTTTCCAATTTCGTATATACCAGCCTCTCACTCAATTCCATTCTGATCGAAAGTGGAATTAATTTCTTATTTTGCTTCTTAAGAAAAAGTAAAACGAAAATTTCTTTCAGTTTTCAAAGTGGAATTGATATTTGTTTGTAATTATTTGGTTTTCTAAAATTTTTAATTAATTTCTGTAACAAAATCTTCACTTTTGTTCGGAATAAAAACTACTTGCGTACATACTTGTATTATAGAACAGAGAATCCTAACAGTTTATTAAAACTGGGAATATATATAAATATTAGTTTTTTATACCGTTTGTTATTTAAAAAGTTTTCGGATTTTTCCAAAGTCCCGAACGCGACAATCGTACGGGAAAAACATTAAGAAATCATAATTTCTTTACTTATTAACATTTTTCGATTGCATTTTAGTAGCACTATGTTTATTGCAAATAATACATTTTGACTATTAGTTTTATCTAGTATATTATCAATAAACATAGCATCCAGAAAGTGACAAAAAATAGAACTCGTTTTCGACTGCCTCTAAAGCTATTTTTTTAATTAAAATTTATGAAATTAGTTTTGTATGTATGTTTTTTGCCTTACGTTTGTAATACAGATTATTTCAATTACAGTCTGTTTTTACAAAACTGATGAAATTATAAACGAACGATTCGTCCACAAACGAATTCTTAAAAATTTGTTTTTATAAATCACAAAAATTTGTTTATTCTTCATATACATATATATGTACATAAATATTTTTTATATCACAATTTCAAATGTTTAAAGAATTTCGTTTGAAAATTATAAAATTCTTTTTATAAAGTCGAAAACAAAATTTCTTTCATTACTGTGACGAATTAAATGATGTCAGAGTTTCAAAAAAAAACATGGGGTTAATTTAAAAAAAGTTTCGCATTTAGTAAATATTTATTTATTGCTTATATTTTTTTAATAATTAGTATTTGAATAACTTTAAATTTAACTCTATAACGAAGCCCGCTGTTAATGCATTTTATGCCTTTTTACAGCAATTCCCAATGTTTGCTTGTACGAGTATAAGGCTAAAAATTCTCTTTTTCTTTAGCATAAGTTATCTCTATATTCCGTAACGTATTTTTTTTTCATTTAGTGACAATTTAATTGCACTTCTCTGCTGCTTTATCGAAATATTAGTGGATTTCTATTAATTTTTTCCCAGTATCACATTGCACAGTGGGGCAGAATCAAAATTTTTTGGAAATAAATCTAAACGGATGGCCCGATCGGGATAAAATTTTACATGGGGGTAGCCAAGGAGTATTTGAGTTTAAGTTATTAAAATTGACCCTACAAATGCCCCAGGCGCGGCGCTATGAGGGCTCAAAGTAGGGTACCTTCGACATGTAAAATTTTTAAACACGAGCCATTTTTTTGTTTCCCATCCGATTTCAATGATTTTTAAATTGGACCACATGTTTTAAAATCCCAAAGCTAGGATCAGAAAATATATAGCAGGCTTGGAAACCTTGATGTGATCCCTATTTATTTCCAAAGTATTTTCCCAGCCCCAAAGAAAAGCTTTGGTCAAAATAGTAAAAAATATAATTTTTGGGATTTTCGCTCCGGTTTTTAGGAATTGCGGGATTCCCTTTGACCTTTTGACAAGTTTTTTTACACTTTGTTATTAAGAATGAGAAATTTAAAAAACCCTGCAAATTTCATTGAGTTTTGTTAATAAATAAAGATTTTATTACATATTTATTGAGCTCTAAAACTAAAATTTGTATCAAAACTTTGATAGGATTGCAAATATTATGAACAATTTGGTCCACATTTTTTCCGAACTAATTTTTTTTGTTTACATAAATACTGATATTACAAAAAATATGCCAATTTAAAACTCCGTCCTTCAAAAATATTGCACTTTTTCAATGCATTGTTGCTTACCACCTCCTTCTTACGGCGAACTGTTTAATTATCTAAATATACATGTTTTAAAAAGATATTTACACTTTGAAAATCAAAATAAAATCTTTAGTTCGAAAGCCATTAAATTTTGATTTGAATTAAAATTGTCAGCCACATGATTCCTACGATCACGGAGTACTGATAACTAATGATGTTTTACGTACCGGAACGCGACATTTGGAAAATTTACCGTTACTCGAGCTTTGTTCGGCATCTTTCATTTGGTTATGTAAACAATAAATACTAAATAAAAGTGACATTAAAATACCTAAGAGCAATAAACAATATACTTTCAGTTTTAAGGTAAATTTGCTCACGATAACAACTAAGATTAGCTGAAAATAAAAATAAACCATTTCTTTATTAACATTTAACTAGCGGATTCACTATATAAATATATCCGTCTGTCTGTCTTGGTTCGGGAAAATCAGAGATATAAGCTAAAAACTACGACATCCACGATATTTGCTCGATTATTAAATCATGTACATAGACAATATGTATATCAAATGAAAGGCATTTTAAGGACATTTCCAAGAAATTCCGACAGTCAATGGGTCAAATTCGGGAAAAATATATGTTCACCTGAATTTATTGGCAAGTCATGTACATAGACAATATGATAGTTATATTCAGCGATTTATATCTAATATCGAAAAAAAGGTTCACATATAAAAATGTTTTTAATCATTGATCGGCACAGCCGAATATAATACTCTTACTTTTTTTAGTATGTATATAGGGTTATAAAATAATTAAGGTACAATATGGTGTGATCCAAATTACATTTGGTACATGTACTGGTGAATTAATGACGATTTTCTTACCGGTATTATATATAAGTATTACCGATGAAAATGCAGTTTTCTTTTGAAGACAACTTCGTGTATAAAACTTGTTAAGCTATTTTATGTGTGATCAAAAATTACTCTGCTAATTTTAATAATTAAGAGCATATCTGTTTATTGTACAACATTGGTTTTAATATAAGTACATATGTATGTATATAATTTCTGTATTTAATTATACATGTCTACGTGTTTCATCACAATGTCCCTAAAGATGAATGTAAATGGTTTGTTAAACAAATATGTATGTTTTTTCGAATCTTTTCATTAGCGGTCTCTGTGGAATTGTAATAGTTTATCAAACATTTTTTTGAACACATGTCTACTTATATGATTGTGACGTACTGTTATGTTTAAGAAATAGATTCGTCAACCCTTAAGTTTTTGGATTATATCTTTATTTCTATATTGTAAAATGAATTTATTGTACACAACGTAATCAAAATTAATAAAAAATACTTTTCATTTCATAACTTTATTATCTAACAATTTATTTAAACAAATTTATTTTTTAAATTACATAAAATTATTGCCCAAGCGTTATAAATGAAACTTGTTTCAGTACGTTAGAGATGCGGAAACCATATGGGCCTCCAGAGGTTGTCCACAAGGTGGCGTATTTCGCCTCTACTGTGGACCCTGGTCATTGATAGAATGGTGGAAAAAGTTAGTGACTTGAATTTCCGCACATATGGTTACTTATGGACTTAACGATATCGATATCTCTTTGATATGGAGTCTAAAATCTAGAATGATCTCCTGGCCTTTTGAGGTCGTTCTAATGTCAATATCTATCCACGCCGCCTAGATATGGTGATAAAACTGGAACAGGTCACTGCTAGATCTTCACTGGTTAAGAATTATGGACTAAGTTATTCCCACGAGAACCTGTCCTACATATGTCACGGTACCTATTTGGACATTCCTCCACAAAGCAGCTTATCAAGTATAATTCGGACGGAGGGTGCTTGAGGGTACAAGTATTATCGTGATGACGCATAGCCGAGCTTCGTTCATGTCCTTGTCATCGTATGAGATAAGATCCAGAGTTGTTATGGACTGTATCACATTTCAGAACGAACAACAGTTCACATGAAACCAAATTTCTTGAAGGGGCCATATTGGCTCCGAGGGATGTTTTTATTCTCTCACTAGATATGATTGTGAGCTTCATTCGTGTGCTTATGGTGAGCTGTTAGGCTGGGTCGATAATGATTTTATATAATCTGGATGGAGTGTACTAAGTTTCATCAAATTAAGTATACATATTTTTATAAACGAAATATTCTGTTTTGTTGCAGTCTACAGAGTTTGAAAATACTTAAACTTTTTCTCGAACACTTCGTTTAGTACTTGTGTTAGTAGCAAATGTAGTGGAATAAGAACATTCTTTTTAGCTACCTTTTTCTATTACTTAAAGTTACCTTTAACTATTACGAACATAAAAGCAAGTTGTAATAATGGCCCTTACAAATTAACGATATCATAAGTTTGTTGTTTTGAAATTGATTTTAAAATTGTTTGTTTTCATTTAAAATATTCCTGTTTTACCTTTCAAACAGAAAATCGGTTGATTGTTAATTACTTTTTCATAGAAATAGTCATGAAAATAGTATTTTGCGTTAGTTGGAGAGCATTCTGAATTTTAACTACCACAACTCAGCCATTGTCGAAACAACTTTTAAAATTATTTTTTGTTTAAAATGTTAAACTCGTATCTTTCAAACAACACAATCAATTTCAAAACAACATACATACTACTTATGATTTTTTGAAGTTGTAATTTTTAGAAATCGTTATTTCGCAAAAAAAAAAAAAATTAAATGAAGTGATCGAGAAAAACTATAATCCAAAATAACAATTAGTTGCCAATTCTTACGGGAAGATAAAAATTGCATAATAATTGTTATTAATAATTAAAACTTAAAAAAGTTGTACATAATTATTATTAGTTTTTTAATTCCTGGAACATATTTAACAAAAGTACGATTAAGTCCTTAATAAGTATATCCGTACTATATGGACTCCAACAAAACATAATTTCTAAATGCCCTTCATATTTTTTCGTTTACTTTTATTTCACAGTGTAATTAAGTAATACTTCAATATATGTGATTTCTAAAAATGCTAGAATGCGTATTTAAATATCTTGACCTAGAAAACAACATTTTTTTTTTGCAGAAAACTTTTTATAACTTGTAGTTTTTTTGCTATTAAAAGTACAGTAAAGAAATAAAAAACTTCTAACAGGCGGACGTATCAAATATGTACTTTTATGTTCGCAAATGAATTGTAAGTGTGGCTGGCCTCCTACAAATTGTCTTCAATCTTGAATATGACTCATTTAAACTGTAGTAAAATATTTAATATACGTATTAAATACACGCACAATTTTGAAAGATTTTTGTTTGAAAACGTTCGTAAATTAATGTTTAAATTATGTAGAATTTTTGGGCCTACGACATAGAACGGATGTTCTTAAATTTAGGTTCGCCATGGCATCGGTAACACCTTAATTTTTATTTCCATCTGTTGGCACTGAAAAGAGTTTAAGCTTAATTTTAATGAGATGAATAACAAAAATGTTATTGTATTGTAATAAATATGAAAAGTTATTTTTTAGAAGAATTATATTTTTATTAGTTTTGCATACTTAGTTGTTTTCAAAGAAAATGTAATTTTACATTAACCCCATTTTCACAATGTAACCTTATTTACAAAAATTACTTTAATTTTAAGGTTAAACAATAGCAGTAATCGTGAAAATGGGGCTAAATACATAAAAATATTGTAAAAACAAATGAAAACCCTCCACATATAATTAGTTACAATAATTAAGGCCATGATTTGGGCAAATAGTTTTAACTATTTTTCGTTTAAGAAAATCATGACCTTGATGACACGTTTTTTGAATTTTGGTTATGAATTTGTTTCAAATTTTGTACACATATGAACAATTCCATGAATATGTCAACCATGACTGAAAAACAAAAACCCTTGAAACTTTTTCAATATGATTTGAATAGGAAAAACACTACAATTTTACTATGTGGAGGTAATTAGAGCTTATTACTAATTTTTAAGAGCAAAAATAACAGTTTGAACTGACTATCTTTAACTTTTTAATTTAATTACTATGTAGAAGGCTATGGTGGCGGCGAAGACGTGTTTTTCGAAATCGAAAAAAACAAATTTTTGTCATTGCTTTGTAGTTTTTGTATACGGTTCCATTTTGGAAAAAAGTCAAAAAAGTTTTTGATTTTAGAAAAAATAAATTTTTTTTTTCAAAATTTTTTTCGGAAGGATTAAAGAAATAGCTGTCTAAACTATTTGGGACACATTTTGCTAAGAACAATAGGTAATAAGTTATATGGATGAGAAAAACAACTTGCTTGGCCAAAATGTCAAATTTTTACCCCCTCTAACTCAGAAAGTTCTCGACCGGTCTTGTTGAAAAATTGTGTCTGAATTATTATCCAATAGAACTAACTATGGTTTTCATCCCAATCGGAAGACATCGTTTTCAAAAGTTGGTTCACTTGACATGAAATGCCTCATACATTTATTTACAGAATATATATTTTATTACTATAAGAGAAAAATCTGTCTCATACTATAATTAATTTCATTTATTATAAAATCATTCAAATATTATTTTTATTTAAATATGACGCATTGTAAAGGAAAAATATTTGTTATAGTAAAAGAAACTAAAAGAAGGAAACCTCCCAAGATTCTTAGATTTTCGCATATTTCTACATGTACCTCAAAATCACTAACGTTTTCTGTCACGTACGGTATACCCTTATTTCGCTTGATATTTTGGACAACAATGTTTTGAATGTACTTATTTTTTTTAATGTAGTACTGTCCGTATGGAACATAAAGACCAAATTAGTTTACAGTTACTCTTATTTTTTACAAAATCTATTCCAATCTATAGGAGTAGAAATGTCACGTAGGATCACATGGAATTGCCCATATGTAATAGGGAATTTAATCGATTAACCGTTAATCGGTTAACCGATTAATTTTGGTATGTTAACTTTTCGAATAATTTAAAATTGCCGATTTTCAAATAACAAATAAACCGATAAATTTGTGTCGATTAACCAAAACTTCCTTTTTTTTTGGTACTTTATATAGAAATATAGTTTTAAATAAAAATTTTATTTCTTAACTCATGAACATTCCCTTCTAGCAACAGTTTAAGAAGTATACATAAAAAACTGATACTAAGGAATTTGGAAATTACATTTTTTCTAGAATTTTCCATGATTAACTTTGTCCTAATGAGTCGGAGGAAGACATGATAATAAACGAAACTGAAGACATTACTGAAACTAGTCTTTTATCAGAACTTAACGAAACTAATAAAAGTATTTAAAATCTAAAAAATCCCAAAAAGGACTTCAATGGTATAATGGAGGATTTTATATTCTTAAAAAACCGAGAAATTGAATGTCTTTCTCATCTATTGCTTTCAATTTCTCCAACATCTACACTCAGTGAGAGAGTTTTTTCCAAGTCCAGTTTTATTAAAACTAAAGAAAAATCGTTTAAACCTTTTAAATTATTTTCTTTTCTTAAAAGTTTATTTCTCAATAAAATCCTAAAAAACTCACATGTGTATATAAAAAGGATCTCAAATAACATATTTTTGTTTAAATTATTTATTTTTTTTGTTGAAATGTATAAATAAGTAAACTAAATTCATGGTTTTATTTTCAATTTAAAATTAAAATAAAAATTATTCGGTTAATCGAATAATTTAAAATTATCCGATTAAATCTTAACCCCGATTTATTATTTGCTCGATTAACCGATTAAATCAGAAACCCGGTTAATTGAATACCCTAATATGTATATAACTCAATGCTCCACTAATTGTGGTGGAAGGTTGATAAAGTTTCCGAAATTTAAAACATAGATTATTTTTATAAGCCACCACAAAACAAAACTATTGTAAAACTTCCGCACAATTTATGTATTTCCCTTGTACTGAGATTTTTAAGGTTTTTAATTAACCAAAAGAGTCATTATATAACATTTTCTTTTAAATTTTCCATATACCTATAATTTAGTTACGAATAGAGCATTTAAAAACTGAAACCGGAAATCGGTTAATCGCTTTTTTTCTCTATGAAAAACCGAATGGTTTTGAATATTTTATATTTTTAAATAATTCGTCAGGTCGGTTTTATTGTATCTTGTTTTTAAAATTAAGAACTTTTTATAAATTTTGGTCAAAACATAAACAAATTTCTTATTTAAACTTATTAAACATCTCTCACGCTGATTAAAATATTTTGTAAACATTAACGAACAAGCGTCTTTTAAAAAAATAAGATGTCGGTTCAAAGACTGATTCCAACTGATTACGCTACAAATCATTATCTTTTTTATATCTTGCTTCCCTTAATTAAGAAAGAGTTTTGATTAATATTTATTTTTGAGGTAATTTTCTTTTAAGTTGTTTATTATTTTTAAAAATATATCAATAACCCATACACATTATTTGAAATCTATTTTTTTTTTTTTTAAATAATACTCGTAAATAAAAACTCAAATAATACTGTATTTAATGACAATCCGGTTAACCGGGTTTTTCAGCTAAAATAGTTTAGAAAATGCAATTTTACGAAAAACCCGAAAACCGGTTTTCTAAAAAAGTGTTTTTTTAATATTCTAGTTACTGCCTTTTGCATATAAGGTGGCGAAATGCTCATAGATACATATATTTACTTGTATGATTAAATAGACTATTCCAAATATGGTACTGAAATGAAAAGTGAAGTATTAATTTCAAATTCAAGTCTGAATGCAAATTAATTTTGTTGTAGAGCTTTTAGTCATGCTCAAAAACTCCTTTTATGAATGAAACAAAATGAATGGAGTAAAACAAATAGAAACTACTTAATTAATGCAAATATTGTACATATGACAAACACAATTATCATAAGTCTTTATGAAAACTTAATGTTAATAATATTATTATTAATTTACATACATATTTATAATTGAAAACCGAGTACTGGTATTAGAATTAAGTTTGCGTGTATACCGGTACGTATGTAGGTATGTTATGTTGGTGTGTGTTAAAATAAAAATACTTGTGTAAATTCGAAAACCACATTTTAACACACAATTGGGTTTAAACTTTTCAAAATTATGAAAATAGTAGGCATAGTTGAATATAATATACACTGTATTGCTTTTAAAATGTATAATTTTATGCTCGTTAAAGTGATTTTCGGAAGTGGCCTATATATGGTAACCAGTTTTGGCAAACATGTTGCAAGTGTTCTTTTTTGGTATATTTTAGGAAACGAGTCCTTTGGTACAATTTCAAACTAGTCTAATCTATTATTCATGCTATTTAAATTTGAAACAGAAAATTATACAATGGTACTTACATAAATTTCGATTTCTGTTATCAAATTCCGTAAATGGAGTGCAATCTCAATTTAAGAATTTAGTCCCTCATTTGCACACAAATATATGTGTCATATAGGCAATTCCATGTCATCTTACGTGACATTTGTACGCCTATAGAGTGGAATAGATTTTGCAAAAATAAGATTATCTGAAAAATAATTTGGTCTTTATGTTTCATTCAGAGTGTACTATATTTTAAAAAAATAATAAGTTCTTTCGAAACATTGTTGCCCAAAATATCGAGCAAAATAAGGGTATATCGTACGTGACATAAAACGGAAGTAATTTTGAGGTACATATAGATATATATGAAAATTTGCGAATCGTGAGAGGCGTTATGTTTTCTTTTAATTTCTTACACTAAACCAAATATTTTTCCTTTACAATCCGTCGTATTTAAATAAAAATAATCATTGGATGATTTTATAATAAATAAAATTTAATATCAAACGTGACATACCGTACGTGACAGATTTTTCTCTTATAGTAAAACTATATATCTTCTGTAAATATATGTATACAAAAACTAAAAAAATAAATGGAAAATATATATTCGGTTTCAATAAACAATTTTATAATAGCCAGAAAACAATCAGAGTCAAATTTATTTCATACTACATGCTAATTGGGAGCTTAATTTTTACCGCAATCTTAGCCTTCTCCATAGTAATTAAATTAAAAAATCAAATATATTTTTGCACTTAAAATGTTGTAATAAGCTCTAAATTCTTTCACATAGTAGTTAACATTTTAGTGCTTTTTCCTATTCAAATGATCTTAAAAAAAAGTTTCAAGGGTTTTTGTTTTTTTAGTCGTGGTAGTCATTCTCGTGGAATTGCCCATTAACTAAATTCTCCCTAGCTGCACCATAATTTGGTATTCCCGATGAAAGAGATACATTTGTGAGGCAAAGAGATGATTTTATTAAATTGCAACTACAAACACATTCAAAGATGATGCCAAAGAAAAGTATGCACTAGAATTTTTATATATGAAAATTAAATTTTATTTATATATAATTTCAAAGTAAATTTTAATTTGGCTTATGTTCATTTATTATGAATACTCTGTAATAGTTGATAAAAAACCTAAAAGCTATTTTCCATTCCTGATGGGAATTATGATCTGTTATGGATTGATTTGCAGAAAATTTGTTAAAGTGATTTAGTTTTATATAAAATTTATTTGTAGAGAAATTTTACATTACATACATTTATCATCAGGGCTGAGATTTTCATGCACTAAAAAAAACGAAAATATGCACACAAAACAAGCGTTTAAAATTGAAAAATATGCATTTATACAGAAATATGCACTAAACACAGAAATAAATGCACTTTAAAATTTCACAAAAATAGACATTTATAGAGAAATATTCAGTGAAACTATGATTGTAGATTTCTTTATTATAATATATTAAAAAAAAAAAAAAACATAAAAAATCTGGTACATGTTTAAAAAAGTAAACAAAAACATTATTATTAAAAAATTAAAAAATCTGAAAACTACGAAATAAATTTTAAAAACTTCCCTCTTATTTATAATCAATTTTTAATTTTAAAAAAGATTTATAAAACAAAATTTCCATACAATGTTTGCTTTCTAATGCAGTAATAAACTTATAAATTGATTATGAATAAGGCCTTTATACTTTAAGGTGGGTGTCGTCGGTCTAATATTATTGGGAGTTACAAACGTAAGCATAAACGCAATATGATGGTCTAGGCTTTTAAAATGTCCAAACAATATACATTTTTCGTAAGGAATGAGACATTTATTACATAATTCGTTTTTTATTTTTTTTTTTTTTTTGAACTGATAAGAAAATTATTTATTTTGACCGCAAGTACTTTTAGATTTTTAATAAAAACTTAAACAATTTTATTTTTGGTTCTTAATTTCTTGTTTTTTAATAGCATGTACGCAGATATTAATCAAGCAAGTAACATATGGACAAAAAATAAATGGAACAACGTTGAAATAAAATAAAATACTCGTATGTAAATATAGAATACTAATGATATACATTTTTATTTAAGCTAAATTAGCAAAATCAATATTGACTCCATATAGTTTTGATTTCGATATTATTATATATGCCTAAAAAGTTTTTCTGGATGTAAGTTCAGGAATTTTTAATGTGTTAGTACTTTCAGCATAAACTTGATTTTTCTGCGATTAAAAAAATCAGTTGTTATTTTGACGAGCTGGGTCGTCGTTAAAACTGGCCAAAAGATTATTTTAAAATTTCTATAATATTTTTTGAGGAATCTTTCAAATTTTGGAATAAAACATTATAAACTTTTTTATTTATCAAATCACTAATCGTCTACCAGAATATAACCTATGCAATATACTTGGTTTTACTTCAATTCAAGACCCGTAGTAATAACTTTCCATACCTTCATTAACTTTTACTATGAAATTGGCCTCATCATCAAGTCCCAAACTTTTCATGAACATATTTTCTTCACAAAATTTGAAAATCTATTTACGTTGGCCTAATTTGGTAGATAAAATTTTTAATACTATTTGAACGTGATAATACCATTATGTTGTTACGAATTTAACAGTCTGTAACGATTGCCTGCAACATTCATCATGTTTATAAACACGTCCATCAGTATAAGCTTATACTTATCAACAATGTTGATAGCATGCGGTTATTAGCATTGTTTATAAGTATGGCAACATTAAATGTTTAAGCTGCTAACATTAACATCGAAAGCTCTAGAATTCGAACATACTAGTTTGTCCGTTAATATCATTGTAGAAGATTCACGAAAGATGGCGCGTGTGTTAATAGTGGCATAGGTTGCAGTAGTTAGTGAGTTTATCATAGTCGCTGTTAGAGTTAACATCAACTGCCTTGCACATTTAAGTTTGTAGGTACATTGTAAAGTGTGTGTGTATTTCTGCGAATTGATAAATGTGTATAAAGACACTGAGTGACTATTTGAACTGTTGTTGTTGTACATTTTAAATAAATAAAGAGTTGTTACAAATTTTAAACTACTAAACGGCTTTTATTTGCAATTAAAAGTATCCGGTTTATTTAAAGGAAATAAACCAACGTTTTAAAAAGGTTAAAACTTAACAATATTTTAAAAAATAAATATTGTTGCAATTATATACATTTTTGCACATTTTTTTGGGACAAACGTTATTCATCGTCTAATAGCCCCTTTTGGAATTCCGTGCTTTGGAATTTTAGAGTTTCTGCAATATTCAACTTAAAAGTCAGATACTTTCTGACAAAGTATTTATAATTTGTTTCGTGTCATCGGAAAGAACACTTTCTAAACAAAAGAGTTGATTTTAGTGGTATTCGGAGTAAATTTGTCTCCGATATTTCCAAAATACTGCATATTTAGAGAAAAACTGTGAAATCGGAGAATTCATGTACAGAATACAGATATTCAATAAAAGGTTTGGTCATTATCATATCGCAATGAAATTGTTTTCGTCGGAATAAAATCAACAAATATACTATTTAAGAAAAAGAGATCCCGCAATTTCCAAAATACAAACCAAAAATCACAATTTTTGTTTTTTTTTTGGAATTTCGCCCATAAAGTCCACTTTTTGTCCGGGCTGGTAAAGTAATACTTTCAGTGATTTAGAATACATAGAATACATACTTAGTATATAAAACTGTTGCCCATTTTGTAATCAAAGCCTTGGGATTTTACAAAACTTAGCCTAAATTCAAAGTTTGAATAAAATAGGTCAAATTCGGAAGGGTATAGGAAAGCCCATATTAGTATATTTTAGGCGTTTTCGACTTTAAAGTTTTTCGGCAAAAAATACAAAAATTCAAAATTTTCTAATTCAAAATCGGTTATTTTTGGACTCGCAAAAGATATTGGTTTGATACTTTTTATCATACGATTTACTTATTTATTGTTCAACTATCAGAAAAAGATTTTAATGAAATTGGTCATACATTGTGACCGATATAATTTAAAAACTGTGCAACTGAGACTTCCTTCATCTAATAATAAACTCGAATACTCCGCTGCTACACCTATGTGAAATTTCATGTCAATCAGCCAGTTAGAAATGGCAGATTTATTTTTGAAATATTTTGATTCTGTCTCACTGTGCATTTTAAAGCATTTACGAATTTCAGAGCTGGCGGCAAAAGAATTATGTACGTAACAAATAAAATCAAACAACCAATACTACCAATTATTTCCCTGGTAGTATAAGAAATTGTGTTTGTTGATTGGTTATTTTCTTGTATGTTCTGGCACATGTCAACGCAGTCAACAAGTGATGGAAAGTACAATCACAAATCAAATTTAATAATTTGTATTATTACTTGTTGTTAATGCAATTGTACTAAGTTGTGCGATTAATATTCAAAACGTGATTGTTGTATATATTTTTCAATTAATTAAATCGAAAATAATTGATTTCCGTGGGTATTTATTTGTATATTAATAAAGAAGTATTTAATTACACTTAAACAAAAAAAAAATACATATAAGTAAATGGTTTTATTTAAAAGTGCGTTATTTATTAGAAATTATTTTAAGTCAAATTCACATTTAGGGAAATTCTAATGAAACGTGATCAAAAATAAAATATTAATAAAAACTAAATGAAAAGTGTGATGAGCGCTTATGTACTGGAATTTTAATTGTGTTGTCTGTCGGTTGCCATTGCGTCAGCATTTAAGTTGTAAATTTTGTTTAAATGTACAAATTTTCACAAATAAAAAAATAATATGAATATTTGTGTATAAACGCCAGTAATTAAATTGTATCTTTGACATTATTTGTCTCTACATTTGGTGTTTTGAAATGGATAATTTTATTTAGATTTCTTATTTTCAAATTGCGTGGTTAACCAAATTTGTAACGTTTAAATTAGTTTGTAGTTATTTCCTTATTAAAAAGTTACCACTTATTTGTTTTAAATTTGTTTATTGATTATTTTTAAAACACATTTAAATAAAAACATTATTAATTTAGTTCCCCAACAATAAATGCAACTAAAATGGTAATGGTATTTTATTGTTGTGAATTAGTCAGTTTTCTAATAGAATTAAAAAAAAACAAACAACAAATTATAAAAAATACATAATATACGAACACTTTCCTCTAAATGTTTAATAAAGTCTAGGTAGTATGAAAACAAAACATGAGTAAATTTTTCGTCTAAATATAACTTATTACAATTTTACACGTGAGATTTTTGGTTCAAGCACAAATATCCTAATCTGTCCAGGATTATTTTCTTAGACATTTAGCTTGTCGATTTAAATTTGACACACATTTCATCATTTCCGCAAAGATGAAGAATATTGGACTTGGTATCCACACAAAACTCGGCATTAAGTTTTATGTAATCCTAACTCACAAAAAATATATTTGTTTCTAATTTTGTTTGTAATCACTTATTTGGAATGTTTTAAAATAGAATGCTCTAAAGATTTGATATTCACTAAGTTGGAATATCAACAAACAAGTATTGGTTAGTTGGTTCAATTAGATTCCGTTTTGAAAAGATCACGCCACTTAATGAGTTATATGAAAACTAGATCAAATCCAGATGCTAGTAACTAAGGAGTACTAAATCCAACCGGTAGCATTAAGGAATCTAATTGGATCGCACAAATTGATATCGAATGTTTCAGCTAGATCATTTAGTATATGTGTGTTCAAAAATTTATATCTGAACGAGGGAAGAGCCGGCATTCACAGAGGAGATGAAAACTGTTTCTTACTTTCTGCGATCCAGGCAACTGTGACAGTAACTGTTGAAAGGAAGTGGTAGTCTAATTGCCGATCGCCCAGTGACCAGTTAACACGGCTATTATCCTCGAAATGTCCCTTCGGTTCCTACTCAGGGGTTGTATACTGCGTTTCTCTTTCTATCCTGGATACATTCTTCTGGATGTCTTGCCTTCCGAAGATTTGGCTTTAATGATCCCAGAAGATAGATCCAAATCCACAACCACATGATATGGTCCCGTTATGGTCCTAAGAATTTTTGATTGGGCTCTCTGATCAATTACGAGCAGTTCCCACAATTGGATTCCATATGTCCAAATTGGTTTTAAAATGGTTTTATACAGGGTGACATTATAGTCAAGGCTTAGCTTTGATTGGTCATTGATTAACCAGGCAAGATGCTTTTAACTTCATGTGAAGTCTCTTGGTTTCTATATGACGGCGCCAAGTAAGCCGTCTATCAAGATGAATACCAAGGTATGTAAAATAATCGGACTGAGGTATATTAACGTTGTTAAGTGTGACAGGTGGACAACATCCCCTCCTCAGTGTGAACTTAACATGTTTGCTTTTTAACTCAGTTATACGACTTACCTGTTCGATTGTTGCGTGGTGTTCTCGGAAACTAAATTGATGAACTGGGATAATATTTGTCTCATTTTAAAAATGGTATGATTTTCTTTTGAAATACTTTTTTAAATAGCTTTGATTAGCAAGGAAGTAAGCTTATTGGTCTTTACTTGGCTTTGGTATCATTATTATCTGAGAAATTTTCCAATTTGTCGGAAAAATCGCATTAAATATTATAGACAACACAATTATTGCCACACTCGGTAGGTTTTTGATCATAGTAGGTGTAACTGAATCAATTCCAGGTGTATTATATTACCTTTGATAACTTTGTTAATGTCTTCTGAGCTTATAGCTAATATGGGATCATTAGATAATGTAGACACAGGTGGTTGCTCAAGTTCAAAAACATTTGTTGGCGAGTTTGGTTGAAAGACTGTACTTAAGTGATCCGCAAATATTTTAGCCTTTTCCTCTGTGCTGCGAACCCAGGTACCTTCAGCTTTCCTTAAAGGGCTTTGTCCTTCTACCGGTGCACAGTGTCAGATTTGTGTAATCTAGAGGGACTAAAGTCTGAACTTTCAAAACGGGTAAAGATAATTCAATGATTTTCGAAACACAGTTTTCCTATGGTTAGATACATTTTTGGAGAAAAATTGAGGCGGTCGTGGCAATATTTCGCCTACCTCCCATACAAATGTCAAAATAAAAATTCTAATATTTATACCCTACACCACCATAGTGAATATGGGTTATGTTTGCTGATGTTTATAATGTGCAAAAATATTCTTCCAACACCCATCTTATACCAATCTGCTCAGGATCACTTTCTGAGTCGATTAAGCGATGTCCGTCCGTCTGTCCGTCCATGTAAACTTTGTAATCAAACTACAGATCGGAATTTCAAAGATAATTCTACAAAATTACAAGCTTTTCCATTGCCCCAAGGTCGATGCCTATTGAATTTGATTGCTTTCTTCCACTTCACGTTTGCTTCATAACAAAACTACAATTTTGTCGCTTCCAGTACTAATATTTCCACATATAAAATCAAAAACACGTTCATGTCTTCCATTTTGCTTTGTTGAAAGCCAAATTTCGAAAATTTCACTACGAAACATTTGTTTGGCCATGATGCTTTTATAGGTCAAAAATTTCCGGGGGTCAATTGGGGTGGATTTTCTTTTTTGTTTCTATAAGTAGGAAGGTTGGTAAACGGTATAGTAAAAAAAATTTCACTGAAATCAACTGAACTCTGTAACTTTTTTTCTATTGAAAATTTTAAAATTAACAAAAAATCTTTCCTAAAAATCTTTCCTTGAATATCACTCATAAACAAATTTAGCAGACCTTATTTTGAAATGTAATGAAACTCTTATTTAGTTTAAATATTGCATTTTACTATTCAAAAATAATTTTAGCATATATACACATTTATCATATATACATAAGTAGTCTTATTTAATATTTCTATTCGAATTTCCAAAAATACCTCCTTAGTAGATCTAATTCTGCCAAAATTACATGTCTCTGGTTTCAGAAGTTGTGGCTGTGCGATTGCGAATCATGTTCAAAAAAAGAATTAAGATTGCAAATTTTGGAAAATTCCAAAATAACGGCCTTCCTCTTCCATTTTTGAAAGTTGTTTATAATTTCCGACCATATAGAAATGGATTTTTAGTATTGAAATTATTTTTTTCTTTTGTCATGTTCGTTAAATAAAATAAAATAGTTTTATGCATAGAGAATTATAAATAGAGACGAGACACTCCGTATTGTCAAAAAAAAAAAAAAAAAAATTATATGTCTGATACAACAACAAAATACATTGACTAACATATATTTTGTTAATGCAAGAAAATTCCTTCTCGTCTCTATATTACCCCATGGTTTTATGTTTTAAGTTTTCTTAACTTTATTTACGTATACGTATAATTAATATAATCTCTAATTATTTTCATCATACGCCTCGGATTTCATTTCCTTAATACAAAATTTATATTCTTCACTTACAGATCCTTTCTTTGGCCGTTGCTGGTATTGGCATTTACATACTGTTGAAATTTGATTTTGATACCGCTGCTTATGTCATACTCGGTTTGGGTATAATTGTTACATTGTGCGCAGTTTTTGGAATATTGGGCGCGGCACGTGAAAGCAGTCGTCTGTCAAAATGTGTAAGTACAGCGAGCACGTAAATACAAAACAAGCATAAAAACTATTTATGGCAAATCTTAAAAATTATTAAAAATTATTTTTTCATTTTTCCTAAACATTTACTCATTCATATATGTTTGTGTATGAATTTAGTTTGTAGCATTTGTGATCGTTTTGGCCATACTACATGTTTTGATTGTGGGCTTCTTTTGGATATTCCAAACATCACTGTTGATAAATGTGGACAAGACATTCGATAAATTATGGAACAATCAAGTCGTGCCAATTAGACCAGGAAACAATACAGCACACATTGCCAATTTGGAGCGTTGGGTAAGTGATTGGATTTCTTTGAAGTTTTTTTTTTTTGTTTTTGGAATATTGTTGAATATTTTGTGTGTGTTTGTAATCTTTTAGCTCGAGTGCTGTGGTAATGCTGGTCCTAATGATTATGTTTTGGCTCCCCATAGTTGCTACAATAGTGAAACCGATAAATTAAATATGGATGGCTGCCGACAAAAGTTTCTCGACTACATTGCAGATCGTTGGACCATCTTTAATATTTTCGCACTTGTTTTGATTGTAGTAGAGGTAAATATGAACGTAAAATGATAAATTCGCATTTATCTATTTAGAATTAGTCATACATTCTAAATATTCAATTTTTGTTTGTAGTATTTATGACGACATTTTTACTAAAGTGTATGTGTATTTTTTTTATTTTATTTTCAGCTAATTTGTGCGGCATTTGCGTATGTTTTGGCCAACAGTATTCTAAATCGCTGGCGCCGTTCAAAATACTACACGAAATAAATAAAAAACAACAAATCCTCTCAGCTTAATTTTAATCATTACGACCATTATCAACACGATTATCATCATCATTGTCATTTGATGATTAAAGTGTGTGATCGTGTGTTTAGTTTTTTAGCATTCTTGGGGAAAAACAATTTAAAATTGTCCCAACTCTCGTTAGTAGACCAAAGATGAATGATTTGAATTCTCGATTATACATATATTTTTCTTTTTATAAATTTAATTTCCATTCTCTTTGTTTTTTATAATTTTTTCTCACCGTCTGTTTTGTTGTCAAATAAATTGTAGATATTTGAGAATAATTATTACTAATTGATCCGTTATGTTGTCAGTTGTTTTTTCTAGTCTACCTCATAATCATCTTTATCATCTGTTTGCTTATTATTTCTTTAAATCATAACAAATTAAATAAAACAATAAAATCAATTTGAAAAATTGTGCCAAAATTATAAAGCAAACTCAAACATGCAATGTTTAGTTGAAACAATAATAAATTTTAAGTAAATTGTTTAATTTCCTTCTCAACAGAATTCATTCAATGTATCGATCAATGCAAATGTTGTTCATATTTTTATATAAGAAATGCGTAATAATAACCAAAAAAAATAATTTTATAATAAATACAGCAATTATTTTGTATTTTCTAACTTACAAATAAATTGTTTTGCATAATAACTAACTAAATATTTTGAAGAAACTTATTAAATAAATCTAATTTACAGCTATAAATTGTATGTATGTAGTTATTTAAGCCGTTTTCTTTTCTGTGAAAAATATTCTGTTTTCTCTATCACACTTTTACATAGTCGTACTTTTTGTAATGGATAACTATTGTAGATAAATTTGGTATCAAATTAGAAGTATTTTAAATCATTTAAATAGTATATAAATATTTGTGAAAGTATGTCACTATGTATTGAGATTCGGAAATATTTGTGTTTAAATTATATTTTTTTTTTCCAAAAAACTACAGAAAAAGAGAAACATTTATCCCTGAAAAGAATACGACACAATGACGTTTTTTGTTTAAGTTAAATTACGCTTAATTATACTTCTTAATGTATGCTTTTTTAATTTGTTAGAAATATGTACATATGTATGTTATATAATTAATTAATATGTTAAACATTTTATAATTGTTAAACATTACATATTAATGCATTTATGGAAGCATCAATTTTAACGAACGATATATATTTACGAACACTTATAAAAAATTGTTAATTTACAAAAACTCCTTAAAAATTTTTATAAAAAATTCATATTTAATAAATAAATTGTACAAACTTAAGACTAACAATATTTTTGTTTAATTTAATTTTTTATTTTCATCAACTCTATCCACCGGTGCACAGTGGGGCAGAAGCAAAATTGTTTGGAAATAAATATTTCACATCAAGGTTTCCGAAACTGCTTTTTGTTTTCTGATCCCAGCTTTGGGATTTTAGAACATGTGGTCCAAAGTTGAAATTTTGATAAAAAAATAGGTCAAATTCCGAAGGGTGTAGAGCCGACATATTCCAAAAATAGGACATGTCTTTTATACCGAAATGTTTTTTTATAATAGAAAATGAGTTAAGTCACCTTTTCGTCCAAAAAATTGCAAAAATCTACTATTTTTTGAATGTTTAAATTGAAAACATGAAATCGTTTGTATGTTATTGGTAATTTAGTTGTCTAACTAACAAAAGAAATTCGAGTTCATTCGGTCCAAAATTTTTAAAGTTCAATTTTGAACTGCCTATAACTCGGAAATTATAAGAGATAAATAGCACACGTATGTTTTTTCAAGACTTAGCCGAGCGCTTTCCAAAACTATACCAATCTTTGAAATCGGTTTGGAAACAAAAAAATGGCACCTGTTTACAAATTTCCTTAATTAATGAGAAGTTCTCCATCTTCTACAAAATCTATAAGTAGCAGCCTCGGAACTAGTGATGTCGCAATTAATTTAAAAACCAACTCTATAGAACCCGTTAAGAACTTCTATAAAGTTTTAAAGGATCTAATTCTATGGCACTAGTTATATGTACATGGTTTCTTTACACTGAGGGAAAAACGACGTTGCAAAATCGACAACGGTTTGTATAATTTTGTCACCATACGGTGTCACTTTTTTCGACACCGCACAGTGTCAGATTTCGGGATTTAATAAAAAAACCCTTTCTTTAAAAAAATATGAATACAATAAACAACAACCCAAGTTTTAAAACAAAATATGTAAACAACAAAAATATAATGGTATCAAAGAGTGATATGTTTAATTGACATTAAAATTTTTTAATAGTTCTTGCCAAAGAATAACAAGAAGGGAAGCCTCTCAATTTTTCTACAACAACAACTTCTCTCTCTTCTCATATACAAGTAGTATGTGAATTCAACACACTTGAGAGAGAGAGAGTTGTCTTCAAAACTTTTTATTGAAAATTGCAATGAAATTGCAATTCTAACACTCACTTTCACAAACATATAATATTTTTTAATTTTTTTCCACACATTTAAACCATTAGAGGAACCGAAACATGCATAATTTACACAAACGAAAAATATATTTTTTTATTTTTTTTGACATTAAATTTTTGGGGGTTGAAATTAAAACTGAAAAAATCACATTTGTAAAATTTCGTATTGAAAATTAATAAAAAAATTAAAATAAATTAAATTTTTGCAGATATTATAGAATAAAAAGCACAAACATCTATTTATAAAATCATTCCCGGTCAAATATAAATTCAATAATTTGAGAATTGTTCGAATTTTTAAATATAATTGAAATAAAATTTTGTTATAATTTTTAAGGTCGCTTTTTTACAACTATGTGTGTTTGAGGAGTGTGGTGAAAGTGGTTTTATCACCAATACATATAAACAAAATGTTACTAATACATTCTTATAGTTAGGTTTTTTTTGACAACCGACTTAGGTTTTTTTTGACAGCGTTTCACTTCTTGTTATTATTCTTTGGTTCTTGCTAAAAGTTATCAATGTTTGGATGCGTTGAATTTTTTTGTTTTTTGATATTTTTTTAAAATTCTTTTTGAATAGTAAAATACAATATTTAAGCTAAATAAGAGTTTCATTACATTTCAAAATAACGCCTGCTAAATTTGTTTATGAGTGATATTCAAGACATCCATTTTAGGTAAGATTTTTTCTTAATTTAAAAATTTTCAATAGAAAAAAGTTACAGAGTTCAGTAGAGTTCAGTGAAATTTTTTTTACTATACCGTTTACCAACCTTCCTATTTATAGAAACAAAAAAAAAAATCCACCCCAATTGACCCCCGGAAATTTTTGACCTATAAAAGCATCATGGCCAAACAAATGTTTCGTAGTGAAATTTTCGAAATTTGGCTTTCACAAAGCAAATGGAAAGACATGAACGTGTTTTGGAAATATTAGTACTGGAATCAACAAAATTGTAGACTTTTCTATGTTAAGCTATTTTGTAAAAAAGTTTTGTTATGAAACAAACGTGAAGTGGAAGAAAGCAATCGTATGGGGGCTAGGAGAAATAATGAACCGATTCTAACCAAATTCAATAGGCATCGACTTTAATGCAATAGAAAAGCTTGTACCTAATTTTGTCGAATTATCTTTGAAATTGCGACCTGTAGTTTACATGGACGGACAGACGGACGGACGGACATCGCTTAGCAGATTGGTATACTTTAATATGGGTGTTAGAACAATATTATTGCACATTATAAACATCAGCAAACAGAACCCACTATACCCTCCTCACTATGTTGGTGTAGGGTATAAATATTAAAATTTTGATTTTAACATTTGTATGGGAGGTAGGCGAAATATTGCCAAGACCACCTCAATTTTTTCTCCAAAAATGTATCTAACTATAGGAAAACTGTGTTTCGAAAATCATTGAATTATCTTTACCCGTTTTGAAAATTCAAACTTTAGTCCCTCTAGATTACACAAATCTGACACTGTGCACCGTCCGTTTATAATTTAAAAGCAAACGGGTATGAATCGGCAACGCAATTGTTGTAAACTTATACGACGCACAGAGGAGGTTTCTAAAAAAAAGTGGAAATAAATCAGTAACTTCTAAACGAATAGCCAAATTTTAAAAATTACCATAACTATAGAGAAGGTGTTGATTAGTTTAAGTTTTGAATTTGAGCTTAAAACACCAAGGGCACCTAAAGTATATCTAAAATTTAAAATAATGTGAAATTCTTATTCTCAATTCGATTTGAAATATTTTTATATATATAAAATCCACTGGAAGATATCTACAAAAAACACTGCTATAACGATATATTATCTCTTATAGTTTACGAGTTATTCGCATTTGAAAATTAAAATTATAGTTTTTTGCTAATAACGGATCTCTCCTGATTTTCTAAAAAAAATTGGGTAAAAACCTTTACTTAATCAAAAGTTAAATTAAAAAAATTTAAAAAGTTGTTTTTTAGAGATTTTTTTTCGAAAAAGTTCTTACGTTAATGTTTAGTACAGAAAATAGAAACAAAATAAATAAATATTCAATTCACAACTGACGTTGTACAGTCGTATGAGTTATAAGTCGTCTGAATTTACAATAGTTGTACAAATGTTGTTGATAGTTTCTATATAAATGTTTTGTACAACACCTACAACATTTTTACATATCCCAGCAGTTAAGCAAGTAGTCAATGTATCCCTTATAGACAGTAATCGTCATAAATGTCTTATCACTTGACTGACTCCAATTTATATATTTTGGTCATTTGACACGTATGTGTTCATTGCAGTGCAGAGAGAAGACAATTGGTTACTTTGTACATCCCAGGTAATCTAGCGTGAATACAATTGTCCCTTAAGTGTCTCTAAGTAATCTGGAGTGTAGTCACTTTAAACGTTTTGTGAGTAATACGTTCAAACTGATTTTATACAAATTGTATTGATATTATTCTCATACAGTTAATTTTTATTTTTGCTTAAGTATACTGATATGCCACGTAACATATCATGAAGTCAATAGTCACTTTTTAGTGTCTCACTTTAAAGTCACTTTAAACGTTTATTTTGTACTGCAAAAAGTAGTTATTTTACTCACCAGAAGCAATCCATTGGAGAGTTCTCGAAGAAAGGTTTGTTTACAAGCAATCGTTTATTGGACTGCCTATGATATGTCTTTTTAGCTGACTATTTGAGGTCAATTAGCACCTGAACATGTTAAAATAACTAGTTATTTAGCTGATCAAGTTACCAGTTATGTAGCTAGTAAGGTAACTGACGCTATTAAACCAGTAGCTGCATCCAATGCGTTGACTACTTTGGACGAGCTATTAGACAGTCTCATTGTAGTCAAAAAGGGTCAATTGTTCCCCTGCTTAGGACATGCACTGTTAAAATAACTAGTCACGTAGCTATTGAAGTAACTAGTTCCGACCCTAAATGATGGGTAAAATCACTAGTTCGGGACTGTCTCCTAGAACTGCTGGGATGTTTTCCGAATGTTGTATAAAATTTTAAGTGTTACCAAAAAATCATATCCATATCTATACATAAACAAGAAAATTTGCTCATTTTAGTTCAAAATAACAACTATACGGAAACACTGAAATCATAATATTTTATGAAAAACGATACTTTTCAATTGTTTGCATTTTTCACAAAATACAGACATTAGTTCGCTTGCTTGTTACATATTAATAGACTTTTGAATCTTTGTTTTGATCTTCCTCTTTTCGCATTTTCATTGACTATGTAAATTTATCACTTGGCGAAATTTGTATTCACAACCACAAAAGTTGTATCATACAACGTACAACATACTACTACGTTGTGAATTTGACAAATGTGTTTATATTTTTATGAAAGGTAACATTTTGGGAAGTAATACAGAAGAAAAATAATTTAAATATTTCTATTACTGCGAGGTCCAGAGCCTTCCGAATTAGACCTATTTTTTATGTAAATTTCAACTTTATGCCAAATTTTCTCTAATCGCTGCTTTCAAATATTTGAAACCTAAAAAATTTACAGATTTTTTTGGTAATTATTTGAATTAAAATATGTTATATAAAAAAAACTAAAATACAATTTTTGGGATTTTTTGAAAGTTTTTTTTGGGGAATTGTGTGATTATCAAAAACAATTCACTATTTTCTTTTTCACTTTTGAATTGTGATCAAAAATTTCTATATAATTTTATTGCATTTAAAAAATTAAAATTTTCTAAAAAAAAATCAGCTAAGATTTTTTATTCCCATATTTTTGTGAAAAGTATTCTACCAATTTTTTAATTCTTAAAAATGTTATATATTTTTAAAAAGAAGACACAATTTCCTACACGTTGATATATAATATGTATACATTTTCTTTTCCATTAGACTTATTTATGGCTTCAAAATACATAACACGCAGTAATTATCTTCATCTTGTAGTGTTCTTGTAGACGTTCTCAAACGTACGCGTCGGTTATGCAGTGCAAAAAATTATATTTAAAATTTTCTGTTTGTTGTTGATTTGGAAGCCATTAATGAGACTGGTGGAAAATACAAGATATACATTTTATATATCAACGTGTAGGAAATTGTGTCTTCTTTTCCAAAATGTATAACATTTTTAAGAATTAAAAAATTGATAGAATACTTTTTTCAAAAAGATGGGAATTAAAATCTTAGTTGACTTTTAAAAAAAAAATTTAGTTCTTAAAATGCAATAAAAGTTTTGTTTATGAATCGTTTTTGATAAAATTTTAAACTTCTATAGAAGTTTTTGATCAAAATTGAAAAAAAGTTAGTGAATTGTTTTTGACAATCCCACAATTCCCAAGAAACTTTTCAAAAAACCCAAGAAACGGCACCGATGCTCGACTTCTCATCTCACAGTGAACAACAAGCTAGTTGCATTTCATTGCGACGAACGTAATTCGTTTTTGTAATTATTAAATAAGTTCTAAACAAATTAGGTTTTGTGAACAAAAAGTTAAATTAAGCCTAAATATTATGCTAAATTTGGAAAGGGAAGGGATTACACGATTCCAAATCAAAAACTACTTATATAGATTTATAAAAGAGTTTATTTCAACCATTTGTAGATTATAGGATGAGATAATGAAATAACATGCTAATATCTTCTATATTTTAAAGGAAAGTTATGTTTGTTTTTTTAAATTTATTCTCAAAGTTTTATTGAAAAAATGTTTGTTTGCTTATTCCAAAAGAAAAGGCTTCAAAAATTATTTATAGTGTAATTTGAAATCATTGGAGATCTGCAATCTACGACAAAAATTTTTCAAAAGAAGTAAACTTTTATAAAAAATTCAAAGTCAAACCGATTTAAAATTTTGAAATGAATATCTATGACCGGCAAGAACGTGGAGAGCAGAACATTTATTGAATTTATTTTAATGGGACCACGTCTTAATTCGTCTTATATATTTATATATAACCTATAGTTAATCACTAAAATTAGTATACACTGATTATAAACAGAAGGACATTTTGTTCTAATTTTTTTTTATCAACAAAGGAAATTTGGAAAAAATGTCCTCCTTCTAAGTCCTTTTTTTATGTCCTCTGATCGAACGGACATAGCTAGGCCGCCTTGGGATTATATAAGGACCCAGAATATATATATACTTTTGTGGGTCCACAAGGTTTGATGTTTGTTTATGTCCAAAATCCAGTAGCATGATTTTTGCATACATATAAACTATGTATTCTGTGGAAAATTTTGGTTAAAAAATCGATATTTGTATATTAGCCATATATTCACTTATATATTCCCTTATACCAAATATTCTCCATCGATTTTGAAGATATCACAAAGGATTACTTTAAAATTTAGCTTTCATATAAAAAATTTGCCTAGGAGCATTTTACAGGCCAGGTGATAAATACGAGATTTTGAAAGCATTGGTGTATGATATACATGTGGCCACATATTAAGTACGTTATTTTAAAGTTAAGGATCAAAATACATGGACAAATATTCTTATTTTCTTCCATTTGAACGTTTGTTATATTTATACATTTTTGTTTGTCTATTCGGCATAGCCAAATGTAACATTCTAAGTTGTTTTTTGAGTAAAATGCATGTGTTTTATAATTTAAAAATTTTAGTCCCTTTTTGGCCACTTTTTAGCCTTTTTTTAGACATTTTTTTTAAGTATTTAGTCCTTTTTGATCTACAAGAATTGGCAACAATATTCAGGCCACACAGTGAGACAGAATCAAAATATTTTGGAAATAAATCTGGCATTTCTAAACGGATGACCCGATCGGGATAAAATGACGTGGGAATAGCAAAGGAGTATTCGAGTTTAAGTTATTAAAATGGACCCTATAAATGCTCCAGGTGCGGCGCTATGGGGGCTCAAAGTAGGGTACCTTCGACATGTAAAATCTTAAAGAAAATGGCACGTGATTTTTTGGTTTCCCATCCGATTTCAAAGATTTTTAAATTTTTGGGAAGCGCTCGGCTAGGTCTTGAAAAAACATGCTTGCGTGTGCTATTTATCTCTTTTAATTTCCGAGTTATACCTTGGTCCGCTTTTTTAAAAATTTAGGGCGTATTTTTGAACCGAATGGACTCGAATTTTTTTTTTAATTAGATAACTAAATTAGCAATAATATGCAAAAAATGTCAGAGCAACATCTATTACGGATCTGAAAATAACCGATTTTCAATTTAAAAATTTAAAAAATAGTAGATTTTTGCGATTTTTTGGGGCAAAAAGGTGACTTAACTCTTTTTTATTAAAATAAAACTTTCTTTAAGAACATATAAAAGTTTTACATTTTTCTGTATGACACATATATAAAACGTGTCATATTTTTTGAATATGTCGCCCCTACGCCCTTCAGAATTTGACCTATTTTTTTATAAAAATTTTAATTTTGGTCAACATGTTCTAAAATCCCAAAACTGGGATCAGAAAACGGAAATCAGCTTTGGAAACCTTGATGTGATTCCTATTTATTTCCAAAGTATTTTCTCAATCCCGAAGGAAATGTAGAACCTGTTGGCAAAATTGTAAAAAATACCATTTTTGGGATTTTCGCTCCAATTTTTATGAATTGCGGAATGCCCTTTGACTTTTTGACAAGGTTTTTTACACTTTCTTATTTAGAATGAGAAATTTAAAAAACGTTGAAAATTTCGTATAGTTTTGTTAATAAATAAAGATTTTATTACATATTATATATTTATTGAGTTTCTAAAACTAAAATTTGTATAAAATTTTTGATATGATTGCAAATATTAGGAACAATTTGGTCCACATTTTTTCCGAACTAATTTTTTTGGTTTAGAAAAGTTTATTTTTGGTCATACAAGAAAAAAATTCAAGTCAATATCTCATTTATATTAAAAAATATGTCACTTTAAATCTGCGTCCTTTAAAAATATTGCACTTTGATTCTGTGTTATTTATATGAAATTGTGTTTACGCGATATGATAGCATAGATCACAGATGTCAGTGAATGGCATTCCCAAAAAACGTTTGAGAAGGTCGTATTATATCCCTGATGGACAGCAAGGCACGCACATGGTCTACTAAAAAAATGAGAAATTTAAAAAATCGGTAAATTTTGGTTTCATTTGTATACCATTATATAAATTTCCACCAAAAAGTATTAACAGAATTATTTATCTATATATATATATATATATATATATATATATATATATATAAATGAAATGGTCCATGTATGTAATGGCATCACGTGAAATCGGCTGGAGCGATTTGGCTGATTTTTTTTTCTGTTCGATTCGAAATTTTCAGGAGATGGTTTGTAAAGAAAAAAAATCAAAAATTCGGAAATATATTCACTAGGGATATAACTATTGACATTTTTTGCAAATATGCAAATTGGCATAGCATAGTCGAATAGAGCATTAAAAAATATGAAAAACCACGGTATTATTTTTTCGCGGTTGTTAAAAAAGTTCACGCACCAAACGCAATAAAGTTTTTCATACAATATTTTCAAATATTTTGAAATACAATATATTTTATTTTAATAATAACTGCGGACATACTTCAAAAGATAATTTTTAAATACGGAAAGTATCCCTCACACAAAAAAAATTTTTGGTTTATCTTAGAAATTGGTGTTGGTGCGTGATGTTTTTGATTCCAGATGACCTAAAAAAATGATTTTCATTACTTAAACAACATTGGCCATCACGTGGTGGTATGCCAAAAATTTCGCCAAAATTAGTTATATACCTAATATTCACTTCTCATTTTTCTTAATAAGATACATTTTTTGGAGAAACTTGAAGAACTAACAGTAGTAAATAGCTACCGAGCGAAGCCGGGGTGCTCAACTAGTAGGCTATAAAAATTGCCAAAATCTAGTGACTCTAATTTATGTTGAATTTAATCTGTAAGTTAGAAACTGATAGTACAGATATCAAATTATTTAAAGAACTCTTATATGTTTGAAAGCTTTTCTTGAAATTTCAACTTTTATATTACGATTAGTAACTTAAGATTTCGAATTCAAAGATTTTTTCTATGGTCTACCGATATGTGTCATTAATTTTTTTCATTTCGAAACCCAAAAGATATACAAGCCATCTGAATTCAAATTCAACGATTCTCCAAAATTTTTAATTATCTTCATATGTGTTTTGTACTTACTTGTGATAAGTTTTATAATTATAATCTTAAGATGCTCTCATGTTTTACTTGTATTTCAGTAGGGATTACGTCTCCATTTAATTATAGGTTTTTCGAACGACAGACAAATCATTACAGAGTTAAGCATCAGATAATAAAATATATTTACGATGCAGCTTGTTTGGCTACCCGCAGTTTCCGTTTTGTTTTTATATCGTTTGTAGTGTTTGTATCTGCATTTGATTATTGTAAGTATCTTTGTTCCATGTTTTTTAATATTGTAGTGATGACCACTTTTTTTATATCAGAGAACAAAAAGTGTAGGAGAATTTTCTTTTTCTATTTTGTTTACCTGATCGCCATAATGAATGTGGCTCATTGAGCTTTTGTCATTTTCTTACCATAACATTTTTTTTAATTTTAATGTTTTTTTTCGAATGCGTGGCTAGTAGTTATTTGTTCGTCCATGTGAATGTCGAATTTATTAATCTGCGTTTTTCTTCTCGAATGAGAGAGAGAATTATCAAACTGGCGACAATATTTGGAAACACTAAAAATGTCTCTCATTCATCTTTTGGTTTTTGAGATATTTTTGTTGTCTATCTTTCAAATAACGAATGTGTTGAGTTCAAAATTGAATGTGAATCAAAATATTTTTGTGAAAATTAATTTTACTCATCATCTTTGGACACAATAAATTTTTATCTTTTGTCGTGTTCTTCAGTTCTTAATGTACTTGCATGAAAAACGGATGTTCTACTAATTTTTGCGAGTGTAAATAGTTATCAAGGCTTTTGTTAAAAATATTTATTTAAAATTAATATAAACAAAGTAAATACTTAAATGCTAAATGTGTTTGGCAAAAATCTATTAAAAGAATGTTTTAAACAAATGAAAAGTAACAAACTATTTCAATATTTATAAATATTTATTAAAAACTAAAAAAACAAAATGTATTTAACAACAAAAACCTATAAAATTATAACAGTTTCTATAAATGCAATTTGTGGGGTAAGTAGCAGTTTTTATTACCTGATCAACAGAGAAAAAACATTAGTCATTTTTGGGTGGTCATTTTTATAAATAAAAGAAAATTAATAATGATCGAATGTTTCATTTTTAGTTCGTTGAAATTGTTTCTGTACATTAAAGCATTCTTTCTACTAATTTATTCGTTAATACGCTTTAAAAAACTGACAGGGAGACAGGTCATTGTCATTGTTTAACCTCTCTTAAATAAAATATTTATCATATTTTTTATTTACGTTTAAATTTATGTTTTAAATATGAAGAAATAATGTTGGGTATAGATATGTATAGCCATTACTTTGAATGTTAAAATGGTATAATTTAGTTGAAAGATCAAAAATATTTATCCAACAATTCAGTATCTACAATTGAAAATTTTCATAAATAGTTGTAATTTGAAGTTGTTTAGTATACCGCACTGTTTGACAGAATCAAAATATTTTGGAAATTAATCTTCCATTGATCCGATTGTCACATGACTACTGACCCCAAATACCTACAGGAGCGACACTATGAGGTGTCAAAGTTGGGCACCTCAAACATGCAAAATTTTTAAACACTTGCAAATCAAAATCCCGGATTAGGACTGTAAAAAACATATTTTTTGTATCAATAGTTCACGGTCACAATCTATTATTTCAAAGCAATATCTTTTACGAGTCCATAAATAATCGATATTTAAATTGAGAAAATGTTGTTTGAAGTCAGTGTCTCCGATATTTAAAAAATACAGCATATTTGAAAAGAATATTGAAATTGAAGAATTCGTAATGCATTCAATACAAATTTGTTCTTTAATATATCGCAATAAAATTCGTCGTTTTTAAACCCAAAAAAATTATAATTCAACATTTGTTACTAGTTTCGAAAAAATTTATATGAATATGTGGCATGTCTTCTGTATATATGAAACTTATTTGTGTTGAATGAATTTCAATTGAAGAAATCTATACTCGTTAAGATGATTTTCGGAAGTGGACCTCATATGGGAGCTATGACTAATTATAGACCGATCGTTATAAAATTTTGTGAAATGACTTTTGTATATATATAAATTATTTGTATTAAATTTTATCGGAATACCAAAATTATCATCACAGTTCGGTTTATATAAAACTTATTTGTGCTGAATTTGGTTTGTATATCAGTATAACTTAGATATTTATGAGACCTTAACTATTTCCATACGAGGGCTAGGGACAAAACACTTTGGGAAACATAATTTCATAACATTTCTTTTAGTTTAACTTAATACAAATACAAATTTTAAAACTTTTTTAATTTTTTTGAAAATATCACAATGGCCCTAGCATAGTCGAATAGACCATTGAAAGTTATTTAAATAAATAGTATTAGTTTTTCGCGGTTGTCGAAAAAGTTTACCCACAAAACGTGGTAAATTTTGGAAATAACTTTATTATTTTTTTTTTTTTATCCTAAAAACGCAAATAGTTTTTTTTTTATAAACATATCAACCTGGCTTGAATCTATATATAAAATTTGCAACCTCACCCACAAAAAATAGTTATTGTGGGTGCGGTTTTTATTCCAAAATGATCCGAAAAAAATGTTATCGTAATAAACACAACATACAGTAAGGGACAAAATTGTTCACAAAAAGTATGATTAAAGATATATCTAGAAATTTTTTTTTACAAACTTAGGTCTGGCAACACAATTTTGTGTTATGTAGTCTGGCACAATGTTGTTAATTGTATGGCAACCTTTTTTGAGGTACCGTTACTTTTTTACTAAAAAGAAATTAACAACTATTTTTGATCCTCAGATCTTTTTCTCAATTTTTAAAAAATATAAAAACAAAATCCTTTACATAATAACGTATGTAAAGGACATTATTTAAAGTTATTTAAATAAAATACCACTCTTTTAAATAATTTATTTAGCCTTTTATAATGGGAAAAGCTAAGACTCCCCTATTGAAACAAAATGTGGCAAAAGACATAATGGAAGGTGTGCCATATCGCTGTTGAGGTCACACAAATACTCAACCAAGAGTATAGTTTAAATATAAGTTCCAAAACCGTTCGCAGATGTTTAAAATCCAACGGCCTAGCGCCAAGAACAAAACTAAAAAAACCTTATTTAAGAGAACAAAATCGAAAAAAGCAGTTGGCTTTTGAAAAAAAGTACGAGCATTTTACGACAGACGACTGGATGAAGGTAACTTGGTCAGATGAGATAAAAATCTACCGAATTGGGTCTGATGGGTGCCAATGGACATGGGTTGATAAAAGAATTTGAGTCCAAGAGCGAAATATTACAAGCACAATGAAATTTGGAAGTGGATCTTTGATGGCTTGGGGCTGTTTTCGTGGAAACCAGTTGGGTGTACTACGCCGAATAACTGGCAGAATGTGTGCCAAAGATTACATTACAATCCTTGAAGACTCATACATGCCAAGTTTGGATATATTTGGTTTAGAGCCGGGTCAGGATGACATCTTCATGCAAGACAACGAACCGAAGTACACTGCCGGAATTACTAAAAAGTGGTTAGAAGAAAATGGGATTAAACTTTTAGATTGGCCACCCCAGTCTCCGGATTTAAATCCGATTGAACACCTTTAGTCAATATTCAAAAGGAAAATATTGGCTAAAAAAGACCCAGCGAAAACCATCAAGGCGTCTATCGAGGCGTGGGTAAATATTAACCCACAGGTGTGCTAATAAATCTTGAAAATAGTATGCCAAAACGAATAAAAGCTGTTAACACTGCAAGCGGGGGGGTACAAGAAATATTAATAGCCAAAAACGTAAGGATTTTCGTCAAGGGTCATAATTGTTCACAGCTAACATGTGAAACCTTTTTAAATTTGAAAAGTGAATTTAATATTTTTTGTTAGTTTTATCTTTTTTTTTTATTAAAGCATAATGTAAAGATTAAAATCAATTTAAAAAATTTCAGTAAAAACAATGAAGAAGAAAAGCATTTATACTTAATATTGGTTGTTTTGTGAACAATTTTGTCCCTAACTGTATGTGGTGCTTTTGCCAAAATTTGGTTATAGCTCTAATATTCATAGAGGAATAGTGACAATAATATTGATCTACATAAGGAGTGAGATGGAAAAATTCTTAACTTCAATTTCCATGCTCTGTTTTTGGCCTCTAATTTTTAGCAGCGTTCCTGTCAGGAACTTTTTGAGCCTTGTATGTTATTAAACCTGCATTAGCTTTAAATTTTCGTACCAATTAGTCCAAGCACTTAACCGGGCTGCTTTCATACCGGATGTGTTGGGAGCTCTTTTGAAAATGCTTTCTAATTTTTTGACTTTAGAAACATCATTTGGACTAGAGTTTCCAAAAAACTGAAGAATTTCAAAACCGCGGTTTCGGTTTTAAAAAATTGAAAACCGATCAGTTTCGGTTTGGTCTTGTGATAAATTACTAACAATTAAATCAGTTGATAATATAGGAACCGCTAAACAAATTTGACCTTAAAATTTGTTTAGCAGTTCCTATATTATCTTTATTGTAAAGGTACTTTTTGAATGTTTTATAATAATAAACCTTAAAATTAGGCACAAATGATTCTGAATGAGTTAGAATTCACGAAAGGTGATTATAGTCTTACCTTTCTTTTGTAATTTCTATAATAATAAACATAGAAATATTAAATTAAACATTCCTGATGCCGAGTTGGAATACAAAATGTGGGTCTTTATGGTACTGTTTTTGTTCTAATAATACGTCTAGAATGACCTACAATCCACATTACAATGAATTAGTAATAATTTACAAAGGGAGACTTAATAATACTATTTCTTTATTCCAATTCAGGTGGCGAAGCGCACCGGTCAGCTAGTACCACAAAGTATACACAGGCGACACGGCAAAAAATATATTTGTCTCTTTCGCTCCAAACCATTTCAACTTCATTCATTCATTTTCTTTTGTTTTCTAGTTTTGTTTACAAAATAGCATTATATAGTGTTGTTTGTTTTAACGCACTGTCTGTATTAAACTGCAAATTTGTTTTCTCTTTCTAACGAAACCATTTAAAAAGAAGCTGATTTTAGTGTTTTTGAACTGTCAAATTTGTCGCCTCTGTATACTTTGTGCTTGTACTCCATACTTTTATCGGATATTTGAAAATAACTAAGACTTTGTTACAAAAATTGTGGATTATTTAGCAAATTAAACAAATCTTAAGATATTTTTACCGATCTGTGTTTAGAGATATTGGATGAATAATTGGATGAAAAAGTTTGTTTCTCATTTCTAAATTTTGAATTTTTCTAGTGAAAATAGATAAAAAAGTGAAAACCGAAGAATAATTGTCGGTTTCGGTTTTAGGCCTTGAAAAACCGCGGTTTCGGTTTCGGTTAAAACCGAATTGGAAACTCTAATTTGGACCATTCCTTCTACCTGACCAGGTTTTCTATCAACGGACAAGTTCTCCCGGTACGTTTAATAACATTGACTGCAGACCTTTGAATGCTTGGCCAACTTTTTGTAGGACCTAGTTGGATTTTGTTGAAAATATTTAATAATTTTAGTACGCACTTTTTTCTGGTCACTCATTTTAATCAGATTAACAACAACTGAATATAATTGACATTAAACATTTTACAAAGGTAACTTGACCAAAAAAAATCAAATAATACTTTGGTTAAAAGATTTCATGAAAAAAGTGTGTTAAGTATTTTACGATCTCACTCCTTATATACATTATGATTTGAAAATGTTACCTTTCAAAACGAATTACGCCTTTTTTCTAGATTTAACTTTGTCGGACTTCTTAAATATTTTAATAAAATTGAATTTTGACAGATTATTTAAAAGTGCGTGCAGGTTTTTTAGGTCTATTCGAGGGCTTTCTTTGATTTTGGAGGGATTAGTGGTGTCCGTCGTCAAACCCTCAACATGAATACTTCTGTGCTACGCCTATGTGAATTTCTATGTTAATCGGATTAGCCAGTTAGAAATGACAGATTTATTTCCAAAATATTTTGATTCTGTCCAACTGTGCATTATTGTAAAGACCAAGACAGTACTGTTATGTGATTAAATTTATGAATTTGAAAGATTTGGAAAAATCATTCGGAATAATAAAGACAATTAGCTTCCACTTTACTCTATGGAGAATCTGTTTGAAATAAAATATTTTACATGAAAGAGTCGCTTCAAGATGGGGTGGAAATTGAAATTTGTTAGACTCTGAATAAAGTCACTGAATAATGGTTACAAAACAAAACTCAAATAAATGCTTATTGTTTACTAAATAACAAAATTGTTAAAATCTTTCAGATTCTTGGAATATTGCTGACTTGGTATGGGATATGGCTGTATCAAAGTATTGAGAATTCCAAATTTGATCATGGCGAAGAGTTGGGTGGAATATTAATCATTACATTGGGAGTGGTGGTTTTCTGTGTATGTATCTATGGTATTGCGGCCGCTATTATGGAACGCAAAAATATGTTGATTTATGTAAGTATTTACTCGACTAATTTTCATCATATATAAACAATAAAGTTAATATATTCTACATAATTACTTAGTTTGCAGTCCTATTGGTCGTTCTAATAGTCATACAATTCGTAATGGTCAGCATCAGTCATTCCACCGCCATTAGTACAGTATCGGAAAAACTAAAAGAAGGATTTGATGAATTATGGGATACAAAATATCAAAAACCTAATGCAACACTGTCCATATATGAGGAGTGGGTTAGTGATTTTTTCATTACAAATATTAAAAAAAAAAAAAACACTCATTTGTAATAATTTCAATTAAATGTTTCTATTGTAGTTGAAATGCTGTGGTAAAAATAGTGCAGAGGATTATTTTCTCTTGGATAAGGTGCCTCCATCCAGCTGCTGTGAAGATCATAACTGTGCAATTATTCACAATTTATACACTGTGGGCTGTGAGGAAAAATATCAAAATTATATTAATGCAAAAACAAACTATTTCAAAATTCTCAGCTGGTTGATCATTACGATGGAGGTAAGTTTTTACAACTATTCGATTAAAGACCCGTCTAATTGTTAATCAGATTAACTAAGACAATTGCTTATCTTGTTTTATCATCCTACAGTTTGTTGGTTCGATATTTGCCTGCATTTTAGTTGACAGCATACGAAATCATAGAGATCGCCAACGATTTTATAGTTGAATTTAATTTGATGAACAAATTAATGAATGATTTTTAGTATAATTTAAAGGAGTTTTGTAAATATTGAAAAGATTATACGTGTCTTTCTAGCTATACTATATTATTTATTTAATATTTAAAATGTAAAATATAAAATATAAAACTTAATTTTAGAATAAATATAAATACTTTTCAATGTATATATTCCGATGTTAGTGTCTGAAAATGGTAGTAATAAATAAAACCCGTTTCGCAATGTTTACGTTTCATTTGGATTTATTAATGGACATTTAAATATACATATTTAGAAAATACTACGCTGCACATTGGACTAAAAGTGTAAAAAATCACAAAAAAAAAAAAACTCTAGATGCAGATAATTACAATATAATATGACACAACGGCACTCCGAATTTTTGTAATATGTGTTAGTATATCGTCATCTGCCATTTCCCAAGAATACGATTATAGACTGATGGATATCCTCTGTTAATTCTTCTTTAATGCTAACATTACATTTATAATGTTAGATATTTTTCAAAATATTTCGATTCAGCACCAATATACACTGATGAAATATTCAAATATAAAAATATTGAACCCAATTTCGATGACATGAGAATAAGTGTGAAACAATTGCAGATACCTAAAGATGTTGTCAAGTGTGAACAGATCCAAGCAATGGAAAATCAAAGTAGAAGAAAATCGTGGACAAATTCTTTGAAAATCAGATATTGTCAGTTTCGATGATTGCAAAAATCCCAATGCTTCCAAAAAGTAATGTAATTATTATATTATTAAATGATACATTAAACAAGTAAGAGTGTTATATTCGGCTGTGCCGAATCTTGTATACCCACCATCAATATGTGGCTATTTTTTTATTTATTGACAATAAAATTTTTTCCGATATTGGGGTTATATGGGGGCTTGGGTGAATTATGAACTGATCCTCACAAATGTTGGTAGAAAGATATATGTTCATATAAAACTTTATGATGTACATTAACGAACACACCCTATAATTATTATTAGACGTCATCACTCTTCATTAAAGTTTTGGTCCTATTATAATTTAAAAACTGCAATGGATTAATATCGAAGAAATCAGGCTGACGAAATAGCAAAATATATGAACTTGCTAATTGTCTTCAGCTTCGGCAAATTGAACAATATTGGGCTATTAAAGCTGAGTGCTACTGTAGTTCTTAACAAAATCTTTTTTTTAGGGAATAAGTACTTTTACATACCCTTAGTTTGGTAAATTCCTAATAGCGGATCCAGATTTTTTCCGATTTTTTAAAAAATGTTTTGTAAAAATAAACAATTTTAAAAGTACTTACTTTAATTTTTTGTTATTAAGAAAATAAAAGAAAAAATAAATAATGTATTTATAGTTTACTGAAAGGAAACATTCTGGGAAATATTTCAAATGAAAAATAATTTAAAAATTTGTATTAAAAGCTGTTTTGTATGCTCCAGAATGTTCTTAAATATTTTGCAAAGGAAATTTTCCGCTTCAACTTTGGTACCGTCAAAAATTAAAAAAAAAAACTTGTTTTAGGTTTTTGAAAAGATTTTTGGGAATTGTGTGATTCCCAATAACACTTTTGTGTTTTGATGAAAAATTTAAAGTTTCATAAATAAACATTTTATCTAATTTTAAAAATTTTAATTTAATAAAAATAGTCTAACATTTTTATACCCTTCACCATGAGTGGCAAGGGTATATATAAGTTTGTCATTCCGTTTTTAATTTCAACATTTTTCATTTGCGACCCCATAAACTATATATATTCTGGATCGTTATAGATAGCGGAGTCGATATAGCAATTTCCGTCTGTCGGTTGAAATCAACTTTCCAAATCCCCTAAATAACTTACAAACATTATCAATATATCGGGAATTCTTCCAATTCGGTAGATATTTGAAATCGAGAAAATCCGCCCACAAATGGATGAGATATAGGCAAAAAACCAGGACATTCTCGATTTTTGACATATTTTTTTTTATCTATATCTGAATTACTAAGTCATTAATATAGACAATATGGATATCCAAAAATAAATATTTCAATGACCTCTGGAACGGCGTTTATAAGGCGAAAGTAAGTCGGAAATAGAATTGGTCAAAATAGCGAAAAATATTTTTAACCCGATTTTTTTTTCACAAAAAAAAAATATTTTTTTTTGTAAAATTTTATTCAGAAATAAATTTAAAAATTTTTAGGTAAACAAAATTAAAAAAATTTAAATATTAATTAAAAAAAAATCTTTGCTCCAAAATTTTTTTTGCAAATAAATGAAAAAAATACTTAAAAATTTGTTTTTTTAATTTTGTTTACCTAAAAAATTTTTAACTTTTTTTAAGTATAATTTGGTGAAAGGTAGATTCGGCACAGCCGAATTTTTATTATTGCAAAAAAAATTTTAGAATTTTAGAATTTTTAAAAATTTTATTTAGTTTGAATTTTATAAATATCTGTTCTTTTCCAAATTCAATACTAAAACTCAAGTTTAATAACCGATTGCTTGCAAACCAACCTTCCTCAGACTACTGTAATGAGGTAAATTTATATAAACTGTAAAGCATTGTTCACATAAAATCCACCACAAAATAACCATAAATTGATACTCATTTATCAAGAATCTAAAATTTTATTTTTTTCCTTATTAAAATTCCTGTTTCTTTTTTGATGAATCAAATTAACTGTTGCACAAATTTCTGTCCATCTGCGCACAGTAAGGAACTGAACAAAAAAACTTCTGTATAGCCATGGGAGATTTTATTAAAATCGGACTGTCTGTTTAAAAGTTAGAAATCCATTTCCACTTTTTGTTCAGTTCAACAACACGTGCAAATGATAAAATTGTTATATCAAAATGAATGTTTTGTTCTGTTCGTTTTTAATCATAAAATCATCTACAGTGATGAGGCCAATTTCTGGATGAACAGGTACGCACAGTGGTCCAAATACTCAATCTAGCCGGAAAAAAGTCATAACGTATGCCCTACGTAAAGCCATACCGACATGAAACTTGGTACGTTTATAGATTTCATCATTATTAACAAACTGAGAAAAAAATTTGGACCACTGTGCGGCGGTACGTGCTCATATCACATTGGACTTTCTGCACGAGCGATTTGAGGGCATGGTCATCTCACGTGGAGGTGATGTAAACCCCCAGAGATCGTGCAATTTCACCCCTTTAGACATTTTCCTGTGGGGTTTTCTTAAGTCGCAGGTCTATGCGAATAAGCCACAAAACACAGCGCCCCTCAAAGCCAACATAACCCATATCCATCTGTTTTAAAACAAAGTGTATGTGAGATATCATCGAAATTATTTATTCGTTTGAAAGGCCTATCAATGCCATTATACATGGAATAAAATATCGTGAAAATGTCCGCAGTGACTTGGCTGGCGCGCATCCAATTTGAATTTAAATTGCTTAATGAAAGTCCCTTTATAAAGTTAAATCAACCACAATGATATTAAATTCCAACTTTACTTAGTTAAATGTATTTAACGTTTTTTTGTCAGTGTAAAAATTTAATATGTATATTACTACGTACATATGTAACCAGATCGCGTAGGTGAATGATTTATCACACAAACAAACATTTGAACTTGCTACAAAAATTAGAAAAATATGGTCAAAATGTCCAAAACAACAAAAACAAAAGCCCACTTATCTTTTACGATTATCGTAAATTAACAACAATAACAACAAATTAAAATTGTAGTAGGAGGAGGTGAGAGTAGAATACGATCGCAGTCAACCTTTTGTTGTTGGCTTTGTTTTTGTAATGAAGCCAACTGAATAGAAAGAACCAAACTGCATGAGAGATGACGATTTAAATACAAACCAAAATATACTCAAAGTATTTGTGTAAGTGTGTCGATATTTCGAAGATACGAGATGGTAATGAGTAAAACTATACTACAAATCTATGGAGTATTTTATGGTACAACAAAAAATAAATAAATTTTAGATAGAATCTTTTTCGAAACAAAACAAAATAAAATCTTAAAATTTTAGTCGATTTTCATTTGTGAAACAGAGCAGTTTAATATTTCAATATTTTAAAAAAAATATTCAAAACAACAGCAGCCACAACAACAAAACAAAAAGCTGATCAATTATTTAAACATGTAATTGCGATGTCGTTTTTAAAAATTGTCAAATCATTCATAAATACAAATGAGTAATTTCAGAATGACTTATTTCATTTAGAATAGAAAGTGAAAACAACAAGTGATTAATTTCCTTTAGAAAAACGTGCAATAAAATGTGTATTTTTAAATATTAAAAGTAATTCTAAATGCATAACAAAATGAGACAGATAAACAGTTTTTTTGAAACAAAAAATTACGTCATTTATTTTTTGTATTTTTAGATTAATTTGTATTAATATGAAATTTCTTTAAAATTTTAACATTTGCAGCAGAAGTGTGTGTATGAAATTATGAAAATTATTCTAAATAAATTGATAAAATAAACAATATGGGTCTGGAAGCTACTACAATTAAACACATTTTGTTGCTGTTGAATTTTATATTTACGGTAAGTTTGCAAATGAAATTTTTTAAAATATATGTACATATCGATGGCTTAATATAGAAAGGTCGTATCTCAACTTTTAGTTACTTTACGGGGGAAGGAAAAAACTGAATAAAATCTGAAAGCGAAAAATAAACAACTAAAAATGTGTAATATATCGAAATATACTTTTAGAAAAGTTGTTTGTTTTGATATAAACAAAAAATATACATTCAACATTAAATGAGTTAGTGCTTTTTCTTTCAAACTATTAGTTACTGTAAATGTGTTATTCGTCAACATAGGAAACTGAATTTTTGAGGAGAGGTGTATTTGAGTTTTGTCTACCGGAATATGTGAAAAACCCGATTTTGAAAAAAAAAAACGAGATACGACCTTTCTATATTAAGCCATCGATATGTATATTTCAAAAATGACTATAGAATATGCTCTTTATTTATAATTATTTTCACACTCCATATGAAAATATTTATACTAAATATTCAAAAGTTTCTTTAAACAATTTAGAAAAAATAAGTACTGAACGATTTAAAAGGCATAATGGGGAGGTGTATTATGAGTTTGTGCTCCAAAATGTAAAATTTCCAAAAATCAAATCCCAATTGTACGTGGTGTACAGTATGCCATCGGACTAGCCATTTCTAAATTTTAGATGTATTTTGTTTCAATTGTAATGGTACGGTGATTGATTGTTGACTATGGTTGCTACCGCATTTTTATACCCTTCACCTTCGTGAGAAGGGTAAATATACATTTCTACATTTTTCATTTGCGACCCCACAAAGTATATACATATATTCTGGATTCTTATACATTCCGGAGTCGATTTAGCCATGTCCGTCTGTCTGTCTGTTGAAATCAATTTTCTGAAGACCCCAGATATCTTCGGGATCCAAATTTTCAATAATTCTGTCAGACATGCTTTCGAGAAGTTTTCTATATAAAATCAGCAAAATCCGTCCATAAATACCGGAGATATGAGCAAAAATCCAAGACAACCTCTATTTTTGGCCTATTTTTGATCTATGTATATCTCGATTATTAAGTAATAAATATAGACAATATGGATATCTAATGATAGATATTTCAAAGTCCATTGCAACTATGTATAAATTAACTTTTCATTATCTTTTACAGATAATTTAAAGTTTTATTTTCTTTTATTTGCTAAGACTCTCATATTTCTTAGTAAATAAAATCCAATTAAAATATTATGTTTTCATATTTTTATTTTTATTTCTTTAAATTTTTCACAAAATTTTTATTTTTATAATAAAAACTTAAAATAATTATTTTTTATTTTAATTGAAATAATAATGTTTTTTTTTTTTTTTCTTCAAAATTTGTAAATATTTTATATTATTTATAATAGCATATTTAGTTATCTACTGTGTAGATTTGTTTACTACTATATTTTTAAATTTAAATTTTTAAATATTTTATTTTATAAAGTTTTGTTTTTTTTATAATTTTAAATTTAGTTCTTAGTTTTTAAATATTTATTTTGTTTTTCTACTATGTAGAGTTTCTTTTTTTTTAAATCTTAAGTTTATTTTTTTCTTAAATTCAAAATTCTAAATATTCCATTTTATTTATGAATTTTTATTTTATTTTATTATTTATTTTATTTCATAAATTTAATATTTTTAATAATTTTTTTATTTAAGAATGTTTATTTTACTTCTCTACTATGTAGAATTGTTTTTATTTAAAGACTAACAGCCGTATGCATAAAAATTTTCAAGAGCTTTATAAACCAATTATAAGCAAATTTTCATAAAGTTGTATTCATAAACGATTAATAGCTCAAAATACATTTGATAAACCTTTAATAAGTGTACAAATTTTAAAGTTCGTTCGACCCTTCTTTAAACCTACTATAAAGTATTCTTTTTACATTTTATCTTGAAAAAAGGGAATTTTAAAGATAATTCTTTATAAATTTGCAATAATAGATGATACTGTTGCAATTGATAAACATAATTTTAACTCCGCTGGGAAATATAGTCCACTTTAATAATATAAGATTTTGTTCCATATTTCTCCGGCAGTGAACTACATGAGGTTCGCAAGTGAGTTTTATTGCCATTTTTGTAATTTATTGTTAACCTGTAACGGCATGTAGTAACTAAATGTGTAAACATTGTGGAAGAAGGTCCACAGAACCTAATATACCCACTCCGGAATTAAAATTATGTGTTTCCACATAGAAATTCATTCAATTTTGTTAAAATTTAACAAAATGACAATAAAAATAATTTTTTTTTTTTTTGTAATTTAAAGTTAGTTGGCTGAGTAAAGACTCTCAAATTGCCAGGTTATCCCACGTCGATTCAAGTTGGTCCCTAGTCGACCTATATCTTCATATAGGAAGCTGGAACGCTTAAACCTTGTTATAAAAATCAGGAGTGTTAATGGTACTCCACCAGTTGATACGTTGAGTTTTTAATGGTACTCCACCAGTATACGATTTGAGTTTTGAATGGTACTCCACCAGTATCGATGTTGAGTTTTATATGGTCTCCACCAGTGTTCAAATAAAATTAAAAGACACGCGGTTGGTGCAAACGACGTAGAACAGGAACCGTTATACGAAGCCTTACATCACACACGTGCCAGAGTGAGACGCAAAATTGTCGAAGGCAAAAAAACGAAAACGGGCCTGATTGCACTTAAGAGATAATTACAATGACGCGCGAGTTGTTAATCAACCCAGACTTACTTTGCGACTGATAAAAATAAATTAATAATACAAATTATAAAACAGTGATGTTTATTTTATCACAGAATATTCGTCATTCGAATACTTTTAATAATAATTGAACTAAAATATATAAAAACGTTTGTATATTAATGCATTTTAGCTTAATATAATCAAATATACATTTTTTCTCTAAATATTAGTTTTTATCTTAAAAAATGTATTATTACTAAAAACAAACAATGAAAAAATGAGAATTAACGAATATTTTATCCTAATTGTAAGCAACACTAACAACGAAAAAGGGAAAATAACAGAGAAGCATTGCCAGCTTAAACAAAAAACAGTACATTAGTTATTGTGCCTTTAACAAACATTTATGAATACTATACTTTTATAAATGATTTTTAAAGCTAAAGTGTTTGTTAACAAATTTGTGTTTTAAATCTACAATAAGTTTTTTTTATGCATATAGCCCTAAGTTTATTATTTCTTTTTAAATTTTTAAATATTTTGTTTTAAATATTTTATTATTTTTATTTTTTTAAAACGTTAAATTTTTTATTTAATTTTTTTTATAAATTTAAATTTCACTTTAAGAGTTGTGTTTTTTTTCGAATTTAGCTCTCTTACTTGTTTTTCTTTTAAAATGACCATAACCTTTAGCACGTGGTTGCTTTAAAGGTCTAGCTCGACGGATGGGGAGGTCGTCTTGTTAGGTCACTTTGAAACCTCACTTACAAAACGATATCACGTGCTAAGCTACTCTCTAAGTTTCATAAATAACTTATAATTTTCTTTCAATGTATCAGGCCTGTAACATGATATTAAAGAGTACAAAATCAGTTCAAAGCTTTAAGTGAGTATTAAAATATGTACAACAAAAATCTTAAAATAAACCTAAATTACAAATTTACAAACATATTTATGGTACATTTCATGTCAAGTGAACCAACTTTTGAAATCGATGTCTTCCGATTGGGATGAAATTTGCACCATAGTTTTTCAACTAGATCGGTGGAGAACTCTTTTGTCATTTTGAGCAAGCACGTGTTTTTTCTCATCTATGTAACTTATTACCTATTGTTCTTAGCAAAATGTGTCTCAAATAGTTTAGATAGCTATTTCTTCAATCTTTCGAAAAAAAAAAAATTTAAATAAAAAATAAAAAAATTTTTTAATTTCCAAAATTAAAAACTTTTTTGACTTTTTTTCCAAAATGGGCCCTTTTTTCCTCAAAAGAAAGCTTAGGTCCATTCTTTTAAGAGGTTTTTCATCACTTAATGGGATGCGAGTGGAATATCTATCAAAATAAATATTTTGTAACTTAAGACATAAAATTTTTGACTACTTTTTTTTTGCAAAATCTAATTTTTTTTCCAAAATGGCCCCTTTTTCAATACTTTTTTTTTTTTTGTTCAATAGAAAGCTTAGGTCAATTTCTTTAATAGGTTTTTGGTCTTTTAGTGGGATTCGAGTGGCATATATATCAAAATAAATTTTTAACACAAACATTGTGTGTCTTGAGTTACAAAATAAACAAGCGATCAAATAGGGCCCATTTTGAAAAAAAGTCAAAAAAGTTTTTGATATTGGAAAAAAATTAAAAAAATTTTTTATTTTATTTTGGGACACATTTTGCTAAGAACAATAGGTAATAAGTTACATGGATGAGAAAAAACACCTGCTTGGCCAAAATGTAAAATTTTGACCCCCTCTAACTCAGAAAGTTCTCGACCGATCTTGTTGAAAAATTGTGTCTGAAAATTTCATTCCAATCGGAAGACATCGATTTCAAAAGTTGGTTCACTTGACATGAAATGCCCCTTATGTAAGTTACTCTTCATTCATATTTCGTTTCATTCATTCATGTTTACCTATAATCAATGGTAACTTATAAAAAACTAGAGAACGCTTTTTAAGTAAAAGTTGATCTAAATCGATCAATGCAACTAAATGAAATGAAACAAATGAAAGAATCTAATTGTGAATGAAATATAATTTACTACAATGTGTTTTTTTCTAACTCAAAGAAAAATTTTAGTAATTTATAGCACGTTTGGTTATGTAAAAAGATTAAATTATTGTATAGGAGTATTTTTATGTTTTTAACCCGAATTTTTTACACAATTTGTTTGTTTTCACTACACATTTTTTTCACCAAATATATAATGTATAGCTATCTAACTTATTTTGTTTTATTTTTGTTTCTAATTTCTTAGGTCTTGGGTTTGATATTGATTGGATTCGGCATATTCATTTTAATAAGCGGCACAAATAATAAAATCGATCATGGAGAAAATGTGGCTGGTGGTGTCATTATTACACTTGGTGTCGTCATATTAATTATTGCAATATTCGGTTGTTTGGCAGCCATACACGAATCGAAAAGGAAATTAATAATTGTGCGTATAAGAACTGTATATACATAAATAGTAAAAAGCTTTATTTAGTAACAAAAATCTGTTACGTACTATTACAAATGTTTAAAGTTTGTAGAGTATTTTCCATGAACATTTTTTAAAAATTTTGAATATGGTTGTTAGCTACTGAACCGAGCTATTATTTGTGATAATTTAAATTAATTGTATTTATGTAAAATATCATTACAGTATGTTTTAATATTAACGGTTTTAATATTGATACAATTATTATTGACGAGTATGGCATCGCATGGTACTCAAGACGGTTTATCCGGCAGTGTTAAGCAGGGCTTTGACGAGCTGTGGTTGTTGGAAAACAAAGAACCGGGTGCATTGGCCTACTATGAAGATTGGGTAAGCAATGGATTTATTCATTTTACATTTTAACTTATCTTTAATAAAACATGAAACATCTTTTAATAGTTACAATGTTGTGGTGTCAATAGTACGGAAGACTATCGGCAGATTAAACATGAAATACCGAAAACATGTTGCAAGGAACACAATTGTGCCATTTCAGAAAATCTCTTTAAAGAAGGATGTCAATTGAAATTTGAGGAATATTTGTCCGACAAAATGTTGACATTTAGTATTGTCAATAGTTTGCTGATAGTTGGAGAAGTAAGTGATGAAATTTATTTTTACCAGTTACATATGTGTATTTTTGCATTTCTTTCAATTCATATAGATTATAGCAGCCATACTGGGTTGGCTTTTATATAGCAGCCTAAAAAATGAAAGTCGACGTTCAAATCTTCGTTGGATGTAGTAAATATACATAGTTTAAGATAAATGTTTTTTAATATACGATTAATTAGTTATTTTTTATTTTAAATAAAATATAAATAAAACCAATTAACATATATATATCAAAGTATAAAAATACATCAAAACATATTGATTTTAATCCCAAATTTTTTAAGGAAGATTCATTGAGCAAGTTCGAGTTAAAATCACCTAAGATGACTATACCGTTGTAAGACATAATAAAGATTTATATTTATTTAATGAAGTCGGTGAAAGGTATATCTCGTGTTGGTATATAAACACACCCAGCTATCATTTTCCTGCTAATGGTCGACAAATACATACTCAATTCTGTCATCCTTTCCTTTCTAATTGTACCCTTAACGAATACAGGTACTCCACCAGCGCGTTTAGAACGATCAAACCGGAAAACTTTGTAACCATCTAAACGAATTAGACAGTCTGGTATGTATTCATCTAACCACGTTTTAGAAACGCACATGACATCAATATTCGATTATTCAAACACAAGCCAAAGCTCGTCGATCTGTCACATCAGGTTTTGGGCATTTATACAGCAAATACTAATTCCGCTACGCTGCTTAGCCAAAATCTTAACTACCCTGTTGACCAAGTCTTCAAGACATCATCGATGATGCGTACGATGATGCGTATCACTGACGACTTTTTCGAACAAAGGGCACTTTTTTAATTTTTTTACGTCTTTTTCGTAAAATATTTTCCATGTGTGACCCTAACTTTACAGGCCTAACTAAACAAGAACGGAAGGCGGAACGATTTTCCGCTTAGCTTTAACGCTGAAATGTCATACCTAAACAAGAGCGGCAACGCTATGTCAAACAATAAATACAAGGTTATCAAAAAAACAAGTAAGAGGGCTATATTCGGCTGTGCCGAATCTTATATACCATTCACCAAATAATACTTTAAAATAAAATTTAAAAAAAAAGATTTTTTAAAAAATGTTTAAATTTTTTTTTTCGAAATAGTTTTTTAAATAGTTATTTTTTAAGTTCCAAATTTTTTAAAACAATTTTTCTTTAATATTATGTTTTTTATACCCTTTACCTTCGTGAAAAGGGTATATATAAGTTTGTCATTCCGACCCTATAAAGTATATATTCTGGATCCTTATATATAGCGGAGTCGAATAAGCCATGTCCGTCTGTCTGTATATATGTCTATTGACAGATATACAGACGAGGTTGTCCCGGTTTTTTCCTTATATCTCAGCCATTTGTGGGCCGATTTTCTCGATTTTAAATAGCAACCTCGCCGGACAATTAAATACTGCAAAATCTTATTATAATAATAAAATATTATTGAAAAAACAAGTAAGAGTGCTATATTCGGCCATGCCGAATCTTATATACCCTTCACCTTTGTTTTGGATGCATTACTTGCCCATTTTCAGCGTATATCATCCTAAATATATCAAGAAAACTTTTAAAAATTTTACATTTAATTGCTATTGCTATATTGTAGAAGTTACAAACGAAACAACAATTTTATATATACCCTTCTCAAAAACAACAACGCCAAACGAAACGAAACACCAAAAAAAATAAAAAAATTAAAAATACTCAAGGCAGTGAAACCAACTCACATCCAAACATACATATGTACGTTTTGTTGCTTTTTTGTCAAACACCAAAAAAAAAAAATAATAATGAAGCCAACAAACATCCAAACATATGCACGTTTTGTTGCTTTTTTGTGAAACACAAAAAAAAAAACAAAATACACAAAGCATGAAGGCAACACACAATCAATCCAACACACATACGTTTTGTTGTTTTTTTTTGTCAAAGCATGCAATAAATTGTCTTTTTTTGATGAAATTTTCAGAGGTTGTCTCGGATTTTTGCATATCTCCGTTATTTATGGACGGATTTTGCTGATTTTAAATAGGAAAATTCTCGAAAGCATGTCTGACAGGATTATTGGAGATTTGGATCCCGAAGATATCTGGGGTCTTCAGAAAATTGATTTCAACAGACAGACGGACAGACGGACATGGCTTAATCGACTCCGCTATCTATAAGGATCCAGAATATATATACTTTATAGGGTCGGAAAATTATATTGTGGAAATTACAAACGGAATGACAAATTTATATATACCCTTCTCACGAAGGTGAAGGGTATTACAAGTAAGAGAGCTGTATTCGGCTGTGCCGAATCTTATATACCCTTCACCAGTGTTGCCATATATTTTTTTAAGAAAACTTTTTATTTCTAAAAAAACTTGCAAAAAAAGGGAAAACTTGAGAAATGGTAACACTGTTCTTCACCAAATTATACTTTAAAATAAAATAAAATTTAAAAATTTTTTTTTTTATTTTTTAAAAAATGTTATTTTATAAGTTTTTTCGAAATTTAAAATTTTTTTTTTTAATTAGTGAAAAATTTTATGACAAAAGATTTTTTTTGTGAAAAAAATTCGGGTTAAAAAATATTTTCCCCATTTTGAACCATGGTAGGTCCAACTTTGTATAGCCTTATATACATCGTTGCAATGGACTTTGAAATATCTATCATTAGATATCCATATTATCTATATTTATCATTTATTAATCGAGATATAGATAAAAAATAGGCCAAAAATAGAGGCTGTCTCGGATTTTTGCTCATATCTCCGTTTTTTATGGACGGATTTTGCTGATTTTAAATAGGAAACTTCTCGAAAGCATGTCTGACAGAATTATTGAGGATTTGGATCCCGAAGATATCTGGGGTCTTCAGAAAATTGATTTCAACAGACAGACAGACGGATATTGCTAAATCGACTCCGCTATCTATAAGGATTCAGAATATATATACTTTATAGGGTCGGAAAATTATATTGTGGAAATTACAAACGGAATGGCAAATTTATATATACCCTTCTCACGAAGGTGAAGGGTATAATAATAGCTGTCTTAACATTTTTTCCGTAACATTTTCTTTATTTACAAATAAATACATGTCAAAAACAGCTGTCAGTCAGCTGTTTTTTGACATAATACGACCGAAAAGCTATAACAAAATACCGTGTTGTTTTTGTATTATTGTGGTATTGCCGCCACCTTATAATGAATTCGCGTTGGTTTATTTAATGTTTTTTGATATTTGTAATTGCGCATAAGAGAATGATCGGTAATTATTTTGTTACTTCTCTGTGTTTATTTTTGCGTTGTGGTTTTGGTTTATTTTAGTAAAGTTATTTTTTTAAAGCGGAGAAAGTCACTTGTGTTTTGATTAGACAACTGACATTTGATTACGAAAAGATTTTAAGATTTTTAATTAATTTGCATTATCACTGTTTCGTTTTTTGTTGTTTATATATCAGTGCATTTGTAGTGTTAAAATTTAATATTTGAAAAAAAAAATTAAAAGAAGCGAAAAATTGATTTAAAATACTTGTTAAATAATAAGTTTAATTATGTATTCTTGGAATATATCAGGTATATCATCAACAGACATATTAAAAGGACTTCGAAGTAAATAATTTAATTTAATTTGCCAGACATCTAAAAAGATGATATTCTGGTATGTAACATATATACAATTTGTACGAAAGTGAAAACTAAAACTTAGGGTCTAATTTTTTGTAAAACGAAACGACAAACGTTAAAATAAAATTCTATCGAAAATATTTAAGTTTCAAACCCATTTCCCAGTATTCTTCATACATTTTGCTTACGTTTCTGAACGTTTCGTGCAGTGTTGCCAGGAGCTGCCAAAAAAAGAAGCTATATTGACTTCAAAAAAATGCCAGAAGAAGCCAAACTGCTTTAAAAAAATGCCAAAAGAAAAAGCTAAAATATTATAAATTAAGAATTTAGTTTTAAGGGGCCCATAGACACATTCTGCTGACACATACTGCCGATGAACCCTTCGTATACGTGTGTGATTGATATTTTACTACACACTTATCAATCATCATTTAAAAAAGTGCGTTTGAGAACAAAAATTATTATTTTCAATTTTTCAGTAACTAAAACGTAAAATTCAAAAATTATATTTCACAAAAATGAAAAAATGTATACTATTGTTCATTTGAACAACTGTCAGTAGTACGAGTTCATTTCAAAATCAAAACTATTTTGATTTTTCATATTACATTGTCTGTGTGTCGCATACATAAACAAAAATTTTAAATTTACCAACACATGATTATTGCATGAGCATGAGCAGTATGTGTCTATGGGCCCCTTTATTTTTATTTTTAAATAAAAAATTAGAAAATATGTTCATAAAATTCATAAAAATAAATAAAATTATAAAGGTTCACTTCAGCAGCAAAAAAAAAATAACATTAATCATTAATAATAAATATACACATATACATAAGCGATCAAACCCCTCTTAAAGGAATGGACCTAAGCTTTCTCTTGAGCAAAAAAAAAAATAATTTAAATAGGGCCCATTTTGAAAAAAAAAATGTCAACAGTTTTAGATTTTGCAAAAAAAGTCAAAAGACACATTTTTTCCGAAAGATTGAAGAAATAGCTATGTAAACTATTTGGGACACATTTTGCTAAGAACAATAGGTAATAAGTTACATGGATGAGAAAAAACACCTGCTTGGCCAAAATGTCAAATTCTCCCCTCTAACTCAGAAAGTTTTCGACCGATCTTGTTGAAAAATTGTGTCTGAATTACTATCTAACAAACTAACTATCGGAATACATCGATTTTAAAAGATGGTTCACTTGACATTAAATGCCCCATATATATTTTTATACAGACAAAACTTAAATTTTGTTTTTTTTTTTAATTTAAGTACTAAGCATTTACTATTTTTCACATACATAATATATTATTAACGGATAAAAAATCGATTTAGCGAAGAGTTTTCTTATGAAAATCTTTGACTCAATTGCTCAATTAGTTTAATTTGCCGTATTACTTTTTTCAGAATCGTCACTAATTAAACCGTTCGTTATTTTATCTCTCATTCTTCAAACTTGCATGAAAAATGTGACGAAAACATTAAACAATTTTCAATTAGGGACGATAATGTATCAAATACTTGGCATTGTATTACAATTTGAAAACACAAACTATGGACAAGAAATTTTAAATCAGAAAACAGCTTTTTGGATCCGCTGAATTGCTTACTGGTTAAAAAAAAATAATACACCAAATTATAATCAGTATATTAATCACTTAAATGTTTGGCTTTGAAGCATTGCTGGTTTTAACTCGAAGCACAGATTCACAATACGTGTAACGGCTATTTCAAACGACAGCTCTTGTCCATTATATAACGATGAATATAATGAAAGCGAATTTGCTAGACATTTATAGCTTTCAGATATGAAATACTATGTTTCATTTTGAAACACTTGGTATTGGCAATTGTTATTTGTTCTTTTAATACTGCACAATTATTGAGTATGTTGAAAAGCTAAATGAAAAACAGTAATGAATTAAAATGAAAATGTCTCACAAATATAAATTTAGCCTTTTTATTTTCTCCTTATCCTCGAAATTTTGGTTTTAGCTTCGTGGTTTTTTCTAGCCTTTTTTTATTTAAAAAATGCTATTTTCAAATTAAAAAAAGGCTAGAAAAAAGCCACGAAGCTAAAACCAAAATTTCGAGGCTAAAGAGTAAATAAAAAGGCTAAATTTAGCCTCAAAAAGGCTAAACTGGCAACACTGGTTTCGTGTTATAAAATGAGGCCCTTATTTAGCTTCTATAGAGAAACAAAAAAAATCCACTTCCTAATGAAAAAGTGGAAGTAAAAAATTAAAAATGTGTAAATAAATGAATCATTTGATAATGCATACTTTTAGGAGTGACAAATAAATGTTTATTTTATAAGTATTGTGTTTTAAAAAATGTTTAAGTTGTGCCTTAAGAAATGTGTAGTTTTTACAGCAGAACGGTTTTACGAAAGCTGCAGTTACGAATTGGAATATAGGTTAGGTTACGTGGGTTGCTCGCAAGTTAGCGAATTCACTCGGAGGCCCTGTGGCCTATTGTGATACTCTTAGAATTACCATTTCTTCATTTTATAATTTCATACATAAAGGGAGAATAGTTGCGAATTGGAACATCCTTTCGTACAAATTCTGTGACAAACAATAAAAAATTATATTTTATCAAATTGAAATTGGAAAATAAATTAGAATTCAGCGTTAAAGCTTCGTGATTTCTTAAGTTCTTTTTGACCACCTGGAATATTTATACGGGCTCCTAAAGTGTCGCGGATCCCCATCTGAGATCCGTTGGTTTCGAGTTTTGTGACAAACAAATTAAATGTTAAAATAACCAAATTAAAAACTGTTTTTGTATTACTTTCGTTTACCCATAGATGTTTGAATATACAAATTTTCTTACATCTAACTTGATAACAATACTAAATATTAAATGAGTTATCGTAAATTTAGATTTTGTTCATACATATTTGCAAATTATATTATTTAAAATACATTACGTAGGCTAAAAAAACAACAATTAAAATTTTCTGAAAATAAATTGTTTCATTCAATAGATCAAAATTAAAATCTGAAGATATAATATTTTACACCCGGCAGTATGAATATGTAAGACGTAGGGCCGTTTTCTCATTAGGTGATTATCTTTTTTCCCAACGAAAAACTGCAGATTAAAGAAATTTGGTTTTCTCAATGTCTTATTTGCTTCTATTCTGTCGCAAAACTAACCGGACCTCATCTGCCAATTATTTATTTATCGTACAGATAAATTCAATCAGCTGATTGCTGTTTATAGTTTGTATATGTTTTTGTTTTTGTAAACGAAATTAAATAGATTTTATAAAAACAAATGTTTAATAGAGGAATTAACATTAATTTGATGGAGGGTGAGCTCGAAGAACATGGGTCCCAAGTGAATGCTGAAAGAGTTCATCATGCCAGGCCTAACTACCTGGCAGGCATGGAGGATAATGCATTTTTCAAAAGATTCCGGCTGTCGATGGCCACATTAAACAGCTGATTTATGTAAACATGTTGTCACTTGAAGGCAGGGTTCCTACCTTTCACATCTATTTTGAGAGGTATTGCCAACAGAAAATAATGTTTTTTGTCGGTATATTGAGAAAACCAAAATTGTTAACAGACAGTTTATCGGCCTAATAAATTTATTTCGACATTTAGTAACAGGCAGTTTGTCGATACATTGAGAAAACGGGCCGTAGTGTTTCTGAACCTACAGACAAAAAGTCGGTGCACAGTGGTGTCAATCGTGAAACTTATATGGACGGATTCGTTATAAAGCAAGTGAGAAGGTAAATAAATTACTGTATATTTCACTAAGATATCTTTTATAGCTTAAGGGAAAGATATTATAGTTAAAATTTTCGTTTTATAAAGTATCATTATTTTCTGATTTCCACGACAAAGCTACATCAGGAAAATATGAAAATAAGAGGGTCTCTGGATAGAGCAGCAACAATAAAAGAAAATCAATTTCGACAACCAAAACGCGATTTTTCTCTTTCCATACAAATCCATCCAAACTCATTGTCTACAGTGGTTGTGGTCCCAATTGTAATCAAGCAGTTATGTTGTAAATTGAAAGATTTTATAAAAAATGGATGCTGTTTGAGACAATTATTCGATATAGGTAAAGCATTTATGGCACTTCTACAGCAGGTATTTCATATTTCAAAGTCTTCTTAAGAAAACCATGTACCTGTAGTTTTAAAATCTTTAAACTCATAAATATTAATTAGGAAAAACCAATTACAAGGTTTTATGGGTTTCATGTACCTAGAGTAATAACGTACAAATTATTGAAGTAAAAGTGCGATTTTAATTTTAAAATAATTTAGTCATACAATTTTGTTCACCATTAAAACATCGTATAATCCTTTTCGGTTTCTGATATTGTATTTAAATATTTTCTAACCAATCACATAAGTTGTTGTGTTGAATTTCGGTGTCTATCTAATTGAAAATTAAAAAATGATACAAAAGAATTGTTGTAAGTTGTAATAACATTATTAATGTATATTTGGTAGAATTTTCATCATATATTTGATTTTCAAATTTATATAATTAAATTTATGATTCCGGGGCTGAGTTTTGTGGAAAACAATTTAGTAGTGAACTTTTTTAAAATGCAACGAAAACAATTTGTTTTCAATATTTTAAAAGTCCAAAAATAAATCATTTCTTTAAAGCCAAGACTTAAATGATTTGACTTTAATTTGCAATTTACCTATAATTAGCTAATTTAAAATACGTCTTGTCTACGTAATTTCGTAAATTTATATAAAAGGAAGCTAAAAAGATAACGGACACAGTCACTAAGTTGTGAAATTTGTATTGAATACATTGATAGTTCCAACACTGTTCATTCATAAGTGATAAAATCCTATACATATGTGGCCATAGTTAGTTTTATTGGATAGTAATTTAGACACAATTTTTCAACAAGATCGGTCAAGAGGTGTTTTTTCTCATCCATGTAACTTATTACCTATTGTTCTAAGCAAAATCTGTCTCAAATAGTTTAGATAGCTATTTATCAATCTTTCGAAAAAAAATTTAAAATTGAGTTTGAATTACTATCTAATATAACTAACTATGGTGCAAATTTCATCCCAATCGGAGACATCGATTTCAAAAGTTGGTTTACTTGACATGAAATGCCCCATATGTATACTTATACGCCTATCTGATATCGGTTATATTTAAAATATGAAATCTAAAACAGAAAATGCACATGGCTGATGGGTGTATATGTGCTGTATTGTTTACAAAACTCAAATATTTATTATACCTACTACTAAACATATGGGGACTATGTTGATTTTGTTATTCCGTTGGTAACACATTTCGATGTATTGAAGATACCAAAACTTATATTTATTTATATACTATGTGGCCTAATAAAATTCTAAAAAGACCTAGCTTGTTATATCCTAGGAGGAAGGACACGGAGGAATGTGCCTCATTATCTCATTTATTTATAAAAGTTTTCAAATAATCTCATACGAGGATCATTTCCGAGATCACTTTTACTTCAATAAAAAACAAAATATTCAATCCTAATTTCAATATTTTTCAGATCTTTGAACAAAACGAATTTTGGCCAGATCTTAAACAAATTTTACGGCTAAAAATCATAGTTAAAATATTGTCTTCTCGATTTTTAGAGGTGTCGGTATGTATTTGACAATGAATTGCTCATAAATTATCCTAGTTTTTATTCTATTTGTTATTGATGTAACAACGCAGCAGAAATTGAATTAATTAAATATTTATTTAAATGAATATTTTTAAGTTTATAAAAGGTTTATATCAAAATTTCCATACAAAGTAAATTACTTTTAATACTACCCAATTTCTGTTACCCCATCACAACTGCAAAATTTAATTATTAAGACTGAATTATAGGGTGCCGAATTATGTATTCCCACCATCAATATGTAGTTTTGGACTGGAAACTGTACAGAATTTGATAGGGTGAGTAATTTTTTAAACTTTAAATGACTTATGTTGATATTTATGGTAAAACCATTATATATAAATTATTTATTGACAATTAAATATTTGTCTGAAGTAGTGGTTATATGGTAAGTTTCATTTATGGACCGATCCTCACAAAAGTTGGTAGAAACAGATACATTCATATAAAACTTGTTTATGTCCATTATCATCAGATGTTAATTATTATAAGACAATTGTGAATGTTCAAGTCATACTTTACAATATAATTTCAGAGTACTTAGAAAAAACCTAGCAAAAGCTTTACTTAACTAGTAAAAACTAGTAAAGTTTTTTCACGTGAAAATTTTTATATGCAACAAATGATCAGCTGTTGGTTTTAATTTCGTGTGAAAGGCGAATTCATACAAGGTGCTGGCAGTTCTACAAAAACAACAATTGGTCTTAACAAATGTCAAAAAATTTTTTTTTTAAAAATTAAACAAATATGTATTAAAACTAAATATAGTGTATATAATTGAATAGCGAAGGCTTTACTTATTTATGTAAAAATAAGTATTTTGTTAATTAGCTTAGAATATGTAGATATTTAAATATAAAAACAAGCTTTGACATCTGTTAGAACCAAAAAGCGAAAAAAAAAGTAATCAGCTGTTTGACTGACTCCACCTTGTATAAATTAGCCTTGGAGTGATGCTTATGTTATTTCGTGTGGAAAAATAAGGTTGCCGGATGTATTTCACATGTTTTCCACAATAAGAACACAGTACTGCTTTTGCGAAATTATTTCGCATATATTTCATTCCAAATATTTTATAGGTAGATTGACAGCATTCCGCAGGAAATTTCGAACATAGTACTAAGCTTAAGCCAGCAAATAATATTGGAGCAAAGTCTAGCCGCTTACTCACTGCTCCACGTACAAGTTATTTTATTGTAAGTTAACAATGGTTTTAACATAAACATATAAATTAATATAATCTGAACCAAAAAATGAATGGCTTCAACTAGATAGCTGTGCTAAATGCAAAAGTTCATTACCAAACAGTACAAAAATGAGTACCTATTCTAGTAAATAAAATAATGTGCTGGGTAAACACTACTCATTACAAAATAATGTATGTGGTAACTAGTTTCCATTACCAAAATCCACAAAATTTGTGCAAAATTTTATCAGCATTGTCGCATTATCAACATATTTATGACTGCTCAATCAGTATTCTGGGGGGACATTTATATGGGGGCTAAGTGAAATAATTGACCGACGTTGACCCTTTTTAATACCAAACAAACCTCATCAACAGAGAGTGTTTGTGGAAAATTTTATGGTAGGCGTATAAAAGCAAAATTTCTCTAAATTACTTTCTGCCAAAAAAAACTGCACACATTTCATTTTTTTAAAACACTCAAAGCTAGTAGAGGAAATATTTTGTTGCTGCTCCTTCTTTTACAAACTTTTTGTTTGCCTTGCAATGGTTTTGTTTTTCTAATATATCACTTATTCCAGTTTGGCAACCGATACCGTTCTAATCTATATTCCCATTACAATATGTTTACAATGTTTTTATGAATTCTGCAATTCACCGATCGATTTCCCCTAAAATTATTTTCTGTTTACAATATTATCAATTTGCGATGATACGCAAATAATTTAAAATCAATATTAGTTTCTAATTGGCGAAATTCAAAAAACTATCGTTTCCTGAAAATGTTATTATATGAATATACATAAGCATGTAGTCAATACGAGTACTTTTATGATAGTTGTCACTTGACCTCAGATAAGGACCTAGAAATTTGATTTTACTTTCATAAATAAGCTACCCAAAAAAACAATCTGATTTTAAAAACAAGTAGGAGAGCTATATTCGGCTCTGCCGAATCTTATATACCCTTCACCAAATTATACTTTAAAATAAAATTAAAAAAATTTTGTTTTTTTTTTAATTTCAAAATTTTTTTCGAAATTTTTTTTTTACGTTGTTTCCAATTTTTTTAAAAAAATTTTTTAAATTTAAAAATTAATTTATTTTAATTTATTAGTGAAAAAAAAAATTTATGACAAAAAAATCTTTTTTCGGATTAAAAATTATTTTTCCAACTTACTATAGCCTTATGTACATCGTTACAATGGACTTTGAAATATCTATCATTAGATATCCATACTGTTTATATTTATGACTTAGTAATCGAGATGTAGATCAAAAATAGGCCAAAAATAGAGGTTGTTTTGGATTTTTGCTCATATCTCTGTTATTTATGGACTGATTTTAAATAGGAAACTTCCTGACAGAATTATTGAAGATTTGGATCCCGACGATATCTGGGGTCTGAAAATTGATTTCAACAGACAAACGGACATGGCTAAATAGACTCCGCTATAGGATCGGAAAATGATATAGTGGAAATTACAAACGGAATGACAAACTTATATATACCCTTCCTACGAAGGTGAAGGGTATAATTAGAAACTGCGGTATGGAATAATTAATATCTGACCAAAAACTGTTTGGTTCTTTTTTCATAAATTACAATATATGTGTTTCTATAAATTGACAAGGACAGATAAATATTGTATTATGATCTCCCACTACGCTACTGAAATTTATTTGAATAAATTTTGTATCATCTCAGTGGGCAACAAATTTTATCAAAAATGTATAAATGTATGTGTTTCCCATTTTATTCAAAATTATTAAGCTAATTTTTATAAATTCTAAACATTGGTTCCTCCAGTCATACAACAATTAACTGGGTGTTATTTGCAAGATGTAGATTGGGCCAATTCCGGGTAAACAGTTTGGTTCTTTTAAAATCATGTTTGTTCTAGAGCACGTGAACACTGATTTGAATCTTATGTCTGCGTCACGTAAAATTTCGGAAAAATGGGGTATTCTGAAATGCCAAACATTAGGGGTATTAAAGAGGAAAAAAGGAGATTGGTACTTTTTCTCCTAATGGTTGATATGCTTCTGAGTGAACTAAAAATCAAGGATAGTACCAAAATTGTACCAAACCGATTCTTTATTTTAATGTTACTTTTTAAATAATTTATAAAAATGAACCAAGAATTATGAATGAGTTAGAATCCATAAAAAGGGAACTTACGTACACTTTTTAGTACAATACATTTTCTTTATTACAATTGTCCTTTTTGATTACTTTACAATAATGGACTTTTAAGTTAATTAAATTATGGTCCGGAATAAATTGAGAACACGCACATGGGTACTTTCTCGTCCATATCAAAAAAAAAAAACGATCTCAACTCCACGGTTAAAAGTTCAAATTCAAAATAAATATTTATTTATTGTTCTTAGCAAAATGTGTCCCAAATAGTTTAGATAGCTATTTCTTCAATCTTTCGGAAAAAGAACAATAGGTAATAAGTTACATGGATGAGAAAAATCACCTGTTGGGCCAAAATGTCAAATTTTGACCCCCTCTAACTCAGAAAGTTCTCGACCGATCTTGGTGAAAAATTGTGTCTGAATTACTATCCAATAGAACTAACTATGGTGCAAATTCATCCCAATCGGAAGACATCGATTTCAAAAGTTCGTTCCCTTGACATGAAATGCCCCATATATCTTGTACTAAAAAAGTAACCCACACATGTGAGCATATTTTCATCAAATTTATTGACATAAGGAAAAGAACTTATTTTTTTGTGATTTAAAATATTGTAGGCCCGAGGTGAGCAATTTTTGGGTGCGCATACTAGCCTCCATACTAACTGCGAACCCATGTAAATACAAATCAACTCAAACACATCAGCATAGACTACAAAGATATCTCCAATCGTTCACGAGCTACCGAATTATTTCCAAAGTTTCTAAACTGTAGTTTAGAAAGTTTTTATTTTGTTATTTTGTATATGACTGATAAGAATTTTAGACCTTGGGACTGCCGAAATTCGAAAAAGTCCAATATAAGTGCCACCCTATTGTAAATACTCATACAATGTGTTACAATGAAATGAACATTTCCCTCTCACAACGTGATACGACAAAGTGTTTTTTTTTTGTTGTTTGTTGTTTGTTGTTGTTTTATTTTCCATTTCACTTTTGACACGAAAACATGTGGCAGTGGTGGATATAAATGCAAACACACTCACACTTACATTTACACACTATCACACCACACAGGAAAAACGAAAAGAAAAGCATCATCGTCATCATAAGCAACAACAACAACAGCAACAATATTAATGTATAATAAAACCAAACTCATCTCTATCAGCTTGCCAATGATGAACAAGAACGTGCATAAGATTCTTCTCTTGGCTTTTCACCTCAGTACCACTTGTTCCTTAAGACGAAATTGGTCGGAAAATTCTGTGAGCGGTTAAAATAAAAAGCAACAACAGGCATGTGCTCATGATTGTCCGTTCGTTTTCTTCTACTTACCGACAAACAAAAAAAATTAATCATAAATAGAAAAATCTGTTGGAATTCAAAGGCGTGCGTGTGTATGTGTGTTTGTGTTTCTGAATATAAACAAAAAGAGCAAAAAACAGAATATTAGCTGAAATAAAAACGACTACAAGACAAGTAAATACATTTTTATTTGTAGTTTATTTCGGGCAAAACAACAAAATTTAAGGAAAAACAAAAAGCTATTTTCTAGGGTACGTATACGCAATATAATAAATACATGCATACGTACATACGTACATGTGTATCTACATATGCCGAACATATTTTTTAATATCGCATGTAATTATTATAATTAAAATACTACATCATACAAAATACTACATTTATACATACATATATTATTTAGTTTGAAGTTAATTTGACATTTTAATAAAATAAATTTTGAGGATTTTCAAGATCTACATTAATGTAATTAGGGTTTTTATCCACGGAATTCCCGGGACAAATTTCTCAGGAATTCAGCTCGATTCCCTGGTATCCAAAAAATATGTGTTGGTAACAATGTCATGCAGACATTGTATTATGGAAATTCTTAATGGTCTTGATTTTGTAAATCAGCACCCACCCATAGTTCTAATAATTGGGTAATTTTTATCTTGAAGCTTTCCGTCAATATATTTTTTAAAAGTTATTTGTAAAAATGCTTCTATTAAAAAAAAAAAAAAATACTAAAACTCGGGTTTCGACCATTTTATCCCCTTAAAAGTAGAAAACGTACCACAAGTAGAAAACGTACCACACATTTTGATTAAGTTGAATTTATGGTGCTAGATTTATTAGTTCCGGAGATATAGAGATACCGAAGTTACCCGTTTTTATCGCCTTAGTGGATCTACACATCGGGAGATCTGCTTAAGCTGGGTTTCAGCATACACCCTAATCTGCGCCGATAACGAAAACTGAAACTGAAAAACGTTGGTGTTCGTCACCGTCTCGTTTCTGAATTGTTTTCGTTTCAGTTGGGTGCGTTGCAGCATAAAACAGAAATGAAATTATTTTTTAAGTTGTCATTTGGACGTGGAAAATTGTGCATCGAAAAGCATATTGAAGAAGTACTAAAAATATGGAAATTAACGAAGCAAATTATCGAATTGCTGCCTATAACATGGTACAGCATCAACATCAAGAAGATGTGTTATTGCTGTTAATATTGAAAGCAAGAAAAACATAAAAAATATACACGTAATGTACAAAAACCGGCCCAGAGAAGGTGCACACAAGATCTTGGTTGATCGATATTTGATGGATGATGATACGAAATTTAAATAATTTTTTCGTTTAAGTCGTTATCTTTTTGAATCCGTGCTGGATATAGTGAAATCTGATTTCGAAGGAACACCTACCACCTGGAATAGAAAACCAATAACACCAAGACACAATTTATGCATTACCTTAAATTAAATGAAAATTGCTAAAACATGGCCAACATTGGAATGTTTAATTAGAAACATCATTACCCACAATCTATTGTTCCCCTGACTGTCACGTAATTTTAAATGTCGCACATTAAATAAAATTTCATTATTTTTGACAAAATCTATTATTTTTTTCTCTTCCAATAAAGAAAATTTATTTTTTTTTATTCATTTTGATTTTCTTTAAATTTGAAATAAAAAAATAATTAAAATAATTACGTTCCTACAGCACCGAAAACAACCTACTTGAAGTTGTTTTCGTTCCGGCCCCAAATTACAGCTTTTTCGTTACTGATCGGTACCGTTTCGTTCCCAATTTTCGTTGCCGATTTCTGAAACGAACTTTTTTTCGGTGCAAATGTATGGAATTTCGTTTTCGGTGCCGATTACGGTGTATGCGGAAACATAGTTTTACATACACAATTTCGAGATAAACAAATTTTAAAACTGGGAAAAAATTTTGTATGGAAAAATTCGAAAATACGGTTTATGAATGAATCTAATGCATTGTTTTAGGTATCTAAAACCATCTTCAGAAAACTTAATTTCCAATTTAACTAGTTTGGAGCTAATCGGTTGGATAGTTTCATAGTCTATAACGGACATAGGCAGAAACATTTTTTGTGTTTTATATCATATATATAGATAAGATATTAAATGAAGACTTTATTTATATTTATATACATATAAGTAACATAGATAACATTGATTTGAAGAATTAATTAATTTTCAAAATCAAAATAAATTTTATCTCTTAATGAATTCATCATTCATATGTACTTAAAATGTATTGAATTCATTTCTTTCAGTACTCATTATTTATATAAGTAATCAATTCATTATTGAATACATTTCTTGAATTCAAATCCATTACAAAATAGTTTAAAAAATGTATTGAATGATAAAATTTGTCTTCAATTCAAATCTACTTTTTGTAGTAGATTTGGCTTAAGTCAATTTCTTTCAATTCATTTTGTAAATAATTAAAAGCAAAACAAAACTGAATGAAGAAAAAATATTTTAATTACATTTCTAGTACACAGAAAAAAGTTTCAACATAAATAGTATGATTTGATTTCATTGATTTTCAATTCATAACATTTATAAATAATTTATTTTCAAATAAAATCTAGGAGGCTTGAGAAAATATTTCAATTTTTATTTAAATTTTTATGTTGTTCAAAAATATTTAAATTTTCCTTGGAAAATTTTTATGTTTTTTATGATTTTCAGCTACAAAATGAGGAAATATGCGCGAAATTGGCTGCATTTTTTGAAGCAGATGAAATGCTTTAATATTAATGGATGCTAAATTATATTTAATTATATTTTTTTACGTTTCAGACTTTTTTGATTCATCTTGAATAATTGGTAATATAGGGCTATTTTACAAACATATTCGAACTAAACCATTAGGTAATGCAATTGTAATGCAATTTATTATAAAATATCAAGAAATTTATGCAAAAAAAGCAAAAAATTCCGTCATGTACAATTTTATAATATTTATGAACATGTTCTCATTCTCAATGAAAAAAGTTTGGGAAAAAAAGTCATGTTCGATTAATAATATTTATTACAAAAATCATTCCAATTATGAATTTCCTTTTTCTGTGTAGATTTGAATTAACAAATTTAATCATTCACAGGATGAATGCATTCTGTTATTAGTTAATTTCGCTATGAATGAATGCAACGATGAATGAATTCAATTTAATTAAAAGCTTTGAATGTAGCTAATGAATTAGATGTTCGGAATGGATTTATGGAATGAAAGGCAGACATTTATTAATAATGAATTATGATTTTAGTGAATTAAGCCCAAATTGAATAAATTAAGTCAAAGCTCTGATATATAATGATTATAATAATAATAATAATAATAATAATAATAATAATAATAATAAAAAAAAAGCTCAAATTTTTATTATGTTAAAGTGTAATAAAATGGTGAAATAAAGTAAAATAACTTAATTTTTAAGTGAAATTTTGGCTATAATATTCCCTAACTTACATATCATTATCATTATATATATTGTTTACGTATAAACAAATTTCCCGATTCCTGAAAATCAAAAAAAAAAAAAAAATCGGGAAATTAAAAACCCTAAACGTAATGCACCAAATGTAAAAATTGATTTGTAATAAACAACAACCTATGTATGTACTCAGGAATATTAAGAAAAAAAGAAAAAAAAAACATAAAATTGTGTCATTTAGTATATAACTGTGTTTAACTTGTTTTTTTGTTTCTTTATTTTGTTTGACAACAATAAACTTTTAATGTTTGTTTTTGTTTTCTTTTAATTTGTTCCAATTTTAGTTCTCTCAGCTGCTTATTTAAGGTTCAAGGAAACAGACGTTAAGATGAAACTGTCATTTTCAATTGCTGTCTGGAAATACGCTCTACTAACCTTGAATGTTCTAGTTTCGGTAAGTGAGAGTATGACAACAAAAACACTAACAAAACTCTATAGAATGAAGCCAACTAAAGTCATTCGTAGCACCTAAATACTTTATATATACTATATACATACGTACATACATAGATACGTATATTGGTATATGTATTCTATACAAAAATGTTCATACAAAACAGTTGTATGGATATATTGGCAAAATCCGAACACGACAAACGAATACAGCCAACAACAAATTATTGTAATATACATACTTATGTACTTAGTATATAGTTATTAATATGTATGAGTGTACGTTCATATATACATATGTATATTATTATCATGGTCATGAAAAACTATATACTCGTACTACATACAATTTTTACATTAGTGTGCCCCGTTTATATGCAGGAAAAATAACGAGTCGTTGTTCCCAACTAAAACAAGTAAGAAAGTATGGTCGGTCAAGCCCGACCATATAATACCCTACACTAAGTAAATGAACAAAAAACATTTTTCTTTCAAAATATCAATAATTTATATTCGTGAGTGATTATCGGAAGTGGGCCTTATATGGGAGCTATGACAAATTATGAACCGATCACCCTGAAATTTGGTCATGTGATTAATGTCTATATGAAAGTTATTTATGTTGCATTTTATGTGTATACCAACATTTTGAGGAGATTTATTCTCGTTAAAGTGATTATCGGAAGTAGGCCTTATATGGGAGCTATGACTAATTATAGACCGATCGCAATAAAATTTGGTGACATGAATTCAGTATATATAAAACTTTTTTGGAGAAAAGCTTGTGTAGATACCTATATAAATTAAACATTTATGACCGATAAAGTCCAATTTCGGGAGGACATTTGTATGGGGGCTAGGTGAAATAATGGACCGATTTCAGCCAGTTTCAATAGGCTTCGTCCTTGGGCCAAACAAATTATATGTACCAAATTTTATCGAAATATCTCCAAAATTGCGACCTGTACTCTGCGCACAAGGTTTAATCGACTCAGAAAGTGATTCTAAGTCGATCGGTATACTTTAAGGTGGGTGTCAGACTAATATTTTTGGGCGTTACAAACATCTGCACAAATCCATTATACCCTCCCCACTATGGTGGTGTAGGGTATAATGATAGTTTAGCTTTTAGTAAAGGTAGGTTCACACATGGCAAATATTTACTCAAAAAAGCGTAACCACTTTTTTTAGCACAAATTTGTTTCACGTGTTTACTCTTACAAGTGTTTTGTAAGATCAAACAGCATCAAATAAAATAATTTAGTGGTTATATCTTTTTCGTCAAATATTTGTTATGTGTGACCCTACCTTAAGATTTTGTTTTCATATGCTAAATTCCCAATTTTATTGATAAATTCACTTGGGCATTTCAATGGTTGCTTAGGTCAGATCATCAGGAAAACTTTTCCCAAAAGGCTTTAAAAAAACTAAAGATATTACACAAATAAAGCTATAGAGTGAATGACAATTACAGACACTCTTGCTTTATTAGCTTGTTTGGAGAGACCATTTCGCAAAGTTTTTGTCCTGGCGTCAATATTTGGTGTGTTGGTTAAAGGATTTTGAGGTTTTTATGATTTTTCTTATTTCTCGTTAAGCAAATATATAAAATATTGTTATCAAGTAAAAGGTCTTTGAAAAGCGCTTTTAATGTCATATCTGAAATTATCGTGATAGTCCAAAAATATTTGAACTTTTGTAAAATTTAAAAAAAAATTTTATTTTTTTTTTTAAATATGACATCGAATTAATTAAAGTAATTAGTTTAAAATAATACATTTTAAACCCAAAGTTCTCCGGAACGGTTTTCCCCTTTTTCGAAAAACAATCCAGTTCGAATTTTATTTGAATATATATTTCGATACTATAATATTAGATCGGAAGGAAAATAGGCTTCCAAATATTAGAACTAGATAGAATTTCGAAAACCGGAAAAAACGACATCTCAGAATTAATTAATCTTTTAGTTGAGAGAAACATCCTCAATTTTTGGCCCACCCTAATTTACATATGCCAGTCAAACAAAAATACAAAAGAAATTTTAAATTTGCATTTGTTTGAGTGTTCGTTTTTGTTTTTATATACCGTGTATATGTATGTATGTATGTATGTTTCACATGCATGTTTTCATGTACATATGTATGTACTTATGTACATGTCAATGTAGATATATGAGTGTGTGATGTAAATATGTACATCATACATATTTTAACAAGTAAATATTACATATTCTTCATAACATAGACGTAGTAAAATTAAATTCCATTAACCCATTAATGACCATAGTTTATATGATTTACATTATTGAATTCAAAAACGTTATTAGGTAAATTTTATGAAGAGATTTAATGATGCTGATTTTTATGTAATGCAATTTTTCCAAAATACTTTTTACTGTTGTTACCTGCTAATTCAGAAACACGATCGTAAAATAATTTTAAAAATTTGAAAACTGAGTGAAATATTTTTAATCAATTTTCTGTACGTTTTTTGAATCAGGATCTTAATATTTCTGACCGTAGAACTATATATACATAAAGCGGAAACTCTCCTGTCAAAGACTCGGATCTCTGTAACTTTGTTGTAAAAAAACCTAACTGGTGAGAATGTATTAGAAAAAAAAAACTATCGTATGTGGGCATTTCCTGGGATCACGAACGTACATAGAAAACAAAACTTTTACTAGCATTTTTTTTTGGGATTCGATAGTGTTTTGGTAGCGCTATGTTTGGTGCAAAAGATGGATTTAATCCAGCAACAGTTTTTAGATATTGTAGTTGTATGAGTTGAGTAAAAAGTTGAGAAAAAAACAAAAACAATAACTGAAATAAACAAGCATAAAAGCGAAAAGCGTAAAACAACCTGCTTCCATCAATGCTCATGCGAGACTGACTGGTTTTGATTGTTTTTATACAATGTTTGTGCTTGCGTACATGTGAAAACAAAAACAAGAGAGCTCATTTGAGAGCTCAATGCCTTTCGCTGATTTAATCGAGTTTAAGTTTTCATAATGATAGTTATAAACATGTGGTAAGGAACGTATGCAAAATAGAAGTCAACTTTGGTTGACAGTAGTGAAATGTAAAAATCTGGGAAATGGAACAGAATATTTAAAAGCGATTAATTTATTTTAAAAGTGTATTGATGTAGATCTCTATCCGGTACTTACACAATAAAATATTTCTATTAGTTTTTTGTTTAATTGGCTTAAGTAGCGGCCGCGAACGTACGATTTTTCCATATGATTTTTTATTATTATCACCATGCATTTTCCCATAAATATCTTCAAATTTCCTTAACAAACAAGTAAGAAAGTATGGTCGGTCAAGCCAGACCATATAATACCCTACACTAAGTAAAAGAGCAAAAACATGTTTCTTTTAAAATTCAAGAATTTATATTCGTGAGTGATTTTCGAAGTGGGCCTTATATGAGAGCTATGACCAATTATTGACCAATTATTGACCGATCACTATGAAATTAGGTCGTAGTTTATGTCTATATGAGAGTTATTTATGTTGAATTTTATGATTATACCAACAATTTTATGATATTTATGAACGTTAAAGTGATTTACGGAAGCGGGTCTTATATAGGAGTTATGATTAATTATGGACCGATCATAAAAACATTTGGTGACATGAATTCGCTATATATAAATCAATATTTGTGTAGATACCTACAAAAATTTCCCCTCTGTGTTAAATAGTTACAAGCCAAATTTGTATACCCTACAACAACATTGTCCGGAGGTAGAGTATCCAAAACCGAAACCGGTCAATCGGTTTTATTATCTTTGTAAAACCGACCGGTTTCGGTTTTCTTTAATATTTCGGTTTTTTGACAAGCCGGTTTTTTAAGACGGTAAACCGGTTTTAACGATATAAAAATATACACTTTTTAATTTAGGTAAATATAAAAATGGCTAAATGTCAAAACTGTCCTCTCTGAATATAACTTAAGCTATAATAAATATCTAAAATATATATAAATCGAGTGGTACAGAATTAACCATAGCACCCATGTAAGGTCTAATCATTGAAATCACTATAATCAGGATAAATCTCTTAAATGTGTTAGTGCAATAAATTAATTTCATTATATTTAAGTTTCTTATAAGCAGAAATGATTTCTTAAAAATTTTTAACCATAACTCCCATATAAGGAAAAGAAATTCGCACTGAGTATTTTTTTTTATCTACTTAAATCACTCTTCCCTATTTTGGGATCATCGGTTCATAATTTACAAGAGATCTCATATGAAATTTGCAGCAACAAATTTTCTTATAAACAATAAGCTATTATACATTTTGTTAGGCTCGGTAATTAGCAATTGCCCCCATATATTTCGGAAATCACTCTAACTCACGTATTCTTTATGACAATATCGAAATTATAACAAAACTAATAATTTGAAAACTTTTGAATGAAAATTGTTATCAAAAATATGTTTGTTGTTATTGTTATAAGATTTTAGAATACGGATGTAAGTCATATACATTTATTATTATAAAATACACAATATTATTACTATTCTCTCATGCTAGTTTAGGCTATCATATGGCATGGAAAGTCGGACTACATCACATATAATGTTCAATTTTAATGACAAAATTTTCTAGTTGTTATAAGAGTTGTTTCTTAGTTAGTTTTTATTAAAATGGAGAAACTCTTGATTTGCACAACATATTGCTATTGGTTATATTTAAGATTTTAATAGTGCTCGCTTTTATTAATTAAATTACATTTTATAATATTTATCAGTATTTTAAAGCTGATAAATTTTATAATATTTATCAGTATTTTAAAGCATGCTTGTTTATACCAGAGACAGAAAATAACTGTTATTTTTGAAATTTAAAAAAAAGCAAGCAGAAGATAATAGCGATGAAGAATCAGCTCAAATATACCTATGCTTTTAAAATGTTTGGTTTTTGTAAAATTTAAGTTTTGATTTTTTCGAGTGGATACACAATAAGTAAGTTTCGATTTATATTTTTTCGAGCCGAATTGAATGTTATTTTCTAAAATCACCTTACTAATTTCTTATTTCCCTAAGAAAAACTGTAAATGTTGGATTTTTGGTATAATCTTGACCTTTTGTAATTATGTGTACTTTTTGTAATATGGTGATTTTTGTCAAAATTTGGTTTTTGGTAGTAAACAAATTAAAACAACTTTAATTTCGACTAGAAATAAATAAAAAAAATTATATTGCATGACTTTTATGAAAAACGTCATACTGTTACAGACAGAAATTTCCTGTAAATTAATTTTAACAAAATTTCATCCAACCTCATGCAATTTTTTCTTTAATTGATATTTTTTACACAAGATATTTGGAAAATTCTTATTTAGAATGCATTCAAAATAACTTTTTATAGGAAGTTTTGTAGAAATCACTAGTTTAAGATCGAATATAATCTCAAGCTAAAATCCTTGATTAGAGAACTGATTCCAGAACCGTTCCGTTCCAAACAAAAATCATTGGTCACAACGCCAAACTAGAACTACTACTGGCTATATATTGTTACGTTTTTACCTTTTAAAAACGTGAGTTTATTTCCTTTAAATAAACCGGATACTTTTGATTGCAAATAAAAGCAGTTTTAGTAGTTTAAAATTGTAACAACTCTTTATTTATTTAGAATGTACAACAACAAAATTAAATAATCACTCAATGTCTATATACACGTTTATCAATTCGCAGAAATGCACACACACTCTATAACGTACAACCTTAAATGTACAAGACAGTTGATGTTAACTCTAACAGCGCCTATGATCAACTCAACTCACGACTACCATCCCTGCCACTATTTATACACACGCCATCTTTCGTTAATCTTCTACAATGATCTTAACTGGCCTACCTAAATAAAAGCGTAAGGCGGAACGTTTCTTTACGCTTAGCTTTAACGCTGAAATGTCATACCTAAATAAAAGCGCCAACGCTACGTCAAACAATAAAAACAAGGTTATCAAAAAAATTAATATAACAACCCGGATTATTTAAAAAATAAAGTACATTGCAGTATTGGTGTTTCTGATTTTTGTTTCGTGATTTATAAACTAAAATTTTATCAAAGAAACTAAATATTAAAGTTTAAAAAATGTGTTACTTGCATATTTGTTTCTCCTTTTGTATGTATGTGTTTACATTTGTTGTGTTTTGCAACTAACTTCACTATTAAACGCGCTGTCAAAATCGGATTTTCCAATTGCAAAGCGTTGCCGTCGCGTTATTTCGGTATGCTGCATACAAATTGTATGGGCATGAGAATTTTTGACAAGTAAAAAACGCCTTACGCTCCAATTTAGGTATGCGTGTAACGGACAAATTCAAATTATAGAGCTTTCGATGATAATGTTAGCAGCTTAAACATTTATTGTTGCCACACTTACAAACAATGCTAGTAACCGCATGACATCAACATTGTTGATAAGTAGAAGCTTCAACTAATGGACGTGTTCATAAACATGATGAATGTTGCAGGCAGTCTGTAACGAACTATAGTTGGGAGTATTGTGCTAAATGTTGATTGAAATTTAGTTTGCACTATTTTTCACCAGCTTTAATAATAATGGTTATTTCTTCACTAGCACTTAAAAAAATTAGTGATAGCGATAATTTTTTCACTATCTACACTCAATTAGTGCAATATTTTAACTTGTAATCAACAAAAAGCTGCATTAAACATACTCTCAACAAATTTTCAAAAATTAGTGGTCACGAAATTATTGAAGCCAACTTCGAATAATAAAAATTTTAAATCCTTTTTGTTATCTTTAAAGAAATTAGTTTTAAGTTTTGAGTAAGTGCACAAGAATAAACTTAAATTATTTTGAACTTAAAATTTAGTGCAAAATTTGTAGTTGCACTCAAATTAATTAGTGCAGAAAAAAAAGTTGCAAAAAACTGAAGATTGCTTTTTTTAAATCAAATAATTTAATTTTGAGTGCAACATTTTTTAACTCACTATCACTAATGTTTAGTGGGGCTGTTAAGTTTCAACTTAGCACTAAGCATCAACAAAATGATTGCAATAATTTAGAATTATTAAATTAAAATATCATGGGATATTTTAATTTAAGTTTAATATGTCCAATGTAAAATCAAAACATCATCATCAACATAAAATAAACTTATAATGTACATAATTGCCCTTAATTCTTAAGTTATACAATTGGTCGATGCACATGTCATATTATCATAATGTGCTAATATTTCGCGACTCGGTGGCTCGGCTTAACCGACTCTGCTAGTTATCGATAACACAATAAACATAGCATACAGAGTAGTATTATATTAGGAATTTTTTTGCTTGAAAGCCAACATAATGACAATATAAAATGATAGGATACCTTGTAAATCGACCAAATGTTAATTTAACAATTATGAACCAAAATATGTTAGGTTTTTTTTTAAATATTTTACTTTTACTATTTCTTTTTTTTAATAGTTCAATCTATAACTTGAACCGCATTTGCCAAAAAACAATGTCCAAAAATTTCACACATTTGAGTTGGACATAAATGGGTTAATTAATAAAATTGCACATGCGGATGCTGTGATTAAATTGTGTTGTGCCTCGCACAAATTGAAATCAGTTTTCAAAAAGAGATGCGGTCAATCATAAAATTAAAAGAAAACTAAAATAATGAGCATGTGTATTTTAAAATCACGATTATTTCATTGCTATAGACTTTATTTATACAATTTAGTTTGAGAACATTTTTGTATACGAATTTTTTTCTAAATACATACTTACATACAAAAATATATTTCATTAGAAAGTGTTATTTGAAGATTCGAGGCATTGATATATAGATTTATTTATTTGTATTTTAGAGAGGAACCATTAAACAAATAAATATTTTGCGGTTTGAAATTTAAACTCAGTTATGCTTGTTGAGAATTCCAAAGATATACAATTTTCAAAAATGTACAATATATATGCATTAATAAAATTGTTCAGTTTTTTCTTGCTATATTGTACACATTTCTTTAGGCTAATTTATGCTGTACTCTAGTTTTGGCCATCTGACTTCGGGAAAGAATTGAGAAAAATCGTGGACGTCAGGCTTTTATTTATTAGGAAGTAAATATATCTCCCACACGACACTCCAACTATTGTCTCCTATTATATAACTACTGGTCCTAAAAACGTTGATAAAGCCCTTCAAATCCGTCACAGTGGGGCCGATTGAAAGAAGTTTGGCAACAACTCTATCGCAAATCGTACAGGAGGACTTTCAGAAAAATAAATTTGTCCACCCTTTTATAACACAAGGAGATAGGTTGTCAAAGTAAACATTATTTTATATCTAATAAAATCAAACTAACATGGAAAAAATTGTTTTCAAAATCTCAATCTAGTTGTGAATGAAATCATCGATTATTTCAAATTACTTTACAAATTTTAATAAAAAAATTTGTTGGGATAGTTTTCTGCCATTAAATTGTTACCCGTCCGCTCTAAAACGTGGACACAGATTTTGTAAAAAATAGTCAAATTGTTAATAGCATTTTATTCAAATTATTTTTTTATTATTCATTTAAAACATAAAAATCTATTTAAATTTAAAATTTACGATACCTTAAACGGACATTTTTTATGAGCTTACAAATCTAAAAAAGATATTGAATGCATGAGTAGATAAAAAAGCAAACAAATATTTTTCTTAAAATTGTGACGTTTATTTGGGAAACGAAAATTACTTCATAAACCACCCTACCTAGCCTATATCAAAACTATATGTTTTATTTAATGAACAACAAATATTTATTTATAATTTTGAACTTATTTTTAATTTTTTGTTCAATATTCTTATATGTAGTGGACGGTCGTAGCACGCTCTTTACCACGAATATCCAGTACATTATACGAAATATATATTTTTGTTCATTGGTTGTATAAATGACCAATTTTTTCATAAGAATTGGTACTTTCTTTGTGTGCAATATATATTATTAGTTCTTGTTTATTTCTTTAACGATCAACCACACCTTGCTCAGTTTTTGTAACGAATTCTAGAACATTTGTAGTAACAAGCGTTTTCTGTTGTCTTTGCAATTCTTGATATCAAATAATAAATCAGTGCAAAATATCTAAATCCAACAAATACACAAACAAAAATTGGAAGACACTATGTCTAGTCAAATCAACTGTTGCATTAAATCTCTTAGGGAGGGTTTTAGATAAATGCCAATTAATAATTAGATTAGTAAATCTAAAAATTAATATAGTCTAACGTTCATCCACTTTGATGATTTTGGGTTGTAGTTTAAACTTCGTAGTATTGCCAAACACAACGTCAGAAAATTTCACATTTTGTTATCAAAACAATGAGTAATATATGAATAAGGAAAAGAAATTATTTCGCAAAAGCTCTGTTCTTATTGTGGAAAACATGTGAAATAAATCTGGCAACCTTATTTTTCCACACGAAAAAACATAAGCAACAATTTTTTCGCACGAAATTAAAACCAACAGGCAGGCTTGCCACTCTTGGGGATTTGTCCCCAAAGACTGGGGGATTTTATAAGGATATATAAAACAACCTTAACTTATGTTAAGGTTGTTTTATTATCGATAATAGCAATAAATTACCAATAGGTGAACTTTATTTCATGTTCTGTGAATAGAAAATAGAGGTGCTTAATGCCATTGAATGTACAAGGTGGGCAAAAGTAATCACCCATTGTTCTTTTGCTGTATTTTTTTTTTTTTTTTTTAATAAAAAACTTGTACTGCTTGTGAAAAAAGTTTTTAATAAAAAATAACAGCAAAAGAACTTTGGCTGTTAACTTTTGACCCACCTTGTACGTATCATAACATATAATATGATATAATCATTAAATGCAAAGCAGTATTTTCAAAAAGTTTTCTAATTGTCGGATTTTATATGCAGATCAATATGAATTTTGATGGTAAAGTTCAATGCAAGGTATAACTCTCTAACTTCGAATTGAATTTACAATTGATTATTCTAAAATGTGCTAAATGTTTGGTTGAAAAAGATACCACTACCAATTTAATATAAGATTTGAAACGATGTGATACGAGATGCAGTGGAAAAAAATGTTCAACCAATTGGTATGAATAATTTCAGAAGACGCTTTGACAAATTCATAATTATTTTGGTTCTTAATGTTATAACAATTCTTAATGTTATAACAATTAATTCGAACAGTTATTAGCCGATTTATTTAATATGTAGTTTAGTTTTTGTGAAAACTTCAAGGAAAACAGTATTTGGGGATTTTGGGGACATTTTTAATTTTAGTTGGGGACAACGATTAAAAGTACCTGGCATCACTGCCTACATTTGATCATTTGTTCCATATAAAATATTTCGCATGAAACCATAATTTTTCGCAAGTATGAACAGAGTACTACGCTTTAATGGGCAAAAATTTATTAATTTTTTAATTGATTTTTATTTTCTTACTTATATGACCGTAACTCAACCAGTTTCCAACCGATCTTCAAGATGTTTACTTTATTTGAAAGAAAATCAAGTATTTTTTTTAAATTAATTTCAAAACAACATATGTACCAGAGCTGTTAATGAATAAATTTTGAATTAATTAATTTTACAACAAAAATGAATTGAATGAAATTTGAATCGATTCAAACGAATTAGGCCGAAATGAATTTCAATTCATTTCCAACTCAAATGAATTTGTGAAAATGAGTTGCAATTCGTTTTCAATTCATTTGAATTGAATTGATTTTGAATTAATTCAAATGAATTAGAAAAAAGAATTTGCATTTCAAATGAATGAAATCAAAAATGAGTTGCAATCAATCAAATTTAAGAGCAGACAAAATTGAAAAGCCTTGTCCTGGATCCGCGCCTGATCAAAGAAACATGATGTTTGGAGTGTGTTTCTTCAAGAAGAACTAATTTTTATTTTGAAATACGCTGAACGACAAAACAATATTGTTTTTTGATCAAACTTTAAACAAAATATTGACTAAATAACAAACAATAAACATTAATCAAAGCCATCTTTGACTACTCAAATTTAGAATCTTTAAAATTCGATTGAAACTCTTTCAAAAAATAAATTTTCCACAATATACAAGTATGATATTATTTAAACAAAAAATAATTGCTTATGTTTAAATCTAAGAATAAACAAAACGAGAGTAATGCTTGCTGTCTTTTACATAAAAAATTAGTTGAATAACAAAACAACAGTGATGCTTATTGTAGATTTACTTACAAAATCAATTCAAATTTCATTTGAATTAATTCAAAATCAACTCAGTTTAAATGAATTGGAAACGAATTGCAATTAATTTTTACCAAATTCATATGAAATAATTCAAAATCAACTCAATTCAAATGAATTGCAATTCATTTTAACGAAATTCATTTGAATTGACTCATTCATTCATTCATTCAATTCATTTTGTTGTGTGAATGATTCGCGAATTAATTCAAAAATGAATGATTCATTTACAGCTCTAATATGTACCTAAAATATTTAAATATTTCGAAATATTTTTTTGTTTTTGTCTCTTAGAGTCTCTTAGAGTCTTCAGTGTCTCTAAGTAACCTAAGGTGTAATCACTTTAAACGATTATTTTATACTAAGCTTTAGAAAGTAGTTAATTTACCCACCAGAAGTAATATATTGCAGAGTTTGGAAGGAAGGAAGAAAACTTTGTTTACAAACAATCTGTTATTGGACTGTATATGAGTAGTCTTTCTATCTACCTATTTAGGTCAATTAGCACCCTTACATGCAGTGTTGCTTAAACTAGCACTAAAAGTTCATTTAGTGAAAATCCATTTAGCATAATTTGCTTGTATAATAAAATAATTTCTATTTTCCATTTATTTTTAGAAATTTTAATTAATTAATATATATAAAATGTAATTGATTAAATCTAAACAATTGCTATGAACAAAATTATTTCTACAGCAGTCTATTCGCTAAAATTAACCTGGCGTTTACACATGCAAGTAACAGTTCGAAAAACTCAACACATTCATACTTTTGCACTAACACAATCATTCATGCATGTGTAAATTTACACACGCATGTGTGATTGTGTTAGTGCAAAAGTATCAATGTGTCGTGTTTTTCGAACTTTTACTTGCATGTGTAAAGGCTAGGTAAATACCACGTAATTGCAATTTTTAAAATTTGACAGAAGAATGAATAACATTTTTGAAATAATTTTAGCTGTAGTATTAAATTGTTACTAACTTTCGGTATTATTTTGTAAACTTTTAATTAAGGGCCTAATTCAGAAACACGAAACGAAAACAATTTTCTAAATTTGGCTCTAAATCTTTCTAAAAATATATTGAGATATGTTTTGTTTTAAAATGTATCCGAATAAGTAAAGAAATTGATTTTGGATCAGCTAATAAGGTAATTGACTCTAAAAGAGTCCATGCTTAAAACATGCACGTGTTAAAATAACTAGTCACGTAACTACTTATGTAACTAGTTGTCACCCTAAGTGATTGGTAAAGTCACTAGTTCGTGATAGTCACCAAGAACAGCAGGGGGTAAACACAACTCAAGTACATATCATCTATATAAATATATAAATGTCTTTGTAAGTTTGTTTGTTTGTTTGTTTGTTTGTTTGTTTGTTTGTTTGTTTGTTTGTTTGAGCATCACGCCTAAACGGCTGAACCGATTTTATTGAAATTTGGAACGTAGATAGATCCTTACTTGGAAGCGTCAATAGGCTATAAATTTTTTCAATACTTGGACCAGAAAGGGATAAAAAGGGGGAAAAACGGGTAAAATTGGTACCTTTAGTTTTTAAACAATAATTACTAAACGGCTGAACCGATTTTTACATCGACAGGGGTAGCGAAGCGCACCGGGTCAAGCTAGTAAATATATAAATGTCTTTGTAAGTTTGTTTGTTTGTTTATTTGTTTGTTTGTTTGTTTGTTTGTTTGAGCATCACGCCTAAACGGCTGAATCGATTTTATTGAAATTTGGAACGTAGATAGATCCTTACTTGGAAGCGTCAATAGGCTATAAATTTGTTCAATACTTGGACCAGAAAAGGGTAAACAGGGGGAAAACCGGTAAAATTGGTACCTTTAGTTCTTAAACAATAAATACTAAACGGCCGAAACGATTTTATTGAAATTTCCAACATAGACTACGACAGGGGTAGCGAAGCGCACCGGGTCAAGCTAGTACATATATATATTGAAATGTTTTATTTTTAATGATGTGAATTTATTTAAATAAGATTTGAATAATTAATAAATGTTGTTAATAATTTTAATTGGTTGTTTACAGGTCTTAGGCGTAATACTCATATCAGTCGGTGTGGTGACATTGGGTGGTGCCGGTTCTCCATTGGGTGCATATTTAGCCACTGGTTTAGGTTCCCTAGTCCTGACACTATGCTCTCTGGGATGTTTTGCAGCTTTGCGTGAGTCATATGCTTTATCGATGACAGTAAGTGTTTCGCTCGGTGATACCAATTTGGATCATTATTTATTATCTTCTAATTATATTTTAGTATTTGGGTTTTGGTGCATTTACTGTGGTCTGCGAGACAATTTACATGATTAGTTTTGCAGCAATGAAAAGTGATTACATTGATATGACCAGACAACGAGTGCAAGATACTTGGGAACAGGAACTAAGCACTCCCGGTGCCATGTTTAGCATTCAAACACAAGTGAGTTGAAATTCTATAAATTTCATTGAAATACCTTTATTATTATTGTGCATTTTTTTTCTTTATGACGAACCAGTATGAATGTTGTGGCAAAGATAGCCCTCAGGATTATATTAAGGATGATACCGATAAATTGCCTTCCAGCTGTTGCATCTTAAAGGACTGTTCCACTGACAATAATATCTTCTCGAAAGGTTGTGAAAATATGGCTGTGAAATTCATTGACTGCCAAAGTGATAATCTCATCTTGACCATTGTCGGTCTAGTAGCTTTAGAGGTATGTTGTTACTAGACTCAACTATATTATTTTGATTATTAATCTGTTTATTATTATTATTATTATTATTATTATTATTATTATTATTATTTTCCAGGCTCTTGCCATGATATCTTCATACTATTTAGCTAAAAGTTTAGAGGTTCGTGGTCTGAAGAGTGAACAAATTGTGATTTCAGAGTAATTAGTAGCTGTTGTTGTTACTCGTCCAATAAAAACAAATCAAACAAAAATGTAGATCGATCAATTGAAAGTTAACTCGTTAAATTTGTTAATTTTAATAATGTTAATTGAAAAAAGTCTTTTATACTAAGTATATTCTTGTTATAAAAGAGTAATACAGTTATTTTTTTCAAAATTAATTACTAGATAATGATGTGCCAATCAATCAATTAAATATTTTTGTTTTAACCTTTTTAAATGCCAATAATTTTTACAATACCAAATTAAAAATGTAATAAATTAAAATAAAAACAAAAACAATGAAATACCAATTAATTTTATTTTCAATAATACTCGTAGTTTACGAACAAATTGGCCAAATGCCAATTTATGGATCATTTTCTGTTGCATCAATGCAGGCAATTAACACAAATAAATTTTATTTGCACGGCCAGAACCAGCTGCGATCATGAGAAATTTAATTTTAAAAAAGCATTTAACAACAAGTAAGAGTGCTATATTCGGCTATGCCGAATCTTATATACCCTTCACCTTTGTAGTGGATGCATTACTTGCCTATTTGCAGCGTATATCATCCTAAATAAATCAAGACAACTTTAAAAAATTTTACATTTAATTGCTATTGCTATATTGTAGAAGTTACAAACGAAACAACAATATTATATATACCCTTCTCGAAAACAACAACGCCAAACGAAACGAAACGAAACACCAAAAAAAAAACAAAATACGCAAAGCAGTGAAACCAACTCACATCCAAACATACATATGTACGTTTTGTTGCTTTTTTGTCAAACACCAAAAAAAAAAAAACACAAAATAATGAAGACAACAAACATCCAAACATATGCACGTTTTGTTGCTTTTTTTGTGAAACACCAAAAAAAAAAAAAACAAAATACACAAAGCATGAAGCAAACACACAATGAATCCAACACACATACGTTTTGTTGCTTTTTTGTCAAAGCATGCAATAAATTGTCTTTTTTTGATGAAATTTTCAGAGGTTGTCTCGGATTTTTGCACATATCTCCGTTATTTATGGACGGATTTTGCTGATTTTAAATAGCAAAATTCTCGAAAGCATGTCTGACAGAATTATTGAAGATTTGGATCCCGAAGATATCTGGGGTCTTCAGAAAATTGATTTCAACAGACAGACAGACATGGCTTAATCGACTCTGCTATCTATAAGGATCCAGAATAGATATACTTTATAGGGTCGGAAAATTATATTGTGGAAATTACAAACGGAATGACAAATTTATATATACCCTTCTCACGAAGGTGAAGGGTATAAAAACAACAATTAGCTTGTAACTTAGAGTAAGTATTTTAATTAGAATAATTTTATCCAAAATATGTTTTATATAATTTTAAGGAAAATTTGAACTATCTGAGAATGTACAAATCACATTGAAACAGTTTCTGTAAAACTATCAGTGGGTTTGTACTATTATTAAGTATTGTGTGTTTTTTTTTTTAATTTTGAGAAGTGCTCGGACTACTGTGACCTTTGGTATAAATCTGCAACGTTAAAATTGGACTCTTATAATATTAAAGTTAAAAATATTTGCATTTTCTCCCAAAACAACACTTTTTAATGTCTTGTATCATTTGAAATGGCTTTTTAAGTCACATTCAAGTGGTAATAAATCTGCTTCTAAACTACTGGTCCGATTCCAAAATGATGTACAATCGAATCGTAGAGAAGGACACATTTCTTTCAAAATTATTTATAGTATACATATGTAATAATAGTTGTATTTGTTGTAGCTACTGCTACTGCTACCTTCACATTTTAGTAGCAGTAGTTGTAGCAACAAAAGACAAATTATAAATTGTTTTGTATTGCTACCTTAAAAAAATAAATAGTTTTAAAGTAATTTGGTCTATATTACTTCAGCTACTTTTAAAATTTAGTAGTAATAGAAGAAGCAGTTGACGTGGTAGAAGAAGTAGCAGTAAGTAGTAGTTGAGGTAACAATAGTAGTAGTCAAAAATAAAAATATTCAGCCAACAATTTATAATGTTTGTTGTTGTGAATGCATATTTGTGTAAGATCTTCGTGTTGTTTGTATATACATCGTTTTACTCACAAATTGTTTCAAAGCGTTGCCGTATTATTTACTTGATATAAAAACGAATTTCAAGCAAGGACCGAAAATAACAATTATTCTTGAAATTTCAAAGGAAAAAAGCCATCCCTAGAAAATATCGGAGAGTCAAGTCAAGCATACCATTTTGATCGTTTTCAACTATATTTTCATAAATTAACATGATTTTTAATTTCTTGATTTTTATTTTTTTTGTCAAAAATAATTGTTATTTTTTGATTTTTATTTTTTTTTGTCAGAAATATTTGTCAAACTTTGATTTTTATTTTTTTTTTTTGTCAGAAATATTTGTCAAACTTTGATTTTTATTTATTTTTTGTCAGGAATATTTGTCAGACTTTGATTTTTATTTTTTTTTGTCAGAAATAATTGTTATTTTTTTGTCATACATATTTGTCACACTATGATTTTTATTTATATAGTCTGACAAATATGTATCACAAAAAAATAACAATTATTTCTGACAAAAAAAATAAAAATCAAAGTCTGACAATTATTCCTGACAAAAAAAATAAAAATCAAAGTTTGACAAATATTTCTGACAAAAAAAATCAAAATCAAAAAATAACAATTATGTTGTGATTTTTATTATAAATGTCATAATTGTTACGGTCCCTGATTTCAAGAAAACTGATTTACTACTTTTTCCACAAAATGTTACCCATAAAGAGTTAAGAAAACTAAAAAAATAGCCTAAAAAATTAATTATATCATTTAATAAATGTTTTATTGTTACAACAGTTAAATGTAAAAAAAAATACATTTATAATTATGTAGAACTTAAATATTTCCCATGCAAATTATATGGCAACGTATGAAATAACATGTTTATGTAAATGGTAACTTTGTACACACAGAAAACACGATCATTCTGTTAGCAACGCGAACATCTGAGACGAATAAAAACGAATTATTCTTTCAAACACTCTCAAAACAACAACAATACATAATTCATTTCTTGTATTTTTGGTATTATGGCTGAATATTTTCTTTTTGACTTCTTCTTTTACTATTTAACTGCTACTTCTTCTACTACGTAAACTGCTTGCTACCTTATTGATACCTTCTACTACTTCTAAACTCGATGTAGAGCAGTAGCAATGATTTGTATTATAATGCTATTACTCCATTTACTATTCATGTTTTATTACTACTGCTCTATTTAGTGCCATTATTACAACTTGCCTTTATGTTCGAAATAGTAAAAGTTTACTTTAAGCAATATAAAAATGCACCCTTAAAGTTAGCTTTTACTATTACGAACATAAAGGCAAGTTATAATAATGGCCCCTAGAGTTTTATATTTTGAAGGTAGCAGTAGTTTTAGAAAAAACAAGAAAACAAATATAGATAAATGCTACTGCTAAAAATGTTTTAGTTATCGTAGCTTTCTAAACACTGTATATTTTATGAAATTGCGGGCATTATTTATATATTTCTAATGGCGTTTTATTTTCTGGCATAAATGATGCCTTTATTCTGCCTTTTATCATTCTTTGTGTTCTTTTCAAATAATGTTGCCGTAAAACCCCGAAGATATACTACAAGTATCATCCTCAATTTTATGAAAGGGTTAGAAATGCAGTAATTTTTAAACAGCTTTTCTAGTTATTGTTTTTGAAGTTTGATTGTATTAATGAAATAGTTTTGGTTTTTTTGATTAAAAGTATTAAAATGGAAGCAAAATGTATAGTTTTACAATATTTAGAAGCGACATAAAATAAAATTGCATAAATGGTAATGGTTTTTGTTCTATTGTGATCTTTAAAAATGTAACACATTATGAGGGTATGGGTAACCTTTAATAAATGGTACAAAATATGATGGCATCATTTTGTGTCAGAAAAGAAAACGCCATAAAACAAAAATGTCATGAAATATAATTTTAAAAATTTACTCATTACTCGTACATTTAAAAGCTATACTCAGCATATTTTTATCATTTATTTTGAAATTCAATAAATTAGTTTTTGTTATATTTTTATTTTAATATATTTATGAAATAAATAGCTTTCATTGTTAAATTTGATGTGAAACAAAAGTCCCGCAAAATTCTCGGATTTGCGTTTATAAAATCCGGAATCCCGAATCTTAAACACAGATTATAAAAAAAATATTTTTATTTTAACAGTAAGTAAACAAAAAAAACTCGTATTTTTCAAGTAAATATGGTAGCAAGAGTTTAGGCAATAAAATCATAATTTTCTCTAACGTCTGAAAGTTAATATGGCTACAGAAAGATAAAACTGTTTTACCTTATTCTCTTTGTATCATTATAAAGCTTTAGCTTTATTGGAGTGAACTTTTAAAAGGTTTTTATATGCCATACAAAAAAACAGAACTTTTTTCAAGTTTCTGTTTTTATAAAATACTATTAACTTACATCCATAGAAACAAAAAGCTTTAATTTAATGTTAAATCCACGTTGAAATGTGTTTGTGCTGTTATGTCTATATGTGTAGCCCGGAACTAGTGATTTTACATTTAATTGAGAGTAACCACTAGATACGTAACACGGTATGTATTGTATGTGTATTGTGACCAGCGTTACCGTTGCAAAATTTTGAAAAGTCGCACAAAAAGGGGATTCTTGAAGAAAAAGTCGCACAAAAAAAATTTTGGAAATAAAAAGGAAAAAAAAGTTAACAAAATTAGATAAAAACTTTCTTATTGAATTTTTTAATAATGTTAATGTACATATAGACAAATTCATTTCCTTTTTTTTTAATTTTTCCAAATTTTTATAATAACGATTTAAGTTTTTGTAATAAATAACAAAAACTTAAAGAAATTTTTTAATTTTGTTACAAATTATTTGTTGCTTTTTTACATGTTATTTTATACAAATTTATAAATTGGTCACAATTTAAAAAAAGCAAATGATAAAAAATTTGTGAACAACAATCACTTTTGTTATTTTATTTTTTCCGTAACTTTGAAAATTAATAGCAAAAAATGGAATACAGCAATTATTAAAATTAAAAAACAGTCCATTAAAAGTAAATAAAAAATTATACAAAACTAGCTTGACCCGGTGCGCTTCGCTACCCCTGTCGATGTAAAAATCGGTTCAGCCGTTTAGTAATTATTGTTTAAAAACTAAAGGTACCAATTTTACCCGTTTTTTCCCCTTTTTATCCCTTTCTGGTCCAAGTATTTATAAAATTTATAGCCTATTGACGCTTCCAAGTAAGGATCTATCTACGTTCCAAATTTCAATAAAATCGGTTCAGCCGTTTAGGCGTGATGCTCAAACAAACAAACAAACAAACAAACAAACAAACAAACAAACAAACAAACAAACAAACAAACAAACAAACAAACAAACAAACAAACAAACAAATAAACAAACAAACTTACAAAGACATTTATATATTTATATAGATTACAAATTTAGTAACAAATTAAAAACTAGATAAAAAGATAAAATTAATCAGATAAATTTCAAATAATGACGTTAAAGCCTGAATATATACTTATATTAAACTGAGATCACTGTTACACAAGTTTATTTAGATATACAGCAAATTATATAAAAGTACTTATTTGGTTTAAAAGAAATTCAATTCGTGTTTCAAATTATATATATTTAATATATGTATATTAGTTTTGACCATTTTCATCTTCAAAAAATCGACTTTTATAAAATTTAAATTGTTTTAAATTTGTTTCAATTGTTTTAATTACTTTTTTAAGTGGTAGTTACTTTTTCAAAAATAGTAATATTTCAACATTAATAGTACAATTTAAATACTTATTTTACAAAATTACTATATTACTATTACTATATTTACAATTGATTAAAGTATTATTTTTTTTTTATAAATTACATCTATATTTCTTTATGAGTTCTTATGATCACTCGGAATCCAATATTCTAGGTCCATATCTAATACATTTTGTGCCGAAAGCATGGACTCGCATGAGTCCACTCTGAATCTGTTGGATAATTTATTTTTCATTAACGAGAGTTTTGAAAATACTCGTTCCGCCGATGCATAGTAGTGGCAGAGTAAATACATATGTTACAAATTCATATAAATTATAATATTGTTACGTTTTTACCTTTTTAAAACGTGGGTTTTTTTCCTTTAAATAAACCGGATACTTTTGATTGCAAATAAAAGCAGTTTTAGTAGTTTAAAATTGTAACAACTTTTTATTTATTTATAATGTACAACAACAACAGAATTAAATAGGCACTCAATGTCTTTATACACGTATATCAATTCGCAGAAATGCACACAAACTCTATTACGTACAACCTTATATGCACAAGACAGTTGATGTTAACTCTAACAGCGCCAATGATAAACTCTACTCACGACTGCCAGCTCTGCCACTATTTATACACGCGCCATCTATCGGGAATCATCTACAATGCTCTTAACGGACATACTAGTACATTCGATTTCTAGAGCTTTTCGATGTCAACATTTAGTGTTGCCATACTTACAAACAATGCTAGTCTCCACTAATGGAAGTGTTCATAAACATGATGAATGTTTGCAGGCAGTAGTTACAAACCGTTAAATTCAAATCGTCATTGCACAGTCGTAACAATATAAATAATCATTAAACCTGTTTTTTAAACTACCAATTTGATGACAAAATTCTTCTGGGTTTGTAATTTTAACCATAGTATCATATGTTTTGTCGTAAATTTTTGATTCTAAAATTTGTAATTCTTGTATAAATATATCTGGTTGAGTAATTACATCTTTGTATTCTGCAACTATATCATAGTAATTAATCTCCTCACTTTAGAAAGAATGGATCTATATATTCTAAAACTGAAAGTTTTTTATTATTTATATCAATTATTGTTACTATTTCATTACAAAGCTTTTGGTAAAAATTTATGATATTTGTTATTATTTCAATGGTACAACTTTTTGATAATTTTTCGATACATAAATCTGCCTCAGCCTCATGTCCAATATATATATTAGTTATTTCTTTAATATGGAAAACATTCATAAAATCTACGTCTTCGATTTTAAAGTTATTAATAAATTCCTTTTTTAAAAAATTTGTAAAAATGTCTAATAAAATGTCTTTTGTGGTTGATATAAGATAAATTATTTGCGAAGATTCGCTTTGAAAATTTTTATTAAATTTATTCATTTTGTTAAGAATATATACTAAAAATTTAAGGGCAACATACACTATCAAAATACTCATCAAGCACTGTGGTAGTAGGGGACAAACATTGTTGAATTTTTAATTTTTTTTTTTTTTTTCAAATTGGAAGCATTTTTCTCTTCGAATTGAGCTTGAATAAAGAAGTGTTGTAGAACTCCCCACTGCTCCAAAATCCTTGCTGCCACGGACTCAAAAGAAAGCCATCTCGTTTCACTCAATCTTAAAATTTTATGTTCAGGTACATCAAAAATACTTTGGAGTTTTTAAAATTCCATTTGTCGTTTTGAACTTCTAAAATATTTGAAAATATTTCGAAGTAATTGCTCTACTTCATCAGGAATACATGTTAATGATGAGCTGTTTATTAGGTTAAGGGAATGGCAAATGCAGCCAATGTGAAAAAGATTGGGAATGTTGCTACACCATATCTTTTCCGTACCATTGATGAAGCGTTATCTGTTGCAAATCCATTAAAATTGTTTAATAGTATTTTATATTCTTCCAAAGCTGCCAAAACTGTATTGGCAATACATTCGCCAGATCCATTGTCTGGCTGTAATAATCGAAAAACATTGTCAACCGTTTTCCCATTGTTTTTGTTAAATAGGCGTACAACAATAACCAAACATTTTTCAGTTGCTATGTCGGTTGTTTCGTCAATTATAAGGCTGTAAAAATATTTTATATATATATGAAATATTTTTATATACTTAAGTTGATTGTTCCAAAAACGTCATATTAAAGCAAAAAGTTATTTTTTTTTGAAAAAGGGGAAAAAAGGGTCAAAAATATTAAAAAGTGTCAGATTTTGTTCATTTTAGTAAAGGGGCACAAAAAGTGTCAGCGGTGCTGAAAAAGGGTCAAATTGCGACTTTAGTCGCTCAACGGTAACGCTGATTGTGACATGTAAGTATTGGAACATATTTCACATATAAACATGTACATACCGTGTGATCCATATGAAACTTTGTGTATGTAAAGCAGCGAAACGCAGTGAGCTCTCAAATGAGCCCTCTTGTTTTTGTTTTCACATGTACGCAAGCACACACATTGTATAAAAACAATCAAAACCAGTCAGTATCGCATGAGCATTGATGGAAGCAGGTTGTTTTACGCTTTTCGCTTTTATGCTTGTTTATTTTTAAGTTATTGTTTTTGTTTTTTCTCAACTCATACAACTGCAATATCTAAAAACTGTTGTGGTGTGAGTCTGCCTTTCGCTGATGTAAAGTGACATTTTTGGAAATTTGAGCATGTTATATTTTCGGGTGTTTCTCAATGTGTATTTTGAAATACAACACTGTGTGAGTGCAAAACAAAAAAGAGTCGAGAAAAATCATAATAAAATAAGTTTCATCAAATTAAATTTATTTATTGTGATTTAAAAATGTACTAAATAGAGATATAGTTAAAACAAAACAGAGGTTATGTCACACGCAATTACATATGGTATCGTAAGTATAACGTGAATTTTGACATACACATGGAATTCCATATGTATCGAATACATATGGAATACATATGTAATACATACCGTGTGATCCCTCTTTAGCTAGTTGTTTTAACATGAGTTTGTCCTAAGCAGGGAATCAATTAACCCTACAAAGATTGTAACACTTGGGATAGTGAACAAAAAGCATAAAGTACTTTGATAAAGTCACTCCATTGAATATTCACTCACTCAGAACTCACTTTCATAATTCTAGGTCCATTATTAAAGAAAATTCAAAGAGTACCATTAGAAGAACGAAAAAGTTCCTATAGTTCAGTTCTCACATTTTGGTACCTGATTATTATCCCCTATTTCTAACTCTAACTTCACTCAGATATATATCAGCTAACTTAAATGTCGATAAGTTAAAAAAATTTAAAATATTAAAAAAAGTACCATTAGGAAAAAAGCACCAATTTCGCTTTTCCTCCTTGAACACCCTTCAAGTTCGAAATTTAAAAATATTCCATTTTTCCAAAATTGTTTATGCTAAAGACATGTCTCAAACGATAAATAATTAATACAGTTTTTTTCCGTTTTCTATAAGAAAAATTTTAAATTTTTTTAAAAGTTGATTTAAATAAAAAAGTCGAAAGTTCGAAAAGTCTACTTTTCATAAATTAACGTAGTAAGTAGTTGAAAAAAGTAATGCATTTGCTCATCCCAGCAGTTCTAGGAGACAGACCCGAACTAGTGATTTTACCCATCATTTAGGGTGGGAACTAGTTACTTCAATAGCTACGTGACTAGTTATTTTAACACGTGCTTGTCCTAAGCAGGGGGTCAATTGACCCTTATTGACTACAATGAGACTGTCTAATAGCTGGACCAAAGTAGTCAACGCATTGGATTCACATACTGGTTAAATAACGTCAGTTACATTACTAACTACCAAACTGGTAACTTGATCAGCTACATAACTAGTTATTTTAAGATGTACGAGTGCTAATTGACCTCAATTAGTCAGCTAAAAAGACATATCATAGGCAGTTTATTAAACGATAGGTTGTAAACAAACCTTTCTAAACAAACTTTCCAATGGATTGCTTCTGGTGGGTAAAATAACAACTGTCTAAAGTGTTAAACGTGACTTCACTATAGGTTACTAAGAGACACTAAAGTGTCTCTGACTTCATGCTATGTTACATCGGATATCAGTATACTTTATCAAAAATAAAAATTAACTGTATGAGAATTATATCAACACAATTTGTATAAAACCAGTTTGAACGAATTATCACACAACACGTTTAAAGTGACTACACTCCAGATTACTTAGAGATACTTAAGTGACAATTGTCTTCACGCTAGATTACCTGGGATGTATAAAGTAACCAATTGTCTAATCTCTGAACTACAAAGAGCACATATGTGTGAAATGACCAAAATATATAAATTGGAGTCAGCCAAGTGATAAGACATTTGTGACGATTACTGTCTATAAGGGATACATAGACTACATGCATAACTGCTGGGATGTAATAGAAAAACTGCACACACACACTGCTGGCACTAATTATGTTTATTGGGATAAGGCGGTTGTCGATAATATAGTGCAAAAGCTTTTAAAGAGCTTATGAGCAACTCTCTTGATTCGATACGAATCAAATATGTAAACAACTGGTGAATACCAGGGATGGCAATTGAAATCTTAAAATTGTACCAACAAGCACTGCAAATTGTACTTTTTTTGAAAATGATTGTACCATCACAATCACATTTTTGTAAATCACAAACAATTTATTTCTACTTTTATATGTTTTAAGTTATTCACGTTGATTTTTAAGACGTAATTTTATTTAAATTCTCTTTTGAAGTCGCTACCAAAAATAATTTGTTCACATGACGATTTATTAGTTTAATGATTTTTTTTATATTTTCTCTTTTTAGTCTAGTTATCTATACAAAATTCAAATGAGTGTGAAGAGAAATAACAAAAAATAATGAAAACAGAAATCGTGAGTTTTTTTTTTTTTTCTACTCTACCCCGCTCGTTTCCAAACAAAAAAATATGATTTCAAATCAATGTGTAAAGGTTGCATTAGACAGAATTTTAAAAATGTACCAAATGAGCCATTGGAACTTTTCATCATTGAATTGTACAAAAAAAAAAAAAAAAGTACAATTACACCAACTTTGCCATCTCTGGTGAATACGATTGGCTGAAAGCAACTCATTTGTTGCTCATTCATTATCAGAATATCGACAAAGTTGTTTGTGGAAAACAGATATTTTAGATTTGTTTGTAAAAAAATACGTTGTTTTTAAAATTCAAAAACAAAAAGCATAAACAATCGGTAAAGTGTTGTTTTAGTTCAATTTTGTTTTTCATAAAAAGTGTATACTGTTTTTTTATATAAAATTTGAATCATTCAAATGTGTTTCTGTTCTATTTTATTATTTTTATTTTAATGCATAAAATATACATATACACCTAAGAAATATAACGAAAAAAATTTATAAATTTTTCTTGTTTTTAAATTCATTTTAATATAGAAGTGAAAAATTAACAAAATGGGTTGTACATCTGGTGTAATGAAATGCGTTTTAAACATACTCAACTCCTTAATGGCCGTAAGTATTATGTATTGATATTAACAATGTTAAATTTATTAATTTACTAAGTTGTTAAAACAACAAAACAACTTGAAAATACAACAACAATAACGAATTTAATAATTTAATTTTGTATGATCTCATCATTTCACCTTATTTGCGAGTCTTTATATAAAATAAAAAAAATGCTAAAACAAATAAATTATTCCATATGCCTCCCCGCATACACACAGTCGCATTAAAGTATAAAACACCTTTAATCAATCCATTTAACAAAAATTTTTAAATTTTAATATTCTTATATTGTACGAATTTTGACTTCAAATCAAATGACTAATCCCGTACTTTAAGAATAGTTTGACTCATATCAATCAGTTCAATTTAGATAAAACCAAGTTCATGATATTGAAATATACATTATTATTTTTACAAATTTCCATTTCACAATATTGTGGTTGGTTTACATCAACCACAATTACACTGTAGTTTTATTTAAAAACAAACTACATACATATTTAATAAAAAATCATTTTCCAACCATTTCATCGCATGACTAATTGTAATAGTTTGTAAAAAAAAGTACCTACCAACAGTCATAAAAATACTTGTAAATTTCAAATTAATTCTGGTTTAAATACGACTTAAAAATCACTGAATTTTTTTAATTCTCATATCTTCATCACTGTTTGTTTTATTTTTTTTGGAATTTTATTCGAATACTTAGTTATTGCTTATTTGATAGAAAATTCATAATGTTATCATTGGAATAACAATGGCAATTACAAATAAACAAAATATTTTCATCTTGTGTCAGGGTTAAAGAACAGAGATATGATGCATACGTAAATTGTTTTGTTATTCTTTCAGTTTAGGTGAAAATAATTCTAATTTCATGGCTCTTAAATACTATACGTTAGACCAGAGTCGTCCAAAAAGAGTAATGATAATGTATTGCATTCAAAATTGTAGAAAAGAATGCAGGTGTGCCAGTTTTGGGATTTATCCCCAAAGAAGGGGATTTTGAAAGGCTTTTGGGGACAGAAAACTTCGTTTGGGGACTGGGGATTTTATTGGGTTTATTTTACAATAATTCGGGAATTTTATGGGAATAAAGTAATTAGGATAAGGTTTTGTTTATTATCCATAACAGCAATAAATTATCTATAAGTGAACTTTCATTTTACATCTAACTCAGTATAAGCAGATCAAAATAAATGTTGATGATCAAATTCAATGTCAAGTGAACTTTTAAAATTTCGTATTGAATTAGCATTTAAATGCTTTTATTATCGATTTTTGGTTATAAAATATACCACATCTAATTTGATGTAAGATGTGAAACGATATATTAGTGGAATATAATTTGTGTAACCAATTGAATAACTACTTTCAAATTAAACTTTAACTAATTCATAAGAATTTTGGCTCCAAGGAACATTTATAACTGTTATAATACCTAATTCTATCAGTTATTGGCCAATTAATTTAATATATAGCTTAACTTTTTTAAGAAAAACATGTAAGAGAGCAATATTCGGCTGTGCCGAATCTTATATACCCTTCACCAAATAATATATTTTTTTTAAAAAATTTTAAATATTTTTAGGTAAATAAAATAAATTTTTTTTTTTTTTCAAAATATAAATTTTTTTTTTCAAATTGTTTTTCAAAATTGTTTAATTTTTTTTTTTTATACCCTTCACCTTCGTGAGAAGGGTATATATAAATTTGTCATTCCGTTTGTAATTTCCACAATATAATTTTCCGACCCTATAAAGTATATATATTATGAATCCTTATAGATAGCGGAGTCGATTTAGTCATGTCTGTCTGTGTGTTGAAATCAATTTTCTGAAGACCCCAGATATCTTCTGGATCCAAATCCTCAATAATTCTGTCAGACATGCTTTCAAAAAGTTTCCTTTTTAAAATCAGCAAAATCCGTCCATAAATAACGGAGATATGAGCAAAAATCCGAGACAACCTCTATTTTTGGCATATTTTTTTATCTGTATCTCGATTACTAAGTCATAAATATAGACAATATGGATATCTAATGATAGATATTTCAAAGTCCATTGTAAGGCTATACAAAGTTGGACCTACAAAAATAATTGAAAAAACTTTTAAAAAACTATTTAAAAAAATTTTTTTTAATCTTTATTTTAAGGTATAATTTGGTGAAGGGTATATAAGATTCGGCACGGCCGAATATAGCTCTCTTACTTGTTTTTTTTTAATTTTTTCCAATTTGTTTTTAAAATATTCGGGTTAAATTTTTTTTTTCCCGATTTTGACCCATTGTAGGTCCAAATTACTATAGCCTTATATAAATCGTTGCAATGGACTTTGAAATATCTATCATTAGATATACATATTGTTTATATTAATGACTTATTAATCCAGATATAGATCAAAAATTGGCCAAAAATCGAGGTTGTCCCGGTTTTTTCCTTATATCTCAGCCATTTGTGGTCCGATTTTCTTGATTTTAAAAAGCGACCTAGCCGGAAGAATTCCCGATATATTGATGTATCAATTATGTTTGTAGGTTATTTGGGGGCTACGACATACAGACGGACATGGCTATATCGACATCGCTATATATAACGATCCAGAATATATAAAAAATGTAGAAATTACAAACGGAATGACAAACTTATATATATCCTTGCCACTCATGGTGAAGGGTATAATAATATTTTGAGATATTTTTAATTCCACTACCAAAAAGATATATTGGTCGTATAACCAAAAAGTTATATACATATATTCTAAGTCCGTCTGTTATTGGCACAATAGGGCCACGAGAGGTATACAATTTTCACAAACTATTTTTTTTTATCAGAAATGTTTTGTATAAATTGGTAAAATCGGACAAGTAAGACCAGAATTATGTAAGAAAAATATTTCCACTATATATATAAATATAAATTCCACTTCCTAAAATCAATAAATATCGTTATCAAACTTCGACATAAATAATCCTAATATACATATATAAAAATCGCCATACCAGATTTTATAAACATCGGCCCATAATTGGTATGGGAGCTATGTCATATAAGGAAAATCACATAAATCTCTTAAAAAGTTTCAATTCCGAGCCAAAATATGACATACATCAGTTGTATGTATGTATGCAAAAATCATACTATTTACATACATATGTATATAGATTGCTTAGAAATTTAATGAATCCAGGGGAGTTACTCTCTATTGCGATGCGAAAGGTCAATGCGATAAGAATACATTCTGGTACCCTGCATCGTCTACGCAAATCATTTCGCAAAAAGAAGAATAACAAAATGAAATGTCAAAACTTGTAAATAAAAACATTTAAAAAAGATTTTTTGTGCGATGCGAAAACGCAATAATAGTGTGTAACCCCCCAGAATATATGTTCGTTTGTCATCTAAATCAATATTTTGAAACTATTCACATGAGATTCTAATGAATTCGGAACTTGTTCTATCATTTTACAATATTTATGCTAGATGGAATTTTAATTGATTGCATTGATATCAAAGGAAGTATTTTTTCCAAAACTACATACGAATAACAATATAAAAAAACGAACTTTTGAGAATAATAATAAATATTTTGTTGAATAATAACTAGTGCGATCGTGATATAATTTTCGAAACATTTTAAATGTCTATTTTTCTGTTTCAAGTGCGTTAAATTTATTATTCACATTCAGCACCAGTTATTGCTATATTTAGATAGCACAATTAGCAGTTATGATAAAAATGTAAGTTACGAGCAGTCATTCGTGCACATTTACAAATATAAATCTGAAAATTCCAACATTCAGCAGTTTTTGAAAATATATCGGATAGCGCGATTGAAATCAGCGTATTCAAATTAGGTTTACCCCATTACGTGACCAGCTTGTTAAAATTAATGATCAACTCAGAGTGGCACATGTTTAGTGTAATAAACAATAAAGTTTAGGGCCTAATGACGTCACAAACTTTTAAATGTGTTTATTTGTTTTTCTAATTTTCAGTTTTTATGTAAATATTAAAGTTTTTGGTTTTTAACAGTAAACAGTTAACACTTGGTTTAATTCATGATTTTTCTAATGATATCACATACAGTTTTGTATTGTTAAACACCTAGTGTTTTACACAACCGACGACAAAAAATAGCCCTAATACAATGTTGTGTATTTTGTGGAGCTAAATTTCTAAGAATTAGCCAGCAGTTCTAAATTGTCTACTTAAGAGGTAAATTTGTATAGTTTTGGGTGATTTGGAAGTGAAGTCAATTGTCACTTTAGTGTCTCTAAGTAATCTAGAGTGTAGTCACATTATACATTTGTTTGTACTGCACTTTAGAAAGTAGTTACATTTTGATACCCATTTTATGATTGTCATGAACATATATAGATAACTTCAGAGTGGAGAGAAAATAGTCTTCGAAAAATTAAAATACAATTCGAATCAAATTGAATTTCAAAAAACGGAAAAATCCCGTTTCTGTGAATTAATACTTAAGGTATGGTCACACATGGCAAATATTTGACGAAAAAGAAGTAACCACTAAATAAAATATATTTGAATTCTTTTATTTATTTCAAAAACGTATCTAATTTAGGATGATTCAAAATAAATATTTAGTTTTATATTATTTAATGCTGTTTGATCTTACAAAACACTTGTAAGAGTAAACAATGACAAACAAATTTGTGCTACAAAAAGTGGTTACGCTTTTTTGAGTAAATATTTGACGTGTTTTGAAATAATTCTGTGTTAAAGTTTAAAAAAAAACTTTAAATTTTTGCCAAAAGTTATTGTACAATACTTTGAATATTTTTGGACGGTCACGAGAATTTATATACACCATTTCATCCTTTGATGATGCTTGTAAAATACTGTCGCCAGGAACAATATTTTGAGAAATGGTAACACAATACTTTGTTTTTCCCCCATACAAATGGTGCTACCCTAATATATATACTACATAAGTTTGTGAGATTGAATCCAAATGAAGAATTTTTAAAAATATTCGTGTGTAGAAACCAGTTTCAAACATATTGGAATAATGTTTGGCAATGTAATAAAAAAAAAAAACAAAACAAATTTATTAAAAAATAAATAAATAATACAACATACATACGATAAAATATGAAACATTCCTTATGGTTTATATCATTCTTAATATTATCATTAAAATCATACAAATTGAAATTCAACATAAATTCTAAAACAAACCAAATGATCCGTTCTACATACATAAATAAAAATATAAAATGTATAAGTAATGAAAATGTGTTAAATTCTTTTGTTTTTCAGATTGGAGGCATTCTATTGATTGTTTTAGCCACATTGAGTTTGAAAACATCCCCAACTAATTATGTGTTGTACATGTACATTGTAGGTGGCGTAAATTTGTGTGCCGCCTTATTGGGTTGTTGCGGTATTTGCCACGAACATGTCTGTATGACGGCAACGGTAAATGAAGAATTTTAATTAATATGCTAATTAAATCATATCTAAATGATTGTTTTTTAATTTTATGCAACTTTAGTATGCTTTGATTTGCTTGGCAACTTTGGTTGCTCAAATTTGCAAGAAAGTTTATTCATTTGACTACGAGGCACCAATTAGGAAATTTGCCCGTGAAGATGTTGAGAAGACATGGGCTATGGAAATAAGAACTCCAGGTTCTATGGATAACACACAACAAACGGTAAGTTGACCATTTCATTTACTTAATAACTATGTAATATTAAACATTCTTATTATATCTAAAATCATCATTCTTTAAATCAATATTTTAAAATCTAGATTTATTCTGAATCATTCAGCATAAATCGATTTTTACTTTATCCGAGTACCGAAATTACAATTTCGCTGATAACTAACTGCGTTAGAATATTTTCAATTTTATGTAATACTAGCTTGACCCGGTGCGCTTCGCTACCCCTGTCGTAGTAAAAAAAAAATATGTAAGAATTTTATAAAAAAAAATCGGTTTTCCCCCTGTTTATCCCTTTCTGGTCCAAGTATAGAAAAAAGTTATAGCCTATTGACGCTTCCAAGTAAGGATCTATTTACGTTCCAAATTTCAAGAAAATCGGTTCAGCCGTTTAGGCGTGATGCTCTAACAAACAAACTTACAAAGACATTTATATATTTACTAGCTTGACCCGGTGCGCTTCGCTACCCCTGTCGTAGTCTATGTTGGAAATTTCAATAAAATCGTTTCAGCCGTTCAGTATTTATTGTTTAAGAACTAAAGGTACCAATTTAACCGGTTTTCCCCCTGTTTACACCTTTCTGGTCCAAGTATTGAAAAAAGTTATAGCCTATTGACGCTTCCAAGTAAGGATCTATCTACGTTCCAAATTTCAATAAAATCGATTCAGCCGTTTAGGCGTGATGCTCAAACAAACAAATAAACAAACTTACAAAGACATTTATATATTTATATAGATAGATATAGATATCATACCTTTATTTTAAAAAAAAAAATAGAATATTTTAATCTCAACCCACGATTAATTTAATAAGCTTAGAAACAAAAATCTTATTTCTATAATCTTATTTTATTTAATTTTAGCTCACTCAATATAAAAATTAAAATTTATAATTTTTGTTTAAAAAATCGATTTGATACTTATGTCCCTCCCATATTAAATCTGCAAGTTTTATTTATGAAAAATGTTGATCATCGCTTAGGAATAGATCCAAATTGTGATTATAACCGTTATGTATATAATTATTTTCAAGTTCACATAAGTAAGGTGAGGAGACATGACCAGTTCTATTATTTATAAATACATACCTGCATAAATAAATCGAATGTTAGAATTAAAATGGGTCCTTGCAACCGATCGGGTGAATAGTTCTGTGGCAGTTGTCTTCCTTTTATGCATATATACTAGGGTGGAATTTAGCAGTATCGGCTATTTTTTTATAGGTTGCACATTTTATTTGAAGTTTCGACTTTTCAAAATAATTAAAAAAATTTAATATTGAAAAAGAATATATCGCTCATTTGCTGCAACAACGTCATAATTCAAAAAAACTCGTTTCGAGAAAAACGGCTTTGAATGTTTTATGGCAATTTACTATTTCTTAAATAAATCATGAGATTTCAGAAATGAAACTTGATTTAAATAGTGGATGTTAGTATCCTTCTAATCTGTATTTAACCCAAATTTTTTCTTATCAAATATACGAGAAAACATGAATTTTGATTTTGATGTTTACAACAAAAATACACTCTCACGTATAAAATGATTGACTTTTTTGAAAACTGATAAAACTTTATAAAGGACTATAGAACGACGCATATTTTGTATTACTCAGTTGAAAAAACACGGATTTTGAGTTATGACGTTGTTGCAGCAAATGAGCGATATATTTAAAATTAGTTTTTGTATTTCATTTAACCATAAATGTTTAAGTAAAAAACACATAGATTTTCTGTCATCATATTATAGTTTGAAACCAAAAAAACAAAATTTAACATTTTCGACATGTTTTTCAAAGAAATTTAAATAATTGTTTTCGATTCCAATAAAAATAAGAATTAAACATGAAAATCTTATGAGTTAGCGTGAAGTCCGATTTGAAATTGGCGAATACCGTGGAAATTTACTTTTTGGTCTCAAATTTATTAAAATTATTTCTGAAAAATACATTAGTAGCCTATTTTCTAGAGTACGACTCAAACCGGTTTTTTTTAGGCCGAAACCGAACTGAACCTAATATGCGATCAAAAAATCATTAATCGTCCTAATTTAAAAAATAATATGTTATTTTGATTTTAAAGCATGTTTGATCTCATGATAAGGTGCCATTTGTGGACTCCATCAATCTTGTTTTTTTATCGAGAACTTAACAGTTCTTTTTAATGGAACAGTTTTTACAGAATGTATTGTATATATATTGAAAAAAACTTTCTGTAATTATAATAATAAGTATTAATTATAATCAAAACGTATGTTTCCTTTAAAATTCCATAATCTTTGTTTTCCTTTATAAAACATTCGGGGTTCCTCCAAATTTAGACCGAATACTGGTATTAGGAAGAACGAATATTCGGCACAATCTGAAACCGAGTATTCGTTCGAACTCTACTATTATCAAATTGTTTCATTGGGTTGCTAATTTACGTATTCGTAATATTAATAATGTGTACTATTTATTAAATAAAATAATAAGAAAAAAACTTTAAAAAAAACTTTGGCATAAATCAAGATCATTGAAACAGTTGCATTTTAATAATTTGTTTGGTATTGATAGCTCTCATAATTATAAGCACAAAAACTAAAAATTTTTGACCGCTCTCTCTTAGTTTAAGAGTTATAGGAATTTAAAGTCAATTGGTCTCTTATCATGTCATATTGTCATAATGTCCTAGTATTTCACAAAGTTTGTATTGCTTTTCAAGCAACGAATTTCCTAAAATAATACTACTTTCTATGCTATGTTCATTGTGTTATCGTAACTAACCAGCAGAGACCAACACCGAATGCCTAAGAGTCGGTTAAGCCGAGTCGCCGAGTCGAGATATAAACCTTGTGAATTGACCAAATATATATAATAGTAAATTTCTCATAAATTTTGAAAATGATCTGATCATTATGGGTATCATTGAATAGTACTTCAAAATACCTTTAATATGATATATAATATGGTTCTGTTTATCAACATTGTGAACCAAAAATTCCTTTTTGAATTCATATGACAGTATTTCAGAAAATTTTGATATACAGAAAAAATGATTTTAGTGAAGCCGGTGTTCGATACACACAGAGTTTAAATTCCCATCGCCATTTAAATTCTCTTTCTTCTTTTTGGAACATTTAAAAGCTTTGGAACAAATCAAGATGCAGTAACAGTTTATATTATTATAATTTTTCTGTATTGCCGGGCTTCGGCCGGCAGAAGGGAATTTAAATGCTTTTTTTTCAAATAGTTTTTATTACTATTATTTTATTTCTTCTTTTTAGAAGAGTACCTTGAATATTTCGAATTTTTGAACATAATTTAAAAAGCCTATATTCTGACGCTATATTGAAAATGCTTTAAAATTCATGAACGTTTTTTCTTTTTTTTTTTCTTTTCAAAATTTTTAAGTAGGAAATTGGAAAATGTAAGAAATTGGCCTCAAATAAAACAAAAAGTGATTTTTTAGGAATTCTCTTGATTTAGAGATTAATTTAAGAGCTTTAAAAAAATTTCGAACATAAGTTTGAATTTTCGAACTTAATTCGAATTTTCATCAGGTGTATTCATGATCAAAACCAGGTGTATGCATGGATGCCAAAATTTAGCCTATTCGAGCTACAAGAACCGTTTCAAAATTTAGTTTTGACCTAAACTAACGTAGAAAATTAAATAAAATATTTTAAAAAATAATTCATATTCATTTGTTTTTTATAATCTTTAGGATTTGAGATATGAATTGAATTTTATTATTTGCTAAGTCAGAACATTTTTATATTAAAACATTTTCAAATATTTTTAAAAATATTCCTACTTTGTTCAAAAACACGAAACTTTAAATAAAATGTGAAACTTCTAAAGGTTATCTTATTTTTATAAAATTTTTAGCATTTGGTTTTTAGATGATGACGAAACAATTTGAGACCTTCAGCTTCGAAAATCGGAAAAGTGCAAAATAATGGTCATCTTAATAAATAAACATAATTGGTCAATTCACAAGGTCTCTTATCAGTCATATTGTCATAATCTCCTAATATATCACGAGTCGGCGGCTCGGCTTAACTGACTCTTAGGCATTCGGCGTTGGTCTCTGCTGGTTCGTTATGATAACACAATAAACATAGCATAGAAAGTAGTATTATTTTAGAACATTTTTTGCTTGAAAAGCTATAAAAACCATTATGAAATATTAGGACAATATGACAAAATGACATGAATTGACCAAATAAAACATTCTAAGTACTAAATTTTCTCCTGTTTTTCGAGTTATGACGGTCACTCGTCGCAAATGATTGGTTTATCCGAAGGTGTCAAAATATTAAATATATTGTACTTTATACACTTAAGGAGACCAAAACATTAAATTTTACCATAATTCTTTATAGTTTTCAAAGGAAATAAGCTGCTGATGATTAGTTGTGTGTGCTTTTAATTTTAGTCTTCACGGAGACAATAAAAGTAATAACAAGTAAGAGAGCTATATTCGGCTGTGCTGAATCTTATATACCCTTCACCAAATTATACTTTAAAATGCAAATTTTAAATATTTTTGGTTAAAAAAATTTAATTTTTAGGTAAAAATATTAAATTTTTTTTTTTTTTTCAAAATTTTTAATTTTTTTTTTTTGTTCAAATTGTTTTTTTTTAATTTCCAATTCTTTTTTCAATTTAAAAATAAAAAAATTTAATTTATTAGTGGAAAAACAATAATGACAAACAATTTTTTTTGTAAAAATAAAAAAATTAGGGTTAAAAAATATGTTTACCAATTTTTATACATTGTAGGTCCAAATTACTATAGCCTTATATACATCGTGGACTTTGAAATATCTATCATTAGATATCCATATTGTCTATATTTATGACTTAGTAATCCAAGTATAGATCAAAAATAAACTAAAAATGAGGTTGTCCCGGGCCGATTTTTTCGATTTTAAATAGCGACCGAGCCGGAAGAATCCCCGATATATTGATGTATTAATCATGTTTGTAAGTTATTTGGGGGCTACGGAAAGTTGATTTCAACATACAGACGAACAGATGGACATGGCTATATCGACTTCGCTATCTATAACGATCCAGAATATATATACTTTTTGGGGTCGCAAATGAAAAATGTAGAAATTACAAACGGAATGACCCTTGGCACTCAAGCTGAAGGATATAAGAATAACTACCATGTCATGTAATTAGAGAAAAAATGCAAATATATTTTAAAATATTTCTATAAATTACATGTGGTGAAGTAAATTAAAAGACTACTTCTCCTACAAGCATAATGATATATACTAGGATCGCCTGGTGATCAAAATTTGACGACTTTTAAAACGCTTTTTATCACTTTTATGAAAAGAATTTTGAAACAATTTTTATATTGCGGATATCTTTAAACCATATATGTTTCATCAATATTAGTGGACAATAACATACTTAAAAGTGTACCACAAAAAAACGTGTGACCTATTTATATATAAGATTTCTGAATAGCGTATTTAAAACCCAGTTAAATTATTTCTAAAAAAAATAATTTTGGTTTTTACATTACTTAGTTTTTGTATCAATTTATCTAAAAAACTTAAGAATAATTTTAATATTTAATATACCCGAAACGCGTTTTTTTATTACTCTAGTGGCAAAACATTCCAATACAAAAACTCATACTCATTACATAGCAAGCATTACCACATATGGTAATTAATTATGTATTACTGTACTATATTCGCACATAGAAATAAAAGGTATGACACAATCTACAAGGATTTTTATAGTTGTTTATGGGACAATGTCAAGAATAAATTTTAATTAACCTTATTTTCTCTTATCTTGTATGACCTACTTTATTTGGTATGTTTTATGCCACATTCCAACATTGTATTGTGCGATTATTTGCATTTAAGAAAAATTAACGTAATTTTAAGTTATTCATTCGAAAAAAAATATTTGTAGCATTCTAATGGTGAAAAGTCGCTTATAATTCCAAAAAATTATAAAGTAGCCTATTGTGAGAAAAATTTTACACGTTTTGCGAATTTTTGTAAGATTCAAAAAAGCTCAGATATGATTTTAGGTAATATCTATGCATAGGTAATATCTATGCATGTTTTTATACCCTCCACCACCACAAGTGGTGAAAGAGGGTATATATACGTTTGTCATTCCGTGTGTAACATTGAGAAATATTCACCTGAGACCCAACAAAGTATATATATTATTGATCCTTATGAAATTCTAAGTCGATTGAGCAATGTCCGTCTGTCTGTCCGTCTGTCCGTCTGTCCGTCTGTCCGTCTGTCCGTCTGTCTGTCTGTCTGTGTAAAACACTCTCACGTCCAAAATACAAAAGCAAAATTAATGAAATGCATACCAAAACGTTTATAATTTTTCTAAGCAGTTTGGTATTGAAAATCAGCAAAATCGAATTGGTAGAACCAGGGTTATGGATCAAAATGTAAGACAACCTCCAAAAATTTTGATAATTTTCACATGATTTTTTGTGACTTTGGGTAAATTCATTGCAGAGAATACCATGAAATTTTGCACTCATCATTGATATGATAAAAGGACAAATTCTGTTGAAAATGGAAAGAATCGGTCCATAATTTCTCGTAGCCCCCATACAAATTTCTTCCCGAAATATGGTGCTATGGTATATAAATGACCATAGAATTGCCGTATCCATACAAAATTCAGCGCAACTATGTTTCGTGCAAACAGAAATCGCGAGACAAATTTTTTTTTTGGATCGGGCACTATTTGACCCTAGCCCCCATATAAAGTTTACTTCCGAAAATCATTTAAATACACTTAAATACAGAGTTTAAAATTACTACTATATTAGTTAAAAAATTGCAAAATATTTCATAATTTTACATGAAAACTGCAACAAATATTTAACAAAATAATATTTCCTCACATACATACTAAAAATATAAATACTATTTACGAATTCCATATATGCACAAGCTTCACAGTAGAAATATTTGTCGCAGTTTTTCCAAAAATATTTTGCCTTACAAAATATTTTACGTTGCAGCTAGAAGACAAAATGAAAATTTTTCATTTCTAAAACATTTGCTGCCCAAATATATTTATATTTTTGGTTAGCAAAAACAAATATATTGCTTGTGTATAATATACAAAAAATTTACTACAAAAACATCAAACATGCAAACATATTGCAGCGTGAAAACCATAAACTGCAAACGATATGCGCAGTAAAAAATTCAAACAATGGAAATATGGAAGATGCTAAATGTAGACTGCCAAACCATACGAAGTTGAAAAATGTAAAATACGAAATTGTGCGAAGTTAAAAATGTTTAAAACGAAAATGTGCATTTATAAAATATTTCAGCCACATATATGGAAATATTTAGCCGCATATAGTCACTGAGTAAAAAATGTGAAAAAAACTATGAACAACAAGTGTGCGTTGATTTGGGTGAACAAAATAAAAATTTATATTGAATCGTGTGTTTAAGAATTTAAGTGCAATAAAATAGAAGCTTTATTTTTTGAGGTATGTAATTGTATTATGAAAGATAGGAATACAGTGAAAATATATTAAATAAGATTCTGGGCAAAGGATAGCGGACGATATTATTTTATTGAATTTTTTGATTAAATGATTTTTGTAATACGAATTCAAATGTATTCCTGCTGCTTGTAATAGGAGTCCAGAAAAATTAGTAACATAAAATTTTGTATGTAAAGTGGCTACAAAAGGATAGATAATGCAACAACAAAATGTAACAACAGACAAGCAAAACAGCCAATGAATACAATCTAATAAAAAATAACAGGATCTACAAAAAAAATAGTATGTTGCATAAAAATGCTATGATAGATAGATAGATTACTTTTTGTTTGTACACTCAAATGTATCCTTTCGTAAAATTTGTAACAGGAGAACAAACAAATAAATAAGCAGCATAGAAAATAATTGTGCAAGAACAATTTGATGTGTAAGATATAAATGCAAAAAGGCACAGGCATGAGTACATCAGGACCAAAAGGAAATTAACTGTATAAAACTGCTGTATGTGTGTACATGTGTTCTGTAACTGAATAATGCAACAACAATTTACGCAAAAACCATAAACAAACACATAAATAGGTTCAATGATGATCGTGAGTGTAGCAGGAGAAAAAAAAGGATAAAGAGGAATGATAGAAATTGAAGTAAGGTCCAGAATATATAATTATGCAATGAAGAAAATTTTACTATATGTACATACATAATTATGTATGACTTGTATTCTGAAAGATCGACTTTGTGTTTTTAAATGCACATTCATATGTATCCATTCGTAATATTTGTAACAGGAAAACAAAAAAACAAATAAGCAACAGAGAACAAATTATGCAACGAAGGCACAGTTTAAATTTGCAGCAAGTATTTGCTGTCACATCAGACAATGGAGGGTTAGTCCGATGTTATTAAACTAAACTTAGAAAAGTTGAGATTTACATAATCTTTTACAACTATTCCTTATTACAACTATTCGCGAAAAAAATAACGGACACAATAACAAGTGTACCAAAAAAAAAAATAATACCGTTTATTTTAATAAAAAACAAATACGCACAAAAATCCTTTACAAAAAAACAACAATTCAGTGCACATGACAAAAATTCCTCGAGCTAAAAATAAACCAAAATGCGTAATAAAAAATGATCTGTAACGGTACTCAAAAAAATCAGTTCTACACAAACAATACAATAACAACATCCGCTATCCTTTGCCCATAATCCTCTTTAATGTAATATCACTGCATTCCTATCGTTCACAACACAAGTACATACCACAGGTTCTTCATTGTATAATTATATTTTTTTCAGCATTCTATACATTTTTTTTACTCCTGTTACAAACGCTCAGCCAATCATACTCATTTGCATTTCAGATTGCACAAGTTGTTGTTGACTTTTGAATTTTATACATTATACAACAGTAAAGAAACAACAAAATGCAACGGTTCCTACTCTACTCCTCAATATGTCTAGAAATTCCTTTACTTTGTATTTGTTTCTGTTTTTTGCATGAGTTGTTGTTGTTTTTTGCACCTAGAGGACACACATACAACAGTTGTATTTTACAATTACTTGAGGGTATAAATAGTTGTTGTTGTATTTCCTTTTCTCCTGCTACACTCGTGCCTATGTAAAAAAATTTTATGTGCCTTCATTGCGTAATTTGTTCTCTGTTGCTTATCTGTTTTTTGTTCTCCTGTAACAAATATTACGAATGGATATATATGAATGTGGATTTAAAAACATAAACAAAGTCGATCATTATCGCTAAGGATCATCATTGAACCTACTTATGTATTTGTTTGTGTTTTTTGCAAAAATTGTTGTTCATTATGCAGCTACAGAATACATGTGTGTAAATGTGGTTGTTTTTGCAGTTAATTTCCTTTTGCTCCTGTTGTACTCATGCCTGTGCCTTTTTTGCACTTATACATTACACATCATATTTTTCATGCACAATTATTTTCTTTGCTGCTTATTAATTTGTTTGCTCTCCTGTTACAAATTATACGAAAGGATACATTTGAATGTACAAACACTTAATTTGATAGATTTCATTCAGAAAAAGTAATCTATCTACATAACATTTTTATGCAACATACTATTTTTTTTTTGTAGATCCTGTTATTTTTTATTAGATTGTATTCATTGGCTGTTTTGCTTGTCTGTTGTTACATTTTGTTGTTGCATTATCTATCCTTTTTTAGCCACTTTACATACAAAATTTTATGTTACTAATTTTTCTGGACTCCTATTACAAGCAGAAGGAATACATTTGAATTCGTATTACAAAAATCATTTAATCAAAAAATTCAATAAAATAATATCGTCCGCTATCCTTTGCCCAGAATCTTATTTAATATATTTTCACTGCAATCCTATTTTTCATAATACAATTACATACCTCAAAAAATAAACCTTCTATTTTATTGCACTTAAATTCTTTATTAACACACGTGAATTTTATTTTGTACACCCAAATCAACGCACACTTGTTGTTCATAGTTTTTTCACATTTTTCTACTCAGTGACTATATGCGGCAAAATATTTCCATATATGTGGCTGAAATATTTTATAAATGCACATATTCGTTTTAAACATTTTTAACTTCGCACAATTTCGTATTTTACATTTTTCAACTTCGTATGGTTTGGCAGTCTACATTTAGCATCTTCCATATTTCCATTGTTTGAATTTTTTACTGCGCATATCGTTTGCAGTTTATGGTTTTCACGCTGCAATATGTTTGCATGTTTGATGTTTTTGTAGTAAATTTTTTGTATATTATACACAAGCAATATATTTGTTTTTGCTAACCAAAAATATAAATATATTTGGGCAGCAAATGTTTTAGAAATGAAAAATTTTCATTTTGTCTTCTAGCTGCAACGTAAAATATTTTGTAAGGCAAAATATTTTTGGAAAAACTGCGACAAATATTTCTACTGTGAAGCTTCTGCATATATGGCATTGGTTTATAGTTTGTATATTTTCAGTATATGTGGACATTAATATGAAAACGATTCATATTTATTGCGTAGTCGGTAGTCAAATTTAAAAAACGATTAACTAAATATTAAACCCTGCTTAAATATCTTATATATAATAGTATTAGGTTGAAATTCGACTTGCATAATCCCAATGCACATGAAAATCGCTGTAGGGAATTTCATGAAGATCGGCCCATAATTGGTTATAGCTCCCATATAAGGACCACTTCCAAAAAACACATTAATTTTCATAAATATCTGAAAAATATCGATATCGAGTTAAAATTTTACAGAGATTGGTAGTATTAATTCACAAATGGTACTACTAGATTGTGTGAATATCGGTCCATATTTCACCATAGCTCCCATATAAGGTCCATTTCCGAAAATTACTTAAATACTAATAAATCTCTTATAAAAGATTCTATCTGGTTAAAATTTGAAATAAATATTTCCCATATATACGAAAATCTATGTGTTGAATTTTATGAAGATCGGCCTATAATTGGTCATAGCTCTCATATAAGGACCACTTCCGGAAAACAGATTAACCTCTATAAATATTTTAAATATATGGATATCGAACTAAAATTGTATACAGATCAATATATTGTATCCAAACATTATACTACTGGGTTTTGTGAATATCGGTCCATATTTGACCATAGCACCCATATTAGCTCCATTTCCGATAATCACAATAATACCCATAAAACACTTGTTAATAATGCTATGGAGAAAAATATCAAGCAAAATATGCCTCAAATACATAGAAATCACGTTAAAATATTTAATTATATCTTCCAAATAAGTCGTACATCCAAAAAATACATTAACGCATATATACACTCATATCGTATATATGCGTTAATGTAGACTTGGTGACTATGGGTTCGTAATTATATATATATCGTATATATGCGTTAATGTAGACTTGGTGACTATGGGTTCGTAATCTATATATATAAAAGAGTAACGTTACTGACTGACTGACTGACTGACTGACTGACTGATTCATCATCGCACAGCCCAAACGACTGAAGCTAGAATCATGAAATTTTAACTGTGGGTTCCTCCCTCCCCAAAACGATCCGATAAGAAGGGATTTTTGGAAACTCGAACGTTTAGGGGGTAAAAAAGGGTAAAAACGGGTAAATTCGGTAACCTTATATCTTCAAAACTAATAAAGATATAAAAAAACTTACAATATCATGTTACTCCATTTAAAAAATAAGCTGACAGGTGTCTGGTACTTTTTCAAAATTCGGACCTTTTAGGGGAGAAAACGGGTAAAAACTGTATTTTGGTACTTTTTTGGCACCATATGTATCTTTTAAACCAATAAACATACAAACAAATTTAAAATCATATTCTTGACTTATAAAAAAATAACAAATATAAGTTTGGTACTTTTTGAAAATTCGAACCCTTAAGGGATAAAAATTGTGTTTATTTTTGGTACTTTTTTCAAAAACTATATTTTTCTACAAATTGATAAAGACATATAAATATTTTATTTTAAGCTCCCACCATGATACAGAAATTTATTTAGATACAATTTTAACACCACAATGGGGATAAAAAAGGTACCAAAAAGGGGGTAAAAACGGAAAAATACATTTTATTTAACATTTTCAGCCAATTTTGATAAATTTTTAACATTGGTTCCTGGATTCATGCAAAAATTAACTAACAGAGTGCTATTTGGAACTCGACTGACAAGATATATATTTGTCCAAATCCGGGAAAACAGTTTGGTACTTTTTTTAAAACTTATTTTTCTTGAGCACATTAACACAGATTTTAATCGTTTGAGGCATGTCTTTAAGCATAAACAATTTTGGCAAAATGGAATATTTTTAAATTTCAAACTTGAGGGGTGTTCAAGGAGGAAAAGGGGATTTGGTACTTTTTTCCTAATGGTACTTTTTTTAATATTTTAAATTATTTCACTTATCGACATTAAAGTTAGCTGATATGTATCTGAGTGAAGTTAGAGTTAGGAATAGGGGATAATATTTAGGTGCCAAAAATGTGAGAACTGAAATATAGGTACTTTTTTGTTGTTGTAATGGTACTTTTTGAATTTTCTTTAATAATGGGCCTAGAAACATGAAATTAAGCATATATGGTAATAAGTGAGTGAGAATGTTAGGGGGAGACTTTATCGCAGTTTTTCTTTATTAGAGTGGTACTAATGGTACTTTTTCTTTATTCTAATGGTACTTTTTGAAATTTCTATAATAATGGACCTAGAAACATGAAATTAAGCATATATGGTAATAAGTGAGTGAGGGTAGACTTTTTGGTACTTTTTCTTTATTCGAATGGTACTTTTTGTAATTTCTTCACGAATGAACCTATAAACATGAAATAAAGGTTATATGGACCCGAATGAGTGGGAAACCACAAGTGGGGGCTTTTTGGTACTTTTTCTATATTCTAATGGTACTTTTTGATTTTTTTGTAATAATGGACATAGAAATACGAAATTAGGCGTATATAGTCCTAAGTGAGCAAAAATTCAATTGGATACTTCATGGTACTTTTTCTTTATTTTAATGGTACTTTTTTGAATTTTCTATAGCAATGGACTTAGAAACATGAAATTAAGCATATATGGTCCTAAGTGAGTGAGAATTCTAGGGGAAGACTTTTTGGTACTTTTTCTTTATTCAAATGGTACTTTTTGTAATTTCTTCACCAATGAACCTAGAAACAAGAAATAAAGCTTATATGGACCCGAGTGAGTGGGAATCCACAAGTGGCTGCCTTTTGGTACTTTTTTTTTTTATTCTAATGGTACTTTTTTGAATTTTCTATAACAATGGACTTAGAAAGATGAAATTAAACATATATGGTCCTAAGTGAGTGAGAATTCTAGGGGGAGACTTTTTGGTACCTTTTCTTTAATCGAATGGTACTTTTTGTAATTTCTTCAACAATGAACCTATAAACATGAAATAAAGGTTATATGGACCCGAATGAGTGGGAAACCAAAAGGGGGGCTTTTTGGTACTCTTTCTATATTCTAATGGTACTTTTTGATTTTTTTGTAATAATGGACAAAGAAGTACGAAATTATGCAAATATGGTAATAAGTGAGTGAAAATTCAAGCGGACACTTCATGGTACTTTTTCTTTATTTTAATGGTACTTTTTTGGTTTTTCTTTAACAATGGACTTTGAAACATGATATTAAGCATATATGGTCCTAAGTGAGTGAGAATTCTAGAGGGAAACTTTTTGGTACTTTTTCTTTATTCGAATGGTACTTTTTGTAATTTCTTCACCAATGAACCTAGAAACATGAAATAAAGGTTATATGGACCCGAATGAGTGGGAAACCACAAGTGGGGCTTTTTGGTACATTTTCTATATTCTAATGGTACTTTTTGATTTTTTTGTAATAATGGACATAGAAGTACGAAATTATGCGTATATGGTAATAAGTGAGTGAAAATTCAAGCGGACACTTCATGGTACTTTTTTTATTCTAATGGTACTTTTTTGACTTTTCTATAGCAATGGACTTAGAAACATGAAATTAAGCATATATGGTCCTAAGTGAGTGAGAATTCTAGGGGGAGACTTTTCGGTACCTTTTCTTTAATCGAATGGTACTTTTTGTAATTTCTTCAACAATGAACCTATAAACATGAAATAAAGGTTATATGCACCCGAATGAGTGGAAAACCACAAGTGGGGGCTTTTTGGTACTTTTTCTATATTCTGATGGTCCTTTTTTAACTTTTCTATAGCAATGGACTTAGAAACATGAAATTAAGCATATATGGTCCTAAGTGAGTGAGAATTCTAGGGGGAGAGTTTTTGGTACCTTTTCTTTAATCGAATGGTACTTTTTGTAATTTCTTCAACAATGAACCTATAAACATGAAATAAATTTTATATGGAACCGAGTGAGTGGGAAACCACAAGTGGGGGCTTTTTGGTACTTTTTCTATATTCTAATGGTACTTTTTGATTTTTTGTAATAATGGATATAGAAGTACGAAATTATGCGTATATGGTAATAAGTGAGTGAAAATTCAAGCGGACACTTCATGGTACTTTTTCTTTATTTTAATGGTACTTTTTTGACTTTTCTATAGCAATGGACTTAGAAACATGGAATTAAGCATATATGGTCCTAGGTGAGTGAGAATTCTAGGGAGAGACCTTTTTGCACTTTTTCTTTATTCGAATGGTACTTTTTGTAATTTCTTCACCAATGAACCTAGAAACATGAAATAAATTTTATATGGAACCGAGTGAGTGGGAAACCACAAGTGGGGGCTTTTTGGTACTTTTTCTATATTCTAATGGTACTTTTTGATTTTTTTGTAATAATGGATATAGAAGTACGAAATTATGCGTATATGGTAATAAGTGAGTGAAAATTCAAGCGGACACTTCATGGTACTTTTTCTTTATTTTAATGGTACTTTTTTGACTTTTCTATAGCAATGGACTTAGAAACATGGAATTAAGCATATATGGTCCTAGGTGAGTGAGAATTCTAGGGAGAGACCTTTTTGCACTTTTTCTTTATTCGAATGGTACTTTTTGTAATTTCTTCACCAATGAACCTAGAAACATGAAATAAAGCTTATATGGACCCGAGTGAGTGGGAATCCAGAAGTAGCTGCCTTTTGGTACTTTTTCTGTTTTCTAATGGTACTTTTTGATTTTTCTGTAATAATGGACATATAAATATGAAATTAAGCGTATATGGTACTAAGTAAGTGAAAAATCAAGGGGATACTTCTTGATACCTTTTCTTTATTATAATGGTACTTTTTTAAATTTCCTAAGTGAATGACAATTCTAGGGGGAGACTTTTTGCTACTTTTTCGTACTTTATTCGAATGGTACTTTTTGTATTTTCTTCACCAATGAACATGATATAACGCTTATATAGACCTAAGCGAAAGAAAATCTACAAGTGGGGACATTATGGTACTTTTTCTTTATTCTAATGGTACTTTTTAAATTTTCTATAATAATGGACCTAGAAACATTAAATTAAACATGTATGGTCATAAGGGAGTGAAAATTTAAGGGGAGTCTTTTTCTATATTCGAATAGTACTTTTTGTATCTTCTTCACCAATGAACTTAGACTTCTGAAATTAAGCTAATATGATCCCGACCGATTGGGAATCCACAAGTGGGGGCTTTATGCTACTTTTTCTATATTATAAAGGTACTTTTTGAATTTTCTCTAATAATGGATTTAGAAATACCAAATTAACTTCATATTGTTTTAAGTGAGTGAAAATTCAAAGAGAATACTTAATACTTTTTCTTTATTCTAATGGTACTTTTTAAATTTTCTATAATAAATCTAGGAACATGAACACAATATTATATGGACTCGAGCGAGTAGGATTCTATAACTGGGAACATTATGGCGCTTTTTCATTATTCTAATGGTATATTTCGAATTTTCTATAATAATGGACCTAGAAATATAAAATATATGCTCCTCAGTGAGTAAAAATTAAATTGGTGACATTATGGTACATTTTCTTTGTTGTAATAGTACTTTTTAAATACATTTATAGTAGAGTTTCTAAAAAGAATTTCAAAACCGCGGTTTCGGTTTTAAAAAATTTAAAACCGATGGGTTTCGGTTCGGTTTTGTGATAATTTATTAAATATTAAGTGTTATAGAAACAAAATCAGTTGATAATATAGGAAATGCTATACAAATTGGTACTTTTTCTTTTAATGGTACTTTTTTAATATATTAAATTAGTTAGCTTAAATACATTATGGTAGGCTAATATACTTCTCAGTAAAGAAATAATAAAGAATAGGGTGCTCAATTGTATTATGATACCAAAAAACCAAACTAAGAAGTATTTTTTCGTTCTCCAAATAGTACTTCTTGAATTTTCTAGAAATTACTTTGATTTAAAACTTGACGGTGGTTCAAGTGTGGAAAATTGGTACTTTTTCCTCTAATGATACTTTTTATTATATTAAATTATTTTACTGATATGCTTCTAAGTAAAGAAAGTCACTAAGCCATCTATATGTCATTGAGGATACAAAAATAATTTGTATTTTTTCGTTCTTCGAATGTTATATGATCCTGACCGAATAAGAATCTAAAACAGGGACTCACAGGTACTTTTTTCCAACTAATAATATTTTTTGACTATTTTATAAAATTAAACCTAAAAATTCAAAATTAGCCACACATGATTCGGAATGAGTTAGAATTCACAAAAGGTGACTTTAGTGGTACATTTCTTTAGCATTTTCTATAAAAATGATGTGTGTGGGTCTAAATAGTACTTTTTTATTATAATAATACGTTTCGTATGTGCTAGAAGCGACAATACAATGATTCAATAAACATGAATCTAGAGACATGTTATCCTGAATTAGCTTTAATTCACAAAGGGAGTCTTAATAGTACTATTTCTTTCATCCAATTGGGGTGGCGAAGCGCACCGGGTTTAATGCTAGTTATATATATAAGGCTCACATGTGGAAAATTCATTAGAACAGAACAAAAATATACTTTTGAAGTTTGACTAAATATATTTGTTTACCCTTTTTTATACTCATTTATATCACTTGTGGTGAATAAGGAAAATGTTGAGCCAATCGGTAATGTTAACCAATTATTAAGTATATAAATTGTTAAATAGTACATTTTATTCCTATGATAAAATTATAGACTCTGTTGGAAATGGTAGGAATATGTAGTTATTTCAATTATAAATTGCTGAACTAGATAACATTTTTATACATTTGAAATAAAATATCTTCTGCGTAAACTAGTTTTTCTAACAATATATAAAATACTAGTATACTACTATATTTTAAATAAACTTTTATTTTGTTTAAAAAAAGTGTTTTTATTGAAGAAAATACATAACTTATATAGTCCAAAATGTGTACTATATCAGTATTGATATATAATCCATAAAGTGGCTTAAAAAGAAATTCGGTTATAGTCCTAATTCGCTCATAGTCCACAAAAATTGTGCAACTGTATTTGTAGACTATAAGCGAAAACTACTGTATTACATTACCATTCTACCAATCTTCATAATCGGAGCTAAGTCCCAATAACAAACACTGAATATGGATATTAGTGTGTTTGTGCTAATGTAATTTATATAATTCTCATCTAATTTAGGTGGAGGGTATTTAAGATTCGGCATAGCCGAATATAGCACTCTAACTTGTTTTTTATAATGAAATCTTTAATAAAACTAACAAATATAATAATTTAGGAATATTTATTGTTTTAATATTACAGATACAAAAAACGGAAAATATTAATTACTTACTATTTTATATTTTTCTAGTATGGATGTTGTGGTAAAATTGGACCAAGCGATTATACTCCCATCTTACGACCAATTCCTAAGAGCTGTTATCCCAAAGAGGTAATTGACAACAATCATATCTTCACCACTGGATGTATTAAAGCTGCCCAAGATAAATTTATTGAGATCTTTCGTTTTGTCTCGTCTGGAGAGTGGTTTGTTCTGGGCATTTCTGTAAGTTTCAATTCTAAATATTTATTTGCAATTCTTCTACAGAAACTAATTACAAAATTATTATTCCGTTCACTTACAGGCTGTAATGTTTATTTTTGCCGTTCTTTTAGTTATCCGTTTCCGCGGCAAACAACGCCATTATAATTATTAATTTAATTAAACACAAAATTCTATTTCCAAAGCTTACAAGAAAAATCACTAACCGTATTTTCAGTGTGGAACTAATAAATCACTTGGTTTTGAATGAATATACGCCATAACGTCGACATTGTATTTTTACTAAGTGCATTTTTCATTTATAAAATTGTTATTAATATTAACTAAAGTCTATATGTATGTATTTCCATTAAAATTTATATAAATTGTTGTAATTTTTATATTTAATAATGTTAATTTTTATATGAATAATAAAATCGAATACCTTTTATACATTATTACAAAGACTTGATATTTTAACTAAGACCTGAACATGCATTTAAAACTAGATGTGGAATGTTTTTAAATCTAGAAGTAGAAATATTATTGTATATATCGGTTTTAGGCTTGATTCTTTAGTATTATGATATACCCACAAGAATCATTTGATAATATAAAACAAGTATGAAAGTATAATCGGTCAAGCCCGACCATGAAATACCCTACACTTAGTATATGAGAAAATCATTATTCTATTATAATTTAAAAAAAATTTTGTGAGTGGTTTTCGAAAGTTTATCCTGATCGCCCTGAAATTATGTCGCGCGATTTCTTTCTTTAAATTTTATTTCAATACTGAAATTTTTATGAGATTTACACTCGTTAAAGTGATTTTTGGAAGTGGGTCTTGTATGGGAGCTATATTCAATTATGGATTGATCCTTTTGATTTCCTTTCTTATAAAACTTATAGGAATTTGTTTGGATATTTATATAAATCAGACATTTATGACAAAAAAATACCTATTTCGGGAATACATTTGTATGGGGCCTAGAAGAAATAATGTACTGATTTCAGCCAGTTTCAATAGGCTCAAAAAATTCAGAGTCGATCAGTATACTTTTTTTGTCAGTAAACAAAATAAATTTGTTAAAAGATTTGTTAAAATTCATCATTTATAGGTTATCAAATGTGAATTAGATGGTTCCTTAACCTGGCTTAATCCAGCTTAAGCAACTGTGCAAATACATATAAATTATAATGTACTTAATGAAACTTTTCGTCAGGCTTTTCGTTAATTTTTGACAGTTGCATAAGCTAGCTTATGCACATTATATGTATCAAATTATTGCTATTTCGTTACAATTATTTGCTTTTATCTTTTACTAGCTGAACCCGGTCCGCGTTGCTGGCCCTTAGAAAACATCTGTTTTATATTGCATCTCGATCTCGATTTAAATATACAGTGTCGGACAAAGTTGGTGATCCAACCTTTAATTTTAATACATGTGGTGGCAGTCCGGCTGGTTCCAATGAATTCAAAAATTCAGTAGGATAATCGACGGCTTGTTCCTCGTTCATTACTGTGTCAATCGATTTGCATTTTATTGTTTCGCCAGGCAGTTTCAATTGTATTTGTTTATTGAGCTTGTTAACATCATAATTTGTTGGTGCCAAAATTGCATGTTCCCACAGCCAATCCGAATTTTTGTAGTTGGTTGTAAGACTTGGGAATACCTTGTCAACAACGAAATCTCATTTGTGGCGAGATCAATTGTTTTGAGAATGTTTCGGCAGAAGGGTATTGCAGGTAATGCACACGCATGTTCGTTGATAGCGTTCGGCTTCTGTAGCTTCATTTCCAGTGAAATAAATTTGAAGGAACTTCGCATCATCATTGGGAAGCGGGAGCAATGATTCAATTCTGTGGTACATTTGGCCTTGAATTTTAAAGGTGGGCATGAAGCCGACGTCATTTAAAATCATGAGTTGCACTTTTGGATATTTTGAAGGAAGTGCTAGGAAATAGGATTGTCGCCGGAAATGTAACTTAGATGCAACTTAGGCGGCTCAATAACTGGTGGCAGAATAACTTTACCGTTCGAACAGCACATTCCCGGGGATTCCTTAGGGAACTTTAAAACGCGGCAATGAAAGCAATGTTTGTCCATTGCGGCAATCAGTACGTCCTTGTGATTCCTGTACCCATCATACTTATTGCAATAAAATTCTTTCTCTTGATCGAGCCATTCGGGAGCGATTGGCTTCTAGTCTTTCGATATGCTGTTGAGGTGTCTCTGCAGCACTCGATGAAGATGCAATGCAACGCATTTGCTGAAGCCGTGATTCTCGTTCTCTTTCCGTTTCTGCGGCTCTAGACGTAGATGCCCTTTCGAAAACAAATTTTATTTGAATAAAACCGTTATTTTTTATTAAAAGTGGAATGCGGAGAGTTATTCAAAATATTATTTTTTTTCATAGATTTCATATGGAAATTTCTTATTCATGCACCTAATATGCAAGAGTAAAGAAAATTGTTTATCATCGATTGATAATATAAAATAACTTTTATAGTAGCGGATATGTGTTGAAATGTATTCTTTTCTTCGCTTACACCAAATAATTCGCTTCAGAGTACACTTTAAATTTTTTTTTTTCCAAATTTTTTTTTTTACAACAATCACTGACTTTGTTTGCCTGTATATAGAAAACTAAATAAACTATCTGTAAGAATTGAAGAAAAGGTCGATCAACAATTATACAATAATCTTATTTTTTATGTCATTTGCGGTATAGTATAAAAATTTGATTCTGCCACGCCATTCCGTCCATGGACCGAAAATCAAAAATCTGACTTTACAGTGTTACCCGCATACATACCCATATACATACAAACATCCATTTTTATATATCTTTTATAAACAAATATTGAAAACAATTTTCTTAAAAAATTCAGTCATATAATATCCTAGAGATTTTCATTAAATTATTATAAAGAAAATAGTAAGAGGAAATATTGTATATTGTATGGAGTACTTCAATAGATATCAAAATGATTCACTAAACTCAACTCTAATTAGTTTTTTATGAAACACTTACCCCCATGAACAGGAAGTCTCGTTACGTCTCAACTAATAGTTATTCTGACAGTTTTCATACAAAAATAATTTTAACCGACAGGATAACTATTAGATGGCACATAACCAGACTTCGTGTTAATGGGGGTTAGTAGTATTTATGATACTTGTATTCTAAACCAATATATTATGTTTGTTTCCAAATCTAGTCCGACTATCGTCACCGCTAAGCCACCATTTACTGTCTATTTTGAACTCAACGTTTGCTACCGTTACCGCTTTATTTTTTATATTTGTATTAATCAGAATATAATAGTTTTCACGTTATATTTATTATACTTACATTATAAAAATGGCACATATATATTAAATGGAAAAGTACGCCAGATGTCAACGATCAGCCTTTTACTGGGGTATCAAAGTAGCTGCGTAAGAAGTTGTTAAAGGAGTATTTAACCCTTATATGTGTGACAGGGTACCCGGGTAACTTTTTGTAATTTAATTGCAATTTTCTATGGATGCAGAATTCCTAGGCGCTTGAAACTTTCTGAGAACTCCTATCTATTTGTTATATTTATTTTTTATAATGGACAATTTTGTGTCTCGACTTGGTAGGGAGTGGTAAATCATTTCTTATTTTACACTCTTAACAGGGTGACAGGGAATGGGAATCCCCATTTATTGAATTGACGTTAGGCTAAACTTAAACTTTTTTATTGCATTTCATAATATGGAGCATTAATATGTAACTTCACAGGTTCTCTATGTGGTACCCGGGTACCCTGTCACCCTGTTAAAGATGGTTTTTTGTCACACAAATGTTTGGGTTAAAATAAAGATTTCTGTTAAAAACTTATATAAATATACAATTAAATTTTTTTAAATACCTGGCGCTATATACCAACCATAGATGTGTGATGGTTTTGATTGTTTGCCAACTGATTTGATAATATTTTGGTATAAAATTAAATTTATGTAAATAATATGTTTTAATTAAATTTAAACACATTCTCCAAAAAATATTGTCAGTTGATACCTAATTCCAATAGCTTTATTAACATGGATTTTAGGTAAAATAAGGACTGAGATTGAAAAATTTTTAACATAGAAATATGTTAATAAAATAAAACCACTAAACTTAGTGTTTTGAATCTTTTTTTGTTTGATTGAAATTATTGTTACAATCTACAAAAAATATTATTTTTATAGTTCTAATCACTAATGATGAAATTTTGAACCTTTTTCGAAAACCCCTCCATTATGGTTTTTATAGTGCTTTATGTCACTTTATTCGAACAGGTTGTCCATCTCTGTTTAAAATCAACCACACTTTTGGACACCTTTTTTGTGCTCTTGAATTCTCTTTTAACAAGAGCCCAATATCTCTGCACTGGCCTTAGCTCCAGGCAGTTTGGAGGAATTGCCTCTCTTGGTACAAATGTCATAGTATTGTTCTTGTAGCACTCAAGACCTTTCTTACCATAGTGACAGATACCAAATCAGGCCAAAAATAAGTGGACACATTAAGAAGTCTTATGAATGTAAACATCCTATTTTGTAAACATTCCTTGATGTAAATTTCGGTATTTATAGAGCCCTTTGTAACAAATGTTTGGCTTTTTTGCCGCAATTGCATATTGCTTACCATACCAAGAACTTTTAGGGAAATTTTGTCTGCTTTTCGGTTCTAAACTTTTCTTCAACATTCCCTCGAGCATCTGCAACATAAAAAAATTGACCCAAAAGCTGCGAAAAATTTTCTATACGTACATTTCGTCATCCTTTATGCAGCAGGTATATTTTTTGTATAAAATTTGACTTCAATTTCCGTGCTCTGTCTTTGGCCTCTAAATTTTTAGCAGAGTTCCTGTCAGGATCGTTTTGAGCCTTGTGTGCTTTTAAACCTTCATTAGCTTTAACTTTTCGTACCAAATAGTCCGAGTACTGACCTAACCGGACTGCTGCCCTACCGGAGGAGTTGGGAGCTCTTTTGAAAATACTTTCTATTTTTTTGGTTTTAGAAACAACATGTGGACAATTCCTTCTACCTGAACCAGGTTTTCTCTCAACGGACGAGTTCTCCCGGTACTGTTTAATAACATTGGACAAAGTTTGATAGCCGACCTTTGATTGTTTGGCCAACTTTTTGTAGGACCAAGTTGGGTTTTGTTGAAAATATTTAATAATTTTAGTACGCACTTTTTTCTGGTCACTCATTTTAATCAGATTAACAACAAATGAACATTATTGACATTAAACATAATAACTGACATGTTTTACAAAGGTAATTTGAATTTTACAATCTCAGTCCTTATTTCATATTTATACCAGTATTCTGAACTTTATAACAGTGAGAAATCCATAACAAAACTGAAAATTTTATAACTTTCATTCATTTATTAATGCTGATTCAAGTTCCCATAGAAGGCCAAAACTACATATTGATGGTTTATAATATAAACTTTATATTCATGTTATTTAATGTTTGGAGCTGACGAAAAACATTGTTAATAGTCAACGCGAATTTATTAATAAACTTTTGTATAAGTCTGTCAATGCAAGGGAGACCTGCTGCCCCTGAGTAAAATTAAAAAAATCTGGCTCCATTTGAATTTGAAGCGAGATTAGTTTTATAATTTAGCTTTATAGGTATTTTGGGAGCTTCAAAAATCTTCCTAAAATATCAAAAATCTCGTAATTTTTCGGTATTTGTTAATCCCGAAAAATCCCGGGATTTTCGGGATCTCGGGATTGGCATCCCTAGTTTGCACGTAACACTCACAAAAAAATTGGGATACAAAATTAACATTTAAAGTAGGGATACCAATCTCGAAAATCCCAGGATTTTTCGGGATTAGTAAATCCCAAATCCGGGGATTTGTGAAAAAAAAATCTGGGGATTTACAAATCCCGGTAAAATATATAGAATTTTATTATTTTTTAGTATAATATAAAACAATACCTTTATATTTTATTTATAATATTAATGTAGGAAGGAAACAAACATTTTCGACAAATCTACAAACTTTTAAGTTTCTTAAAATTTATAAATTTGCTATGGTCTGGTTTCTGTCAAGGTTCAACTTTTAATAAGAATGGTGTAAAATTGTGCAGTTTCAATTGTAAATAACTTTTAAACTGCCTTAACATGATTTGTCTCATAGTAATGAGATAATAAAATCATTTTATTGAGAACACAGGATATGTAGTTAAAACATCATCCTTTAATGAAGGATATCCTTATCACAAATATTTATATTAACCTCCATATTCTGAACTTTATGAGTGTTAGTACAAAATTATAACAAAATTCTTTTTAATATTAATCGTTTTTTTTAATATAAATATTTTGTGTCAAATTTATTATATTTTTACTTTAATAAATTTACATTTATAAAATCCCAAATCCCAAGATTTGTTAACTGGGTTTAACTTTTGGCATTTCTTGTTTAAAGTAACTACACTCTAGATTATTTAGATACACTTAAGTTACAATTGACATGACGCTAGATTACCTGGGATGTATAAAGTAACCAATTGACTTCTCTCGGCACTGCTGGGATGTTACTCAACATACATACATCATTTTAAAATCTATGTTTAATTTATAAAGCTTTTGCTAGTATATAAATTTCACTATTAAGCTCATATGAAATCAGTTTATTTAGTATATTCATGATTCAAGTATGACTTGATTAATATAAAAAATATATTAATATTATATTTACACACCTACTAGCTACCTACATCTTATTAAGGAGAACTGTGTCATTAAAACAAAATCATATTTAGCAAATGCAACAACATTCAGTCCGTCACACTTGGACTCAATGGCAACAACAGTCAGACTGCAATAAAAAATATATTTAATTGACTGACAACGTTCCTAATAATAGAATGATTAGTAACAACACACAATTCCATTTTAAATTTTTTTGAAAAATTAATCATTTTAAGCACATTTCATTTCATTTGTTGAAAAGAAAAACAACAATATTGCAATTACAAATCCAAATTCAACAATTATAAATACTTAATCGCAATGTTACTGTTTTTTAAATCGCAATATAATAATGTGAGACTGTGATGGAAGCGTGATTTGCGTTTGAATTAATTTACTCCATAAATATACGTACAAAAATAAATACTTAATACCTATATAATACGTTTAAGAATTTTCATTAGATAAAATTTAAAATCATTTTATAAAATTGCTTGATGTTTGACATCGTTAACCTATTATAACGTGCATTTCAAGTTCAAAATATTACACCTTAATTTTCTTTTATAAAAAATATTTCGTAGCATATTTTCTAATATTTAATTTAAGATTGTGTGTTTAGGTTGTAATTTTAAATTTCAAGGACATTGTTATTATCTGTGGACAAAATTGTTCAACACAGCAACTATAGACATTTATGCTATAAGATATTAAAAATATAAAACAGATGAAATTTATTTACATACATTTTTGTACTTGTGATATACTTATGTATGTATGATATACTTTTATACATGGTCATCTTTAACCCATAGGAATCGGAAGCCAAAAATACTTTCGAACACATATACATCAGATTATAAATATTGCAAAAGTTATGAGATTATGACCAAATTGTATTTTAAATCTACAATTTGTAATACGTATTAGCATTTACATATTCGAGTTTGAAAAAAAAAAAAATTTTTTAAAATTTAAATTTTTTCGGACTTTAAAGTGATGAATTCTGAAACAAGTCCAAATATAAAATATATAATTATTATTGGTCCAAAAGAATACAGAAATTATTGTTAATAAACTAATTTCATCAACACACTGTAATATATATTTTTTATAATTTTTAGTGTAGAAATTTAAAATAAGCAACTCAAAAAAGAATCTGAAATAAAATATTAGAAAACAGACTACGAAATATTATTTAAGAAATAATTTTAACAAATTTGAGATATATAGGCCCTAATTTTGTAAATCACGTCACCAAAGTGATATTTATGTGGAAAGCAATAACAAAATTTAAAAAATTTTAAAAATTTTTGAAAATTTTTTTTTGCTTTCCACATAAATATCACTTTGGTGACGTGATTTACAAAATTAGGGCCATAATACTTGTATTGAAAACATTATGACAATGAAGATATTATAACAAAGCTGAGGAGAAGCAACATTTTTATAATTTTGTTATTCCGAAAAAATTTACAAATATGTTACCTGATAAGAACCATATAATTAATACATATTGATACGAATTTGCAATAGCGATTTAAATTTAACAGTCTGTAACGACTGCCTGTAGCATTCATCATGTTTATAAACACGTCCATCTTTAGAAGCTTCTAATTATCAATAATGTTGTTAAGCTGTTAACATTAACATGGAATGCTCTAGAATTCGAACATACTAGTTTGTCCGTTAAGAGCATTGTAGAAGATTCACGAAAGATGGCGCGTGTATAAATGGAGGCAGAGGTTGCAGTCGTGAGATGAGTTGATCATAGGCGCTGTTAGAGTTAACATCAACTGCCTTGTACATTTAAGTTTGTATGTACATTGTAAAGTGTGTGTGCATTTCTGCGAATTGATAAATGTGTATAAAGACACTGAGTGACTATTTGAACTGTTGTTGTTGTAGATTTTAAATAAATAAAGAGTTGTTACAATTTTAAAATACTAAACGGCTTTTATTTGCAATCAAAAGTTTCCGGATTATTCAAAGGAAATAAACCAAAACTGAAGAACAATTTGTTAAATTTATAAAAATATGTTTAATAGGAATTGCAGATGAAATAATTTTAATAGTGGATCAGATTTTAATAAGCCATAGCAATAATTCAGATTCTTTTGCATTAACTGAAACAATATTCAGAAAAATGTATTAATTTCTGCCCACATTATGCAAAAACTTGATCGACAAATTAGAGGTATTCGATGTGCAAAAAAGTAAAGCACAGATTACGATTTTTGAGTGCATCAAACTTCTACGATCATGACTCCTGTCAAAAGTGTGTAGGTTCCAACTACCAAAAAGCAATGAGCCTGTCTTCAATTTCATGATCCATTAACTATATACGTAAGTTAATTGACAGATGAAATAAAATTTTCACAAACGGACGAAAATATCGCAGAAATTAAAACTGGGAAATGGTCTTAAAAATTAATTTAGTGTATTATAACGCCTTTGTAACCATTTAGCTATAGTGACACCACAAGCAATGAATAGAAAGGTATGTTTTTATCTGATTACATGATATTTATTTCATAATTGATTAACTTTTGAACATCACAAGATTTTCCGGGACGTGTCTTGACATAAACTTTATGAGAAATTTCAATGCTCAGATGCCCATGTGCATTATTGGAGATTCTGGCTATCCATTGGAGCCATGGCTAATGACTCCAATTGGTGAAGCATCTAATGTGAATGAGCACATGTTTAATAAATTACTTGCTAAAGCTCAAAAGAGTCAAGTGTTTAATCAATCATAGAACACTTCACTACACACACGAAAAAGCAGGAAAAATATGCCTGCAATATTTTGCATAACTTAGTTAAAATATAATGTTCAGTGTACAGATTTAGAAAATATAGATATTTTTTTTTACTCTACTTATGCAAAACATTGTGTTGGAACTAGGAAAATAGGTTATGGGAGGGAGGATAGAGGGAGTGTTTGTGGACATTTTATTTGAATTTTCCTATATTGAAAGTGACAGAAAAGACTTCAGGAGGAAGCTTATTCCACATACGGACAGTATGGCTAAAGAACGAATTTTTCCTATAATGTGTTGTGCGATCCACTGTCCAGTCGACAACGAATTGATGAGCCCTTGCCAAAGAACGTGTGTTGGGTAAAAAACTACGGGTTTCGGGAACAAGTTCCCTAATTTCAGCAGAGCACATACCATTGTAGTATCGGTAGTACAGTGAAACACAACCCACATTGCGACGATGTTCCAGTGAGTCAATAGAGCTGGATACCCTACTGTCCGCGATAAGCACCTTCGCCCTCTCCTGTACGCGGTCGAGTAACTCCAAAATAGACTTTGAAGCACCGGCCCACACATGAGTGTTGTATTCCATTTTCGGTCGGATATAAGTGGTGTAAATAGTAAGGAGATCAGATGGAGTGAAGTATGTCTTACACCGTTTTAGAAAACCCAGGCACTAGAATGCTTCTTTCGACACTCAAAAAATGTGTTTTGTCCAGCGGACATCGCACTGAATACTCATGCCTAGAACATCAAGAGTTTCTGATATTTGCACCACCCATAAAAACAGATGGAGCAACATGATCTGTTGTGCGTTTGTGTGTTAATATACAACATTGAGTCTTCCGAGCATTGAAATCGACCCTATTCGCACAACCCCATTCAGAGATTGTCATAAGATCGTGGTTAAGCGTATCAATCATGTTTTACCTTATTGCCCCAATCTCCAACAGGCTTGGTCTATAATTGAATGCATATGAATGGCATATGTTGCTGTCATCTGCAAAAGAGTAGATAGGATTGGAAGTTCGACGTTGAACGTCGTTTATAAAGATACGAATTAGAGTAGGTGGAAGGACGGAGCCTTGCAGTACCCCTGAATTGATCTTGAACTCGTTTGATGAGATTCCATCTATAACAACTCGTATAGTGCGATCTCTGAGAAAACTCGATATAAATTGAGAGAAGTTATTATCGACACCAAAAGCTATAAGTTCAGCTAAAAGCGCATCATGCTATACTCTATCAAACGCTATTGAAATATCTAGAGCCACCGCTTTACTTTCGCCAAAACGGTGTATGGAACGACACCATTCTTCCGATAGCAAGGCTGTCAAGTCTCCCGTAGAGCGACCTCTACGAAAGCCATACAGAACAGATTGCTATTGGGCGATAATTATCAGGGTTGTAAAGAATATATAGATAGAATATATAGATAAAGAATATATAGATATATAGAATTTAAGAATACATAGATCTTGAAATTGGTATTCCTATCAATGAACTCCGCCGATTAGTAGTGAATTTAGAGAAGCTAAACATATGAGAAATATATGAATTTAAATTACCTTTCATTCTTCAATGTTCTGAATTTATGAAATCCTACTTTTATTTCATTCATTTTAATTTTAATTATTTTTTTGCTATACATATTGTTAAAAATAAACTTTCACTATATAGCGTTGTAATATAAAAAGCTTTTTCCTGTCTTATGAACAACAGAATAGCATAACAAATTAAAAAAAAAAACTATAACTATAGACAAATTGTCATATTTTATTAAGGGAATCACAACATTTTCGAAATAGATCTGTCATTTCTAACTGGCTAATCTGATTGGTATAAAATAAAACGTCTAAAATATGCGAATTTAAGTTTAGGCCCTTCCTAATTTAACGGATTTTTTATCGAAGATTTTACAATGTTGTCAGATTTGGCAATGTGCTGACAATGTACTGACAATGAAAAATTGTTAGCAAGAGGAAAATTGTTATTTCAGACGATTGTAAGAAAACCTTCCAATTTCAGTACCAGACAATTGCGAGACAATAAATTTATATGCCAACAAAAATTGTCAGTTTACACGGTTGTCGGATTGTTGTATAGCAAAAATTGCCAGATCCGTTGTTAGACATTGTTTTTAAATGCATATGCACAGTGTTGCCAATAGAAATAATTTATCTGACAATGATGACAAAATTTGTATGTTCAAAATGTTGTTAGACATTTTTTGACAATGCTATAAGATCTGACAACCGCCAAGACATAGCTGTTCTAGTGTTCTAAAATAACAAAGCTGTGATTCTAAAATAAGCCACAGTTTTAGATATTTCATTTTATTCTTTAACCCCCCACAGATCAAATGTGGACTTTATGAGTGAAATACCGAAAAATTTGGTTTTATGTTAATTTTTGGTAATGGCGGTATTTGATTTTCTGAATCGTATATTGGTTTCCACCTTTACATCTGGTATCCAAAGTTGTACCGACGTAATGAATTTCATTCCGATATGTTAACGAACAAATATTCAATTGTATATTATGCTCGTATATAATTTATATATACAACAATTTCACAATTTTTGCAGTATTTTTCTAATATCGGAGACAGTATTTCAAAAATAGGTGACTTTAAAGATGAATATTCCAGAAATTTTGAATTTCATAAATTTTTATTCAGAAACCCTTATAAAAATCTTAGCCCCTATAGAAAATATGTTTATAAAGTACAATATTATTAATATTCTTTTAAAGATATTACTACAGAGATTATTCCAACATAAATTATCTATCCAAATTAATTCCATTTCATGTTGAAATTTTGGATTTAGCCTATTTGCTTTAAAATCCCAAAGCACAGAATCCGAAAAAGAATAGCGTTTTATATATCTTGGTATATCTTTTTGAATATACCATATAAGACTTATAGCATCCTCGAACCAAATAAGGTCCCAATGGAAAAAACCTAAAATTCCCATTTTTGGAATTTCTAAAAATATTTTTTGATAATTCTATTGTCTTCACACAGAATGTTTAAATTTTTATTAATTAATTTATTGTACGAAAAAATCTTTAAATAAATTTTGTGTAAATTTTTTTTAACTTAACTCACTCGTGGTACAGGTTATAAAAATAAATGTATTTTTCTGATAATTAACATTAACGTTGTACTTAATACTTTGTGGAACAATATTATGGAGGAGGATTCATGTTTTCCTGATTTTTAATTAATACACATCGTTTAAGAGATGTTCCTGCAAAAAACTGTCCTATAGGACTCATATGTATGCAAGTATAGGATAGTTTATTTATTTATATGTATTTAAAATTTAATTAAGCTATTTCCCCAAATAGTCTTTATTTTTCATATTACGAATTTCTGTCTAAATAAATTTTAGACGATTTTCTATCATTTCATCAGCTCACACGCACAAATCACTGAATAGTTTTTAGCTTATTACAAAACTCAATATCTGATTTCATTCATAATCGTAAAATCTTACTCCAACAAAATCACGTAATATGTTTGTTTTTATAGTTTTACTTACATACATACTTATACAGACTTATTTTCAAACACATTAAAATTTAAAAAAAAAAAAAAATCTACTACACAGAATTTGTATCTTGAAAATAGTTTTGAAGAACAAATTCTCAAAAATACTGGTTTTTTATTTGAAAATTCTGACATCATTGCTGCTTATGACGAGATCAGTTCTTCTAAACTAAAAACGAAGAGTGCGGCTGCGAGTACTTGCACAAGTATCGCCATTTAACTGTTGAATGTTCATGGGAACAACGCACGAACGGACACACATGACAATTTGTAATGTCAACTGCTTACAAAGCGCCCGTTAAATGTGAATGAAATTCGGAAAATAAAAAACACAACAAAACAATAAAATGCTAAACATTTCATTTTGCTCTTGGAATTGTAAATAGAATCGTGGGTAACATCTGGTTTTTTATATTTTACTCGTATTGTTAAATGGTTTACGATGGGTTTTTATACCCTCCACCACCACAAGTGGTGAAAGAGGGTATATATACGTTTGTCATTCCGTGTGTAACATTGAGAAATATTCATCTGAGACCCAACAAAGTATATATATTATTGATCCTTATGAAATTCTAAGTCGATTGAGCAATGTCCGTCTGTCTGTCCGTCTGTCCGTCTGTCCGTCTGTCTGTCTGTCTGTGTAAAACACTCTCACGCCCAGAAGACATAAGCAAAATTAATGAAATATATAACAAAATGTTTATAATTTTTCTAAGCAGTTTGGTATTGAAAATCAGCAAAATCCAGTTGGTAGAACCAGGGTTATGGATTAAAATGTAAGACAACCTCCAAAAATTTAGATCATTTTCACATGTTTTTTTCTGATTTTTGGTAAATCCATTGCAGAGAATACCATGAAATTTTGCACACATTATTTATATGATAAAAGGACAAATTCTGTTGAAAATGGAAAGAATCGGTCCACAATTTCTCGTAGCCCCCATACAAATTTCTTCCCGAAATATGGTGCTATGGTATGTAAATGTCCATAGAATTGCAATATCCATACAAAATTAAGCACAACTAAGTTTCGTGCAAACAGAAATCGCGACACCAATTTTTTTTTTGGATCGGGCACTATTTGACCATAGCCCCCATATAAAGTTTACTTCCGAAAATCATTTAAATACACTTAAATATCTTATATATATCGCTATCAGGTTAAAATTCAACTCACATAATCCCCATGCACATGAAAATCGCTGTAGGAAATTTCATGAAGATCGGCCCATAATTGGTTATAGCTCCCATATAAGGACCCACTTCTAAAAACCACATTAATTTTCATAAATATCTGAAAAATATCGTTATCGAATTAAAATTATACAGAGATCGGTAGTATTAATTCACAAATAATGCTACTAGATTGTGTGAATATCGGTTCATATTTGAACATAGCTCCCATATAAGGTCCATTTCCGTAAATTACTTAAATACTCATAAATATCTTATTAAAGACTTCTATCTGGTTAAAATTTCAAATAAAAATTTCTCATATGAAAGTCGATGTGTTGAATTTTATGAAGATCGGCCTATAATTGGTCATAGCTCCCATATAAGGGCCACTTTCGTAAAACACATTAACCTCTATAAATATATTAATATATGGATATCGAACTAAAATTGTATACAGATCAATATATTGTATCCGAAAATTATACTACTGGGTTTTGTGAATATCGGTCCATATTTGACCATAGCACCCATATTAGCTCGATGTCTGATAATCACAATAGTACCCATAAAATTCTTATAAATAATGTTATGGACAAAACTATCAAGCAAAATAGGCCTCAGATACATAGAAATCGCTTTAAAATATTTAATTATATCTTCCAAATAAGTCGCACATCCGAAAAATACATAGCTAAGTCCCAATAACAAACACTGAATGTGGATATTAGAGTGTTTATACCATTGTAATTTCTATAATTTTCATCTAATTTAGGTGGAGGGTATTTAAGATTCGGCATAGCCGAATATAGCACTCTAACTTGTTTTTGTTTATTTTGTTTGGTTGTTGGACGTCGACGTCGATGACGACGACAACAACGATGGTGGTGGTTGGTTTGTTTGGTTGCTGCTTAAGCTTTTTTGTTTTTGGTCTTTATAAACAAGTCACATTGTGGAAATTGAATATGAACTCAATATTTCTGTTGTTAGAGAACCAACAAAGCAAAACAAACGACAATAAGCATTCAACAGATACAGATATGAGCCAGTAAATAAAACATCTACATACTTCATACTTTATTTAGTTGCTCTGCTTGCTCTACTGTTGTGGTGGCATTTTGTTTTTTGATTGTTTACCCATATTTCAAATGGGTCATTCCATATCGGATTTATTGTTTACATGTTGTAATTTTTATTTATATCAACTGGGTGATGAGTGCTTACTTAGTCCAGTTAAGTTGACTGTTTTTTGTAAAATCAAAATTTCACTTGCCATTTTGAACAACTCCACCAATAAATACACAACATTTAGTTCTATGTATTTTAATGTAAAATATCATATATTCAAACATTGGTTTCGGTGGTAACGTTTGTCGCATAGAGAACAACGAGACACTCCGTTTTGTCGAACAAAAATAACACAACCCTGCAGTTCTAGGATACTGTCCCGAACTAGTGATAATACCTATCATTTAATGTGACAACTAGTTACATAACTAGCTAGTAACTAGTTATTTTAACACGTACATGTCCTAAGCCGGGTTTTAATTGACTATTTTGGATTACAATGAGACTGTTTGAAAGCTGGTTCAAAGTTACATATTATAGTGAGTTACCTTATTAGCTACCTAACTGGTTACTTGATCAGCTACATAAATAGTTACTTTAACATGTACGGGTGCTCAAATAGTCAATTAAAAAAACATCAAATAGACAGTCCAATAACTGATTGCTTGTAAAGAAACTTTCATAAGACAACTCTCCAATATATTACTTTTGGTGGTAAAATAACTTATTTCTAAAGTGCAGTACAAAATAAACGTTTAAAGTGACTACACTCTAGATTACTTGTAGACACTTAAGTGACAATTAACTTCACACTAGATAACCTGGGATGCACTACAAAGAGCACATACATACTTGTCAAATAACCCAAAATTTATAAATTGGTGACATTAGTGACAATTACTGTCTATAGCTGGGAAATCATATGTCTGTACAACAACAAAATACATTGACTAACATGTATTTTGTTATTGCGAGAGTTAGGTTTTTAACAATTACATCTCGACTCTATGTTACCTTAGGGTTGCCGATTTCAGTAAAAGCCTCAGTATATATTTACCACTTAGTAATAATATACTGAATAAAAAAAAACTGTTTCTTTCACAGCAAACGGATTCAACATAATCGTTAATGTTGTTTGTTGTTTGAGAGATAGTCCTTTCTTCCATTGTGGGTTATACAATAGCACAAGTTGTCTTTCGTTTAATTCTTCAGAGTTCACAGCTCGATCGTATCTGGCTTTCATTTTGTTGTTGGGTATTTTAATCCCCTTGCATGTGAGCGCAAGGGGATTAAGGGGATCATTAGGGGATCATTACTCATCGCTGTCCGCCCAAATAGGGCACCCGAGTTGTAGTACTGATGTTGTCCACGACTTTTGGCTGATATGCATTGTGGACAATTTCATATCCAATCGGCAACAGCTTGTTGACATCCGTCCCAATAGAAACGTTGTTTTATCTTGTATAGAGTTTTGTCGCACCTAAATGACCACCACTGAAACCCTCATTGTACTCCTTCATTACTTCGTTGATTTAGAGGACGGCAACACAACTATATTTCTCGCTGATTTGCCGTCAACACTTTCTCATATACGGTATAGGCAGCCATTTATCAACTGCAGGCTGTTCCACAGGGCCCAATATGATTTCATCAATGAACTTTCATATGTATTTGTATTGTTCTTCAGCAGGTATTATTCTTGCCAGTACGGGGTTATTTCTTTTCGCCACACACCAATCGTTACTGGAATCCGCACGCATCAGTCGACCATTAATGACGAATTTCTTTTCTTCGACCTTCCTTGTTATTTTCTCTCAATTGGAGCTTTGCAGTTACTCTGAATGTGATCGACATTTCCGTAGTTATAATAATTGATTCTGGTCCTGCTGAGCTTATCATCTAATGCCTTTATAACTGCTTCTTTTACAGCGTTCACCATATTTCACCTCTTCTCAGCAACAACTTCAAGCTGTTTCGTGTGCCAATGCGAATGAGACGTTTTCTGCAAACGACCTCATGCTTTACGTCAAGATTATGAATGCCCATTACAAATGCTTCAATCTTGAATTGATCCATCAACGGATGATTTACCAAACGTTCAATATTCACAGCGAAGTCCTGCAGCATCTCATTGGCTTTCTGCACTCTGCCACGTAATTCCATTCGGTATATTTCTTTGCTAATAGATGCTATTTCGGGCTAAGCAAGCAGTTTAAAAACAAAGCCCTCTCTCGACAAACAAAAATTACACTCTATAAACGCTTATATTACCCGTGCTACTATATGGCGCTGAAGCGTGGGTTATTACGTAAGTTCTTGGGGTGTTTGAGAGAAAGATTCTCCGCAAAATATATGGACCTATCTGCGTCGACGGAGAGTATCGTCACCGAATGAATCATGAGCTATATGAGTTGTACGAGGATATCAACATAGTTAAGCGCATCAAGGTGCAATGGTTGCGCTGGCTAGCGCATGTCATACGTATGGACGAGAATGCTCTGGCGAGAAAATCATTCGAGTTAGATCCCGATGGAAGACGTAGAAGGGGAAGGATCAAGCTGAGGAAGATCTCGCAAAACTTGGTGCTAGAAACTGGAGGCGAAGCGCATTAGATCGACGCGCTTGGAAAACTATTCTAAATCAGACTACTGATCTTAACGGTTGTTTATAGCCATCTAAGTAAGTAAGTATTTCTTTCTTGTGTGCTCTACCATAATATGATTGCAGAGCAGCCATTATGTTTTCATAATCAGTGGTAAACATTCCAGAACTTCTGATGCACTTCCCTTCAAGGCCAACATCAACTCTGTAGCCTTTTCTTCATTGTTTCATTAGTTTCTCTTGGCAACTGTATCCAACTGGAACTTGAACACATTAAAAGATGTGCTGCCATCAAAAGTATTGTTTCTGGAATAATTTGCAAAGTAACTGATAGTGTAGAATGCCATTTGATCGAATAATTGCTCGATTAAGAATTGTTCGAGGCATTAGCGAGAATCATAAATGACTGGCGCATATTTCTATTTATATATAAAATCAAAGCCTCGGAATAATAAGAAGTATGGAAAGCCTCAAATACTGTGTTTTTGTTGTTGTTGTTTGGTAGATATATTTTGTATGATGTTGATGATGATGAGAGGAGCATTAGACTTTAGAATACGTACGATTGATTGTATGTACGTCTACTCCGTATGAGTATAAAAATACATTTTTTATTTTGTTGTTTTGTTTATTATTATTTTTTGTTTTTTATTTTTTCGCAGTAAATGCAAATATTAAAAGTTTTTTTGTATTTAGTTTGCTCGTGACCGTGGCCCTTGACAGTTGTCTATTTCATTTCACTTCATTTCTCTTCACCGTCGTCTATATTTTACTTTAATCGTACACAAAATTTTGAAATGTATTTTTTTACCCGCTGTGCGTTTTGAAATTTAAATAAGAAAAGGCGTTTTTTGTTTTTCTATTTGAAAAATCTGATTTTGCGTAAACATTGTTGAATCTTGGTATTTTACGTTCACGTGCCGCCAAAAATTTGTTCGGTGTTAATTTTTGTTTTGTTTGACCAGACATTAATTCATTATTTAAACAGACAAATAGTTTAAACAAATAGAATTAAAAAAAAACAACAAATAATAAAATTTTAGAAAAATGGGTTGTGCTACGAGAACAATTAAATGTTCATTATTTATATTCAATACACTATGGGCTGTAAGTAAATATTTATTTAAGTTGTTATAAATTTGTATATGAAACAAATACAATATGCAAACCAATATATGTATGAAGGAAACAAGGGCAAACATTAATTGTTTTTAGTGTTAATACTACAAATCCGTTACATTTTCTTATTACATATTTCCATTTTTAATCAGAGAGGATGAAAATTATGATAATGTTTAAAGAAAAGTGCTATTGAAAGACTTTAAAGACTCTTCTAGGGTTTCTTTCGGTTGGTGTAACAAAACTTTACATTACAAAATTTACAACAACTATAAAAGTTGTAATAAAAAGTGAACAGAAGTACGTATTAGATATCAAATGTGTTAACATATGTGTGTACTCGCTATGTTATTTATGAATATTAGGATGGGCCAATTTGTTTATGCTTGAAAAAAAAATTGTATTTCCGTTTGTAATTTCTACAATTTTCATTTCCGACCCTATAAAATACATATTTAGCATTGTCAATGTGGTTGTGTGTTGGTTCAAAAAGGTATGCAGAAGACTCCATGTGATCTACAATAATTTCAATATTGAAAATCAATAAAAGCAAGATAAATACCTTACTAAAAACCCACAACCATAGATAAATACACATAGATCGTAAACTTTCCTGTCAAAGACCTAACTCAGTTTTCAAAAACCTAAGTGCTGAGAATGTATTAGTAAGGAAAAACATGTGATAACAAAAACAACACTCGTATGTGTGAAGATTTTGAGTAATTTTTTTTTCTAGTTTTCGCTCTATGTGTATTTCTCCAAAAAGTTTCTGGAAGCTTCCTGATAAGGTGCGTAAACTCAAAGCACTCAAATCTGTTAGAAATACATTCTGAATTGTCTATGTTTAATTAATTATCCAAATGGGTTCATAAATGTTGATGATATAAGCGAATCTGGTTTTTAAAAATACCAGTTTTCGGTTCTAGGGAAATTTTTTAGAGCTCATTCAAATCGACATATATTTTTGAGTGGGCTTTGTCTGCCTTTTTCTATGTTTTGTTCATAGACAATATACATTAAACCATAGGTATTTGAAAGACCTTTACAACTAAGTATGTATAAAGCAACTTGGAAATTTGGATCGATATGGGCGAATTTCGAAAAAAGCATATTGTTACGTTTTTACCTTTTAAAAACGTGGGTTTATTTCCTTTAAATTGCAAATAAAAGCAGTTTTAGTAGTTTAAAATTGTAACAACTCTTTATTTATTTAGAATGTACAACAACAACAGAATTATATAGTCACTCAGTGTCTTTATACACGTTTATCAATTCGCAGAAATGCACACAAACTTTATAATGTACAAACACACATGTACACGACAGTTGATGTTAACTCTAACAGCGACAATGATCAACTCCACTCACGACTACCACCTCTGCCACTATTTATACACACGCCATCTTTCTTTAATCTTCTAGAATGATCTTAACGGACAACTAGAACATTCAAATTCTAGAGCTTTCGATGTTAATGTTAGCAACTTCATCATTTAGTGTTACCACACTTACAAACAATGCTAGTAACCGCATGACATCAACATTGTTGATGTCTACTACAGGACGTGTTCATAAACATGATGAATGTTGCTGGCAGTCGTTACAGACCGTTAAATTCAAATTGCTATTGCACATTCGTAACAATATTTAACACAACTGTTTGCTTAAATTAAAGCATATGTATCTTAATATCTAGAAAAATGTAGTGTATAATCAAGGCTTTGAGTTCTAATTTACGCATAATGCGACTCTACGTCCTCCAAAAAAGTTGAAATTTAAAAAAATTTTTTTTTTGCTACATTCTTTAAACTTATTGCAGATAATTGTTCCGAATTTTATATAGATCAGCCCATAACTAGTAATAGCTGCCATATAAGTACCACTTTCGGTTAACGTCAACATAAATATCGATTTCGAATTATAATTTTACACAGATCAGTTATAAATTTACAATAACCAAACTACTGGATTTTGTGATTATCGGTAAACTTTTGATTATAGCGCCGGATTAGGACCACTTCCAAAAATCACTAAAATAAACTCTTATAAACATCGATATCAAGATAAAAATCTACATTAATCTACCGCTCAACGTGCCGAAGATCGTTCCATAATTGGTCATAACTTATAATCCATATAAGGATCACTTTCGACATAAATATTGATATTAAACCAAAATGTAACACAAATCAGTATAATGGTTAAATCATAATAATGGTTAAAAGTTTTGAAAGTTTGTTAAGATTTTAAAGAAATCATATCTGAATTTTTAGAGTTTTAAGCAGAAATTAAGTTATAATCTCCACATACGATTTTTCTAAAGTAGACTTTCCATTCTTCACACAGGAATCGGTTACTATCTCCGAGAAGCGAATTACATATCAAGTTCTGTTTCAGTTCTCTTCTCTCTAGAGATGTTATAAATTGTGAACAAATATGTTTGTATCAATACAGGATAATTTTAATAAATTGGGCCATTCTAATGAAAATATGTTATATTCGTTCATACATTTCTTCTTCTTCTTCTCCTCGTCCTCCTAATAATTGTCTATTAAATAGTTGTTGTTGCTGCTGTGCTTTTGCTACCTTGGCAGATGATATCATCTTCTCAAAACTAAGGCAGTCCATGTGGCCTAGTCGCTACTCGTATTTGTTGCTATTGTACTTACATACAAAAATATGTACATACATATATTTAGTACATGATGTGCGTGTTTAGCCACAACTTTTTATACCCTCCACCACCACAAGTGGTGAAAGAGGGTATATATACGTTTGTCATTCCGTGTGTAACATTGAGAAATATTCATCTGAGACCCAACAAAGTATATATATTATTGATCCTTATGAAATTCTAAGTCGATTGAGCAATGTCCGTCTGTCTGTCCGTCTGTCCGTCTGTCCGTCTGTCTGTCTGTCTGTGTAAAACACTCTCACGCCCAGAAGACATAAGCAAAATTAATGAAATATATAACAAAATGTTTATAATTTTTCTAAGCAGTTTGGTATTGAAAATCAGCAAAATCCAGTTGGTAGAACCAGGGTTATGGATTAAAATGTAAGACAACCTCCAAAAATTTAGATCATTTTCACATGTTTTTTTCTGATTTTTGGTAAATCCATTGCAGAGAATACCATGAAATTTTGCACACATTATTTATATGATAAAAGGACAAATTCTGTTGAAAATGGAAAGAATCGGTCCACAATTTCTCGTAGCCCCCATACAAATTTCTTCCCGAAATATGGTGCTATGGTATGTAAATGTCCATAGAATTGCAATATCCATACAAAATTAAGCACAACTAAGTTTCGTGCAAACAGAAATCGCGACACCAATTTTTTTTTTGGATCGGGCACTATTTGACCATAGCCCCCATATAAAGTTTACTTCCGAAAATCATTTAAATACACTTAAATATCTTATATATATCGCTATCAGGTTAAAATTCAACTCACATAATCCCCATGCACATGAAAATCGCTGTAGGAAATTTCATGAAGATCGGCCCATAATTGGTTATAGCTCCCATATAAGGACCCACTTCTAAAAACCACATTAATTTTCATAAATATCTGAAAAATATCGTTATCGAATTAAAATTATACAGAGATCGGTAGTATTAATTCACAAATAATGCTACTAGATTGTGTGAATATCGGTTCATATTTGAACATAGCTCCCATATAAGGTCCATTTCCGTAAATTACTTAAATACTCATAAATATCTTATTAAAGACTTCTATCTGGTTAAAATTTCAAATAAAAATTTCTCATATGAAAGTCGATGTGTTGAATTTTATGAAGATCGGCCTATAATTGGTCATAGCTCCCATATAAGGGCCACTTTCGTAAAACACATTAACCTCTATAAATATATTAATATATGGATATCGAACTAAAATTGTATACAGATCAATATATTGTATCCGAAAATTATACTACTGGGTTTTGTGAATATCGGTCCATATTTGACCATAGCACCCATATTAGCTCGATGTCTGATAATCACAATAGTACCCATAAAATTCTTATAAATAATGTTATGGACAAAACTATCAAGCAAAATAGGCCTCAGATACATAGAAATCGCTTTAAAATATTTAATTATATCTTCCAAATAAGTCGCACATCCGAAAAATACATAGCTAAGTCCCAATAACAAACACTGAATGTGGATATTAGAGTGTTTATACCATTGTAATTTCTATAATTTTCATCTAATTTAGGTGGAGGGTATTTAAGATTCGGCATAGCCGAATATAGCACTCTAACTTGTTGTTCATGTTTTTGGTGTTACGTCGAATATTCACTTACTTTTAATATTTAATGTTAACTTCATACATCATAGAGAATTGTACTAGGGTTATGTGATAATTACACAGTGATACAAAAGTAAAAATATGCAGGAGTTCTCATGTAGCAATTCTGTTTTGCTGGAGTCCAAAGAGTACGGAAATACGTCGAATTTCTTATGCAGTCGCATTTAGGACCCTTTGGACTACCCTGCCAATATAGTGGGTTACGTGTGCAATTCCATATTTTTCCAAATTCGTCGCCAGAACTTCATCATAAAAGTGACTTTTACAAAATGTTTTTTTTTAATATTATAAAAAAATTTTGAAATATTTTTTTAATTTTTTATATTTCTGAATTTATTTTTGATACATATTTCAGACGTATTTTTTGTATTATAATTCAGGTATCAATACTGTTAAGTGACTAACAGTGCTCTGTTGACTGTAACATGAGTAATGTTAAAAAATTTGGTTTTTGTCTGTGCTAGTTAAATACGAATTTATCTTCACACACATACATACTTATGATTTTCTAAAGTTGTAACCCAGCAGTTCTAGGAGACAGTCCCGAACTAGTGATTTTACCCATCATTTAGGGTGGGAACTAGTTACTTCAATAGCTACGTGACTAGTTATTTTTACACGTGCTTGACCTGAGCAGGGGGTCAATTGACCCTTATTGACTACAATGAGACTGTCTAATAGCTGGTCCAAAGTAATCAACGCATTTGATTCACATACTGGTTAAAAAACGTCAGTTACCTTACTAGCTACCTAAGTGGTAACTTGATCAATTACATAACTAGTTATTTTAACATGTACAAGTGCTAATTGACCTCAAATAGTCAGCTAAAAGACATATCATAGGCAGTCTAATAAACGATATCTTGTAAACAAACCTTTCTTCGACAACTCTCCATTGGATTGCTTCTGCTGTGTTACATAACTAATTTCTAAAGTGCAGTACAAAATAAACGTTTAAAGTGACTTCACTATAGGTTACTAAGAGACACTAAAGTGACTATTGACTTCATGCTATGTTACATGGGATATCAGTATACTTAAGCCAAAATAAAAATTAACTGTATGAGAATTATATCAACACAATTTGTATAAAACCAGTTTGAACGAATTATCATACAACACGTTTAAAGTGACTACACTCCAGATTACTTAGAGACACTTAAGTGACAATTGTCTTCACGCTAGATTACCTAGGATGTATAAAGTAACCAATTGTCTTATCTCTGCACTAAAAAGAGCACATACGTGTCAAATGACCAAAATATATAGCGACGATTACTGTCTATAAGGGATACATTGACTACATGCTTAACTGCTGGCAACTTTAAGTTATTTCACTACATTTGTAATAAGTAAAGTACTAAACGATGTCATCGAGAAATACTATAAGTATGTATTTCCAATTTCATTGGAATGGACTCCTTTAGTACAGAATTACTATATGATAACCCCTGAATTTGTTTGGGGTATCATAGTGTAATCGAGTGACTTGTAGCCATTATGAATAACTCTTCGAAATTACAACTTGTAACGATTTACTTGGTGGTGTAAACGTAGAGTAAGATCATTGATATAGAACAAATTTTTTTTATCTGCACAATAAACATAAAACTTTAAAATTGCATAAATATTTGAAAACAAGGAATTTTTTCTTAAACTACAACATCATCCAAAACCGATTACATAATCATTTACATAATTAATTTGTATATCCACCATCAAAAAAGATGGGGGTATATTAATGTTGTCATTTCAATTGTAGCACATCAAAATATTTGTCGCAGACCCATATTGAAGTATATGTTTTGGATCCTCATAAGATTCTAATACAATCTAGTTATGTCCGTCCGTCTGTCTATTGAAAACACGATAGGACCCTAACGAAAGGAGCTAGCTACCCGGAAATATTCTCTGTTGATAAGGTGCTTGAAAATGGGCAATATCGGTCCATAATTTACCTAGCCACCATACAAATGTCCCACCGAACCCACATTAGTATACAGGCAAATCCCGGTATAACGAACGATATGTTGTCAGGTCCATTCGTTAAATCGAGAAATTCGTTGTATCGAGATTTATTTTTTGAATAAGTTTTAAGCGGTGTGACATTAGGAGAGATGACTACGTCAACAATTTTTGTATCTCTTGTATTTTTTATTAATTGTTTTTCGGTAGGTTGATTTGAGGCATTACCAAGGATTAATAAAGCCTTTACTGAAACGGATTTCGCTTCTAAAAATTATTCTACCACTAAAAATATATATTATTTCAAGGAATATAATTTACAACATAACTTTTTAAAGAAAAAAGATTCTTTGTTTCCACATTCATAAGAGCAAACCAAAATTGTTAGTCTATCCTTCGATATCTTTCTTCCTGAAGCACTAGTTTCTCTAGCGTGAACAAACTTTTTATCTGGTATCATTTTCCAATAGATATCAGTTTTATTAGCATTGAGAATAATAGCAGGAGTTAGATTGTGCTCAGCTATAATTGTATGCTAATTCTTTAAGAAGTTTTACGCCGTTTTTTTTTTTTGGAATACAGATATCACTTGCATGAAATCTACCATTATAAAGCCTTTTTGTATTTCTATGGCTCTGGATATTAAAGAAATTCTATTAACTGGGATGTGTTTTTACCTCTAGTCTCTCCTTTTCCACAAGGGGATACACATCTTTAGAGATAGATGATTATTTGAGCCATTCTTGAAAGATTGATATAATTGTCAATGTTAAAAATTTGATCGTTCATTTTATTTTGTTTTTTTTTTTTTTCACAACATTCGTTAAATCGAGTACAAAACTGTTGAAACGTTCGTTATATAAGGTAGTTAATGTTACAAATGTGGTTGTACGTTATATCGGATTTTCGTTAAATTGAGATTCGTTATACCGGAATTTGCCTGTATCTTGATACGATTTACACAAATTAGATATGTATGTAATCTAAAATTATATTCTAGAGTATGGAGAAAATCGAGCAACATTTGTCCCTAGTCCATATACAAGGTGTCCCTCATAAAAAACTTGAACGTTCATAATTGCCTTATACTAGTTAATATTGTGATGAAAATGGACATAAACAAGTTTCATATCAACCTACCAACTTTTGTGAGGATCGGTCCATAATTGACTCTACACCCCATATAACTCCAATAACAGAAAAATATTCTATAGTCAATAAATAATTTATTGATAATGATTTTAACTTAACATAAATTTCGACATAAATAATTTAAAGTATTGTTACGTTTTTACCTTTTAAAAACGTCGTTTATTTCCTTTAAATAAACCGGATACTTTTGATTGCAAATAAAAGCCGTTTAAAGTAGTTTAAAATTGTAACAACTCTTTATTTATTTAGAATGTACAACAAAAACATTCAAATAGTCAGTCAGTGACTTTATACATGTTTATCAATTCGCAGAAATGCACACACACTTTATAATGTACAAACTTAAATGTACAAGGCAATTGATATTAACTCTAACAGCGCCTATGATAAACTCACTAACTACTGCAACCTATGGCACTATTTACACACGCGCCATCTTTCGTGAATCTTCTACAATGATATTAACGGACAAACTAGTATGTTCGAATTCTAGAGCTTTCGATGTCAATGTTAGCAGCTTAAACATTTAGTGTTGCCATACTTATAAACAATGTTAATAACCGTATACTATCAACATTGTTGATAAGTATAAACTTCTACTAATGAACGTGTTTATAAACATGATCAATGCTGCAGGCAGTCGTTACAGACTGTTAAATTCAAATCGCTATTGCAAATTCGTAACAGTATTATGAAATTAATAACCCTATAAAATTAAAATTATTGTTTTAGAACTAGGAAAATAAGTTATGAGAGTGAGCAAACAGGGAGTAGTATTTGCGGACATTAGATTTAAGGCAGTAAAAAATGAGTTGTGTTTGTGGACATTCGATTTGAACTTTCCTACGTTGAAAGTGAAAAGAAAAATGTGTGTGAAATTTGAGCTCATATACTTATCACACATACCTCGTATAATCTGCACAATATTGTGCACACATGCTCATTGAGTTATTAGATACTGTGTGATTTCATTAATTAGAATGTATGACTACAAATCCAACTTCTAATATGGTTAACTATTTAATCAAACAAACTACACAATTTCTAATATAAAATGTCAAATACAAAAATATTTAATATTCATTAATACAATCTTCAAATATGTAGTTGTTATTCATGTATACAATTACATTTGTATTGATTGAATTGATACAATTTATCTCATTACTGTTATAGAAATTTAAGTCTATGCATTTCAAGTTGATTTCAGGGTGTCTGTCAAATTCTAAAATAAGGTTTTTAATGTACTGAAATCGAAATAAGGCTAAAATTGGTATAGTGTTATAATATAGCAAAAGCTAATATTCGATTTTAAAGTTAAAAAAAAGAATTTAAAAAATTTTTGCAGATTAGGTTTTATAATGATTCGATGAACATATTTTTAGTGGAGGTAGCCAACGTTTAAAATAATTAGAATAATAAATAAAATCGGAAAGTTCAGTATGCCTATTAAACATTACTTAATTATATATATTTCGTTTAAAAAATTACACTCGAACATGTGTTAAAAATTTCTTAGATTTAATTTTGAATTTTAAAGACATGAATAGAAAATATTTTTTTAAAATCTTTGAAAAATAAAACGATTTTTGGAAATGGTGTACGACTAATTAAATGTTGGACATTCAAATTATCATAATATTTTATTATATAAGTTTGAAATGATTTAATTTAAATATGGGTGGATAGCATGATTGTCAAATACATACAAAACAATTCTGCTGAGGAAATGATTAAATTTATAATATCATAAGAATTTTTTAATAAATAATCTTTAATTAAACAAAGCAGTTATGGAAATATTCAAAATCGTTATTTCAAATAGGAAATTTATGCTTAAGATTTTATAGAGACAATGATAATGCAAATGACTTTGGCTTAAATTGTTCTTTCTGACTTAAAATAAATATTTATATTTTTCACCATTAATGACATTTTTCAGATACAAACATATTTCTTATTTTCAAATTCCATTTTCCATTTTCTGAAGAAACATACTATTTCAGAAAATTGTATGGACGGTTTCAACATGCCCCAGAATTGAAAAGTTTTAGATCAGCCAACAGACAACAAGCTCCTCCAAAAGTACGTGGATTCTCCCTTGAATGTTACTGTATTTAACTGATATTGTTGTCATTATTTCCCATACTTTTAGTATCCTTTTTAGTCGTTAGGAATCTAAAGGAATATGCTAGGAATGAATCTAAAATAGTTTTCAATTCGGCTTTATACTGTTCGCGTCTATGTTTATTGTGGTTCAGGGCTACATTAAAATAGTCTTTCCTTCAATCCAGTTGATCCTCAGTAAGGAGAATTGGTCCAGATTTGTCAATTGAAAGATTTGATGATGTAAGATCCCAGGCATCATGATTTTAGATAACTAACTTCTTAATTACCTCCTAATTATAGAGCCTTCACATTCACATTATTTTGCTTTTTTTAATGTTTAATTTAAATCAGAAAATAATCCTCGAACAAAGCATGTCTCAATAAGGAGCCATATAAATATATAAAATTCAGAATGGGACCATAGGCGTTCTCGAGATAATTCAAATTCGGACATATATTGTGAAAATTCATTTATAACTAATTGTCTAAACGTTTTTTATTCGAATATATTACCCAAAAGAAAATTTTTATTAGAAATTTATGTCCTTAATTTTTGTATTTTGTTTTCATAAAAATTAGTTTTTTCTATAACTAACATGCCAAAAATTGTAAATGGGATAAATGATACTTTTGTAAAATACATAGCATATTCTTTTATCAATTCTTACTTTTTAATATACTCGGGGAGGGAATATCGGATTTGTGCAGATGTTTGTAACTCCAAAAAATATTAGTCTAACAGCCACCTAAAAGTATACCGATTTTCAGGGAATCTTCAGAATAGACCAGCGGGTAACACTGTAAAGTCAGATTTTTGATATTCGGTCAGTGGGCGGAGGGGTGTGTAAAAATCAAATTTTTACATTATACCGTTAATGCCATATATATATATAAAACCAGATTTGTGTATGTATGTTCCCTATGGACTCAAAAACGGGTGGACTGATTTTGATAAAATTTTTACGGAATTTTCAGAAAAGCCTAGCGGGTAACACTATAAAGTCAGATTTTTGATTTTCGGTCTATGGACGGAATGGAGTGGCAGAATCAAATTTTTATACTATACCGCTAATGACATAAAAAAAAGATTATTGTATAATTGTTGATCAACCTTTTCTTCAATTGTTACAGATAGTTTATTTAGTTTCCTATATACAGGCTTACAAGGTCAGTGATTGTAGTAAACAAAAATTTGCCAAACAAAATTTTTTCAAAAAAAATTAATTTTGTCGACCTAAAAATTTTTTTTCAATTGGAGAAATACATAAATAATTTTTTTTATTCCCAACGTTCAAACAATGACAATTTTATTTCGTTGCTTAACATCATTCTAAAAATTTTAATTCAAAGTGGTGTACTCTGAAGCGATTGATTTGGTGTAAGCGAAGAAAGGAATACATTTCAACACATGTCCGGTACTATAAAAGTTCTTTTATATTATCAATCGATGATCAACAATTTTGTTTACTTTTGCATATTAGGTGCATGAATAAGAAATTTCCATATGAAATCTATGAACAAAATAATATTTTGAATAACTCTCCACTTTTAATAAAAAATAACGGGTTTATTCAAATAAAATTTGTTTTAGAAAGAGGATCTACGTATAGAGTCGCAGAAACGGGAAGAGAACGAGAATCACGGCTTCAGCAAATGCGTCGCATTGCATATCGAAAGACTAGAAGCCAATCGCTCCCGAATGGCTCGATCAAGAGAAAGAATCAATTTAAAGTTCCCGGCATTTTATTACACTAAGTATGATGACTACAGGAATCACAAGGACGTACTGATTGCCGCAATGGATAAACATTGCTTACATTGCCGCGTTTTAAAGTTCCCTAAGGAATCCCCGGGAATGTGCTGTTCGAAAGGTAAAGTTATTCTGCCACCAGTTATTGAGCCGCCTAAGTTGCTTCTAAGTTACATTTCCGGCGCCAATCCTATTTCCTAGCACTTCCTTCAAAATATCCAAAAGTGCAACTCATGATTTTAAATGACGTCGGCTTCATGCCCACCTTTAAAATTCAAGGCCAAATGTACCACAGAATTGAATCATTGCTCCCGCTTCCCAATGATGATGCGAAGTTCCTTCAAATTTATTTCACTGGAAATGAAGCTACAGAAGCCGAACGCTATCAACGAACATGCGTGTGCATTTGCTGCAATACCCTTCTGCCGAAACATTCTCAAAACAATTCTGGACATCAGAAATGGAAAAATATCAACCAGCCGGACTGCCACCGGTTGGATCACCGATTTTGTCTGACACTGTCTTTTAAAATCGAGATCGAGATGCAATATAAAACAGATGTTTTCTAAGGGCCTGCAACGCGGACCGGGTTCAGCTAGTTTTGATATAAAATATAAAAAATTTTTAAGGAACATTTTATGATATTAATTTTATATTTTTAACTATTCATCTAAATTACTGGCTTATACTTATGTGCATAAAGATACGAAAAAACGTTTTTTTTTACCCATAAATGAAGATTTTGAAAAACCGTTTTGAAAAGCTGTTTTAGGGTAGTTACTACGACCTACCATAAAACAGTACCTCTAACTCTCACAGTTTAAGACAGATTTAAAAATTTTAAACAATTATGAAAAGGCAAAGAATAAAGCTTTCATAAAATGTATGCATAAAATGTATATTCCAAGAAATTAGGAAAGGTTTTTTTCGTAATTTTTCAAGTTCAACAATAGTAATTTTAATTTTTTTTCTATGAAAACCATTTTTTTGCACAGCGTTTAAAGACAATTTTATGTACTTAGAAAAACACGTAACATTACTTGTTAAAATCGGTTAATATTTGCAAAAGTTAGTAAACTTTTTCGAAAAAATGTTTTTTTGTTAGTATAGTTAATACCCTTCACCATAGAGAATTATACATAGAGACGAGACACTCCGATTTGTCAAACAAAAATACAACAAATCATATGTTTGATACAAAAACCAAATACATTGACTTTGATGTACATATTTTGTTGTTGCAAGAGTTAGGTTTTTGACAACAGACTTAGGTTTTTGACAATTACGTCTCGTCTCATGGTAAAGGGCATAGGGTAACATAGATAGGATTTGATTTTAGACCTATGGTTTCTTGGGAAAAATTTCATCGAATTTTCCGTAGATTGCATTTCTGCTATACGATTTTTTTACTTTTTGATCTTCCACACAAATCGACCCAGCCTAATGTACATACATGAACCACATTTATAATTTTTTAATCACTGATTTTTTCAGATTTTGGGAATCCTTTTGCTGCTCTTGGCTGGTTTTGGATGGGAAGCAATGCCTCAGAATTACGCCATCGGTATCGTAGCATTGGGTTGCGTTATCCTTCTAACATTTTTATTCGGATGCTTTGGGGCCATACGTGAATCAGCACGTAGTTTATGGACGGTAAGTGTTTGATTACAAAGGAGTCATATTTGATCTATCATTAAATAACGAAATGAAATATTTATCATCAAACAGTACGCTGTTATGTTGCTGATACTTTTGGTTCTAACAATTGTATTTATTTGCTACAACACTCGAGATGTGTTTAAAAACTACGCCCTCAAGGAAATCGATGATTTGTGGGATCAAGAGATTATACATCAAGGAGCTATGGACAAAAAACAAACTATTGTAAGTGATTGCTAGTTGTGTGTATTTATGTGTCGGAAATCGGCTATAATCAAACATTTATCCATGCAGTACGAATGCTGTGGTCGCAATTCATTTGCGGATTATGGACGCATTAATCGCCAATTGCCATCAAGTTGCTGCAAGGATGGCAACTGCATAAATCCCCTGAATGTTTATGTCGCTGGCTGTTTGTCTAAAGTAGAGGAAGCTTTCGCCAATGAATCTTTAACTACCGAAATTTCCGAATGGTGTCTGTTGGGCTTGAATGTAAGTAGTTGTTTTTAGTTTAATTGATTGTTTTTGATCGACACATTTTCTAAATTGTTTAATATAATTTGTTTGGATCGTTTCCTGTAGGTTATGGTTCTTGTGTTGTCAACAATGATGGCCATTCATTATACCAACCAAAGGCGTCGTTATAACTATTGATGAGATTATTCCATTGACTAATTTCTTCTTTATTGTATTGTATTTTATTTATTATTATTTTTGTTGTTGTAATATCTTATTATTTTATTTATTTTTATAGAAACAAACATAAATAAATAAACTTGCCACTACCTCTTTAATTAAAAAATTAAAGTCACATGTACCTAAAAACTACATTTAAATGGATTTGTGAAAGTAGAATAATTATAAATTCATAGATACATAAACAAACAAACAAAATACCAACAAAAATCCATACACATATCTAAATATTGTATTTATTTAAAAAAAAAAAAAAAAAAACGTTGAATCTAGAATAATAAACCTTTTTTAATGAATTTTAAAAACAAATAAATAAAAATTTAACCAAAAAGTACAATATTCTATAATTTATTCATTCATTTTAAGTAAATTTGAAATTAATGACAAACAATTAAACTGAGTTTTTGGTTTAATGTTTTATTGACCAAAAAGCACTGAAATGTAAGAGCGGTGGTTCATAAAGAAATAATAATTATTATTATAATTATAATTAATGTACGTAGTTGTATATTAGGGGAGTCGTTATTTGGCACTTTTGACATTTGCGATTACAAGCAAAATCGAATACCATACGATTTCATAGGCAAATTTAGGGAAAATGAGTCTTATTTGGTCCTATTAGAATGCACCAGGAGTGCATAAGATCAACTGAAAAATTAAATTTTTTTCTGAAAAAAATATTAAAGTTTTTTAACATTCGTAATTGAAATATGCAGTCCGCTAAGAAAAATACTCTAGTGTTCAATTTTCAAACGTCTTAGAGTTTGGTATATGAAAATTTAAAAGTAAAATGTCGCTTAAAATCAGTGGTTTTATCCACAGATATCCAGCAAAAAGAGTTGGAATTTTAATAAAATGATTAAGCCTGACAGTACCCAGCAGTTAAGCATGTAGTCAATGTATCCCTTATAGACAGTAATCGTCACAAATGTCTTATCACTTGGCTGACTCCAATTTATATATTTTGGTCATTTGACACATATGTACTCTTTGTAGTGCAGAGAGAAGACAATTGGTTACTTTATACGTCCCAGGTAATCTAGTGTGAAGACAATTGACACTTAAGTGTCTCTAAGTAATATGGAGTGTAGTCATTTTAAACGTTTTGTGAGTAATTCATTCAAACTGGTTTTACACAAATTGTCTTGATGTAATTCTAATACAGTTAATTTTAATTTTTGCGTAAGTATACTGATATTCCATGTAACATAGCATGAAGTCAATAGTCACTTTAGTGTCTCTTAGTAACCTATAGTGAAGTCACTTTAAACGTTTATTTTTTACTGCACCGTAGGCAGTAATTGTTTTATCCACCAAAAACAATATATTGTAGAGTTGTCGTCGAAAGGTTTGTGTACAAGCAATCGTTTATTGGACTGCCTATGATATGTCTTTTTAGCTGACTATTTGAGGTCAATTAGCATCCGTACATGTTAAAATAACTAGTTAAGTAGCTAATCAAGTTACCAGTTAGGTAGCTAGTAAGATAACTGGCGCTATTTATCCAGTATGTGAATCCAATACGTTGACTACTTTGGACCAGCGATTAGACAGTCTCATTATAGTCAAAAAGGGTCAATTGACCTCCTGCTTAGGACACGCACGTGTTAAAATAATAGTCACGTAGCTATTGAAGTAACTAGTTCCCACCATAAATGATGGGTAAAATCACTAGTTAGGGACTGTCTCCAAGAACTGCTGGGTATTTAATGAGTTCACAACAGCAGTGGATGATGAGTTGACAGACCTTGCCCGAGTGAACTCGGGTCATTCAGGTGCGCAGAACCAGATGTCGTTGGAACTAATAATGCAAAAAACCAATCTAAATCATAAAATCCATATACAACATTTTTTGGAAATTAAGCCTATATATAACAGCGAAAGCCTTTAAAATTTGTTTATAGGTACTGTTAATTGTTATTATTGAACTTCTAAAGAATTATAACAGTCAAATTCTACAAACTTGATATTTTACCGTTGTACATATGTACAGTCAGAGTCAAAATTTAGTATACAACACGCATTTACATCTATGAAGCAAAATGTTTTAATTAGAGAAAGAAATATATAAGTTTGAATAAACATAAATTTAAATTTAGAGTGAACATCTTTTATTATTTTAAAAAACTTTGAAAATTAAAATTGACTTCGTAGACAATTTATGGGTAAAATTAAAAAGTACCTAAAAACAACAGTAACAAATTGGTGTACGGATGAATAATGCTTTATTTTATATTACCAAAATCCAAAAATAAATAGTTAATATTTTCTGGGTCCTCCATTCAGCTTAATTACGTCCTCTAGTCGCCTTTTCATGGAGTTTACAAGATGTTCAGTTATATCTTTAAATAGGGTTCCGAGTTCGTCCTTAGATGAAATGCTTCGTTTTCCAATATTCTGGTCTAAAATTTCACACAGGTGCTCTATTGGGTTAAGGTCTGGAGATTTCGGAGGTGAATTTAACTGCTAAGATACGTTATACAATAGACACTCCTTAACAGTTCTGGCGGTGTGCTTTAGGTCATTGTCTTGCTTAAACCCCATGGAGTTACGCCATGTTTTCGGCAACACAATGACCAATAAATTTTCCATGAACTTAATTTTAATGTAGGTGTGTTACAAAAGTAATGAAGTAAAAGTATCAAGTAATTAGTTATTTTGGAATATCTTAGGAACTGTAACTGCCAGAGTATTAAAATTTTGTCTGCTGCTACACTAAAAATAAAGACAATCGAATCAGTGTTTGTAGTCCCTCCCATGCTAAGTAAATATTTCTCATTACTGTGTTGTCATTGTACGTAGTTAAATTCAAGATGGTTAAATCGGAATAATCAAGACAAACAATGTGTACCAATTACTGTTTGCTGAAACTGCACTGTATTTTTACGGCAATGGTCAAGTGGTCAAAGGATCCACTCTTAAATTTGCAACACCAATGATCTGGCGATATCCCTGAGATCATAATGCCGGTTTGTTACTTTGCCGGTATAAACTCGTCAAATCGGAAGAAATGGTCATATGCGACATTGCCTTCTACCGAACGACATATTCTTAACTCTGGCATATGAGTAATATTTGTGATATTGTGATATTTTGGATAAAATGTGAAGTTATTTTCTAAATATCTCAGTACCCTTTTAATGGATTTAAAATCTTTTACTAAAAATAGTTCGCTGGAAAAATATAAATAAATGGATGAACAAAATCGAGTTTTTAAAGTTCTAACGACTTACCTGAAAAAACAAAATTTTGAACATGCTTGCAATACATGTTAGATATCCTGATATACCCACTAACCAATGTGTCTATACTCAAATGAAAAAGATTTTTGACTATATTGTGGGTGGGATCAGAGCCGTATTCCTCAAGGCTTTAATATAAAGTATATGGGTATTTCCGAATATTATTGTGAGAGTCTTCAAACTTTATATGAATTACTTCCGTATCATTGTAAGAAGTTGATCTAAAAATGGGTGTGATCACAACAATGGGTTTGGCCTAAGCCAATGTTATTAAACAGTATTGGGAGAACTTGTCCGTTGATAGAAAACCTGGTTCATGTAGAAGAAATGGTCTACATGATGTTTCTAAAGCCAGTTAATAAAATGCATTTCAAAAGAGCTGCCAATACACCCGGTCGGAAAGCAGTCGGGTAGCAAAGTACTCGTACTATTTAGTACGAAAAGTTGAAGCCAAAAATGGTTGAAAAACATACAAGGCTCAAAAAGTTCCTAACAGCAACTCTGCCAAAAATTTAGAGGCCAAAGACCGAGCACGGAAATTGAAGTAAAATTTTATACAAAAAATATACCTACTGCATAATGGAAGACGAAACGTACGTATTGAAAATTTCTCGCAGCTTCCGGGTCACTATTTTTATATTGGTGGTGCTCGGGGGAATATTGTAGAAAAGTTTAGCATCTAAAAGCAGAAAATTTTCCCAATAATGTGTTATTTGTTCCAAGAGAGGCAAATACTGCCTGGAGCGTTGTTTAATTTTTATTAATATACATATCGATCCCTTTGCGTGAAATTATCGTATGTTACATTTTTACATAGTAAAATATACCGATATGACTAAGTTAATTTTATCGTATGTGAAATTTAATTTACTAAATCGGTTATTGTATCGGATTTAGAATTTGGTATTGATGATACCAGCCAAAGCAAAGAAATTTAATAATTAAAACGCTGTCCTGTAAAATATGGATTTTGTAACATACGATAATTTCGCGGAAATGGGTCGATATCAGTGTTGTCAACTATTTTTAACCAAAACCCGCCGTCCATACTGTCAAAACGCGATAAAAATTACATTTACATACAAAATCACTAAAATAATATTAAATTCAACTATTTGGTTTTTACATTAAAATATTAGGTCAATTCACAAGGTCTCTTATCAGTCATATTGTCATAATGTCTTAATATATCACGACTCGGCGGCTCGGGTTAACCGACTCTTAGGCTTTCGGCGTTGGTCTCTGCTGCACAATAACCATAGCATATAAGGTAGTATTATTTAAGGAAATTTTTTGCTTGAAAAACAATAAAAACCATTGTGAAATATTAGGACATTATGACAATATGACATGATAAGAGACCTTGTGAATTGATAATATTTATTTTAAATATTTCCGTTACATTTTTGATATTTTAAATTAAGTTTAGGGTTGCTAGAAATAATTTAGAAAATTCCCTGAAAATTTCTGATTGAATAAAATACTTGTTAAGATTTTTTGGATTTAGGGAAACATTTAGAAAATATTTCTCTACATTTTTTCGTAGCTAAATTTTTTGGAAATTTAGTACAAATAACATAATTCTATAATGCTGATTATTACAAATATAAGGTTAGATGTTTGTTTTTCTTATACACACGATTTTTTCCCACCAACTATTGAAAATCATGATCTAAATAATTAGTTCAAGAGATTTTCCCAAAATATATTCGGATTTGAACCCGTCATTCCGAAAATTTCAAATGCAATACAATCTTTGAGGATGAACAGAAATAGGCCAAGGAATCGTGCCCTTCACAATAAAATTGTCAATTTTGCCAAAAAGCAACATTTTGTTGACTGTCCAACATTTCTGATGATCTGAAGTAATTTTGGAAGTATTCATCACATTATCGTTTTTTGCTTTAAAATATGGAAAGTATAACAAATTAATTACAAATGCTGAAAGTTTAACAAAAGGAATTTTATTTAATAAAATTTTATGCTGTTTCAGTGTCATAATTTTAATTTTTAAAGATGATTTTCCATTTTTTTTAAATCAAAAACAAAATAAGAAAAAAATGCGACTTTTGGGTTATCAAAAAGCGCTATATCTAGCGCGAAAAGCGCTTAATTGGCAACGCTGGTCGATATATGTATATTAAGATTTTTATGATCTCAGTCCTTATTGCTTCTTTGACACAATACTCGAGACGTTCAATCGAGATATACTTAAAATTGTTTAAAGTTATTAAAAATTCCCCAGTCCATTAACGTGTCTCTGACCATATTTTAGAAATATTATTTATATTAAAATTATGTTTTAACTTTAAATATATCCGTATTTACTTATATATGAGTTTTTGTCTTTGCAGGATATTGTTAACCTCTTCGCACATATATATTACAATATATGTATGTATCTGTATAGATACATATATTGTCTTGAAAATCCGTTTTCGGTCGGACTCTACAAATAACTTTATTAAAAGTAAACCATTATTTGGTAAAAGACTTTCAAGTCAAGATACATTTATTTAATAAGCGAATCCGACATTGGACATACCACAGCAAACAAATACCCTGAACGTAGCCGATTATGGATATACAGTATCGGCCATAACTAAAGCACCCCCTCAGTGAATTTTTTTCATATTATATTTTTATACCCTACACCACCATAGTGGGGAGGGTATAATGGATTTGTGCAGATGTTTGTAACGCCCAAAAATATTAGTCTAACACCCACCTTAAAGTATACCGATCGACTCAGAATCACTTTCTGAGTCGATTAAACGATGTCCGTCCGTCCGTCCGTCCGTCTGGCTGGCTGGTTGGCTGGCTGTCCATGTAAAGCTTGTGCGCAGAGTACAGGTCGCAATTTTAAAGATATTTCGATAAAATTTGGTACATATCATTATTTCTGCCCAAGGACCAAGCCTATTGAAACTGGCTGAAATCGGTCCATTATTTGACCTAGCCCCCATACAAATGTCCTCCCGAAAGTGGATTTTATCCGTCACAAATGTTTAATTTATATAGGTATCTACACAAGTTTTTCTACAAATAAGTTTTATATATACGAAATTCACGTCACCAAATTTTATTATGATCGGTCCATAATTAGTCATAGCTCCCATATAAGGCCTGCTTCCGATAATCACTTTAACGAGCATAAATCTCCTACAAATGTTGGTATACTCATAAAATTCAACATAAATAACTTTCATATAAACATTAATCACGTGACCAAATTTCGTGGTGATCGGTCCATAATTTGTCATAGCTCCCATATAAGGCCCACTTCCGAAAATCGCTCACGAACATAAATTATTGAAATTTTGAAAGAAAAGTGTTTTTGCTCATTTACTTAGTGTAGGGTATTATCTGGTCGGGCTTGACCGACCATACTTTCTTACTTGTTTTTGTATAGAAACAATGTTTTAATTTTGTATTATGTATTATTTTCAAATGTTAATATATTTACTATTGATAAACAAATACTTTTAAAGTTAATCTTTCTATAAGAGGTAACTTTAAATCAAAAAATATTTAAAGCTGGAAAATAAAACGGACAAAACTAAAGGACCCCTTCATGGATAAAATATAAAAAATTTGTTTAATTTATATTTTGTTGCAAATCTTTTGTTTTGGATGACACAAGCACATCTCTTAGACCTAGAAGATATTAAGTTTTTTATGGTGTCTTGCAATATTCCTTGAATATTGTTTACTCAATTCATGCCGTAATAAGCCCGTCATCCAGTCTTCAATAAATTTAATTTTAAACTCACTGGAGTACTTTTTCCTTGCCATCTCTTGTTTTTCGTTGTGAGTCCCTTTAACTGACATTGCAAATATGCAGTAGCAGAGTAAAATTTTTAAACATCTTATAAGGGGGTGCTTTTGTTTTGTCCGTCGCGTTGTGTGTTTTTGTATGTTTTATGACTTTTATTTAATTGTTCATAAAATGATCCTTTCCTAAATGAAATATACATCCCAAAAAAACCTTTTTTATCCAAAAAATTATGTTATGAAAAAATCCATTGAGGGGGTGCTTTAGTTATGGCCAATACTGTACGTCAGAGTAGAAAACTCATACGCATTGCCGAAGACCGGCTATATAGAGATCTAAATAAATATGGAACAAATTTACAATTTTTCATAAATTTTTTTCTAACTTTTCTTTAGTTATGACATTTCCACTTTTTTGTGTGCGGATTTTCATTTTGTGTGCGGATTTTCATTAATTTTTCTGTTATGTTAGAAAAGTAAAATAAAATGAATCGTTACTTTTTTATTTTCAGAACAAAGCTATAGCAAAAAAATATGAGACAATTGAGATTATGTCCAGAGAGAGTACAAAAAATAAAAGAAAATCTATTTTGGCAACTGTGTCGCCAGCCAAAATTATTTTTTTTTCTTTCCATATAAAATACATATTTGTTTATTAATTGTCGACAGTGGATGTGATATCAATTATAAATAAGTGAAGAATTATCCAAAAAGAGAAATATTTTATATTAGGCATGCAGCGAAGTGACATAAGTAATTTTTATGAATTTGTCAATTAATTTTATTGAAGTTTCTTAAATATATTCATCAACAGTTTCGGTATCTAAAAATTATATTTTTATTAATTTAGCATTAAAAAAATATGTATTTTTTGTTTGACTCATAGATAAGTTAAAATATAATTTTAAATATTTTGCCCACATCCTATGAAAGGATCTTGAAATATACATACGTACATATATATTTCATATGAATTTTTTGTAAAGAACAAACATAAATTAATTGGCGAATCAAACATATTTAGCAAAACTTGTGGTAACAAAATTTATGTCATATCGACCACCAAAATAAAATGAATAAATATTAAATCTCTTCTATTCGTAGATAGACACATAACTTATTAAATTATTTTATAAATAATAGTTTGTGATTCGAAGTTTATTTCTTTAATACAAATTTCGTGTATAGGTATTAAACAAATCCCCCGCACGTTTCTCTTTTTAAATTAAATTGTTGGAATTAAACTCGTTAGAAAGAAAAAAACATTTTAAAATTTTATAATGTACGATTGAGCAAGTTTATTATTGTGTTGTTTTGATTATACTTATATACTACGAATATGTTAGAGTTTTATCTAAATCGAGATTTAGTTAATTTGACGTAAATTCTTTAAATAAACCACTGGAGGCACCACGTCATGAAACATGTATGTTTATACTGGTATATCATATATTGATACAAACATATATAAATGTACATATAGTGTGTGTGTTTGAGGAATGGAGTTTCAAATGAAATGTAAAAAAAAAATACATTCATAGATACCAAAACAAGATTATTGGGTTATTAAATCACCTCTCAATATCGAATATAATAAAGCAAAACTAATATTTAACCATTTTCAATAATTCGCAGTGAAAAAATGATACGAAAGAAACTATTCGGCAACAATAAAACAGAAATACCGAAAGAACTAGACTGAGAAGTAGTTATCGATTACGTGAGCAGATTTCTTAGTTGTCATTAAAAAAAAACTAATTTTGAAAAATATATTCAAATCTGGCAAAAAAAAACATTATTCGTTCTAATCGGAAACAAACCAAATATTATTTCCGAAATTATACTTATTTCAGCCCAATTTTAGGTCTTCCCTTTTACATAGTGGTCTACTCTATTCAGTTTTACTAAATAGTTTTAAAATATATTTTAGTTTGTTTTAAATAAAGTATATACAAGTAGTCCGACTCTTTGAAAACAGTACCTAATTCTTGTTAGTGAAAAAGTACCTAACTCTAAATATGTATTAATAAAAAAATGTAAATGTGTTGGTGTATTTTTAATTTTCTCCAGAGTTTTATATATTTGTTTTAAATTTTATTTTAATTGATTTTCAACACCAAAAAATTTGGGCCTGGCTCACTAAATGCGAACGAAAATTTTCTTTCTTATTTGATATTGAAAACAATAAAAAAATTCCAATTTATTTGTTGTTTTCAATATAAAGCCTAGTACTCTGTTTATATTTGCGAAAAATAATGGTTTTTTCGTACGAAAAATTTTATATGTAACAAATGATCAGCTGTTGGCTTTAATTTCGTGCAAAAGAACTGCTGCTTATGTTATTTCGTGTGGAAAAATAAGGTTCCCAGATGTAATTCACCTGTTTTCCACAATAAGAACAGAGTATAGCTTTTGCGTAAATATTTCGTATATACGGTGAACTCGCGGTAACGTGAACTAATTAAAACCAAGGGAGTTCATGTTAGTGAATTTCAGTCGAATTTCATGGAAAAAATATAAAATTTTATATTATAACCTGTGTTTTACACGCTAGAACGTGAAATTCTTTTATTATTGTTTTCATTATTAAAATAAACAAACATTTTTTATTAAAATGTATTAAAAAACAAAACAAGATCACGAGAAAATATACATTGAAATAAAATTACTCAGACGTTTCCATTAAAAAAAATTAAATTAGAGGTTAAAAACACATTTTTTATATAAGGGGATTCTCTAAACTTTTAAAATCGAATTTATGTATGTATTTCAGTGTTGTCTACATGCTTAGAAAACAAATGCAGTAAAAAAAATTGTTCACGTTATAGAGCTTTCTGAGTTTGTTCACGTTACAGAGTAGTCAATGTAATGAAAAGGTTATTCACGTTAGGCGGTGTTCACGTTAGACTGTGTTCACGTTACCGCGAGTGCACTGTATTTCATTCCAAATATTATATATTAGTTTGACAGCATTTCGCACGAAATTTTGAACAGAGTACTAAGCTTAAAATAAGAAAGATAATGTTCGTTCGCATTTAGTGAGACAGGCCCTTAAACTCTCTTCTATAATTTAAATTTTATAAGAACTAAAAAATTTTGTGTCAAAAACCAATTAAAAATATTTTTTTTTTTAAATGTACGTGTTATAGAAACAAAAATGTGCTGCAAAGTGTTCTAAAAAAACATAGTTATTGAGTAGAAGTATAAGATGTGTTTAATTCTCTCAGAAGGGTGTTGAATTCACACGGTACACGTACATATGTATGTATATGTGAGTGTGTAATTTTAAAAAGTAGAGCGTCGGACTACTTCTTCTAATTTGGTTTTAAACAAAGTAGTCCGACTCTCTGACAACAGTACCTAACTCTAAACATGTATAGACGGTTTTCAGATCTTGCAGTGCTGTCAGATCTGGCAATGTGCTGACAATGTACTGACAATAAAAAATGTTAGCAAAATGTAAATTGTCAGTTCAGACGATTGTAAGAAAACCTTACAATATCATTGCAAGACAATAAATTTATCTGTCACACGGTTGTCAGATTTTTCTATGACAAAAATTGCCAGATCCGTTGTTAGACTTTGTTTTTACATACATATGCACAGTGTTGCTAATAGAAATAATTTATCTGACAATGGTGCCATTGTCAGATGCATAAAATTCGAACATCTGACAATAAAAATGATATGAAAATTATCTTACAATAATTTGACAATGGCAACGTAATGTGTTTTCATGATTGTCAGATGCCTGGCAATATTATTGTTGTACAATGTACTGACAATACTTTTTCTACCAACGTTACAATACACAAATTGTATGTTCACACAGTTGGTAGTTGGTATTACAATTAAATTTAAAAATTCAAACAATTCTCAAATTATTATTTATATTGAGGACTGAGATCGAAAAATTTTTATCATACAAATATGTTAATAACAAGTAAGAAAGTATGGTCGGTCAAGCCCGACCATATAATACCCTACACTAAGTAAATGTGCAAAAACCTTTTTCTTTCAAAATTTCAATAATTTATATTCGTGAACGATTTTCGGAAGTGGGCCTTATATGGGAGCTATGACCAATTATGGACCGATCACCATGAAATTAAGTAGTGTGATTAATGTTTGTATGAAAGTTATTTATGTTGCATTTTATGTCTATACCAACATTTTTAAGAGATTTATGCTCGTTAAAGTGATTATCGGAAGCAGGCCTTATATGGGAGCTATGACCAATTATGGACCGATCACCATGAAATTAAGTGGTGCAATTAATGTCTAAATGAGAGTTATTTATGTTGCATTTTATGTCTATACCAACATTTTTAAGAGATTTATGCTCGTTAAAGTGATTATCGGAAGCAGGCCTTATATGGGAGCTATGACTAATTATGGACCGATCATCATAAAATTTGGTGACATAAATTTCCTATATATAAAACTTATTTGGAGAAAAACTTGTGTAGGTACCTATATAAATTGAACATTTATGACCGATAAAGTCCAATTTCGGGAGGACATTTGTATGGCTGCTAGGCGAAATAATGGACCGATTGCAGCCAGTTTCAATAGGCTTGGTCCTTGGGCAGAAAAAATGATATGTACCAAATTTTATCGAAATATCTTCAAGATTGCGACCTGTACTCTGCGCACAAGCTTTACATGGACAACCAGCCAGCCAGCCAGCCAGACGGACGGACGGACGGACATCGTTTAATCGACTCAGAAAGTGATTCTGAGTCGATCGGAATACTTTAAGGTGGGTGTTAGACTAATATTTTTGGGCGTTACAAACATCTGCACAAATCCAATATACCCTCCCCACTATGGTGGTGTAGGGTATAAAAATGAAACCGCTAAACTTATAGATTTAGCATCATTAGTGATTAGAACTATGAAAATAATTATACCCTACACCACCATAGTGGGGAGGGTATATTGGATTTGTGCAGATGTTTGTAACGCCCAAAAATATTAGTCTAACACCCACCTTAAAGTATACCAATCGGCTCAGAATCACTTTCTGAGTCGATTAAACGATGTCCGTCCGTCCGTCTGGCTGGCTGGCTGGCTGGCTGTCCATGTAAACCTTGTGCGCAGAGTATAGGTCGCAATTTTAAGGATATTTCGATAAAATTTGGTACATATCATTTTTTCGACCCAAGGACCAAGCCTATTGAAACTGGATGAAATCGGTCTATTATTTCACATAGCTCCCATATAAATGTCCTCCCGAAATTGGACTTTATCGGTCATAAATATTTAATTTATATAGGTATCTACACAAGTTTTTCTCCAAATAAGTTTTATATATACGGAATTCGTGTGACCAAATTTTATTATGATCGGTCCATAATTAGTCATAGCTCCCATATAAGAACTGCTTCCGATAATCACTTTAACGAGCATAAATATCCTAAAAATGTTGGTATACACATAAAATTCAACATAAATAATTTTCATATAGACATTAATCACATAACCAAATTGCATGGTGATCTGTTCATAATCTGTCATAGCTCCCATATAAGGCCCACTTCCGAAAATTACTCACGAATATAAATTATTGAAATTTTGGAAGAAAAATGTTTTTGCTCATTTACTTAGTGTAGGGTATTATATGTATTATATGGTCGGGCTTGACCGACCATACTTTCTTACTTGTTTTGTTTTGTAAATTGTAACAATAATTTCGTTACAAAACAAAATTATTTTTATAGTTCTAATCACTAATGATGAAATTTTTAACCTTTTTCGGAAACCCTTCCATTATGGTTTTTATAGTGGCTTATGTCACTTTGTTCGAATAGGTTGTCCATCTCCGTTTAAAATCTACCACACTTTTGGACACCTTTTTCGTGCTCTTCAATTCTCTTTTAACAAGAGCCCAATATTTATCCACTGGACTCAGCTACAGGCAGTTTGGAGAATTTGCCTCTTTTGCTACAAATACCACATTATTGGTCTTGTACCACTCAATACCTTTCTTACCATAGTGACAGATGCCAAATCAGGCCAAAAATAAGTGGAGACATTAAGAAGTCTTATGAACGGAAACATCATCTTTTCGATTTTCTGCATCATAAAAAAATTGACCCAGAAGCTGCGAAAAATTTTCCATACGTACATTTCAATTTTCGAGCTCTGTCCTTGGCCTTTTTAGCAAAGTTAGGAACTTTTGGAGCGTTGTATGCTTTTAAACCTGCATTGGCTTTAACTTTTCGTACTAAATAGTCCGAGTATTTACCTAACCGAGCTGCTTTTCTACCGGATGTGTTGAGAACTCTTTTGAAAATGCTTTCTATTTGTTTGGCTTAAGAAACGTCATGTGGACCAATCCCTTTACCTGAACTAGGTTTTATATCAACGGACAAGTTCTTCCGGTACTGTTTAATAACATTGGAAACAGTTTGATAGCAGACCTTTGATTGTTTGGCCAACTTTTTGTAGGACTAAGTTGGGTTTTGTTGAAAATATTTAATAATTTTAGTACGCACCTTTTTCTGGCCACTTATTTTAATCAGATTAACAACAATTGAACATAATAACTGACATGCTTACTTGATAACTGACATGGTAACTTGATCAAAAAAAAAATAAATCAAATAATACTTTTATTTTTTTAAACGTTTATTATAATATTGTTCCTGCCCTTAATATCTAGGACTTACAATAAGTAATTAAATCTTATAACTAAACAATTATTGTTCTCTCAGTGGAGAATCATATTTATACCCTACACCACCATAGTGGGGAGGGTATAATGGATTTGTGCAGATGTTTGTAACGCCCAAAAATATTAGTCTAACACCCACCTTAAAGTATACCGATCGACTCAGAATCACTTTCTGAGTCGATTAAACGATGTCCGTCCGTCCGTCCGTCCGTCTGGCTGGCTGGTTGGCTGGCTGTCCATGTAAAGCTTGTGCGCAGAGTACAGGTCGCAATTTTAAAGATATTTCGATAAAATTTGGTACATATCATTATTTCTGCCCAAGGACCAAGCCTATTGAAACTGGCTGAAATCGGTCCATTATTTGACCTAGCCCCCATACAAATGTCCTCCCGAAAGTGGATTTTATCCGTCACAAATGTTTAATTTATATAGGTATCTACACAAGTTTTTGTCCAAATAAGTTTTATATATAGAGAATTCATGTCACCAAATTTTATTATGATCGGTCCATAATTAGTCATAGCTCCCATATAAGGCCTGCTTCCGATAATCACTTTAACGAGCATAAATCTCCTACAAATGTTGGTATACTCATAAAATTCAACATAAATAACTTTCATATAAACATTAATCACGTGACCAAATTTCGTGGTGATCGGTCCATAATTTGTCATAGCTCCCATATAAGGCCCACTTCCGAAAATCGCTCACGAACATAAATTTTTGAAATTTTGAAAGAAAAATGTTTTTGCTCATTTACTTAGTGTAGGGTATTATCTGGTCGGGCTTGACCGACCATACTTTCTTACTTGTTTTAAGATAATTTTGTTAAAGAGCGATTTGATGAAATATCCAGTTTGTATAATAATCCGATTTCTAGTATATAACTACGATTCATTAGCTTTTAATATTCTAAAGAAATTAAAATTGTATATACCCAACAAACCAGAAAACGATATGATAGTAAAAACGGTATTATTTTATGGGGACGATTATAATATCATATTTTATTATTGAAAACAATATTATCAAAACATCGTTTTAAAATATTTTGCTTCCAATAAAATAAATAAAAAACGACAAACATTTGAAAAAAAAAACGTCAAACAGAAAAATATTTTAAATTAAAAAATTTCAAACAACACAAGAAATATGAAGACAAAATTAATATCAAATCATTTAAATTGTAGGTAATAAAGAGTCCAATATTTTTTTCAGTTTTATGGTGAACTAGCACTAAACCCGGTGCGCTTCGCCACCCCAATTGGATGAAAGAAATAGTACTACTAAGTCTCCCTTTGTGAATTAAAGCTAATTCAGGATAATATGCCTCTAGATTCATGTTTATTGAATCATTGTATTGAGGCTTCTAGCACGTTCGAAACGTATTATTATAATTAAAAAGTACCATTTAGACCCACATTTTATATGCCCACACATCACCTTTTATGAATTCACCTTTTATGAATTCTAACTCATTCCGAATAATGTGTGACTAATTTTGAATTTTTAGGTTTAATTTTATAAAATAGTCAAAAAATATTGTTAGTTGGAAAAAAGTACCTGTGAGTCCCTTTTTTAGATTCTTATTCGGTCAGGATCATATACCATTCGAAGAACGAAAAAATACAAATTATTTTTGTATCCTCAATGACATATAGATGGCTTAGTGACTTTCTTTCTTTACTCAGAAGCATATCAGTAAAATAATTTAATATAATAAAAAGTATCATTAGAGGAAAAAGTACCAATTTTCCACACTTGAACCACCGTCAAGTTTTAAATCAAAGTAATTTCCTTATTCTAAGTTCAATATATTAGAAAATTCAAAAAGTACTATTTGGAGAACGAAAAAATACTTCTTAGTTTGGTTTACTTCACAATTTTTGGTATCATAATACAATTGAGCATCCTATTCTTGCATATTTCTTTAGTGAGAAGTATATTAGCCTACCATATTGTATTTAAGCTAACTAATTTAATATATTAAAAAAGTACCATTAAAAGAAAAAGTACCAATTTTCCTTTATCCTCTTGAACACGCGTAAAGTCTGAATTTAAAATTTGTATAGCATTTCCTATATTATCAACTGAATTTGTTTCTATAACACTTAATATTTAATAAATTATCAAAAAACCGTACCGAAACCCATCGGTTTTAAATTTTTTAAAACCGAAACCACGGTTTTGAAATTCTTTTTGAAATTTTTTTTGGAAACTCTACTATAAATGTATTTAAAAAGTACTATTACAACAAAGAAAATGTACCATAATGTCTCCAATTTAATTTTTACTCACTGAAGAGCATATATTTTATATTTCTAGGTCCATTGTTATAGAAAATTCAAAATATACCATTAGAATAATGAAAAAGCGCCATAATGTTCCCAGTTATAAAATCCTACTCGCTCAAGTCCATGTTTCTAGATAATTCTTTCCACCTTTGCAGACGACACTGCAATTCTTAGTTCTCATGTGGACTTAAATGTAGCATCTACAAACCTTGATAATTATCTCAGGCACGTAGAGACGTGGTTAAGAAATTGGAGAATACAAGTAAATGAAATCAGAAGCAAGCACATAACGTTTTCACTTAGGAGAGGAAGTTGTCCACCAGTGACCCTGAACGGTGTGAACATCCCTCAGTCTGATCACGTTACATACCTTGGCATTCATTTAGATAGACGTCTTACTTGGCGTCGGCACATATAAGCCAAGCGGCTCCACATGAAACTGAAAGCTGCTAACTTACACTGGCTAATCCACCATCAATCGAAATTAAGCCTTAACTGCAAAGTCATCCTATATAAGACAGTCTTAAAACCAATCTGGACATACGGAATCCAACTATGGGGAACAGCAAGCAATACCAGTATAGATCTCATACAGAGGGCACAATCCAAAATTCTTAGAACCATGACGGGAGCTCCATGGTACATAAGAAATGAGAACATCCACAGAGACTTAGATGTGCCATTGGTCAAGGACGAATTTAGAAAAACTCGTGAAGCTTATTTGTTAAAATTACATCACCATCCGAACCCGCTCGCAAGACTACTTACAGTAACTCAAGACAGATCAAGGCTGCGTAGAGCTGATTTACCACTTATCTAATATACAAAATATGATTCTCCACTGAGAGAACAATAATTGTTTAGTTATAAGATTTAATTACTTATTGTAAGGCCTACATTTAAAGGCAGGAACAATATTATAATAAACGTCTAAAAAAAAAAAAAAAAAAAAATGTTTCTAGATTTATTATAGAAAATTTAAAAAGTACCATTAGAATAAAGAAAAAGTATTAAGTATTCTCTTTTAATTTTCACTCACTTAGAACAATATGCAGTTAATTTGGTATTTCTAAATCCATTATTAGAGAAAATTCAAAAATTACCTTTATACTTGTGGATTCCCAATCGGTCGGGATCTTATAAGCATTATTTTACAATTCTAAGTTCATTGGTGAAGAAGATACAAAAAGTACTATTCGAATATAGATAAAGTACCATAAAGACTCCCCCTTAAATTCTCCCTTATGACCATATATGTTTAATTTTATGTTTCTAGGTCCATTATTATAGAAAATTTAAAAAGTGCCATTAGAATTTTCACTCACTTATTACCATATACGCATAATTTCGTACTTCTATGTCCATTATTACAAAAAAATCAAAAAGTACCATTAGAATATAGAAAAAGTACCAAAAAGTTCCCACTTGTGGTTTCCCACTCTCGGTCCATATAAGCTTTATTTCATGTTTCTAGGTTCATTGGTGAAGAAATTACAAAAGGTACCATTCGAATAAAGGAAAAGTACCAAAAAGTCTCCCTCTAGAATTCTCACTCACTTAGGACCATATATGCTTAATTTCATGTTTCTAAGTCCATTGCTATAGAAAATTCCAAAAAGTACCTTTAGAATAAAGAAAAAGTACCATGAAATGTCCGCTTGAATTCTCACTAACTTAGAACCATATACGTTTAATTTCGTGTTTCTATGTCCATTATTACAAAAAAATCAAAAAGTACCATTCGAATATAGAAAAAGTACCAAAAAGGCAGCCACTTGTGGATTAACATTCACTCGGGTCCATATAGGCTTTATTTCATGATTCTAGGTTCATTGTTGAAGAAATTCCAAAAAGTACCATTCTCACTCAGGACCATATATGCTTAATTTCATGTTTCTAAGTCCATTGTTATAGAAAATTCAAAAAAGTACTATTAGAATAAAGAAAAAGTATCAAAAGGCAGGCTCTTGTGGATTCCCACTCACTCGGTTCAATATAAGCTTTATTTCATGTTTCTAGGTTCATTGGTGAAAAAATTACAAAGAGTACCATCCGAATAAAGAAAAGGTACCAAAAAGTCCCCCCTAGAATTCTCACTCACTTAGGACCATATATGCTTAATTTCATGTTTCTAAGTCCATTGCTATAGAAAATTCCAAAAAGTACCTTTAGAATAAAGAAAAAGTATCATGAAATGTACGCTTGAACTCTCACTAACTTAGAACCATATACGTTTAATTTCATGTTTCTAAGTCCATTGCTATAGAAAATTCAAAAAAGTACCATTAGCTTAAAGGTTAGGTACCATGAAGTATCCAATTGAATTTTTGCTCACTTAGGACCATATACGCCTAATTTCGTATTTCTATGTCCATTATTACAAAAAAATCAAAAAGTACCATTAGAATATAGAAAAAGTACCAAAAAGCCCCCACTTGTGGTTTCCCACTAATTCGGGTCCATATAACCTTTATTTCATGTTTATAGGTTCATTCGTGAAGAAATTACGAAAAGTACCATTCGAATAAAGAAAAAGTACCAAAAAGTCTACCCTCACTCACTTATTACCATATATGCTTAATTTTATGTTTCTAGGTCCATTATTATAGAAAATTCAAAAAGTACCATTAGAATGAAGAAAAAGTACCATAAGTACCACTCTAATATAGAAAAACTGCAATAAAGTTTCCCCCTAAAATTCTCACTCACTTATTACCATATATGCTTAATTTCATGTTTCTAGGCCCATTATTAAAGAAAATTCAAAAAGTACCATTAGAAGAACAAAAAAGTACCTATATTTCAGTTCTCATATTTTGGTACCTAAATATTATCCCCTAATCCTAACTCTAACTTCACTCAGATACATATCAGCTAACTTTAATGTCGATAAGTGAAATAATTTAAAATATTAAAAAAGTACCATTCGGAAAAAAGTACCAAATCCCCTTTTCCTCCTTGAACACCCCTCAAGTTTGAAATTTAAAAATATTCCATTTTGCCAAAATTGTTTATGCTTAAAGACATGCCTCAAACGATTAAATTCTGTGTCAATGTGCTCAAGAAAAATAAGTTTTAAAAAAGTACCAAACTGTTTTCCCGGATTTGGACAAATATACATCTTGTCAGTCGAGTTCCAAATAGCACTCTGTTAGTTAATTTTTGCATGAATCCAGGAACCAATGTTAAAAATTTATCAAAATTGGCTGAAAATGTTAAATAAAATGTATTTTTCCGTTTTTACCCCCTTTTTGGTACCTTTTTTATCCCCATTGTGGTGTTAAAATTGTATCCAAATAAATTTCTGTATCATGGTGGGAGCTTAAAATAAAATATTTATATGTCTTTATCAATTTGTAGAAAAATATAGTTTTTGAAAAAAGTACCAAAAATAAACACAATTTTTATCCCTTAAGGGTTCGAATTTCCAAAAAGTACCAAACTTATATTTGTTATTTTTTTTATATGTAAAGAATATGATTTTAAATTTGTTTGTATGTTTATTGGTTTAAAAGATACATATGGTGCCAAAAAAGTACCAAAATACAGTTTTTACCCGTTTTCTCCCCTAAAGAGTCCGAATTTTAAAAAAGTACCGGACACCTGTCAGCTTATTTTTTAAATGGAGTAACATGATATTATAAGTTTTTTGTATCTTTATTAGTTTTGAAGATATAAGGTTACCGAATTTACCCGTTTTTACCCTTTTTTACCCCCTAAACGTTCGAGTTTCCAAAAATCCCTTCTTATCGGATCGTTTTGGGGAGGGAGGAACCCACAGTTAAAATTTCGTGATTCTAGCTTCAGTCGTTTGGGCTGTGCGATGATGAATCAGTCAGTCAGTCAGTAACGTTACTCTTTTATATATATAGATTCTCTTGTATGCAATATTTAAAATTTTTTCAAAATTAACAACTACATACATTACTTTAAATGAGAATTTTCGAACCATAATATAACTATTACAAGGTAGAATCAGTAGAAAAGTAAGTTCTCAATTTTTCATGCCTTGAATTGTCAGACTTACACATACAAAATAAAAAAAAAAATAAAATATCAAAAATTAAAAAAAGTTTGTGATGAAATCAATTTAACATAAACCATATAACAAGAAATATGCGTGTGAAATGTGCTGTGTGTAAATGTTCATTTGAACAAAAGGATATATGAATTTTAAAATGTCCTGAACAAAAAATTAAGGAATGGAGTACAGCTTGCGGCGTTGAGTTTTAAATTTTCTTTATTTTTATTCATATATTTTTTTCTCATTTTCTCATATTTGACATAACAAGGCATACAATTTTAAACTCTCCCTACTGATTCTACCTGGTTATTGTTTTATCATGTTTCGAACCAAAGTATACCAAGTAGTCCGACTCTCTATTTTTTAAATTACTCTCTCACATATACGGGTTCCGTGTGAATTCAACACCCTTGTGAGAGAACTAAACACATAAAAAGTCTCGAAATTTTAACCAGAATTTGTAGATTAAATATAGTTCAATACACGTTAAATCATTAACACACATTATTTCCTAATTTTTTTCAGCACATATAGCACTTTTTCATTCCCGAAACACGTCCATTTTCCACAAACTAAAAATATTTTTTTATATTAATTTTTGACATTTTATTTTATTTGTGGTGTAATTTAAACTATAGAACAGAGTTTCAATTTTTAGTATTAAAAGTAGAAGAAAATTTAAATAAATTAAAATTTAAACATTTTAATAAAACTCTGTGTGTCTGGTGAAAATTAAAAAGGCACCAACACACATACATTTTAGTTACTAACACATACTTAGACTTAGGTACTTTTTCACTAACACATGTTTAGAGTTAGGTATTGCTATCAAAGAGTCGGACTACTTGTTATACTTTGTTTCTGAATATAAATTTCGATTTCTCAATGTTAATTGGTTTTTTTTTGTCAATATTACATAATTTACTATTCTGAATTTCATTTTGTATTTTCTTAATAATAATTTTAATTTCATCATTTTCTAAATATCAACTTGCTTTTCCCACGCCCACTTTTTTTCGATTTATCTAAAATTGGAAAACGGCTGCACCGATATAGCCAATTTTTTTACAGAAGGAAAAATTTTCCACGCCCACTTATCAAATATATCTGCAAATATGTTACCAAATGCAGTTACATGGCTGAGTTAGTGCGCAGAATTCCAACGATGAATTGACTCAATTTCAAATGGTCCGCTATGTTAGCAGTAACGAGGCAATTCGGCGCATTTTTTCATTTGCCATTCGTGAAAGACATCCAACTGTTGTTCATTTAGCCGTACATCTGGAAAATGGTCAAAGAGTGTACTTTACTGAGGGGAATATATTACAACGAGTTGATCGACCGTCATCTACAACATTGAACAGATATGCCCGATCGCTTGGAATCAATAGTTAAAGAAATTTTACCGGCAAAAACAAGGAAATCCAGTTCCAGGTTTCCCCCATTTCCTTTTCACCGATGCATTAGGTCTCATTTAAACAGTCCATCCATTGCTATCAGTCATCATTTCATGATTTGCGAACTATATAAGGTGAATTGTGTGACACGTATAGAGAAGCGTGTCAACGCTTGCGTTTGTTAGAGAATGACACTCATTGGGAATACAACCTCGAATATGCTGTGCTTTCGTCAAATGCGCATCAATTACGATTTTTTTTTTTTTTTGATAATTACCTCAACATGCTTCTTATCCAAACCGTCTAATTTGTGGAGCAAATACAAAGATGCCAAATTTTGCACCAGATGCGTATTAGAACATCAAATTCAAATTTGAAACTGAGCGAGGAAATTTACAAAGAGGTTTTGATATTAATTGAGAATATAGGCTTGATGATGTCGAACAAGGTATTATCTGAGTTAGGCATGACAGATCCCAATCGTCCGATTAATCAAGAGCTGCGTAGTGAAAAACAATATGATTGCAATGCCTTAAGCGAATCAATTCGAACAAACGTTCCACTGTTGATTAGGCATCAAAAATATGAGTACGACTCTCTTGTGAAAGATTAAACTGGAGGGATTTTTTTGGACGCTCCCGGTGGAACTGGTTAAACACATCAAGAAACTCAAATTGACGTGTCGAGCTGCAGAACGATCAATCTGACGAAGTATTTTCTAAACAATTGCTGGACATTGGCAACGGAAAAATCCCGGCTGACATTTCGACCTGCTGACATTTCGAATTGCACTAAATTACAATTGGTTTAGCGAACGGTGATGCGAAAAACATTGATGTCGACGAATTGAATTTTAAAATTCAAAATGAAATTGCTGTCGAATTGATGACATATAAATCGGTGGATGTGTAACTTCCAAAGATAATGTCGTCAACTACCGAGTTTTTAAACTCGCTGGAACTACCCGGATTACCACCTCACAATCTCCAACTGAAAGTCAGAGATGTTACGAAATATAAACCAACCACGTCTTTGTAATGGCACCGGGCTAAATCGAACATAAAAATTGTCTTTAATTTGGACAGTACAACGTCTGTCGGGTAAGCTAGTTGAAAAATAAATTAGAACACAGTGTTTCGTCAAGACTTTGAACGACATTCATACTTTCAGTGGATTTATGGACTCATCCTATCGAAGTAGCACAATTCATTGGACTTGATCTACATGCACGACCCCCAGGTTAGACATTGTAAAATTGTTTATGCTACTACAACAACAACATAGCTAGGATTGACATTTTATTAAACAGTTTTTTCCGGTTGGACTGATTTTGCCCATTTTTAATACCACACATTTCTGATAAACAGAGAATATTTGTGGAAATTTGATTGCCCTAGGTCCTTCTGTCTAGCCCCTTTAATGCAAACAAAAGGCAGTTATATCGTCTTAGAATTTTGTGGCTCAACGACCAATATTTTGATTTATTACAAATGGAATGATAAATTTAATATACTCCCCTTGGAGCTGGATATAAAAAATTATAAAATATTCTAGTCAACGGCTAACGCTAGAATTATAATAAAGAAAAATTTGAAACACATTAAGTTTCCAATTTTATATTTTAGTAGCTATGTTCTTGAAAAGATATTAATAAAATCATACTGATTTAAGTCGGCACTAAGCCGCATTACATTTACGAAGGTTGGTCAAAACGTCCGTGAATTTTTGGATAATAAATTATTTTATTTTTCATTAAGTCTCCTTTAAGCTCTATGCACTTTATCCAACGTTTTTCCAATTTGTTTATCCCTTCCAAAAAATAAGATTTGTCAAGGTCATCAAAATAGGTATTCTTTTGTGAGATGATTTCATCGTTGGAGTCAAATCTATTTCCGCCGAGTAATTTCTTCAGGTTTGGATACAAGAATTTAGCCTGAGTGACTATTTCTTGTGGCCAAACCTGAATAAATATCTTTACGGAAAGAGAATTGACTCCAACGGATAATAGGTCGGAAGAGGTAGCATTTCGTGCAGAGTTCCCATGTTAAAAGATTCTTAAAAACTATATAACATTAATTTTTTTAATAAAAAATAAATAAAAATTAAATTTTCTCGAAACAATAATTTTCTACTTAGGCTGTTACAGATTTAATTAGTGCACAGGTTTTCGGTTGCCCTGATAATAAATTAATAAATGAAGAACTGGTTTTATGAAAGTTTAGGTAAAAGCTTTTTAAATTAAGAATTTTACCGGCCGGCATGTAAATAAAATGGTTCATAAACGAGTATTATTGTTGTTGTTTACATCTAATTGTTAACAAATATTTAAAAAAAAAATTCAAAAACAACAAATATTGTTAATGAGAATACGAATATGAATGTCATCAATGACAACATCATCATCATTGATAATGTAAACAAGAGGAGACACTTCTATGCGCTCATCGGCACTCACACACAACTACATTTAGTTTTGTGTTTTTTTTTTTCTTTTTGTGATTCTCAGATAATTAACTACAACAATAAATAATGTTCAAAATCAAATAACATTTAGAATACAGAGAATTAAAAGACTGATTTATATTATTGTATATAAGGAGTGAGATCGTAAAATGCTTAACTCACGTTTTTCATTAAAACTTTTAACCCAAGTATTATTTTATTATTTTTTGATAAGTTACCTTTGTAAAACATGTCAGTTATTATGTTTAATGTCAATTATATTAATTTCTTGTTAATCTGATTAAAATGAGTGACCAGAAAATAGTGCGTACTAAAATTATTACATATTCTCAACAAACCCTAACTTGGTCCTACAAAAAGTTGGCCAAGCATTCAAAGGTCTGCCGTCAAACTGTTTCCAATGTTATTAAACAGTACCGGGAGAACTTGTCCGTTGATAGAAAACCTGGTTCAGGTAGAAGGAATGATACATAATGTTTCTAAAGCCAAAAAAAAAAAAACATTTTCAAAAGACCTCCCAACACATCCGGTAGGAAAGCAGCCCGGTTAGCTCAGTGCTCGGACTATTTGGTACGAAAAGTTAAAGCTAATGCAGGTTTAAAAACATACAAGGCTCAAAAAGTTCCTGACAGGAACGCTGCTAAAAATTTGGAGGCCAAACACAGAGCACGGAAATTGAAGTCAAGTTTTATAAAAAATATTCTTGCTGCATAACGGATGACGAAACGTATGTTCTGGTAGATTTTTCTCAACTTCCTGGTTAAAAATTGTATATTGCTGATGGTCGAGGGAATGTTGAAGAAAAGTTTAGAACCCAAAAGCAGACAAAATTTACCAAAAAAGTTCTTGGTTTGGCAAGCAATATGCAGTTGTGGCAAAAGAAGCCAATCTTTTGTTACAACGGGCTCTATAAATACATCAAGGAATGATTACAAAAAAGGCTACTTCCATTCATAAGACTTCATAATGTGTCCACTTACTTTTGGTCTGACTTTGCATTCTGTCACCTTGCTAAACAAGCCCTTGAGTGGTACACGGTCAATAATGTGGTATATGTACCGAGAGAGGCAAATCCTCCAATGTGACTGGAGCTAAGGCCAGTGAAGAGATATTGGGCTCTTGTTAAAAGAGAATTGAAGAGCACAAAAAAGGTGTCCAAAAGTGTGGTAGATTTTAAACGGAGATGGACTACCGGTTTCATGCAAAGTGACAGAAAGCACTATAAAAACGTTAATGGTAGAGTTTCCGAAAAAGGTTCAAAATTTCATTACTAGTGATTAAAATTATAAAATTTTTTAAATTTTTTGTAAATTGTAATATTTTCAATCAAATAAAAAAAAAATTAAAAATTTAAGTTTGGTGGTTTCGTTTTTATTAACATATATGTATGTTAAGAATTTTTCGATGTCACTCCTTATAATTAATATTTTTTTTATTTTTTAAATTATACTAAATGCAGGACATTGATATATGTAATGCTCTAGCATTTCGACCATGCTCTACAGATTGTAATGTTACCTAGCCAAATGAGCCTTTAGTTCAGTAAGTATGTCCAGTTTACACACTAACTAGTCTTCTGAATTTAGATATATTTAGGTTCAAAATCTAATTTTTTTGTTTCCCCACAGAATTTCCGTCGCTTTGCTGACTGCACAGGAAAAATAAATTCATAATTGGATTAAATTTTTTAATAAATTTTATTAATCGAACATGAAGAATCTTATACCGTAGTAATATGAGGAAAAACAAACAAATTTGAGAATTTGACTAAAACTATTTTTAAAAATTTATTTCTCATGACACACCGCAAACTGTTTTAGCATGCTTTAGTACCTACATTAGGGTGGATCAATTTTTTTTTTCACGAAAAATCGTATAGCAGAAACGCATTCTACGGAAAATTCTATGAAATTTTCCTCAAGAAACCATACGTCTAAAATCAAATCCTAAACATTTAGAACACTTACAGTTTTTTGTAGATAATTTCTTTTACATTAAATTACTGTTACATTCAACATTGTAAATTTTTTGTTGTATCCTCAAGCTTTCAATTGTATATCTTTTTCTCTTCATGTTTTCTTTGTCCAATATTTTGACACTTTCAAAATCAGCTGAGAGTCCTGTTTCTAAAATATGCTGTGCAAGTGCTGTTGTCTCTTTTCCCCTCATTATGTCCATTTTATGTTCTCCCATTCTTGTCTCTAAGCTTCTATAGATTTATTTTAGAAAACATAGATTTAAGTTTTTAACAAATTAATATTTCGCAGACTGGTATTCATACATGGCGGCAGTTGTCCGAAAGCAAAATGTATAAATCTTATATATCATGGCAATTTACAGGTATTTTACGATTTATAAAGAAATTGTGTTTATGCAATATTATTGACAAGTTCACGAATATTTGTGGCATTCGCGAAAGACATACATTTTGTAAATAATCGTAATTACGGCAATTCTTTAAACGTTTGAGAAGGTCGTTTTATATTCCAGAAGATCAGATATCTACAAATGACTCTGATTTATGTTAATGAAAAAACTCTTGTAGTTTAGTGTGGAAGGGATATGCAATATGTGTACTTCCACTCGTAGACCATAAGGTCTATTGTGATTCCCTTCAAGTGTCTGATAAAAAGAAAAAGTATGCCTTTCCCGAAAAAGATAGAAAAAGGAGAAACAAAAAGAAAAATTCAAATCTGCATAAAGATGAAAAAGAGGTTACGATTTTAATTTACTGTAGAATATCCTTTAAATAGCCAGCCTATTCCCTTGATAAAACCTACTATGTTACTCAAGTTCATCTAGAAATCAGTTACCTAGCCATTTAAATCTATGACTCTGTAGTCTAGGGCAGTTGTACATAATATGCTCTACTGTCTCCAACTCCTCTACATCACCACATATCCTACAAAAATCCTGTGTGCTATTATCCCATTTACCAATGAAGATCCGAATTGAGCAGTGACCTGTTACCACTCCTACTAGAATTATTAGGATTTTCAAGTATCCAAAAGGCCTTGGACACTTGAAAATCCGATCTACTTTCCAGTGGTGGAGCCACTGAACCAACTCTCTTCTCTCCTGCAGTCTTTCACTAAGCTAGAATATATTAAATGATATTTCAAAGCCTTAAGTGCAGCCTGACTGTCCACATAAATAGTCACTACATACACATCTGTGACGAGTGCTTTTATCAACTCTGTGACAATCCAGATAGCGAAGATCTCTACTGGAGGACGCTGCACTCACCATACAGTCTATATGACTGTTTAATATCACTGTCGACCAAATATAAACCCCGGCCCATGTACCAGATTACATCTTGGATCCATCAGTAAAAACTGCATCCCCATCAAACAGTTGATCGGATCCAACCCATTCATCCCTACTGTGGAACTCTACTGGGATTGATACATCGAAGTTAAAGGTCGCGACCCTATCATTTCATTAACGAGGACTCAAATAACCTAATTAAGTTACTTGCGCCACACTCTCAACATAATTCTCAATAGGTATTAGGTTTTAGATTATATCCAAGGTCGCCTGTGGGGTGCTGCCAATGGCATCTGTTATACCCAGACATGTACACCTTTGAGCTTTGCTGAGTATAATCCTATAAATACGCTTCCTCATTGCCTCCCACCATACTGAACATCCATAAATAATAATAGGTCTAACATCAGATGTATAGCTCCAATTTACCATACTTAGTCACAAACCCCAATTCTTGCTAATGGAGTTCGTGCATGTTAGTAGGCATTAAGGCCCTTCTTTAATCTCTTCTGAGCATTTATTTCCCATGATAATTTGCTATCAAAATACTTGGCCCCCTCTGATAAAATCAGCTTAACGATCCCACTTTAAAACTCCGTTCTTCAATAATATTTCATTTCAAGAACTAGCCAAGCGCTTTCCAAATATATACGAATCTTTGAAATCGGATGGGAAACAAAAAATGGCATGTGTTTAAAAATTTTACATGTCGAAGGTACCCTCATTTGAGCGTCTATAGCGCCGCCCCTGGAGTATTTGTATTTTAATAACTTAAATTCGAAAACTCCTTGGCTACGCCCATGTCAAATTTTATGCCGATACGACCAGCCGTTTAGAAATGCCAGATTTATTTCCAAAAAATTTTGATTCTGTCCCACTGTGCCCTGTATTTTCTGGTAAAGAGCGATTCTGTCTTAGATGAGCTTACACCCAACCCGTTAGTTCTTGCCCAGAACGAGAGATCACAAAGCGATTCGTGCATTATGTCACTGATACTGGAGAGAAACTTTCCTTTAATCAGAATCAACACGTCATCCGCATAGGCGACTATCTTCCTACCTTTAGACTCAAAGATTTTGAGAATAGAGTTTACCGCCAGTAACCACAGAAGAGGAGAAAGTACTCCACCTAGCCGTGTGCCTCTGGTAACTTGTATTCTAATCTTATCCTCCCCTAGGGATGAGTTGATAATCCTGCTATTCAGCATTGAAACTATTCAACTCATCAGGAAGTCGTTAACCCTAAGTTCCCCTAACGAAATCTTAACCTCAAACTAGGCAGATATCTCCTACTGAGACAACTCATAAAGATATCCTCAAAAAAAAATAGTGCCACCTCCGGGATGTTACATAGCATAGCCGGAAATTCAGTGTCCAAACCCGGCGATTTATAAGGATAAGAAGTATTAACCGGCCAAACTAGTTTCTTCCTAGTAATTATTTCCTCTATTTGTCTATAGTTATGACTAATACACTCAAGCACAATGTCATCCTGGTCATCATCCCTAATTTCCGTCCCTACACAATCAGAAAAGTGTGTTTCCATAAGCAAAGAGAGTGTCTACGAGCTGGATTCCTCCCGGAATGGATTGAATATAACCTATGACTTTAGGGTATTTGTATAAAATTCGGCGAATCTGGACAACACATTGGCGCTACCAACCCTTATACTAATTGAAGCACACCTTATAGTTGTTCCAAATATTTTGCAATTTCCTAACCATCGACTATTGAACGCGAAGTTCCCTGGTCCGCCATATGGGCTGCTCTCCCTGAGTAAACGAGTGAAGTTATTCACAATATTTTCCAATTCAAACTCTTATAAGTTTCAAAGTATTTTTTACATATTTAACATTTAAATAACCATAACTTTAAGAGTTGAAATATTACTAACCTAAGATTTCGGATACACAGGTTTTTTCTAAGGTCTATGTGTGTCACTTATTTCTTTCATTTCAAAGCCAAAAGAAATAAAAGCCATCTGAATTCAGTATCAACGATTGTCCAAAATGTTTTTTTTTTACCCTCATATACTTCTTTCAATGGGTGTATTGTTGTAGCTCTTTGTGATAACACATCACATCAAAATATGAGGATATTGTGAAAGTGTGAATAGGAATGTGGCTGAGGTGGAAAGGGTGAACAAAATGAATTCATTCTTTGGGGAAAACTGTTGATAACTTGTCAAGCATATTGCATTGGACCAAGTTAGTGATGAATATTTGTTGCTGTTAGTATGGTTGTGTTGTTGTGATTTAGAACAAGAAAATAAATGGTATGAGTAAATACATTTGAATCTAATATAATGAAATTGTCTATTTGTGACTCGAAATATATATTTTTTCAATACCACGTTTCTCGAACAGTGTCTGTCTAGTTGAATTGTTTCATTTTTTAAGTATGTATTTCTGTTTCTGTTTCTATTTATGTTGTATGTGTGCTTGTGGGTGTGACGTCATTATTATTTTGTATCAATTTATTTCAGGTTTTCTGTTGTTGTTTTTGTTGTTGTTATTGTCGTTGTTGTATTTGTTTTGTGAGTGTTCAATTTGTTTTTGTTTTTGTTTCAGTTTCTGTTTTTATTTTTTCTTCGTATTTTTTGTCTGAGCTCATCTACAGCACTCACTCAGAAAAATCGGTGTAAAAAATAACAAACATTTTGTTTTTAGTTTCTAATTGAACACGAAACGTGAAAGTTTAAAAATCGACTACCAAAATTTACTAACTAACGGTTTTAGTGAACAAAAAAAAAAAATATATAATTAAAAATAAAGTAATAAATACACATTAGTAAATAATTTAATTTTCCAATACCTAAAAATATTAAAAATAAATTTAAAAAATTATTGGAAATAATTTTTATAAAATTCTAAAATTTCAACCAACGACAACAAAAACAATTAGTGAATATGGGTTGTGCCACCACTACTGTTAAAATTGCTTCCATTATTTTCAATATTTTATTGGCGGTGAGTTTAATTTTTTTTTTTTTCTTTTTTAAAGACAAAAATTTGAAAAATTTTTAATTTCTTATTTTTTATTCACAAAATGTGTTTCCGTCTTTAATGTGATATTAGTCATATTTAAATAATTTGTTGTTATTTTTATTTTAAAATTTATAGTTTTTTTCTGTATTTTATGTGACATTGAGCATGATGTCATTTGACATCAGTTGAAAATCATTAACAAGAAACTTATTTCAAGTGCAAAGAAATACGACATTTACATATGTATGTATGTTCGAATGGAAATTACTTTACGATCTAAATAATTAGAAATATGTACATAATTCTCATCAGGTCAACAGGTGAAACATTTCTGACATTAAAATTGCTATATTTATTTGTTTGCCATTTTAAGATTGGAATTGTAATAACAAAAATATACTAAATTATTCGAATGTGTCACTAAGTTTTGAATACATACAGTACTACAGAGATTCTTAATTTATATTTTATTCTGCTAGTGATTTGAAGTATATTTTAGCTTATATATAAATTACATTTGTAGTTAATTGTACATTACAAGTTTACCCCGAATTTAAGTTTAATTACAATGTCTACATTTACAGCCAGTTTGATGATAAGACATATGACGCATACTGCACAGTGGATGAATTTCAAAAAAATGGAAATAAATCTGTAATTTGTAAATGGTTTGAATAAAACTTATGCTCAGCTATAGAAGAGGTATGGTTAAGTACTAGTTTGTGTCATTTGGTATCGATTATATGTGAAATGTTATATGTTCTTGATCTGATTTGAAAGATTGTTCTCTATATATAGGTTTTGTTAAAATCGGACTATCCATTTAGAAATTAAAGATATATTTCCAATGTGTGCTGTATGTCTATATTGAATGATTAATCAGATTTTAATTGTGACACAAGGTTACCAAAATCATTATTCACTGTCACCGAAAACCATTCAAATAGTCACTCAGTGTCTTTCAATCAATTCGCAGAAATGCACACACACTTTATAATGTACAAACTCAAATGTACACGACAATTAATATTAACTCTAACAGCGCCAATGATGAATTGACTCACGACTGCTACCTCTGCCACTATTTATACACACGCCATCTTTCGTGAATCTTCCACAATTATCTTAACGGACAAACTAGTACATTCGAATTATAGACCTTTCGATGTTAATGTTAGTAGCTTAAACAATTGATGTGGCCATACTTACAAACAATGCTAATAACCGCATGCTACTGATGGACGTGTTTATAAACAGGGTGAATGCTGCAGGCAGTCGTTACAGACTGTTACATTCTAATCGCTATTGCAAATTCGTAACAATATGTATATTACAATGTCAAAACAAAAGGAATTTGTTTTTCATTCATACATAAAATTGTAAAACCTGGTAAAAATATTAATTTGTTTCCAATTTATAATGGGAAAACTCCCAAAATATCGTTCATATATTAATTTTTGTTTAGTTGTTATTGCTTTTTCATATTTTGCATCAAAATGTGAAATGTTGTTGAGTTTTTATACCGACCATCAAAAAAGATGAGAGTATATTGATTTTGTCATTCCGTTTGTAACACATAGAAATATTCATCGCAGACCCACAAAAGTATATATATATTATGGGCCAATTGAAATTCTAAGACGATCTAACAATGTCCATCCGTCTGTCTGTTGAAATCACGATAGCACGCAAACGAAAGGATATAGCTGTGTGAAATTGTCCACAAATGAACTTAAATCTTTTTACCAACTTTTGTGAGTATCGGTTCATAATTGACCCTATCCATATAACTAATATATCAGAAAAATATTTTATTGTCACAAGATTTGGCAAAGCTCATACTTGTTTGTTAATGTTTTTTTTTAATTTTTCTTGAAATTTATTTATTTTTTTGTAAAAGGTTATTTGTTAATTCATGTTAAAAATGCCGAAAAGAAAATAATTAAATATTTTCAAGAGACAACTTATTTGAAACCTTTAATATTTGTATGGGATTCAGGTGCAGGAGAGAGAAATATCAATGGGAAAAATAACTCTCTTTTCACACATACGGGTGATACAATAACAAAATTCTCATGAATTAGGTTTTTGACAACAGACTTAGGTTTTTGGCTCTCAGTTACCTATCTAGTTGTCTTCTATGTTCTGGTGGGTTATTGTGTAATTCTATTCGAAAGAAAACATTTTCCAATTTCCATGTACAAAGCATACAAATTCGAATGATTTTATTTTGGAATCGAATTACACAGTAAGCCCCCTGGTCCGGGCTTTGAGAAGGTAACGACAAATGATTGGTATTGTACAAAAGTCAGATTTTGGCGTCCAATACTGTATGGTTCGGGTCATTATCATGTTGAAAATAAAATATATTTCTCTGTAGAAATAGATTTTATGGAGTTACGATTTTATCTCAGAATCGTAAAATATTCATGGTGGTCCATAATATCATCAATTAATACCAGATTACTAATTCCATCGGGAGATATGCCTACCCTTACCATAATTTGTTTTATATTTTTACGTTTTTACCTTTTAAAAACGTGGTTTATTTCCTTTAAATAAACCGGATACTTTTGATTGCAAATAAAAGCAGTTTTAGTAGTTTAAAATTTGTAACAACTCTTTATTTATTTAGAATGTACAACAACAACAGAATAAAATAGTCACTCAGTGTTTTTATACACGTCTATCAATTCGCAGAAATAAACACACACACACTCTCTATAATGTACAAGTATACACGTATAAGATAGTTGATGTTAACTCTAACAGCGCCTATGATCAACTCCACTCACGACTGCCAGCTCTGCCACTATTTATACACGCGCCATCTATCGGGAATCTTCTACAATGCTGTTAACGGACATACTAGAACATTCGAATTCTAGAGCTTTCGATGTTAATGTTAGCAGTTTAAACATTTAGTGTTGCCACACTTATAAACAATGCTAATAACTATCAACATTGTTGATAAATAGAAGCTTCTACTAATGGACGCGATTATAAACATGATGAATGTTGCAGGCAGTCGTTACGGACCGTTAAATTCAAATCGCTATTGCACATTCGTAACAATATTTATTATATTTAAGGCATCATTTGGCTTCCTCCAAAACATTCGTCGCCAATTTGAACCAAAAATGTTGTATTTGCTTTCGTCAATATGAGTCTTTCTGCTTGCCATACGACCGTTGATATTGTTGGCTCTACATTGATACATATTGTTCTTCTTAGTTGGTCGTTGATCTCTGGAGCAGATAAATGTGTGCTTAAACGGTTTTCCTTGAGTATTAGTCGCTCCTCTCTTGCCTTCAAGGAGTTTGGGCGGCCACTCAGTGATAAATTGCTTCCACATACTACATGCAGAGAAAAACCACAGTTCAACATGGTTACGACAACTATACTATGTTCATTGTAACAATATATTGTTGTCGTACACAAATAATTGTTATTTTAATTTAAAAATATTTTAGTTACTGTAAACATATTTATTTTCAACGCAATTATAAATTTGAGTACGGTTTATCGAAACATAATTATTTTTATGTACAGCCAATACCTGTACTCATAATATGTTTAAGATGTAAACAAAATATATTTACTTTTAGTATTAGTATTTTGTTTTCACCATTTGTGAGTGTTGGTGTTTATCTAAGCTATGATGTTTTTACAAGAATAGATTAAGTGTCTGTAATTCTCATTCGCTCTATAGTTTTATTTGTATAATATATTTAACTTTCCAAAAGCGAATAACAATAAATTTCAGTGAATTTATCAATAATTTTTTCATTGGTTAAAAATAAAATAAAATTCTTAATTCAGAAAAATAAATTTGTGTAATAATATGATATCTTTTGATCATAATATGATTACTTCGGAACATATTATGATCATGTATGACAATGATATTATGACTATATTTGATCATAATATGATATTTTATAATGATCATAATATGATTGGACATCAATCATAAATCTTATCATAATATATTGCTCTTAGAATATAAAATATTTTTTCTCTCGAACATTTTAAATTATTTTCTTTTGTCATTTTTAACTCAAATATCTTTAAAACTACTCACAATATGGCCAATTATTATTACTAATAACAATTAGAAAATACATAACACGTATTTTTCTAACAAAAAAAAAATTAAATTCTTAGAAAAACTAAAAAAATACCAACAAACCCAAAAACTTAACTGGAATTTATATTTTATTGTAAAGTTTTAACCATTTTACTTCCTTTAAATAAACCGGATACTTTGATTGCAAATAAAAGCAGTTTTAGTAGTTTAAAATTGTAACAACTCTCTATTTATATAAAATGTATAACAATAACAGTTCAAATACTCACTCAGTGTTTTTATACACGTTTATCAATTCTCAGCAATACACACACTTTATAATGTACAAGTATGCACTGGCAATGCAGTTTATGTCTTTACTTTACGATGCTTCAAATTAGAGTCTAATTATTAGACTCACTCTTGTATACTGCAATACCATCTAGAAAGATCTATTTCTACAATGATCTTAAAACTAGAATATTCGAATTCTAGAGCTTTCGATGTTAGTCATTAATCATTTAGTGTTACCATACTTACAAACAATGCTCAACTCAAAGCTTTTATTCAATGTTGTATGTTCTACAGCAGTCTTAATAATAATCACAGATTTGTTAAAGTTTGATAAGCACTGCTGTTGAGAGGTTTTAAACCAGCCATTAAAACAGTTATATTAAATTCAAGTACAATTTCGTAACAATATTAAAACGGTTTTGGGGGAAATTTCCTTTCCAATCCCTAGAACCGCGCCTGTTCTATTATCAATTACAAAAAAGAAAATATTAATTATACCTGCGTTTTTTAATCTCATGTATGAATAAAAAACAAATTTGTCCAAAAAACTGACTTATCAAACTAGTTTTGTGATGAGTTTTTATAAAAACTATAGTTACTGATTCTTATACATACATCAATTCATTTTTAAACCCATGTCAACACTCATACAATCGAATCATTAAATTATAAATATGTTAATTTTCTTCAATTTCAACAAGATCATAATTTACAAATAAATATTAGATATATTAACACTTAAACATTGATAAGTAAATTAAAGTCCATATGGTTTTGAATGTGCCCGTCTATATCACTTGTATCTCTGATTTAATAAACAGCATGATGCAGCATGGTTAAATTTCATTAAGAACAAATATTTTAATTCGCACAACTATTAAAGCAAAAGTAGGCATTTTTTGATAGACGTTTTTTTTTTTAATTTCAAGTAAATTTTTAGCATTCCAATTGTTATTGTTATACTTCATACCAACAAGTTGTTTTTATTTATTCATAAAGAAATTTAAATTTATCAAAGGTTTTGTAAACAAATTTTGTTTTATGAATATTTAATGAATCCATGATTTTATTAGGAATAAAGGCATACATTAATACATGTGTAGGTATTTGTAGAATAAAAATTCGAGTTATTGTGCAGATATGAAGATGTCTTAAATATGTATCTGATAAAAAGTTCATGAGTTGGGCTCATTATAAGAACACAGGTTCTGTGCTTTGGCCATTGTCAAATCGTAAAAGTAATTTTAACATTTTCTCTATGTTACTTTATTTTAACAAAGGTTGATAAACCAGTTATGATAACTAGAGATTGTGAAAATGGGTGTTAATGTAATTTTAAGGCCCCTAATATTAATAGCTAAATGACTGGGTCTGCATGAGAACTTCACCTTTTAATTTTATATATTAATGATTTGTTGTAATTTACAAGTTTTTGTAAAAAAGTTGTAAAAATTAATTAAAAACAGACGTAAATCTTTTAATTGAGTTTTCAAATCTAATACATACTTGACATCAAGTTATATAAGAACAGTTGAATTTGAAATAACAAGAATTCACATAACCTAATTAATAAATTGAACAAAATACTGCAAAACTAATGGATATGACCCAAATCACGGTTGGCGTTCTTGGTTTTTTGTTATCCTGGAATTTATTTAGAAGCAGAAATTGTAGAGTCTCGATACGACGACCTTAATGCTAAAATATTGACATAATCTCAACTATGTATTAATCATTCTATGCAGTATTTACCACATAATACTTTATCATGTCATATTCTTCATACCTACTTAACAGTAACACGTTAAGGCAATGAATATCAAAATAAAAAGCAAATGAAGCATCATTTTAACAAAAGCATGACACACACAACACTAAGAAAAATTAACAGATGACATAAATGACATGGAAAATTATTTCAAGTCATTTATGTCATGTATGATGCATTTGTTGTGATGATTTCAATTTATTTGTATACATAAATATGATTTGGTTTCATTGATTTTCAATTCATAACATTTATAAATTGTATGCAAATGTTTCTTAATGAATTTACTCGGTATTTAAGAATTAAATTTAAGAAATTAAAGACATTTCTTGGCCGTTTTTATAAAATACAGAATAAATTCGTTAGAAATGAAGAATGTAGAAGCAAATTTTTTTTTCGTGAACTTGTCTAATAATGCCATCTAATAGCATTTAATGAATGCCTGTGGTTAGTCAATATCAAAATAATAAATCCGTTTCTAACCAATATAAATCAATGTTTAAAAACTACTACACATTGAAGCAAAGATAGCGCTGCCTATGGACATAGTAGCTTTTGCTTTGCTCTCAGTGTGGGATAGTCAGTTCTATCAACAATATTAAAATATTTTCCAAAAATTTCATACTTTTTGCTTTCGAATTTAAACTTTTTGCAAATTATTTATTATTTTTTCGAAAAAATGGTTTGATTTAAATTTCAAATTCATGCAAAGTGAAATATTTTTAAATATTTGTTCAAAAGTTATATTAATATTTGGTTTTTATATTTAATTAATAATATAATAAAATGTCTTTAATTTAAACAATTTTTCTTTTAAATTAATGTTAAAGTTTATGAAACTGTTTCAGACGTAACAATGACAGCAAACACAGCAATGTCTAATGATCTTATCATATTTGCCCGAAAACCTCTAAATGAATTTGGTTCAAACTTGTTATGGAGAATGCCAGCCTTATGGTGAATTGTGTTCTGCGCAAAACGAATGGGAGGTCTGGATTAATAGGAGCCAGTTCAATCCCCGGGATAAATTCGGGACTTCCTTCGACAGTGCCTGTCAGGATATTTGCACATATGAGGTTTTTCGAAAGTTTGCTCACCTGCAATCTTGTGCCATTACAGAGTCCTCTCCTCGTATTTAAATTCCACAAAAGCATTACAATACCTTAAGGTTTAATTTATGAGATGGCATACCAGATGGTGAAAAGCTGTTCAAAAACTCAACCGGATAGTTTTCTCTTTCGGCTATGCTATCACATTCTACTCACCTCCTCGTTTATTTGACAAACGTCATAATTTCCAATCTCTGTAGTGGTAAAACATATAAATGGTTGTCAGAAACATATACATGTTTAGTGTTTATATGGTTAACCATATTATTGTTACCACAATCATATATATAGTTACTGTGACTATAATATTGTTAAAAATGTTGAAATGGTTACAGTAAACATGCACAACTATATTTTTTTTCTGCGTATAGGTACGCCCTCCTTTCAAAAGATTTGCCGCTATTCCTGTCGATGCTAAATGCAATACTACGTCACCCTTTCCCCTAATCACGCTTAGGAAGGTTTTGTATAGGTAGGTCTTTCCACTGAAATGCTCTTGTCTGTTCAATATTCAAACACGATTCGAGTTTGCTCAGTTGACAAATGTGTTTAAGTTATGAAATATTTTCTTTGAGTTTTTTATTCAAAATGTTTAGATTAGTGCAACTTACTAAAACCACGTACTATTGAAATCAGTTCAAATAGTCACCCTTAACATGTGGTACTAATAATACTTTTTATGTGTCATTACTGGGAACTTAAAAGTTATATAACTGAAGAGTAAGACTACCCACATGACCAATACTACTGCATATCCGTTACTCCATTCATCGGTCTTCATAAAAATCTAGAAAATATAAAAATTGCCTACAAAAAATAAGTATTTATATAGGGAGGTTTATGGTGAAAATCAATAGCCCCGCGTGCCACCCATAGGCCAAAAATCAAAAATCTGTCTTCGCTACTATCTTCCGCAGAGAAAGTACTTTAAGTATGCCAAATTTCAGCTACCTATGTCATCAGATGGCTTCAGAAAGTTGTGGAAAGAGAATAGGACATACATACAAACATCCGGACATACTAAGAAATTATATATATAGACATCTTATATTTTCCATTAATGGCTTCAAATTGCATAACTCGCAGTAAAATGCAGCGACAAAAAATATATAACAAAACAGCAATATTCAGCTAAATTCCTGTATATTGTTTATTTTGAATACATATTGTTACGTTTTTACCTTTTAAAAACGGGGTTTATTTCCTTTAAATAAACCGGATACCTTTGATTGCAAATAAAAGCAGTTTTAGTAGTTTAAAATAGTAACAACTCTTTATTTATTTAGAATGTACAACAACAACTGAATTAAATAGTCACTCGGTGTCTTTATACACGTATACCAATTCGCCGAAATACACACACACACTCTACAATGTACCAGTATACACGTACAAGACAGTTGATGTTAACTCTAATAGCGACAATGATCAATTCCACTCACGACTGCCAGCTCTGCCACTATTTATACTAGTACATTCGAATTCTAGAGCTTTCGATGTTAATGTTAGTAGCTTAAACATGCAGTGTTGCCATACTTACAAACAATGCTAATAACCGCATGCTATCAACATTGTTGATAAGTAGAAACTTCTAGTGATGGACGTGTTTATAAACATGATTAATGTTGCAGGCAGTCGTTACAGACCGTTAAATTCAAATCGCTTTTGCAAATTCGTAACAATATGTAAATTTGTCTAGTGGAAAATATTAATTTATAAACCAAACTTATTTGCTATAACAAAAAAATCGTTCTTTAACCATATTAACCATATTGTTTTTTTTTAAACTTATATAGTTTTTGTAACACAAATGTATAATTCATTATGTTTAATAATATTGTATTAAATAATCCAAAACAAATTAATTTGATTCGCTTTCACTCTTCAGTTTACAAATTGTTTTTATTTGGCAAACTTTGATGAATACTTAAGTTTACACATTAACAAGAAATTGTTTAACTATTTAATTTGTGTACATAAATCCGGAGATTTTAGTTTTCTTACTAACAGAAATACTTATGAGTCATTGAAGCGTATTTGCATGAGCGGCTAAAAATCTTTGATCAAATTTTTATTATTTAAAAAGTCCATTAATTAAACGTGCGCTTATATCGTCTAAACTAAATGTTTATTTGATAGTATCTTGACTTTTGTAGGATTTAACAATGTCAATAAGGAAATAACCTATTTATTTGTGATTTATTCTACGTAAGCTGATGTTCAATTAAATCAAAATGTGTTTCATATGAAAAATGCTTATTTCGCCAAATAATTGATAAATCTGAAAGTACCCTAAGTGTGTAATTCCAACAAGGCCAATAAAACGTGCATTTAAAAATATTAATATTTGTTTTTACTTTAAAATCATTTAAATTTCACACACATTCCCATAATAATTCGTTTTTAATAGTAAATGATTAATAAATTTGATTTTATGGGATATAACCATATTTTTGGCAATATTGTTTTATTAAAAAATGTTTCTTATTATTTTTAATTATTTTCTTCTTAAAACATAAATAATTAATTTTTTCCGTTTTTATTTACGTTCGATTCTAATAAAATTACGAAAAAAAGTTATTAAAAATTAATTTTATAATTTTTATATTTTTAAGTGAATTTCAAAATGTTTTAACTCTGATAAATGTACTGAAGCATTAGAGTGATAAGATATTATATTATCCCGGAAATAACAAATATTTAATATATTGTATCTGTAATACAGTAATCTAGTATTACTGAATGCTACTAAGAAATTGTGTCTCTAAAAAAAATACCATCGTAATGAACATATTCTTTAATAAAACATATATAAATACCAAGGTTGGCTATCGTTATCGCTAAGCTACCGTTACTCCTTAAACATCATTTCAACTGGATTACTGTTACCGCAAAGCTACCGTACCGCCTAAAATACGGTTAACGATATAATCGTAAATACCGTTTTATTGTAATATAGAGAATTTAAAATGTAAACAGTCAGATCGCTATTACCCTTACCACGAAGTTGCCGTTACCGAAATAATCCAAATTAGCCTTGACATCACCTTTTAACCGTTTCGAATCTTTAGCCGACCTTGATAAATTCATATCGTCAACAAACTATAATTTTAATTATTTTTCAGGATAGACAAACAACTAAAAAATTATTAATGTGAATAGTGTGTTTATATTTGGTTTAACAATAGTGCTAGTTTTAATACTTTGTTTTGATACCATTGATCAGCAACAGTATAAAATTGATTTTGAATTATTAAATAGTTAGAACGATACGTATAAATGCACATTAACAATTCATTGTCAACATAATCACTGTACGAACAGCTACATGTAGAATTAATAAAGAAATAATTTGTTCATCCATTTATTGTAAATGATTAAATCAATGAAAAACAAATCAGAGTGTTAAATTTTTGTGAGTATTTACAAAATGTTTCTAATTAAAATTTGTGAATACATTTAAAGTTAAGTTCACAAGACCCATTCGGTCCAATGTGATTCCTTTCGAAAGAAATTAAAGAATGTTAAAATGGCAATATAGATAAATAGTAACAGATGAAGAACAATAAAGTTCATATATTCACTATATTGGCGATATTGGTTTTACCAATATCTCTCTCAACACCTAGTCCATTCCCGAACATTGCATCGCAAGTTCGTCTGCAACAGTTACAGTGCCTCAGTACAACATAACGTCGTATAGCCCTTTAAAAGTTTTTCATTATAATGAAACAAACAACGTTATAGTTCAAAGCTTTAGTGCCCCCTAATAGTCGATATAAATTGTCGTCTCTAGCTACTAGTGAATTTGACCGTAATCAATTCAAAAGTTTTCAAGATCGCCAAAAATGATGAACTCTGTTTTTATTGTGTAAGTATATGTCTAATAACCTAAGTGAAAATCCCTGCTAATTTTATATTCAGGCCTCCGACTTTCGGCATGTTAAATCTATCCATTTGCTTTCTTCGGGTTGACTCTTAGTCCCTTATTTTTTTCCAAGAAAAAAGTTCGCAAATCATGATTTTACGTTTCAATTACTTTTTATTTTTTAAACCCTTGTATTGAAAACTTTTCAGGATAACGTTGACCGCCAGTAGCAACAGAAGGGTGATAAAACTCCTCCATGTGGTGTTTATCTGGTAACTTTTAAACCTTCCTTACTTATGCTAGAATTTATATTTCATGAATAAGTTCATTTCTATCTAATTCACAAGGAAGTCCTGGTATCCAATTGTCTCCAATGAGACTCTAATTGCCTCAATCTTGATGTTATATTAAAGCCTCCTCCAATATCTAACCTAGCCTTTACACATGCAAGTAACAATTCGAAAAACACGACACATTCATACATTTGCACTAACACAATCATTCATGCGTGTGTAAATTTACACACGCATGAATGATTGTGTTAGTGCAAAAGTATGAATGTGTTGAGTTTTTCGAACTGTTACTTGCATGTGTAAACGCCAGGTAAGAATGCAGATTACTTATATTATATACGGCATAATACATGTTCTAGAATCCAGAAATTTTCAGTAGGTTATTATAATCTCAGCAGAAATTTTCAAACGTATTGTTTCTACTTAGTTAAATAAATCTAAGCTGCAAAGTAATGTTAACAAAACAATTCATTCTATGTAGACTCTGGCATACAAGTTTTTTTTTTAAGATTGTTTGACTTTATTATTTCATTAATCAATTGTACTTGTTGTGTCTAATCTATGATGTCATACTGTATACTGGACTTTTATTTAGGTCAAATAAAGGAAAGGATTCAAAAGCAGTTGAAGTAGTTGTTGAAAATGTAATAAAGTCTAGGCGCAGTTGTTTTTATTGTGTTATTTTGTTTTACATTATGTATAAAAAGTTTAATGAGTTGGTGACATTGACAATGTAATTAAAGTGCTTGTGCCTAAATAAAAGTTCAACAAAGCGAGAAAAAAAGTAATAAAAGGCACCAGACTGTGATGTATTTTATCAATAATCATCACCCCACTTAATTGTGTGCTTAAAACTTTAAAAATGAGGTAATTTAAAAGATTAGTAATGGTGTAGGAGATTGAACCTAGCCTGGAATTAATATTAAACAAACATATGGGGCATTTCATGTCAAGTGAACCAACTTTTGAAATCGATGTCTTCCGATTGGGATGAAATTTGCATCATGGTTAGTTCTATTGGATAGTAATTCAGATACAATTTTTCAACAAGATCGGTGGAGAACTTTCTGAGTTAGAGGGGGTAAAAATTTGACATTTTGGACAAGCAGGTGTTTTTTCTCATCCATGTAACTTATTACCTATTGCTCTTAGCAAAATGTGTCCCAAATAGTTTAGATAGCTATTTCTTCAATCTTTCGAAAAAAAAATTAAAAATAAAAAATAAAAAATTTTTTTTCCAAAATCAAAAACTTTTTTCACGTCTGAATTACTATCCAGTAGAACTAACCATGGTGCAAATTTCATCCAAATCGGAAGACATCGATTTCAAAAGTTGGTTCACTTGACATGAAATGCCCCATATGTAAAAGGTTCTTATGACAAAAGAACACGAATGTTAAATATTTGGGACATTTCGCATAGATTTAATATGTCACACAATTTATAGTACCCATTGAAATTAGATATTATCATTCCGTTTGAAATTTCTACGATATTAATTTTGCTACAATGTACTATACAGTGTATAGTATACACATATATTCTAGAAAGGGTTAGTTAACACCATTTAGACCAGTTACATTAACTTTGGACATTTTCCCTGAAGTTTCATTAAGATCCACTAATAAATAAATAACATTTCGCTCTATTTTAATCAAGGTTAGCTTACGTTATCCCTAAAATACCGAAATAACTGTAATTACCGTTACGGAAATACTCATAAATATCGTTACCTGAATGAACACTTCCATAATGGCGCACAGTGGTATGGGTTCATAAATTTTTTTGCAAAAAGTAGAAGGAGTACTCCTATGATAACAAAATTTGTTACACTTGGCTAGTTTTACATAGAAAAGCTAAATATTAGAAATGGTTCATATCGGATAGTCCCTAGGGGTACCTGCCATACAAGGGTCCTTCCAAAATAACGTTGTATCGGACATAAATTCTTAAATAATGCAGCGATCTTATTTAAATTTTTCATACGTTAGTTCCAAGTGCCCAGATATCATACTACAAAGTATAAAGGAAATCGGTTCATATTTGAACCTAGTCCACATATAGGTCCCTTTTTGAAAATAGTTTTATCGTTCAAAACTCACATAAAAATAATAGTAACGTAATGAAATTCGACATAAACAAGTTTTATATAAACCCAAATCTATCTGTTGAGATTCATAAGGATAGGAGCATAATTGCTCCTATCCCCCATATAACCCCACTTTAAAAAATCGGTTTTTTTCGCAATTAAATTTATAAAATTCGAAATAATGGTTGGTATATCATAGTACTATATTCAAAAAGAATTGGTCAAAAATGGTTGAAATCGATCAGTCCTATCGCATACCCTTCAAAGTACACATTAATTATTTTGTATTGAAACGTACTTTTTAGCCAAGCATCATTTTTCTTAAAGAAATATGATTTGTTTCTCTAAAATTCGGCCCAACGTTTGAAAAAGCGACTAAGAAATCGCTTGTGAACTGATTTTTTCACAATTTCAATTTCATTAATAATAGTAAGCACCATGTTTTTTGTTTTTATGAAATCAGTTAATAAATCCACATTATTATCGCAATTTATAAGTTCCTTGCACAATTCACTATATGAAACACAAAAAGAATTAATTTTAAAAATTTGTTACCTTTAATAATTTTCTTACACTTTTTTGGCAAATATTATTACTTCAAATAACGGTTTTCCTTTTTTGTTATGCACTTTTTCGATATTGCTGTCAATCAATTATTAAAAAGTAAAAGCCTAAAAGTATGCAAAATCTTTTATTGTAAATATGCATTGCAATTTTTTGTAAATATTCATACAAAATACGTGAGTTTTATCACAAAATTTATAAGTTTGTTCAGCGATCGCAAAAAGTCGCAGATTTTTATTACATAAAAGAAAATATTTCAAACTTTCATTTAGTAGTAGTACTAACACGGAGGTAGACCGAACTAAATTATTTTTTTACTAATGAAAACTGCAAATGCTAAATTTTTTGGATTCATTTTGATTTGCTCAGATCTCTTAAACTATATATGAAATTTAATATTTTTTCTTTCCTATTAAATACTATGTTTTAATAAAAAAGCTCTAAACCATTTTTATTAAAACATAGTTATTGTATAAACAACTGAAATGTAAAATTTTCATCAGTTTTCGTTGTATAATATTTAGATAACTTTACCACACTCTTTTTATACAAAATTTAATTTTTTTTCGAAAACAAATCATGATTTTCTACTAATGAAACATTTCTCTACAGAATTGCATCATTAGATTTCTAAAAAATAACTCTAAAAAAGTAGACTTTTTGAAAAAAAAAAAAAAAAAAATACCACTGTTTGGCGTGACGTTACATTAGTACGACAAAATGTAAAAAAAAAAATAATGAAAAAATCAAATTTGTAAAAAGTTTTGTTATATTTGCAAAGTAATTAAGTATAATTTTATTGCAACAAATGACCCTAAGGAGTTGAAGGTTAGGTTAGGTTAGGTTAGGTTACGTGGGTTGCTCGCAATTTAGCGAGTTCACTCGGAGCCCTTGTGGCCCATTGTGATACCCTTAGAATTACCATTCCCTTATTTGAAGGTATTAGCAAAAATATGCGATTTCGTGACTTGCATTACAAAATTGCATATCTCTGCGAATTGGGCAATTCTTTTTGTATAAAACCTTCTGTAATAGGATTTGGAATAATATAAATTTATTTTTCAAATTATAAAATTTTAAAATCTTTCCTCGTTTTTTATTTGTTAGCCTTAGTATCTGACGTGACGTTACATTATTTAAATTTCCATTTGATATATATATTTTTTTTTTTTGGTTAAGAAATAAGAGAAAGAAATCAAGTAAGAAAGTATGGTCGGTTAAGCATGACCATATACATAATGAAGCTATGACCAATTATGGACCGATCGCTATAAAATTAGGTCGCGAAATTTATGTCTATATGAAACTTATTTCCGTATAATTTTATGTATATACCTAAATTTTTAAGACATTTATGCTAGTTAAAATGATTTTCAGAGGCGGGCCTTATATGGGAGCTATGACTAATTATGGACCGATCATCATAAAATTAGGTGCCATGATTACCATATATATAAAACTTATTTGGAGCGAAATTTAATTTGAATTGATTAACTTTTAATTTTTCGGTCTGGGTGGTCCTTTTGCTGGAAATGCCCATATAATATAAATAAAGGTTAACCATTCTCTTAATGAATTTATTACGTATTAATTTATAGGCTTAATTCCTTAGTACTTGTATTCATTCTTTAAAAAATTCAGTATTAATATAATGAATTTTAAATTGAAATCCATAACAAAATAGCTTTGATTACATTTTTGTTCAATTCAAATCTATTACAAAAAAGCCTTAGATAGTTTTTTATACCCTCTACAGAAGGACTTTGGGGATATGGGTGGCAATATTGATTTTGTCATTGTTTTTAGTCTAAGACCCACTGACTATCAATATATTAAATTATAAAAATTAAGGATCTGATTCAGAAACACCAAAGGAAAACAATTTTAAAATTTTTGTATTAAAAACACTCTAAAAAACACCAAGATTTAAAAATTATTTCCCTTTCTTGATTCTGAATCTCTTAAAAATGTTGGTATCCACATAAAATTCAACATAAATAAGTTTCATGTAAACATATATCACACGATTTAATTTCATTTCCATTGGTCCATAATTTCTCATATAAGGAGCACTTCCGAAAATCACTATAACGAGAATAGATCTCTTTAAAATGTTGGTATCCACATATAATTGTACATAAATAAGATGCATTTAGATATAAATCACACGACATAATTTAATGAGGATCGGTCTATAATAGCTCCCAGAAATAGCTCCCTTAAAAGACCCACATCCCAAAATCACTTTAACGAACAGAAATATCTAAAAAAAATTGGAATTCAAACAAAATTTTACAAAAATAAGTTTCATATAGTTTTATTTCAGGACGATCGGTTCATAATATCTCATAGCTCCCATATAAGGCCCACTTCCAAAAATTGCTATAAGGAGCATAACTCTCATATAAATATTGGAATTTAAATAAAATTTAACAAAAATAAGTTTATTTTAGGACGATCGGTCCATAATTGGATACTTCAAAAATCACTAACGAAAAATATCATTGAAACTTTATTAGAATACTGATTTGCTCATATAATCAGTAGAGGGTCGAGCTTGAGCTAATTTTTATAAATTCTAGTAATCATTTAAGTCAGAAGGAAAATACCGGTACCGCTGAAATGTCGCTATTGAAACTTATCCAAAATACAGTTACCGCTCAATTACCGTTACCAAAATAATCCAAACTAGCGTTACCGTTACCTTTTAACCGTTTCGAATCGGTAGCTAACCTTGGTTTCTATATAAAAAAATACGAAATATTTTAATATATGATCTCGGTGGTGAAAGAATTAACGTTTCTAGCTTTAATTGTCATGTATACTTATCTTATACATCTTTAACAAAATCCTATAGAAAATTCATAAATTTGTAAAACTTGTTCTATAAAATTGTAGAAATTTTTAAATTGGAGTTATGAAAATGGTGTACAAAATCCCAGTGATTTTGAAAAAAATCTGCCCTTGACACATTTTAAACACTGAGTTTGCAGTTCAGGGATATAAAGTTGGATTAAAATTAATAAAATAAAATTTAGTTCTATTATATCTCTATTACTTATTCTGTAAAAAGCTGTCTAGATGTACGATTATGTATAACACTGTAAATATTTCAATTAATTTATTGTTTTAATTTATAATTACAGATAATTTCCATTGGAGGCATAATATTGATCTCAATTAATCCAGACTATTTTCGAGAGGAATTATCCATTGGTTACTACACAACATTATCTCTCTGCGTAATCTTTGCATTTTTAGGCATTTTTGCCACAATACGAGAATCTGTCTGCCTGACGGCGACTGTAAGTAGCAACAATCTAAATAAATACATATTGAGTTAATTTATTCACATTTTTATGTGTGTAATAATCAATTGATCTTTTAAAGTGCGCTGTATTCCTCTTGGCATTGACCTTGATAAACATTGCGATCGCACTCATTGGCATCAACAGTGGCGAACACAATGGGGTGGAGGCGGTAAATAAGGCCTGGGAAACAAATACCATGGATGATTTACAAACGCATCATGACTGCTGTGGCAAGATAAGTTCCAACGATTACGTGCTCATGAACATACCAATTCCAGCCAGTTGTTATGCTGATCAGGATCCATCGGATATTCACAACCTTTTCATTGAAGGTTGCAGTGAGAAAATGGTTAAATATTACGAAGAAGAATCTTATCGTTTTGCTATTTTATCATGGATTTGTGTAGCCTTTGAGGTAAGTTGAAAATATATATTTTTTTTAAATTTTAATTTATTATTTTGAATTTGTTTTTTCTTTTTTTTTTTTTTGTTGTTCCTATAGTTTTTCGGTTTCCTGTTGACAGCTTTCTTGGTCATTAACTTCCGCAATACCCAAAGACGCATGCAATTTTAATAGAATCAAATTCCATCTACAATTGAGTAGAGTACCAAATTTATAATAAATTTGCCAATAAAAATATATATTACGTAAAAAATAAATAAATATTTAATTAAATATTAACTCGACCACCAGTATCGTAACCAGAACCACCTTTTAATACAGACGATTCTTATGGAAAATGTAAAAATTAAATGAAAGGGCAACAATTATTATTAAGAATAAACCAATTTTATGTCGTGCAATTTATATCATGTAAAACTTTTATTTATTTTATATACAACAATTTAATATTAAAGTGAAATTTGTAAATTATTTTTATTATTACTTTTAGTTTAAACAAAATTATTAGAAATAAATAAATAAAAGAAAATTAACTTAATTTAATAGACACAGAACAAATTTTGTATATATAGGGAGCCTATATTTCAGAAATTCAACTTAAAGAAATATAGTTTTCAAGAAAGCCAAAAAAAAACGATATACAGTGAGGCCTCGATTATCCGTGTTTCGATTAACCGGCAACATCAGTTATCCGGGAAAGAAAAAGAAAATGTTTTTGGATCGATTTAAATTTTTTTGCATCGATTAACCGTAATTACCTCTATTATCCGGGATTATCATTTTTTTTCGATTATTTTTCAACAATCAAACACAATATGAATAATACGAATAAGAGGAATTCCCACGATCGATTCGTAAGGGCAACACTTTTTGATATTGTGCCATTGATTTTTCGATAGCTTTTGCCATGAGGAGTGTTAGACATTAAAAAAAAAACAAATTGATTCTGTTATTGGCTTTGGAAACCGAAAATATTTAAAAAACTGCTAAAAACCAAAGGAAGATTTTGCAGTTTATGAATAATTCCGGAAGGAACGTTTTAAAGAAACTCCAATTTCTGGATTAACAGTGAAGGAAAATCTAAAATATTCCACTCAAAATTTAAGAAAAAAACGACATTGTATTCACAAACTTAATGCTGCAGGAGAAAAAAATTCAGCTGATTAGCTGCCACAATTTTTGTGGAAAAATTAAATGAATTCAAATCAATGAAAAAACTCAACAAAGAGATAATGGAGAATGGAAAGTGTTTACTTGAGAGAAGTTTGGCTTGCCATAATGAAAATTTCATAGAAAGACACAAGAGACTAATGTCATTAGTTTGTGTTAATGTTGTTGGTACACACAAGTGTTAAGCATTAGTTATTGGAAAGAGCTTTAAAAAATGTTCATGACAATGGTTTAACAATAACTTAGTACCAGAAGTGAGAGAGAATTTTAAGAAAATCGGTCTAAAATATGATAGTAAAATCATTCTACCATTGGACAACATCCAGACGTACAGGATTTCAATGCTGAAAACGTTATTGTGAAATTGTTTCAACCAAATTGGACGACTTTGGTCTAACCGATGGATCAGTGTGCAATATGGAGCTTTAAATTACATTATCGAAAAACTGTCATTATTAAAACACTACTAAAAATTAGTACTCAATTAACCGGGAAAATTGATTATCCAGAATGCTCCTGGTCCCGACCCTTACGGATAATCGAGGTCTCACTGTAATTAATTTTGAACATATATATATATATATATATTACAATAAACTGTTTTATTGTAAACATGTTTCAGCTTTTCGCAATTTCTTTAAATTAAGTATTTTTTTTTTTTACTTTTTATAACAAAAATGTCATATGGTAAAAACACATAAATATCAAGGAATCCCCAATGGATTACAATTTTAGTTAATTCAAGGTTTTCTAAATACATCAAGTTTTTGGACAAAGATTGAAAAAAAAACAAACAGAAAATGGAAATTTTAAGATTTTAACCCATTAGGTTTATATTATAAACCGGTTAATCCGAAACCTGGTTTTTGTGAACTGGTTAATATTAATTTTCGGTTAACCGATTTCCCCGGATTAGATCACTCTGTTAACCAATTTTTAAAATTCGACAATCTTGTGTGAATAAATTTCATGTTACTGAAGTTTTATTACTTATTTATACCCTCCATCACCGGGCACTATTTGACCATAGTCCCCATATAAAGTTCACTTCCGAAAATCACTTAATTAAACATAAACATCTAATATATATCGATATTACGTTGAAATTCGACACGCGAAATCCCCATGTGCAAATAAAGATCGGACTATAATTGGTTATAGCTCCCATATAAAGACCACTTCTAAAAAACACTTTAATTTTCATAAATATCTGAAAAATATCGTTATGGAATTAAAATTACAGAGATCGGTAGTATTTATTCACAAATGATATTACTAGATTTTGTGAATATCGGTTAATATTTGACAATAGCTCCCATATAAAGCAAATTTCCGAAAATCACTTAAATACTCATAAATCTCTTAAAATTTTAAATAAACATTTCCCATATGTACGAAAATCGATGTGTTGAATTTTATGAAGATCGGCCGATAATTGGTCATTGCTCCCATATAAGTACCAATTCCGAAAAACACATTAACCTCTATAAATATTTTAAATATATCAATATCAAACTAAAACTGTATACAGATCAATATATTGTATCCAAAAATCATACTACTGGGTTTTGTGAATATCGGTCCATATTATGTTCATTATTCCTTTTATAAAATTATTGACACTGTTGGTGAATTAGATAACATTTTTATACATTTGAAATAAAATATCTTCTGCATAAACTAGTTTTTCTAACAATATATAAAATACTCTTACATTAACATTGTAAAACTCTTCATAATCAAGCTAGCGTTTATACCAATGTAATTTCTAAAATTTTCATCATATATGTGGTGGATGGTATTTAAGATTCGGCATAGTCGAATATGGTAATCTAACTTGTTTTTTTTATGATTTATAATGAAAACTTATCACAGTTTCGACCTAGCACATCTATCTATTACTTATTATGTTTTTTTAGTGGACTTAGTATATTTTTTTAAAACATCATTTTAACTCTGTTATTTAAAATCTCTATTAAAAATCTGTACTCTGTTATCAAATGGCAATAAAGCAACGAGGAATGATAATAAATTTCAAAATTATTCAATATTTTCTTAAGCAAATTTTGAGTTACGTATTTTGGTTCAAATAAAATAAACAAATTTGAAGTCATAGATGACAACTAGATAAGTAACTAAGAGCCAAAAACCTAATTCATGTATTCCCAAGTGTTATCTTATTGAATCACACATATGTATGAAAAGATAGTAAGTATTTGTGTTTGAACTTTTTCATTGACATTTCTCTCTCCTTTAGTTCTATATATTTAAACCTGACAAAACATTTTTTATGCTTGGACACTTTGCTTATTTTGTATAAAGTGGTTAAATACCACGAAATATTGAAATAATTATTTTGGCGTGTAACAGCCATAAGTGTAAAAAGCATAATTAGAAGTAATGTCATGGGCGTTTCATTTTTGAAGTACAGGATAACATAGTTATACTCAATTCCATCTGACTGAGATAATAATTCAACAATTTTACTTTTGCATGCCACAGTAAAAGCGAAATATTTGTAAACGTTTTTTAAGCAAACACAGTATTTTTACTTATTCTAACGTGTCTAATGTCCAAAATTTTCATAAAAACTGGACTTTGCATGTTTGACTTTTTTAAAGCTTAAAAAGCTTTTTCGATAAAATTTTTCAATCACTACAATAAGTTTAAATATTAGAGGCCAATGATTTTACATACAAATTCCAGAACAAACTAAACATTATGTGATCTGATGTATTGAATTTACGTATAATTCAAGATGTTTAGGCACCAAAATCTTACTAATAATTCATTCAAATCTTACTTTAAATTTAATTTTTTGATTATGTTTTTTCCATATTCCATATTATGCCATATATAGAAAGGTTGTATCTCGTTTTATTTTCAAAATCGGGTTTTCACATATTCTGGTAGGCAAAACTCAAATACACCTCTTATTCAGAAAAGAGTTCGTATACTTAACCAGTTATTTTTCAATCTATGTTAAATTCTAAAACAAAATTTCTACATATGTTGTATAGCTTGAAAAAAATGAATCGTAATGATTAATCGACTCAGAATAATTAGAAAATGTACCTGCTTCATTTTGTCCATATTCTGGCTGGTTGTCCGTGACTAAAATACAGGTTGTAAATTTGAAAATACATATGGTCAATTCACAAGGTCTCTTATCAGTCATATTGTCATAATGTCCTAATATATCACGACTCGGCGGCTCGGCTTAACCGACTCTTAGGCATTCGGCGTTGGTCTCTGCTGGTTCGTTACGATAACACAATAAACATAGAAAGTAGTATTATTTTAGGACATTTTTTTGCTTGAAAAACAATATAAACCATTGTGAAATATTAGGACATTATGAAAATATGACATGATAAGAGACCTTGTGAATTGACCAATAATTTGATATTATTTGGCACATGTCATTATATAGGAGAGGGATGAAACCTATGGTTATGATCGGTTCATTATTTCATCTATCTCCTTAGAAGTATCCTCTTCATGTAGGTTTTGAACGATTATAAAGTTCTTGCAAATATTCACTCATCGCTTTCAAATTAGCACCTACAATCAAATATTAACAAATAATTTAATATTTAAATGCTTGTTATACTATGGTTCTATGACTTAAAAATAAAATGTCGAATTGTGTGACAACAAAGCGTAATATGAGGGAAGTTTAGGAGTAATGCTCTGTATTTGGTGGGACCAAAAGGGTCCTATCTATCTGGCCATACCATAACAAGGAAACTCTATCCAATACAACTGATTCGTTTGAAGTGAGCATTGGCTGAAAAACGCCCAGAATATTCGGCCAAACATCAAACTGTTATATTAAATTGTGACAACACTCGGTCACATGTTGCAGTACCTGTTACAACTACTTAATATAAAGTGGTTGGTAAGTTTTTCCTCACCAGCTTTATAGTCCAGACCCTGTCCCGTCCAACTACCATTTGTTTCGATCGAAGCAGAACGCTCTCTCTGGAATACGCTTCACTTTAGAACAGAGTATCCGAAATTGGCTTGATTCGTTCTTGGCCTCAAAGGCTGAGCAGTTCTTTTGTTAAAGTAGCAAACAAACGAACAAACCATGTTACGAATTTTTTATACAGGAAGAAATTTTCTTTAATTATAAGATGTAGACATTTATTGCATAAATTTATAATTTGGGTAAAATACAGTGTGAAGGTATAATAAAATCCCGTCATTTTTCACCTATTTTTAAAATTTTCAAATTGGTTTTGGCTCGTAGAAACAATGGTTAGCGGATGGTTGTACTACATAGTAGGAGGGCTAGAGATACGAACGTATGTGTCTCATCATTCTTCGTGTGGTTTAGTTTGTCAGTGTAATGTCGGTTTTGTTTAGTGTAGTTGTACATATTTGTTTATTGTGCGGATACTCGGCTGCTCAGTACGGTTGGAACCGCCTTAGGTCCAAACATGCACGAGCTAGTGGGAAATCACGCCAGGAAGAAATTTGTAGGAGTGTTGCGAGCAATCATGGACAGATTCTTATCATATTCAAGAGAGCTTGTTCTTTTGTCATAGAAACAATGTGAGTAACTTTTTTGGAGGTTGTCTCACATTTAGACCATTGGTTCTGCTTGACCGATTTTGCCCTATTTCAAAACCAAACATTTCTGATTAACAGAGAATATTTCATCCCCCTAAGTCCTTCCGTGTAGACCCTATTGTGTCTTCAAAAGTGTTTCTACGACCAATATTTCAATATGTTACAAACGGAATGATAAAATCAATATATCCTTCATCGTTTTTTATTCGTGGATATAATATTTTTATTATGTATAAATAATACGAGTTTAATGAGTTTATACTAACTAAACAGTCTGACCGATTATTTTATACTTTTTTTATAAACAAATATTGTTTACAGTTAATGTGGCCAAGAAGAAAATGAAGAAGTAGCAGAACTACAAAATATATACAAGCAATAATAAATGCCAAGAAATTATTGTTTATTTACGTAAAGGAAATTGCGTAGACAAATTTAGCGGCAAAACCATTTATTTGTTGGAGAAATGGCAAACAACAAATAAAGAAAACTTAAACTGAAAAAGCTGACATTGTTTAACAACTTGTTGCTTTTAAAAATGTAAACAAATGCAAACATTAAAACTGAATACATACAAACATCATCCATATTTTGTAGTTTTCTATTATATACAAAAACTGGATATTAGTCTTGAACATAAAAAATAAATTAGTTTGGGTTAACCTGACCTACATATATTTGGTTTGGCTTTTCTTAGGTTCTCAGTTATAATAACATGATTAACCATCTACATCCTACATTCATATAAATGTAGAATTAAAACGCACTCTCTTATTATTTATGTTTATTGTAAAATAACGTTTATTAATTCATATTAAATAAAGCTAGACTTAACTACAACTTGTCTCTATAAATGCTTACTTAGACTCAAACATCTTGATATCTTAAAAGCTTCGTACAGACTACATAGCTTATTCTTGACTAACTTAATCCTAAACCCCTATACACTATTGGTCAATTCACAAGGTCTCTTATCAGTCATATTGTCATAATGTCCTAATATATCACGACTCGGCGGCTCGGCTTAACCGACTCTTAGGCATTCGGCGTTGGTATCTGTTGGTTCGTTAATTATTGCTTGAAAAGCAATAAAAACCATTGTGAAATATTAGGACATTATGACATGATAAGATACCTTGTGAATTGACCATATATGTCTGTTTCATTGTGATTGTTACTTTCTCATGCAGTCCGTTCTCCATATGTGTCAGTCGTAGCCAACCACGGCTGATATCCTACATAAATTTGCGGTTGAATCCAAGTTCGATGCAGAATAAGCAGAGCAACTGTGAACAAATTTAGTTAATTTAAATTTGATGCTCATGTTTCACATTCACAAAGATTATCTCCATACATAAGTAGCAAAATTATTCCAAAATTGTCAGTCTATTTGCACAAAGGGCAGGTCTAATGCACATTCTCACATCAATATAAAACAATAAGCATGTTTATATGAAAATTAAATTTTCTTGGTGGAAACAACATTTGCATTTTAATTAAAATAAAATATCAGCCAGATTCTAACGGCTAGAAACAAAAGCGTTATTAATTGTGCATGTTTGTGCGTGAATACATTTAGTACAAATAAGGGAAAATTCTTAAATTATAGATACATATTAATCAATATTAAATACATATTAATTTTAATGGATTAATGGTAAAAACTTCTAAGTGTCAATAAAAATACTGAAATACACAGATACTTTTATAAACTAATTGATGTTTTGCTTTATACCCACACAAATACATATTATATACATTTGAACTTGACTTACATCCACACATACATTAGGGTGTTCCTTATTTTGGAGTGTTTCGATTTTTGGAGCTCCCAAGGTATAACATTATTTTCATCTAAAAACAAGGTGCGAAAATTTTAGCAAAATCTTATAACGGTTGATCCTTTTTTAAGTTTCGAGTTTTGGGTCTAAGTAGCATTTTTTCAAACATATTTAAAAAAAAAACAAGTAAGAGAGATATATTCGTCTGTGCCGAATCTTATATACCCTTCACAAAATTATACTTTAAAATATTTTTAGGTAAACAACATTAAAAAAAATGTATGACAAAAAAATCTTTTAGTTAAAAAAAATCGGGTTAAACAATTTTTTTTCCGAATTTCACCCATTGTATGTCTAAATTACTATAGCCTTATATACGTCGTTGCAATGGACTTTAAAATATCTATCATTAGATATCCTTAGACTTAGTAATCCAGATATAGATCAAAAATAGGCACAAACATCGAGGTTGTCCCGGTTTTTTCCTTATACCTCAGAGATTTGTGGACCGATTTTGTCGATTTCAAATAGCAACCGAATTGGAAGAATTCCCGATATACAAATGTATCAGTTATGTTTGGAAGTTATTTAGCGGATTTGGAAGGTTGATTTCAATCGACAGACGGACAGACGGACATGGCTATATCGACTCCGCTTTCTATAACGATCCAGAATATATATACTGTTACGAATGTGCAATGACGATTTGAATGTTTGAAGGCACGTCCATCAGTAGCATGCTGTTATTGGCATTGTTTGTAAGTATTGCAACACTAAATGTTTGGGCTGCTGGCAATGACATGGAAGGCTCTGGAATTCGAACATACGAGTTTTGTCCGTTAATTGTAGAAGATTCCCGAGAGATGGCGTGTGTATAAATGGTGGCAGAGGCTGCAGTCGTGAGTTGAGTTGATCTTTGTCGCTGTTAGAATTAACATCAACTGCCTTGTGCATTTAAGGTTGTACGTAATAGAGTGTGTGTGCATTTCTGCGAATTGATAAGCGTGTATAAAGACACTGAGTGACTATTTAATTCTGTTGTTGTTGTAGATTCTAAATAAATAAAGAGTTCTTACAATTTTAAACTACTGAAATTGTTTTTTATTTGCAATCAAACCAACGTTTTAAAAAGGTTAAAACGTAACAATACTTTATGGGGTCGCAATTTAAAAATGTAGAAATTACAAACGCAATAACAAACTTATATATACTATGGTGAAGAGCATAACAAATTAATACTGAAAAAAAATCCAATTAAAAAAGGTATTAATATTTTATTTACCCATAGATGTTTAAATAAAAAAAGTTTCTGGCATGGAAACCAATTATAATTGTATACAAAAAAAAAAATCAATTCCAAAGAAACAAACTAAAATTAAATATTAGAATATAGGCTAATATTTTATTAAGATAAATTTATTTTAATAAATTTGTGACCAAAAACAATGTGCCCCAATTTAAAATCGCTTTACACGCTAACACATTTAAAATTTGGACTTTTAATAATCATTTAGCAATTGAAAATGTAAAATTTGGGATTTTCAATTTTATAAGTAGTTTTTTTTTTTTTTGTATTTAGTTATAACGGGTTAAGTCAGATCATTTTTATATATTATTTTTTAAAAATCTATGGGTATATGATATACAAAAACTTTTTTCAATTGTTCATATGATTTTTCAACATATAATTTTTTTTACATTTTAGAAGACGGACAACAACAGAGCAAAATAAGTATTACCCTACTGTACACATATCCCTGATTTAGATGATATTCTGTCATGCCACCTTGTACTCGTACTGCTGTCATTTAGAAAACAAAACAAAAAGTAGGTCATAACCTTAAAACAAAAACAAACCACGCATGGAACTAATACATTATATTAAAGTATGTACATTAGAGTAGTCCAGCATTTTAATTTTTCAGCGCTACATTGTAACGTACCAATATTTATGGATAACATACCCTTTTATATGATGGAAATTGCATATTTTTTTTGTAAAAATAATTATTCAATGTTATATAAAATTAAAAATAAACCGACCCAGTGTACATTAATTTTCAGTCAAATTTCAATTTCTCTATTCAGAGAAAGTACCACAACTTTGGAGTTGTACAACCGAAGTTAGAATAAACATTTCTAATAGTGAATTACGAATTTTTAGAAGTCACATAAAATCAATTCCAAATTTTGACAATATTTTCGAAATTTCTAAAATATGTAGGGTGATAAGTTATCAACAAGACCTACCACTTATACATAGTCATTTAGCGAGTAATTTCTAACTGTAGCACAGTATTATAATAGCTGTAAAATTTATACAAGCATTTAGTTCTCAGACTAATTTTTCTAGAACGAAACTTTCTTAAATTTTATTCCTTTATTACTAAAAATAGATGTCGTAAACCATTCCTTTGGGTAGGTCCTTGAACATTTATAAGTATGTAATATATATGTATATAAGTGTGAGTGATTGTGTGTGTGTTTATATACACAAGGAAATTTATTTACGTTGTTAATATTTACAACTGGTGTTTATACAAAAACGAACTTCGTTTTATATTTTGACATACAATAATTTTGACATACTCATTCACGCATACAAACACATGCGCTCACGCACACACTTACTTACTCTCATTAACACCAAATAACGGCACATTAAGAAAAATTATAGAAACAAGAGAGTTAAGCCTGAATTTCAATTATATGAGAATACCTATGAGTTTTGTCATTGTATGTAGATGAGAGTGAAAGGAAACAAAAGCCATAACAAAAACACTTAATTACCCAGCGGGAAAATATGCAGTAAAGAGGCCTTCCTAAAGGCCTTATCTTGCAGACACAAGGACACGGCGCCGCGGCGTGTCATTGGGGGCATAGGCCTTGTATAGTCGGTCTGTGGAGGGCCGATAGAATGCCAACTTAAGAAGGCATAAGTCGTCAGTAGAAGGCCTCATAGAAACTTCTATTAATAGCCCTGGAAATGAAAGCCTAATTGATGATCTGCTGAATCAACCCTTTAATGAATTCATCATAAAACCTAAATAATGGACTTTAGAATACCACGTGTGTAGTTTTATATATAAAAAACTACTTCACGCGAACTTCACAATATACAATTTTATAAAAGACAAACTTTTTGGAAAATTTGGAAAATTCTTCTGGTTATTTTATTATAAAGAGACAGCATATAGAAATAATTCCTAAAACAATCATGTTTAAATTTTAAATAAAGGTTATTTTGCAATGCAATTTTAAATAAGTATGAACTTTTTTGGAAGGAGAAGAAAATACATTCTGGAACCACTTCTGCGGGAAGGCAGAATGGAATGAGTATTGCATTTTCTAGAATGTGTAAATATGCCTTTTAGAAGGCCTACAAAGTCCTAGCATTTTTTCCCGCTGGTTAAGATGGAAAGCTCAAACCATGACATCACTACATGACATACTACTACTCCCTTATTATATATCAATACACAAACAAAATAAATACCAAACACTCACACATACATACTTGTCTGTGCATTTTGAAACCAAAACAAAACAAGAAATATAAAAACAACAACAACAATAACCGTAGACAAATAGAGCGACTAAAATTAATAAAAAAAATAAAAGAAAACCGTTAGAAAAACTCGCAGGGACTAGAAATCAGGGATGGCAATGTTCACACATAGGTACAATTGTATTTTTTTCTAAACTTCGAATAATTCATTTTATTATGTGTTAAATAAGGTAAAATATTAAGTTTTTTACTAAATATCATTTATTTTAACAAAAAATGTGCAGGGCTATACAGTATCGGCCGTAAGTGAATTTTTTCATATTATATTTTTTATAAAAACAAAGTTTTGAATTTCTATTATGTATTATTTTCAATTGTTAATATATTTACTATTGATAAACAAATACTTTTAAAGTTAATCTTTCTATAAGAGGTAACTTTAAATCAAAACATATTTAAAAATAGAAAATAAAACGGACAAAACTAAAGCACCCCTTCATGGATTTAAAATAAAAATATTTTTTTTTTTATATTTTGTTTTAAATCATTTTTTTGGATGACAAAAGCACATCTCTTAGGCATAGAAGATATTAAGTTTTTTATGGTGTCCTGCGATATTCCTTCCCAGGCTATAATAACAGCTTGAAATAAATTGTGAAAATTGTCGATCCTTATTTCGGCAATTTTCACGATTTATTTTCATATTAACCATCTCCCACAAGTTCTCAATATAATTGAGATCGGGAGATTAAGAAGGCCAATGAAGAACTTGAATCTTATTGCTCTGTAGCCAAGTCTTACAAACTTTGGAGGTGTGCTTTGGATCGTTATCCTTTTGGAACCTCCCTATAAGTGGAATCTCTTCACTGGCAACATTACATCTTTCAATACATCAATGTACATGAACGGAACCATAATCCCATTAACTTTATGAATTGGCCCTGACCAGAAAAGCAACCCCAGACCATTACATTGCCCCCTCCATGTTTAATTGGTCCTTCGCAATACTTAGGATTCAGTCTTTCTCGTTTTCGTCAGCGTACACGCCTTATTACATCGCAACTTTTTAAATTGTATTTGGATTCGTCAGAGAACAGTACTGTTGTCTTCCATTTTTGGATACTCCAGTCGATGTGGGCTTTGGCAAACTCCAGACTAGCTTACTTGTTCTTAGCTGATATAAACGGTGTCGTCGGATGAATAATCCTGCTTCTACTGCTCTTCTACGCATAATCTTTAACTTTTTCTTACTGCTATAGGATCTTTTTGCATTGCTCTTTTGATCAAGGAATCATCGTATCGTGTGGTTTTACGCTGATGTCCTCCAGAATATACGACCATACTGCAAAAACTTAGTAATCAACCTGGAAATAACTGATCTGTTAATTGAATATTTTTTAATCAATTCATGCGGTGATAAGTCTTCAATAACTTTAACTTTTAATTCACTGGAGTACTTGTTCCTTGCCATCCATTGTTTTTTCCGTCGCGTTTTGTGTTTTTATATGTTTTATCATTTTAAATTAATTGTTCATAAAATTATCCTTTACTAAATGAACATTATATGAACATTAACAATATAAGTTAATGAAATACATATAAAATACATCCCATGAAACCTTTTTTTAACAAAAAAAATTATGATTTAAAATATCAATTAGGGGGTGCATTAGTTATGGCCGATACTGGATGTATAACGTAGTTAATACATAATTGCGATTCAGTCAATATTTCTAAACAAAATTTTCGCATCACCCGCGTCGTATCTGGACCTTACAATATCTGCTTCTAAATAAATTACGGGATGACACAAAACCATTAATTTTTAAAAATTTCTCGGAGAAACACTGGTTTTAGTTCTATTGGAAATAGTATGGAAATACCTAAACGCTAACTATGATTCGGGTTAAATCCCCTCGTTTTGAGTGGAACAAATTATTGTGAAAGTCATATAAGATATTAAATAAATTCAAAATATATAAATTAAAACAAGTACATTGGTTGGTTTTTTTCCGGCTCGAAATGTAATTTTGTAAGTGGGTAAAGAAAAAACATGTAAAAAGTCTACATTCGGCTATGCCGAATCTTATATACCCTTCACCAAAGTATTATTTAAGACAAATATTAAAAAGCTAGTGAAAAAATAATTTTTGGTGAAAAAAAAAATTGGTGATAAAAAATGTAGGTGAACAGAAATTTAGTGAAAAATAGGTGAAGAAATCAATGTCTGTAATTCTTATTCACTCTATAATTTTATTTGTATACTATCTTTAGCTTACCTAAAGTCTTTGGAAAAAGGTTTCATGATCATCCCTTATCCCATAACAATAAATGTCAGTGAATTTATCAGTTATTAAATTGGGCAATTGTATTTGCAAAAATAACTATGATTATTCGATTAATCTTCATGAAATTGTTCGAATTAACCGTTATTTGCAAATATTAATTTTTAAAGGTTTGGTATAATTATTCGTAAGAAATTGTTTGATTATTCAAATAATCATTATTCGAATAAATAATAATAAATAATAATAATAATTTGTGACCCTATAAAATACATATGAGAAAATGTTGAAGAACTGAATTTAGATGGCTTGTATTTCATTTGTGTTTCGAAATAATAAAAATCAGTGACACATATCGGTAGGAAATACCTAAAACTTTGGTGTGTGAAATTTTTGATTACTAATCATTCACCTCTTAAAGTTATGATAATTTAAAAGTTAAAAAATTATTATTTTATTTATTAATCTATATAAATATATAAATGTCTTTGTAAGTTTGTTTGTTTGTTTGAGCATCACGCCTAAACGGTTGAACCGATTTTATTGAAGTTTAGAACGTAGATAGATCCTTACTTGAAAGCGTCAATAGGCTATAACTTTTTTCAATACTTGGACCAGAAAGAGATAAACAGGGGGAAAACCGATTTTTTTTTATAAAATCCTTACATATTTTTTTTACTATGACAGGGGTCGCGAAGCGCACCGGGTCATGCTAGTAGTAAATAAAATTTACATATTAAAATTACAAAAAATTGGAACTTTGATTTCAGTACTCACAGTTTTAAACATAAAGTTTTCATTAGTATTTCCAAGTTTCTGCTATAGTTTGTAACAGAAAGATATTAAAAAAATGTATTTTAATCTTGTGATCAAACTACTGGTAGCAATGTACAATATGTATTTGCTCCTTTTCACTCCTGTAAGAAGCATTCTTCCAATATATTCGTTTTGAAAAACTCCATTTTTCACCTGATTTGAAAATGAATGTCACAGCACCAGCAATAGATCTCGATGTTCTCAAACGTTTTTCGCAAGTGACACATTCACAGACAGACGATGTGTGAATAAGGTGAAAATTAGTGTCAAGCTTTCATTCAACTTGTTACCAAAATCCTGGAATTAATATATTTTAGAGACTTATAATTTTCAGAAATTTTCAAACAACAAATATTTTCAGCATTCAACGAATATTTTTCTTTTTATTGTATTTCAACAATTATTCTAGAATTTGACATCATTTTAATTTCAATTAAGCAATAACTGTATGAAAATACACCACGACCAAAAAGATATTAGCGGTATTCACAATATTGTGTATTTGTATTGCAAATTCATGCAATGGTGTATTTCAGTATATTTTTTTAATGTAAAGTAAAAATGCAATGCATATACAATGATGCAAAACGATTTGCACAATATTGTGAATTGGCCTAACTATTATGTCATGCATCTGATTAGAACATCGAAATATTGTCGATTAAGCTTTATACGTTCAACTGCATGTTGAAGACACGATGGAATCTAGGGAAAAGCACATAGGGGGTTGAAAATTTGGGAAAACACAAACTGAAACTGAAAAACTCAAACTAATATTGGGAAAACACAAATTGAAGATGGGAAATCCAATTTAATATTGAGAAAATAGAAATTTTAATTTAAAAAGGCTAGAATAAACTGATTAAAATTAAAAATCCAAATTAATATTAAGAAAATTCAGATTGAAATTAAGAATAGCAAATTAATATTGAGAAAAAACCAATTAAAATTGAGAAATCGAAATTCGTATTCAGTAACTGAAAATTAAACAAGTAAGAGAGCTAAATTCGGCTGTGCCGAATCTTATATACCCTTCACAAAATTATACCTTAAAATAAAATTTAAAAAATTTTTTTTTACATTTTTTTTCAAAATAGTTTTTTAAAAGTTTTTTCCAATTTTTAAAAAAAAAAATGTTTAATTAATTAGAGAAAAAAATGTATGACAAAAGAGAGTTTTTTGTCATAAAAAATTCGGGTTAAAAAATATTTTTCCCGATTTTGACCCATTGTAGGTCCAACTTTGTATAGCCATATATATATCGTTGCAATGGACTTTAAAATATCTATAATTAGATATCCATATTGTCTATATTTATGACTTAGTAATCGAGATATAGATAAAAAAATAGGCCAAAAATAGAGGTTGTCTTGGATTTTTGCTCATATCTCCGTTATTTATGGACGGATTTTGCTGATCCCGAAGATATCTGGGGTCTTCAGAAAATTGATTTAAACAGACAGACAGACATACGGACATGGCTAAATTGACTCCGCTATCTATAAGGATACAGAATATATATACTTTATAGGGTCGGAAAATTATATTGTGGAAATTACAAACGGAATGACAAATTTATAATAAAAAATAGATTTCTACGCGATTTAAACAAACTTAAATTCATAGTCGTATACGTAATTGGAACTGATTTTTTATGTTATCATTTTTTATTATACCCTACACCACCATAGTGGGAAGCACAAACGCATTGTGCTGATGTTTGTAACGTCAAAAAATATTAGTCTAAAGTATACTGATAGACTCAGAATCACTTTCTGAGTCGATGTGTCCGTCCGGCTGGCTGTCCATGTAAACCTTGTGAGCAAAATACAGGTCGTAATTTTGAAGATATTTCGATAACATTTGGTACATATAATTTTTCGGCCCAACGATCAAGCCTATTGAAACCGGCTGAAATCGGTCCATGTCCTCCCAAAATTGGACTTTATCGGTCATAAATATTTAAATAATATACATAGGTATCTACACAAATTTTGCTCCAAATAAGTTTTATATTTACGGAATTCATGTCACCAAAATTTTAATTTTTATTTATATAAAGTACTTTTTTAATTTATTCGAGAATTTGATTATTAAAACGTTATTCATTCGAATAAAAAATATTGTTCGAATTTTAAAATATCATTTACCATCCCTGCCATAAATAGAGAAATATCGAAAAGGAAATTTACAACAACATTTGTATTTGTGGTAGTATGTATTGATGTTGTTGTTGAAGTGAGTAGAGTAGAGTTGAGTAATGAACAATGAACGAAATGTTAGTATATTGTTGGCTGTGAAGAAAGCAAGTGGTGGCCATTGTAAAAACAAATAAAATTACAAAGAAAAAAAAAACAAAAAAAAAAATAATATAAATAGTATTAAATTAGAAATTTAATGAAATAAATTCTACAACCAATAAATCTAAATATGAGTTGCCAATTATCATTCTATAAGGTTTTATTAAGCATCCTAAACTCAGTGCTATCGGTGCGTATGAGTGATTCAGAAAACAAATTGTTAAAATTAAATATTTTTCCACACGTATACGTCATGGACAAAGGAAAAGTTGAATCCTTGCATACATACATATGCACATACATATGTATGTATGGATTTGTATAAATAATAAAATGAATAAATATCTTTTGTTTTTCACCAGTTACTGGGTATTGGTTTAATAGCACTGTCCGTTTACGAATTAAACTCTTCAACACCAGGTACTTTTGAGCACGTTGCCATCGTGGTACAAATATTTATTGGTTCATTCGTTATACTTACCTCATTTATGGGCTGTATTGGAGCTTGTCGTCACTCGTCAAGTCTCATATGGAGTGTAAGTGAAAAGCTATTGTTTTTGTCCAGTGTTTTTTGTCTTGTCTATGTGCGTTATTAATTTTGGTTACTCATTGTTGTTGTATTTTATATTTCATTGTCAGCAGTATGCCATGTGTATGGTGTTTTTATTGGCATTCCAAATTTATATTATTGTCGCTGCCCATTCCACCGATTATGTTGAGAATGCCCGTAACAACTTTAATAATTTATGGAGTAATTACACTTTAAATGTAGAACAAATTATTGAAACGGAAAAGAAGGTAGAAAAGCCATTATTTAATTAATTGTTTGAATTTAATTACTGTTACTATAATTTTTTATGTTTATTTCGATTAACAGTATCATTGTTGTGGCAAAAATGGCTCTCAGGACTACATTTTAATGGGTAGATCGATACCCAAGAATTGTTATGAAAATGAGGAAAGGACACCAACTAATTTATTTACTGAAAACTGTTTGGAAATCATTGAGGAAACAGCTTTTAAAAGTGGCCGCATTGGTTTAGCGATTAAATGGATTTTATTCTTTTTGGAAGTAAGTAAAAATCATCAAAAATCAATAAGTAACTATATGTTAGCTATAAGCAACATATAGTTACTTATTGATAAAAGTGATTTTGTAATCTTTGTTTGTTTAATGATGTTTACAAATATATTTTGGGTATTTTTTTTAGTTGTTTACAAATATTAACATTTTTTCCCAAAACAAGATATACAATCGCGTCTATGTACTTACATTATGTACAACCTATACCTTAATGTTGGGATATTCAACAATTTATACGATTTTCAAGGAATTTTCATAAAAATGTTTTTATATTTTGAAAGTAAACTCATATACTTAAAACATTAATTGATTTAAAAAATGGTTTGTTAATTTTATTTTCAATGTTCATACTTAGTATGACAGTCAATCTGGTAAACAACATGTTTCAAACATGGTCAATATGGATATAAAAATAAACAAATATTGATTTGATTTAAATTTCCCCCCTTAATAGTATTTGGCCTCGAAATATTCATAACGGCATTACTAATTACCGCCTACGCGGTAATCATGATTCTGGGTCCATAATTATAGAAAATGCTAAAGAAATGTACCACTAAAGTCACCTTTTGTGAATTCTAACTCATTCGGAATTATGTGTGCCTAATTTTAAATTTTTAGGTTTAATTTTATAAAATAGTCAAAAAGTGTTATTAGTTGGAAAAAAGTACCTGTGAGTCCCTTTTTTTAGATTCTTACGCGGTCAGGATAATATACCATTCGAAGAACGAAAAAATACTAATAATTTTTGTATCCTCAGTGTCATATAGATGGCTTAGCGACTTTCTTTCTTTACTCAGAAGCATATCAGTAAAATAAAATACTTCTTAGTTTGGTTTAGTTCTTCATTTTTGGTACCATAATACAATTGAGCCCCTTACTCTTCATTATTTCTTTACTGACAAGCATATTATTCTACTATAATGTATATAAGCTAACTAATTTAATATATTAAAAAAGTACCATTAAAAGAAAAAGTACCAATTTTCCTTTATCCTCTTGAACACCCGTTAAGTTTGAATTTTAAATTTGTATAACATTTCCTATATTATCAACTTTGTTTCTATAATACTTAATATTTAATAAATTATCACATAACCGAACCGATCGGTTTTCAATTTTTTAAAACCGAAACCGCGGTTATGAAATTCTTCGGTTTTTTGGAAACTCTACTATAAATGTATTTTAAAAGTGTTATTATAATAAAGAAAAAGTACCATAAAGTCTCCAATTTAATTTTTACTTACTCTAGGTCCATTATTATAGAAAATTCAAAATGTACTATTAGAATAATGAAAAAGCGCCATAATGTTCCCAATTATAGAATCCTAGTCGCGTCCATTTAATATTATGTTCATATTTCGAGATTTATTATAGAAAATTTAAAAAGTACCATTAGAATAAAGTAAAAGTACCAAGTTTTCTCCTTGAATTTTCACTCACTTAGAACCATATGCACTTAATTTGATATTTCTAAGTCCATTATTAGAGAAAATTCAAAAAGTACCTTTATAATATAGAAAAAGTACCATAAATCCCCATCTTGTGGATTCCCAATCGGTCGGGATCATATAAGCTTTATTTCACATTTCTAAGTTCATTGGTATAAAAGATACAAAAAGTACTATTCGAATAAAAAAAAAGTACCATAATGGCCCCACTTGCAGATTTTCTAGCGCTTAGGTCCACATAAGCGTTATATCATGTTCATTGGTGAAGAAAATACAAAAAGTACCACTCGAATAAAGAAAAAGTACCATAAGTACCAGTCTAATAAATAAAAACTGCGATAAAGTCTCCCCCAAAAATTCTCACTCACTTATTACCATAAATGCTTAGTTTCAAGTTTCTAGGCCAATTATTAAAGAAAATTCAAAAAGTACCATTTGAAGAACAAAAAAGTACCTATAGTTCAGTTCTCACGTTTTGGTACCTAAATATTATATCCTACTCCTAACTCTAACTTCACGCAGATACATATCTGCTAATTTTAATGTCGATAAATGAAATTATTTAAAATATTAAAAAAGTACCATTAGGAAAAAAGTACCAAATCCCCTTTTCAAACTCCTCAAGTTTGAAGTTTAAAAATATTCCATTTTGCCAAAATTGTTTATGCTAAAGACATGCCTCAAACGATTAAAATCTGTGTTAATATGCTCAAGAAAAATAAGTTTTAAAAAAAGTACCAAACTGTTTAAACGGATTTGGACAAATATACAGCTTGGCAGTCGAGTTCCAAATAGCACTCTGTTAGTTAATCTTTGCATGAATCCAGGAACCAATGTTAAAAATTTATCAAAATTGGCTTAAAATATTAAATAAAATATATTTTTCCGTTTTTATCCCCTTTTAGGTACCTTTTTTATCCCCATTGCGGTGTTAAAATTTTATTCAAATAAATTTCTGTATCGTGGTGGGAACTTAAAATAATATATTTATATGTCTATATCAATTTGTAGAAAAACATAGTTTATGAAAAAAGTACCAAAAATAAACACAATTTTTATCCCTTAAGGGTTCGAATTTCCAAAAAGTACCAAACTTATATTTTTTATTTTTTGATAAGTAAAGAATACGATTTACAATTTGTTTCTATGTTTATTAGTTTAAAAGATACATAGGGTGCCAAAAAAGTACCCGTTTTCTCCCCTAAAAGGTTCGAGTTTCGAAAAAGTACGAACAGGTGTTTCAGCTCATTTTTAAAATGGAGTAACATGCAATTTTAAGTTTTTTTGTATCTTTATTAGTTTCGAAGATATAAGGTTACCGAATTTACCCGATTTTACCCTTTTCTACCCCCTAAACGTTCGAATTTCCAAAAATCCCTTCTTAACGGATCGTTTTGGGGAGGGAGGAACCCACAGTTAAAATTTCATGATTCTAGCTTCAACCGTTTGGGCTGTGCGATGATGAATCAGTCAGTCAGTCAGTAACGTTACTCTTTTATATATATATTACCCTTTATTAAAGATTTTAACTCAGTCTGGATCACGTGTGTTCAATTTCATGATTCTACATTCATTATTATAGAAAATTCAAAAATTTACAATAGTTCTCTCTTTTTGATCATTCGTTTAATCTGAATCATATCAAAAAACTATTATATATATATACGTTTGTTTCCATTTATATATTTGCAATCTATTTAAAAACAATAATAAGCTAATTTAATTAAAATACTATTCATAACATTTGTTCTAATCTCCAATGAGATTAAAACATATACAGATTTAAATTTCTTAAATAATATTTACATTTTTTATTTTTTTTTTATTTTCTAAATGGTAGGTCTAAAACATGAAACCTTTTAAGTCTTACAATTTCCTCACTTTCATCGAGTAATGCAATCGCTAGTGTTTACTGTGATTACTAAGTCTGTCAACATATTTTCTACTAAATCTGCAGATTTCCTCTTTAACTTTAGATAATTCCAAATCTTTATGAATGTTATTATTGGAAATAAACCAAGGAGCATCTACTATCATTCTTAGAGTTTTAGACTGATAACGTTGGAGAATTTCAATACTCGAATTACTCGCGGTTCCCCACAACTGAATTCCATATGTCCATATGGGTTTGGGGATAGTTTTGTAAAGCTTTATTTTATTTTCCAGGCTCAATTCTGTTTTTCTCCCAAGTAGCCAATACATACGTTTTGTTTTTATATTAAGTTGTTCTTTCTTTCTTTTTATATGGTCTTTCCAAGTCAATCGTCTATCTAAATACATTCCCAGATATTTGACACAGTTAGAATTATGTATTTGTTCAACATTTAAAAAAATTGGAGGACAATCTTAACGCAAAAGTTATATGATTAGATTTTTCAGCATTGACACAAATATTCCAATTTTTAAGCCAGATTGCAATGCTATCTAATTTATTTTGAATTAAATTTGAGGCTTCTGTTGGATAATCACTATTTACACTTAAAGCTGTATCATCTGCATATGTTGCAACTGTAACATCGTCAGCCAAAGGCATATCTGATGTATAGATTGTGTAAAGAACAGGACCAAGTAGACTGTCTTGTGGTATTCCAGCTTTTATTTCACATATATTAGAAGCAGTATTATTGATTTTTACATAAAAATAACGGTCACTTAAGTATGATTTAAGAAGCAAATAAAACGGTGCAGGAAGAAGTAATTTTAGTTTAAAAAGAAGACCAGGATGCCATACTCTATCAAATGCTTGCTTAACGTCCAAAAAAACTGCAGAACAATATTGTTTTTTTCTAAGGCATTTTGAACGACATTAACAATTCGATGGCATTGTTCGGGCGTTCCATGTTGTTGACGAAAACCATACTGACATTCCGGAATAATATTTTTGACATAGAGACGAACCACTCCGATTTGTCAAACAAAAATAAAACAAATCATATGTCTGATACAACAACAAAATACATTGTCTAGCTTGTATTTTGTTGTTGAAAGAGTTAGGTTTTTGACAATTACGTCTGGTCTCTATGTTACCCTATGGTTTTTGATATCTAAAACTGGCTGAAGTCTTTTCAGAAATATTTTTTCAAATATTTTTGAAAATGTACACAATAAACTAATTGGTCTATAGGAACTTACATATATTATTTTCTCCGCACATTTCCATTGTGATGGATAGTAATTTAGCCTTAAAATGGAATTGTGAATAAAAGTTAATAGGAGTATTGCTTTTTTAGGTAATATTTGTATGTCTTTTGCTCCTATTTGAACATATCCTGGAACTTTTTTGACATTTAGTATTGATATTTCACGCTCTACTTCTTTGTGAGTTATATGTCTGATAGGCATATCCATTTGGCAAGCACTATCCAAAAATTGATTAACATAATTTTTATCACTATCATCATTAAATGAATTGGAATGTTGGAATGTTGTCTCCAAATATTCTGAGAAATCTTGAGCTTTTTTAAGGTCCGACTTACACCAAGCACCATTTAGATATTTTATTGATACATTCCATTTGATAGGTCTTTTTAAATATTTTGTAGCGTTCCATAGTTTGTGATCTGAGCTCTGATAGCTATCAATATTTTGAAGGTAGTTACTGAGTTGGTCATTTTTATATTCACGTAACTTACTTTTTAGTTCTTTATTTGCTCTGTTAAGGTCTGTTTTGTTTACTAAATTTCTTGTTCTTTTCCAAATTCGTCTCAATCGCCTCTTATCTCTAATCATTTTCGATCATTCTTAACTTCATTTCGTGAAGATAAATAAGCTGATTCATGGATTAGGTTATTTAGATCTTCAACAGCATTATCTATATCACCAGCTTCTTTCAATTTGATATAAAGATTTATATTTTTCTCTAACCAGTATTTAAATTAATCTAAGTCAGTTTGAGCTGATATGACTTTATACTTTTTTTTTATGTAAACAAGTGTCATAGTTTACAATCAAAGGTAAATGATCTGAGCTTAAATCAGCCGAATCTATAATATTTTACAAATTACTGGGTATACCGGAACAAATGACAAAATCCAATAAGTCAGGAATTTTACTTGGATCACTTGGCCAATATGTATTTCTGCCTGAGGTCAAAATCGAAAAATGATTATCAATTACACTTTTATAAAGTTCTTTTCCCTTTGGGTTGGTAAGTCTGGAACCCCACCAAGGATGTTTGGCGTTAAAATCACGACCAACAATGAATTTTGTTCCAATACTGTAAAAAAAAGTCTTGATAATCATCATATTTTACATTTTACTAATATTGCTGAACCACCATGAGCTCTATTATCAGGATAATTACATGGAATAAGGTCAAAACCATTTATTTTGAAATGTGTTTTATTTGTAAAATGTGTCTCAGATATAAGAAAAATGTCGATATGATTAATATGTTTAATATGTATTAATATGTAAAGACCGTTAGCGTTCCATATTGCAAACCGTAAATTTATTTGCATAATTTTATTATTAGCATGGTGATCATATTAAGGAGATTTGTTATCATTGATTCGATTCTTTCCATTGTGTTGGACTTAATGTTTTCAGAGTTGTTGTTTCTCAATACTTCAGAATAAGATGGATTGTTGGTATGTTGATTGGTTCTTTGGGTATTAATAGAGTTAAATTGGGGAAAATTATTAGAAATTTCTGGCGAAAAGTTTGTCGCTTAGAAATCAAATTTCGGTATATTTGACAACCTTTGTAATTGGAAGTGTGGCTTTTTAAACAGTTGATACAACGAGCTGGGGTGTTTAAATATTTTTTACATTCTGCAGTTGGATGACTAAGACCACACTTTACACAATTAAAAGGTCTCCTGCAATAAGTCTTTGGCACCGGTGGCACTGTACAAGATCGTGTATTTTATTAGGTGCTTCAACTGTAATAATAGCATTATTTAAGTGCTTTAAACTATAAATCTCTTTATTGTTTTGTTGGGGATCAAAATCAATAAAAAATATTGGTAATGGTTCTTTGGTCAATCTACTACGAACGTTAGTTACATTACGTACTTGATGTCCTAAGCATATCAATTTGGCCTTAATGTCTTCAATAGGAGTAGAATGGTGTACACCCTTTATACGAACGTTATTGTTTTAGTTGATACGTATGAAAACCTATATTACGACATTCAAAGTATTTTACTAATGTTCTATACGAATCAAGAAATTTTACCATAAGTCTAATTTCATTATTTTTTAATGATTTATAACAAAAATCATCTTTTGGAATAATATTTCCTATATTACAAATCATACTATTAACATCAACTACATCAGGTATGTATATTGGCGGTGATTGCTTCATTTTCATTATTATCATCATCGTTCTGGAGCTCTGCAAATTTGTTGCTACTCGATGGAATGTCATCACTTAGGAATGTTCTACGTTTGCTCTTGTAAATTTTTGGAGATTCACTCAGATTTCACTTTCTTTGCTTTTTTGTTATTATCTGCCAGTTTAAATTATCATTTGTCTCACTACCTGCATCAGCATCACAATCATCAGTATAAGCATCCATGTTATTGTTATTATCCAAAATAATTACAATTAGTTAACACAACTAATTTGTTTTTATTAAACAATGCAATTAATAAAAAAATGTTAGTTAATTTTTGTATGACTCCATAAAATTTAATCAAAATTGGCTTAAAAATTTTTAATAAAATATATTTTCCCGTTTTAACCCCTAAATGTTCGAATTTTCAAAAAGTACCAACTTTATATTTGGTATTTTTTGTTAAGTAAATAATAAAATTTAAATTTTATTTATATATGTATATCTATTTTTTTAATAGCAAATGAGCGATATGTTGGAAATAGGAAACTAGGTTATGGAAAGAGGTAGCAGTGTTTGTGGATTTTCTATTTGTACTTTCCTACATTGAACATGACAGATGCAACTTCAGCGGAAGTTTGTTCCACATACGGACAGCATGGCTAATGAACGATTTTTTTCTATAGTGTGTTGTGCGATCCACTGGCCAATCGACCGCAAAGGAATGTGTTCCTGTTGAAAAAACGTGTATTACTTAAAAATATGCGGGTGATAGAACAGTGAAACGCAGCCCACATTTCTTCGGTGCTCCAGCGTATCAATATAGTTGGAATCCCTACTGTCACTAATAATCACATTCGCTCTCTCTTGTACGTAATTGAGAAGCTTCAAAAAAGACTTTGAAGCTCTGGTCCATACTTGAGAGTTGTATTCCATTCCCAATTTCATTTGCTTTTTTTTTCTCAATATTAATTTACTATTTTGAATATCAATTGGTTTATTCTCAATATTAACTTGTTTTTCTGAATTATCTATATAAATATATAAATGTCTTTGTAAGTTTGTTTGTTTATTTGTTTGAGCATCACACCTAAACGGCTGAATCGATTTTATTGAAATTTGGAACGTATATAGATCCTTACTTGGAAGCGTCAATAGGCTATAACTTTTTTCAATACTTGGTCCAGAAAGGGGTAAACAGGGGGAAAACCGGTAAAATTGGTACATTTAGTTCTTAAACTATAAATACTAAACGGCTAAACGATTTGATTGAAATTTCCAACATAGACTACGACAGGGGTAGCGGAGCGCACCGGGTCAAGCTAGTAATTTATATTTTCTCAATATGAAAGACAAACAGAAACCATGCCAGTTCCATTTTCGCCTTTGTATTTCAACGGTTATAGGTAACTGGGTTTTTAGATGCCATAATCTGTTGTTTGACATAAGCATTTGTTTGTAAAAAGTGCGAGGGCAATATGAATGCCCATTTCACGTTTCGCAGCCATAATGTAATATAGATCGAACATTTGAGTTAAATAGATTTATTTTTACACGGAGAGAGATAATTTGAGATTTCTTTATCTTATTGGGTTGGCCATAAGCTTGCGTCGCCTTTTTTATTTGATTGGCAATATCTTCACCTGAACCGCCAGATATTGTGATGATACTGCCAAGGAAACATAATGAATCAACCTCCTCCAAAGTCTCACTATCAATTACATAGATATTTGCGATTTCTTTGTTAATTCGCATCACATGAGAATAACGTTCTTAGCCATCTCTGTGATACGTTGCAATTTGATGGTCATGTCAGAGTACCGATGAGAGACAAAGTAGATATCATGAGCATGTTCCAGATCCTCATTATTCGACATAACAGTATCTAATATCTAGTGGTGATATCACACAACCTTGCTGTACCCCTGTACCAACGCATGCTATAGAAAATAAGAGGGAAATAAATAAATCTGTTACTTCTTAACCCTTAGTCCGATTTTAATGAAATTTAACATGCGCAAGGAAGAAGTGCTTTAAGTTGAATTTGGATCTCATGGGTCCAGCAGGGGTCCCCAAAATAGCACACCTCGGGTATGTTCTATTCTATTTCTTCGTTTGTGTTCCGATTTAAAAAAAATTACATATATAGAATCTCCTCGTGGAGCATTTCAAAAAACCTCATCGTAGCTATTATCAATTATCACTTATAACTTAAGAGATATTGGCATTTGAAAATTAAATTTCAACATTTATACCCAGCCTACTCCAGTTTTTTTTATAAAGTTATATGTAGGAGGCGGATTTATATGCAAATGCATGTTTTTTGTGGAACGTCCAAATATAATGTAGACTAATTATGTATTTGTATCGAACATTTTGCTGTAAAATGGCATCGATTTGTTAGTGCATATTTTTGCTTATTTTGTTATATTTTACTTCAAAATGCATATTTATATGCATATTATCCAAGTTTTTAATAAAAATATAAATTTTTGTCGACAATGACCAATATATTGTCTGGATAAAAATTTGTTTGTCGAATTTGTTATAGAAATATCATTAAATGTTATCGACAAACTTCTATTAACATTGAGAAACAGCCATTAAGTTCTTCATTTCTCTATAAGCAATTGATGATTTCAAAATATTTTGCTTCAAAAAAGTTTAGAGTTTTTTTAAGCATCAAAAATTCATTAAATATATTGAAAACATTCATATTTCTTTTCATTGCAATTTCGATTTATAAGAGATTTCGTTATCGAAAGATATTGTAACTTCACATACACAGTTATCGCTCCTGACAGTCATTTCCCAGCAGTTCTAGGAGACTGTTCTGAACTATGGATTTTACCTATCAGTTAGGGTGACAACTAGTTACATAATTAGCTACGTGACTATCTATTTTAACACATGCATGACTCTTTTGGATAACTTTTAGACAAATCCACTACATAATTAATGTTGAAAGTGGCACTTAAGTGACAGTTGTTTTTACTATTCATTACATGGGATGTAGAAAGTAACCAATAAACTTATCTCTGCGTTACAAATAGCACATACGTGTCAAATGACCAAAAATATACAAATTGGAGTCAGCCAAGTGATCCGACATTAGTGGCAATTACTGTCGATAAGGGATATATTTACTACCTGCTTAACTGCTGGGCTATTAGGAGATGAAAATTAATGCTACTCTACAGCACGATCAAAATATTGGTCATTTTAAAAGGCAAGTAGCAAGATAGATGCTCTAAAGATTATGGCTTTAAACAAGAATTCATACCAGGATATTATAATTAATAAATTCATCGTTTCTCAGATGAATAATTATACTTTTTTAAACTTTAACAATTTAATTCCTGGTATAATTTAAAGAGTCCTAACTGCTGGGAACCCTGTTGTGTGTTTATTTGACATTACGCGATCCTTTGTTATTATTTTATGTTTCTGCACAAAAATATAAGTGCATATTTTTAAAATATTTAGGTCATATTTTGATTTCTTTGAAGCATATTTTAGGCGCATATTTTTTAATAATAAATGCATGAAAATCAGCCCCCTATTTATATGGATTCGAATTTAAAAATTTTTGAGAAAAAGGTACTTTTTTTCTTTTTAAGTTATCTAAAAAATTTCTAAGAAGGTGTATTAAGAAATAATACTTTTTGAAATGCTAACTTTACAATAAATATTTTAAATGAAAACTAATTTGAAAATTTCTGATACCGTGGGGACCTAATTTTATGTAAAATTCAACATTAGGGCAAAAATTCTCAAATCGCATAGTCGATATCAAAATATAGTAACTTGTTTTAGATGGCAAATTATGTTCTTAATTATCTTGTAAAGGGTTCCGATATCCCCGCCTCAGGTATGGATATTATAGCAAAAAAAAATAAAAATCACTTTTTTTCAATACTTTTTTTAGATTTGCGGGATTCCTGATAACAAATTTCAAAATTTGTTTTTATTTTTCTATTTTCAATAGAAAAATCTATATAAATGTAAAATTTCATTAAAAATATTGATAAAAAAATTTAATTTCAATTTGAAAAATCGGAAAACAAGCGAATAAATAAGATTAGCGGTATTCACGATGTAGAGTACTTGGCCTAGTAATGTAGTAAAAGAGCAGAATATCAAAAAAATAAAAACAAAATACATTAGAAATTGAAATGTTTGTCAATAAATAGCTTTTCTACTTTTTTACTAGGCCATGTACTCTACATTGGGAATACCGCTATTGTTTTAAAAATTGAACATACCCGAGTTGTCCTACCCTGCCCGCAGCCCTGGTGGACCCATGCGGTCCAAATTCAAAACTTAAACTCGACAACACTTCTTCATTTAAATCGGACATAGGGTTTAGAAGTTACAGATTATTGTCCTTTTTTATACCACTGTGTAACGTTAATTTTTCTTCTAAGCGTTCCTTCCTGCTGAATGCGACAGCTTGCATTAATGTACATGCTTTTAATAAGCATTCTTAGTTGTGGTGTTATAGTGTCAGAGAGCATTGTTGTTATTATGTGGATTATTATTTTGTTCACAATGATGAGTAACGTGTAACTCGCCAGTTGTTACGACTAGTTAAATCCCTTTTTTTGGTTATGTTACTATTATGACTTCTTAAAGATAATCGAGAACGTTTTCGTTTACTCAGATGTCTTCAACTAAGGGAAAAATGATTAGTAGACTAGAATGATTTTGAGAAGTTCTGCAGATATGTCATCATTTCTGGGCTTTTATTGTTTTTTAACGTCTTTGCAAATATTTAATACATTATATTGGGTAGTATAAATACATTTTGTTTGATCATAGTATGTCTCCGGAGAGAGCATTAAAGAATAATAATCAGTCCATAGATCACGCTGTTCAGCTTTGCATGTTATCAGTGTACCATCGTCATTTCTAATTTGCATGAAAATTCGGCTACAATATGATTTAACATGTTCCTATTAATTTCCATTTATTATTTTCGAAACATAGTTAGAAAACCATTTAAAATATAGGTAGAGTATTCGATGTTAGTGAATGTCTGACGATAATTTTAAATTAAAGTTTAAATTTTGCGATATTTTATACAAAAACTTTATTTCTATTTATTTAGTAGATTTAATTTAACAACCTTAAAATATTAATTTTAAATTTTGATTCTCTAATTTATTTCAGTTATGTGCCTTAGGACTCTCATCCTTAATGGGAATTAATCTTCGCAACACAAATAGAAGGGAACAATTTCGAAATTAATTTAACTTATTGTTTTTAATTATTTATTTATTTTAGATCAACAGAGATTTGTTAAATTTATTGTTAATTTATATACAAAATGTTCTATATTTATATAAGAAGTATTTATGTACAATATTGATTATTTACATTTACATTGTAAGTATATTTGTGTATTTATTTATATACTCGTATTTATGCCTTAATACATACATTGCGTATGTAAATATATGAAATATGTATTGAAAAATGTGTAAAAACTCATTAGTGTTTGATTTATTAAACTTTATTCAAAGATTCGCTAGAATTAATTCTTAATTCAATTTCTAAAATCAAATAAAATTTGTTCTCTTAACCATTCCATTAAAGAATTCATTACGTATAAAATTTCTAGGCATAATTCCCTAGTAATACAAACGTATTGAATTCATTATTTTAAGAATTTATTCTATATAGAGTTAATTTCATGTTGAGTCATTAAATTATTCTTTAATTCAAATCCATTACAAAAAAATAGCTTAACCCTCTAACCGGTAAGACCACCTCAAGGCAGTCTTCGATTTTTGGGCCCCAGTGCTGTATTAAATATTTTTTCGCTTCAAAATAGTGAAAACTGTCTTTAGACAATACTTTTTAACATTTTCTTTATACCTTCCAATATATACCAATAAATTCTGACAAGTCGTTTGTCAGCTATGATCAATCAAGTGCAAAAAGTCATCAAAATAAGCATCGAAAATTATTTCGCAAATTTAACTATTAAAAAACAGCATTTAGAATAAAATGATCGACATCAAAATTTTACGGTAAGTAGATTTACATTTTATATTTAAGTTTAAGATTTAAAAATGAAGTAGCGAAGACCTCCTCAAGGCGGTCTTGCCGGTTTGCGTATACAAAAATGTCCTTTTCTCTTACATTGTTGTTTTCACCTTTTGTTCATAAAACTCTATTGTTTGCTTATGGTTCTATTATTTTTCCTTTTATTTTACTACTGTGATGGATATTACTAAACGTCCTTACACGAAAAATATCAATTTGGAGCAAATGTCTGATGAACAATTTCTCGAGTTCATCGATTCTGTAGAGTTCTGTAGACAGCACAAATGAAAATATTGATAGCGTGGACAGTGTTGCTGATTCCACATATGTTCCAAAGACGAAACACCATTTTCGAAAATACATGCGCAATAAGCCGCATAAAAGAGGGATCAAATGTTCGTGCTTTGTGATTCAAACGGTTTTGCCTATCGGTTTTAAATCTAAAATGGGTCCGAAGATAATATCATTTTACCTGTTATACCGGACATTGGAGCTACCTAAAATGTTTGGAGATTCCTAATTTCATGCATCACATCCAGTATTTTGATAACTATAACTACTTTTACAAATCGAAGCCGCTGTTAGTCTATTTACGAGCCAGAGGAATTTATGGTTTGGGCACAATGAGAGGTACTAATTTTGTTTTCTCATATTTCTTGTTAATCATGATTTGCTTTTGTGTAAACTGTGAAATAACCAAGAGAAGAGATGAGTTTGCATAGGATACATGACCTCAATACATGTAGTCGATGTGAATACTGTATTATGGTAGGATAACAAATATGTCTTCCCGATTCAGAAGAACCAATCCTGGCGAACTACAATCAAAGGTTCCTCGTATGATAGAAAGCATAAGAAATTCATCGAAATCAACTGCCCTCAAATTATTCGAGAATACGATGATCGCATGGGTGGAGTAATCGCATGGATGGTCTCCAGGGTCGATATCATATTTGAGCTAAGACTCGTAGTATTACAATTAGGTTGTTCTACTATTTTGTGGGTATGGTCTCTACAAATGCATTCTTTTTATACAAACGTCTGCAGGCCGATAAGGCCAATGCTTCCAAAAATGTGTCCGATTAAAAAACTGCTTTTACAGCTTCCAGATTTGTGGGAGGCAATAGCTGCTGGACTTGTTTCCTTCAAAAATATATCGTCTGTAGGATGACCATCTGTTCAAAATCTCGGCGAGCCTTTATCACTACAACCTGATATATTAGTTGTTGGGAAAAAAAGCTGCTCATCAAGTAGCGATGTTCAGTTCCATGTTGACGATCTTTTTCTTGTTTGTGTGGGGAGAAAACCCCAAAAAATATGCAACATTGCAAAGAATGTGACACCCAAGTCGTTTGTTCTAAATGAAACCTGTCTTTATGCGGTCAATTTGATAAAAATTGTTTCTGGAACTACCACCATCGAAAATAATGCGTATTTTAACTTTGTTTGTTCCCTTCTCGTAAACTGGCAAGACCGCCTACAGGCGGCCTTCACAATTTTTTACCTGGCGTTCGTTCGCAATGATTTTTTATCCTGAAAATTAAAACTTACGGTCCTATTGACTACATATACTTGAAAAAAATTATTGGCATCATCGGATAGCTTTTACGGTCTTGCCAGTTAGAGGGTTAATAAAATGTATTGAATGATTAAATTTTTTATTGATTTTGTCATTCCGTTTGTAACACATCAAAATATTTGTCTTAGACCCACATTAGTAACTACTTTCTGGGTCGTCATGAGATTGTAAGACGACGTACCTATGTCCGTCCGTCTATCTGATGAAAACACGATAGGCCCCAAACGAAAGGAGCTAACCGGCTGAAATTTCCACAAATTCTCTCTGCTAATAAGGTTTGTTTGGTATTGAAAAAGACCATGATTTCACCTTGCCCCCATTCAAACGACACCCCGGAATACGGCAGTCATAAATATGTCGATAATGCGAGAAACCTTACAAAATATTAAACAAATTAGTTCTAAGTACTCTGAAAATATACTGTTAAGTGTGGCAACATTTTTCCATACAAGGCCCCCTCAGAAAATGACTTGAACATTCATAATTGTCTTATAATAATTAATATCGTGATGAAATTGGACATAAACAACTTTTATGTGTACCTAAATCTTTCTAACAAACCTTATATTAGAAAAATATTTTATTGTCACATATTGATGGTGGACATACAAGATTCGGCAATGCCGAATATAATCCTCTTACTTGTTTTTCAATAAATTTTGCAAATGATTAAAAGCAAAACAATAACAAAACTGAATGAAGAAAAAATATTTTCATTAAATTTGTATTAGATTTGAATTATCAAAAATTTAACCATTCAAAGATTGAATAAATTTTACTATGAATGAATTCTGTTCAAATATCATCTTTGAATGAAACTAAAGAAGATATCTCTGGTTCCCATCTATGAGAAGCAAAAACTCGTGTTTAGTCTTGTTATTGCTTAATCTTTATCAAAAGGATCGCAGTGTTATTTATCAGCAATACTTTCCAATCCTAATCTTTATTCGATCTAAAGATGCGATTTCTTAAAACGATCCAAACTTATTCAAAAGTGTGTTATTGTTGGAGTCCATAGAGTACGGAAATACTTATAGTTTTTCTCGATCACTTCGGTTTAATGTAATAACTGTATTCTTAAAGTTACAACTTCATAACATCATAAATATATTATTTCCAAACAAATTTTAAAATTGTTTCCCTTGTTAAAAATATACGAATTTTACCTTTGTAAAAATCGTTTGGAAAATGGCTGAGTTACGGAAGTTTAAAATCAGGATTCTACCCAACTAAAGCAAAATAATGTCAGCTATGTTTTCTAACTCATTCATTCTATAATTGATTATTATTAACTTACAAAATTTAAAATGGTAAGTACTTTAGTATGCTTTTTCACTAAAATGAGAATGAAAATATTATTCTGCCTCACGATCAACATAAAGCGTGAAACTATTCTGTTGTGGGTTTTTATAACTATTTTTAAGGGTTCAAAAAACGTCCATTGTATTAATTTTCGATGCAGAATCGACCGGTGAAATTAGATTTGCAATATATTCAACAGTTTTTGCTATTCAGAAAAACGAGCTCAAAATCCGCGTTGATACCCGAAAAACAAATGAAATGACCTGGTTAGCAAGCGAACTCTAATATATATACATATATAAACTATTAGTATATACATATTCCTAAAATAAATAATTTATTTTAATGAATTAGCTGTCCACAGCTGTTCGAAAACTGAAAAGAGCCATTCATTTAGAAGAGGATCGCATAAACGAAAAATGTATTAAAAGTTTGACAAGTAGAGAGTTATTAAAAATAAATTAAATTTGAAAAAGTCACCGGGATATAATTTTATAACACCATCCAGGATTAACAACCTATCAATGTGGCAATAATTGTGCTATCTATATTGTTTAATGTGATCTTGAAAGTAGGGATTTATCCTAAAAATTGGACAATTTCTCAAATAATAATGATATCAAAATCGGGTAAAGATTTAACCCTGCCATCTTCTTATAGACCTATGAGTCTACTTCCTTGTTTATCAAAGCTATTCGCTGTATTTTTAGACGTTGATCAGGCTTTTGACAAGGTATGACTCATAAATTATTTATCTATCGGATTGACTTTTCACAGTTAAGTATAATGATTATGCGTCAAGAGAATGCAAGATTAAAGGCGGTGTTCCACAGGGAAGTGTACTAGGACCTACGTTATATTTAATTTATACCTCTGACTTGCCTACGTGCGATAAATTAACAATTTCTACATTTGTTGATGATACCTTCTATTCATACCATATATTCAACTACACACAGAAAACAGATTCGTGATAGCAACCGAATTTGTTGCCAATCGAATGATTCAGTTGCACATATAGAATTTTTCGGTTCTATCAACAGAAAGTCTGTTGATAAAGAATAATTTCGATTGAAGCAACCAAACTTTTGTTACCGCTTCTAAAATTTTGTTGCTACAACTGTAAAATTCGGTTACTAAGGTAGAATCATTCGATTGGCAACAAATTCGGTTGCTATCACGAATCAGTTTTCTCTGTGTAGAAAATTACCTCATACGTGTGGAGACATGATTAAAAAACTCGGGAATACTGTGAATGAGTTGAAAAGTAAGCATGTTACATTCGCTCTAAGGAGAGCAAATTGCCCACCTGTCACACTCAACAATGTTAATATACCGCAGTCTGATTATGTCACCATCTTTGAAATCGGATAAGAAACAAAAAAATGGCACGCGTTTAAAAATTTTACATGTTGATGGTACCCTAATTTGAGCCCCTGGAGCATTTGTATGGTCCATTTTAATAACTTAAACTCGAATACTCCTTGGCTACGCCCATGTCAAATTTTATCCCGATCGGACCAGCCGTTTATAAATGCCAGATTTATTTCCAAAAAATTTTGATTCTGCCCCACTGTGCGCCGTCACATGTAAACCAAGAAACTTCACAAGATAAAAGCCTCTAGCTTTTATTGGTTAATCAGTGATCAATCAAAATTAAGCCTTGAGTATAAAGTCATCATGTATAAGAATGTTTTAAAACCAATTTGGACGTATGGAGTCCCAACGTATGGACGTATGGAGGCCCAATCTAAAATTCTTAGGAACATAACGGGAGCACCATGTTATATAAGAAATGAAAACAAACACAGGGACTTGGACGTGCCATTGGTAAAGGACGAGTTCAAGTCCGTGAAAAATATAAAACTGAAAAACCATCCCAAACCGATTGCAAGACTACTTGTGCAAAGCCAAATCCGATCAAGGCTCCATATAGCAGATCTACCACCTCCCTAAGATGAGTGTCATTTGTCCATGAAGGCTCTCTTGTTAGAGGAACTAGATTTAATTTTAGTTATAAGATTTAAATACTTATTGTTAGGCCTATAAAAGGCGGATTCAATAAATAAATAAAGCGTATAAAAAAAATTGTTTAAAATCGTTTTTTTTTTTGACAATAAACCGATGAAAAAAAGTATTTTAATGAAAATAAATCTTCAAAATTGCGACTTGAACTTTGCGCACAACTTTAAATGGACAGCCAGCCAGACGGACAAACATAGGTACATCGACTCAAAAAGGGATTATAAGTCGATAGGTATACTTTAGGGAGGGAATTAGGCTGATATTTTGTGCTGCCTTATGTGCTGTTTTTCTAATCCAAACGAGTGCTTTGAGTGGAAATATTACATGTATTTTGTTTTTGTTACAATAACTATAGAAAATAGCTACAGAAAAACAACACATTACAAACATCAGCATCAACGCATAATACCCTCCCCACTATGGTAGTGTAGGGTATAAAAACATTAATAAATACACATAGATCGGAAACACTCTTATCAAAGACCTAACTCAGTTGTCAAATACCTAAGTGATGAGAATGTATTAGTAAAAAAAAACTATGTGAAATCAAGTTATTTTCTAGTTTTCTCTCTATGTGTATATCTCTATGTATAAAAAGTACTTTGCTAGTAGGACGACTAAGTAAGTTCATAAATGAATTTTTAAGGAAATTAACATTACAACTTCTAAAGATATTCATATTTACAGAAAATATAGACAAAAATAGTTCTCCAATTCACAATCGATGTCGTAGCGTTGTATGTCAAAAATATTTTTCAAACTAAATTTTTCGAAACAAAAGCAAAATATTAATAAAAATAATTAAGGCATATAACGATACAAAACTACGACACCGATTGTGAATTGTAGAAGTGTTTTATATTTAATATTATGAACCCTCAAAAAAAAGATAGTCTAACCACAAAATACATTTCTGTGCATATTTATACCCTACACCACCATAGTGGGGAGGGTATAATGGATTTGTGCAGATGTTTGTAACGCCTAACACCCTAACACAGATGTTTGTAACGTCTAACACCCACCGATCGACTCAGAATCACTTTCTGAGTCGATTAAACGATGTCCGTCCGTCCGTCCGTCTGGGTGGTTGTCCATTTAAACCTTGTGCACAGAGTACAGGTCGCAATTTTGAAGATATTTCGATAAAATTTAGCACATATAATTTTTTCTGCCCAAGGACCAAGCCTATTGAAATTGACTGAAATTGGTTCATTATTTCACCTAGCCCCCATACAAATGTCCTCCCGAAATTGGACTTTATCGGTCATAAATGTTTAATTTATATAGGTATCAACACAAGTTTTTCTCCAAATAAATTTTATATATACCGAATTTATGTCACCAAATTTTGTTATGATCGGTCCATAATTAGTCATAGCTCCCATATAAGACCTGATAATCACTTTAACGAGCATAAATCTCCTAAAAATTTTGGTATACACATAAAATGCAGCATAAATAACTTTCATATAGACATTAATCACATGACCAAATTTCATGGTGATCGGTCCATAATTTTTCATAGCTCCCATTAAGGCCCACTTCCGAAAATCACTCACGAATATAAATTATTGAAATTTTGAAAGAAAAATTATTTTGCTCATTTACTTAGTGTAGGGTATTATAAGGTCGGGCTTGACCGACCATACTTTCTTACTTGTTTTCTTTTGGGAATGTAATGGATATTAGGAACCCTATAATATAAATATATGTATGCTTTTTAATAAAGCTGTTTAAAAACATGTATGAATGTATGTATAGTAAATACAATGAAAGTCAATTACAAATTGGTTCTACAATAATTTATTTTAATGTTACTTGATTTTGAGATATACTTTTTTTTAATAACTGTGTGTTCGAACTAGTGATCAAATCCTACGCGAGGCAAATTTTAAGGAAACTGCTTCCATTGTCTTAATAGTATCATTTCTCCCATATTGTATTTTTATCCAATAAAAAATCAAAATTTTATAATAAATTTGTTAAATTAAAGAAATTTCTTATCTGTTTTCAAAAAATACAGAATAAATTCTTTTTAAAAATTAAAATATTTTTTATTAGATTTATTTTAAAACCAGATCAGTTACAATTATTTATAGGCGTTAAAGTGATTTTTGAAAGTGGTGAGTAATTGTGTAAAAGGAATTTGGATATTTGTATAGGGATAGATCAAAACCACAAATTTCGACCTTGTTCAAAAATAATACCATGTTCTAAATAATATTAAATTGCGAATTTTTAAAATTACGACCAGTAGTTAGACCACAAGTTTTACATCTATAGAATAATTGAAGGACATATATTTTTAATCGCTTTCTGAGTCGATTAATTCTAAAGATTCATTATTTTTGAGCAATTCTGAAATTCTGTTTTAAAATTTAACATCGGTTGAAAAATAACTGCGGTGCATTTGTTAAGTACACAAAGTTAGCGAAGAATTGTTTTTAATATTTACACACAGGAAATACATATCAGTTTCATTTAATAGTTTTGTTGAATTGTTTATATATACTTGAACATAAATGCAGTATTTTTTGTAAATTTCTAATTTTTTTTTTTATACGTTTTTTTATTATATATTGAATTCAAATCTTATGACTAAAAATTTCTAATTGATTTAAGGTATTTACAGACGATAATACTGTGTATTTATACAATTCAAATTTAAAATATTTTCACGATTTTTAAACAATATTTTTTTTTTTTTTTTGACACACATTTGTTGTTAGTCCAAAAATGGAGAAAATCGGGAAATATTTGGACCCACTGTTAGCAAAAAACTGGAGTAGAGCGGGTAAAAGTTAGTGTTTAAAATCGGTTAAATGGAAAACCCGGTTTTTCTTCGAAATCTCGGTTTTTTGTGAACCGGTTAATTTAAAATGTTGATTTTCGGTTAACCGGTTTATCCGCTTTATATCACTCGGTTAAGCGGTTTAAAAATAAATAAATCTCATGTTTTGTGAATTTTGTATATTCATTGTATACAAATTATATTCAATATTTGCTCTGATTTGAGACCTAATCTGCTGATATCTATATCTATATAAATATATAAATGTCTTTGTAAGTTTGTTTGTTTATTTGTTTGTTTATTTGTTTGTTTGTTTGTTTGTTTGAGCATCACGCCTAAACGGCTGAACCGATTTTATTGAAATTTGGAACGTAGATAGATCCTTACTTGGAAGCGTCAATAGGGTATACAGGGGGAAAACCGGTAAAATTGGTACCTTTAGTTCTTAAACAATAAATACTAAACGGCCGAAACGATTTTATTGAAATTTCCAACGTAGACTACGACAGGGGTAGCGAAGCGCACCGGGTCAAGCTAGTACAATATAAATCTCTTTCTATACAAATTTTAAAGAATTAAAATAATTCTATATACTTAGTAGAGGACGATGAGTTTACTTAAAAACTTTTTCAGAATCAATTTCATTAAGAACACATCCCTTTGTGATCGATTGGCCATTGAACCGCACAACAAACTACAGAGAAAATTCGTTCTATAGGCGTACTGTACGTATGTGGAACAAACTTCCCGCAGAAGTGCTTCCTGCCACTTCCAATATGGGAAAGTTCAAATCGAATGCCCACAAACACTACTCCCTCTTTCCTCCCTTCCATAACCTATTTTCCAAGTTCCAACACAATGCTTTGCATGAAACTCGAATAATAACCGGTTGTTTATTCATTTTTTCAAGTAACACACTAAATTAACAACACTGCGTTAGTATCTCCAACAATATCTCATTCAGTTAATTTACTCCATATACTAGTTTTAGATAAACTCAATTTCGATTGTGAACAGTTAATTATTGACATTGAAATTTTTATTTCAAAATACATTTGGCATTAGGTATTTAAACAAATTTTTTTAAGTTCTATTGGACATTTTACAATAGTATTTCAATTTAATTCGATAAAAATAAAATGAATAGTTTCGCATGGGGTATCGTTATAGGCGTGATTAATATTGTTTTCAATACTTCAATATGCATTTATTTCATATTTGTATTAGTGGAATTGAAAAACAAACAACAATACCTGTACTATAATGAAAGTTTTGGAAGTGAATATAAAGGTGGAGTTAATTTGAAAATAGAATATTTTGAAATGTTGAAAATTAGTCTTTTTAGCAAGGTTTGATATCGTTGATAAGAATATGCTGTCCGCTGAGATAAATAATGCACAAATATTTATTACATCACTACTCTTTAATGATGTCATGATGTCTTAAATTTTCATATTGCAAACTTTAAAACCATGAAAGTTAAAAATCCAAAAAAATGGTCATTGTACTAATTCTATAAGGTGCATTAATTATGCGGAGTTAAATTAAATTCGGAGGTGATGATGACAAAAACCTTTGATTGGAAAATACCAATCCTTAAATTAATACGTTTGACTTGATAAATTTTAAAAGGATCATAGTCAACTATGAGTGCTAAAAAAGTTAAATTTTTGTTGGTGGAAAAAGTTCCGGTTTTCAATTGCTTAAATGACATTTTCATGCATTCTAATAGCGCCAAATAAGGCTTATTTTACCCAAATTTTCATATGGAATCGTCTAGTAAAGTCAGATATCTAATGTATTCAGTTGTTTTTACTCTGTAGAAAATGTCGCTCAATATCAGTTGTTCCAGCTGCAGATATATAGCAAAAGAAGTTGGAATTTTTGCAAAAAATGATATATCGTTATAACTGAGACAAAAACCTTCTATCACAAAATCTTAATTTTTAAGCGAAGCCTAATATCCACATTTGTGATCTTATTTTATATTTTACTAGTTGACCGCCCCGGCTTCGCCCGGCAGCTATTTACTAATGTTAGTTCTTCAAGTTTCTCCAAAAATTTCTCTTATTAAGAATAATGAGAAGTGATAAGGAAGCAAAATATTTAAAATTGAAAATTTCGAATCGAATAAAAAAACAAATCAGTCAAATCGCTCCAGCCGTTCATATGTGATGCCATTACATACATGAACCATTTCATTTTTATATATAAGAGAAGATTATTGTAAATTTGTTAATTGTAATTTGCTAATCATTAAAATACAGTTGCCAAAATAACACAAAGTAAGAAGGTACACAAAGTTAAAAGACTCTGTCAATTACATTAACTTGATATTCGAATATTTATATATTTTATATGCAATGATAACAAAATAACTCATTTGAGCCATTACTTTAACTATTATAATTATCTATATATTCAATTATAACTATTTGCTTTAGGCCATTCCAACTAAGCCGATGACGACCAATTACAGCCAAACATCCTAAATATACAAGAAAGTGATTCAGACAAAGCTACACTCTCTGTTGCGATCTCTCCAATTTTTTTCTAAACTTCGTATAGTGGTACTAATCTTAGAGACTTTCACAATTATTGTTCTCCAAATAACTAATACAATCCAGCACGAAATAAATCCTTCAAAGCTTTACGACTTTTTCTAATACAGTTCACCAGATATTCGATAATATCTAATTACACTGTCCAACAGCATTTTTGGAACAGAATAGCGACCTTATAATTCTGAAAGGGCATGTTGAGTAGATCATTTTTGTTGTGTGTCTGAGAGAGTTCTTATTGTCAGAGTATATATTTAATGGGGATCATTTTTGTGGAAGATCTTAACCTCCTATTTTTAGGGGTCAATTTTGACACTTAAGGATTAAAATATTCCATGGAAATGTTTGCCGGAAAATTTCATTGGGGGTTAGGTTAGGTTAGGTTTCCAGGCAGCCGCGAAGTTGGAAAGTAGAAGAACAGCTTCCGTGGGTCCAAGAAATGATCCCTTTTAGAAGTTAGAAAGAAAGAGGGGCAGATAGAAATGAAAAGAAAGAAGTGGAAGATTGAGTAGTTAAGAAGAAGGAAGAGAGAAGCAGATTTACAACAGTTGCATATCAATAAGATAGCGGTTATTAGGTTACACTCGAGAGGTTCCCATATCTGGTCCTATTAACCAGTTACTACTCCTCATAAAGGCGTTGATGCCCTCAAGCCTCATATTCGAGAGCTCAGAAAGACTATTTATGGAACGGTGTCCCAGAAACCGCCGGACAGTGACAAAGAAGATGAAAAATGGTTTCATCCTCCTCCTCGTTTTGACAACTTCTACAGAAGTCGTTGTAGGGCAAGCCAAGTCTCCTCGCATGGTTGCCAAAAGTGCAGTGTCCGGTAATGACCGCCACGCAATTGTGAGCGTGACAAGCCAAGAAGATATGTTGTTCGCCCACGATTCAGTCGGGGCCATATCATTCTGGTTATAGTGCATGTGGGTTCACAACCCCATCTTGCCTGAGCGAGCTCATAGTAGAAATTACTAATTTGTAGCTTGCACTTGGATAGCGGAATTCCACATAGGAAGTCTATGCCTCCGTCAGGTAACATGGCGCCTTTTTTCGCCAAATCATCAGCAACGCAATTGCCTGTAGTATCTCCTTGTCCCCGAACCCACTCGAGTATGACTGTTGAATGTCTCGCCATCCTGTTTAAGGATGCCCGGCATTCCTGGACCAAATTAGACGTTGTGTATACACCTGTTAGAGATTTTATTGCGGCCTGACTGTCAGTATATATACGAATATCATTGGGGGTCACCAAAGAAACAAAAGTTGTAAATAAATACAACTATTAGTTGCTTTGATTTTATTCAGAATTTCGAATCTTTGGTGACCCCCACTAAAATTTTCCGGCAAAAATTTTCGTAGAATATTTTAATCCTTAAATGTCCTTTTTGAAAGGGCTTTTTTTGATTTTCTTGAAATAAGGGTCAAATTGACCCCTAACGAGAGGAGATAGAGAGTTAAGATCTTTCACAAAAATGATCCCTATAAAATTACATAATATAACTCTGACAATAAGAATTTTCTCAGACATTAATTAACAACATTTTTTTCATTTAGTATAATGCTCCCTTCGATCAAAAAATGAAAACTTTGACCCACTGTAAAAAAAAAATTCAGAATTATAGGGACGCTGTTCTGTTTCAATCAAAAAGTCTCACTTTTTGGACAGTATTATTTTGTATGTGAAGTTCAATGTCCACTATTAATAATACAAAAAGATGTTTAAGACAAAGTTTGAAGAATCTTGCAATTTTAGTTAACCAGATATTCAAAGTTACCATTTTTAGCTAAACTCCGTACAGTAATAAGATATTAATTCATACACAGACAAAGTCTAATGAATCTTGCAATTATGGTGCTTAGAAATAACTATTTACTTTTGTTGGTAGTTGGGTGAGTCAACTGTTCCGATCCCTCCCATTTATGGTTAAACCGTATGCATTGATAAGAATTTGATTCGTTAAAAGTTTAAAGACTCACAATTATAGTACTGCATATATTCGAAAATGTAAAATGATATGTAATTAAGTTCTCAAAATATTTAGAAAAATCTATTTACTTTGTATTGAGGTAACTCATCAACAGTTCCGATTTCGTTGAACTCCATGCAGTGATAAAAAATGTATTCATATGAAGTTTGAAGACTTTCACAATTATAGTTCTCCAGCTATTTGAATATTTTACTAACCTTGAAGGTTGACTTTTGAAAGGGTACTTACTAAATAGCTATTTATACGAATTTGCAATAGCGATTTGAATTTAACAGTCTGTAACGACTACCTGCAGCGTTCATCATGTTTATAAACACGTCCATCAGTTGAAGCTTCTACTTATCAACAATGTTGATAGCATGCGGTTATTAGCATTGTTTATAAGTATGGCAACACTAAATGTCTAACCTGCTAACATTGACATCGAAAGCTCTAGAGCATTGTAGAAGATTCACGATAGATGTCGTCTGTATAAAAGTTTATCATAGGCGCTGTTATAGTTAACATCAACTGTCTTGTACATTTAAGTTTGTACATTATAAAGAGTGTGTGCATTTGCGAATTAATAAACGTGTATAAATACACTAAGTGATTATTTGAAGAGTTATTACAATTTTAAACTACTAAAACTGCTTTTATTTGCAATCAAAAGTATCCGGTTTATTTAAAGGAAATAAACCAACTTTTTAAAAAGGTTAAAACGTAACACTATTTTTGTGAATATAGTGAGCTAAATTAAAAATGTTTCCTTTTAAACAAATATTCAATGTTTAAAAACTAAAGGTATAAATTTTTCTCCTTTTTTCCTTTTATGGTCTATCTGCGTTCCAAATTTCAATAAAATTGGTTAAACAAATAAACAAACTTACAAATACATTTATATATTTATATGGAATATGAATTAAGTTTCCCGTTTATTATAGAAGATTATTTAATTTGTAACTTAAATTTATAATTAAAACTTGGATCTGCAAATGTGTTTTTTAATCGAAATCGCAATATATAATATCTAACGATTATGATTAGGATTAAATGCTGCGATTAATTGATATTTCGATTAAAATCGATTTGCAATCCCTAGTTTCATCTAATATGAAGAAATTTATATTGTTAGATGGCGATTAGGGCGTATAAAAA